>CM072098.1:44540780-47015780 GCA_036850905.1 Luffa acutangula | reverse complement strand
TATGTGGTTTCCTGATTTTGAACTCCTTTTCGGAATTTTCTGTTTCTTTTGAGAAATTATGAAGTGAATGCTCATGTCCTATATAGAGTGTGCTAAGTCTTTCATTTTTAGTCCAAAATTATGTTCCAATGTATGCTCAATGAAAGTGGTTCTTTTGATTGTATAGCTTTTTCTATCTGAAATTTAGACTTAGTAGTATTTTAGCTGTCGAAAATATTACATTACCTAGTAGTGGTTCTTTTGATTGTATTGGTGAGTAATTTTGAATATTGTTTTTGCTTATTTGATCATGTTAGCAACTTGCTTCACACGGGGTTTTCGATGTGCACGTACGGGCGACAGGAGATATCCACATTGATGATCACCACACTAATGAAGATGTTGCCCTTGCAATTGGATCGGTACTGCATAACCGTTTATAAGTTAAATTCTTAATTTTCCAGATTGTTGTATTGTATGATTGGAGACATTTTCTCTGTTAATATATGTCAATTAGAGTTTAAAAACATTTTCTATGGCTTATGAACTGGTTGAGTCTCAACTTTTCAGGGCTTAGTTTCACCATCTATTTTCTATTGCAAGTTAATACGTTAGATCTTCTTGCTTTGTAGGCTTTGCTGAATGCACTTGGTGATCGGAAAGGAATCTACCGGTTTGGTGATTTTTCAGCTCCTCTTGATGAAGCACTTATACATGTCTCACTAGTATGATCCATGTGATATTCTTCTTTATGCTTCCATACTTTTGGTGTTAATAAAGACTGTTGGATCATTTATCAATGCAAATTATAATTGTCTTCAGCTAGAAACTAATCATCAATTACCTTAAGTGTCTTACTTGTTAGGGAGCAAGTCTCGTAGTTTCAGAGCATAAATGAATGGGGTGGGGGCAGTAAAGCTATTGTTAGAGCTACACAGTTCATGGTTAAGCTAGATAGACTTACAATTTGAGCTGTTAGTAAATCAGTTAGAGCAGGGAAGTAGCAGGATTAGGAAATGGGAAGGAGAATTTTTAGTAGCTTTCCAAACCTAGGCTTAGGAGGGTTGAGGTCTCTCAGATGTCCTAAAGATTAAAATCTTCATTTTGTACTTATTCTATTTTGCTAGTATTTTTTATGCCTTTGCATATTTTTATTCCTTCTGCATTCTAGTAACTTAGGTTAGAGTTGATATACAGGATTTATCTGGCCGGCCACATTTAAGTTATGATCTAGAGATACCTACTCAGAGAGTTGGAACATATGACACCCAGGTGTTTTACACATTTCTCTTTTCACTTATGCTTCCATGCCATCATCTCGGTTATATCAGAATAGTTTCTTACTTCTATTTTTCTGTGAAATGTAATTTCATAGTTGGTGGAGCATTTCTTTCAGTCTCTGGTGAATACTTCTGGCATGACTCTTCATATTCGACAGGTAAAAAAACATGGAGCAGTTTTATCAAATGATGGAATAGAGGCCTAAAACAAATTGAACAATGAATCATGTAACTCTTCAATTCTTGTTGTATTTAACTCATTTGCCAATAATCTGTTTTTATAGTCCTAGTTGCATATTACAATAATATTCTTGGAATATTTTCAAAACTTGGTGTTCCTGCACGAGTTAAGTTTCTTAGCTTATCCATCAGGCTTATGATTTTCTGCTTATTACAGTGGCTATGTTGGACGTCTAGTTTTTGTATCTGACTTCTGTTCTAAATTCATTTTCTTCAAAAAAAAATCTGTTGATGAACAGCTTGCCGGAAAGAATTCTCATCATATTATTGAAGCAACCTTCAAAGCATTTGCTAGGGCCCTTAGACAAGCAACAGAGTATGACCCACGCCGTCTTGGCACCGTACCTAGGTATGATATCCTACTTGTCATCTTGTGATGTAGTAGGATTAAGGTAAATTAGGGTATCTTGGTCAAATCCTTGATTAATTAGGATTAGAATTATTTCCTTGATTAGTTAGGATCGAGATTAGTTTTCTTCGTTAATTAGGATTAGTTCATTGTCTAATTAGGATTAGGATTAGTTTGTTTTCTAATTCTCTATATAAATAGAGAATTGCACTATTGTATTCATAACTTTTGATTCATAATAAATATTAGATTGATTCTGGTTGAAAATTCTCCTTTTATCCTCCTAGGCTACACCATCTTGATTGTCTTACTTTTCTTTCTTGTATTTCGACAATCAACTGGGTAACTCTGACATGCCATGACAATGTTTGTATTGTTGGTCTACAGTTCCAAAGGTGTTCTATCACGTACTTGATTGTTGGCATCATCATGTGAAGACAAACTTGTGCCTTAATACGGTATGGTATACTTGTCCTTCGTGACTTATTATGTTATGACCATGGTGATAATGTCAAGTAACATCATTTGGTTTACTTAGTGATCGTTGATTGGAGCTTTGCTTTGTATACGAGTGACCAACGCTTGCTTCGGTCTTGTTTGGAGATGGATGTTTGAGTAGAGAGATGATGGCAGAAGGATTCTTGAATGGTTGATGATGAACAATATTGTATATGAAAGAAAACTTATTCCTCAGCCTGAGTCATTTTTCATCATATATCACTGCTGTAATAATATTTACGCATTTGATATCTAATGCCATCTTCTGTTGAATTATTGTTGACCAATAAGGCTCAAATTGCAGTGCCTGAGGATTGATATGTTGGATGTATTCCTGTTTTATCTTTTTATTTGGGAGATGTTAGGTAGTTCCAAAATTTGCAATACTTGTATTAGAAAATTTTGCCTTTCATTGTAGACATGTAGTTCAAAAGCTGATCTACTACATTCAATGGTTCATATGTTATATGGTAGTCAATTTCTGAAGAGATGAACTCAAATGCTGGTTGGTGAGCAAAAGGATTCAGTGGTTGTACTTGAGACCATTCATTTCCGGTCAATATAGGAAAATGAATGTTTTTCATGAAGAGATGAATGTTTTGCATGAAGAGATTATTTTTAGTTTTGTTGGCCATGTTTCATTTGGAGCTTCCTTTATGGGCTAGAAGATCATGCAAAGCTTGAAGGTTTTTTCAAGGAGTTTTGTGCAGCAGAAATTTGGGCTCCTTCCAAATTTGATTTTTATATGTTATTTCTCAATCAGCAGCTTGGGGGTAGTCTTGGTTGTTCTAGTTCGTTTGTTGTTTTTTGTGGTCTAGAATGGAAGTTCGTGCTCTTCGGTCTCTTCCCCATTGCAAAAGAAATTTTGGTTAGATATATTTCAAAGGTTCTTTGATTGGTTTGATCTCTTCGAGTCTGCTAGTTTAAAAGCATCTTTTTGGTGTTCTTTTTCGTTTCTTTTCAGAATATTTGTTTTCATCAAGTTGTGTTTTCCCTTTTGTTTTTTTTTTTTTCTTGTTTCACTCCCTTGTGGAGTTTGTATCATTTGAGCATAGTCTATTTTCATTTATTCAATGAAAAGTTTCGTTTTTTGTTCAAAAAAAATCCTAGGTCTTATGTGAAGTGAAGGACAAGAGCTCATTCTCTCTGCGCAGTTTAACAAAATTCAATTTTTTTTTTTTTTTTAATCCATAAATTTTACAAACTTGTACATTTTCTTGAACATAAATTTCTTTTTTACATGCCAATTTCAGATAGAATGTATTGATTATGAACAATTTGTATGACCAACAAGGTGGAACATAGCAACAAGAGTCACAAATCTAAGAGGTGAAATGTTATGTTAACAAAAATGTGTATCTAGAGCTCAAATGCTCATCAATTACCAGAATTCTTTAGTCTCGTCCAAATCATTCAGTATATCAGATTTAACATCTTTTGGCAGTGGTGCAGATGGTCGAGCCTTAACATATTTTTTACAATATGTGAAGTCGGGGTTCAAGCCCCTAATCTCTTAGTTAATGGTTCATGCTTATGTTAGTTAAAATGCTCGTAAGTTCAAAAGAAAGTTACAACAAGAAATACAATGAAAACAATACTTTAAGGTTTAAACCTTATAGAAACTCTAAATAAGTCCTAAATGGAGTACTTGGCTATGGGTTTTCTGATTTGTCTTGATGATTCTTTCTCCACTTGTTTTTCTTCATTTTGAAGGTTGACGTTTCAAATGTTAAGTGAGTATTGTTGGGAAAAACCCCCAATTCTACCGCAGGAATAACACAGAATTCTCTCCCCGACCCCAATTACAAGAACACACTCTCTCAAAGCTTTATATCACTCACACTACTAGAGTATACAAGCTTAAAGTGATTCTGAAATGGGATGCTTTGAAACTAAAGCCATAGACTCCTTTTATAGTACTTGGAGCCCATCACTTCCTTGAACCTTTCCGATGTGGGACAAAGGCACTTCTAATATTTTGCCAAAAACCCAACAAGTATCTCCCTCAGTTTTCTTGAACTCTTGTTTGACCATAAGAAGCAAGTTGTTGAACTTGTTTATTGGTTGAGTCTTTCACTCTTTTGGCTTGTAATATTTATAGTGTTAGGCCTGTTTGATGCACATCATTGCACTTTAAAACTATCTAATAGATTTTTAAAACATCTTTTTTTTTTTTAATTAACAAATCTATTAGATGTAATATTGAGGACTTAAAAAAATTTATAGTACCTTTAATCAACTCTGCATTCCCCTCAAAATAGAGTTGGACGCCTTAAAAGTGGTGAAAGTCCTCATCGGTGAATCAGAAGATCTTTCGGGAATGAAGATCTTCACGGATGAAATCAGAGGCATCGTCAACCGCTCGTTTTCCATGGAAATCAGCCATTGTAGTCGCCTTTTGAACACAACCGTGCACTGTGTTGCGAAGAGAGATGTGATCCTTCCTCTGTCTCCCGCGAGTTCTTCATCTTCTGGGTTAGGTAGCAGAGAATCCCTTTTGCGGGGAACAGAGCATGTGTTTTGGGCTCCTAATATCCCATCTTGGCTTTTCCCCCTTATTAATGAAGGAAGGTGTAACGAATCATTATCTTAATTAATATAATTCTTGTGTACTAAAAAAAAAGAATCAATATAATTCTTGATTAAAAAAAATCAATTTAAAACGTTGAAATTCAAGACATATTAGATAAATTTAAAGATTCATTAAATATTTTTTTTTTAGTTTAGAAATCTATTAAACATAAATAAAAAATGTTAGGAACTAAACTTATACTTTCACTTTTAACTAAAAATAAAATATAGGCAACTTTTACAAATGATTGATTGCAACCCTTATTAAAGTACAATGACTAATTGATAAAAAAAAAAAAATAATAAAATTCATAGGTATGATTGCAACATCAAAGTAAATAAGGTTATTGATTAAATTAAAAGTTAAAAAATGTGATTGTAATAAACTCGGTAGTTCAAGGGTGGTTGGGTAATTTTCCAATAAATAAAGATAAAAACATTTTTTTGTTTAGGAATGACTCATTGTTTGCTTGTGGGGCCGAGAAGGGAATCGAGAAGCAATCGTTAATTATCGTCAGAATAAAACCCCCATTCACCGATCCGTCAGGCCGAAGCAAAAACGGCGATTTTCTGATTTCTCATTCGTAAACCCTAGGCGGCTCCGCCCGCTTCTACAGCAGGCATGGCCGGAGGTAACAACACGAGCAAGTCGTCTCAGAAGCCTTCCTCTTCTTCCGCCGCCCCTTCTAACCGGAAATCCCGCTGGGAGTCCTCCTCCAACAATCCTCCCTCCGATCCCAAATCCGATTCTAAATCTTCCAAACCCCACAATCCTTCCTCCAAATCTGCACCTAGTCCCAATTCCACTCACCCCAAGCATTCTGCCGACAAGGCTGTCAATCCAACTCCGGCCTCGGCTCCACTCCCTTCTCCTGGAGTTCCACTCCCCTTTCCCGACCCCTCGGCTCTTGGCCCACCGCCTCCGCCGTCTTATGGATTCCACATGCTTGAGCGCCGCACGATTGTTCTTGCGGATGGTAGTGTACGGTCGTACTTCGCTCTCCCTCTCGACTATCAAGATTTTACTCCGCCTGCAAGGCCCATGGATCTCGCTGCTCGGTTTTTACCGATGGGGTCCGGGGTTCCTAGCCGTGAATATGGTGGATTTGATCATCGGTTTCCCCCTGGTGGCCCCATGAGTCCTGATGATTTTCGGGGTGTTCGGGAAGAACAATTTGCGCGTTCCAGGCCTCAAGATCACTGGAATTCTCGAGGCACAGATGAACGTGGTGGTCCTGGAGAATTGTCGATGAAAAGAAAGTTCAATGACGACAATGAGAAGGATAGGAAGGATGAGAAAGACGAATTGTCTAGGCGGCAGCAGCAATTCTTGCATAACGGGAATGCAAATGGATTTCTTACGGGTTCCGGCGAACGGCGGGGGGAATTTCTGGCGGGAACGAGTGATCCATATGGTCGAACAGAGGATATGAGGTTCTCGAAGTACATGCGAGTTGGTGGTAGTTATGAAAATGAAGGTTTAAGGCTAGGTAGTGGTAGCAATGCAGCTCCTAAATATTTAGAAGTTGACCAGGATGCATTGAGAAAGGCATTTCTTCACTTTGTGAAGACTATCAATGAAAATGCGAATCAGAAGAAGAATTATCTGGAGGATGGGAAGCATGGGCGTCTTCATTGTCTTGCTTGCGCAAGGTTTGATGCAATTGGACTCTCTGTGTCTTTTCTCTTTGACTTGCACTATGTCTATATATTGCTTATAATTCCCTGCATCCGGGATAATTTGTGGTGGATGCTGTTAGCTAATTTATTGCACTGTTTGTTTGCACTGTATGTTTTTGTGTGGTTGAGAAGGAAGTGAATACGTAAAGTATGTGCTTCTTGCTTCGTTCCCCTTTCCTTTTAACCTGTTTTTCTGCTGCTGCTTTTCCTTTGTCTGGTAAAAGCATTTGAGGAGTATGGATACTGACTTAATATTGAGTGTCCGAGCCTGTGGTTTGTTGTGCTCTTCCTCCTCGGCTTTTCTCCCACTAAGTATGTGATGCAAATAGGGGGCAAATATTATTCATTCATTCTAATTTTTTTGTAATTCTGGGTTTTGATTTGTTTAATTGAATCGACCAGAAGAAGAGGAGAGGTAAAATGTAGGGGAAAGGAGAACTAGACTAGACTCCCTTTTAAAATCTTTTCCTTGCATCTATGTGTGGTGGTTGCTGTTAGCAAATGCATTTAACTGTTTATTTGCATTTGCTGTTGTTGTGACCGAGAAGGAAATGAATACATAAGGTATATGCTTCTTGATATGCTGCCCTTTCGTTAAAAGCTTCTTCTAATGTTGCTGCTTTTCCTCACGAGTGTTATTAAGAACATCTGAGGGAAGTCTGGATGCTGGCTACTGTAGAGTGTCTGGGCCAATGGTTCTGTGGTGCTTTTCCTCCTATGCTTTTCTCATTCATATTGCGTAATATAGGGTAGTGGTGAAAAATGATTGGTTTAGTGTAAGAGGTGTGGGCCTGGGGTTTGTCATATCAAGTTCAATGCCTCTCTTTGGGCTTCAATCTCAGAGGATCTTTTGTAATTTTTTTAGGCTAAATTATCTTAGATTGTACCCTTTTTGTATAGCTAGTTAGTCTTGACTTTGTTTTGGCTCCTTTGTGGGCTCTCTCTTTCTGTGTGTGCCCTTTGTATTCTTTCCAGATGGTCTGTTTTGGTTGGTTTTTGGCCAAAACCAAGGCCGAACTGGCATGTCGATGGAAGAAAATCAATATTGAAATCAATTTTCTTGAAAATTGAATGAAATTTGACCAACCAGCCAATAATTTTTGGGCTTTATACATTAGAAATTGAAACTGAAGGATGAGTATAGTCCATTGACCATGTAAGGACTCGAGCATAATTTTGGTTTCTAACTGATGTGAATGGCTTGAATGCTTTTGCACAGTTTGTGCGATTGCCACAAACATACTCTCGTAGTTTCTGGCAATTCCTAGAGAGGTTTTCAATGAAAATTGAGTCTTGTTGATATGCTTCAGACTTTGTACTATGCATTATTTTGTTCTATCCTTTTTCTTTTTGACTGGATTTTTTTAATTCCTTCTAATGATTCCTCATGTGATGCATTAAATACTCGGTTATGTGATGCTATTTCACATGGACAAGGGTTGTTTAAGGGTTTTCTTTGTTCCTGATTTGTTCTATTTTTTGTTCCACTGTATTTGTATCTTTCTTTTATTTACTTATCCTAGATTCTTTTACCTGGAAAGAATGGTTGCATCCACTGGCCAAGTGCCATGACCCTGTAACTTAAGACATTTTTTGTTCATTTCATTGTGATTTTGATTGACCTTTGATATTGTGTTTTGATGTAGGCATGGTCTCTCTAAACCATGTTACAGTTTGATGGCTTGTTCGGATGAAATTACTTTTTTTGTGTCCAATCTGGTGGTTTTAGTGCACGACTTACTATCAAAAGTTGTATCTAGAAAAACTTGTTTGCTCTATGGAGTGAACTGGCTGGTTATATTTGTCTCTCCCTTTATATATTCGCCAATTGGAAGATTTTATTTATTATTTCTTTATTTATTTATAAATGTGGAAGATAGTGGAATGCTACTATGCTCTGTATCCTATGGGTATGATGCATCCAATAATGTATCATTGGTTCTCCAAAAAGCATGTTGTCTAGATCGTGTACCTTACTTTAACTTCCAATAGTTGTTATCTAGCTAATAGGGTAAAAGATTTCATGTTAGTTATCTCGTTCTTGGTAATTGTTTGGTTAGGCTCTGATCCCAGCCTGTAAATGGGACAACTGTGGTTTCTAGACTTGTAGTTGACCTGATGTCATAATCACAATCAATGAAACAAAACTTTTTAGCATTTTTTTTCTATGAAACTTCCTGTCCTGCCTATTTCTTTTGGAAGTGCTATTGGAATTAGGTGGTTGAGAGGGCTGCTTTTGATGTGAATGAGATGGCAAGTTTCTTATTGAACGAATAATTTCTTCAATTCAGGAGTCTGGTTATGTGACAATCCAGGCTATTTAACTTGCAAGTTTCTACTTTTTGGAATTACCAAGAGAGTGCAATAAATCTTAGCTTTTTTATGCTTCTTGGGAAACACGAGTAGCTATGAAAAGAAAAATAATCTCTCTTGGGAGGTGTCAATATTTAGGATAGTGCCGACTTAAAAATATATATGTGTATATATATATATTTAGGATATATTTAGGATAGTGCCAGACAGGACAATTATACTTGCCTGTTCCTTGCTCGAGGGGGAGAAACTAGCTGATAACTTGTTTCCTTGGTGCCATTCCTCCTTATGTTTATGGAGGACTGTTGTAGTAGTTTTAGCTTATCCATTGCTATCCTGGAAACTTAAATAGATTTGCTTGATCATCCTTTTGATGATCCTCTAATAAAGAAGGAAAATGGGAAATTGTTCCAAGTGTTCAAAAGGTCTTTGAAGGCTATTTTTGGAGCTTATCGTTTTTGTCTTCTCATCTTGGGCTTCCTTCAGTAAGGACTCATTTTTTTAAAGGACTGTATTACTTGATTTGTCCCTATTGGAGAACTCTAACTACCCTGAGTAGAATAGCTGCTAGGCTTGATATTTATATATATATATATTTTTTATCAATAAGCTTGTTTAATATAATCACCATGGGTTGACGTAGTGATCAATAAGAGGAAATAAATGGCCACAACTACCTAGGATTAAATTTCCTACAACTTTGAGTTTTCTTAGCAACTAAATGTAGTAGGGTTAGTTAATTGTCCCGTGAGAATAGTTGAGGTGTGCGAAAAGCTAGCTCGATATTTGTTAGTTTTGTTCAATACGAGCTTTGTTAGTTTTGTCTGGTATTCAAATGGTGCACCTGTTCTTTCCTTGGTAAAATATTCCTTATAAAGCGTACCTATAGGTTTCCAACCATGCAAATGTATTAACCTTGTTACCAGTCGTCTGTTCCCAAATATTACTCATTTGTCATCTAAAAAATATGTTTGAATTTCCAATAGTCATCAAATGGGCAGGAGTAGTGTGGAAGAGTTCAAGCTTCATTGTTTTGATCAATGGATTTGGCAGACAAGGCACCTGTATTGTTGAAGATCTGAAGTTTTTTACTGTAATAGAAGGATAAATAGAAAACTCTTGAAACACAGACCATGAATTTCAGATTTTATTTTAAAAGCTCTTCTCGGAATGACATTGAATGAATTCAAAGAATCTTAATTTATGGAAGAAGAAGAAGAAGAACCTATGATGCTCAGCTAAGAAGCACGGACACTTTAGTTTGGCTAGCGTGTCCGTGTCCGACACGTGTCGGACACTTGGACACTCCGCCACTTGTTGGACACATATCGGACACTTGTTAGCACAATTGATATGTGGCAAACACTAGTTATAGGTTCATATCATATATTTTTCTAAACGTGTCCATGTCGTGTCCGTGTCCTAGATTTTAAAAGAATAACGTGTCGCCGTGTCCGTGTCCTAGATTTTAAAAAAATAACGCCGTGTCCGTGTCGTGTCGTATCCGTGTCTCGTGTCCGTATCCTTGCTTCTTAGATGCTCTGTAATCAAAGATCATTAACTATTGACACTCCAGACGTCAAAATGGATAAATTTGGTGACAGTAGAACCTTAGATGGAGAAACTTTGCCTCTTCTGTTATTGTCTGGACTGAATCTTCCATTTCTGTTTGGGACTACCAAGTTGGAACTATCACATCAAAAAATAAAACTGCTTGGGTCTTCTGCAGTTGAAAAGAACTTTAATGATTGTTGGTTCATGTTAGCCTTTTTTAAAGCAGTTTTGAAACCTAATTTGCATTTCATTGAAGATTTTGTAGGAAGTTGTGGAATTGATGCTTGATTTTTTTGTTTGATGATGCTTTTTGCAATTTTGGTGTCTTCCTTTCCACCTACAACTTTCCATTTTGAGTGGTGTACACCACTTTATTCCCATTTTGGTTCAAATTTGTACGCTTGTATTATAGTTTGAACCTATTAAAAAATCATACTTTGTGCCCCTAAAAAATGTTGCCCCCTCCTTTATATGGTTACTTTCAGGTCCTCTAGAGATTTTCCAGATATGCATGGCCTTATTATGCACACATACAACTCTGATAGTGCTGACTTGCAAGTGGATCATTTGGGTTTACACAAAGCTCTTTGTGTATTAATGGGGTGGAACTACTCAAAGCCTCCTGATAATTCAAGAGGATACCAGTTTCTATCTGCTGATGAAGCAGCAGCTAACCAGGAGGATCTGATTTTGTGGCCTCCTCTAGTTATCATCCATAATACAATTACTGGAAAGGGTAAAGATGGGCGCATGGAGGGTTTGGGAAACAAAGCAATGGATAGTAAAATTAGAGGTATAATGCACCTTTTTACATTTTTTCATTCTTCATTGCTGTTTGAATCGATTTATCTCCTGCTTGGTAGAATAAGGTCTCTGATCAACTAAACCGTACAACATCTACAACTTTACAACTTAGACGAAACATAAAAGTAAAACATCCTGGACTTTCTCAAGTCTGTCACAGATGTCCATCTGTGTTGGGCAATAGGTTTAGAGGGTGGAGTACTTCAATGATTTTTTAGTGCTGATCAGACCATGGTTATATTTATCTGCACTTTCTCTTTTAGTTAATAAACCTGAAGTTATATCTGAATCCTCCATGAATGAGTTGATGGCACACATGGAACCTTATAGTCTTTCTGATAGTCTTGTTTTAATGTTAGTGAAACTGTTTCAAAGCCAATGGGAAGGGATTTTCTTAACCCTTTTTCTCAAGGAGAATACCCTTATCCTCCCTCTTCAGTAGTCTTCTTTCTTAACGTACGAAATCACAGCTTCTTATTGATAGAACGTGAATGCTGTTTCTCTTTTCTCCATTTAGTTCATTCTGTTCAAGTATCTACCCATTTTAGGGGGAGGGGTTACTCTGTGCAAGTCCAAAGTGTTTTATTTTTTCAATTTTTTTCTCAATAATTTATTTATCGGGTCTCTTCTCTCTCTCTCTCTCCCTCTCTCTCTCTCTCTCTCTCTCTCTCTCTCTCTCTCTCTCTATTCAAGTCTGTCACAGATTATCCATATGTGGGCAAGCAGTTTAGAAAGTGGAGTACCTTAATTATTTATTAATATAGTTGCTGAAGAACTATGGTTATACTTATCTGCTTCATGATATACATATTATATGAAATACCATAATTATTAATTACTAATTAGAGCTGCTGGTTAGAATGAGGTTATATTTACCTGCTTTATAACGTACTTATAGCCTGGTTGTGATTATTAATGATTAGCAGGCCCTTTTGAGATAGTGCTTGGGGCAGGGGCTTCCTCACCCCCTGGCCCTAGGCTGTATTCTTTTTTGTCAGCTTAATGATATTTCTCTCTTGATGTTTCTTATCAAAAAAAAAAAAAAAAAAACGTACTTATAATTTATGTACCTTAAGTTTTTATCTGAGTCCTCCCGTGGATAAGTTGATGGGACGTTGAATCTTTTAAGGTTTCTGTTATAGTCCTGTTTTCATGTTTGTGCAGCTGTTTCACAGCTCATTTGAAGGGCTCTTTGTAATCCCTTTTCTAATTAATTAACATCCTTAAAACTCTGTAGTTGTTTTGGAGTCATTGGTGATTTTTTTTTTAATTTCCCAAAAAGCTTGGTTGGCTAACATTCGTAAGATATGAATATTCAGTCTCACGTGAGTTTTATCTGAGAAATGTGCATTTTGCTACAGGCATGTGCTTTTCGCATTAGTTATGAGTTTCAGTATCCTCCCTCTCTCAAATGTTGTGTCTAACATAATTCTTTTATTTTCTTGTTGTTTTCAAACCCCTTTTCTTCAAATAGTTTGTTTGCTTTGTATGTTATATTATATAGGCTTATGAGAAGTTAGTGACAGGTTACAGGAGATCTTTAGATGGTCTATTCCGTTGATGCATATGCTTTTACTCTTGTGCATCCTCTTAAATTTCATCGTGTATGTATTTTCCTGCATTTTAAGACTGTTGTGAACTGGGAGTGGGGTTGATTTTGATTATTTCAACATAGACTTGTAACTTCAGTCTCCTATCTCAGCAGTATATTTTTGGATCGTATTCTTCATTTGTCTCTAGGTGTGAGACAATTGAGGTAATGATAGGTTCTGCAGTTAAGTTGCTTTGATATCCCAAACAGAAGAGTTAGATTCAGATAAATGGGAGATGTTCTCATATTATGCAAAGCTTAACATCAAGGCAACTTTTTATCCGACACCACCTTGCATTTAGTTTATGTTCCTTGGTCATATAAGAGTGTGTGGTTGACTGTTTATCGTTATTATTTAACATGCTAATTTCTAGTGTGTTTTGTCAATTGGTAGACCTGATAATAATTTGGTTCTGATGGTTTTTAAAAATTTATTATTATATTATTATATTTGATTTGGTATTTCTCATATTCTCAAGCTTCCTGCACTGGGTGCTTGGATTTTGGTGCCCTAGTTGTTTTTGTTTTAAATGACCATGCTATACCATGTGGGAACTGTCTGATGTAGGTTGTTGCGTCTGAAGCTTTTTAAGCTTTAGTAAACACAGTTTTCAACAATGTCTATTTAGTTTCTACACTGCCATCTCTGTTCCTAGTTCAAGGCCTTCACCTTTTATAATCTAATGGCTAGTTTGCTATCAATATATTGGCATTAAGCTGTCTTGACAAGTCATTTGGCCTTCCTTTTTTTTTTTTCAGACCTTGGGTTTGGGGGTGGGAAGTCCAAGTCTTTGTATGGAAGGGATGGTCATTTGGGCACAACTTTGATCAAGTTTTCGGGTGATCAGTCTGGCCTCAATGAAGCCAAGAGACTGGCTGAATTTTTTGAGAAGGACAATCGTGGACGTATGGCTTGGGCTCGTGTGCGACCTGCTGCATTTAGCAGGGATGATGATAAAAATCCAAACCTTGTGAAGGTGGATGAAAAGAATGGAGAGAGGAAAAGGATATTTTATGGCTATCTTGCAACTGCAGCTGATATGGACAAAGTTGATTTTGATACAAGGAAGAAGGTGGCCATAGAGAGCTGTAGGGATTTCAAATCGTCCCGGTAGAATATCTCGATAAATATATAGTTCAGCACGTGTTCAATTTGTGTCATTGGTTGAACTGCAGCACTCAGATCCACTTCATTTTTGAGCTCGATGGTTCATGGATGGAGTCTTTACCAAACAGCTTGTTGAATATTGTCATTTGTTAAAAAGAGGTGGGTGGTTGTTTGGTCTACCAGTAACATTACTTCAGGAATTTCCCTGGATTTGTTGCGTAATTTTAATTCTACCGTAGGATGAATGTGTATGGTAGGATGTGGAACATGGATCTGGTTGTTTGTCAACCGTTTTTAATCCTAATGATTGAAAGAAAGCTTGAATTATTAGTATGTTGCATAAACCCGCACAATCACACGATTGTAAATCTAGAACTTGTTATTTGTTATTGTTGGTAGTGATATCAACATATGTTAGAACAGGATATAAGCATAATTGACCATAATTGAGTCGCTGTACAAGCATCTTGGAAGGAAGCCAATTCTGAGTAAACAAGCCTCCGTTGCTCAGTACTTTTCAGGACAAGCATACAAATTTAAAGTAAGTGCGGAATCAATCATTCTAGGCTGTCTCCAGTTACGTTTCTGTGTGTACTTATTGATGCATGTGTATCAAAAGGGAAGTTAATTGAGTAGGTGAGCTGCATTGTTGCTTAGTTTTTAAAACAGCAGGCACACTCGGGGTTGGAGCCGACCGCGGGTGGATGTGTGAATGGATGCTCTGTCGTTGCATCTGCTTGAGATTCCAATTGATGAATAATAATTATTATGGATGGATTAGACTCTTGCATATGTATACTTTTGAATTGGAGTACAAATCTGTGCAGCAGGTCGACCAATCAGACGTGGATCCTAGATTTGGGAAGGGTGTAAAATGCCGAATTCGATTATTTTTCCTACATCACTGATGCATGTATAATGTTTTTTTTTTTTTTTTGAAACTGATGCATGTATAACGATTTTTTTTTTTTTAAATAAAGACTATCATTAAAAAGAAAAGGAGCGGGATCCCAGAGAACCCAACTGATTGTAACAATATAGTTGGGCAATTTAATTTGGTGCTTAGAAATCTAATTGGCTACTTTTTGAAAGCAATGTAGCTTATGCTGAGGGGCGGGATCCCTGAGAACCCAACTTTGTGACGTAGTTTTTGTTTTCTTTTCCGTGTCTCTTGTTTCTGTTTGCTTTTCAGCGTCTCTAGTTTCTGTTTGATATGATTTTAAGATTTTTTTCCTTTCAAAAGTAGGAATAGGAAGGATGTTATCTCTGGGGTTGTGATGTTGGATGCTGAAAATTAGTCTTCGGTGTCGGTGGAAGATACTTTGACAATCTCGGCTAGGAATCTTATCCACAATATTGTATGGTGCCGCCTGAGCTGGATAGTTTACATCATCCTACGTGTATATTTCAATAATTTTAATTTAATATAGTTCAAATTAGATCACACACATATATATATATATTGCCACGGTTGATCTTACCGTTTGGATTCTTCATCATCATCTTATATCATGTTTGGAGTTGTCAGGTTCATTTTAGTAAAAAATGATATGACATTTTGTTAATTCCAAAATTACTTCCAAACTGGAATTAACTTCCAAACATGATATTTTCTTAATAGGTATTTAGTATGCCGTTCACGCATAGAAGTATGTTTTTTTATTCCATCCCTAATTGTTCAGTGAGAATGGAGAATGAAAGTGAATAATATCTTGACCAGATAGAGTTGGAATAAGCTGGAGTTAAGCCAAAGTGTTCAATTCTTTTCCTGTCTTGCAAGCTATGTTGTAAAGATTCGACCCATAGAATTTTCCAATTCTGAAATTCTGACAGGTAATTATTGGAGATGGTGTGGTTTTGGTTTTGGGTTTGAAACCGTGGATCCACAGGAGAAAGAGACTGGAAACCCTAGATTGAAACGGGGTTCAGGTTGGGAAGAATGTGGGTTTAGGGTTTATTATTTAGAAGGTGAGAATTGGAACAGAAATGGTGTAAGCTTTACACGTGTGATGCGCATGCTTTGCTGGTATAGATAGAAGAGGCAGGAAGTGGCACTGTGTATAATTGCGTACCTTGTTTTGGCATCTGTCTGCACTTTAACTGACTGAACCCATGTGGTGGTCAGACTCAGTGGCCATGGCCCATCCCCCACCTATTCCTATTCCTTTCCTCTCTTTTACTTTGGTTTTCGAGAAAGCACTTTCTTCCCCCCCCCCCACACACACCCTAATTCCCCTTCATTCTTTTTCTATACTCTACAGCTCTCTATGATTAATATACACTTCTCTTCTACTGTATACCTATGTGTGACTGTTGTTTCTTTCTTATACAGGTTGCTGCCTTTTCTCTTTTGGAAAATCTTATCTAGATGGTTATTTTATTTGTAAGTTGTTACTTTTTTTCCCCTTAATTTGTTTAGTGGCCATGCTAGCTCAATAGGGTATAGGCTGTTTGATCATACCTCTAAGTAGGCTGCTACCTAAGATTTCTTAGCTAAGTCATTATGAAGGAAGACACTAGTTTTTAATCTCAAGTGGGTTTTGGTAATAATGGGTTAGCCATTGAGACTAGGAAGCCTACTAAGTTTAGATGACTCTAGTAGACCGACCAAAGCAAGACTAGAAGGATACTACTACTTATTGAGTCAAGATGCTTGGTTAAAGGAGACTAAGTCGAGTGAGATGTTTTTTTAGCTTTGGATGAGATGAATTTGGTAGCCTAGTTTAGATAGGATTAGAAAATTGGTATGGATGAACGTTCAAATAGACTTGTGAAGTCATATTAAATGTTATTCGATCATCTTGTAGCTACTAGGTAAGATTGGACTCTATAAACACATGCTGCAAGAAAATATAATGAAACTCTATGTTGACTTCGCACATCATATTTCAACAAGATGGTCAAGAAGGACATATCCAGAAGAACCACACTTTAAGTCATCTATAAGTTGTGCTTCAATATTTTAACCAATCTCATTATGAGTAATTGTGATTAATCGCCTATTAGGTTGCTTGTGATGATAATCATCATAGCTTTTTATCTCTTGTATTTATGACGAAAGAAATTGATCAAAATTTGTACTATATCTAAGCTTTGTCAAACTCAATAACCACACTATTTAAAGCATTATAGCGTGTTTGACAAATACTATACTTGAGCCTAGCTCCCTTGGTTTGCAGCAGTCCTCCAACCGTGCATACTCTTTAGTATTTCTACGTCCAACTTACTAACATGTAATGGATTACCTCAACCAACTAACTCACACAACAAGAAGTTACAAAATTAGGAAATATCTTTTTTTAAAACATGACAAATATCTTTCCTATATGGATTGGTAATTTTATGGATATGTTCTTTTTTACAATAATTTTATGGATATGTTGGCATTTTCTATGGAGAAAATTGTTGTCTGATTCACCTTTTCCAATCTTATCTTCAAATCCAATGACTAACTCAATGAAGCAAAGAAAGCATTTTGCTTCAACTTTACCCCATTTCTTCCTTTTTCCCCCTTGCAATTTTTTCAATCTAACCAACAATTTGCATCGAATTTCTTTTTTCTTTTTTCCTTTTTTTTTTTTTTTTTTAATAAATTGTAATTGAGGGGATTCAAAATTGAATTGTGCTTAAGTTGACATTTCTTTTGTAAATAATAATATACACAAATTGATCCATTCCTTTTTAGGTTTAGAAATGCATTAATTTTCTAATTGATATAATATAATGTGTCAGAAAATTACTATAACAACTTGATAATAATATGGTAAAATAATTCCTTAATAATACGATATTAAGTAATATTCAATCATTACCCAAAATTATAAGTAATTTTTCTAATTTAATTATGAAAATTGTTATTGTATAACCCTGACATAGACATCGTTATTTTCCAAATTAGCCCAGAATTAGGTCTAGAGTTGAAAATATTTGTGTAATCAATTCGTCCTGTCGTTTTAAGGAAAAGAAAAAAGCTGACCTTTTTAAATTATAGTTTGAATTATTTTCATCTATTTATAAAATATAAAATATTAGCCATTTGATTTTAAATTAAGTCATGTGTCATTGTTTTGTCCATTCTATAACTAAATAAAATAAAACGGTCTTTTGAAGAATTTTCAGAATAGACAGCAAAATGACACAAAAAATACTTTTGAAATGGACACATCATTGTTCTTCCAAATTAAAAAAGTGTATTAAATGAATAATTCCAGAATTAGAAGTATTAAAAATTTTAATAGTTTTTTTTTTTTTTTTTTTTTTTTTTTTTTTTATAAAAAAAAAAACCCTAGATAAAATAAGGGGAGGGAGCAAAGAAAAAAAAACACACACACACAATTAAATTTAAAGTAACTTTGTAAATTAACTTAAATTTGACCCATAGTTTAGGGATGAAAATAAATTTTAAAATTCAAAACTTTTATGGATTTTTTTTATAGTAGTAAACTTTCATGGTTTTTTATTTTTATTTTTATTTTTATTTACAATAATAAACTTTCATGGTTATATCTAACCAGACTCTCTATTTTAATTTTTTTACTAGATCATTAAACTTTTAATGTTATGTTTATTTAGTCCCTCTACTTTAAAAAAATTTGTAATATGTTTTTAAACTTCTTTTGCATCTAATAGATCTTTACCTTAACTTTTTTCTTTCAAGTTTTATTATTTAAGAACTAGGTAACAAGTTTTATTCTTTTATGATAAAAGAACCATGCAGCAAGATAATTTTAGAAAAATTGAGACATTTAATATGTTTAATATCTTACTAGTAACTTTTTAAGCCTCAATTAGCTTGTCTGTACTATTGATCAAGAGATTTATGGTTCAAATCTCCCTCTCTCATACAATAAAAAAATTAAAATAAAAAATAAAGGTAGACACATCTTTAAAAATTAAATGGATTTATTAAATGTCAAAGCGAACACAACTCACTACTCACTGATAATTAACATAAATTATCAATAAAAAAGTTAGAGGTAATTGAAATATTATTAACTCAGGAAAAGAAAAAAAAAACACTTATTAAATGGAACGTTAAAAAAAGATCATAGATGAATTTAAGAAAGTATAAATAATATAACAAAAAAAAAAATAGAATATACTTGAGAATTCAGGGAAAAAAAATAGTAGTATTTAAATTTAAATCCAAAACATTTGATTTTGAAAGCGGCAGGCATCGTCGGCGCATTCTAGAATTGCTTGACAAGTAACTTTTGGACGCCGGTTTCCGGTAATAATCCCTTACGTGTCAGTTTCTTATTGGTTTATGTAATTTCAGTGTCTTGTCCCTTTGATTTATCTCTTCCGTTTCAAGTTTCATTCCCTCTTCTCTTCTTTTTCACAGCCCTTTCTCTCTCCTCTCTCTCTCTCTCTCTCTCTCCGCCGTTAAGCCGCCGCCGCCGTTCGAGAGGCCGAAAGAAATGGGGTCGATCCCCGATCCCGGCGAGTTGAGCGAGTTGACTCATCCAAGCTTCGATGAGTTCCAAAGGCAGACGTCTCTGATGACGAGCTGTACTCTGCTCTGGAAGGAGCTCTCGGACCACTTCACTAATCTTGAGCAAGATCTTTTGAAGAAATCGGAGGCGCTGAGGCATAAAATCGAAACCCTAGACCATCAGACTAAGGAGTCTCTTGATGAGCTGGAGAAGCGTGAGGTTAGTATCCAGGGCAGTGTTCAGATCGCGCTTGGTAAGGTTGAGAAAAGTATGGAGGCGGCGTTTAAAGCTCTTGAGAAAGACGCCGATGAGAATGGTGAAGTCGATGATGGTGATGGATTGTTGTTGAAGCTGAAATCGTTCTGTTTGGAAATGGATTCTGGTGGATTTTGGAGGTTTATTACTGGTAAGAAGAAGGAATTGGAGGCATTGAGGGCGAAAATTCATCTGGCTTTAGCGGAATGCATCGATCCGCCGAGATTCGTGCTGGAGGCCATCTCGGAGGTGTTTCCACTGGATAAGAGAGTGGAAAAAACTGATGGAGTGAATGATTTGGGCTGGGCTTGTGTTTTAGTGCTTGAATCGCTGATTCCAGTTGTTGTAGACCCTGTGATCGGGAAGTCTAGGATTTTGGTTACACCTAGCATGAAAGAGCGCGCCAAGGAGATCGCTGAAACTTGGAAGGCGAGCTTGGAAGAGCGAGGTGGAATCGAGAATGTTAGGACACCAGACGTGCACACCTTCTTGCAGCACTTGGTTACTTTTGGGATTGTGAAGAGGGAAGATGTTGATTTGTATAGGAAGCTTGTGGTTGGATCGGCCTGGCGGAAGCAGATGCCCAAGCTTGCGGTATCACTTGGCCTTGGGGATATAATGCCTGGTATAATTCGTTGCATTTCAA
The DNA here is from genome assembly GCA_036850905.1 of Luffa acutangula. Lineage (NCBI taxonomy): Eukaryota > Viridiplantae > Streptophyta > Magnoliopsida > Cucurbitales > Cucurbitaceae > Luffa > Luffa acutangula. The sequence goes on along the minus strand of CM072098.1, from coordinate 46,995,477 downwards.
TTTCAGTTTCATATAGCTAAATGATATGATTTCTGATCTTGAGTTTACTTAGAAGCAAGAGCACATTCGCCTCTTTCTTCTTTTTCCATTTATCTTGAATGGGTTATTTTGTTCTTGTTTTATAAAGATCCAACCATGGAACTATATGAGAGGAATGATTCGTAAAAGCTCATCAATTCACATTTTATCCGACCAGCGAGAGCTTTTACGCAAATTGCATGGCAAATTATATCTAAGAGAAGGAGGATTATATTGGTGGCGTATCTACTTTTTTTCACAACATTGCTTTGATTTGAGGCCGAGTGGTGTTTGATAGAACGAATTTGATGTCAGTAGAGTGATTTCTTAATGGTTTCCATTCCACAGAGTAATTGAACGCATGGGTTGGGAGTTTAAAAAACTGAAACATATTGGATTAGCGATAACATCTCTAGGCGGCCACTGGCGTTAAGTGTTAGTTTTATTTTAGGTATATTTATATTATGATGCCATAATTAGAAATATTTTGAAATTGATAGCTTACTAATTGCAATGTTCTTAACCTAACAATTCTGGGAGTTTTTATATGTATGCATGCGGCTATTTTTCCTTCTATATGTTGCAATGTGAATCTCATGCGGATCCATGTGTGATCTGTAAGTAAGTGGCAGACAAAAGTATGTTTGAGTTTATCTTCTGGTCATACGAATGTGTTTGATAGCCTTCTAAAATTCCCTTCCATTTTCTTTCTAAATTCCTTTCCTGATTCATTATGGAAGCAAATATGTAGTTATTGATGTGTGATTGTCTTGTGGCAATATGTATGCTCTTTCTTTCTTTTTTGTTGTTTTATTCTTTTGTAGACCTTCCCATAGTTTTCACGTATTTATTGGTTGTTAGCTTGGTCATACTTTAACTTCCCCCATCTCACTTTCTTTCTAAATTACTTGTTATTATTACTATATCATGGAAGACACAACTGTAAAAGGAGAATTGCAGATGATTTTTTTATGCTTCTAAGCTGCTATCATGTGTAGATATGATTGAAGAATTGATCAGCCGGGGACAGCAGCTTGATGCAGTGCATTTTACTTATGAAGTTGGTCTTGCGGATAAATTCCCCCCTGTTCCACTACTGAAAGCTTATCTGAAGGATGCAAAGAAAGCTGCAGCTGCTATTTCAGAGGACCCGAATAATGCTGGCAGAGCAATGGTATGTTTTATCTTATTTCTTAACTTTACTATTACTTATTGAAAACACTTTCTGCGTTTATGTATAAACCTTTCAAGGTTCACGTAATGGTGAAGGATCATCAATGGTGGCCATTCGATTATTATATCAATCAAATTTACCATTCATTGGTTAGACAAGCATGTCTTCATTGTGGCGATTTTGCATTTTATTTACATCTTTCATCTGTTTGAAGTAGTAGAAATTAAGTTGTAAGCATGCTATGTGTGTCAAATTGGTCTAAAACGAATTTTCCTCCTTTCCAGGCTCTTTGTATTATTTGATTTCTGCAATCAATTCTAGACAAAATATCAGGCAGTAGTAATTGGTATATTTTCTTTTTGTTTGTTATAGCACCTCGCTGCAAGGAAAGAGCAGTCTGCACTCCGAGCTGTAATCAAGTGCATTGAAGAATACAAGCTTCAGGCTGAGTTCCCTCCAGAAAACCTTAAGAAACGCCTTGAACAGCTGGAAAAGGTTAAGGTTGAGAAGAGAAAGCCTGCTGCAGTCCCTGCCAACAAGAGAACACGAGCAAACAATGGCGGTCCTATGCCTCCTGCCAAGGCTGGTCGTTTGACTAATGCATATGTATCTTCATACCCTGCAGCTCCCGCATTTGTCAGGTCTCCCTCGCACTCTCAATACCCTGCCGGTGTCCCACCTTACCATTCCCCACCCTCAATGTATGGCAGCAGAAGCCCACCTACAAATCCTTACACTTACTCACCGGAAGCTGCTCCACATGCTGGATCGTTTCCCTCACCTCCCATGTCCTATCCTGCATATGGTGGTTACGGCAGTGCAATGGCCCCAGCATATCAACCAGCTTACTACCGATAAACATGACTGATCTCTGAAGATGGTAACTGCTGATTTGATGACTCCGATCTTGTTATTTACTTTCCCAATGGTTTGTCTGTAATACCTAACCATTAAACAGTAGCGATGTATGTGTGTTAATTGTGACTTGTTCTGCTTCTTGCTTTTCGTGCTGAGAAGCCAAACTCTAATGTTGATCAAACTTTAGCTGTAGGTTGATCGTGTAAAGTAATTAGGATGACCACGACACAACATTATTAAGTAGATCCTAATGTCATTTGGTCTTTAGTTGTAGAAAGGCTTGTCCTATTGGTTCTATTCATCTCTTTAGTCTCTTACTCGATCATGCCTATCATTCCAAACAAATGCCATGTGTTTGAGGGCTATTTTCTTTCATACAAAATCAAAGTTATCTCATCTTACAGATTGTTTTTCACCCCATGTGGCATTTGATTATTCGTTATCATCAAGACGAGGATTCGACTTCAGAATCCCGTCTCTGAATTGCTCCGTGGCTATGAAGCAGGCAGGCATCATCAGTCCATCTGATGCTTGTCGATACGAAGCAGGAATCGAGTGTATAACCTGTGCACTCCATTGCAGACACATTTTCACACAACCCCATTTAGCCAGCTCGATTTCCTGCAAATTTTTGGTTAGAATTGTTCTTTGATTCTTCCTGTTACAAGTTACTCCTGAGCTATATAATGCAGAGAATATGGAGCATTTGCTTTATCAAAACAGGCAGAGGTTTGAAGGCCAGTTCTTCAAACCTGGTTAAGATCAAATAAACATGGTCGACTCGACATCTACCAGACCATCGACGATCAACATATATCAACATATATCATGACAAGCAGGTGCTTGAGTTGTTGTTACATTGTAGGTTTGATGTGTTCGTCCTACCTAATTTGTCTACAAAGTATCTATCCTTCTTACAGGACCTAATGGATTTGTCTTGTTTAACCTTTCTAAAGAGTCAAAGACAAAGAGAACAATTATTTTATAGGTCCTTACGTACTCATTGGACGCATATTTGTCAACAACCTTAATCCTTATTCGGAAGGTGACATGTTGGCACGTGCATTGCATATCTAAAAATTTCATCCACAGTGAAACAGTAATTACAAATCAATTTCGTATCTTGCTGATTCCACATAGAAATAATTGGATTCCACAAATTATACACAATTTGAACTTATAGTGGGCCAAGCAGAATCGTCCTTGCAAATCTCCATTCAAACTTTGATATAGAATATGGTTAACAAAAATCAATTTATCAAAAAGTAATCTTTCTTGCAGATCTCTCTCTCAAACACAGACACACAAGCAAGCTAATTTAAGTTCCGTTTGATAACCATTTGGTTTTTTAAAATTAAGCCTATAAAAACTATTTCCACCCATAAGTTTCTTTGTTTTGTTATAACCTTCTTTCCATGTTTTCAAAAATCAAGTCAGGTTTTTGCAAACTATTGTTTTTGTTTCTAGAATTTAGCTAGAAATTCAAATGTGTCATTAACAAATATGAAAATCATTGTAAGAAAATTAGACGGAAACAAACATAATTTTTAAAAATCAAATGATTATCAAATGGATCATAGAAATTAAAAGTTCCTCTCTCAGTTAAGAGAAATCTTTCAATCTAAGAAACAAAGAGTATTCATAGATAGGCAATGCCACCAAATAGTCCATTTCAAAAAATGAAACTATTATTTTATGGGGGACAACTTGACTAATAAAAGATTAATTGGTAGAAAAGAACTTAATTATAAATAATTTGAAGACCCTACCACATTTGTCTTTGCTAAAATACCAAGTGAACCACCAATATAATAATGCAAAATATTAAATAATAAGATGAGGTTGTTTACTCCAAAAAAAAAAAAAAAAAAAGAAAATAAAAGGTTGTCATGTGGAGAATTAGGCCTCCAATTCAAATTATCAATAAAGATTTGGTGCTTATAGGTGAAGAGATATCAAACAACATATTTTAAATCATTTAAGATGTGTTTGAGAGTGATTTTAATATGGTCAAAAGTGCTCAATTACCAAGTAACTTATGGGTGTTTTTTCATTAATCATGTATGTTTTGAATTTTCAGATTTATTCTATTTTGGTTTTTAAACTATCAAAATGTCTATTTTATTATTAATTTTTTTAAAAGAACCATGTCAAGTATTTTTTTTTTTTATGTCAATATTCATCTCAACCAACGCCTAGCTTTCAACTGAACTTCAAATGACTTTAGTACATACCTGTGGCAACATGTTAATACACATATCTTTAAATTACATTGTCTATCTATTAAACATCTATTGTAGAACAACAATGAGTAGATAATTTTATTGAGAGAGAGAGAGAGAATTATTGACATTTTAAAATGGTAAAAACTAAAATAAAAGAACCCTAAATCAAAATTAGATTTAAATCCACAAAAAAAAAAAAAAAAATCACAAAAATTGAAGATTATTGGCATTAGGTCCAATATGATATATGTGCATGGCCCATTGGAACTTGTCCTCATGCTTGCAGACAAGATATTAGTTAGCCCAAGTCAAGCCTGCACATTAAACTAATATTTGTTGTTTCTTTAGAACAACAAATATTTACTGTTTTTATATATATATTATTGCATGTCATTTTTATGTATAATCCAATAATTGGATAAATTACAAAGATTCTAAAATATATGGGTTGGTGATTTGAAGGGGCCATCCCTTTTTTATGTAATAAAATATGTTTCAATAGTAATAGATATTTGATGAAAATACAAATATTTACCAAAGTAACTCAAAATCATTCACTGAGTTAATTTTTTGGTCCATGGTTGATTGAGACATAACTTCAACTAGAACTATTCAATATTGAGAAAGGTAAAGAAATTATTGGAGGAGACTAGAACAATATGTGCTAACTAACAATTTTACACTAATGTACAAGAGAGGAATTACAAAATTATCTGCACTCAAATAATCATTTAAGGACTTAGGAGACATTAATTTCGAACTTATATCTTACGATTACTAGGAACAACTACATTATATATGACGACTACATTCAATAATTTTTTTGTGAAGGTGTGACATGTTACTCGAACCACCCAGCAACCAACTCAGCATAGGACATCTTCTCTCAAAATTAAAGAACTTTCAAATACATACCTTTTTATATTTCAACTACGATATGATATCACGTCTTTACTTTTGCTTTCTTCCAGAAAGATCTTAACTTATAACTTTGAAATTTTTTTCCATCTTAACTAATGTGAATAACATCATCTTAGATAGTTCTATCAATTTTACATGTGATACAATATGTTGAGCATATAGGTAGCAAAACCATATGAAAAACGCTCAAGATTCAATCTTGTGATAGTCAATGAGATTTAAACTCCGACCCAAGAGGGGAAACTAAAAACAAAATCATAACAAAAACAAAAGATTTGAAAAAGAAAAGGGATACATATGTTGTGAATGTTGAAGAACAGTTGGAAACTGTTAACCCTCTTGTAATGACTCGAGTGGCTTAATTGGCTTGATTCCCAAGAAGAAAGAAAGAGAGTTTTGGTTCAGAAATTAGAGAGCTTTGGAGTTTGGATATGAATGAATGATGTGGTGATGATAAGCTCCAAAAAGCCAAAGATTTTTGGGTCCATATCTCAATCAGTTATGAAGTGATTGAAAAGATCTGTCCATGAAATTAATCTGACACTTCACAGTTCATACTTTCTCTTTCTCTCTTTCATTTGAAAAAACAAAAAAGCAAACAACAGATTTTAATGTTACAAGAACTTGGGTTTTGTTTATATCTGGTTCTTGTTTTGTTTTCAAATGTTATCTTCTTGTTACTGGCTTGGACTGAATGCCATTGGATTCGTAGAGCATTAATTACTAGACAAGAGAGAGTTCACAGAGGAAATTAAGTTACGCCCTATAACACTCAATTCTTGTTCGAAAAAAGAATCTTATACTACGATAGTTGTAATATGTTCTACTTTTATTTATTGTCAGCCACATCAACATTATTTAAAAATTATGTTGAGTTCAATAGCTTTAAAACTATTATAAGTAATTCTAGACCATTCCAGAATTCAAGGGGCTAAGCAGGACAACGCCAACTCGGGATACGACCGATCTTGGAGGAAAGCAAGATCGAAAGGATTGGGGCCACCTAGTCTTGGCCTCGACGTGCCCAAGGAATTGGGGCCGACAAAGGCCGAGACTTCTCCCCTCCGCTCGGTTCCGGTGTTCATGGCCAGCCTGGTTTGACTTGGTTTAGCCCCGAATCGTTAGAAACCCTAAAAAAAGAAAATGTATATAAACCCTTTTTCAACCTTTGGAGAAGGGATCCAAAAACTCTACTTCTGAACTCTCTCTTCTTCTTCTAACTTGCTAATTTAATTTGCTCATCTTTTTACTCTTGGCTGACTTAAGTATTGGAGGCGGTGTGGCTAGCACCACACCGATGTGTAGAAAATGAGAAAAGTAGAAAATGAGATTTTTTTTTTTAATTTTATTTCTCCTAGTTGTTAACCTTTTAATGGTGATGCGTGGAGAGGTAATTACACACCAGAATATGTAGCTAAGTATTGTCCTACCTATTGTTCCCTCCAAATGACATTTTGGTGCTAAAAGCCTACTACATAGGAAAAAACTTTGGCAGCATATCGATATGTAGGAAGATCTTATCCGTACATACCACCATACAAATATTGACAAGTACGAGCGATACAAACGTTTTCTCATTTTCTATCTTTCTCTTTCTTAGTTATCAAGATTTTAATGGGTTGGGATATGTAGGGAGATCCCTACCTATGCAACCAAGTATTGTTCTATTACACATGGTGAAAAGTTTGGATACTCATGACTTAGCTTACTTTTTCTCAAAACTTGAAATGGGTTTTAACAACTCAGGTGAAGAGAAGATTTAAAGTTTGGACCTCTCTAACAACCTCAACATTCCCCCATGACAAGTTTCTACCCATCATTAAGTTTTTGGCAATGAAGAGAAGAAAGACTTCTATCTTTTAAAAAATAAACACAGGTAAGTGTCTCTGACGTTGTCCAATCAATAGGGAAGTATTATTATTTACATCGGTAACCTATTATCTTCTTTTCTCCAATTTTATAGATATGACCATTCTAAATTTGCATATACAATTTATCTCATGGAAGCTCGAGCAAACTTTCGGATTACTTGTTTTCCCCTCTCCATATGTACTTCACTTTAGCAACTAGTTCCCCCAACTAGAGTTTGATCATATCCATCCTAGCTAGAGCAACAAGCAATGACAACAGCCATTTAGAATGTGAGAAAAAAGACAGTTCACCTAACATTACGCATAAGGATATACTTGTTCCATTTGCAATTGTATTGTCACTTTCTTGAACAAGTTAAAAAACTACTACCAAAAGTGATTATTGTTCTAAAGATATATAGGCCCACCTTGGGCATGAATGCTTCTTCTTATGAAGCAATTGGAGCCCTCTTCTTGGTAGGTGGCAAATGAATGTAGACACAATTGAAACCGGACAAAAGGATTTGCAAGTGAGAGAATCATATATACAAATACGAAAAGCGAAAAAGGGTTGAAAAAGGGTTGCTGCTAAGAAAGAAATAATAAAAAACTATTGCAATTGTGGAAGCTAGACATATATATATACAAAAAGACTTATGTTTATACCGTAACTGGTTGAAGAGAATAATAATTGAGATAAATGGTTTTATTGGTTAAGAAGAAAAATACTTACCTATGAATTGGTTAGCGAAATAATCTACCCATTGTTAATAAATTTTTGACAAATAGAAGAGAGAAATGCAAAAAAATGAGAAGTTCTCGTGTTGGCCAATAAAAATATTTCTACTCACTAGACATGAAGTCTCTAGTAATATTATTGTTGAATTAAGAATACGATCCTCGCTATCCAAAATAGATAATCCCTATTTATGGGCTTAATATGCTTCGCTTCAAATTTTGATAGCTTGTGGAGTAGTTGCAATCTAAAACTTTTTTACTCATCTTTGACATGAATTTCACTAGCATTTGAAATTTATTACCATATAAGAATCAATTATTCATATTTCTAAATTAGAAATAAAGTCTGTTTGGTAGACAATCCGAATTCTGTTTTATATTTTCAGATTCATTGAATCTAGTGAATATGTGTTTTTGAAAATTGTTTTCAGATTTAGTGATCTAAATAGTGAAAAACTTTGAAAACAACTTTTTTATATTTTTTTTTAGTGTATCCAGATTTTGAATTTGAAAATTTTAATTGTAGAATTAAATTAAAAAAAGATAAAGACTTTAATAAATATAGTATTTCATGTTATAAAACTCAATTCATTTTTGTGAAATTAAAATTTGTATAATATAATGTATTATAAATTATATGATATTGTAAAATAATAATTATAAAAAAAATTATAACATATAACGTGTTTATAAATTAATTAATAATAGCTTATGTTCAACTTAATATTTAGTTGATAGCTACAAACAGTTATGGTTTGTAAATACGTTATCAAACACATTTCGAATAGTTGTTTAAATTGAGATTCAATTTTTGAATCTTCTATCAAACACAAATCTGAAAACATATGACATACAACTATGTTTTCATTGAATCCCTCGTGCACCCTAAATTTCTCTTAGACAAAGGAAAAATTAAAAATTGATTAAAAATAATTGGTTTTTTTGCATCAATTTTACCACTTAAAAACTTCTCACCACGTGTTATGCTTTCTGTCACTCTAAAACACTGCCCAACTCAAACACAATAAATTGCACCCCTCCTTGTATTTGTCATCAAACTCCTCCAATCCACCATTATAGAACAAAAAAAAAAAAAGAAAAGAAAAAGAAAAATAAAGTCAAAAGGATTTTTTTTTTATTAAATATTACATCACAAATTCAGTGAGTGTTTCATTGGAGAAATTATTCGAGGAGACTGCTATAATATGACAGGAAGTTCCACAACATAGAATAAACGAGAGAGAAACAATAAAAGTACTTTGAATATGTATTTGTTATTAAGAAACATATTGTGGGGGTCTCATTGAATATTTTTTTTGTTTCTTTTAGTATGGATATAAATGTTTTAACGAGTAACTACTTGACAACATGTGAGGGTGAGAGATTCTAACCATATACCTTTTTCATCATTAATACCAATTTTATGCCAATCGTCGCGTTGACAACTGGTAACTACTTAATGACATGTTTACGAGAGAGATCAACAATAGAAATTTAATTTCACATATGTCCGACATAGATTACTAATATTTTAATGACCAAATATATATATTCGTCTCTAATGTTAGGGTAACACTTTTCAATTTAGTCATTATGATTAAAAAAGTTTCAATTTAGTGTCCCTTACATTTTAATATTTTCATTTATATACTCTCATTCTAGTGAATGTTAAAATTAACGGATAACAATTTAATACATAGTTAACTAGCAAAAATTTAGAAGAGGAACTAGACCACACATAAAAAATAATAAAAAATTAAAAAAAAATCTCAACTTTTAAGAAATTTTGTCAATTTTTTTTTTTTTTAAGAATGGGCAAAAATATCAACTTTAATTCTCTAAAAATAGTATAACTTTTCCTAAAAATTTCTACCAACCCCACAAAATATCATATAATGCAAGTTTATCATCTTTGTTGCAAAAAAAAAAATAATAATAAATAAATAAAAATAAAAATCTTGCCTGCATATTTTTAGGATCTTCCTACCTACTCAATTAAAATCTTACAACTAAAAAAAGGAAGAAAGAAAAAACCTTTTTATCTCTCGTTGTCAAGATTTTAAGTTTTGTTAAAAAAAAAACATTTATTTATGATATTGACGGCATAATTGAAAAATATTGATACATTAATAACCAAATCAAAACTTTTTAAACAATTTTTCAAAAAGAAAAAAAAAAACTTTTTAAACAATAAAAAATAAAGAAAAAAAAAACCCAAATATTATAGACTAACACAAATATTTGATCAATTTTTAATGATCGAGTCTCAGTATATAACTTAAAAAAGAAGAAATATTTAGAACGCAAAAACCCAGCTTTATTGGTTGGATTCTTTCTTTTCTTTTTTTTTTCCCCTCAAATAAAAAGATCATAACTTTACCGCAACAACAACATAACAAACTTCCGGCGAGTTCTAGCCGGCGCCGGTGGCGGTGCCGGCGAGGAGGAAGCCAACAAGCAAAGCACAAGATCAGCAAAGGCTGTAACAATAAATTTATGGGTATTCTTTGGATTCAAGCGGAGATAACACGACAAAAGCTCTCGCAAAAACTCCCAATCGCTTCTCACATTCTCCAATTCTCGAGCTTCGACCATCTCCTGCATCGACCGCCGGAAGTCGCCGTAAGGGTCCGTTGAATATTTGGGGACTTTCAGACCTTCCGAAACGACGTCGTCGTCTTCGTCTTGATGGGATCGGTGGCGGGCGGCGGAGGAGTCGAAGATGGAGTTGGAGCGGCCAGGAGAGGAGACGAAGAAGCGGCGGGAGGCGAGGACGGCGGCGAGGTCGTCGGAGATGGAGTCTTCGTCGGCGGCGGAGGAGGTGGTGGAAGAGAAGAAGTCGTCGTCGGCGGTGGAGGAAGGGGTGAGGGAAATGGGGTTGGAGGTTAAGTAGCAATCGGAGGATGGGGCGGCGGCCGGCGGCGGTGGCGGAGAGAATTTGAGTTTGGTGGAGAAAAAATGGAAGTTCTTGAGAAAAAGGTTTGACATTTTTTTAGATAACCTAGTTGCTGTTGCTGTTGCAGCTGAGCGAGGAGGATAGAGTGGAGGATTTAAATAAAGAAGAGCGTTAGAATTCACACGTTTGATTTACAAAATTTTAATTTTAATTATTTATTTTGACAAGAGACGGAGGATTCGAACACAGACCTTTCACTCGTAGAGACGGGAGGATTCGAACACAGACCTTTCACTCGAATACGTCTTTAAAACGTGTAATAGTGAGGGGGAAAATACCTTTTGGTCTCGAATAATACATTTATCTCTAAATTTTCAAAATAAAAAGATTTAAACGATCCTCTATTATTTTTTCAAAATTTTTTAGTTAATAATAATTTTTTTATTACTTTTAAAATTATTAATATTAATTTTTTTAAAAAAGATTAAAGAATAGTAGGAGAGATCTTCTAAAGATATGCACTTATTTTCCAAAATATTCTTAGTTACTAAAATTTGAAATTGATTTTCTGAAATTAGTTTTCAATTGGTCACTATAATATAAATAATGAAAAAATATATAAAATATTTTCAACTTCTGGCATAGGTTAACAGTTAACTATCATATGTTATCTTTCATAAGAAAGCATATTTAGAAATATTTAGAAACCACTTTTCAAAAAAAAAAAAAAAAAAAAAGAAATATTTAGAAACCAAACCAATTTCAAACTCGAAACTTAAAAAAAAAAAGAATATTTAGGTTTATTATTCCAAATATGTTTTCGAAATCTACAAAATCGTGGAATGCAAAATGCAACTATGCTTTTCATCATTTCAAAAAAAAAAAAAACTATGCTTTTCATTAAATATTTTAATATTCAAAATTTTTCAAAAAAAATGTTCAAATTGATTTTTTTTTTTTTTTTTTTTTTTTTCCTTTTCGGAGTTCATATTCAAATTGGATTAAGAGACTTTAAATTTTGGCCGATTTAAATATTACGTATAAAAAAAATCCGAATTGCCCTCAGTGGAGTAAAATATCTTGTCTCACCCATTGACCTAGGTTTGATACGCGTAAAAAAATAAAAGTTCAGATTTTTTTTAAATGATAGAAATCACAGACCCATTGGTAAGATTTTATTTTATTTTTAAATTTATTTGAATAGAATAAGAGATTAAATGATTTTTTTGAAATATTCAAATGAAAAATTAAAAATGGACATTACGGTAGGATGTAGCATCATTTAAGATAATTAAACACAACCAACCAACACGGTCCAAATTTATAATCAGAGTCGTCCCATATTGAAAATCCACCAAATCAAGGCATTATTGTTATTGTTATTATTATTATTTTTGCATTTGCAACCTTTTAAAATTGTTCTCAAAATTTGTAAAATTATGCTCTAATTATTAAATGCACAATTTGACACATTAAATAGAAATAAAAATTCATTAATCAAATTCGAGATCTCTACAAATTATAAGAAGTCGTACCAAGTGCATCCTTTTAAAACTTATCATGAAGGATTAAATTTTGGAATTGTTCAATTATTTGCAAATCCAAACACCGTGTTAGAAAGATTAATTTTATATAAACTCCAAGGAACCGTGCCAATTAAAATTAATGATTGTGTTTATGATTTATTCTGCATTTAAGACAATTGTCCGTGAAATTGGATAAGTTTATTATTTATTTTTTCTATATTAAGAGAGACAATTAAGCCCTTTCTTCAAATAGCCACAATCACTTGTTTTTTTCGTTGAGAATTTGGTTTCATCTATAGGTCAATATGCCAATTCAAATCATATTAAAAATTATTTCCAATCTATCTAGGTCAATAGGTCGATTCTTTTTAAATGACAATCATCCCTAATCGACATATAACTCGATGGTTTGACAGTACTAGAAAAAAGGGGAAAAAATCATTCTTAAGTTTGCATGTCCCAAATTAACAAGTCAACATGCTAATTCCTCACTAAACAAACATTACATAATACATATCATAAAAACCTAAACATTACATAATATATATTATAAAAACTCAGTTTTTATATCGGAGATTCAGACTCTAACTTCGAACACGAAAGGGGTGTGGAGTATTTGAATCTTGAACTTTTATATGAGGAGATTTAGGCCTCCACCCTCGGGAGATTCAGACCTGACCTTGGTTTGAAATGGGAGGGTGTGGAGTATTCGAATCTTTTAACTCTTATATGAGGAGATTTAAGCCTCAAACTCCAAATCAGGGAGATTGAGGGAGATTTAGACCTTTAACTTTGAACCAGCTATGAACGAGACAGGAAGGTGGAGTATTCGAATCTTTAACTTCCGCCTTACCTTAAGGCGTGCGGTAAAACTCAACCTTGTAAGTTGTAACAATGTTTTCAAAGCTATAGTTTGGGAGAAAACCTATAGTTTGGAGGAAGGGGACAGAGATGACAAAGTGTAGGGGTCCATTATTATTTGTTGTATTTGAGGGTGTTGGTTTCATATTTGGAACTTTCAACTGAGCAATAGCAGTACTGAAACTGACAGCAAGAGGTTATCAAAATTCAAAGAAGCCACATGTGGGTTCTTTTTTTTACCATTACTGTGTCATACAAAAAGTTCAAACAGTGTAACAAGACCCAAATTTTAGATGCATGTGGCTTCCGATGGCGACGTTTCCTAAGGCCATGTTCTCTTCACAGTGGGAAGAATCTATTGTCTACTGCATTGCTTTTACCCAAACGAAAACAAAAACCTTTCCAAAATGTGAACTTATCATTTTTCAAAAAACAAACCTGCAAGAAACTGGAGACTTCCAAATTTGATGTGGGATACTCATGCACAGTTTAATGTTGAATTGAGTCAAAAAAAGGGAACGTACTGTTTGGATTGTGATTGAAAAACCAAGTAGCTTTCATCTTTTAAATGAACCTGCCCTGCTGCAGCTTTCGTATGGCAGCAGCACTTCGCAGCTGCAGGGCCAACCCATTTCCAACTTCGCCACTTTTCCAAGTGTGATCAAATTCAGTACACACTCAGACGAAACTGGACCGCCCATTGTTATATATTCTGTGCCTGCATGTGAAGCTTGGTCAATTCCATACGTCTTATTCAAGAGTTCATTTATTGGGCTAATATCGGATCTTTATTGAAATGCGTTTGATGCCATCTTTTTTGCAAAGTTGGATCAATGCAAAAACACAAACAACAAACCAACTTAAACTTATTATACAAAGGGAACGACGCACGGGTCGCTACTCTCGCGCTCACTGTGGCGCATTGTTGACGTTCTCATTGAGCCTGGAAGCTTCTGCCATGGACTCCGCCACCCCACCAGGATGGGGCGCTAGTCTAGCGTTGTGCCTCAGCTCTGCACTCATTACCCCTTCCGCGTCCTGCTTTGTCACCACTTTATCCGCTGGCAGCCTTGTTGAGGCATCCTGTAATGTTGAGACATGGTACAACATGATTTTCTGAGTGTTTAAAAACACGTTCTTTTCACATGAAACACTTTTTTAACTTTTTAAAGGTTTGAATTTTAAACACTTAATCATTCTAAGTGATTCAAATATGGGTTGTTTAGGGTTTTGTTGGCTCACACGTACCATTAGGATGTCCTTCAGTTTAATCTTATCTTCATCCTTGCTAACCCCAGCATTGAAAGAGGCCGCTGACTGAGCGCTGGCTGCGAGCCCACCCGGTATCACGATGTTGCTCCCTGTTGCCCTCACCTCTGCTGCCTGAATGGCTGCTGCATCGCTCTGGTCGACCGGTTTATCACCTACAGTGTGAGCCGTCGCTTCTAGAGCTTGTCCTATGGTGACTGCATTCTGCACAACAGTGGCAGCTCCAATAAAGGGTGTAGGCTCCACAAACTGCCCAACGATCTGCACTCAAAAAGAAACAAATCAAAATCAATTATAATCAATGCAAAACAGAGTATGTTTGAGATCCGATTGACGTAAAGTCAAAACTTTCAAAATTAGGCCTAATCAAAAGATAAACAGAATTAAGATGTAGTAAAGAGTCTCGAAGAGAGGACCTGTCCAGCAACCATTTCGGTGATGATGCGACTTCCAGGGATATCGGTCTCTTTGACAGCAACTCCTTGCTCTCTGGCAGCATCACTGACATCATGGTGGTCGACGAAGCCGGAACGCTCGTTCCGGGAGGCGGCGGATTGCATGGTAGCGGCGGGGCCGCCCTTCTGGGTTTGACCGAACACCATGGTTTCGGCGGTTTGCATCATGTCAGCGTCCACCGGCGGTATAACCTTGGAGGCAAGGTCTCCAGAGACGTTGAAGACGTCGCCGTACTTGATAGGTTCTAGCTGGTCGTGGCGGCGCGGCTGTTCTTGGCTCATTTGCTTTCACAAAGTAAAGGACACTGAAACAATCTGAGCAGATGGAGGGAATGTTGCAGGTCGAGGGGAGGGATTAAAACGGTCGTTCTTGGAACTTGGAAGGGAAGACCGACGACACGTGTGTTCGACCAGACACGTGTTGAATTCTGTTGACTCTATGTTACAGGTTTCATAAGTAGAGAAGACCAGCTGTTCAGTGCCATAAGGCACCAGCATGCTCCTGTTACAGATGGCAGCTTATAACTTTTCAGCAACAGCCTACTAGAGACGCCATTGAAGCTGAAGCTATTACTAGAAGTGGGAAGACAGAGTTGTGGCTTCAACAACATGAGAACAAAACGAGGAGCTGGAACATCTTCAATTTACACTTATTTTCTCCAGCAATGATTTCGTTGAGTGTGAGGGCAAAGCATGGTTAAGGGTTTTGCTTTGGATGTTTACAGATGTTTGTATTTTGTATTGGCTCATTCAAAATTCTTATACCAAACTTGGTATTAGGGTGAAGTTTTCACCTCCATCTGTATTCTTTTCACACATATTTTTTTTCATAAATCCCAGTTCTAAGTGGGTGGCGGTGAACTGGTCGTGGCATCTTTGAGGCCATAAAAGAAATTTTGCACCAACTAGTTACTAGATTCCCAGCAACATTTCATTTTGTATTGCTCAAACCCACCACTCTCACTGAGGCAGGCGTAAACTCAATACTTTAGAACCCATTAACTTTCTCGAAGTTTGAACCATTTCCTTCCACTTTCAATTTGCTGAACTCCTCCCCGTCTATCAAAAATAACACTTTGTACTCACTTCCAAGATCACCATTTAGCCACCACTCAAACATCTCCCAACCAACCCATTTTCCTGTAGTGAGCATTCTAATGATACTATTTTAACACGATCACGAATCTAGTTACAATTTCAAAGATTTTTGGCAAACAAGCAATATTAAATATACGACAATATTATTGATGGAGGCATCGAGCCAAAGCAAATTAATCTTCCCTAAAGAAGGATTACAAAAGAAACCTTCCAATTTAAATTGATGGAATCAATGGCAAACTAAGTAATAGGTCGTCCGTTCAAAAATAGAACCATATGATTTGATTAGTTCGGTCCGAATAGCCAATTTTATCCATTTTTTTATATCAATTCCTTACATTCCCATTTTTCAATACACAAAACAAGTCTAATCCATTTCAACAAATATTTTAAATGAGAAGAGAGAGGGGAAGAATGAACAGATTAAGTAACAAGGTGTATGGTTATGCACGTCGATTATAAGTCGAACAAGACTACATTTTATTACATTATTTAAGCTACATCTTACTCAATCTTCCCGACTTGCAATCTCCAATCCATTACCTGCATCGACATGATTGAATATCAGAACGTCTAAACATACATATACTACTCATCACTCATCAGTCCACAACCAAACTCCAGAAAAACAAAATTTCTACATCAAACATGATGGAAGAACAAAGCAAATTATCAAAAGATGAAAGCAGATCATAATTTCACACATACACACAAGAAGGAAAATGAGGGGGGGAATAATGGTTTGGCAAAACTTACCATCCGGATCAAAGAAGAAGACTTGCTTAACCTTTCCATTTGGTAGGGTCTTCTCAAAAGTCTGGATACCCTTTCCCTGCAGCAAAATCAAAATTAGTATAGCCACATCTAATATATTTGGATCTGTAAGGCACGAAGAAGGCAAGTACAAACTTTTTATAAACCGTGAGAAAATATTTTTCAAAGAACTATTCCTACATACGATTTTATAAACCGGAGAAGTTTGAACTTCATTGTTTGTTCTTTTCTCTGTACTCTGTACATATTAATTCAACATGTCACTTTAACCATTCTCTCCAACAGGTTCAATTAACTTGAATTCTTGAGCTACATCAATTAGCATTCAAACATACTCTCGAAATGCATTAGAATAGTGATTAGTGAACTAATCTCATTTAGTTTGTCAAATAAGATTTCTTAGAGCTGTAGTTACTACTCACTCTCTGACATTTCAATACTCAAGTCGGAATTTGAACTAAAATTCCTCTCAATTAGCAAATTGTAGAGCCAAACAATCAGAAATCAATTCTTCACGTAAATCTTACAGTTCATCTTATCTCGTAATCCCAAAGTTTTTTATGCTTAGAATAATTAAACCCTAACGTATAATCACGAAAAAATCAAAATCAAATGGATAATTTATAAATTTACCTTGAGAGCATGAACGACAGAGTCGAAACTGGAACTCGAGACAGAGAAACAGATGTGGTGACCTCGGGGAAGATGGCTGGGGTCGGCAACGGGTGACGTGGCGCTCCATGGACCTTCGGGGAGCTTGGATTTAGGGTCTCTCTCGATAAGGTGAAGTTGAAAGGCAGAGGGAAGATTCAACCAAATAACCTTGAGTTCTCCGAAATTCGGACTCTCAATTTCCTCGAATCCAAACATCTACACTACCAAATAAGAACCGCCATGAACAAAACTGTTGAAACAGTGCAAGAAATGAAAAGCGGAAGATGGAAATTTGAGGACCTCTTTGTAGAACTGTGAAAGGCGATGAATATCCGAAGATTCTCTGGCTATATGGCCGAGAGACACCGCTTTCGCTACTGGAACCGCCATTTCTTCCCTGAATCAGAACTGTACTGGTTTCGATGCTTCGTCGGCGATCCTCGTTGCTTATATAATTCGGAGTAAGTCGTCGACAATAACAAAACGACGTCGAAGATGTTTATCCGATTATATTTATTAAATGAACTTGAGGATATTGCATTTCTTATTTTCAAATTAAAGTTTATTAAAGAGTAAAGGTGATAATATTCGTAGAAGTTTAAGATATAATCTGATGAAGTGAGAGTTTAAGGTAAAAATTGATAAAACTGATTAAGTTTAAGGTAATATTTAATATCTTTTGTTTTTTTTTTTAAATATTGCATTTTTTCTATTTATTATCAATTTAAGACAAGCACATTCATTGATGTCGAAATTGACAATAAGAATACACGGTCGAATAAAAAAGGTATATAATTATACTTTATCCAATTGAATTTAATTGCAAAGTTTAGATTCCGTTAGTTGACCATTTGATTTTTTTTTCTTAATAGTAGAAAACGAGAGTCCAATCTTTGAAATAGAGTTTAGTCTGTCCATAGTAATATACTAGTAGAAGGCGTAAGTTATAACTTGATCTGATAGAGTCAAAACACCTTTTGAGATAAATGAAAATTGTGCTCGATGGAACGATCCTGATTCCACACTATGCTTTAGGTTGGGGAGAGAGTTGCTCTGTGAAGCTGGTCGTTCAGTGTTCTTATAAGGGAATCATACTTGACAGAGAGTAGAAAGGGCCTTCAAAAGAGAGCGAGGGAGTGATGGGCAACCATCAATCTATATGTTGTTCGTGAGCTGCCAAGTACCATCTCGCTATAGTACTGGCACAAAAGGATCAGTCCTTCACTTGTTGATCGTTCGCAAGTTGAACTCGCTCTCTTGTCATGCTTTTCACTCACTCGTTTGAGTCGAACTCAATCACTCCTTTTGTTTGTAGTTTTTGAAAATTAAGCTTGTTTTCTTCCAATTTACATTTTTCATTTTTAGTAGGACACATTCGAATTTCTAGCAAATTTTAAAAAATAAAGTTTTTGAAAACTATTTTTTTTTTTAGTTTTCAAAACTTGACTTGATTTTTAGAAATATGAAAAGAATGTAAATAACAAAACAAAGAAATTTATAGACAGTGTCGCATAAGTAGTATTTATAAGCTTCATCTTCAAAAATCAAAAAACAAAAAACAAAATGGTTATTAGAGAGAAAGACTTAACTTTTTTTTTCTTTTGTGTAATAATTGCATATTTTAGAATGATTGCTTCTATTAATTGTGATTGATTTATTATTATTTTATCTTTTTTATTTTAAATTTATCTGATAAATATGTGGTTCTTAATAATATTTTTTGTTTGATAAAAATATGTTACATAAAAAAGTTAGTCAAATCTTGATGTCTATTCATTAATCCATCAATAATGTTAGTGTTATGGAGCTTGATCATAAAAAAGAAGTTAATAAGAATCCCTAATCGTCAGTCGGAATTTGGTAGGGTGCAACATCAATTTTCTTTTTCTTTTGTAATAAAAAAAAAAACATATCATCTATATTTTAAAAGAAAATTATGAATTATATACTTTTTCAAAAGACTCAAAGACATTCGCTTTAACCTTAATTATTTGAACAATTTTCAGATTGACAATTTTTTTTTTTTTTTTTTTTTGGATAAATCAGATTGGCAATTTCTCTTCTTTAACGTGGTTTTGAAAATCACATAGTGGCATAGTATCTCACAACAAAACCAAGAATTTTATGATCAATTGAAACATAAATTCCCATCCATTTTAAACATAAAGGGAATTATCTTAATCTCTAGTACTCAAATTTTTAGACCAAAGCCTTTTGCTTCGTCAAACTTGCAAAGTTCCACAAATTGGTGTTCAATGTTTGCAAGATTCACAACTTTCAATCTTTCTAATCGATATCTATTGAACTGCATAAGTTTTTTTTTCGAGAGACGATATAAATTTTTTAGAAGATTAAACATCTCAAAAGAGTCTAAATAATAGCATGGTTTGTCTATGGTCAACTATACTACGAACTTACCAACATGAAAGATATTTCTACTCCTTCTAAGAGTCCGACTGAACTCCATGGTCTTGAGAAGAAACCATTAATTTAAATCTTACATCTTGCACTCGCTATCAAAGTGAAAGATCATTGTCCAACTAGCATTCACCCAACGATCTCAATTGTTGGGTTATGATTGATTAGACAACGTTTTGATTATTCAACTCATTGGTGATATACTTCAAGAAAAAAAAAAATAGGAAAGTTTTTGGTATTATATTCAATAAAGTATCCAAAGGGGTTACATCTAGTCACCATAAGAAGTCTTTTGTCTATCATTAGACAAATTCATAAATCAAATATTTAGTTTAACACGTCTCTCTGTCTTTCTACCATCATCTATTTGAATAATCTAAATACATGGTTTTGTTTTTAAATTTCATCAACAAGATTTCATATCAACAAAACTACTTTTAAATGTTTTGCTTACCCTTAAAAGTGAGACGAAGAACATGTTTAAAAGTGATTTTAGTTTGTCACGTTGAAATAGCTAGAAAAGACAAACAAAAAGTGATTTTGACCATTTCAATATCCCTCACAAACATGTCATGTCAGGAGTGATTTTGGAATAAAAAGTGATTATGACAATTTCAAAATGGAACAAAAAGCAATTTCACAGAATATGTTTAGATCTCTAGCACAGAAAAAGCAATGGAAGACCTCATGTGGCTCTCCCATACATAGTTGTTTGGACCAGAAACAGAATTGATGTCCAAAGACAGATTCATTGAAGAAAGTGGAAGAATGAGTTCTTGGCCATCAAGCAACATAAAGGAACTTATGCTACTGAATCTAAATTGGAACATATGCTCTGATTTCATCCCTAACTTTTGAATGGCTTTTGTGCAATAATGGAAAAAAAAGGCAATGGCCACAGACCACAAACATTGTTTATTCAGCAAAAGCAAAACAGAGTCCAACCATGAAAAGAATGAGAACTAACTCAGTCAAATGAAATTTTAGAAGAGAAAAAAGTTGAAGAAAGTTTCTCTTAGTTTTTGGGTATCATGTTCTATGTAAATTCAACATATTTTGATTCAGCAAGGATGAGAAGATCAGAAGAATCAATTAAACCCAGAAAAAAGTAAGCTCAGATTTCATTAAATTGCTCAATAAATGGAAAATGGCAGCAGAGAAAGATTATATTCACTGTACAAGCACTAAATGGCCTTCTCTAAAACCCCCATTCTTATCCCCACACGCACCTTCTCCGGCGTCCTCCGTCTTCGGAACCGTCACGATCAGCTTCCCGCCGGCGAACGCAGCGGTTGCAAGCTCCGGCAGAGTCGTCTCCGGCAGTCGAAATCTCCACATATCGATCTCCAGTTCATCTAACGTCAAATCCAGAGCCCCAATTTGTCGAACCACAACCTTGATAACCCCAGGATGGATTTGAACCATATGCGCCCTAAATTCATCGCTAACTCCATCAGTTTCCGCTACGAATCGGAAGCAATTAGAGTTTTCGAAAACCGAAACATCGGCATCGGACCTAAACGGAAGCTCCAAAACCCGGCTGAAAACATGGGGCAACCGCCGCAGTTTCTTAGGGTTTAAACCTAGAAGCGATTGAGCACGAGAGATCGAGTTGCGGCCATTTGGATTGTATTGGACAGTGAAATTCTGCCTGCTCGACACTGGATGAACCTTCTTCATTGCGCCGATTGATTCTTCTCCCGCTTTTTACTTGGCAATGGGTGCGATGGAAAAAACTTATATATATAATAACGAAATCAGTGATTCTCTGGTGAAGTAAGGAACATCAATTCCGAAAAGGAATCAAAATCTTGATGAAGGAAAAGGAAGATTCATTAAGGAATTGGGATGATTGGACCAGCGGCTTCCAGTGAAATTTTTTGGGGAAAATCGAAAACGGAAACGGAAACGGAAACAATTTATGGAACAGTGAGATTGAAAATTGAATGAAAGAATCGGAGAATTACAAGAACGTGTAGTTGAAGGGAGAATTGTGTTTTGCAGAGAATGTTTGCGAGAAGAGGAAGAACAAGAAGAAGATAAAAATGGCGAAAGGCTGTTGAAGAAATCTCTTTTTCTTGTTGGAGTTGCAGAGTGGAGAGAGAGAGGAATCAATCACTCGTGAAATATAAAAAGCTTGGATTATAATTTCGACTATGTATTATTCTTTAATTTACTTCTAATCTTCTGCAAATTTTCGTGTCTTATCTTCTGAATTGAATAATTGAACTTTGAAAATATAATTTTTTTAACAAAAAAATATATATCTAGTACTGTTTGAATAAAAAATTCAACTTGAACTTGATTCATTTATCTGAAAAAAAGAAGTTAGATGTAATTAAATTGGTTAAATTCTCTTGAAAAAAAAATTAAAAGTTTTAATTTTCATTCTATATATTATTAAATTAAAAAATGTTACATGGTAATTTAGAAAGTTATTTATTTTCAAAATGTCATGAAAGATGAGAATTAACTTAATGAAAATTTGCGAACAATAACTAACAGGCATAAAGTTATACTAATAATCACGAGGTATGTGATTTAAATCTCCCATCCCATATTGTCCAAGAAAAAAAAAAAACTCTTTCGAGTTCATGTGCGTTGTAATTTCTTAATGCATAAGATTTTTTTTTTTTTTTTTTGTGATGATATTGATTTTTATTTGGATAAGATTGGTTAGACTTAAAAAAATAGGATAAAGTACGTATTTAATACTAAAAAAATATCCCCTAAAAATAATAAATAATTTTAATATTACATATATATATTTGAAAGTTAATATTATTTTATTATCTGTCGTGACCAAAACTCAACCGACATAAAGTTTGTATTAATGGTGGTTCAAATTTTCATCCTATGTTGTAAAAAAAAAATCACATTACTACCATTTAACAGGGAAATTAATTGAAAATGATAGGTTGAAATATGAGACAATGAGTTCTAAAAAATGTGGCTTTGAGAGAAAAATAGCGAAATCAAATTGAATTATGAACTAATTTAAAAAAAAAATTAAGTTATGAACCTTTGTTTGTTATAAAAAATAATAAATTAGGAAGAAAATAAATAACATCATTGGTTTGTTATTTATTTTTTAAATCAAAAATAAAAATTCGAACATCTTATCTAATTTAATATCTTAACCAGAGTTATGCTCAAATACAAGACTATAAGAGCCTTGAATGAAATTATTTCTAAAATTATTAGAAACTAATCCATTAGTTAAAACATTAACAATATTAAGTTAAAGGTTAGAATCCTGTTAGGCTGTTATTCCCTCCAATATATATTTTTTTTAATCAAGGGAATAAAATCCATATAAGAATATTGAGTGAAGTGAAATTGTAGGTATATATTTATGTATTTTTTTAATTAAACATTATTTTTAGGTTAAAATACATATTTAGGCCTGAACTAACTTTCATGATTGTGTCAAATAAGTCTCTGAACTTTAAAAAGTGTCAAATAGGTCTGAACTTTCAATTTTGTGTCAAATCGGTCCCTATTAACTTTGTCTAATTTCGTTAGTTAAATGCTTATGTGGCATTGCTAACACTGCAAATGTATCGTTTATGTGGCAAATAAAAATTGCCACGTTGGATAAATTCAGTGCGGGTATAAAATTGGGTAGGCTTTAGGGTTTTAGATTTTTTTTTTTCTTTTTATCGAGTTAAGGAATCTATGGCTGTATTGCAGCAAAATCTCAAAATTTATCCAGTGTGACAATTTTTATTTGCCACATAATTGATATACTGCAGTGTCAACAATGTCACATAAGCATTTGACTAACGGAGTTGGAGAAAGTTAACGGTAGGGACCAATTTGACACAAAATTGAAAGTTTAAGGATCTATTTGACATTTTTTAAAGTTTAAGGACCTATTTGACACAACTATGAAAGTTCAGGGACCAAATGTGTATTTTAACGTTATTTTTAAATCAATAAATTTAGAAAGAAGCAAATATGATCCTAAGTCCCAACCTAGCCAAGTTGTCACAACTAGCCCAATTCAACAACTGAGACAAGGTCACCAAAGCTCATCTCAGCCCAACTCTTACCTCAACTTAGGTCAACTAGCCCACCCTTGAGGTTATGTTCAAGGGACCATAAACTAATGACAAATATGAGTTTAAGAGGCTTACTAGGGTATAAACCATTTTGTTTTCTTTTGTTTTTTTAATTGATGTAGTGTTTAATGCAGTTTTACATCAATGGTTAGTCATCTATGAGTTAGTCAACGACAATAACTTAAATAATAACTACTATCACGAACCAAATTAAATATCAACTCATAATGATGGACGTAGGAAAGTCCGTTGCATCCTATACTCTATTCTAGAATATCACCTATATTTTTCATATATAGAAAGGAATATAATTATTTAAGATATTTTGTATTAGGAAGCTTTGTCATGCTTAAGATTCCAAATATAAATTTCAGGGTCTCATATACTTATTTGTGATGATCTAGTCATTCTCAAAATTGTTTGATTAACCATCTTTTCAAGGAAGATTAAAAAATTTACCTAAATGAAATGGAAAGGAAATTATGTTATTACTTACCAATTTAATATCAAATTATAATAATATTTGATACACACTTTGAATCTAAGTTGAATATTTAAATTTTAAAAGGTTTGAATCATCTCTCTAATGCATGAACTATGTTTATTATTTAGTTTTTACTATTTTACATTGCTAATAAAGTGTTGCCTTAGTATGTTTATAATATGTCCACAAGATAAACTTTAGTTGACATGGTGTAGAAGTCAATTGGATATTCTCAAAAAAAAAAAAAAAAAGAAAAAAAGAGAGATGTGATGTTTATAGATAACATTAAATATTTTACCTAAATTGAGTGAATTGTAGCAAAACTCAAAAGCAAAAATGGAAATTTAGTGTAATTGTTGTGCACCTGCATCTCACGTTTGGTCATATTATTTTGGACAATTTAAAATGATTTTGAAAAAAAATACTTTTTTGTCCCTAAGTTTTGACGAAAATATGCATTTGGTCTCTGAGTTTTCAAATGGATCTTTTTAGTCCATAATTGAGAAATAGTTTAAAAGGTTCCTAAGTTTTCAAAATTGACCTTTTTAGTCCTTGAGTTTTGAGAAATATGTTTAAAATGTGACTCATATTATTTTTTTCAGAAAACCATTCAATATTAAAAATTAATGAAAAATATTAATTTAAAAAAAATTAAAAACATAATATGAGAGACCTTTTAAATCTATTTCTCAAAACTCAATGACTAAAAATGTTTATTTTGAAAGTTTAGGGGACTTTTAAACCTATTTCTCAAAGAACAATACTTGGCTGCATACCGGTATGTAGGGATCTCCCTGAATACCACCTTTAAAATGTTGACAATTAGGAGAGATAGAAAAAGTATTTTCATTTTCTACCGTTCTCTTTTTTAGTTGTCAAGATTTTAATGGGGTATGTAGGGAATCCCTACATATCGGTATTAGTCAAGTATTTTCCTTTCTCAAAACTGAGAGAGTAAAAATGTCTATTTTGAAAACTCAGGACCGAATGCACATATTCCTCGAAACAGGACTAAAAAGTTTTTTTTTTTTTTTCGATTATTTTTGTTTGCTATAATAGTAATGGGCCTACTATTAAGGGAGTGGTATTAAATGGCCCAACATGGCTGGCCCAAAGTGTAGCCCATTTGAACATTCGACAGAAAAAGGCCACAGCTCACTCGAAAACATCCGCCAAAATTCGGACAAATGGTTACAAGATTTAAACATGGTACTGACTTGACTTTGACAGTCCCAAGAATTACAAGTCCTTTCCCATGTCAGCAAAATTTCCCGGTTGGTTAAATTACAAGTTTAATCTCAAAACATTAAGATACATGTTAAAAGATCTCTAACAAATGTTTGATTTTGTATCTAATAAGTCATTGAATCTGATAGGTTCTTAACTTATTCGATATTTTTTTTTAAGAATTCATTAATCTGTAAACACAAAATTGGAAGTTTAGTATCTTATTAACAGTAATTCAAAAAGAAATGTCAAATTATACAAAATTGAAAGTTTAAAAACCTATTTTACATTTTTGAAGTTTAAAGAACATATATATATATATATATATATATATATATAAAGTATCATTTCTCGTCTACTAGTTATTTGATAATTATATTTTATTTGTACTTTTTAAAAGAAGGAAACTTCTTTTTTTTGAGAAAGATTAAAAAAAAAAAAAATTAACGTCACATGGGCAATCGAAGAGTAGTTAGAATTGACCAACATAACCATCCAACTTTGGGATAGAAAAAACCCTAGATTCACTAATAAAAAACAAAATTTTAAAAGAAGGAAATCTTATCAAGAAATTTGCAAAAGTAGTTAAAAATATTTAGAATTAATTTATAATGAGTAGATCACTAATAGATAATAATTATAATAAATTGGTTGTAAAAAAAAAAAAAAATCCTCATAAATTGTTTCTACGCCGTAATAAAAACAACACAATAGCCAACATGAACATAGCATAAGACGTGTACTGATGATCGAAATGTTTGTAGTTCGAATCACCCTACCCCACATGTTGTCAAAAAAAAAAAAAAAAAAACAATAAAATAATAAAGTATATAAAATGGAAATTTTACAAATAATTGGATGAGTTGAACTTTAACCTCTCTTTAACCAATGGTCAATTATCATTTTACTACATTGGTTAAAAAAAAAATTATCATTTTACTACATTCACTTTGACTTTTAAAAAGAATTAGGGTAAAATACCTTTTTGGTCCCTCATGTTTGGGATTAGTTTCTAATAGGTCCCTAAGTTTCAAAATTGAACAATCAAGTCCCTATTATTTTGAAAATAGTTCTATTAAGTCCTTCCACCGTTAATTTTCTTAACGGTGCTGACGTGGCAACGTTTAATAATAAAATAATAATTTTATAATTAAAATAATATTATAATAATAATAAATAATGATATTACATTTTAAATAAAAAATAAAAAAATAAAAAATAAAAATCATTTCTCTCTCCTTCCCCTCCCTTTCACTCGTGGCCCGCCGCTCTTTCCCCTTCTTTCTTCTTCATTTTTCTTTTTTTTTTCTTTCCGTCGCCGGCGAACACTTCCTATCTCCGACGTTTCTCCTGTGTTTCGAACTTCCGTCGCCGGCGAACAAACTTCCGTCCCCGGCGTTTCAACTCCGACATTGACGATGGAAGAGAAAATTGTTGTGTTTTTTTTTTCTCTCAGATCTGAAAAAAGGAGGTTTCTCCTGTGTGGGTTTTTTTTTTCTCAAATTTGGTTTGCTGCGTTTTTGTTGATAAAGAAGAAGATGGGAGGGTTGGAGAGGGTTTATTGAGAAGAAAAAGATGAGAGGAGTAGGGATGGGTTTGTTGAGGAAGAAGATTGGAGGGGTGAGGAAGGAGATGTGGATTCGGGGGTGGGGAAGGGGAAAGGGAGGGAAGAGGAAGAAGGGGATTCGTTTGAAGAGGGGTTGCGGCGGCGACAAAGGGTTGCGGAAAGGGGCGGCGGCGGCAAAGGTTAGATTTAGGTGGAGGGCGAGTGGGTTCGTTTGGAAGAAGGGAGGAGGCTCCGGCGAATAGGCGGCGACGGCGGGGGGAGGAAAAGGGAGGAGTTCCGATACAGTGGGGAAGTGGCGGCGGCGGCGATAAGGGAGGAGGCGGCGATGGCGACGATGGAGAATAAGAAAATAGGGAGAGAGGAGAGAGAGAAA
Organism: Luffa acutangula; assembly: GCA_036850905.1. NCBI lineage: Eukaryota > Viridiplantae > Streptophyta > Magnoliopsida > Cucurbitales > Cucurbitaceae > Luffa > Luffa acutangula. The sequence goes on along the minus strand of CM072098.1, from coordinate 46,968,027 downwards.
ATAGGGAGAGAAGTTCGCCGGCAAGGAAAGGGAGGGGGAAAGGAGAGAGAAAGAAAGGGAAAAGGGGAAGAAAGGGGTTTGGGAAAGGGGTGGGGAGAGAGAAAAAAGTATTTTTTTTAAAATTATTATTATTATTTTAATATATTAATATATTATTATTTTAATTAAAAATTAATATTTTAATATTTTAAAATATGCCACGTCAGCACCGTTACTGCCACGTCACCACCGTTAAAAAAATTAACGGTCCAGGGACTCAATAGAAGCATTTTTTAAACAGTAGGGACTTGATTGTTCAATTTTCAAACCTAGGGACCTATTGGAAACGACCCTGAAACATGAGGGACCAAAAGGGTATTTTACCCAAAGAATTAAATGTCTTTTTCAAAAAGAAAAAAAAAGAATTAAATGTCTATTTTACTTATCTGCAAAATTATACTATTTTCCGGCAATTAGGGTCATCAATTTTATTTTATTTTTTTTTATAAAATTATTCTTCAATTGTTATATTTTTTTTAAATGTCCTTATTATATAGGGCACCCTCAAAGATACCCACCTTCTTGAAGGTGACTTAAATTTGTCTCCCATCCACAAAATTTGATATGTTATACTATGCTTATTAACAAAAAAATCATGAATAAAATATAGTCTTGTTTCTAGTTTTATAGGACCCACATTTTAATATATATATATATATATATATAAGATTTAATAAGTCATAACAGAATTGTAATCCTAGGTATGTTAGTAGTTTTCCATAAAATTCTTAAAATATCTTTCCATTAAATGTTGCAAATATCGTTTTAATTTAACTTAAGTTGAAGCGTAATATTGAAATTAGTAATCTTTTATTTTCAACCAAAGGAACAACGAACAAGTGATGGAGGTGACGATTCAAAACTTTAAATCATTAAAATAATTGAAAACTTTTAAATCATCAATAGAAAGTTCACCTTTAACTTATATTTTTAATAAAAATATTTAATAACGTGAGCGGGAAGAATTTAAACACAAACTTTTAAGACAAATGTTAATATCTTAACTAGTTAAAGCTATGTTCATATTGATTTTTTTTCCTTAATCTTTTTGTTTTGAAACCTTTTATGTCGGGTTTAAAATGGGTATAATACACAAACACCAATTTCATAAGTTCCAAGGTAAAGGGCTTAGTAAAAAATTATTTTTGTGAGAAAGGTATATGAGATTTTAATAATATTAATCTTTGCTTATTTAAAAAAAAACCCAATTGAGATAATATCATTTGACTTCAATTGAAGCACACTCAAGCTTCCTTAAATCCCACTAAATCCAACAACATTATTACAAACAATACTTAATTCATCACTCCATTGTCTACTTAAAAATAAATAATAATAAACCCTCTCCATATTTCCAATTTACTCCTTAAAATTTATTCAAAATCACACATGTGCACCTTTGATTTTTTTTCTTCTTCTCACAAATATAATATCTTAATCAATTAAACTATAATTTCACAAAATACGACATAATAATATCACATACTTTCTTTTCCCCTCCCAAAAAAAAAAAAAATCCAGAGTAACATTATTTTATGTTCTTTTTTTCTTGCATGGGAGAGGAGCTTCATTAATAATACATGGTGAAAATTTGCCAACTGGAACATAACTCAACTGGCACGAAGTTGTGCCAACAAGAACATAGCTCAACTGACATAAAGTTGTATTGATAACCATGAGGTCTGTAGATCAAATCCCCCACCCCATATGGTCAAAAAAAAAAAAAAAAAACTGGCACGAAATTATACTAATGATCACAAAGTCTGTGGTTTGAAGCCCTCCACCCCACATATTGTTAAAAAAAAAAAATACATGGTGAAAATTTTCTCATCCATAAATCCTTCAATTTCTGGGAAAACAAAAAATTAAAAAAAAAAAAAGAAGAAAGAAATAGAGAGAGAGAGAGGATTATTATTGTGATTATTGTTAAAAGGAAGTGAGAGAAACAAATAAAAGTTGAGGCAGAAATCATCGAAACGAAGAGAAAGACGACATGTCGCCAACCTGGGAAGAAGAAGAAGCGGATCTGGAATTGGAATTGGAAGAAGAAGACGACAAGTCGGTAGAGCGCCTTCTCAAGATTTGCTTCATGGCGTCGGCGACTCTAACGGCGGGATTAGACTTGAACTTGCGGCAGAAGAGCATGTGGGCGGTGACGGCGTCTTGAATTCCGGCCGGCGGCGGATTCTTCTTATTCAAATTCAAATTCAAATTCTTGGATCTGAAAATCTCATCGCGAACCGCTTCAGAACAGAGACCGCAGAGCCATTTGGATTCGAAGTTGGCCTTGACTTGAGAGATGTAATCTTGTGTGCATTCTTCTTTTAATCCACAGCACTCGCACTTCACAACTTCTATCTCATGATCCATAATTAATTTCTTCTAAAATTCTTTTTTTTCTTTTTTTTTTTTTCTTTTTAATGATGGAGTTAGAATGAAAAGGAGAGGAAGAAGAAGAAGAAGGGTTGAAGAAGAAACTATAAACTAAAATGGGCTATGCTTCTTTCTTTCTTTTTTACTATCTATTTTTCTTTTATGTGTGTGTTCTTTTGTTTGCTGAGGTCACTCTCACTCTCACTCTCCTCCCCTTTTATATTCTATTTTCATAAAGGGTGTTAATCTATATACAAAAATTTTGTTTTTATGTTTCTGCTTTTATCTTAAAAATATGATTTAACTTGAGAATTATTCATCAAGTAAACCACTCCATTATTGTAATTGTAAAGGACGAAATTATTATTAGGTACTTCCGATACAAGAAGACAGGTGGTTTTGTACAAGAGAAAGAAATTGTAAAAGTATAATGGTTATTAGGGACAGTCAAATTTGAAAATATACATATCAGATGGTTTTAAAGATGGAGCCTCATTGTATTGGGAGCATTTGATAAGTGATAATTTGCCTTCAACGAGACAATCACGTAACTGTTAGTTATTGTGACGCCCGAGGTTAGGAGGGGTGTACATGAATGAACCGATATCACGTCCGAATGAGAGGGATCCTGAGGACATGAAAGCATGGTCAAGATAAGCTTAAAAGAATTTATAGATACTACCTATACCAACAAGGTGCACCTTCATTTTCGGTGGCTCTATGTTGGGTGACCTCCTGGGAATTTTCTTAGGAAGCATGTGAGTGAGGACAAAGCATGCTAAAAGGACCACGTGTTGGTTTGTGGGGAAAGTCTTCATTCTTAAAAGTGGTTTAAGACGAGTATGGTAACGTGGCCAGGTCGCAGGGGAATGTCGGGACCTTAAGTGCCGAATCCGGATTCCGAATCCTGAGCCTGGGGCGTTACAGTTATTGTTGGATTTAAATTCGAAAATCTGTCCACTTTTCCTAATATATCTACGAGATACAAATTCAAAGTATTTTTATCGTTTATTTCTCTTTCATACATCTAATGATGCAAAACTATTATATACATTATTGTGATGACCTTCTTTAAATAATGTCTCCATGTAAGATATACAAGTAGTGAACGAAGATCGATATTGTATACAAGTAAAAAACTATTTTTGTTTGTTTGAGACTTTTTTGGATGAAATCCTAGGCCAAATTCATGTGGGTTTCAATTTGTTTTTTTTTTGGTACCTAATTTTCTTCTTTAGCTCAATAATGTGAGAGACACAGATTCTCAACTGGCTGAGTTATGTTCAGGTTGACGTGTGAGTTTAGACTTAAATTGGACAATATCATATCATTGTACTTATTTAAGCTTACGATTCAATTTGATGAGATTAAAAGTAATTGGTGGGTTAGAAAGTAAACTATACATCAACAAGTTTTTTTTTTGTTTTGGGCAAAGAAATTTGTGATGTGAGAAAAAGAAGAAGAGGGAGGGTTCAATTAAGAAAAGGAAATCTGCCATAATTTCCTCCATGTTCTAAGGGACATGGGGCAATGGAAAATGAAACAAAGGTGGGTCAAGGGGTGGCCCAAAAATTGGCCCTTTCTAGCAATTAATATTTTATAGTTGGTCCCATTAAAATCCAAAAAGAAAATATGTGGAAGTAAAAGACTCCACTTTACACCTTTTTAATTAGAGAATTCTCTAATAATAATTCATAAAAGCCTCCTCCAAATTCAAAATTTCTTAAAGCAACACATTTTATGTCACTTTTTCAAGAGAGATACACATTAAAATTAAAATTATAGTACTAGGTTATTGTCTATCTTTTTTTCCTTTTCAAATAATAGAACCCGACAAAATCTTATCAAAAGTTTTATATGGATTGTGTACCGATGAAGCTTAGTTTCACACAAATCAACTTATTAGATAAACTTGTTGTCTTTAATTTAAATTTTCTCCCATCCTTTATCTTTAATTTATCAAAAAAAAAAAAAAAAATCTATTGTGTTAATCATATTTGACATTATTTTAGTTTTTAAATAGCAAAAGGGAGAGAAATCTTAAATAAATATATAGAGAAAATATTGTTGACTTAGAAAAGGAGTCTTTTTAGAGTGAATATCTATATAATTATTCCCTTCAATAATTGATATTAAAATGATTGCTTGTAAGTATATGTTAGTGTATTTTGAACTATATGTTTGGTGGTTGACAAAATTTACACATGCAATTATACAAATCATTTCTCTTACTTTTTAAAAAAAGTATAAGCCTTTACTTAAAGGATTGGGAATACTTGATTCTTTCTTTCTTTCTTTCTCAATGAACCATTTTTTAAATTGCATAATAAGCTTTTTAGTTTATGGGCAGTTTAGGTTTCATTTGGTTGTGGGACACTCACAAAATACTTTCAGTTTCAGTTGAAAATAATTGAGAATTGACCTTTAAAAATATTCTCAATACATAACACTTCTCTATAGTTTCCTCTCTTCCATTAGTCTTCAAATGAAAATAAACCATAATTGTTCTTTTTTAAATTGATCGAGAGGATTCAAACCTCTAATAATCTTCTAGTCGATAACATATGTTTATCATGTTGGCAATAAACCATTTGGTTTTTTAACATTAAGCTTATAAAATTTACTTTTACCTATAATTTTTTTTTTGTTTTTTTATCAATGTTCTCCCCATGTTTTAAAAAACCAAACTCAAGGTTTGAAATTTTTAAAAAGTAGTTTTTAAAAATATGTTTTGTGTTTTTGGAATTTGGCTAAAAATTCTAATTAAGATGAAAACCATCGCAAGGAAATCAAGAGAAAACAAATCATAATAATTTTCAAAAACCAAAAACCAAAAACCAAGTGGTAATCAAATAAGACCGCAGTTTTCCTAAACTTGTTTTTGTTGTTGAAATTTGGTTAAGAATATTCAAATGTATCGATGAAAATGATTGTAAGAAAATTGGAAGAAACCAAAGCGTATATAATTTTCAAAAACCAAAAACCTAAACTTTATGTAACAAAAAAACCAAATGGTTATCAAAACGGAACCTTAGTTATTTCATTTTATAAATATCTAAAATTTAGATAAAAATCTAGGTCATTTTCATTTTTTTAATTGTTTGACAGACACCTAACATAAGCAAAGTGTTTTGTTTATTAGTTGATGGGTGGATATTTGTTTGAAGAATTATGTTAGCTTTTAAAATGTATTCAAATATATGTTGAATTATTTATTGAAATTTAACAATGAAATAGACTAAAACAATAATTTAAGGTGGTTCTCACCTCACTGTAACACTTTCTTGACCTTGAAGGCTCTTGGTTGTTCAACAGCCATTTGACTAATCGGACGGTTCAGATTTATTGTTAGGGTTCATCAAACTTCATAATTTGACAGGTACTCAAAAACTTACTAATTGGTCAAAATATCATGATAATATTTTTTTTTGAAAAAAAAACATTTAATTTTGTCTCTATTAATGTCATTTTTCAATTTCAATTTCATACTTTATACTTTAAATTATTTCAATAAAAAAAAATTAATTAAAATTTATTGAAAAATGTCACATTTTTTTTATAACATGTGGAGAGTGTGAGGTTCGAACCACAGACCTCTTGGTCTTTAGTACAATTTTATATCAGTTGAGCTATGCTTATGTTGGCGAGAAACGTCACATGTTGACCCTACTAATACAATTGAAATTTATGCATTTTAAGTTACTTAGCTCACAATAGTTTATTTGGCTGGAAATAAGTTGATATTATATATATAAAAAAAGAATAGAAATATTAATTAATGATATTACTATATCAATATGCATACAATGTATGTAAAATCTAGCCAAAGTGAGCTTAGCTAAGTGGTAATTGGCATATATGCTCGACCAAGAGATCAGAGGTTTAAATCCTCTACTCCCAATGTTGATGTACTAAAAAAAAATGTATGTACAATCTCAATAATAATAATAATAATAGTTATAGGTAATTTTGGACCACACAACGCACAAGGAGCTGACGAGGACAATCGGACAGAGGTAGGACCAAAAGACCGACCCAAAGGAAGACCGGACCAAAGGGTTGGGCCCGCTTGCGCGGGCCGAGCCCGATGACCTCTTTTCGGTCCCTGATGCCCCGGATCGCCCCAGTTCCGCCTGGTTCGTCTCGAAACACCTCCGAATTCCTAAAAATCCTAGGAGGACAAACAGGTATAAAAACTCCTCTTCATCACGGAAGAATGGTTCCAAAACTCTACTCCTACTCTCCCCTTACTATCTATAGCTTCTCCTCGGTTTTCTGACTTAGGCATCGGAGGCGGTGTGGCCTACACCACGCCGGTGTGCAGCGGTTTTTGCAGGTCACGTCTTTCCCAGTTTCTACAAATACACTGTTGATGTCACGTGAAGGTCAGGTCAGTCTTCTGTCCGAATTTTGACATCAACAACAACAACAACAACAACAACAATAATAATAATAATAATAACTATTTTGAATTCATCTAGTAAGACTTTATTAGGAAAAAGACATTAATAAAAGATAAATTGGAAAAATGACATATAGGATGAATAAATTTATAGAAAATACTTTTTAAAAAATATTTATCCAAACTTCTTTTTTGTTTTTTTCTTATATCTAAAAAATATCTTGGCCATATATTTTTAAGAACATAAATAAAATAGTTATCACAAAGATTGTGCCCAAATTCCATGTACTCTTGCAATAATGCAAACAACTTTTTGGCTTCATATGAATCATTTAAAGTTCCAAACTTTAGAAAAAAGAAAGTAACATATTTTATTTTTAAAAATATATATGAAATTAAATAGAAGGCATATATATATTGATATGCTTTGTTTTCTTTTTTTTTTTTTAATTATTTACTCATGTCCTATTCTCATGTTTTGCCCCCAACAAGCAATTCAAAATATAATTTTATATTTTGAAATCAGTGTGTTATATATTTTGGTTTTAGCTTGTTTTCTTTTTCTTTTTTTTCCCCCTCTTTTTAGATGATGCAATAATGATTATGTATCTGCATCATTAATTAAATTAAAGGGTTGGTATTTTCTTTTTCTTTTTTTTTTTTTTTTTTAAAAAAGAAGGGTTGGTATTAATTTTAAAAGCATTTATGAACCTGATCATACAATTAGGAAATTTAAATTTTGATTAGTACTGTGGACAGAAAATTCTATATTACAAAGTTGTTTCATTTTCAAATGCACTGTAAAGTAACTATTCAAGCAGTTGCAATACATTTTAAATAAATGTTAACATAAGTTGTTAAAAAACAATGAATACTCTTGATATATATATTATAAGCTTTTTTTTTTTTTTTTTTTTTTGAGAAGTATATTATAAGCTTTTTTCCTATTACAAATCACTTTTCTTTAATGAATTTATTTTATAGTTTAAAAAATAGAACGAGATAATATATATAATGATTATATAAAAAGAAATAATAACATTGATTATAAAAGAACAAAAAATATTATGAATAAAAAAAACTAGTTATAAAAGAATAAAAATCCAGAGTAATAAAGAAGAAAAATCAAATGGCTCTATACAATTTCCTTAAAATAAAATTTAGGCTAAATTATTAAAAATACCTTAAAACTATGGGGTTGGTTTTAATTATATCCTAAACTTTCAAAAGTTTAATTTTAGTCTTTAAAGTTTGAAATTTGTTTCAAAACAATCTTCGGAGATATCTTCCCTTAAATTTATGAATAAAAAATGATGTATTTACATGTGCTATTATTGTTTTTTCCATGTATGTGTTCAAATCTATTCACATGAGCAACAATACATATATGTAAACACGTCATTTATCCATGAATTTAATAAAAAAAAAAACCTTCAAATGTTATTTTGAAACAAACTCCAAATTTCAAAGGTTAAATTAAAATTTGTGAAAGTTATTAGATATATAATTGTAACTAAAACTCCTAGTCCAAAAGTATTTAACCTATTTTTTTTCACTTGACAATTGTTGATGGAACCACTAATACAACTTCAAAGTGAAATAATTAAACAAGATAATGAGATTGAAGAGAGTTTGATATGATATCTTTGTGTGTTTTTAATACAAGTGGATCCCAATGAAACAATTTATAACCATTTTTTTGGATAATTAACTTTAAAGATCATCATTTAAAAACTAATTCTAGACGATGGAATGTGATTATTTTCGAAAAATATTTTTATTTGTTACCGAACACTCTAAATCTTAGAGGGAAAAAAAAAGAACTTTTTACCGTCCAAAATCACTTAACAAGTTAATCCAAAAACACCCTAAATCCGAAAGTGACAAAATTAAAATGAAAAAATTCGGAAAAAAAAAAAACCCTAAATAGATCATATATGAGAAGAGTTCTATCTATAATCACTATAAGTATTTACTCATAATTTTTTTTTCTAATTTTTTAATACATCATATGGAGGAATTTGAACTCATGACCATATTTTTTAACACCCTTCGCTCTTGTTGGCACAAATTTGAACTTGTATGACTCATAAACTATTAAGAAGTCGAGTTCACTCTTCAACCTCAAATGATCAACTTTATAATAAACAGAAATTGATTCAAATTAATCATGAGTCAAATATAACATAATGTGTAATAATTAATTTAGAAAGTGTTCATTATCTTATATATAAAAGTGATTGATGTAACATGATTTAATCATCTCTCCACCTTATCTGAAGGGACAAACTAAATGATGGAATAATTTAAATGCAACATTCTGTAATGGATGTGGCTTTAATGGATTCTGGTGGCGGTGGTTGTGGTGGTGCTGGCGGCGCCGGTGGGAAGAGCAAAAGAACCTCTCTTCTTTAATGCATTTTTCTTTAATTTGTTTTTTATGTTCTTCTTTTTAAAGGTCTTATTTTAATGCAATTAAATGCATTATAATTATTATTAATTAGCACAACTGGAATTTGTTGTAAACACACAAAGATATCATATCAAACTCTCCCACCAATATTTCTTCATCAATATGTTCTTCAATTTTAAGCAATATATATGCAAGTTGATTGTGTGGATATTCCAATTAAGGTTAAATTATAAAAGTACCTATCACCTATCGGATTTGTTTAAATTATACCCTTGAACTTTCAAAAGTTTTATTTTAGCATTAGGAAATTGTCTCAAAGGACTTGGGAGACATATTCCTTTAATTTTATAGACAAAAAATGATGTGTTTGCATGTGTTTTTATCGTTTTTTTTCATGTATATGTTCAAATATGTTCACTTAAGCAAAAATACATATGCAAACACATCATTTTTCGTCTACAAGAAACTTTTGAAATTCAAGGGTATAATTGAAACCAACTTCATAGTTCAAGGGTATTTTTGATTATTTAACCTTAATATAATGGAGTTTCTCTTTTAATCTTTTTTTTTTCTTTTTCTAATTCAACCACTTGAAGTGGAGATTCGAATCTCTAACTTGTAGAATTGTTCTGGGAGGCAGCGTTTCGACGCTGCGATTGAAGCACACGCGATCAATCACGTTTCCGCTGTGGGATTCAATCTTTTCATAACTTATAACGACATGTGAGAGTGAGAGATTGACCTAGTTATTAAACTTTTGTCTATTGAAAACAACATGATTATTTATTTTAATAATTCTTATGTAGCATAAAATATTATCACAAAAGAGAAGGAAAAAGAAAGTTGAAAAGAATCCATAAATGATAAATGGGGGGGTGGTGGTTACATTTTAGAAATAGATGTTCCCTTGAGTTGACATTATTGGAATTAAAAAGTATTAATCAAATATATAATGTCAAAACCTTTTTCTATAAACTAGTGATTAAGCCATAAATAAAGGTGGTTCCCCACCATAATCTTCATTGCAATGACCTCTTAGCCACTCTTTTAATTTGTTTTTTTTTAAAAAAAAAATTATTAAATATTATTTCCTTTGTGCAATCCCCAAATATTCAATAAAGCTTAGCCCTAACCCTAGGAATTTTCATTTTAAAGAATGTTTGGTTCATTGTACATGCATGTTTTTGGCTTACCCTAGGGTTTTAGGGCTCCCATCATGCCAATACTTTGAAAATATCAATCTAAAAAATTATAATGAATTTCATTTAAGAAATCAAAAGGGTTACTTCAACCACGTCCAAATTCACATCATTAATTCTTCAAAATCACATCACATCTCCCATATATAGTGAAATAGAAGAATAGAACTAATTAAACAAAAACCTTTAAAAACAACTTAAACCACTACTAAAGTTGTGAACGTGAACATAACTCAACCAAGAGGTCAAAAGATCAAATCTCACTCTCACGTGTCGTTAAACTCAAAAAGGGAAAAAAAAAAGGTTTACCTTAGAGTATTACAATTCAAACAAAGGAGAGATTCATATCCAACTTTTAAAGAAACTTAATACTAATATCTTGATTTCAGTTCAACTATATGTTAGTAGGTGACGATCAATATTGAGCTATATTAAAATCAGTGACTCGTGTTCGAATCAATTAAACGGAAATCAAATGTAGAACAGAACGATACATATGATTGAGTTATGTAGGAAATAGATGTATAAATATATATGAAAAGAATATTGGAAGTTTGAAAGAAAGGGAAGAAACATGTGGGGTTGGAAGAAATGTAAAGAGTAGAGGTCAAAAGTCATACACACTAAGACAACTAAATGATTGTCCGGTGGATGTCCGGCAACCCAAGTGGTCTTAGAAAGTGTTTTGGCTTCTCATGTCTCAAATTTCATTATTGCAATTACACCTCATCTAAATACGCCACATCTACCTAAAAATTTAAAATCTTCGAGCGATTAATCATATGTAAAACAAAAGAAAGAAAGAAAAAAGTGTCTTTCTTTCTCGATTCCGTTTGATAACCATTCTAGTTTTTGGTCAATTTAACCTATTTTTCGATGTGTTAAAGTTGATGGTAAACTATTCTTTTAAAAAATGGAATATGAACATTATATCGACATAATAAATTCATACTAGACCATACCATAATTAAGTTTCAATTTTATAGGTGATGAAATCAAATGATTCAAATCAATGGTATTTATTGCTCGGTTTGACTTGGTTTGGTCAGTTTGGTTTTTTTTTTTTTTTTTTCCTAAAAAATTATATTTTTTTAATACTACTTACACCCTATTTAGAAGTGTATACAACAATTACTATTTGTAATTTTTTTAATTTGGGGGAAGATTTTTTTAAAAAAAATCTATAAATAATTACAAAAGATATATTAAGAAGTCATTGATTGATGAACATGAGATCTTCAAACTCAAAAACTAAAAAAATTACTCATTTGGAAGGGGTTCTTTTAGATATAGTTGATGAAGAGTTGTTTTACAACATTTGATAATAATACTTATACTTATGGGTGAAATACTTTTTAAGGAGCGCTTATTTGTGGATCTAAACAAAATTGAAAATTTGAAAAGTACTTTTAATCGAGTGAGTTTCTCACTCTTTTGCAAACGAACAGTCATGTCAAATCAACTCCAAAGACAAAATCATTATTAAATAAGACTTTAGAATTCTTTTATATGTTGGAAGCAAAACAAAAATGAGGATACCATAAATTAGTTGAGGAATTGATATACATCTGTTTTTGGTAAAGGCCAACTGGCTAAGTTCAAGTCATATATTGTTGAAGCAAACATTAAGAAGTGTGTATTTTTTCATATTTTAGTTAGAATGATGAGCTAGATTTTTGTGGTTAGGTGAAGTTTGTTCAAGAAATTAATGAACAAATATGTTCTTCACATGGCACCTCACATGCATTCTCCCCTTAATTAACCCAAAATTCCCTTCCTCTTGGGGTTTCTTTTCTTCTCACTCATATCCAATCCAACTCATAAACCTAAAATTAATGTTATCAATAATGTGCAAATATCTCAATTGAACAATATTTTTTTTAGTTCAATAACAATTGGAAATGAGAGATTCGAACATCTGACCTCTTGGTCGAGAATACATGTCAATTACTACTGAGTTATGCTTAACTTGACAATAAAGATAATAAAATTTTTTTTTTTTGATAATATGTGGGGTGGGGGGATTTGAACCACAAACCTCGTGGTCATTAATACAACTTTATGTCGGTTGAGCTATGCTCTTCTTGGCAATAAAGATAATAAAGTTGTGTGAGAAAAGTTGACAATAAATATTTTCTAGCTAGTACTCTCAAATCCACTAATAGATAATTAAACAATCTTCTCCTAATTATTTGAAAATTTTCTAAACCAATATCAGTGGGAAATAAGACTTTTTTTTTTTTTTGAAAAAGTGGAAATAAGACATCCTTAATAATCAAAATTGGTGTTTTATAGTAGCTAGGACCTCATTAATCATCATTAATCATCAAACCGTGTGGTTTTTCCTGTATTCATAATTTCACTTTGGGACCCCTCATATATTTATTAAATTTCTTAAATAAAATTATGCATATATTTCTTAAATTTCTTAACTAAACTTATGCATATATTTATTATGTGCATGTGGTGTGTAGTAAACTTTTAGAGTTGTCCATCCAATTATCTCGAATATATCTTTAATGGTCTGAGTATTAGAGTCAATCCTAAGGACCCGTTTGGTTTAAGGTTTTATAGATGTTTGGGAATACATGATACCTGGGAATAAGATTGTTGGAAATCAAAGATAACTGTGTTTGGTTGTGCATGGGAATGTCATCATGATTTTATGAGAACAAATTATGTCTGTATTTATTTTTTAGAATTAATCAGATAAACTTTATGTAATTTTAATAAATTAATCTTAAACTTTCAATTTCATATTATTGCACCTCAAATTTAACACAAGTGCAACAATCATATGTTTTCGATGAATTATATTTGGTACAAAATTGATAAGATTTCAAATACAATAACATTAAAGCTAATTTATTATTAAAATTTGTGCAAATTTAAACAAGTGTAATAATCTTGACCTTAAACTTGAAAAAGTGGTCACAAATTTTTTCCTCCGATAAAATTTCATTTGAAAATTCGTTAAAAAAGTATTCTCATATATTTTCGATGAATTATATATGGTACAAAATTGATAAGATCTCAAATAAAATAACATTATATTAAAGACAAATTTTTATTAAAATTTGTGAATTTTGACAAAGTTTTTATTTATTCATTTATTTTTTTAAAAGTGTTGGCAAGATTATTCAATGATTTAATTTGTGTATTAATTAATCTTAAATTTGTGCAAAACTTGATATTATTTTGAAACTAGTGAATCCAATTTGATGAAGTTGAAAGTTTAGGAGTACAAATTGAATTTTTTCCTAGATTTTAAGGTTTTTTTTTTTTTTTTTTTTTTTTTTTTTACAACATGTGGTGGAGTATAAGCTTTATGTAAGTTGGGTTATACTCGTGGCCCCTAAATTTTAACTTAAAATGGCACGGCAAACTATAAATGGAAAGAAAGAAAGAAAATTTCCCAAGTTCAAATCTCCTGAACATATATGCGTACCATTTATGTAAGGTTGTAAATAAGATCAATCTACAGAAACAAGCCACTGCAGATTCATCTAACACACAATAAAACATCAGTTTTCTGAATTTTTGTTCTAAAAGACAGAGAAAGCTGGTTACAGTTACAGAGCATTCTCAAAATAAAAGAACATCTAAAGCAACAGAATACGAACATGCTACAAAATCCAGTAGTACCATTGAATGGTGGCTGCCTAGCAACTTGGCACGTTTCTCTGGTTTGGTTTGACGACTCAAAAAGGAAGATTTCGGGTTCTTGAAATTGGGATAGGAATCAGAGTATGTGGCAAACAGCAGGCCCACCACCATGTGGGCTGCAGAACTCGCCAACCACATGAGAGGTGTTTGTTGGGTCCCTTGCTGATGCACAAAGCCATGGTCCGCATCCAAATGGAAAGGTCTATAAGCGCCAGATATAGCTTTAATCAATGTCACAATCTACAAGAACTCTATTGGATTCTGGTCGGCTGCAATGTTTGGCATTGTTTTAATTGTGTGACAAGAAAGTTTACCAAAAATATCTACAATTGTAAGGAAAGTTGTTTTTGTTTTGGTGGGGAAGAAGAAGCGAGGTTGAGGAGTTGAGACTCACTTAAATAGATTTCATTTCTATATCTGATTCTGAGCTCTCTTTTGAGCTGAGATCTGGGCTTTCCTCTGGGAGAAGGCCAAGGAGGGGCAAAGGTAACAATGAGCTCAGATTGCACAGGATTACTAGAGGGGTTAAATTGTCAAACCTATCTTTAGTGATACCAAAGAGCTCAGTCAAAGCAGCACCTATCAGACCTCCAAGAAGGCTCCCTCCGTTGAATATAGACATGAGAGTTGCAAAAAGGGTGGCTTCCACTCCCTCTGGACATATTCTTGCTGCTAGCACAAGAACAGGCATCAAAGAAGCCTGAAAAATGACTTGAAGTTAGCCTTTCCCCAGATGAATGAAGCCAAACAGAACTAAAAAAGATACTTAAAATCAAATATGACTTGTATTTCCATTGCCAAAAAGGAAAAGATGTTGAAAGAGAGTGAGTATAAGTGAAGTCAAGTGGTCCTGCTACAACAGTAAGAAAATCGAGACAAAGATCCTTAAAAATTGTTTTAAGTTTTACAAAACGAGAAGAGAAGTGAGAAGATGGGTGACCGCGGGACTAGCAAGTTGCAGAAAATCTTTATTTATATTTTTCTAGAACTTTCCTTTTTGTAAACTAAGGTAAGGGCCATCTATAACCGAGTTCTTTCTTGCACAACCAATAAAGATTGGTTTTGTTTTTTCTTCTCCTTGATTAGTGTTCCACAGCAAAAGATCTACATTATTTCAAGCATGTGCATAATATAGAATAAGAACAAACTGATGCACATCAAGGAATATTGTTGTCAATTATTTTAGATATCCTCTAATATTACTATTTAATTAATTCTCATCTTAAGAATTGATTAGATTCGACAATTTTTTTGGAATTAGGCTTGCTATTATGTGCAAATCTGGCCTCTATACATAGGTATTTTGCCAAATACCAGGGCTTCTTGGTGCATTATTATGGAGTTTTTCCCTACGATTTTCCCTCTCTTTGTCTTACTATGCCTGTGCAATACCAAGTGAAAAAAATGTAACTATCCTAGAGAATAATTTGCATTCAAGATAAGGACAGAGGTGTGGCACTTTAGGAAAAACATACTACCTGACCGAGAACGGTGATGATTAAAGAGTCCCCGATAGCAAACCACTCATTGCTTATGCCAAACTTTTGATTTAATCCGGTAATAAGAAATACCTAAGCGACATACATAAGCAAGAACTTAGACATAATGGAAATCAGAATACCAATTTTGTGCTGGTTTCAAATAAACATCATCAGCAGAAAAGGGGAGAAAAACTGTATCAACCTGTGTCATCCCAAGAGCTGAACCAATTATTGCCATGATTAGAAAAATTTTCCTCAATGCAACATTTTTAAGAAACCCATTGTACAGTCCTACACCAACCAAAGATGCAATTGAAGTAACCAGCTTAACTCGTCCAAGAAACTCTGGGGTGAATCCCAGTTTATTCGTGCTGAGAAAGGATGTACTGATGTTAGATCTAACTCTACAACTTCGCACAAAGTGTAAGATAACGATCAAGATAGCAAACTGCACTTACGTATAGAAGAACATCGCCGAATCTGACTGCGGTGTTGCCTGCCACAGAAAAATGAATAGTGTGGGAAGATATACATTTGGCAACCTAACAGCACTCCATAAATTAAATATATGCTGTTTCGAGGTTCCAAGAAAACCCAAGCCACTTGAAGGAAGATTGGACCCATTTACTGGGACACAAACACGCTTTTCTTCAACAAGAACAGCAACTGCTGATGTTATCAAAGGTAATAAAGCTGTTACTCCAAATACAAACCTGAGAGATCCAAATTGAAGAATATATTCTCAAGTTTTAATGCTTACCTTACTACTGGGAATGGTGAAATGAAAAAATATGAAGATCAGTAAAAATACATTACCTTACACCATGAGAACTCACCAGTGAACCACTAAAGTAGGAACTCACAATTCCACCAAAAGCAGATGATCCCCAGCATAGCGACTGGAGAGAACCAGACACGCTTAGTGGTTCACCACGAGCCCTCTCTACGACCATTGAGTCTACCACCTGCATCAATGTTAAGTACATCCAAAGTGAATCAGTAGCATGAAACTAATTCCATGGTCAATCCATATGTTAACTTCATCTAAAAATAATGCAGGCAGGAAAGAGAATTACAAAAATCTGTTAGATTTATTAGTAAGATAATTTTCTAAAGAACAAAGCGTTTACATGAAGGCAAATGATCTTGAAAAAATAACAAAGAATATTAGTAAAGACATACAACATCAGAAAACGCCACAGAAAGAGACCCGAGAAGTATACACATAGCAGCACCATACTTGCTATTAACAATGGTAGCCATAAAGCTCCATGAGAACGCACCAAGAAGCCCTGATAAAATCAAGTATGACCTTCTTCGGTAACCAAAAAGAGGAACAGAGTCACTGCAATAACCAAACAATTATTATGAAAATGGACAAGAAAGGAAATTAATTGAGCCCTGAATGGTGAGATAGAGAGAGAGAGACACAGTAACGTATACCTAATAAATCCATATAGAGGTTTGATTAGCCACGGTAATGCAGCAAAACCAGAAATTACAGCTGTCTAGTCAGATACATACATAATTTGTTAGAATTACATTAAGGCTCTTCTAACAATTAATCTCTTAGAAGTGCATAAAGTTACTAGTAAAGTTGCTAAAACAACTCCAAAACATACACGACGAAGTGACCTCGTGGTTATCAGTACAACTTTATGTCAGTTGAGCTATACTCTCGTTGGCAGACAAAGTTGAGCCATGTGAAGTGAAACATCAAAGATAATGGAGTTCTATATTTCTAAGTAAACAAATACTACAGTTTACAGAAAAGAACCAAGAATGTAAAAACAACGCACCTCAGCAGGATCCAAATTCAAATCATCTTTTAAATAAAAACTGACAGCAAGCTTTGCAAGGCCTAAGACTCCTTGAACGAAATACACCATAGCAATAGCAACATTATCAGGAGTTAAATCCACACCAAAGCATTTGACGCCACTCAAACTGTATCCAAACCTCCTCAGACTAGAATCAGCATTACTATCAGAGGACACCTCTCCATCTACACGTGAGATTAACGGATCCTCTTCCTCGACACCTGGACCAGCTCCATTTGTGAACAAAAACCAACCATAGCAATGACATTAACAAATTAAGCATTCCAAAACCGGTTTAACATTCAACGGCCACCCAAATTCAGACTCAATTACTATTTCATTGATTCAATAATTTGAAAGAGAGAGAGAATTCAGCTCGGAATTGAGTTTGATTGATTGATGATCTTACCATTGTCGGAGTCCAAATCGGATCGGGTAGCTGGAGTTGAAACGGGTTGCGACATGAAGCTTTAAAGTAGGGCCCGTCGCATCCGTTCGTGGGGATCTAGTGGAGCAGGCGGATCAGGAAAGAAGATGAATCCGTACGATTAGAATATCAAAATCAGTATTCAAATGATCAAATCCAAACTCACTTTTCTGAAGTTTTCTTGTCCCTTTCAAATTCGTCTGCTGTTTCGTTTCTTTTTCTTCATCGGTTCTTCATCCAGGTGATAATGATCTCCAGCTTCTTGTTAAATGACGATTTTACCCCTTGTATTTGGGCTCGGAATGCTGTGGGATCTTGGACCTTGGCCTGTTTAACTACAATTTCGGGCCCATGAGTGAAGATTGGATTTTTTTTTTTTTTTTTTAAATATCATTTTTTATATACTAAACTTCTTTCGACATATCAATTTTCACCCTACCACTCTCAGTTTCATCAAATTGTACAATTTTTTCTTTTTATATTTTTTTATATTATTGTTTTATCCATTAAGCTATGTTCGAATTGACATCAAATTGTATAAACTTTGATAAGTATTACCATCATTATCTTAAATTTGAATAAGTGTTGCAATTTTTATCTTATATTAAACTTTTATTCGGAAACATTGCTGATGAAAATATTCTAGTTCTTAGTTAACATATATAAACATATATCTAGTATATAATTAATGGAGCTTTACACAAAAACAACATTGGAGTTAGATTTTTGTTGTTTTGAAATATTTATTCAATCATTAGGGTTGTGCATTAATAGGGTTTGATTTTGTGTCGGCCAAATTAATGAGATTTAAAATGTTTCTACTTTATTTTTGTTGCAATGAGTGGGTAGCATAAATTGAATATATAACACTTGTTTAAGTTTAGGATTCAATTTGAAGAAATTGAAAATTTAAGGTGAAAATTTATACAACTTGTCATGTTATGGGATAAAAAAACTTTTCTTTCCTTTTTTTTTTTTACAAATACATTTCATCCAAATACAATGGCGAAAATTCAAAGTTATAGCCTCTTAAATAATCACGTTTCAAAAAAAAAAAAAAAAAAAAAAAAAAAAAAAAAGCCTCTTAAATAATCAATTTTGATTCCAAACTCGTCAAGTTGTATTGATTCGGACTCTAAACTTTCAATTTCTTCAAATTGTTCCGCAAACTTAGATGAGTATTTCAATATTAACCCTTTTTTTAGTTGAGTAGATTCAAATGTTTCAGGTCAATAGTACATGTCAAGTTTCAGTTTTAACCCTTCAATAAGTTTTAATTTTCTCCAAAATATTTTTATAAAAAGTTTTTTAATTTCTCTTATGAATTTTGATAAATATATTGAATGGTTTTATTTGTGCATTTGTTATAAACTTATCTTTCTACTTCTTTTCAAAAAAAAAAAAAAAAACTTGTCTTTCTACAAATATTTATTTTATTGAAATTAATGAATTTATGAAGATTTTACATTTTTAGGGAGGTTAAAATTAGTGGATGAATTAGCCGAAACTAAACCGAGGGAAAAAATTGCTAACACTTTTTTAAATTTAGAATCCAAGCTAATGAAATAAAAATTTTATGGTTCAAATTGATACCATACCAAAATTGATTTTTTCTCTAAAATTATGGACGAGAATAAACATTTTCATTGAATTAAAGTGGACCTCAAGCAAAACAGTATTTCAAATTTGTCACGTCAAAATTGCTATAACCACTTACCAATGATGTCAAGACCTTTAATAATTTTTACTAGAAAAATATTAACAACAATGTTTTTTTTTTTAATTCTTTCGTTTTTTTGTTGAACAATTCAGTTGGAAAATATCAATGATACATGTCAATTATTATACTCAATTTAACAATAACATAATGATTATGGTTCAAACATATGGACTAACAAGTAATTATTATTTTTAGCTTTTTAAAAAAATATTTTTAAGAGATTGAAACTCAGACCTCTAGATCAAGATACGATTTTTATGTCAGTTAAATAATGTTTTTGTTGGATATTGAACAAAACTTAGCTTGTACGTATGATCTCCCTACATCACCCATTAAAATCTTGACAACTAAGAAAGAGGAAATGAGAAAATGAGAAATTTTTTTTTATCTCTCCTAATTATCAACATTTTAATAGAGATCCCTAAATACGAGTATGGAGAATATGTCAAAGAAGATGGGAGACAAATAAATAATCCAACTTTAATGATCTCATTAGTGGTAGGTGCATAATTAAGACTTGATTAAAAAAATATAGATTAAACACACAGAGCTTCAGCTTTAGACACCATTATTACCACAATGAATTATTAAAAAAAGAAAAAAAAAAAAGAAAAAGAAAAATCTGGACATATTGGGAAATAAAATTCTCTAAATAAACGTACAACAAAATTCCAACTCTACATCATCGAGCCTTTTGGTCACTGTACTTTGTAACAAAATAGCCAAAAAGAAACACACAGAGCACGAAGACATGGGAATCATTTTCCCGGAAAATCCAAGAAATCAATTCCCAATCCTTTCTTTTTAATGATCATCATCATCATTTCCATTTCCATGGCGTTTCTTCCATCTTCAATCCCCTCCTTCCTCCGTCACCATCTCTTGGTATCGACATTCATGGCTGCAGAATGCCTTCTCACCTCTGTAAAACGAATCAAACCCATAAGAACAACTGTGTTTACTGTTTACGATTGAATTAAACATTGCAGATGAATTTTAATTTCGGATTCGTACCTGTACATGTAAATATCTTTGCCCTGTTCCAGATTCTTCTTGCAATTGTAGCAGAAGCTGAGGAAATTCTCAGGGGAGAAGCTTGTTCGATCTCTGAAAAACCCATTTTCTTTTCTCGCCGGTGAGTACACGCCGGAGCCGCCGCTCTCGATTACGCAGTCGCCGAATATGTGAGTGGTTCGAGGGTTCGGGCCGTGAGAGATCACGCAAGTGTAATCTTCGGATTGTTCGATTTCGCCGGCGGAGAGACAGCCGGTGAAAACCAGAGGGGAGTTCGGAGTCTCATGGCCGGAGCTCGACGATCCGAACGCCGATTTCTTCGCCGGCGACAGAGATGAAACAGGGGATGAGGAACCCAGATGGGAATTCCTCGTTTTGATCCCGAATTCGATTGGGGAATTTGGAGACTCGTCGGCCGGAGAAACGAACGTCGGCAGAGGAGGGATTTGAATCTTCAACTGAGATCCCAACAGAACCATTCGGGTTTCGGGTTTCGTTGGTTTCGGATCGGAATTCTCCTCCGTAAGAGCATCGACAATGCCGAGGCCGATCCCTTTCGAATGATCCCACGGCCGTTTAGACTCTGTCATCACCGTTCTCGGCGAATTCGATTCAGCCCAAAACGAATTCCTCAGACCCAAGAACGGTTCGAGAATCGAAGTCGGGCTCCTTACAGATTCAGTTTCAGACAACCCCTTTGAAGAAGAACTTGTAAACAATCTCGGAGAACCAAAGAAAGACGAAGCCAATTTCCTAGTACTACTCGTCGGAGAAGGCAAACAACCACCGCCGCCGGCCATCTTGTGCTAAATCTCTACTTCTAGATCTAAATCCTCACTATCAATCAGTAGCCCCCTGAAATTCACAACACGAAAATCTTAAAACCCAGTAAGAAAAAAGAAAAAAAAAACAGTTCCCCAGATGAGAAATTCAAACTTCTGAAACTCACCGACTGGTGAAGATGATCGGAACCCGCCGTGAACTGGGATTTGCTCGACGGCCAAAAGGGTGCTAAAATTTCGGTGACTTCCATTTGCGAAGAGTGAAAACAGAGAATCAAAGTTCATAAGAGATTCAGAGAGGAGTTCTTCATGAATCCATCCCACGAACAAGAACAGATTTCAGCCCTTAACAAGAAGCAAACTAGCTGCATTGAAATCGAAAAAGAATGGCGAGTGGTGATCCGTTTTTAACTTTCTCCATTAGTGGGGGGTTTTTTAGAAAAAGAGAAAAGGAAAATCTTTATGGGTTTTGTTTACAGTTTGCACTTTTTAAACACTCTTTTGTGTGTGTTGATCTGTTTGTGAAGATGAGAGTGAGAGAGAGGCTGGAAATCAGTGGGTTTTGAAAGGAAAAGAAGGAAGATAAAATTAAAGTGAAAGGAGAAGGAAGAGATTAGATTATTGAGATGATGATGAGAGGGATGAGAAGGAATATATAAACTCCCACGCCTTGAGGCTGATCAGACCCATCTGGGCCTACGCCTACAGCCATTTACCTCACACTTTCTTGCTCGGCTTCGCCATTTTTTTGCTTTTCTTTAACCTTCTTTTAAACATCATACAGGTGGGTCACCACCTATAAATTAAATTCTTCTGCGAGACTGTCGTAATAGAATCGGTAGTTTTGTGTCTTAGATGTAAGAAAGAAAATTTGTTAAAATATTCAACCGTGGTTAAGAATAGACAAATATTAGAATTGCCAACGTGAGTATAATTTAGGCTAAATTATAAAAAAAAAAAAAATACCCATGAACTATGGGGTTTGTTTCAAAAATGCTCCTGAACTTTAAAAAGTTTCAAAAATACCCCTAAACTTTAAAAAGTTTCAAAAATACCCTTGAATTTTACAAAACATTTCAAAAATACCCTTGTAGTTAATTTTTGGATGAGAACTGTTAAAACCGTCGAAAATATCATTGTCGAAAATCTAGTCAAGCTCTTGGGATGATATCCTGAAAGAGAAGAAAAGCTCCTAGTGTATGAATGCGTGAAAAATAGGCAAAAGTTCTCATTAATTTTCATGGAAGAAAAATTTACCGTGGATAAGGGAAAAAAAAAAAGAAGCATTTTCTAATAAGGTTACTTTTTAAAATCTTTTGAGAGTTAAAGAATATTAATGAAACTAAAATTTTGAATGGTTTCCATCTAAAAATTAACGACAATGGTATTTTTGAAACATTTTTTAAAGTTCAGGGGTATTTTTGAAACTTTTTAAAGTTCAAGGGCATTTTTTAAACAAACCCCATAATTCATGAGCATTTTTTATAATTTACAATAATATTCGGCTGCATATGAAGAGTCTCTCTATATATCTCATTGAAATCTTGACAAGAAAGAGAAAATGATAATTTTTTTTTAAATCTTTTCCGGTTGTCAATATTTGAAGGGTAGTATGTAGAGAGATTCTTACCTACCGATATGCAGCCAAATATTTTCCTAGAATTTATATCTAACGATTTTAAATAGACATACCATGACGGTTTCATGGAATAATTTGAGTGGTTTTAGCCTGAGGGTGGATCCAAGAAGGAATAAAGGAATTATCCTCTTTTCTTACTTTTTAGTTTATCTTAAATTAAATGTAAAAGATATTAATTTTACAAGTTTAGTAATTGAATTCTTGAGATTTTGTTTAATCGAGTTTTGGATTTTAAAAGCATTTGATAGGTTATTGAACTTTTAATTTTGTGTTCAAATATTAAGTATTTGAAAGTTCATTTTGGTCATTGTATTTTCAATGATTGACAAATTTGGTATCTTCATTTTCATTTTTTCTCATTTTCTTCGATCATAATTTTAGCACGATATTCCATTTACTTAATTTCTTGAAATATATTCATAAATTTATTGACAAAAATTGATGCGTTTGCATGTGTTTTTATCGTTTTTTCCACGTATGTGTTCAAATCTATTCACATAAGCAACAATATATATGCAAACACGTCATTTTACATCCATGAATTTAACAAAAAAAAGCCTTCAATGGTAGTTTTGAAACAATTTTGAAACTTCAAGGGCATAATTGAAACTTTTGAAAGTCTAGGGGCATAATTGAAACAAACCCTAAAGTTTAGGGGTATTTTTGATAATTTAACCTAAATCAAATTGTTGAAACTATGAAGACGTATTTAAATTTGAGACACCCAAGTTTCAATTATATATTTTTATATTTTAAAAAAATATAAATATATATTTATAAAACTGGATGGATTTACCCATAATGCTTTTAAGTAACTATGATTTATTAGTTTTTTTTTTTTTAATACAAGAAAAACTATTATTTTTTTTTTCTCTTACATTAGCTACTATGTGATAGTTATTTATTTACAATTTATTGATTGAAATGGCTCAATTATTTAGTGCAGCTACCACTTTTATGATATTAGATCTATGTGATAGCTATTTATTATATTTTATAGGTTGAAATATATAAATTATGTAGTGTGGCTATAACTTTTATGATATTAGATATATGATTGATAAGTCGAAAAAAAGTTAACTATTTGACCATAAATTGACGAATCTACAAGTGACCCACAATAATTAAAACCATCTATCTTCCATACTCGTGCACCTTAATTTTTTAAATAGGTTTTGTGACATCAAAATAAATTGGACATGTTAGCTTAGAATTAGAGATAAAAAAATTAATAAGTTAAATTAGTTACAATTTTAAGAATTGTCTTAAGAAGATATTTAATAAACCTTTTGAAGTTTTAATATTCTATTTAATAGAACATATAACTTTAAAATCTGTCAATTTTATGTTTAACAGAGGTTCATTGATTTATCAACACCATATTAAAAGTAAACAAGTCTATTAGACACCTTTTAAAGTTTAGAAACTTGTTAGATAGAATATTAAAAATTTCGAAATGTATTAAACACTTCTTAAAGTTCATAAATCTATTAAATACAAGTATACAACACAATGGTCAGTGTTTAAGGACTACATGTATGTCCAATTCAAGTGGATAAGATAACTACCATTTCAAAAGTCAATAATAGTTTGATTCCTGTCTTAACAAAATTACTTTCTCAAAAAGAAAAAAATGACCAAATTTATAATTTAACAAGAATTTTTACCCATAAAATTGTAAGTTGTATCAATGTTTACCTTTTTTTTTTTTTTTTTTTTTTGAGAAAATCAATTTTCACCTTAAACTTCTCATTTCATCAAATTACATCTCAAATTTAAAGTGTTGCAATTTTAACTTTAAACTTAAAAAATGTAGCAACTCTCCTCTCTGACAAACTTTCATAAAAAAAAAAATACTCCTACCTGTGTTCAATGAATATAAAACATATGTATGCTTTCAATGAATTATAAAACGTGCCAAAGCGAGTTTAGCTCAGTAGTAATTGGCATATATCCTTGACCATAAGGTTAGAGGTTTGAATCCCCCACTCCCAAATGTTGATGTACTGAAAAAAAAAATTATAAAACCAACGTATGTTACAAATTTTTTTTAGATTTCAACCAAAAACAATGTTAGGGTTAATTTTTGTTGTTAAAATGAGTTTTAGCAAAGTGATTGAATGGTGAATTTGTGGAACGAATCAAACTAAAATTTTATGCAAAACTTAATATTATCGAAATTAGTGAGTATATAAAAACTTCCATTGTAATTTGTTTAAAACTAGTGAGTGAATAAAAATTGAACAATGAGTATAAATTGTCGCACTTATCTAAGTCTACGATGAAATTGGAAGTTTACGATAAAAAATTGATACAACTTTTAAGTTTAGTAAAAAAAAAGAAAATTTGAATTCTCTAAATTTTGAAGAATCGGCTTGGCTTGGTCGGCTTCCATAGCTCTCTCGGCTCAGCTGTGAGCCTAATCGGCCAAAGTAAAAATAAAGTGAGAGAGAGAGATAGAGAAGGGGAGTTTATTGTGGGGCCCGCAATACAGTTATAAATCGGGGTGGAAAGTTCACGGACCGGCTCGTGGGACCCATTATCATCAAGCCCGGACTCATCGGCTACATAAACACAAAAAAAAAATCAATAAACAATTAAACATAAATAATAATAATAATAATAATAAAAAATAAATCAATAAAAAAAAAAAAAAGAAAGGGCCCCACTTAACTCCAGTTAAAGAGCCGGATTCTTGGTCCGGTCCGGTCCCACATTATTCTAATGTTCCGTCGTGGTCTCACCCCCACGGTTATTTAATTCTCTGATTATTATTATTATTCTGAAATTTATGGCATTATCTACCTCCCGAAATGACGGAATTGCCCTAAAGAAATGCTTGGGGATTGGGAGTCAACGTAGGGGCAGGATGGGGATTTTAAACGGAGTGAAGAATATGGAGGGGCCCATTTTGAAAAGATGATGAGCCTGAGAGTCTCAATAATGTTTCATGATCACAGTGCCTAACTCAACCAATCACACACCACGCTTTCCTAATAATTTAATTTTGCCATTTTCCAATTCACAAAAAACGAGGAAAATATAATTATTTTATTTCCTATTTAATTTTGAAAAAAAATAAAAAAGAAAAAGCAAGGAAAATAGATTTTTTTTACGGGAGCATGGGATCTGAACCACAAACCTCTTGATTATTATTACAAGTTGTATGCTAGTTGAACTATATTCATGTTAGCAAATAAAATTGTTTTGTTTTGTATTTAATTTAGGCTAAATGTGTGTTTTAGTCTCAAATGTTTTTTTTCTTTTTTCTTTTTAATTTAGTTTCTATCGTTTTAAAATTTTCAATTCTTTCTATAGTGATGTAGTATTTTTCTATTATACTCGTTCTAATGGGTGAGTATTGAAAATGAATGATGATTAGCTTACCTACCATGATATTTGACGGGTTAGTAGAAATCTAGAAGGGAAACTAGGCTACTTGTGGAAGAAAAATCGGAGTTTTTGCCAACTTCATCTAAATTTGGAGGAATTAAAAACGTTCTTATTTTAAATGGCATAGCTCATTTTTTAAATTTATATTGACAACTTGTCATCAAATTTTAACATTTGTCAATAAAAAAAAAATATATAATTGTAAAATGTTAAAACGCAAGAGAGTAAATTGAATCGTTTTAAAGTGTGAGAGCTAAATTTAAAAAAAACACTTCAACATTAATTGAGGATTCAAAAATATATGAAGCCTTTACTTTAAGAACTTCCAACCTTTTATGTCTATTTTTTTTAATAGAAACATTTTGTTTATTTAACCTCTAATTTTTGGAAAGTATTTCTATTTAATTGTTACACTGATATAACATGTGTGACAAATCCAATTAGATAACTAGACACAATAATTCAATTCGTCCATCTACCTATTTGTCTTGTTTAATTTGTCTCTTCTTTAGTAGTCCGTCAAAACTATTCTTTTGTTTGTCTCATTTATCTATTTAATCAACAAAATTATCTAACAGATATACAACATAGTTCAATGGTAATTGACATGTATCATCGACCAAGATGTCAGAAGTTCAAAACTCCCACCTCCAAATGCCGTTGAACTCTATATATATATATGTATACAACATCTTGAATTTTTTAGAGTCTAAATAGACTCCCTCCCCATCTAAATTTATAATTTAACTAAGAAATTGTTTTTTTTTTTTTTTTTTTTTTAAAAAAAAACTTATGGAAAAAGAAATGGAAAAATAGTTTACAAAGCAAAGCAAAGTCACCCTGACAAAGCATTTATATAGGAGAAAGTGATTTTTCACCAAATAATCAAGAGCGTTAGTTTTACATTCATGCTATATTTATTTTAGCATAGTACATGTCTAGGATATTATTATTTCAAAGAATATAAGAATAATTACTATTTTTTTTTTTTTGAGAAAATTACTATCTTCATTTAGCTGTTTCTCTCATTGTACTTATTTCACTAAGCTTACTTTTAATCATTGATTTATCAACCTAACACAGAATTTACTTATAAATATACATGTATAATGTTGTAAAATAAAACATGTGCAAAGAATAAATGATCATTAATTTGTAATAAAAAATTTAGAGAGAGCTTAAAAGGCCAAAGTATTCATGGCTGTACATAGTAATATTAGTTATAGAAAGCAATGGAAGATAATAACTTTTTGAGAGATTAGTAAAATAAAAATATTGGGTCCCAAATATTTCATTGTGCTGTTCATTGTTTAAAAAGTTTCATTTTTTTGTTTTTAGTTTTTCGTCCTTGATGAATGTTAAAATTGGTTGATGATAAACTTACTTGACATAATATTTAGTAAGTTGACAAAAATTTAGAGGAAAAAAAATACCCAAGAAAAGAAAACTCGAAATTCCTACCAAATGTCTTTAATTGGATAAGTAATTTAAAATTTCTTATCTTAAATGTCTTTTATTTTCCTCTAAATTTATGTTTATTCACTTAAGTATTGTACCATATAAATTTATCATTGACCAATTTTAACATTTACCAATTTTGAAGACTAAATTAAGAAATGTTATAATATAATTGACTAAATTAAAACTTTTTAACCAGTAAAGACTAAATTGAAAAAAATATCCAAACATCATGAATTAAAACAAATAATTGATTTATATTAGAAAAATAAATTTATATAGGAGGAGGTCTGCCCCATATAGTATAGGGCATGGAATAAGAATCAAGATTTTCTTTTTCCATTTAATTTAGAGGACAATAACTCAATAATTAATATTTTAGGCATCTTAATTTCAACTAGCAATAAGAATTAATTTAACTAGTATTTTAACATTAAATTTATTAAAAACATAAAATTATTACTATAAACTTTTTTTTTTAATGTACAAGTGTGTACTTCTACTTTACATGTTATTGTACAATAATTCAGTTCTAAAGTCACTGAAACTTTATGTATTATTTGAACATTTTAATTATCATCCACATTTATTAATTTTTTTAATTAATCATATGAGTATATAAAGACCTTCATTAATAAAGGTATTGACTTTGACTATATTGTAACTACATTATTTTTTTTTCTCTCTCCTTTGAATCCATGGAAAGCTTCTTCTTCCCAACTTTATGTTGGTGTTATATATTTGTTATGAGTAGTTAAAGATATTGTACAATAATAAATAAATGGTGGACTTGGGTTGTTTCATGTGTCAATATCTTAGCTGAAATTTAAAAGGAAGGAAGATGATTATTTTCTTTAATTTTTTAAAATATAATTAGGACTTAAATTAATTTTTCAAAAAGTAAACTAATTGTTGGCAAATGAACTTATATTTGAAAAAAAGAGAAAATACTTTTTTGATCCCTGAATTTTGAATTTTGAGAAATAGGTGTGTTTGGTCCTTGAGTTTTCAAAATAAACATTTTAAATCCCTGAATTTGAGAAACAAGTGTGTGTTTGGTCCTTGAATTTTCAAAATAAACATTTTTAGTACCTGAATTTTGAGAAACAGGTATGTCTAGTCCTTGAGTTTTCAAAATAAACATTTTTAGTCCTTGAATTTTGAGAAATAAGTTTAAAATGTTTCTAAGTTTTCAAAATGGATTTTTTTAGTCGTTGAGTTTGAGAAATATGTTTAAAAGATCCTTCATATTATTTTTTCCAACTTTTGGAAATTATTAATATTTCATTATATTTTTAATATTGAATGGTTTTTTACATTAAAAAATTAAAAAGTATTAATTTTAAAAAAATTAAAAAAAACTAATACGAATGACCTTTTAAACCTATTTCTCAAAACCCAGGGACTAAAAAAGTTTATTTTGAAAACTTAGAGACCTTTAATTTTAAACCTATTTCTTAAAATTAAGAACTAAAAAAGTCCATTTTGAAATCTGGACCAAATGCAACCTATCCCTCAAAACTCAAGGAGCAAAAAGGTATTTTTTTTCCTTAAAAAAAATAAAATACATGATTATTAAGTGGATACTAATATGAACAAAAATATATATGATCTAATAAGTTTTAGGATTTACAAATAAATAAGTTAAAATAAAGATTATTTGCCTATGGAACAACCCCTATTTTGGCTAATGTGAGAAATTTTGTTTGTTTGTTTGTTTTTTTTTTTTTTTTTGAAAAAGTGAGAAATTTTATTTCTAATATTCATTCCCTTAATATTTAATTATGGTTTTCTTTCTCTTCTTCATATTTATAAGTGACTTAATTTTCTAGTACATGACCTAGAAAGAGCTATAAATAGACTAAAAAGATAATTATCTCTAATGGAAACAATTTTTATAGATTTTTTTTTTCTTTTTTCTTCCCCTCCCTTTCATCTTTTTGGTCTAATTTTGGTACTTATCTCTTCAAAGATGCTATTTATTATGATGGTGACATGGCACCAAGAAATCTTAATATCCTCATAGCTTTAGCTAATGGCTTGCAGAATTATAATTAGCCACAATTGATTGTTGAAGGTTACACTTTAACTCAATTTAATATTTATTTTTTTAATTTAGAGTTAATATCAAAGTGAGTGGTTATCAAAGATTTTATATTAAATTGACCCAACTCTAATTATAGCTAATTTGATTTGCTCTTTGCTATTTATTTGTTCACTTGGGTGGGCCCAATTTCTTCTTGATTATTTTACAATAATTACTTGGTTTATAACTTAATTTCAATAAGCTTCTCCCTCTCTCTATTGATTAATATGTTTTTGGGAAAAATATTATAATAATGTTTTGGACAAGAAGGTCATGGCTATAATTTGTCTTATCAATTACTTTCTTTTGTTCTAAGTGATGTGCTCTCATTTCAACTCAATTAGATTTGATCATAAAAAGATGAAAAATTGTTTCGTCTCATCAAATTTCAATTTAGGTTGAGGTGATTAGAGTTATTAATTTATTTTTTAAAATGAAATAAATTATTATAAGGGAACACAATGGCGTATTAAAACTTGTAAGAGTTTTAGATAATATCAAGAGTTCATGTCTAATCATGTTAAATCAAATGAATCAAGATAGAAATTAAATTATATATCTATATATATATATATATATATATATATATATATATATATATATATATATATGAAAGATAAATAAGTTGAATTTGATTTCTTCTTAAAAAAAAAAAAAATTGGATTTGATCAATATTGAAATTAAAACTTGAATCAATAATTTTAGTGGAGACTTTATTTATGATCTCCAAGTTTCAATCAATTGATTAGAAAAATGGATAATTAATTCAATTTTTATTAATTGATTATATTTTGGACAATTTCATTATGTTTTAATTTTAATAGTAAATATGGATCATAAAGATAAATGAAAGATTATATATGTTTTTCCTTTGATATTGTAAATTTGGATTGAATTATATATATATATATATATAAACTCGTAAATTTGTCATCTCATTCAATATAAATCTTCATCTATTTAAAAGCTAAAATCTAACTCTTTACCTACGATTTCAAACACATATTTTTTTTAGAATAAACAAAAGAAATATATTATTACGCCTCCTAGACAATAGATGAACTGTCAACATCAACCAACGACACAAGCCATTCCGCTACCGGAACTCATTTAATCTAAAAGATCTATCTCTTTTTGCTACAAAATCAACAACATTGTTACACTTTCTAGGAATTCTAATCAGTCTAAGATCATTAAAAAGAGGGATCAAATCCCAAATGACTTCTAATAAAACTTCCACCTCATTTCATACTTCTGACTCTTTAGATACGTCAAACTGACCGCCAGAGTACTGTCTGATTCCATCTGAATTTTTCCCATCCTTCTTCCTTCGTCATGTTCATCCCTTTGAAGATAGCTCTCATTTCAGCCAAAGGGATCTTTGTAATCAAAACCCAAGTAAGACAACATGAAAATTGAGAGAGGAAAATAAAATCTAAACCTTAACAAAATCTCTATCATTATTCATTATCATTAATCTATCAAATTCCCCATTGATCATAGTAGTCTAGAATTTAAACAAACACTAAGGGCATGTTTGGTAGGCAATCCGGATCCTGTTTTATGTTTTCAGATTCACTGAATTTAGTGAATATGCGTTTGGTAGACGTGTTTCTGAAAACTGTTTTCAGATTCTGTGATCCAAATAGTGAAAATTCTGAAAACAACTTTTTTATGTTTTCTTGTATCCAGATTTTGAATTTCAAAATTTTAAATGCAGAATTAATTTAAAAAAGATAAAAACTTTAATAAATATAGTATTTCATATTATAAACTCAATTTATTTTTGTAAAATTAAAATTTGTATAATATAATGTATTATAAATTATATGATATTGTAAAATAATAATAATAATAAATTTATAATACATAACATTTTTATAAATTAATTAATAATATTTTATATTCAACTTAGTATTTAGTTGATAACTACAAATAATTTATCGTTTATAAATATATTGTCAAACACATTCTGAACCATTATTTAAATTCAGATCCAATTTCTGAATCTGCTACCAAACACATATCTGAAAACATGAAATACAACTCTGTTTTCATTGAATCTATTGTTTTCAAATTCCTGTTTTCAGATCACCAACCAAACGGACCCTAAAGTTTCAATCAATGTTAGTTTTGGACTTACCTAATAACTTTAGCTAGGGCAAATGCAGACAACTTTATTTAATTAATACACAATATCACCTAATAAAAACATCACATGAAATGTGTTTTAAAAAGAGCTTAATTTTGGTCCCTTAATTTTCATTTTTTTTTCTTTGAACTTTTAAATTTTAACTGATTTTTCTATTTTTTAAACTTTCTATTTTAGTTTCTAAAACATTGCATTATAAAATTATTTCAGACAATATTTTTTTAGTCAAAGTTCAAAAATTAAAATTTCTAACCAATTTGAACATAGTTTGGGGAGTAAGACACATATTACCATTCCAAAGGTGGATGGTTCGGTTCTCATCCCTCAATTATTGAATTAAAAAAAAAAAATTGTAGACTAATTTCAATACTAAAATAAAGTTTAAAAGATACCCCTTTTATCTCAAGGCCACAAAAAAGACTAAGGTGGGATAATAAAGTAGTTATAGGGGCAGATTGGAATCATATTTAAAACTTTAATCTACGAGGTGGTGACCTACGAAAAGCAAAATTAATGAAATATATTAAACTTTAGTCTTAATCTATAAAAAAAATAAAAATAAAAACTTTGGTTTTGATGTAACGCCTCTTTAGGGGGATTGAAATTAATATAGACCACAAGCACTTGATATTGTCCATCAATGATATGATTTAATCATAGGCAAGCAACTTGGTACTAGAAAAAAAAACAAAAAACACATAGGTAAGCAACATAAAATAATTATAATAATAAAAAAAAGCATACAAAATAAGGTTATTGAATTTTTCAAAAAAGAAAAAAGATTTTTTCAAAAAAGAGAAAGATAAATCTAGCTAGGGTTATATATGGTAGATAAATAATGATTGAAATTTTGATTCTTGTTAAAAGCAATTTTGGGAACTTTTTCATTTTATTCTATGCTTATGATGTTGAAAGGTTTAACTTTATTTATCTTTCAATTTGTGCTATGTTAGACAATGTTAAATGTAACATTACTAAAAAAGGTTTGTATCTTTTATGGCATAGTTAAATAGTTTTAATCAATTTATATCCTTAAACTTCGGTTGTATCAATTAAAAAATATAAAATTTATGAGTGGTTTTTCATGTTATTTTATTTTTCTATTTTTCTCTACTTATTTAGGAACAATTACTAGATAATTTTTCTGGTTATTTGGGTAGGATCTTAAGAGAATGAATTTTATTTATGTGATTTTGAGTTTATTTTAAATAAAATCCAGCGAAAATAGTTATGGGTCTTGATTGATTTACCTCCAAAAGTTGAGAGTTTAAATGGATAGAATTCTTAGATTGAATTTTAAGTTGATATAACCTCCGAAATTTAGGGATATAAATCGATTTTTCCCCCTAGTTTTACTTTTAGCTTGGTAGACTTATTGTTGTTGTTATTATTTTATTTTTATTCATTGAAATTTTCGATTCGCTTTTTTTTTTTTTTTTTAATTATTATTATTCATTGGAATCATCATTTTCTAAGAAAAATTTGTAGAAAAAAGATTAAAGTTCACCTAATTGACTCTTTTCTCTAATTTTTCTTTTCATATATATTTCTAAAATCGATTTCGTGAATGCTTTATTTATGAAGTACTTCACCAAAAGTCTTTTTAAAAAAAAGTACTTCACCAAAAGAGCTTAAGTATTGGCCTACTTGAAAAGAAAAATTTATGATTATATGAGTTTGCTTTGAGATGTGAATTTCTCCTCCATCTATTTTCTCTTCTCTCTATGTAAAATCCATATGTTATTCATCTTAATTTACCTAATTAAAAAATGTAATATTCTTTATCTCACATTTCATTACTCTAACCATCATTAAAATGATGGGTATTCAATAGTATTTGATTCATATACAATAAATGATTGCATGTAAAAGAGTCCTAATAAAATGGTTGACATGAGTATAATTTAAATGGTTAAAAAATTTGGTTATAATATATATACAGTACATCAACATTTAGAGGTGGGGGGATTCGAACCTCTGACCTCATGGTCGATGATATATGCCAATTACCGTTGAGTTAAAGCTCGCTTTGGCCCATTTGGTATTTTAGTTTAAGTGTTTTTCAAGAGTGCATTTTTTTTAAAAGTATTTTGTATAAAAATTGTTTAGAATTTAAACACTCACATGTTTGGTTACTTTTCTCACAAGTGTTTTGATACATAAGTTATTATAAACTTAAAAACTCATTTCAAAAAATTTACTTTCAAGTGTTTCTCTTAAAATAGTTTATTTCTCAACCTCATTAGACTTTTTTTTTTTCAAAATTAAACGCCGGAAAAAGTTAAACCAAACATAACCTCACTCTCATCGAAAGTCATTCATAATCCAAATTAAGCTTAAAAAGAAAAAAAGAAAGAAAGAAAGAAAGAAATCATCATCATGAGACTTTTGAATTATATGTTCACTACTTGAACACTAACTTGATTGTTGGCAGAGCATGCCTTTACTCATAACTGCTCAAATCTAGTTTTTTTGTACTCTGAAATAGGGAAAATTACCTTTTTGGTCCCTGAGTTTTGAGGGATAGGTGCGTTTGGTCTCTGAGTTTTCAAAATAGACCTTTTTAGTCCATAAGTTTTGAGAAATAGGTTTTAAAAGTCCCTAGTGTTATTTTTTCAACTTTTTTAAACTAATAATTTTAATTATATTTTAATATTGAATGATTTTTTAAATTGGATAATTGTAATGAGTGGCAACATGAAGGTAAATAATTGCAAATATAGCAATTTTTAAAAATATTTGCAAATATGGCAAAATTTTTGAATTAATTTTTTATATTCCTAAATTGCCCCTGTGTGTCCATCTTCTTCTTTCTCGTCTGTTTTTTTTTTTTCTGATAGAAAGTCTTTTTATTACTGATAGATTCTATCAGTGGTAGAAAAATTTTCTATCAGTGATAGAAAGTTTCTATCATTGATAGAATAAAGTTTCTATTAGTGATAGAAAGTTTCTATCACTAATAGAATAAAATTTCTATCAGTGATATTTCTATCACTGATAGATTCTATCAGTGGTAGAAAAATTTTCTATCGGCGATAGAAAGTTTCTATCACTAATATTTCTATGACTGATAGATTCTATCAGTGGTAGAAAAATTTTCTATCAGTGATAGAAAGTTTCTATCACTGATAGAATAGAAGATTTCTATCACTAATAGAAACTTTTTCTATCAGTGATAAAAGATTTCTATCACTGATAGGTTCTATCAGTGATAAAAAAAACTTTTTATAGAAAATCATAGAAAAACTTTTGATAAAAAATTTTTCAATTCCTGATCACCCATAAAAATCTTTCTATCTCCGATAGAAATCTTTCTATCACCAATATAATCTAGAAGTGATAGAAAAACTTTCTATCACTGATAGAAATTTTTACTATTCTATCAGTGATAGAAAGATATTCTATCAATGATAGAAAACTCTTGATAGAAAATATTTCAATCCCTGATAGAACCTATCAGTGATAGAAATCTTCTATCACTTATAGAAATTTTTTCTATGAGTGATAGAAAAAAATTTTATCATTCATAGAAAATCTTTCTATGAGTGATAGAAAAACTTTCTATCTCTATCACTGAGACTGATAGAAATACTTTTCGTGAGTTATAGAAAATCTTTCTATCACTGATACTTTTCTACCAGTGATAGAAGATCTTTTGTTTCTATCAACGATGGTGATACATGGTGAAATCGAGCATTGAAAAATAAAGCAAAAACGAACGATTATAGAAATCAAACACTGAAAAACAAAAACCAAACACTGGTAGAAAACCAAATAACAACAACCAAACACTGATAGAACACCGAACAAGTGATAGAAAAATATCTATCGCCGATAGAATCTATCAGTAGTAGAAAAATTTTCTATCATATGATAAAATCTATCAGTGAAAGAAAATTTCTATCACTGATAGAAAATCTTTCTATCAGTGATAGAAAATGATAGAAAATCTTTCTATCACTGATAGAATCTATCATTGATAGAAAAACTTTCTAAAGAAAATCTGGAGGGGTATTTTAGTAAATGCAACACACAAACTATTAGATTTTGCCATTTTTGCAATTTTTTTTGTGGGTTGCTAGATTTGCAATTATTTTGGCCCATATTGCTATCCTTGCAACCGGCCCTTTTAAATTAACAAAATTAAAAAGTATTAATTTATAAAAATTTAAAAAATAATATAAGGGACTTTTTAAACATATTTCTCAAAACTCAAGGACTAAAAAGGTCCATTTTGAAAACTTAGGGACCATAAAAAGGTTTATTTTGAAAACTCAGGGACCAAACGCACCTATCCTTCAAAACTGAGGGACCAAAAAAGTAATTTTCCCTTTGAAATACTATGTAAGAATAGTTTTGTTTTGGTTTTTTTTTTTTTTTGTCCTTTTTAATTTTGATTCAACAACAAGTGTGAGAAGAGATTCAAATCTTTGACTTTTTGGTAGAAAATGTGTGTCTTAATTCCGCATAAACTGTGCTCAAGTTGACAAATGAAATTTGATTGTAAAATTAGTGTGGTAGAAAAATTAATTCGCATATATGTTAATATTTCATTAATGATATTAAAATAAAGATTAATAAAATTATCATCCACAGTTTAGAAACATTAGATAGATACAATATTAAAAGTAAAATACATTAAAATTTTAATGTGAAATTATGTAGTGCCTATGATTAGGATATAATTTTAATTTGGTATTTATGGTTTGAACTTAATTTTAATTTGAACCATATTGTTTGCGTTTAATTTTGAATTTGGTCCTTATAATTTTAAAAGTTTTAATTTAGTCTATTTGGTTTAGTCATACTTTACAAAATGTCTCTATGAATATCACATTGAATATGAGAAATAATTTTTAACTTCCGTGACAATAAATTGATATTTTATATTTTTGTTGATCAAAGAGGTCAGATGTTCAAATCTCCTCATCCCACATGTTGTCAACAAAAAAAGATATTTTACTATTTAGCTGATCGTGTTAATTGAATATATTAGACATCGACCGTTTGGACTTTTGTTTTTGGTTTTTAAAAATTAAGCTTATAAATATTGTTTGTTTCCACATGAGTTTTCTTGTTTTATCATCTACATTTTACAAGTTATTTCTAAATTTAAGCCGAGTTCTGAAAAAAAAAAAAAAAAAAAGAAGTTTTAAAACTTGTTTTCCTTTTTGGTATTTGGCTATGAATTCACATGTTTCCTTAAGAAAAAATAAAAATCATTATAAAGACATTGTGAGAAAATAAACCCAACTTTTAAAAATCAAATAGTTATCCAATGAAATTATAGTGTTTAGAGTTAGAATATAAAAGAAAAAAAAAAAAAGAAAAAAAGAAAAAACATGAGTGAGTTTTTGCAATCATGTAAAAAATGGTTTAGAAATGATTTGTGAGATACCAAACCATAAGGATTAAATTGAAAAATTTTAAAGTCAAAGTGGCATAGATCAACAATAATTGATATTTATGTTTGACCAAGAGATCGATCTAAGATTCGAAATCCATCCTAAATGTTGTTGAACAAAAAAAAAAGGAAAATTTTAAAACTAAAACTACCACTTAACTCTACACTCACATTTTGACTACCAATTTGAACTTGAACCATAAAAATTAAGGCTCTGATTGATAATCATTTGATTTTATTTTTTGGCTTTTGAAATTTAAACTTATGAGCACTACTTCAACTTATAAATTTCTTTGTTTTGTGATCTATATCATTCCTATGTTTTCAAAAACCAACTCAAGTTTTGAAAACTAAAAAAAATAGTTTTCAAAAAGTTTTTTTTTCCTGACAGTATGTGGAGTAAGAGATTTGAACTTTTAATTTTTCAATCGAATGTCAATTGAACCCTATTCTTGTTGGAAACTATAGTAATAGTTTGTAATGGAGCAAACATATAATTTAATGGCTAAATTATAAAAAATACTCCTGACTATGAGATTTGTTTAAAAAATGCCCCTGAACTTTGAAAAGTTTCAAAAATACCTCATGAACTTTGAAAAATGTTTAAAAAAATACCCATGCCGTTAATTTTTGGATGAAAACGGTTAGAATTTACAATGAGAGGAGGAAAAAAGAAGAAACATTTTTCAATAAGGGTGTTTTTTTAAACTTTTTTGAAATTTCAATGGTAGTTTTGAAACTGAAACTTTAACGGTTTCCATAAAAAAAATTAATAGCAAAGGTATATTTGAAACAATTTTCAAAGTTCAGAAGTATTTTTTAAACTTTTCAAAGTTCAGGGGCACTTTTTAAACAAACTCCATAGTTGAGGGGCATTTTTTATAATTTAATCAAATTAATTTAAAAATATAAAATTACTATGAGAGAGTGGGGAAAAGCCTTCAATTGTCGAGGGGAGGAGAGAAGAAAGAGAAAGAGCATCTTTTTTTAATTAAAAAAAAAAAAAGGAAATGAAAGAAAAATAAATAAATAAATAAATAAATAATTTTGATCGCTATAAGTAAGAGGTGGGTCCTCCACGTAAGGGGCACAGGGAACGTCCTTTTCATAGGGGACCCCTCAAGTGAAGGGGTTGGGTTTACGACTGAGAAAGAATCTTTAATTTAATCAAACCACCGCACCCAATTGCGTTGCTATAATTTCAAACACTGGACCCCACCACTGGGTCCCACATTGACCAGCAGGGACTTGATTGCATCCACGTCAGACTCTTTGGTCATTATTTTTCTTTTTTTTTTATGATGATGATGTATGGGCTTTGACAAATGGCAGTGAGGGCCCACGAAAGGGTTTTTGATGACACGACACCATCTCTCGACAAAAACCAGTGCAAAAGTCTCTCTATGTGCTCGATTGGCCATATTTCATAAAGGCCCAAACCCATGGGCCCATCATACCCTTTCTTTTTTTTTTTTTCTCTCTCTCCTTTTGTTTGATCACTTCTTTCTCAAGAATAATGATGGTTAAAATGGTAATTTTTCCTCATCGTCATCGTTACTTTCGTATATGTACTTTTAAAAGTTTCGATCTTTTTTCTCGTTGTCCTTAACGGGTATTTTGATTGATGATATGATTGTCGAATTTGTTAGAATGAGGTGAGGTGATTTTGATTTCATGATTTGACATTGGATAAAAATTAGAAATGCATGGGTAGATGGTTTTTACTGACTTCTCGAGAAGAATAACGATGGTTGAAATGGTAATTTTTGTCACTGTTATTGTCAACTTTGTATTTGTGCTTTCAAAAGTTTCTGTCTAGTCATGGTTGTTGTTAATGGGTTATTGAATTGTGATGACATGGAAAGGAATTTGTTCGAATGAGGTAAAGTGACTTTGATATGTGAGTTGGATAAATTATAAGCGTATGGAATGGATAGATAAGAATGAA
This sequence comes from Luffa acutangula, assembly GCA_036850905.1. Lineage (NCBI taxonomy): Eukaryota > Viridiplantae > Streptophyta > Magnoliopsida > Cucurbitales > Cucurbitaceae > Luffa > Luffa acutangula. Next base: position 46,928,611 of record CM072098.1, on the reverse strand, counting down.
GTACTAATTTGATTATATTGGGTTGAACAAGATTAATTGTATATTTTGTGAAGGATGGGAAGTTGTGCTTCACTTTCGACACTCGAAAGAATTTTGTCTCTTAGAGCTCGTTTGATAACGTTCCTATTTCCCGTTTTCTGTTTCAATTTCTTAATTTTTGAGAAACATACATGTTTGATAAATGATTTTGTTTCTTGTTTCTTAATTTTAAGAAAAAGTTTCAAAAAATGGACCAACAATTGAGAAGCTCTAAAAAGCAGCAGTTCCAATTCTTTTGTTTTTTTTTTTAGTTTTGTCCTTTCTCATGATCTCCATCCCTCGATTCAACTCTCAAGCTCTCCTCTCAATCTTTGATTTTCTAGCGCAACAACAAGCTTTCTCCTCCTCTCAATCTTCGATTTTCTAGGGCATATGCACACAAGAGGTAAAATTGTTTACTGTTGATGATGTTTTGTTTATTGTTGAAGTATCATGTTGCTTCTCTTCAAGATAAACGATGTGAAGAAGTTGATGAAATTCAGTGATGTATAAGATGTTTTTGTCAATGCAGTGAGTTTAAATGAATAACTAATTGAGTTTCTGTTACTTTCTTTTCTTGGGTTTTATTTGTTGTGATTGTTTGTTCCCTGAAAACCCAAATTGAATGTGTTTTCAAATGAGTATTTCTCGTTTATCTTGTATGGTGCAATTTTTCGACCTATAAAGATGCTCTCAAAAGTCTCCATAAGAATCTATTTTTGTTGCTATTAAACTAATGTCACAATATGAACACTCTTTAAAAATGACCACAAAACTTCAGACTTCAATTTTACGACGAAGACTTGTGCAAGGTCCACTTCTATTACATGTTGAGTCAACGTCATGACGTCCAAAGTTATAGACGTTTATCTTCTATTTTGACATTGTGGGTCCATGTAACCTAAAATCTTCTTCAGAAGTATTATTAATGTTTGAAATCTCTTTATCTATTTGTAAGAAATAAATAACAACAGAAGTATTCAAATTGTAGACGATAATTTTAGAGTAAAGAAATAAACTATCATTTAAAAGCCAAACTTTTGAAATTTGGTTGTTTTGTTAAAAAGATTCAATGAGAAGAAAGGCCAAGGATTTTGGATATGATTTGCCACTCCTTTCAATCCATCTTTTCTTCCCTTTTTCATCTTAATACTACAAAAACACAGAGAAAATTACCAAGAGATGCATGAAAAAACATCAAAAGGAAAAAGACAAAAAAAAAAAAAAAAAAAAAAATCCTCCACCTCCTTTTTTTTTTTTTTTTTTAATATTTATCAATTGACTTAAAGAATTCACCTGAAATCAAATAATACATTTAATACAAGAAAGACTATCCAATTTTTATTTTCATCTCTTAGTCATAATTATTATATTGAAAAAGATAGAAGAAATGAAGAAACATAGATTGTAACACAAAGCAATTTGATGACCTTGACAAAGACACGTAGATCAATTTGATCCAACAAAAATTTTGGGAGGACCAATAAGTAAATACAATGCAATATGGTGTATTTTTGCAATGAACTAAATTAGGGTCTGTTGGGTAACCATTTGGTTTTTTGTTTTTTGTTTTTAAAAATTATGTTCGTTTTCTCCCAATTTCCTTAGCAGGATTTTCATATTTGTTAAGGATTCATTTGAATTTTTTGTCAAATTCCAAAAACAAAAACAAGTTTTCGAAAACTACGGTCTCTTTTGATAACCATTTGGTTTTTGGTTTTTGAAAATTATGCTCCTTTTCTCCTAATGTTCTTACAATGATTTTCATCTCTGTTTATGACACATTTGAATTCTAGGCCAAATTCCAAAAACAAAAGCAAAATTAAGTTTTTGAGAACTATTTTTTTTAGTTCTCAAAACTTAAAATTGATTTTTGAAAATATAAAAAGAAGTTAGATAACAAAACAAAGAAACTTATAAGTTGAAATAGTGTTCACAAGCTTAATTTTCAAAAACCAAATGGTTATCAAATAAGGTCTATTTTTTTTTTTAATTTTTAAAACTTTGACTTGATTTTTGAAAACATGAAAATAAGGTAGATGACAGAACAAAGAAATTTATGGATGAAAATAAAGTTTATAAGCTTAACTTTAAAAAATAAAAAACAAAAAATCAAATGATTATCAACTGAACCTATTATTGAAATATATAGTATTTGCAAATTGTTGATTTAGACTTGACCTACAAATATTGAAACATGAAGCTATCTACCCCAAGACTTATTATTATTTTTAGAATAATTTATAGCAAGACCTACCCTATCTCTCTATCTAAAAACATCAATAATTTTCTCTCTCTCATGCTTTTTTTTTTTTTTTTTTTTGGCTTCAGTTAAATGTCTTTTCCATTTTTTTTTTTTTTTTTGAGAAAAAAAATGTCTTTTCCAATTACCCTTTAAAATGTGTCTATAATAATCTCATTTTCATGAAAAGCATATATAAAATTGGCAGTTGGTAGCACAGCTTTTAGCTTATGTAATGCCAAGACACAAGTGGGTTGAGCTATTGATCATGACAAAAATTTTGTCACACCTTATAATAAGTTTTGATTTCAATTTAAGGAACACTAGTACATTATATACTTTTGTTGTTAGTCTAATTTTGTAAATTATATCTTTATGTTTAAAAAAAACGGTTGAATTCAAACATTTCAGTACTTTGTAGATTATAAATCACATCATTTTCTTTATTTTTTAGATTGACTCTTCTCGTAGTATTTTAATCTCTGTAGTTTTATTTGTGACCGTCTAGTTCTAATTTCATAAATTTAGTATCGTAACAAGCTGAGTTTATATTATAATATGAAAAAGAGCATGTTATTTACTCGTTTTGATTATATTTTTGTGAATAAGATATCAAAAATAAAAATGTAATGATCTAACTTTTTTTTTTTTTTTTTACTGTGTTAGGACCCATCAAACAATATAAATTATATGCACCAATTCTATTTAAAAAGAATGGTATAATTTCTTTATTCTATAAATAAAAAAAGTGTTATAAATCATTTATAAATATTATGATTTGAAAATTAGACAAGACACAAGCAATGTATCAAATTTCCGTCGACATTTCCGTGGGGGGAAGTTTCGATCTTCCCCCCATGTCGACGACATGTCGACATTTCCATGGAAATGTCGGCGACATGTCGACATTTCCGTCCAATTTCCGTTTTTTTTTTTTTAGTCTATATTTCTTTCTTTTATTTTTTTTTATTTGAACTCATGTTTTTTTTACCTTGTTTTATCATTTTCTTTTATATTTTCATTTATCAATTTTCAAATCAATCCCATTAGAATATTACAAATTCCAAAATTCATTTTTTACCACAAAAATTATTTTTAATTATTTATTTTAATTTTACATTTTTATTATTTTATTATTTTTACCACCTATAAATACCCCCACTTCATCTCAATTTCTTCACACCTCAATTTTTCAAACTCTCTCCCAAACTCTCTCAATTCTCTCAAATTTTCCAAATTCGCTTAAATCTCCTAATTCTCCCAAATTATCTCACTTGTCTCAATTACTAATTTCTTTCTTAAGTTAAGAAGTTTAATTTTAAAAGGTTACATCTTTCTTTACATATTAGTTTATTAGTGTTATTTTTTTTTTACTTTATTAGTGTTATTTTCTTTACATATTACTTTATCAATTATTTAATGTCCACGATCATCTTTTTGGTATTAGTCATTGTAAAATTTTATATTCATAAATCCAAAGTTATTTTTCATCTATCAATATTTCATATCTATTTTAATTTTCAAATTAAAGTTTCATTTAATAATTTACAAATCTTTCTGCACGTATCGACATTTTAATCAACATTTTCATCCAAATATTGTTCTACTTTTTAGATATGATGATAAAAATTTGTCAATTATATCCTAATTAAGCCACAAACAAAGTTTCATGGACTAATTCAAACAATTTCCATCAATTTCCATGATTTCCGTAAATCTTCCCGGAATTTCCATCGACATTTCCATCGACATCGATATTTCCATAAAATCAGGACCTCGACATTTCCATCGACATCGACATTTTAAACCTTGGACACAAGAATGTAATACGTAATTATCCTTTTTTTTAAAAAAAAAAAACACATCACTTTTTCCTTTAACTATAAACAAGCAACGTCTCTCTCCATCCACTTGCTTTTATTTATTTATTTTTCTTTTCACATAAAATTTTGCATTAAATTTGAAAAGATTAAATTATACAATTATTTCATTTGTCGTCTAATAACCAAATTCATTAACTTTATGTGATAGGAATTGTTAAAGAAAGGAAAAAAAAAAAAAAAAAACCCCTGAAAAGCTGCCAAATCACTCAATTATCAAATGGATCTCTTATTGTTGTGGTTGTGGTTGTTATTTTATATGGTTGTGGTTGTTATTTTATATTTATATATATATATATATATATATATATATATATATTGTCAAAGCGAAAGGTAAATGGCATGTACCACCGACTATGAGGTTGGAGGTTCGAAGCTCCCACCCCCAAATGTTGATGATGTACTCAATATATATATTTCTTTTTAACTATGAGTTTGTTACAATCACATCCTTAATTTTTAATTTGATCAACCAATCCATGTACTTTGTTAGGTGTTGCAATGAACCTTCTTTTAATTGCTATTAAATTGCTGGTTAATTGGACTTTACATGTGTGGCTCACATGTTACGAGGGAATAACAAAATTATTATTGATAGATTGTAGTCTATAACTGAAACTTCCAATTACAAATTAGTCGATGATAGCACTATCCCATCAATACAGCTCAGAAAGAGAGGCTACCCTTATAAGGTCCTCAATGTCAAGTTTTCCCTCTCCTACTCGCATATGAGTCACACATATGTGAAATTCAATTAAATGGTAATTTACCAACAACTTACAAAAGGGGTCCATTGCAACACTTAACAAAGTACATCGAGCTAATTGTAACCGTGAAAGGAGACTAATTGATCTAATTACAAGTTTAAAGGTGTGATTGTAACAAACTCTATAATTTAGGGATGGTTTGCATAATTTTCCCCTTTTTTTTAAAAATAAAATTTTCCCTTTTCTTAATAAGCAATTTTAAACATCTATCAATTATGAATGATTTGTTTATACTAATTAATTCATTTTCACTATTTAACATGATAGATTGATTTAAATATTTTTTTTATGGATTGTGATGATTATTGTAATTATAATTACTTTAAAATTGTTACTTTAATAATGTTTTTAATGATTTATTATACTATATTTTCAGTCATACCTTCCCCAAAAATTGGGATATCCTAAGAAATGGCCAAAAATTACAGGGTATTCCTGAAAAATGGCCAAACTGTATTTTTTAATGAAAAATGGCCAAATCGATTTTCTAACCTATTTTTGTGGGATTGGAACTTCCATTTTTACCCTTGAGTCATTCCCCACGTTTCTTCCCTATATTTGTGCAGCCTTATCTGATGATATTTAAAAAAAAAAAAAAATGAAAATCTGTAACCTCCAATTCCATGAATCAAGGAATGATAGTTACAGAATCAATCCTTTTGTCTTCCCAAAATATACATTTTTTGGCTTTGGTTTTTCAGAATTTACAACACCAATTCTCTCTCTTCATTTTCTTATTAAAATGGAGGGTCCTAGCTTCGGTCAAATTGTCCTATTTGTGAAAAAATGGTTTATATCTATATAAACCAAAAAGTTAGAAGAGAATCGAAGCATGCATATCCTTGAATGTCGACACAACCTCTTCAAACTCCTGAATGTTCTCTCGAATGTCTGCGTAAATACAGTGTAAACCTGTCGAGTGTCTGTGTGTAAATTTGTCAAGGGTTTGAGAATCGGGTTGAGGGTTTTGGACTGTTTTGGTTTCGTCTGGGGTTTGCTAGAAGGAACGAGGAATGTTGGAGAAGAATCAGTTTTGGTCTTTCCCAAAGGAACAAAGAATCGAGAAGCTGAAAGGGTTTCCTTCGAAGAGAATATGAAGAGTTTTTGATCAATTGCTTTTATTTTCTCATTTACAGTGATATTAATGGGATTTGTGAGCCTTTTTATTTTCTCTTTTTGAAATTGGATCCTTTTGAAATTGTTCATGTTTGATATGATGTTTTAGGTGCAACACTTAATGATGTCTACCAAATGTTATCACTGACATTTTATTCTTGAGCTGATGTTTTAGATGCATGAAGTTGTTCTTCATTTTTTATTTAATCCTAGTTGCAACAGGTAAGTTATTAGTTGTTCTTGATTTTTGATTGAATCCAATATATTGTGGTTAAAATTTGTTTTTCTCTCTTATTTGAACTTAGATTTCTTGTTTTAAATTTAAGTTACCAGATTTATTTGTTTAATTTGAAATTATGTTATTGATTTGGTTGTTGAATCGTAAGAATCCTATATTTTCTCCCTGATTTACAGTGTATTTTTGGTTTAATTTGAAATTCTGTTATTGATTTGGTTGTTGAAAAATCCTAGATTTTCTCCGTAGTTTACCGTGTGAATTTAAATTTATTTGTTTTAAATTTAAGTTCTCAGATTTATTTGTTTAATTTGAAATTATTTGGTTGTTGAGAAAAATCCTAGATTTTCTCCCTGTTTTATACTGTATTTTCGGTTTAATTTATTTATGAATGTTGGGTATTTTCGTCCACTTTGTTGCCAAAAGAATTTACTAAAATTAGCTTTTGGCCATTTCTCAGAATGAAAACACGAATGGCCATTTTTCAAAACAGCTATTTTAAAATGGCCATTTGTCTGGTTGCCCCTAAAAAATTCATCCTTCTTTTAGTGGGGAGCTATACTTCACAGGCCCAGAGTTGGAATGGACATTTATTTGATAGTGAAAGATAGGCCCAATTCCAACTTGGCCCAATCCATGTCAAACAATTCAATTTTAAGGCTCACCACTATGTTAACAACCTAATTTTTTGTTCTCATTAATATTTATTTTGAGATCAAGGCTATACCATTTTAATCTTGAATTGTACAAAATAATAATAATAAAAAAAAACTTTCCTTTAAAATATATATATATATATATATATATATATATATATATATATATATGAAGGTATTATGTTGGGGTTATAAACTTGTCATCTCTCTTATTTTTAACCCACTTGCAAACTTGGCCACATGCCTAATAAAAAGTTATTGAAATAAGGATTTGAAAATATTACATTTATTTGAACTTATTACTCTTTAAAACAAATAGAAATATTTTTCTATTCAATTATGCTCAAATTATCTATACTCTTAAGTATAACTTGGTCTACGTGATAAAGAAAGAATTATTGAATGTGGCTGCCACAATGTGACTGTCCCTTAATAATTATTAGATATAAAATCATAAATATATATGTCCTTAACAACCATCGATGTAATCACGATGTGCACACAAACTCTAGCAGCTTATTCATTTGTAATATAAAATCAACGACATTATCTCTAAAAAGTTTTACAATAAAAAAGAAAAAGAAAGCCATAAGAACTCAAACCGACGTAGAATAAAGCAAACCAAACAACGAACATAAAATCACCGATGCTGAAGCTATTTCAATGGAGTAAAAGTTCTGGATTTATTAGACATAAAACTGAAAGTTTAGGAACAACGAACATATAGAGCAAAAGTTGCAGCAACGAGAAAGACAAGGAGATTGAAGTTCCATCTGATGTTCCATCATCTGTTCTTTTATTTTAGAAATATACTGTTTTAGTTTCAGCTTTATAATACCTGAAGGATGCTGGCTTGGAGATTCATGGTGTTTCCACCGGACTGTCCTTGGTCGAAGAAGCGGCTGCCGGAATTAATAACAACCCATTGGTTAGTACCAGCAGAGGAATTTACCATTTTCAAGCTTTTCAATGGAGAGTTATTCCTTGATTTTTTTTAATTTTAGATTAAATTACAAGTTTAGTTTGTGTATCAACTAGGGTGAAAAAACCCAAACCGAACCGAGTCGGTTCGGTTCGGTTCGGTTTTTATATTAATCAAGACCGAACCGACTGGTTCGGTTCGGTTCTTGCTTTTGACATAAATAGAAAAGAAACCCTAGGTTCACACTTCACAGGTTGCGTTTCCTTTCTTCTTCGGTGCGGCGCCTCCTCCCCCTCTGTCTCTTCTCATTCTCTCTTTCCCACGAAGCCATGGTTTCTCTTTCTACTTTCTTGTTCTTTGGCCTCCTACTCCCCTCTTTTTCTCTCATTCTCTCTTCCACCACGAAGCCACACGAACGTCGCCGTCGTATCTTCCACCACGAAGCCCGAACCCCGCCGTCGTCTCTTCCACCACAAAGCCCAAACGACGCTGTTGTCTCTTCTACCACAAAGCATGAACCGGCGTCGATCTGTTTTTGCATGTGGGTTTTTTTATTTATTCTTCTTCTGGTTTTGTTTGTTTTCCGTCGATTTGTTCTTGCATGTACATCGAAAGAAAATATTAGTGGTCTTGATATTTTTAACTTCTTGGTCTTGATCTATTTCTTGTTCTTAGTTTTTGTTTCTGTTTTCCGTCGATCTGTGTTTTACTTTGTAGCCGGCCAAAGCCTTTCCCGGGTTACTTCTTCTGTTTTTTTTTTTTTTTTTGTTTCTTCTTCTCTGTCGATCTGTTCTTGTCGTTCCAAAGGAAAAAAAAAACGAACATTTTTTTTTTTAATCACAGACCGAACGATTTTTATCACAAAACGAACGATTTGAGAAAGTTCGGTAGGAAAGATTCGATAAAGAAAACGGTGGACCGACCCGACCCGACCTTTTTACACCCTAGTATCAACTTTCGATTTTGTGTCTATAACTTCAAAAAATGTCCAATAAGTCTTTAAACTTTTAAATTTTTTTTCATCATAAATAGATATAGTCCGAATAGAGGTTAATTTACATTAATGTCCATTATATTATTTTTAAATACAAAAAATAAACTTGGTTAATTAAAATAATCCATATATTTTCCTAAAATATCCCAATAATAATTAGGGATAATAGGATAATTACTATTATCCCTAATTGTCATACTCACACCAAACAAATAAAACGAAGCGAATAAAACGAAACGAATAAACATTGAGTTAATAGATAATTAACTATTAACAAAATAGTTAATAGATAATATGATTATTTCTATTATCTCTCATTCCTTTTCTTATTTAAAGGCTTGTTAAACCTATGAAATGCCAAGTTGCACGTAATTCTTGTAGATTATGTCTTATTGGATTGACTTACTACAGTAGTGTATTTAAGAAATTCAGTAAAATGTTTCCAAGCCTTAAGTTCGATATATACATATAATTTCTAACTTTTAAACACTTAGGTTGAATAGGAGTTAGTGTCTTAATAAGGAGTGGATTAAAATTCGAGATAAACTTTCAACAGAGTATAAGGCTGGGGTTGCTCAGTTCCTAGAGGTAGCAAAGTTATACGTTAACGATCTAGGAAAAACACGGTGGCCATGCAAAAAATGTATGAATGCAGTATGGCAATCATTAGACGGGGGTGGAACGACATCTACTCATGTTTGGAATATCTCCCTCTTATAGTCAATGAGTGTATCATGGTGAACCAGTCGACTTATCTAGAGGATTTGACGTTCAGACAAGTAGTCCAATACGAACTGATCAGAATAGGAGTACTGCTGAGCCAAGTGGTGTGAACGAGGAAGTCGATTTGTTCGACCTCTTAGATGATCTATAACCCCCAATTTTTTATGCAGACGTAGATGGACAATGCGTCGAGAGTGAGAGGTCCACCAATTCCCACGTGAATGAAACATCGAGTCGATTTGAGGACTTAATGTCTAAGGCCCGTAATCCGTTATATCCTGGTTGTACACGAATTTCTTCGTTGCAATTTATAGCAAAGTTGATGCATACTAAAGTTATCAACGGTTGGAGTAACAAGTCCTTTGACATGTTATTGGAACTACTAAAGCAAGCATTTTCCAAACGACACGAACATACCCAGTTCATTTTATGAGGCTAAGAGAAAATTGTGACTTAGGGTTAGGGTATGAGTCCATCCATACTTGCAAATACAATTGTGTGTTATATTGGAAGGAATTTTCCGATTGTCACGAATGTCCTGTATGTGGAGAGACTCGATATAAGGTTAATGATGGAAAAGGCAAGAAAGTTCCACACAAAGTGTTGCGTCATTTTCCATTAATACTGAGGTTGAAACGATTGTTTGCATCGAAACATGTTGTTTCTGAAATGATATGGCATAAAGACAAGCGTGTTGAGACGGAAGGTGTGTTACGTCATCTAGCTGTTGCTGAAGGGTGGAAGCATTTTGATTGCGAGTTTCCTCAATTTGCCTCAGATCCACAAAATGTTTGTTTGAGCCTAGCTTCAGATGGTTTTAATCCGTTTGGGAATATGAGTACATTGTACAACATGTTGAAGGATTGGAATTCCCAATTCCGTTACAGCGGAAGCAATTGGACCGTTCGTAAATTAATTTTGTTTTACAAAATACCAATGCATTGGCAAAAGGTTAAGCGATGAGAAACATACCTTCGTTGACGACTCTGAATTCTTCAAGAACGTCTTTCTTGATTGCTCTGCAACAACGAAGAACACCACCATTTGATCTTCCCCGCTATAACTCTGAGATTAGGAACGTAGTTGTGGGACTACCTAATCTTGAATGGGAAAAACTCTCAGAGAGAAAATTCTCCCTAGAGTTCTTGAGTTGAGAGAATATGAGAGGGCCTTATGGTGGCCATATGTTGTGGTACCTAAACCCTAGGGTTAGTGTTCTATTTATAGGAGAAAGACCATGAATAAAATATTCATTTAAAATCAATTATTTCCATAACTGATTTAATCTTTTCCATTAATCAATTCCATGACCAATCAATTCCATAATTGATTAATTTTTTCCATAAATGATTGATCACTTCCATAAGTGATTAATCATTTCCATAATTGATTAATTTCCAATTAATTAATTATTTAATTAATTAATCACCAATTAAATATCATATATTTAATTGCAGACCTTCTATTAGTTAATTAATTAATTACCCAATTAAATATCATATATTTAATTTCAGGCCTTCAATTAATTAATTCTATAATATGAATCAAATTCATATTAAAATTTGAACTCCTTCAAATTCTCTTATATCCTATAAATTTAATATGAATCAAATTCATATTAATATTTGAACTTCTTCAAATATTTATTTCTCTCATAGACTATAGTTTAATTAAATCTCATTTAATTTAAACTAAATTGAATAATTAATTAATTCATAATTAATTAATTCATCTTCTAATTAAATACCCTATATTTAATTAGACATATATTTGAACTATTTCAAATATATCAATCTCTCAATTTAATAAAGTTTAATCTCAAATTAGACTTTATATTTTAATGCATCATTATACATTATATTAATATGTATCTCATACAATTAACTTAATTCCCAATATGAATTTGAACTATTCAAATTCTCTCAAGATATATTTGTTCCCAATTACTCTTTACGAGCTAGCAGGGGGACCTAATGGACCTACAGATCAGAAGCTCCAATGATATGAGGTTAATAGATTAAACTCATTAATCATGTTAACCAATATTCATTAACTGTTGGTCATTCCACTAAAGACCCACAGTTGAACTCTTCTCACTGTAGAACATTTCTGTGTCCATGGATGTAGACCTATACCGATAAGTCAATCCTTCACGAGTGTTCGTAATCACGGTTGGGTCAAATTACCGTTTTACCCCTGTGTTACATCTGTCTCCTTAAGTACCAGCGCTCCTCTAATGAACAACCTGTTTATGGTCCAACCATTAAACAGAAAGTTCCTCTCAGGCCAGTGAGAGGACGGGATCCCTTTGTTCAAGTCCCGGAGTCACCTCTTAAGGGAACACTCATCTACTTCTCCTAGAAGTGGGAAGGAGTGAATTCCTTCTTGTGTTGTCATGTCCCCAGCCTCCCACTCGGTCTTGTCCCCAAAAAGGAAGGCATATTGAGTCGGCGTATTGGCCACTCTCACCCATGCTAATCAAAGGACAATCCCTCATGAGAAGGAGTTTATGACACACTCAGGATTAAGACTGAGTTACCTAGGTCATCGTATTGAAATAGTAACCTAACTAGTTAACGGTGTTACATCTAGTGGTTTACTATTTTGTGGTCCGGTCTTATGCAAACTCCTTGCATAGGATACCCCCGCTTGCATGTCTCCTACATGGACGCCTTGGATTAATACATCTGTATCGAATACAAAGCGGGCCGTATCACATAGTGTTACCAGGATAAGGTACCCAACCTTATCCTTGTACTATAGACCTTTTAGGTTGTTACTTGAACACCAATCCCTGTATGTCCCCACATACTAGTTCAAGTCACATGTAAACAACCTTGGATCTTAGTTTATTGGATTTGGGTCAAATTGTGCAATATTTAACAACAACACTTTATTGTAGAAACTCAATTACACTTTATTGAAACAAGTATACAATTTGTTCACATTCACTATCTACGAGTTTTATGGCATAAAACCCAACACATGTGGCCTGTCGTGCTAGTTTCTTATAACTTGCCCCCTTGGAAATGCAAGAAAGAGACAAGCTTCTTCATGTCATTACTCATACCCGGGTCGAAATCTCCAGGTAAAGAAATTGATGTTTACTTGCAGCCACTAATAGAAGAGTTGAAAGAGTTATGGAATAATGGTGTGCGCACCTTCGATTGTGCTAAGGGTGAGTATTTTCAACTGCACGCAAGTTTGTTGTGGACTATCAATGACTTTCCCGCATATGGTGACTTGTTCGGATGGAGTACGAAGGGCTATCATGCATGTTCCATTTGTAAGGAGGATACATCATCATTCAGGATTAAAGGAAAGATAGCGTACATGGGACATCGACGTTATCTTCCACGAGACCACCGTTGGAGTAAAAGTAAATAACAACACGATGGGAGAGTTGAAGATAGGCCTCCACCAGTGATTATGGGTGGGGAGGAGATCCTTCGCCAAGTTAGCCAGATAGATTTTCCCGTGCTCAGTAAACATCCAACCAAATAAGACAAGAAAAGAAAGCACAGTTTGAATTAGAACAAAAATAGTATATTTTCCAACTCTCATATTGGTCGAAGCTGTTGTTACGACATAAATTGAATTTCATGCATATCGAGAAAAACATATGTGACAACTTGGTCGCTACGTTGTTAAATATCGAGGGAAAAACAAAGGACACAACGAAAGCTCAGTTAGATCTTAAAGATTTCAAAATACGAAAAGAACTACACCTACAACAGGTGGGGACCAGAGTAGTGAAGTCGCACTCTGCGTACACACTGACTTCCAGGGAGATGATCGCTTTCTATAAGTACTTGAAGTCAGTGACATTTTCAGATGGGTTTGCGTCGAATATTTCCCGATGTGTGAATGAGAAGGATGGAAGACTATGGGGGATGAAGACACACGACTCTCATGTCCTACTTCATAGACTACTACTAATTGGTGTTCGAGGTTATTTACGAAAGGACGTGTCCACTGCTATTGTTGAGTTGTGTACATTTTTTCGAGATATTTGTGCGAAAACAATACGTTTAAGTGATTTAGATTGGCTACAAGCATACATCATACTCATCCTGTGTAAGTTGGAAAGAATATTTCCACCGACATTTTTCGACGTAATAATACACCTTGTTGTTCACTTTCTTCTCTAACTTCTTCTTCCTCAACTCCGGTGGTTGGCAGCTGCCGCCGGCAAGTTTTTTTTCTTTCTTTCTCTCTTTTCTTTTCTCTTCTCTCCCATTTCTTCACCTTTTTTTTTTAAAATAAAGAAGAGGGAGGCTCCTCCTCCCTCTCCCTCTTCTATATTAAAAAAAAAAAAAGAAGAAAAGGTGAAGAAATGGGAGAGAAGAGAGAAGAAAAGAGAGAAAGAAAGAAAGGGAAAAAAAAAACTTGTCGACGGTTGTCGGCCGACCACCGGAGTTGAAGAAGAAGAAGTTGGAGAAGAAAATGGGAAAGAAGGAGAAGAACAAGAGATAGTGGGAGAAAGAATTAAAAAAATATAAAATAATAATATTTCATTATTTTAATATTTTTTTATTTAAAAAAATTAAAAAAATAATTTTTTTATTCAAATAATAGTGTCACGTCAGCAACCGTTAAGATTTAACGGCAAAATAGATGGCAGGGACCAAATTGCTCCTTATCTCAAACCTCATGGGTAATTTTGTTGAGTTTGACAACTCAGGAACCAAAGTGTAACTTGACCCATAAACCTCAGGGACCAAAAATATATTTTTTCCAAAAGTCAATTTTATATATATATAGAGTTGAACAACATTTGGGAGTGGAGGGACTCGAACCTCGACCTATAGTAATTCTAATCATTTAAATAGTATTAGAATCACGAGATATTATAAAGTGTAAGAATATATGTTATGTCGATGATGGCTTTTAACTCTACAAAATATAAATCCTATATCTTCATAAGCAACGTTCAAATTTTAAAAAAATCTAATTAATCAAATTCGTGGAGTGACTCTTGTAGTTTATAAATTGTTTGGTCTCTACTAATTTTTTCAATGTAGGATCCTCAACAACATTATTGTTATATAAATTCAAGTAATACGTGAAATTTACCCTTTATTTATTTATTTTTTTTGAGTTCAACAATGTGGGAAGATATAAGGAGTTTGATTTGATTGGTGGAGGCATCAGTATAGAAAGTATAAAAACAAAAAAAAAATTATGAAATGCGAGGAAAACTCTTAGAAGAGTTGAGAAGAAAGATCTATCCATTATTGGCATGTGGATAGGCAGTTCCATACAAAAAGTTTAATCATAAAATGTTGTTATATTAATGAGTTATTAATCACGTCTTTTATTTTTTAAAGAATATTTGATTACCATTTGTATATAAAAAATCGTGTGCATAAATGTAGCACACTGGCAATCAGTGAGTTCAGAATCGCATGGCCTACACTACAACATTTGAGGCCCATCAACTTATAGTAAGACAACCTTTCTAATGTCTTTAACTTGGCACTATATTTCTTCTCACTTTTCAATTTGTACAACGGTTGGATCATCCGTGATTCTCTTGGATCTCCGATGGGTGTGGGCTGCTCGACAATCCGAAGGCAATGGTCAACAAAAACATTAGAGGCGATGGCTATTAAACAGGGGCTAGAAGCTTAATTACCTTCAAATCAAGAGTGATCGAGGCTCTGGTGTGCTAATTGAATTTGATTCCATTGAAGTGGTTAAAACTCTCAATCACGAGGAAGTCGATGTTTCAGAGAGTGTCGTTTTGATCGACGAAATAGAAGGGCTTGCGGAGTCGGCAAGAGTCGTCTTGTTCGCAAAGTGCCGCAGATCAATCAACAATATCGCGCATGTTCTTGGGCGTTTAGCTGCCGGTTTTTTTCCGGAGTCTGTTTCGTCTCCGTTGTTGGAGACGGTTTTTTTGGGTTGGTATCTTCCTCTTCCACGCTGGAAGAGAATTGAGTTTGGTGGAAAGGTGAAATCCCCCTTTTGATTTCCCATTTATTGCGGGAAGATTTTGGTGTATCAAACTCTCTAGTTATTTAATGCATTTCCTTTTCAAAAAAAAAAAAACTTGCTTCAGAGTGACCCATTGGTTGCTTACCGATCAATTTTTTTAGTTCAACAACATTCTGAAGGAGATATATTTGAATTTTTTACCTCTTGATCATCGAGAGTAAATGTCAATTATGTTCATTTTGACTACCAATCAAGTATGTTTCAATTCTTCATCTTTATGCAGCTTCTAAAACTATGCATATATATAGATCTCCTACAATGCAAAATCTAATGTTATTTTCAACAAAAAAAAAAAAAAAAAAAAATTGGTTTCAACCTTCCGGGAGTAACAATTTGATTCATGAACTTTTGATTTGTAACAATTTAGTCCATGTACTTTCATTTTTGTAACAATTTAGTTCCCAAACTTTAATATGTAATAATTTAGTATTCGTACTTTAAAATTTGTAACAATTTAGTCCCTACTATGAAAATTATTGTTAAGATTTAATGAGACTTCTAACCTAAGTAGATCAATAAAGTAATTAGGGACCTAATATATTCTATAAGCTATAAAGCATAAATTGTTAACCAATAAAAACCAACATTGATGAAATTTTTATGATAGGAATTAAATTGTTACAAATTTAAAAGTGTAAGGACTAAATTGTCACAAATTGGCAGGAGATCAAGCATATTTTGGGTGTTCATCATCAAGAAAGCTTGGGCCAATATCTAGGCTTACCTTCACAAATTGGCAGGAAAAAGAAAGAGATTTTTTACAACATTAAAGATCGAGTTTGGAAAGCTTTACAAGGATGGAAAGGGAAGTTTTTCTCATTTGGGGGGAAGGAAATTCTTATTAAATCTGTTGCACAAGCTATCCCAAATTATGCGATGAGTTGTTTTAAATTTCCTAATTCTCTGTGTAACGAGTTAAATTCAATTTGTGCTAGGTTTTGGTGGGGCTCGTCAGAAGGTGGGAGGAAAATTCACTGGAGAAGCTGGAAAAGATTGTGTCTTAATAAGAAGCAAGGAGGATTAGGCTTTCGGGACTTGAATATTTTCAATCAAGCAATGTTGTCTAAACAAAGCTGGAGAATCATTCGCCATCCTGAAAGTCTTTTAGTTAAAGTGCTTCGAGGAAGATACTTTAAAAATGGGAACTTCATTGAAGCGCCTTTGGGCAGTAATCCTTCTTATACGTGGCGTAGCATCTTATGGGGCAGGGAGCTTTTCAAAAAAGGATATAGATGGAGGGTTGGTAGCGGTATAAAGGTGGATGCTTCGAGGGATCCTTGGATACCAAAGGAGGGAGGATGCAAACCAATAATTGCTCACAATGGAATCAATAATTTTACGGTGGCGCAGCTTATTACTCCCAATGGGATATGGAATGAGACTTTAGTTAAAGCTTCTTTTTTGGAAAGTGATGCTAAAGCTATCTTGAACATTCCACTTAGCCCATTGGTAAAGGAAGATGAGATCATCTGGGACCTTGATCCAAAAGGGGATTTCTCGGTTAAAAGCGCGTATCGGCTAGGGATTCAACTTCAAGTTATGGGAGAATCTTCGACATCTAATCCAAGTTATCAGGAAAATATGTGGAGGAGCTTTTGGAAGACGCACATCCCATCTAAAATCAAGATTTGTGGATGGAGGATTTATCATGACATTCTTCCCACTCTATCTAATTTGAATACTCGTGGGATAGATTTTAATCCTCTTTGTTTTCTTTGCAGAGTTAAACCAGAGACTACAATGCATCTATTTTGGGAGTGCAAAGAAATTAAAGGTTTGTGGTCCAAATTTTGTCCCTTTTCTAATGAGTTGTGTTTGGATGTTAGGAAAGGATGGTCCTCACCGGATTTCTGTGAAAGCTTATGGAAAAGCAATCATGACGGAACTTTTGATAGCAGCAGAATTGCAAAAAGCTTGGAGGTATGTTGGCAGATATGGTCCTACCGTAATGAGATTTACAAGAAGAAGAAAATTCCAGATCCAACAACAATGCAATACCAGATTCAGAAATATTTCCAAGAGTTCAAGATTCAAATGGAGGGAGAAGTTTCAAACCTGAATAATGAGACTCACCCGATGGTTGTAGCAGTTTCTTCCCCAACGACGTGGATTATTCCTCCGTCGGATGGTGTCTGGAAGGTTAGTTGTGATGCGTCTTGGTCGGAAAATCGAGGGACTGGCGGATTAGGATGGATCGTTCGTAACGGGTCTGGGGTTCCTTTGATGGCGGGATTCAGAGTTATCCATCGTTCATGGCGTATAGATTGGCTGGAGGCTCTTGCCATTTGTGAAGCTTTAAGCAACATCCCAAATAATTCTCCAAATCTCTGTGTAGAATCTGATGCTCTCCGTGTGGTTCGCCTGCTGAACAACGAAGATAAAGATTTTACTGAACTATCTCTTTTCATTATTGAAGCTCAAGCCCTAATGAGAAGCAAGAATGTTGGGAAGGTAGTTCATGTTAAAAGGTCTTTAAATGGAATGACCCATATGCTAGCCCATAAAGCTTGTGAAACTAGTTCATCTAATTGCTGGTTTAATTTCTTTCCTGATTGGTTAATGCAATGTAATGCATTGGATATTGGTAGTGTTAATCACATTAGTGGGGGATCCTGTCCCACAAGTGATTCTATATCGGAAGCAATTGCTCTTTAATAAGATTATTCTTCTTTCAAAAAAAAAAAAAAAAAAGACTAAATTGTCACAAATGTGAAAGTATAGAGACTTAAATTGTTATATAATAAAGTTAAAAAACCAAATGGTTCCACATTTGAAACTGATACAAAATAAGTTTAAAGAATTAAATGATTTCACAACACAACCACTTGAAGATGAAAATTGTTTTAACTTAAAAAAACAATAAAGTTGACGACCCACTCGATTAGATATTTTAACTAATTTGCCAAAGTGAGCTAAACCCCAAATTACACACAAATTCCATATCATAAAATCACAAACCCAAACGCCAACAAGAGCATAGCTCAATTGGCATAAAGATGAACCGATAACCACGAGGTTATCTCAAAACCAATTGGCAATAAGTGGAGTGATCCTTGAAGCTTATATGTTGTGAGGTCTCCACCAATCTTCCCGATGTGGGATCCTCAACAGCAAAAAAAAAAAAAAAAAAATCACAAACCCAAACTTAGAAAGAGAGAATTACACAAAACCTTTATTATTATTATTTTTTTTGAAAAGAAATACTATATTATTACGCCACATGGACAAAAGAAACACAGTCATCCTGGACCCTGAAACACAACCATCTGAGTATTGTCCAACCCAAGATTCATTAAAATTGAAAATTCTAGCTATAACATGTGCTACCTTATTACAATGCCCTCCAAATCTCCTCTACAATTGCTTCCACATCACACCATACTTCAACTTTTTTTATTAAGAAATGTGATTTAAATCAAAACCAGCTTTTTTTTTAGTATTGTATTATAATATAAAGTTTTAGGGTACTATAGAGATTGAGAAAGGCGTTTTATTTGGGAGAGGGGTTGGAGTAAACTTTGATTAGGCGTAGTTGATAGCAATCTGAAGGAGACATTGGAGAAGCTGGCGAGGCTTGGAAAGCATGGCCATGTGATCAGAGCCGTCGATTTCCATCACGTTTTGGATCCCAGCGTTGTGGATCATCCATTTCTGAAAGTCCTTGGGAATTCCATTGTCTTTAGTACAAATCACATATACTTTTGTGACGGATCCATAGTTTTCCTTTGAAAAATTCTTTGCCTTTGACAAGTCTGCCACGAACAGTGAACTCGGCCTCGCCAGGCTCAGCCCCAGCGCTAGATCCTTCCATCATAATTAATCATAAATAAAATATGATACATGTGAAAATGATGGGCTCGTTTGGTAACATTCTCGTTTCTTGTTTCCGTTTCTTCATTTTCAATAAAATAGTTGAAATTAGAAACAAGAAATAAGAAACGGGTATGTTACGAAACGAGCCCTAATTATTTCCGACATGGACATGTTACATACGAAACAATTTTACAAACAGATAAAAGAAGAGAGATCAGACCTCAGGAGGAGAGAGTTGGTAGAGCTTTTTGGCCATGAAATTTGGGCCAAAAAACATTGACGTTAAAGACTCAGATTCGTTTCCATAAGGCTCAAACCGAGTGTCTAGCCATGCTTCCATGGGGGTTCTCTCATTGTACTTGCAACAACAACAAATTCAGATACAAAATTTATCTTTTGGATAGTAACGGATAGATTTTTATTAACCAAAGTTTACGGCGATAGACTCTGATAGACTCTAAATAATCGGAGTCTATCAGTGATAGACACAGATAGAATCTGACAACAGTTTTTTGGTCTTGTACAATTAATTTTGCTATATTTGCAATTAGTTTACAACTGTGCTATATTTGCTATTAATTTGGTCCAATTTGTCATCTATGCAACTGTCACTTCTTAAAAATTTGGACTAAATTTATTAACTTTTAAGGGTCGTGTCGAGTTTGATCCTATATTTTAATAAGATTCTAATATGGACGAATTAACCTTTATCAATTTTGTGTCTATCTGATTGGTTTATGTTTACCCTAACCGATGTTGGAATTTGTCTAAATCAAATATATACTTTTTTTAGATACAAAATTGAAAATTTAAGAACTAAAACTACAACAACATACTTAAAAGTTGAAAAGTTTATTAAAAATTTGTAAAGTTTGGAGACTAAAATATAGTAAGAGTGGTACCTCATCCAAGACATAGGAAGGCTTGTGGTGAGTATCAGGGAGAAAGGCCGTCACGAAAACAGAAGCAGCAATCTTTTTCGGGTACTTTTCCATAGCGACGGCCAAGTTCATGCCGCCAAGGCTATGACCCACCAATATCACCTTTTCATTTGGAGGAAGAGAGGCCAAGGTCTTCAACAAAGGCGCAGAATACTCTACCATCGAGTGCACGTCTTGGATAGCCTTCCTGTCGATGCCCGACGCCGCCATGTCCAGCAGCGTTACGCGGTGGCCAGCGGCCTCGAGTAGTGGTTTGATCTTGAACCAGCTCCAGGCTCCATGGCAAGCTCCATGGACGAATACAAAATGCTTTTGCTCCCTTGGGGAGACTTGGTCGAGGGTCTTCCAAGTTTTGCTTTCAACTATAGAGAAAGAAAGGTTTGTGTTAGAGTTAGAGAGCAATGTACGGGTGGAACTAGGCTTTGCCGTTGTAAGTCAATTGGATAATGATTTTCATTAGTTTGTTGTTTTTGGTCTCAGGTTTCTGAAACCGAGAGGGAGGAGGGGCCCTCCCTCCTCCCGTCGCCGGTGCCGGATCCTTCTTTTTATTAAAAAAAAAAAAAAATTGAAGGAAAGAGAGAAAGAAAGGAGAGAAGAAAAGGGGAGAAAGAAAGAAAAAAAAAAAAATTCCGGCCACCGCTGCTGCCGCTCGCTGGCAGCCGGTGGCGGCCGGCGGCGGCCTGCCACCGGAGCTGAAGAAGAAGGAGATAAGAAGGTTGAAAGAAGATGGGGGAGAAGAAAGGAAGAGAGAGAAAGAATTTAAATAAAATAATAATATTTTATTATTTTAATATGTTTTTATTTAAAAAAAATATAAAAAAAATAATTTTTTTATTAAAATAATAGTGCCACGTCAGCAACCGTTAGTATTTAACAGAAAAATAGATGGCAGGGACCAAAGTGCTACTTATCTCAAACCTCAAGGGTATTTTTGTTGAGTTTGAAAACTCAGGGACCAAATTGTCACTTAACCCAAACCTCAGGGACTAAAAGTGTATTTTTCCCTTAATTCAATTATGAAAGTTTAGAAGGTGTAAGATAATCTAAAATAAAAAAGGATAATTGTAATGGGTGGCAACATGAAGGTAAATAATTACAAATATAGCAATTTTTAAAAATATTTGCAAATATGGCAAAATTTTTGAATTAATTTTTTATATTCCTAAATTGCCCCTGTGTGCCCATCTTCTTCTTCCTCGTCATTTTTTTTTTTTTTTTTTACTGATAGAAAGTCTTTTTATTACTGATAGATTCTATCAGTGGTAGAAAAATTTTCTATCAGTGATAGAAAGTTTCTATCACTGATAGAATAAAGTTTCTATTAGTGATATTACTATCACTGATAGATTCTATCAGTGGTAGAAAAATTTTCTATCGGCGATAGAAAGTTTCTATCACTAATATTTCTATGACTGATAGATTCTATCAGTGGTAGAAAAATTTTCTATCAGTGATAGAAAGTTTCTATCACTGATAGAATAGAAGATTTCTATCACTAATAGAAACTTTTTCTATCAATGATAAAAGATTTCTATCACTGAGATAGGTTCTATCAGTGATAAAAAAACTTTTTATAGAAAATCATATAAAAACTTTTGATAAAAAATCTTTCAATCTTTGACCACCCATAAAAATCTTTCTATCTCCGATAGAAATCTTTCTATCACCGATATAATCTATAAGTGATAGAAAAACTTTCTATCACCGATAGAAAAGCTTTCTATCAGTGATAAAAGATTTCTATCACTGATAGAAATTTTTACTATTCTATCAGTGATAGAAAGATATTCTATCAATGATAGAAAACTCTTGATAGAAAATCTTTCAATCCCTGATAGAACCTATCAGTGATAGAAATCTTCTATCACTGATTTTTTTTCTATGAGTGATAGAAAAAATTTCTATCATTCATAGAAAATCTTTCTATGAGTGATAGAAAAACTTTCTATCTCTATCACTGAGACTGATAGAAAAACTTTTCGTGAGTTATAGAAAATCTTTCTATCACTGATACTTTTCTATCAGTGATAGAAGATCTTTTGTTTCTATCAGCGATGGTGATACATGGTGAAATCGAGCATTGAAAAATAAAGCAAAAACGAACGATTATAGAAATCAAACACTGAAAAGCAAAAACCAAACACTGATAGAAAACCAAATAACAACAACCAAACACTGATAGAACACCAAACAAGTGATAGAAAAATATCTATCGCCGATAGAATCTATCAGTGAAAGAAAATTTCTATCACTGATAGAATCTATCAGTGATAGAAATTTTCTTTCACTGATAGAAAATCTTTCTACCACTGATAGAATCTATCAGTATAGAAAAACTTTCTATCAGTGAAAGAAAATCTGGAGAGGTATTTTAGTAAATGCAACACACAAACTATTAGATTTTGCCATTTTTGCAATTTTTTTTTGTGGGTTGTTAGATTTGCAATTATTTTGGCCCATATTACTATTCTTGCAACCGGCCCAATAAAAAATTTGAAAACAAATCAAGTGAAAATCACTCTAAATTACTAATGGAGAGTCCGAATTAATTCAATTATGAAAGTTTTAGGATGTGTTTGATTGATAATCTTCAAAACAAAAATTGCAAACAAATCAAGTGAAAATAACTCTAAATTACTGATGGAGAGTCTAAATTAATACAATTATGAAAGTTTAGGTGTGTTTAATTGATAATCTAAAAACAAAAATTTGAAAACAAATATTCAATAAAACATTGTTGTATTTCATGTTTTCAGATATGTATTTTGGTAGCATGGTATTCAGAAATTGGATTCCAATTTAAACGATTATTCAAAATGTGTTTGATAATATATTTAAAAACCATAAAATGGTAGTTACCAACTTAAATATTAGGTTAAATATAAACTATTATTCATTAATTTATTGAACATATTTCATGTTATAAATTTTGTATAACTATTCTTTTATAATGCACTAATAGTTAGTTTGAGGTTTTAGTTGATAGAATTCCTAATTTTGTATAACTATTATTTTATAATGCATTACATTATATTTAAAAACCATAAATTCGTTTGAGTTTAATAGACTCTTATACCATATTATATAAAAATGTATTTTGAGTTAAGGTTGAATGTTGGTAAATTAATTCTTTATTAATTTGCCTCAAAAGAAAGTTTTTATTATAGAAAGAGTCAATACAAACCAAATTTTAATGTGCATAATGGGTAGAATAGGGAAGATTTAGTTGGAAAATTTTGAGCCAAGAAAAAGTTTAATTTTTTTTTCATAATTGGACTTTTGTGAAATATTGGTATCGAAACGGACTAATTCTTATAATTTATGTTGAAAAGTAGGCTTGTTTTCTTTCAATTGTCTTATAATGATTTTCATCCTTAATTCAAAAATACTGGGTGCATTTGGTTGGTGATCTAAAAACATAAATTTGAAAACAATAGATTTAATTAAAATAAAGTTGTATTTTAATGAAAAATAAAGTTGTATTTTATAT
This sequence comes from Luffa acutangula, assembly GCA_036850905.1. Classification (NCBI taxonomy): domain Eukaryota; kingdom Viridiplantae; phylum Streptophyta; class Magnoliopsida; order Cucurbitales; family Cucurbitaceae; genus Luffa; species Luffa acutangula. The sequence goes on along the minus strand of CM072098.1, from coordinate 46,904,814 downwards.
TTTCAGATGTGTTTGGTAGCAGATTCAGAAATCTGATCTCAATTTAAACAATTGTTTCAAAATACGTTTGATAATATATTGAAAAATCATAAACTATTTGTAGTTATCAATTGAATATATTAGGTTGAATATAAACTATTTTTAATTAATTTATAAACATGTTATATGTTATAAATTTTGTATAATTATTATTTTACAATATCATATAATTTATAATACATTATATTATACAAACTTTAATTTCATAAAAATGAATTGAGTTTATAACGTGAAATACTATATTGATTAAAGTTTTTATCTTTTTTAATTTAATTCTACATTTGAAAATTTCAAATTCAAAATTTGGATACACTGAAAACATAAAAAAAAAAAAATTGTTTTCAGAATTTCGACCATTTAGATCATAGAATCCGAAAACAGTTTTTGAAAACGCAGGGTAACTAAATTTAGTGAATCCGAAAACATAAAACAGAATTCAGATTGTCTACAAGACATGTCTTTAAATTCTTGGCCAAATGCTAAAATAAAAAAATTAAAAAAAAAAAAAGTAATTTTTTAAAATTATAACACATCATAGAAATTTCAAGATGAAAATAGTGTTTATAAAATTAAATTTCGAAAACTAAAAAGAAAGAACGAAATGAAATATCAAACTGGCCTATTTCTTCTGGCTTCTGCGCCACTGCTCCTGCTGCCCACAAGAATAACATCGCCGCCACTGCCAAAACAAAGCTCGCCTCCATCTTTCTGGCTTCCTTTGCCATTGCCAAAAGCTTCTTCGTTCTCAGAAGTTTAAATGTTGATTTGGAAATTTGGGGTTTGATTTTTAGAGGATTTGATCTGTGGAGTTGGAGTATAGAGGGAAGGAGAATGGGGATTTTTTTATAGGAAATTTGGAGAGAGTTGAAGGCAGATGAGTGTTGGGTTTTGTTTAACGAATCTCTTGTGGGAATTTGGTAGGTGGGTTCAATTTTCTTGGATAGCCAATTGATCCCCTAGGGGGTCTTTGACGCAAGTAGTTCGAGTTATGAAATCCGGAGTTGTTTTGTCGAGTTAATAGATTTGTGGGACCCACAATAAAATGTCAGAATAAGAGGAAATGTTCGTAGGTGAATGTTGTAATTAGTTAATAAGTTTGTGAGTCTCGCAATTAGGTGTTGAATGTCGATGGGCTAAACAAGAAGTTTGGTTTGTAAGAAAGATTCTATATGTAATTGTTTAGGATTTGAGCTTTTGAATGTAGATTTTAGTCTCTTGTGATTACGGGGTGAGGATCAAATCATCGACTATTGAAATGGTAATTTGTGTTTTATTCTATATTCTGACTGGCTTTTAGTCTCTCATGTTAATAATTTAAGAGGATGAACGTTTTGGTCTCCCTATTTTTTTAATTGAGTCATTATTGTTTAAAATTTTCCGTGTTAAAATTTGCTAACCATAAACTTACATCCTATGCAGTGGCGGATCCATAAGTTGATGGCAGGGGCACAAGTTGATATTAGATGAAATTATAAGTTTAGCCCGTGAAATTTTTCGTGTTAAAATTTGAATATGATAAATATGTCGTGTATTTCTTAGAGAAATTATTTCCGTAAAAATTAGGAAATTTGTATGTGAGTCGAGGATATTGTTATGAAAATGATCTCCCTAAAAATTAGGAAAATTTTATGAGTCATGGATTTTTTTTAGTGCAGCCATGGATATTGTTATGCATTCTAAAAAAAATCAAATTTTCAATTTATTATTTTAGATTTTTTTTATTCATATATTTCCTTATCCATTAAACTACTTTGTTTCAAAATTACATGTTGCAAAAATCGGGTAAGTAGAGTTTTGTTTCACAACTACATTTTCTTTTCATTTTGTCAGGGTCATTTTTATGTTTATCGAGCTTTTTTGTCCCTCAACTTCAAGTTGTCAGGGTCAATTTGCGTCTCCTCCATTTTCTTTTCATTTTATCGTGATCAATTTCATAGATCTTAACAGTTTGTCATGGTCAATTTATCGGCACAGTAGATAGGTATGTTTCTATATTCAATTATTTTTTCAGTTTGTTATCTTTATATTGCAATATTTTTCAGTTTTAACACCACATTTATGATTCGTCTTCAAAAACTGTTTTCGGATTATGTGATCTAAATAGTCGAAATTCTGAAAACAACTTTTTTTATGTTTTCAGTGTTATCCAGATTTTGAATTTGAAATTTTCAAATGCATAATTAAATTAAAGAGAAAAATAAAAACTTTAATCAATATAGTATTTCATGTTATAAACTTAATTCATTTTTATGAAATTAAAATTTGTATAATATAATGTATTATAAATTATATGATATTGTAAAAGAATAATTATACAAAATTTATAACATATAATATGTTTATAAATTAATTAAAAATAGTTTATATTCAACCTAATATATTTAATTGATAACTACAAATAGTTTATGATTTTTTAATATATTATCAAACGTATTTCGAAACAATTGTTTAAATTGAGATCAAATTTTTTAATCTGCTACCAAACACATATATGAAAACAAAAAATACAACTTTATTTTCATTAAATCTCTTATTTTCAAATTTATGTTTTCAGATCACCAACCAAATGCACCCAATATTTTTTAATTAAAAATGAAAATCATTATAAGACAATTGGAAGAAAATAAGCCTACTTTTCAACAAAATTTATAAGAATTAGCCCGTTTCGGTACCAATATTTCACAAATGTCCAATTATGAAAAAAATTTCAACTTTGTCTTAGGCTCAAGATTTTCCAATTAATTCTTTTTTTTTTTGTTTTTTTTTTTTTTTTTGACAATATTGGGTGGAGGGATTCGAACCACAGACCTCGTGGTCATCAGCACCCATTATGCACATTAAAATTTGGTTTGTATTGACTCTTTCCATAATAAAAACTTTCATTTAAGGTAAATTAATAAAGAATAAATTTATCAACACTCAATCCTAACTCTAAATAAATTTTTTTAAAAAAAGTCAACCAATTACCGTTATAATTGAAGACCTTCCTCTACCTCCATTTAGATTGCGTGCCGTAAAAAAAATCAGTCTAAATTTCATATCATTGGTTACAATATGAGTATGTCTCTTCTTTTATTTATTATTATTATTTTTATTATTTATTTGATCAAGCAAGAGTGTTTTTTTTTCATATGAATCTGGTGTCAAATCATAAGCAAACAACTTGAATATAAATCTTTTATTTTTAATCAATATGCTTATACTTTTTCTTTCATTTTTTGTTTTATTTTTAATCATTTATTTACTTTTTTTTGCATTAGAGATCACTCAAGTATATGATGAGCATTTTTTTTTAAAAAAAAAAATAATAATATCTAATGGTATAAGATGTTTCTAATTTTATGTATTTGTGTCACATTAACCCTTATTTACATATCTAATCACTCAATTGATGGTAGAATGTAATATTTCTTCAAATAATAAATATATACAATGTATTATAATATATAATCAATATATCAAATTTGTTATATAGTATATATTCATCATTGTTTATTCAGTTCATAAGTAAAACATTATAATGATAAATATATACCCAACTGTATATTTTATCATAAATATATACTTAGAAATATATTATATAATTGTTTAAAAAAAGAAATATATTATATATAAATCTCCTTATATATATTTGGCGGTTTGAAAGGAAAATTTTGAGAGAATCAAAGAGTTATTTGAGGGAGATAAGGTGAAAAGATTTTTACATCACCTAATTATTAAGGGGATATTTTAAGAAAATATATAGACTATTTTAATTAACCAAGTTTATTTTTTGTATTTAAATCTAATATAATGGATATTGATGTAAATTAAGCTCTATTCAGACTATATCTATTTATAATGAAAAAAAATTGAAAGTTTAAAGACTCATTGGACACTTTTTAAACTTATAGACACAAAATCGAAAGTTGATACACAAACTAAACTCGTAATTTAATCTAAAATTTAAAAAAAATCAAGGAATAATTGTCCATTGAAAAGCTTGAAAATGGTAAATTCCTCTGCTGGTACTAACCAATGGGTTGTTATTAATTCCGGCAGACGCTTCTTCGACCAACGACAGTCCGGCGGAAACACCATGAATCTCCAAGCCAGCATCCTTCAGGTATTATAAATTAAAGCTGAAACTAAAACAGTAAATTTCTAAAATAAAAGAACAGAAGATGGAACATCAGATGGAACTTCAATCTCCTTCTCCAAACCTCTGCTCTTCATCTTTCTCGTTGCTGCAACTTTTGCTCCATTAATTATATGATGAATTTATGTTCGTTGTTCGTAAAACTTTCAATTTTATGTTTAGTAGATCCATAACATTTTCTCCATTGAAATAGCTTCAGCATCAGTGAATTTACGTTTGTTGTTCTGTTTGCTTTCTTCTACGTCGGTTTGAGTTCTTATGGCTTTCCTTTTCTTTTTTATTGAAAATTTTTTTAGAGAGATAATGTTATTGATTTTAGATTACAAATGAATAAGCTGCTAGAGTTTGTGTGCATGTCGTGATTACACCGATGGTTGTTAAAGACATATATATTTCTGATTTTATATCTAATAATTATTAAGGACAGTCACATTGTGGCCGTCACATTCAATAATTCTTTCTTTATCACGTAAGTTAAGTTATACTTAAAATTATAGATAATTTGAGCATAATTCAATAGAAAAATATTTCTGTTGATGCCAAAATTTGGCCAAGGGACTCACCTGACCTCCACGTGCCACCAACGGTAAATTTGTAGATGAAGGGGAAGACGTGGCCTGCAAGACATTAAACCTGCGCACCGGTGTGGTGCTCGCCACACTGGCTCCGATGCTTAAGTCAGCAAGCAGAACGGTAGGGAGTGGAAAAGTAAGAGCAAGAGGAGAGAGAGTAGAGAATGTAAAATAGCGTTTAGGGATAGAATCACCGCCCCTTCTTCAGTGGTGAAGAGGGGTATAAATACCTGTTCATCCTCCTAGCGTTTTTAGGGTTTCGGAGGCATTTTCGGTCCAAGCAGGCAACCCCGGGGCAAATGGAAGCAGTGGGGACCTAACGGCACCCGACGGGCTCGGCCCGCGCGAGCGGGCCGAGGGCCGAGGCCGAGCACGGGGTCGGGCCAAAAACCCGACCCCTTCGGCCTTGGCCCGTCCCACTTACCGGTTTTGCTCATTGGTCCATCTCTCAGCCCGATTTCTCCTCGGTTGCCCTCGCCAGCTCCTTGTATATCGGGGTAAATCGGGCTGAGAGATGGACCAATGAGCAAAACCGGTAAGTGGGACGGGCCAAGGCCGAGCACATGGTCGGCCTCGGCCCTGGGCCTCGGCCGGCCCTCGGCCCGCTCGCCCGGGCCGAGCCCGTCGGGTGCCGTTAGGTCCCCACTGCTTCCATCTGCCCCGGGGTTGCCTGCTTGGACCGAAAATGCCTCCGAAACCCTAAAAACGCTAGGAGGATGAACAGGTATTTATACCCCTCTTCACCACTGAAGAAGGGGCAGAGATTCTATCCCTAAACGCTATTTTACATTCTCTACTCTCTCTCCTCTTGCTCTTACTTTTCCACTCCCTACCGTTCTGCTTGCTGACTTAAGCATCGGAGCCAGTGTGGCGAGCACCACACCGGTGCGCAGGTTTACTGTCTTGCAGGCCACGTCTTCCCCTTCATCTACAAATTTACCGTTGGTGGCACGTGGAGGTCAGGTGAGTCCCTTGGCGAAATTTTGGCATCAACAATTTCTACTTGTTCTAAAGAGTTATAAGTTCAAATAAATGTAATATTTTCAGATCCTTATTTCAATAGTTTTCTATTAGGCATGTGGCCAAGTTTGCAAGTGGGTTAAAAATAAGAGAGATGACAAGTTTATAACCCCAACATAATACCTTCATAGATTTTTTCTTTTTTTAAAAAAAAAAAGAAAGTTTTTTTCTTTTCTTTTCTTTTTTGTACAATTCAAAATTAAAATGGTATAGCCTTGATCTCAAAATAAATATTAATGAGAAAACAAAATTAGGATATTAACATTGGATATGTTAGTGATGAGCCTTAAAATTAAATGGGTTAGACAAAAAGAAAAGTCCGTTTTGAGACGTGGCAACTAACCCTATTATTTAGATAAATCGCCAAATCAATTTTATGAATTAATAAATATAAAATATTAAGTTACAAAAATACCCTCGACTAAAAATATAACCGAAAATCTTGAATTAGTTAAATCAAATCTAAAATCCAAATAATAGGGTTAGTAATAATCTCATAAACAAAAAAAATTAAAGGATTAGGAAATTCAACACCAAAACAAAACCCTTTTATGTTCCCAAAAGCATTCAGAAGAAACTGAACCTATAAATAAGCTCTCACCACTCCGCCTTTCATCAATTCGAAGTTTTTCTTCTGAGCAAAGTGATAGATTACTTATGGCGAAAATTTTGGACTCTGTAAATGGAAGAAACAGCGAGGAGAAGAGAATTTGAGAAGACGAACATGCAAATGAGGGGAAGGATTAGGGCACGCACGTGTTCAACAAGTGGCAATGAATTAGGGATGAAATCATATCTTTTTTTAATTCAAACTGTAATCTAGAGAAATAGAATCTATTTGAATAATTTAAGATTAAATTAGGAGGGAGAGATTGTTTAGATACACACCCTTATAAATTTTAGGATAAAAGATAATCAAATTTCAGATGAGGGTAAAAGCATAAATACATGCACAAATAAAGTCACGTGACAAGCACGTTTTGACCATTTTTCACCTGTTTATTTTTTGTCTATCTATCTAAATCGAGTTTTTTTTTTTTTTTTTTTGTCATTTACAAGGATTTCCCAAATTGAATTGTTTGACATGGACTGGGTCTATCTTTCACTATCAAATAAAAGTCCATTCCAACTCTGGGCCTGTGAAGTTTAGCTCCCGGCCACTAAAAGAAGGATGAATTTTTTAGAGAAGTCCTTAGAAATGACTAGAAATACAGTGTAGATTTGAAAATTTGGGGAAATATTTAGTCCACATACTTTTAGTGAATTTGCACTGCCAAAGAAGGTGAGTGATGGACTCTCCTCTGCAAAGGTAGCAACAGGGGTTAATGTTCATTCCACATTTGTTTAGGTTGGTTAATGTTGGGAGAATGTCGTTGTATATCCTCCAGCCACATATCTTGATTTTTTGTTGGATCTTGGTTTTCCAAAAACATCTCCACATAAGTATCTGGTTCCTGTGATTTGAAAAGGATGGTTGCAAATTTTGGTAACTCATACTCCCGAGTCTATAAACACTCTTCACATAAAAATTTAATCAACCTCCAGCTTTGCTTAGCCAACATTTCTTGGTTAAAAAGAGACAACTCTCGGAACCCCATTCCCCCATACATCTTGTGAGTACTGAGTTTTTCCCACAAGTGCCAGTGGATTTTCCTTTTTGAGTATGTGGAACCCCACCAAAATCTGGCACAAAGAGCATTTATTTCATTACATAAGGTAACGAGGAATTTAAAACAGCTCATAGCATAATTAGGGATAGCTTGAGCAATAGATTTAATAAGGACTTCTTTTCCAACCGCTGAGAAAAACTTCTCTTTCCATCCTTGAAGTGCTCTCCAACCTCGTTCCTTTATGCTACTAAAAATTTCCTTCTTGTTCCTTGCATTCTGTGAGGGAAGGCCTAAGTATTGTCTTAGGCTTCCTGTATGTTGAACCTTCAGTTCTTCTTTAATGTGTCTCACCATTTCTTCTTTTGTATTTGGGCTCGCCATAAATGTTGACTTGTGTCAAAGTTTATCGTTTGTCCTGAAGCTCTCTCATAAGCATATAAGATGTCCCAAATAACCCTGCAGTTTTTGCTAGATGCTTTGGAAAACAATAAACTATATCGTCAGCATAAAAAAAATGTGAGTTAGAGAGGGACAATACGTATATTGATACGCAAACCTGTAAGCTTCCTGGTTTCCTCAGCACGATTCAAAAGCCCAGATAAACCCTCTGTGCAAATGAGGAATAAGTACGGAGAGAGTGGGTCTCCTTGTCGAAGACCCCTCTTAGGAGTAAAAGTGTGTCTCGGTGTCCCATTTAGGATAACCTGGAACTCCACTGTTTCAACACATCCCATAATTAGCTCAATCCAGCAGCTATTAAATCTCATCTTTGCCATGATCAAACGAATGTATATTCATCCCACTCTGTCATATGCCTTACTCATGTCTAGCTTCAATGCCACTATCCCATCTTTCCCGCTCCTTCGGTTTTTAACTGCATGAATACATTCAAAATGGAGTATGGCATTATCCGTTATAAGTCTTCCTGGAACGAATGTCGACTGGTTGGTCCAATTTTCCATCTATGCAACTGCCCCAAACATAAAATAGTTGTTTTCAGAATTTCGACTATTTAGATTACAGAATTCAAAAACAGTTTTTAAAAACGCATAGTCACTAAATTCAATAAATCTGAAAACATAAAACATAATAATTCGGATTGCATGCCTACCAACTGGCCCTTAAATCTTAGCCAAATGCTAAAAAAGAAAATTAGTTTTTTTAAAAACATTTATAACACATCAAAGAAATTTCTAGTTGAAAATAGTGTTTATAAAATTAAATTTCGAAAACTAAAATGAAAGAAGGAAATCTTACCATTGGAGCTGGTAATGGGCGGAGTCGAAAAAGATTGCTAGCACCGGGGAGTGCGAGCGCCAGAGTTTGGTTGACATTGACCCCAAGCACCGACGCGCCGCCAATACCCGTTTGGGTTTAATGGGCTCTGATACCATATTAGATTATATGGGCTTCCATCTCAAAACCAATTGGCAATGAGTGGAGTGACCCTTGAAGTTTATATGTTGTGAGGTCTCCACCAATCTTTCCGACGTGGGATCCTCAACAGAGGCACTGCGGCTGCGAGCGGATGACGGTGGCCAGCTCCGAGCAGCAGGTCGAAGACGCCGTGGAGGAGTTGCCGGCCATGTAATTGAGGCAAGGCGAGAAGTTGATCGACACATTGCTACAATCCGACGGCTGCGCCACTGCTCCTGCTGCCCACAACAATAACATCGCCACCACAGCCAAAACAAGGCTCGCCTCCGTCTTTCTGGCTTCCTTTGCCATTGCCAAAAGCTTCTTCGTTCTCAGAAGTTTAAATGTTGATTTGGAAATTTGGGGTTTGATTTTGAGAGGATTTGATCTTTGGAGTTGGAGTATAGCGAAGGAGAATGGGGATTTTTTTTATAGGAAATTTGGAGAGAGTTGAAGGCAGATGTGTGTTGGGTTTTGTTGGTGAACGAAATTTCCTACTTTGTTTAACGAATCTATTGTGATAATTTGGTAGGTGGGTTCAATTTTCTTGGAAATCAATTTGATTGATAATGTCTCGTTTCATAATCATTTGGTTTTTATTTTGAACATTAAACTTAAAAAGACCTACACTATAAGTTTATTTATTTTTGGTTTTGTTAGCTACTTTTTCAAAAATCAAGATAAGTTTTGAAAACTAAAAAAAATAGTTTGCAAAAACATATTTCTGTTTTTGGAGTTTGATTAGGAATTCAAATGTGTCCTAAGCAAAAAAAAAAATGAAACTCATTATAAAGAAATTGAAAGAAAATGAACTTCATTCTCAAAAACCAAATGGTTATTAAACGTAACCAGGTCTAAGTGTTCGATTTTTAAGAAAGATTCTATACGTGGTTGTTTATGATTTGAGTGGGTGAATGTATATTTTAGTCTCTTATAATTATGGGGTGAGGAACAAATCGTTGACTATTGAGATGATATAATCAGTGGCTTATCCTATGTTCTAATTGGCTTATAGTCTCTCATGTTTAATAATTTAAGAGGATGAATGTTTTAGTCTCTCTGTTTTTTTTTTTTTTTCAATTGAGTTATTATTGTTTAAAATTTGATAACCATAAACTTACATCCTATGATGTTTAGTGAGTTACTAGATATTCAATTGAGAAAAATATTTATCTACGAAATGATTAGCAAAAATTCCATGCTGACCACTATTAAATTTTTGACAAATAGAAGAGAATAATGTACCAAGAGAGAATTTTTAGCTATAATCAACTTTTTTCTCATTTAGGAAATGAATCAAGCCACCTAATTGAAGAAAAGTTGAAAGTTTAGTAAACTTCTTACAATCTTGGAGAAAAATTAATTACTAACTTTTCATTATGATGAATTAATTTCTTCTCTAAATTTCTACCAAACTCACTAAGTATCATGTTAATATCTAAGTTTATCCTTAACTAATTTCAACATTTAAAACAGAAAAAAAAAAAAAAACATTAAAGCATAAAAGATGGTGAAACATTTTTAAACTATAGATACTAAATTCAAAACCCACCACAACATTGAGGAACAAAACACATAATTAACCAAATTGAGAAGTTGAGACATTGGCCAATCATGAAGCTACAAATCTCCTTCCTAGTCAACAAATCCAAATTCAACTCAAAAGAGGCCTATAAACATGCCACCTCACTCCAATTCCCACCCACTTCCACTTCAAAATTTTCAAATCTTTCACATGTTAGTTAAAAGTAGTTGAGCTCCAAAACCAACCCCTCATCAACCCTTCCCAATTTGTCCCACTCTGTCTATAAAATCCCCAACAACATTCCTCTGTTTTCTCACCAAATTCCCTCAAGCAAACCAAAATCTTCAAACCCCAAAATGAAACTCATGCCACTGCTGCCTCTGCCTTTAATGCTGCTGCTTCTTCCTGTCAATGGGCAGATGAATGTGCCTTGTACTGCCTCCATGCTCTCAAGCTTCACCCCTTGCTTGAACTTTGTCACCAACACCTCTACCAATGGCACTTCCCCGACCGCCGATTGCTGTAATGCGATCCGCTCGCTCACAAGCGGCGGTCGGGACTGCCTCTGCCTCATCGTCACCGGCCGTGTTCCCTTTCAGATACCGATCAACAGGACTCTTGCCATTTCTCTTCCTCGCGCTTGCAACTTGCCTGGCGTCCCTCTTCAATGCAAAGGTACATACTTTAGAGTTATATTTATTTAGTCTCTATGTTTTAAAAAGTTTTAACTCAGTTCAAGAAATTTTAGGATTGTGTTCGTTTTTTTTGTCAATTTTGATGTTTACTAAAAGTTTACGATTAGAAATAATGAAAATTGATCTATCAAACTTAGGGTCCGTTTGGAATACATTTTAATTTAAATGTTTTTCAAGAATGCATTTTTTAAAAAACATTTTGTACAAAAATTGTTTATAATTTAAACACTCATGTGTTTGGTTGCATTTCCTCTCAAATGTTTTTATACACAAGTTATTGTTTACTTAAGAAGTCTTTTTTAAAAGTTGGTTTCAAGTGTTTCTCTCAAAATAGTTTATTTATCAATCTCACTTTCTAGTAAGTCATTTTTAGTGGTTGCCAAACACTAGCAATTTTTTCAAAATTAAACACTTGAAAAGTTAAACCAAACACACCCTTATAACTTTTCTTTTTCTTTGTTTCAGCTGCTGCTCCTGTTCCATCTCCAGGTGCCATTTCTATACAAACTTCATACCGGTTTGGAATGACTTTTTAAGCGTTTTTTTTAAACATTTAGAAAGTCATTCCAAACTGTCTTTATCTTCTTACTCTTCTTAGGATTGAATTTTCTAAGTTTACATTGTTAATACTCAATTGGCAGCTCCGATCCCACTTGGACCGAGTCTCCCGCCGGAAGCTCCACCAACGGCTAGTCCTCAAGGTAAAAATCTCTTTTCATCGAATCACTCTGGGCCCGTTTGGTAACGTTCTCGTTTCTTGTTTCTTGTTTCTAATTTTATTAAGAAATCTAAGCATTTAATAACTATGTATGTTTCTTGTTTCTCATTTTTTAGAAACACTCTCAAAATTTGTATAGAACTTTTGGGAACAACTAAAACTAGTTTCTCCTTTTTTGTTCTTGTTTCAAATTTTTTCCAAACATAAATGAGAATATAGGTTTATTATTATTGAATGGATAAGTGTTAGGGTCATGAAATTCTATTTTTCTTTATTAAAAATGAAGAAACGGAAACAAGAAACGAGAACGTTACCAAACGGGCCCTCTGTTTTCTGTTTCAATCAATCGTCTCAAAAACTTTGGCTTTTACAGCGCCGGAACCCACCACGCCGGCTCTTACTCCGGAAGCTCAACCTCCATCTTTTCCGGTGGTTCCTGAAGCAGAGTCTCCGACGGCGACGGCCGGAAGCCGCCCGGTTCTGACTCCGTCCGCCGCCGTTCGTTCAAACACTCTGCCACCTCCTTTTCTTCTCCTCGGATTCGCATTTGTAATTTTCAAATTCAACTGAGTGTGTAATGAACGAACATATTATTGTTCGTCAGGATTTCGATTCGTCGTTTTCTGATCTCGTGTAAGATAATTATTTATCGGAATTGATTGGGTTTTGCGATTCTGTTCTCTGTAAATTTGCAAACGTTTTAAGGGCACTTTCGGAATTTTCCATTTCTTCCCGCCATTTTTTTTACCTTTAAATAATCGTTTAAGAAGGGATTTGTAAGTAATTCTAACGAATTTGCTAACGAACTGAAAACCGGAACGACTGAGCAAGAAATCTCCGATCGTTCGATCTTTGTAATTTCATTTTCGATTCCGAGCTTCAACAATGGCGGCGATAATTAGCGTCGTCGCATCGTTAATCGCGCTTCTCACGGCGTCGATGGCGGTGGTTGCGATGTCGCCGCCGACAGGATGCACCACTCGAGAGCTGCTCTTGCTCTCGCCATGTCTGCCTTTCATCTCTGCTCCGCCGAACAATCTTTCTGATACGGTTCCCTCTGCGTGCTGCGAGGCGTTCTCTTCCGCTTACGATTCCGGCGGCGGTATTTGCCTCTGTTACTTTCTTCGAGAGCCTCAGATTTTGGGCTTCCCGTTGAATAGTACGAAGCTGATCGCTCTGTCTTCGTTTTGTCCTCACACTGACGGAATGTATTTGGAGAAGAATAGTTCCCTGGACTCGCTCTGTGCCGGTATGAGTTCGAAAAGCTTTCTTCTCTCTCTGTCTCTCTCGTTCTTTATTGATCACTGGAATTTCTTGATTCTTGATCTTCGTCGGTTTTGATTTGGAATCTTTGATTCCAGCAATTCTTGTTTTCCGGTGGTTTTATCAGAAATATTTAATCAAGGACTGCTTAATTTGTAAATTTATGTAATGTTTGTGTAATCAGCTTCACGGACTCTGCCTCCCCTTCAAAGCTCGAAGATTCCAGGAATCGAAGAGCCTGATAGTCCTGGTAATTCTCTTCTGATTTCTTGTTATATGTATTTCATCAATGTGGATTATCAGAGCAAATAGCCCTTTCTTCAGCAAAGCATACTACAATCCGAATTTATTTATCCTTATAATCACAAACTCAGAAGCATCCGAACTTAGTTTAGGTAATGTATCGTATCCGACACGTGTTGAACACTCAGACACTCCAACACATTTTGACCACAGACACATAGTAATATGGGACGAAATGTTACATTTTGAAGGTGAAATATATTAAACTCATTTTTTAAACATATAAATGTTAAACATGTTGATTTTGAATATAAAAGTATAAATATTTTAAAATAGGTATATTTTAATAAATATGCTGTTTTTGTTTTCACGTCCTAGATGTTTAAAGAATCACACTATTAAATTATGTCCTTATCGTGTAGTATCTATGTCTTGTATCCACCTCCATACTTTTATTTATCACGAAACCTAAGATAAAGTACTGGCATTTGCTTTTTAATAGATTTAAGTTAAATCTCGTCTTTTTAACGATTATGACCCTCAAATGTAGCTGAGGAGAATACACCAGCTCCGGCGACGAGCTTACCACCATCTGCAATTGTATCACCATCAGCACCTGCAGATGAATCGCCACCATCTCCGTCATCGGCAACAGCCAAAGGTTTGTCATTGACAAAAGATTCTATTGGTTTGTTCTTGTCGGGTTCACTCCTCTTCCTTATACAAAAAATTGTATTTGGACCATTTTTAGAGCAGTTTTTTAGTAGTCTGTGTATCGTTGTGTAACCATGGTGAAGAAATCTGTTATAAAGTTGACTGTCATTGTGATGGAAAAAGGTGTCAAACTAAGCATGCAACAGTAAACAAATTATAAATCTTCTCTTTTGTTGATCTCATCATCGAGTGACTAATAATGAGCAACTTTTTATCGATCCTCGTGTTTGGAGTTCTTTCCTGTTCTTAGCTTAGCAGGAAATTTTTCAGTTTTGCACTGTTGAGAAATGATCTCTTGTCTCTCTTTTCCAAAGCTCTCCTGTTGGATTTCTTCAACTTATATGGCATTCCACTGACATTTGAAAACAATAATCAGACTAAAAATGCATGACTTCCAAAGCCTTGACAAAATAAAGTTAAGTGGCACAAAATTGGACCTCCGCCGTCCGCCCTAAACGGGAATGATTAGATAAAAAGTAGCACTCTTAAACTAACATTAGAGGATATAAACATAGTTTCCAAGGCATCTACAAAGATCTAAGATAAAAGTAAGCAATACTTTTCTTTCTCCACATCATTTCTGGACTGGTAGCTAAAGTTACTTCCAACCATCAGACCATTCAGCTTCATCAACAACAGGTGTAGAAAATTCCATCTCCGGCGGCTCTTGATTTTGGACTGCTCCTTCAAACCCTGAATTTTGTACCTCTTCGTTTTCGCCTGGATCTTCCTCATCTGTAGGATCCTGCCTTTCAGGAAGGGCACAGCCTTGATATGAATCTTTGTCAACACACTGCCATAACAGCTTGCTCCAATAGACATCCTGTCAAAACAAGATCTGTCATAAAGCGTTTCCCACATGTTTTCCAATTCTGAAAGTCATTATTTTCGAGTATCTTCTTAGTTACAAGAGAGAATCATACGAAGGATGTCTGGCATTCATAAAACAATGAAGTAAGAACCAGGAGGGGAGCAAAACTAAAGGTCCGACAGGTGAAAAAATAAGAGGATAATACTAAACTTGAGAGGAATGTGCCTATTATGAATAAATTTAAGAGTACACCACCCCTTAGATCCAGTAAAATATTAGACTCAGGACTCTGCACATAAAACTTTGAGGTACGCAAAGTTCAGGACACTAAAGATGATATTTTAATAACGAACAAATTTTATCAACAGTATTTTACAAGAACAGAATGCCAGGTTCAATCTGAACAACATTTACTGAAGTAACAAAAATCACCTGATAGATTATATGGGGATTGCCAATTATGACCAGCAGAGATATAGCCCGGGTAACAGCCACATTAAACCTTCTTGGGTTACTTAAAAACCCCAAACAGTAGGTTCTGTCAAACTCATTATGTTTGATTGTTGATCGAACAGTAGAAACAATAATCACTTGCTTCTCTTGTCCTTGAAATTGTTCTACACTACCAACCTTTATATCAATCATATCCAGGCTATCAAGGGCTTTCCTTATTTTGAGCACTTGTTGTCGATAGGGTGTTATGACCCCAATATTTTCCTCACTCAGATTTCCACCAGCAGTCAGTTTCTTTATAATCTCTATCACCTTGCTTACCTCAATTCGGTTAAACCACGATGGATTGTTGCCTTCCCTCTCATCACAACCTTGGATACCAAAGAAAAGAACTGGATACTCCTTACTAGGAAGTACTTCAAGAATATCTGCTGTATCCGTGAGGAAACTTTTTTCATCTTTACATGCAATTAATTCACCACCATAGAACAGTGTAGAAGGAAGATGCAAGATATCTGGATGACATCTATAGTTTCTTAACAACTTTATTACATAGTTTTCATCCCCAGTGCAGTAATATTCACATTCAAAAAGCCTTTCCAAATATGATTTACCCAATCCATAAATTTCTGCTTCTTTAGAGTAAATCACTGGACCTAATTGCATGGGATCACCAGCAAGAACGACAACTGTTTTCCTTAGACAGAGGTTGGATACAGAAATAATGGTTTCTGGTTCTGAAGCTTGGCCAGCCTCATCCAAGAAAATGTGAGAAAAGTGCCCACGCTTGATCTCTTCAGCATAAAGAAGTGAAGTACTAGTATAAGTTGATACAACAATCCTATAGCGCACGAGCGCATTGCGTGGAGGACACTTGAAAATTTGTTCATCGAAGAAACAGAAGCGAAGGTGATCAGGCTTGATTTCCTCATATTGTCGTGTGCTTGCATTTAGCCTGAAAACATCATTATCACGAATTTCAACACCCTCCACACTGAGTAGTTTCTCCAGTATGTGGTCTGCAGCACTATTTGAAGGAGCACAAACAAGTATCCGAGCATTCTTTCGTGTTGTGTAGAGTTGGAGGATAGCTTCCACCAAGGTTTGAGTCTTACCAGTACCAGGAGGTCCATGAACTAAATAAGGTGGCGCTCCTCTGCAACCGAGGATCATCTGAACACAACGCATCTGTTCCTCATTGAGACTTTGAGTTATAGGCACCAGCGGAGTAGTCTTGATATACCTTCTCTCTGAAAACTCAAATGGGAACAGAAACTCCTTTGCCAAACTTTGTGCAGCATCAATAGCCTGATAGAACCTTCTCATGTTAATTCTGTTATAGGTAAACTGGACATTATAATGATTGTCATCTCTGTGGTTAATGTGAAATTCTGGGGCAAATTTTAGGTAAACGTGATCAGCCTCCACGTGATGAATATAGCCCTGCACAATACTGGAAAAGATTATGGAACATGGACAAGGACATTCTGAATATTAAACCACAAATTTGCACATAATAACACCACTTACAGAAAAGATGAAACGAACACAGTTACAAGATTAAACTAACAATAGCTATTCACAGGTTAGTCAAAAAAAGTATGAACATAACTTTTACGTGTGATAAAAGAACAAACAAATAGAGACTCCAGTGTCAACCAAACTGACTGCCTAAAGAATTTTATACAAGAGTATAGCACATGGTTTTAGTATATTCATGATTTGACAAGAGAGAAAAAGTGAGATATAATTTAAAATCATTGACAGTTAATGCTATAGATTCATTATACAAGAATCCAGCCATACTCATTATGGATAATAGCAGTGTTTCTAGAGCACATATCTACAATCTGCATACTCGAGTTCACCTACGAACCCAAACAACCTGCATGTGTCTGTTCATCAAGAACAGTTTCTCAAGAGTAGGAATATTTTCTAAACATGATTGCATATACACGGGAGAAGAAGAAGGCTTTCAATATTTATGCAGACCTAGACCTGATATGCAGAAACCGAGTCATTTGCATGTCTAGAAGGCTTCTTGGCAAGAATAAAGTCTCCATGGACAAGTGAAGGCCTTCGCTCGGCAAGCCCTGGAACCTCGAGGGACAAAAACTGATGTCCCTTTCTCTTCATAGTTACGTGCTCCATATCATAAGCTCTCATGTCTTCCTGTAGGCAATAAGTAACCAAATTTCACATAATTTCACATCGTAATTTCTTTTTCATTCATAAAAAATATATGTATATTTACCTCCAATTGTATTTCTTCCATGTTCAACAATGTCATGAAATAGGGAACATAGGTATCTCTTTTAAGTCCTTCTCTAACAGCACTAGGAATCTCCTTTCTTCTAAGTTCTTCTCTAATTCCACTTGGGATATTGTAATGGGGAAGAAAATTTCTGAATCCCCGACCTTGCGTTCTAGCGGGACGTGAGCCAGGAACATAAGAGTCTACCACCTCGTGCCTCTTTTTCCTATCTCTTGAATATGGCTTCCTAGAAGCCAACGACTGCGAAATCTTATCATCTGCTAACAGAAACGAAACTCGTTCTATTCTCTCATTGCCAACATCAAAATGCACAACAGTCGTGTGCAAGCCAATTTCCTTCGGTTTGCAAGACAACCATATAGTAAGAGTCTCATCCGGATGGATCATTCTATCCTCCAATGAAAAGGACTCCAAGAAAGCTTGTACAGTTTCTATGTTAGCATTTGCCGAAGGGGGCTCCATTAGAGAGAGTGTAAATGAGTTTTCAGGATTCGATGCGTAGATATTAACAGCCCATAGGTCGACCGATTCGTCAGTGGTGTTCTTGATGGAAATTGCATCTGCCACCGTTTCTCCGACGAAAACTGATTGAGGTTTGCCATTCACAAAAGCAAATGGCACTGAAATAATAATTGGACCTTCCTCAATAGGATTATAACTGCAAACAGATCTATCATCTTCATAGTCGATATAGGAAATCTCTCCTTTGTCTTTAATAACAGAACAATCGTCGCCCCAATCATCACCAACCGTACCCATTGTCAAGAGGAAACTGACAAGAGAAAAGGGAAATCATAACACTTAAAACCCCTCACCCATACATTATATTCCATCATCATCTCTCAATCTCACAACATAAAAGCAGAAAACTAAACGAAAGAAACTGAATTATACGTTCAAATACTCCATAGAGAATGAAGATTATATGCATTATCAACCAACACATGAGAAGAAAACATAAAACCCAACCCAACAGCCACGGCCAAATAAAGCTAAAAACCACCTGATTGTCAAAATCAAATAACCAAACAAGAATCATCTGCTCAAATCCTTGTCAAAACTCCCAATACAGAATAGATTAAACTAATCCATAACGCCCAAAACCCAGAAAGAACGTATTTACGAAATCACTGAAAACGAAAACTAGCTTGGAAAGACATAGATGAAGGAAACTCACTTTTGATCGAAGCTTGTAAACCAGGAGTTTTCAAGGGAATGTTGGCTCCAGTCCACTGCAGACTGCAGTAGAAAACTAGAAATGGAGAGTTAAAATCGGGTCCCCTTCAGTAAGAATTGATCATTCTTTCTGGGTCATCGCTGATACACAAAGCTTCACGATAATTGTTTCCGTTGCCTTGTATCAAAAAGTAGCAGAAATTTGATGGGTAGTTTTTACAGTAAACCTAATTATTGAGGAAAGAAAGAGTTTGGTTCAACAAGAATGGCCGTACGTTTCGGTAGTAATTGAGATTTGAGAGATGAGAGTAGCTAAAAGGAAGGCATTATAAAACGATTTTCAGAAGAGCCTCTCTGTTTCCTTGTACCGTAGCAGTCAAGAGAGTCTTCTTTAATGGCCCATTCTCATTGTGTCAGTTTAGTCTCTGAACTTTAAAAAATTTTAAATAGGTCATCGAACTTTTAATTTTGTTTTCAATAAGTCTCCAAACTTTAAAAAGTATCCAATAGATCAACTTTCACTTTTGTGTCAAATAGGTTCCTTAACTTTAAATTTGGTGTCTAGTAGATCCTTGACCTATTCAACCTTTTTTAAAATTCACAAGTCTACTAGATACAAAATTGAAGTTTAAAGTCTCCATAAAATTCAATTTTATATATAGTATATTGGTTAATTTTTAAAAATATTGAATATATCAGAGACCTATTAGATATTTTTTTAAATTTAGAGACCTATTAGAAACAAAATTGAAAGTTCAGGGGTCCTAACTGATACAACCTTGAAAGTTCAGAGACTAAACTTGTAATAAAGCCTCTTTTTTAAAAAAAATAATAATAATTTTTAGGTTTAAAATATTATTTTTGTCCTCTACTTTTTGCTTTGGTTAATTTTATCCCCAACCTTCTCAAAATATTCATTTGGATCCCTTTGCTTTGGACATTTTAGTCACTACACTTTTAAAAAATGAATGACCAATTTGATCCCATTATTTTTCAATTTTTCTCTTTTCTGATCATAATTTTAACATGACATTTCACTATGTAGTCATAAATTTGACAGAGTTTCCATCGTGTATTAAATTTATGTTAAAATTTGCAAATAAAGACTAAATTGATCACTATTTAAAAGTACAGAAACCAAAACAAATATTTTGAAAGTACAGGAACCAAAATAAATAAAAATCCAAAGTACAATGACTAAAATGAACATTTTCAAAGTACACGCCACATAGAATAAAATATATTTAAACCTAATTTTTACTTCTAAGACTTGTTAAGTTGTATCAATTTTATATCTTAAACTTTTAATTTCATCAGATTGCACCTCATACTAAGTTAAATGTTGCAATCTTAACCTTGAATTTGAAAATTTGTTTCATTTTAAACCCTTTGATGAGTTTCCAACTGAAATCCATTTTTTTTTAAAAAAAAAAAATCATTTACTTTAAATGACTGATAAAACATACCTAATAAGATTTTGAAAAAAGGCAACATTAGAACTAAACTTTGGTTACATTGGTAAGTTTTGACCTAATTATTCAATAGGTGCAAAATCTTAGATTATTGAAATTAGCAAGTCTATGGACATTTTTACGTTTTTTACTCAAATTAGTGAGTGAATTAGTAGAAATTAAATAGAGGGTAAAAATTACAATATTTAACCAAATCTAAAGTCCAATGGGATGAAATTGAACGTTTTCGACGTCACAAGTTTAGGGGTATAGATTTCAAGCAGAAGATGAGTCTTCAAATTTTCAAATCCATTTTCCTAAATTGAAGCTGTTCAACAAATAGAGGCAACTCAAATGGCAGCACAAGCCTAACAAAGACTGATGAACCAGGCCTCAGCCGGACATTAAATTTGTATACAAAACAGAGAAAAAGGACAATAAAAAGCATGTTCTGCAACAATGTCAAACTCCTCAGACTGGAAGATCTTCAGTGTCTTTAATGGATTGACGCCATGCAACCTCTCTTGCCCCATCCTTGTCTACAATCTTGATCACAAAGTTTGGTGGAGCCACAACCAGCCTCGAACGTATCTCGAAGATGCACTTATCGACCAGGTCAATTGCTTCCTCGACTGACATGCCGCTATGGTAATGCCTGTCCATCATAGAGAGTGAAAAGTATGATCCATAACCAAAAGCACCTTTCTCAACCTTGTGAAGCGTTGCAATGTAATCGATGTAGTAAAGCGACGGGCCAGTCTCCTTATCATAACCAGCCAGGAGGATATTTACAGAGTATGGATTCTGAAAATAAAAGATTTCAGTTAGTTCAGTAAGACTCAACAGTGACAGTTGCCTAACAATTCCAGGGAAAATGTGTCCTACAAGCACAAAATAAACTCTGGATGAAGGCAGAAGAGCTGCCTTATAAAATTTTACTAGCTTCAAAAGTTCAGCTTCAGTCTAAAAGTCCCCCCAAGAACTATGTGCCATATGCTACAAAGATAAAACTTGATAGATAGATATGAGATTGACAAATCTCTAGACATTCATACAGAAAAAGGAGATGGGAGAATCATATGTTGCTTATGATTATGGACCCTAGAACAAAAAAGTGATGGTGACACCATGCCTATACATGCACATTTGGAACTTGGCAGGCTGGATGCTTCTTACTTGAGAAGAAGTCATGATAAGCTGCCCAACAAAATAAATAAATACAAGGAATTTTTCAATTTTTACTCCAAAACTAGTCAAGTTGTATCAATTATCCGAACTTTCAATTTCATCAAATTGGACCGTAGACTTAGATAAGTGTTGCAATTTCTACCCTTCTATTCATTTTTTTTTTCTCATTCACCCACTAATTTTAACATTGCAAAAATCTCCAAAAACTCACTAATTTCAATAATATCAAGTTTTGCACAAATTTTAGTTTGATTAATGTAAGAACTAACCATTAAATAACTTTGTCAAAACTCACAAGCTTTAATAAAATTTATGCTCTAATGTCATTTTTCTTTGACATCCTTTCAATTTTATACTTTATACACGTTCTATAATTCATTGGATGCATATGAGAATGCTTTTCTTAATGACTTTTCAAAAGAAAGTTTACCAAGGGGGAAAAGTTGCAACTCTTTTTTAAGTTTAAGGTTAAGATTGCAACACTTACTTAAGTTTGAGGTGCAATTTGATGAAACTAAAAGTTTAGGGTAAAAATTGATACAATTTGACAAGCTTATGGGTAAAAATTGATTTTTTCCCCATAAATATAAGATGGATACGCATGATAACAGCCTTTTTTTCCTCTTTCCATCATTATGAACATTCCTCCAAGAACAGAAAGAGAGGTGCTTCAAAAGCTAATGGGTTTTAGATAATTGAATTAGATTATTCAAGACAATCACGTTAGCAATACATATGACTAGGAATAGGATTTAGTATTAGATCCACAAGTCCAGGAAATTTACTATTTTCATGTTTGGTTCCACTATCATCTCAACCTATCATCATCGAGTAGCCATTCCCAGTAAGTACAAGAACTGCCTACCAAAATTTTTACCATCTAACAACCTAATTTAACCAATGGGCTAAACCATTGAATCTTAATAGCAATGCAGAAACACCAAATTACCAAGTCCAAGCTGTATACCTTCAAAGAATGCTACTCATTACACTCACATTCATAATGCAAGTATTGAGAAATGTACAACTACCCAATAGCATACGTATTTTCTTACCATTCTAAACATCTTATAGGGAATAAGCTGACAATGCTAAACCAGAAGTTCGCAGTTCACACGTTAGTTGTGTAACTGAACACTCTCATAAGAAAATAGACTCAACTCCAAAATTTCTGCAGCCATAAACTTCCAAGAAAGAAAGGATAGCTACAACTTATACTATACATATCACAAGATAAAAGATTTGTTTTGCATCCTCATACAAACAACCATCGACAACTTTCATCCCCAAATCACTTAAAACCCTCCAACTTAACACCAATCCCATTTTCTAATCTTAAAACATAAAAAAGTATATAGAATAACAGAAGAAGGGAGAAAGTGCTTGAATTTGCTTCCTAACAAGAATAAGAACCAACTATTAGCCTGTATGCAATTCAAGATTTACCAGATAATGATACGAACAGACTACCACGTCATATTTATCAGTCTCACATATAGTAGTCTAATGCAATCCTCCCCGCATTGACATTACTACTCAAAGGAAGGAATCAGATGACTCAAGAATTTGACAAACAATATACTTCGATCACTGAGTCACTGAGGTTATAATTAAGCCTACTAAGTATAAAAGTACTCATGATGTCAGGCCAACCCTTGAATCTGAATTCAAGTTGATTATGAGTTTGAAACTCTGGGCCACCCCAGAGACAATAAGACCAGAACTATAGTATTGTGAGATCAGGACAACTAGATCCCATCCCATATAATCAGGCGTGTGAATCAAAAGTAAAATTTCAAATGGACCTCCAAATACCCTAATAAAAACATTTCAAATCATCAAAAAAGAAAACAAAGGACTAATTATGCACCTTTCTCAAGGCAGTGGCGAGCTCGCCTCGGGTAAAGTTAGCAGCCGCAGCAGTTGTCAATGGGATCCCATTTCGGAACTGATACAGCGCCACGTTCTTCTGAATGTACTCGGTGAACTGAACCCTATAAGGACACAAGCAAAAAAACAATCAAAACCCCAGATTTCAGAGAAAACAAAATCATCTGTAAAAGCTCTGTAAATCAACCTGTCACCAGGCTCGCCACTGGCGGCGACGAGCTTGTGAGAGTCGAGGACCATAATCTTGTCCTCGTTGGATTTATGGACCAAGATGCTGTGCACCGCCGAGGAATCGGCAGCAACAATGGCGAAACCATTACCCACTAAGCCGAAAACGCATTCCATAACCTTGTGTTTTTAGAATCCACCGGTGTTCGATCCTTCGTCGGAACCTCCGAATAAGTTCTTCCCTTTGTCTTTGAAAGACGGTTTCTTCCCGATCGTCTGCTCTGAGAAAGTGGCACCGGCAGCGACTTGAGCAACACGTTGTGTTGTAAATTCTGCAAAAACTGTGGCGATTTGATGAAGATGAATTGGATTTCTTCGAGTTCTGGAAAATGGGAAAACTGCCATGTCCAAGTGAGGAGTTGTTGAATCCAGGTGGATTGGGCCTCTTAAGCCCAGCCCACATTTAGAATATGGGCTACAACTTCCAAGTTACAAGACTTGAATTTGAAGTGAATTGGGAAATCCTCAGAAATGACCAGAAATTACAGGGTAATTTCGAAAAATGGCCAAACCGTATTTTTTAATGAAAAATGGTCGTATTTTTAACCTATTTTCCCTCGTTTTATTTTTCCAATTATACCCCTAAGTTAATTTTCACGCCCCACCCTATATTTGAGGAAGCCATTTATTTTTTTTAAAAAAAAAAACCAATTATCCCATGAATTAAGCAATTGTTAGTTACAACATATATATTATCTCTTATCATTTGAAATTCAAATCAAGATCCAGTAGACTTTTATTACTTTTATTTTGTAATCAACAAACCAGTTTCATCGTCTTTTCCAACCTGATTGATTATTGGTCTTCGTCGTTTCTTCTGTAAAGCTATTGATCATAGGTATATTTCAGCATTTTTGTTACTGCTTTCATGTTTTCTATTACTCCAAAAGTAAGCGTTCAGATTGATTATTGTTTTCGTTCACCTGAGTTATTCTTTTCAAAGCTCATCTGAACTTTCTTCTGCATCAGTCTCAATCACCTTTGAATCTTCCGTCTCCTACAAAAGTAAATAATTTTTTAGAAGAAACCCGTACCCGTTTTCATACACACTGTAATTGTGATTAAACAAAGATCACAACTACAGTGATTTTTCTTCAATTTCTTCAATTTGCATGATGAATTCTAGTGGTAACATGTATGATTTTTTTTTTTTTTTATCGATATATTGTATTTTGTTATGTTCTCCTATTTTTTCTCCATAAATCGTGATTTGAATTTAGCAACAAATTTCTTAATTAAAATTTTTGTTTTCAAATTATACTATTAAGATAAATTAATATTAGACTTATCATTTTTATTTTGAAATAATTTTATTGAATTTTACAATAAATTAACCTGTAAATCCTAGATTCTCTTTTTTTATAGTATATTTAATTTAAATAATATGGATTTAGATTTCGGTTAGGGTCATTCTTATACATTTTGTTACTAACGGTAAAGATTATTCCTATCATACTTATGTTTCCACATATTTGTTATTGCTTCCTTGTTTTATTTCATCCCCAAACTAGCGTTTTTGGTTACTGCTTTTATGTTTTTGGTCATCCAGGATTTTTTCTCCCGTTTGAATTTGAATATGTTGTTTCAATTTTAATTTTCCAGATTTATTTGTTTAATTTGTAGGGTTGTTATTGATTTGGTGGTTGAATTAATCTGTAACAATCCTAGATTTTCTTCCTTCATATTTTAATTTAATTTATTTCTGAATTAAGATTTGGGTGGGGCATTTAGGTCCACTTTGTTGCCAAAAAAATTTACTAAATTTAGCTTTTGGTCATATCTCAAAATGAAACACGAATGGCTCGCGATTTAGCTGGTTGCCCCTTACTTTTTTAAAAATTTAAAAAAAAAATAGTATTACAATTCAAATATAAAATGAGAATATGCAAGTTTGGTAAGTTATGTGCCAATTTCTTAGTATTATTAAAGCAAATTTCAATTTTAAGCACTTGGTTTTGTGTATTTGAAAACTTTCAGTCTCTCTAAGTGAAAATTCGAACTTCTAACTTTTTTATCGACGATAGAATGTCTATTCATCAATTGAGTTATATTTTGATTGAAATATGTGATTAGAATATTTTTATTATAAATTATCATTTGGTAGTTGAAGGCGATGATACTTTCTTCTGATTTGATTTTATGTATTTAAAATTTTTAATTTAGTCCTTTTCTTTTTATCTATATTTTATTTTTTTTAGCTTAAACTAATAATGAAATTATATGAACTTTAACGATAAATATATAGTTGAGATATGCTCAGGTCAACCCTAATTTATTTGCTAAGGTGAGCATAGCTCATGTCATTGGATATTCAAATAAGGAAGAATATATGTACTAACAAACATGTCATTTTCCATCCATAAATTTAACCAAAAAAACCTTCAAATATCATTTCGAAACAAACCTCGAATATTAAAATGGAACTTTTTAAAGTTTAGGAGTATAACTATAACCAATCTCATAATCATTTGAGATATTTTTAATAATTTAACAAAAAAAAATCTTTCTTTTTATAGTCTAAGGAACTTGGGATCTTTTTCCATTAAAATGGAGAAAATACTTGGTTGCATACAGAGATCTCTCTATATACCACGGTTAGAATGTTGACAATTAAGAGATAAAAAAGTTTTCTCATTTTTTCTCTCTCTTTCTTAGTTGTCAAAATTTTAATGGGTATACAGAAAGATCTTTACATATCGATATGCAGCCAAACATTATTCTTAAAATGGAGAAACCATTTGAGTTCTCAGCACAGTCAGCGGCGGAGGTAGCATAGGCCCAGGGGGGGCTCGAGCCCCCCCTCAACTTCTACATATACTCTATATATATATTAAATCGTAAAATCTTACTATATTATCTGGATGTCGTCGTGGGTTGAGCCCCTCCTGTAAATCCCCTGCGCTTGCGTTCAAACCCCTGCACACGCGTATTTTCGTTTTTATTACTGGTTTTTGCTTTTGTTTTATTTTTTTCCCATTTCTTTCTAGGCTTTTTTTTCTTGTTTATGTTTACGTTTTTTATTTTTTTTTTCCATATTCCTTTTCATTCTTTCTCCTCGTTTTCGTCTTGTTTTTTCCTTTCTCGTTTTCTTTCTTTTTTTTTTTTTTTTTTTTTTATTCATCGTTTTTCTTTTTCATATGTTTAAAATAGTTTAAATTAAAATATAATTTTTGTATTTACACATATATAAAATAATAACAAACCTATATCATTATAGTTCTTTTTTCAACTTTATTTTAAAATTTTCTTTTCCATTTTTAAAGATGGAACAATCCAAATATTTTTAAATTGTAATACTAGATTTTTTTTTATTTTTCTTTAAACGTACCATTCACCTTTAAACCTAAGTTTCTAAGTTTTCAGTTTAATGTCTAATAGATATGTGACCTAATAAACTAATAAACTGTGTGTGTTTTTTTTTTAATTCAAAGTTCTATTAGATTCAAAATTTTGAAAACTTAATAATTAAATTTATAATTTAACAAATTTAATATCAAAATATACGAATTGATATTAACATATATCAATGTGTTCAAAATATCATTTTGCTTATTGATCACTTTGGGTTTTGTTTCTTTCTTTTTTTTTTTTTTTTTTTTTTTTTTTTACAATGAGTTATGTTTCATTTTAGTCATTGTACTTTAAAATGTTCAATTTTAGTCCAAGTAATTTCAATAAAGTTTAAAATTGGTCTTATAGTGAGTTTATTGTTAGTTTTCTAAAAAAAAAGTTATAGAAATAATAATAATAGAGACCAATTATTTTTTTTTAGAAATATGTTCACATTGTGTCTCTCATTGTATGAAAAATATTACTTAAAAATTTTTGATCAAAATTAACTTAAACTTACAGTAGGGACAAATTTCAAGTACAGACTAAAATTACTTCTATATAGCTCCACTCACATAAAGTTTTGGATCCGCCACTGATATCACTATATTAAATAATCTTTATACGAATTCAAGCCCCCCCTCACATAAATTTCTGGATCCGCCACTGAGCACAGTCATGTTCCCTTCTCTTTCTCTCTCACTCCCTTGCTCCGCCCAAGAAGAGACGGCGGGTTGTTGTTGTTGGGACACGGCGGCACACTTTCAGGGTGGCAAGGAGCCCCCTCGCTCATAATGCATGTGCACAAATAAAATGGAAGCTCTGCATGAGTATCACAAAATGATTCCACTCTCCCAATCCCCACGTAACATGGTTGACACGTCAGCCTACACTCGTCTTCGTTCGGACACCCACCGTCGATCACCGACAACATGCACTGCCCCATCACCGTCTCCGCCACCTCTACATTCACATACAAAACTCACCATAAACAATCGTCGTGTTATACCATAACTTATCGACTTATTAAGTTTTTGGATTATACAATAGTAGCTCATCCTATCTTCAAATTAATTTCTATATTGTCAATTCTTCCCCTATCTGTTGTTAAGTCTAATGAAAGGAAGGAAAAAAGAAAATTGTGGTGAGGTACACATTGCAATGTCATAGTTGTACCTGAAATGAATAGCGACAATAGCAAGAGGAAATAAAAGGGAATGGAGAGCCTGAGGATTAATATCATTTTTATTTTGTCCACTAAATTATGCTCGAATTGATTTGGAGTATGAGAACAGGTGAATTTATAGTGAGGGAAGAGTGGCATGTGTTATGAGATAAAATCCCAAAGATTTTGTGCATGTGAATAGATTTATTGTAAGTTTGAGTAGAGTCTCTACAAGGGTAACCAACTTCCAATGTCCACAAACTCGTTTTACCTGTGTATATATTTTTTCAAACAAAACTATTATGCATTTTTTTTTAAGTTCTGCAACATTTTGGGATGAAAATTTTGAACATTTGACCACTTGGTTGAGGATACATACCAATTACCACTGAACTATTCTCACTTTTGCCTTTTCATTTACTTTAAATTTATGTTAATTAAATAGAGAATGGAATTTATGAGAATACAGGGTATCATTTCTTTTATTAGAATTAAATAAATAGGTGAGAATGTAAAGTTTGAGATTTGGTAATCCATAGGAGTTATAGCTGATATGTATCTGTTTTTACAGCATGTTAGAGGAAATTGAAATGATTAATTAAAAACAAATCCAATAATTATGAGAGAAGTAATTATAATTTAATTTGTAGCTGCAAACTTGCAATCTTAACAGCATTTAAAGTAAACACAAACATCAGAGAACATCAAAATTTCTTTTCTTATTCTTGATGTCCAATACAAACATTACATACGAATCTGAAAACGAAAAAAGAAACAAAGGAACATCACTTCACTACCATATAAACAAATTATTCGAGAGTAACGATAAAACACAATATATTTGCTTTTTTTTTTTTTTTTTTGTCTCTCTGTTTTTGAGAAATACGAGAATAGATCACCTTTACCCTAGTTTCACTTTATTTTTGGGACAAGGATACAAGAAGAACAGAGATATTCTAAACCTATGAATAATGAGGCATCACTAATGGTTACATAAATGCAAAATTGAATTGTGTCTAATCAGGTTTCAGGAAAAACTAACCTTCCAAAAAGAAAACCCATTACATTAGGCCTAAACTTAATGACCAATTCAGGGGGATTCCAATTGATTCCCAAATGCATCAGGTTGAGGAGTCAGTAATGGCTAAGGAAGAAGACAGAGGATATGGCCTGGGACTTTACAGTTTACTGGGTCCATTCGCTCGTGAGTTTAGATTAGTGAGAGAGGGGAAGGAGGGTATGGACTGCAGAATCAATTTCCGACCGATTCTAGTCGACGACGGTGGCCTGAAGTCGCCCTGTGGCGGAGGTAGAGTGACCCTCTTACTGTTGGGAGAAACATTCTTAACACTAGTGTTAGAAGTGCAACCATTACAAAGAGTTTCCGGCATCACATCCTCACAGGGGGTTTTCTCAAACTTGGGCTCCGTTTGAATGATGCCATGCTTCTCGAGTTTGAATCGAACGCTCAATCTAGAGGAGGATTCGTCGTCGATGAAAGATGGAAGTTTCCTCTTCAATTGGAATGGCAGTGGAATCAATGATCTGAAAGGATCAACAATTTTATTAATGGTTATGAATCTAACAACTTTATTCTAAATATATATAAACATCGTTACATCAATAAATAGATCTTGTTTACCTGCATGGTCCTAGCGGCGTCGAGGGAACAGCATTGTTTGGGTTCTGCCGATCTTCATCACTCTGTTCTTCTGCATTTTTTTGGCAATGTTCTCTTCCTTCTTCCTCTTGTTCAGTTTCAATTCCTATTAGAGCTGATTCTGAATCCAAAGAGATTGGCATATTTTAAAGAAACAAGAATGGACATTATTCAATAAGAAATAACAAGTATTGGCTTTTGACTAGCCTACTGTTTTGATGAGA
The DNA here is from genome assembly GCA_036850905.1 of Luffa acutangula. NCBI lineage: Eukaryota > Viridiplantae > Streptophyta > Magnoliopsida > Cucurbitales > Cucurbitaceae > Luffa > Luffa acutangula. Next base: position 46,875,010 of record CM072098.1, on the reverse strand, counting down.
AAATGTAGCCAGAATTTAGCAATTCAATAAGTTGTCTTGTCAGCAACCAAGTTAGGATAAGAAAGAACAATATACTGTATCTTAGAGAAAGGTTGGAAATAAAATGCAGCAAGCAGAGTTACATGATTAATGGGGGCATAGAGGACAGATATGACCAAAGCGATGTCAAACTCACCATCTTTCCTTCCATATGCGTTTTTACAACCTTCACATCTGCAGTTGATGGAGCATCCAACACCGCCCTTTTTGAAGAAGAAAAACACCAAGATCAGTTCAGATATGATGTACAACACACCAGAGAAGAACTTGACAAAACGAACGGAAGTAATCAAATCACCTGATAGCATTCGCAGTATTTTTTCAAGCAACTTGATTTCTTACAGTTGCATCCTCGTTTATGCCGTGCTGAAGCTGGAGTCTTGTTCGAATCAACCTGCAAGACAACTTATCAGGATCAAACTACAGGCCACGGTGCAGACAAATTCTTTAACAAAGTGGTGAATATTTAAGGCATATTATCTAACCCCAAGTTCAGAAATAGAATCGGAGTTCGTGATCACTTTAGGAGCAAACGCAAGGGGATTGCGAGATTCAATCTGTCTGCGAGTCTCAAGAACCACGGCTTCGTGTATCGGTTTATTGAAGCAGTCTTGACATGAACATGGCTCAATGCAGTATACACCAGCAGCAAAGCATTCACAATAGCTGAAGAAAATTACTGGTTTAGATTGAGATTTTGATGTAATCAATACTACTTTAAGTGCATAAACTGTTGCAAAATCGAACTTTTTGCATCTTTCACTAGATTAGTGTGACATTGTTCATTATAAACTTAAACAAGACCAAACTTTAACGCAGATTGCCTAATTTTAAAATAATGGAATGATATCTCAGCATCAGCAATGGTATTAGCAAATCTTTAAAAAAAGTATATACAACATTGTTACTTACAGCTTCAGGCACCTAGATTTCTTACAGTTACAACGTTTACACGCCCCAATTCCAGCATTTTCCATCAATTTCCTACAAATCCATTCACAAATCATTAGCCAATCCAAAATGACAACAATCCAAATACATAGAAACGAACAAAATTTCTCACAGGAAATACATAAACATATCCAAGTTCGACTTACCCATTCTTTTTAGGGTTGATCTGATTGAGATCTTCCCCAATCAGATTCGCAGGTTCTTGAGAAGGGTTTTCACTTTCAGGAGTGGATGAAGCCAAAAGGGGTTGATCTTGAGTGGAATTTGGGATAAAAATGGGGGCAGAAGAGCTGGGAAGACTCAGCTGCCTTTCAGAACCCAGATTCTCGGAATCTGAATGCTTCAAAGTCGCCGCAAGAGTATTCAAGTGCAAACCGATCCCAGGCAGAGTGCATCGAAATGAAGAAGAAGAACCGCGGATTGACCCATCGCCCGCCGCCGCCGCTGCCGCCGCCGTGTGGGGCGTTCCCGCCATTTCGAAATCTAGACATCGCCTCCGCATGTTCCCGCTCTGTAGGTTAAAGAGAGGCTACACACAATCACAAGTTCACAACCACACTTTCCGTTAGCGCCAAAATCTTTGCTTCTAAAACCTTTTTATTTTTTTTCTTTTTTACACTCTCTTTGCTTCTAAAATAATAATAAATTATGTTTTTATTTATCATTTCTTTTTGTCCCCTAATAATTACATTGTTTCTTTTTCTTTTACATATAAATATTAACATATCATAAATTTTGGAAATAGAGAATCTTTGATTATTAGTTTCTTCAACTCTAAAAATCTATCAAATTAGTCCTTAAATTTTTAATGGTCTTTTTTTTCTATCATAGTCAAATATCCGATAGTCACACAAATTTAAAATGTCAATAATTTTATCAAACATAATATTAAAAGTTTATAAACTTATATTACACATACTTAAAAGTAAAAAACATTTCAAACTTCGACCTTAAAAATTCAAGATCTATTAAACACTTCATAAATTTAAGAAACTATTAGATACAATACAATTCTCAATGTTCATATACCAATTTTGTATTTTAACATTTTAAAAAAGGTTTTAATTTATTTTGCTTTTAAACTTTAATATTTACTTTGTCTTGATTTCAAAATTTTAAATATTTTATTTTCTTTAGTCCTAAATTTAAAAGTTGTATGCTTTAGAATTTAATAATAAATAAATAAATAATTTTTTAAAAAAAAATAAAAAAACTTAGTTCTTATGATTAATTTCTTTTTTATAAGCTTAATATAAATTCAGACCCATTTTCAAATTCATCAGTGGACTTTTTGGATGGAGAGAGTACATGTCAATTAAGCTAATCTGTGTTCGCTTTGGATATTTAGACGTCAAACAAGTCAATGAAGGGAAGACATAACTAAAATATAATATTAAAAGAAACTTCAATTAAAAAAAGGGGTTTGCAGAACAAAAAAACCAAGAAATCATCAAACTCAAATCCAATTTCAATTAAAAAACAAAAACAAACACAAAGCTCAGTTGGCATAACGCTGTTGTTTTTGTTTCAAAAACGTAAGAAAAACAAAACACAGAGGAATAATTCAAACAGATCACCGTTCTCCTTGTACTTTTGTTCAATCTACATTTCACTTTTTTTTTCTTTTTGACCATTCAGTCAAAACAATTGAGTGTAATATAACGCTTAGAAATGCCCATTGAACGAGTCAAATTATTTACCAAAAATAAAAAAATAAAAAATAAAATCTTCTTTATTGAATCCTTGTAAATTTTTCTCGATTACCCCGGAGGTATCTATCCAAACAGTAAAATACTTTTGAACCATTTTTCACCCTCAATCGCCCTGCTTGATAATCATTTGATTTTTGAAAATTATGTTTGTTTTCTCTCAATTTTTCTATTATGATTTTCATCTTTTATCAATGTCACATTTGAATTACTAGTCAAATTTCAAAAACAAAAACTATTTTTTTTAGTTTTTAAAATTTGACTTGATTTTTGAAAACATGGAAAGAATGTATTAGAAAAACATAGAAACTGTAGGTTCAATTAGTGTTTATAAGTTTAATTTTCAAAAACACAAAACCAAATAATTATTGAACTGTACCTAAATTCTTCAAAAAAAAAAAAAAAATCCATAGAAAGACCAAAAAGTTATGTTTGAACAAAAACATTGTCAATGAAACAAGGCCCAAAAAAAAATCTTACCTTGTTTTCAAACGAAACACAATTCTGCAACTCGTCCAAAACGCCGTCGTTTGAGGCAATCGGGCAACGGAATATCAGAACCTCGCCGGCGTCGGAGTCGACCGTTTCCGTTGGAGCGGAGTCCACGGCGGCGGCGGGAGGAATTTCCGGCACGAGAATCTCGAGTAACTGATCCATTATGATAACGGTTCCTTCATTTGAAGAAACTGCTGGCGGGGATCTCGATGGGTTCGAAAAATTCGGCCTGTAGTGGAGTTTAGAAATGGATTTTTGTCTAAAAAAACAATAATGATAAATCAAACTAATAATTTAATTGAATTGAATTACCTTTTTGGGGACTTGAAAGGACTGATGCGTGGAGGGGAAGTGAAAACTGGAAGAGAAGGGAAAGAAATGGAGTTGAATGTTTGAGCAATGTGAATGGATTTAACAGGCTTGATGGGAGAGAGACTGTTGATGAAGTTGAAAACTGGCGAATCCTGCAATAAAAATCACACAAACAAACAAACAATTACAAACCCACATCTCAAAATCTGCACAAAACGTAACCCCAAACCCCAAAACTGAGATACTTAAGAGATGCCCAAAATGAAAAGGAGAAAACCCATATCCCAAATTACACTAGAGACCCAAAAAAAACAGAGGAAAAAGAAAAACCCAATTGAGAAAATGGCGAAAATGGAGATGAAATTACAGAGGAAGAAGAGAAAGAGAAAACCCACATCCCAAATTACACTAAAGACCCAAAAAAACAGAGGAAAAAGAAAACCCCAATTGAGAAAATGTCGAAATGGAGATGAAATTGCAGAGGAAGAAGAGAAAGAGAAAACCCACATCCCAAATTACACTAAAGACCCAAAGAAACAGAGGAAAAAGAGAAACCCAATTGAGAAAATGGCGAAAATGGAGATGAAATTACAGAGGATGAAGAAAACAAGAAAACCCCAATTGAGAAAATGGCGAAAATGGAGAAGGAATTGCAGAGGAAGAAGAGAAAGAGCAAACCCACATCCCAAATTACACTAAAGACCCAAAAAAACAGAGGAAAAAGAAGAACCCAATTGAGAAAACGGCGAGAATGGAGAAGAAATTACAGAGGATGAAGAAAAGAAGAAAAACCCAATTGAGAAAGAGGAGTTGCAGTTAGAGAGAGAAAAGGGGAAGTTCGAAAACCAAATGGGGAAAGAATTAACCTCGAATTTGGAGAGAGGAGGAGGAGGAGGAGGAGGCCTGGTGGGGTTCTTGTCGGGCGTGGAATCCATTGTTGAAGGAACTCAGAAACTGGAGAAAGAAAGCGGAGGTTTCGTCATGTGTTTGTGTGAAGAAGAAGGAAAGGCGTTTGAAGATGAAAATTGAAGAGAGCGGGAAAGCGAGAGAGATAAACTGGAAGGGAAGGGGCTACATTCGAAGGCGTTGTAGGTAAGAAAGGCCCAAAGCCACAGAGCCACAGCCACAGCCACTCACTCTCGCTCACAACCCATTCAATATAATCTCTCTCACTTTTCAAAAAGTAACGCCTCCTCCAATTCTCTTTTAACTCTCTCCTTGGATTTTCCCCCCATCTTTTCTTTTCTTTTTTTTTTTTCTTTTACTTAAATTACAAATAGTCCCCAAGTTTTCGAGGTTTTATCAATTTGGTATTTGAAGTTTAAAAAGTTTCAAATAAGTCTCTAAACTTTTAATTTTATGTCCAATAGGTCCTTCAACTTTAAAAAGTATTCAATAAGTCCTCAAACTTTCATTTTTGTGTTCAATAGGTCTCTCAACTTTTAATTTTGTGTCGAAAGGGTCATTCATTTATTTTACATTTTTTTAAATTCATAAACCTACTAGATACAAAATTGGAAGTTTAGAGTTTCAATAAGCATAAAATTCAATTTTATATCTAGTAGATTGATTAATTTTTAAAAATTTTGAATATGTTTGGGACCTACTAGACACAAAATTGAAAGTTTGGGAACCTATTAGATATTTTTAAAGTTTAGGGACCTATTAGATACAAAATTGAAAGTTCGGGGACCTATTAGACAATTTTTAAAGTTCATGGACTAAATTGATACAACATTGAAAGTTTAGGGACTAGACTTGTAATTTAACCCTTACAAATTCAATCTCTCTATGTTTGTGACTATTTGGTTTATGAATTTGAAGAGTCTGATAGGTCTTTAAATTTGAAAGTTTATGTTTAACGAGTCTCTAAAATTTCATTTTTGTATCTAATAGGTCATTCTCCTATTAGTTTTTCTTTTTTTAATTTACAGGCATATTAAACACTAGATTGAAAGTTTATTGTTATTACACATAAAATTTAAGTTTATGCCTGACTTATCAGTTAATTTTCAAAAGTTATAAATATGTCAAAGACTTATAAGACACAAAATTGAAATTTTGAGGACCTAATAAAAACCCTATTAGACACACTATTGAAAGTTCAAAAACCTAATAGTTACTTTTAAAAATTCATGGATCACACAAACATAAAATTTTAGGAGGCGTTTGGGGCACCGGTATATGGAATCTAGATGCCTGAGAATCAGATTCCCATGGAAAAGTTTTTCTGGAATCTGGATGTCTATATTTGTTGAGCTGGAATTGGGTTGGAATGAACCTGTGTTTGGGGGTGCAGGATTGGAATTAAGCTGGAATTTAGTTGGTTGTTTTATTGTAAGCTGTTTTTTCCGCTATTTTTTATTTTTTTATTTTTATTTTTTTTACTTTTCTACTTCAATTACAAGCTTACAATTAAAAAACAGAGAGAGAGAGAGAGAGAGAGAGAAAAAAAAAAAAAAAAAAAAAAAAAAAAAAAAAAAACAGCTTACAATAAAACTTACCTCAACCACAATTAAAATTTTCATTGCTATTTATTCTTTTAGAAAAATTTAAAAGTTCTCTTCTCTCCCCTTTTGTTTTCTTCTCTCCTACTTTTAAAAATTATAATGGTGGAAACAAGTAAGATACCCTAATTAGTGAGAAGGTAAGTTTTATTTTATTCTTAACAAAATCTCATTTCAGTTCACAAATTTCAACCAATATATGGGGGATTTGAACTTTAATACTAAGTAATAACACTGACATAAAGTAACATGAGTATAGCTCAACTTGCATAAAATATATATACTCGATCAAGAGATCTGAGATTCGAATTTCCCACCCCACATATTGTGTAAAAAAAAAAAAACTTATTGGTCATTCATTTTGATCCTTAAAGACTTGCTGGTTATTCATTTTGGTCCTTGAACTTGGTAAAAAAAACAAATGGAAAGGCACAAAAACTAATGTGATTCTAAATGATGGAAATGGGATCCTCAAAGCCATTTTTCGCAATAGTGAATGTCGTTTCGAGAAAAGGTGAAACTTCATCAGTTCGAGTCTCCTTGTTTAAGATGATAATTTTTTCAACTTATAAATCATCATTGTCGAGAGTACGACCAAAGTCCAACATTGGTTAGATCAAATGAAGATCATGAGTATATATAAGTGAGAAACAATATCTCCATTCAAATGAGGTCTTTTGGCCAGTAAAACTAAAAGCAAAACCATGAGAATTTATATCCAAAGTGAACAATATCATACAATTATGGTCATGCTCCTAAATATTTGGTTGTGATGAACAAATGTAGTAAACTCTAATGACATAGTCATATATAGTGATATGTGGTTAAGCTCTATTAGATAGGTTGTGTGCTCCAAAGAAGAAAAGCTAGCTTCGATAAGAGCAAACTTTTGTTGAAGATGGCGAGGTGGACGTATAGAGATGACTATTCGATGGGAGGTTACGTAGTACTTTGTTCAAATGGAGAATTGTTAGAGGAACACAACACAAAGTCTCACATTGGTTATGATTACGAAAAAGTGTGATCATGGATATAAGTAAGAGACAACCACTCCACTAGTACAGGGGCTTTTGAGTGGAACCAATAACAAAGTCGTGAAGGTTTATGCTTAAAGCGGATAGTCATATCATTGGTGGAGATATGTCAATAGTACTTAAGTCTGTTAATCAAAAGAAGAGACTTTTGTGGTCCTTCATTCAAGAGAAGCATTGTTTGAGAATGTGACCAAAGTCCCACGTTAGTTAGATAAGAGAAAATTCATGAGTATATGAGTGAACAATGTTAACGTCATTGTGAAATTTTTTTATTTTTTAAAAACTCAAAAACTAAGGCTCTGTTTGATAACCATTTGGTTTTTGGTGTTTCGTTTTTTAAAATTAAGCTTGTTTTCTCTCAATTTTCCTACGGTTTTCATCTTTGTCAAGGGCACATTTGAATTTCTTGCCAAACTCCAAAAACAAAAACAAATTTTTGAAAACTACTTTTTTTTAGTTTTCAAAATTTGGCTTAGTTTTTGAAAACATGGAAAGAACGTATTAGGAAAACAAAGAAATTTGTAGGCCAAAGTAGTGTTTATAGGCTTAATTTTCAAAAACCAAAAACCAAAAAACAATTAGTTATCGGATCCGTTGTTATCAAAATCTTGTAGGGTATTCCCACCTGATTTGCACATGATAAACTAAGATTGTGGGGAGAAAAATATCCCGGAAAAAAAAAAAGAAAAAAGAAATTAAAGGTTGGTGTGTCTACATACAACTATATATATATATATATATATATATATATATATATATATATATATATTTTGTCAAATTTTTAAAACCAAGTTGACCAAGTCTAAAAGTAAAACCTCTCACAGTGTAAGTTTTTTTTTTTTTCTTTTTTCTTTTTTCTCCTGAAATCTGTAAAAATTAGAAATTAAAAATTGGAATAAAAGAAAAGAAAAAAGTAGTAAAACCTGCCACATGGACAAAGACTTTGGAGGAGAATTTCGTAATTTGGAATGGTTTGCGCTTTTATTTGTCAGTTATGATTCTTCTGACCAGTAATGTCAAACTTGTACTCAAATTTTAATTATGTGCAATTTACGGGATACTATTTTTAAATGATTAGACGTAATTAATGGTCATTAGGAAGGATTGATGATTCCATAATTAATTGATGGTCTACATTAAAAAAAAACATGACTGCATAGTGTTTTTGAGTAACAAGCCTATTTTGTATCTTCAAACAAAAGTTAATGTTTAATTTGATAATCTATTTCCACTGTAATTTTCTTTGTTTCGTTACTTACTTCATTTTCATGTTTTAAAAAACCAAGTCAAATTTTAAAATCAAGAAAATTCATTAATAAAGATGAAAATCATACTAAAGAAATTAAGTGAAAACAAGCATAATTTTCAAAAAAAAAAAAAAGAAAAAAACAAATAGTTAACATAGAGCCTAAATATTATATAATTTTTATTATCACACATTGTTGGAAAAAAAAACACAGTTATATAATCAATATAGATTATTTTAAAAATGTATCTTTTTAGTCATTCACCCTATGATTTTATAAAAACAATTTTATGTTCTTTTTTTCATGATAGCGTTTTTTTACTCCACACAAATGGTATGTTTTGGGACTTGTAGAGACTTGGTTTCATCAACTTTCAACAATGTCACTTGTTTAAGTAGGTCGTAGTTACATACGTGCTACTAACTAAACAGTTATGAAGGTAAGTTTAAGTGTTACACCTAATTTGGCTTTAAGCTAAACCTAAAAGCTACCTAGTTTAATTGAGTCGTAGTAATAAACAATGTAAGATTAGTAAATATCATTCTGAGTATAACTCAATTAGTTAAGGCATATACTCTTGACTAAGAGATCAGAGTTTCAAATCCTCCCACCGCACATATGTTCAACCAAAAAAAGGTGAGATCAGTAAGTCAAAGTTCAAGTGATTCATAGCTTAGGTGAAACAAGAAAAAATTGTTAGACCTAAATAAAAGGCCTCAAACGCTTCAACTAGTCAAATCCCTAATAGGTACGGTACATAGGTGTGACTTTGCACCTTAAATCATCCACAATCATGTCAAACTACTACATGTTTTAACAAATATATGTTGACTCTACTAAGGTACCATCTATCTATATATATATATGAATAGAAAACTTACATACCATCTTATACAAGAATGAGTATACAAACTAAACTAACTCAAACATCGGTTAGATGTCTGTCAAATACTACATAAATGTCCAACAACCTTCATTTTTCTAGGTAATCTCCAACCATGCATATTCTTTCGACGTTACTACCCTCTAGTGTTGTCACTTCTAAAACCATACTGATGTGCATTGATATAGTGGGACTATCAACCGACTCATTACTTTGCTTTTATCCTTTACCAATGTGGACTATACTTTTTTACTTTCAATTTTGAAATATAAATGTCACAACATACCATCTTTATCAAGCCAATTGAAAAAAAAAATAATAAAAAAAAAATTGAAGGACGGAAGTAACAAAAAGGTTTTGAATGCAAAATTGAAAAGGGAATGAAAACTCTTTTTTCCCCTTTTTGAGAGAAATCAGACTCATAAAATTAAAATAATAATAATTTAAAAAAGAAAAAAGAAAAAAGAAAAAGGGAGAGACAGATAGAAGGTTTTGGCGGGCGACAGATTTGAAAGCCAATTATCCAAAACCATAAAAAGAAAAAGAAAAAGAAAAAGAAAATGAACGCGAGAGAGGGCACGTGTAGGGTATGTGTCCCTATTAATTAAGGGGAAGGGCCCTTAAACTCCAAGGGCAGGCATCACGTGACCCACCACATTTATTTATTTTTCTTTTTTTCTTTATTTTTTATTTTTGTTTTAAACACTAACTCCCACATTCTCTGAAGAGAAAAGATCGTCGAGAAATCATGGTGTCCACTCCATGCGTATTTACTCCGTCACGTGCTTTTTCTTAGCCCATTTGTCAACTGAATAAAGAACCCATCTATTTTTATTTCTTTTTTTAAAATAAAAAATAAAAAATAAAAAAAATAAAGAAGGACCTGGATTTTTTTAGTTTAAAAATTTTAACTGACATGTCGTCTGGGTAGCACGACATGGTTCCTCCTTTCATCTCTTATCTTTTCTTTTTTGTTGGATTGTTAAAAAAATATTGTCAATTAGAATCTAATGTTTCGGATTAATGGAATAAAGTGTGATTTGTGAAGTTGACTAAACCACAAATGGGGATTTTTTTTTAAGAACAAATTGTTGATGGTCGATTTTAGCCAGAGGATCTCACCTGACCTTCACGTGCCACCAACGGTAAATTTGTAGATGAGGGGGGAAGACGTGGCTTGCAAGACAGTAAACCTGCACACCGGTGTGGTGCTCGCCACACCGGCTCCGATGCTTAAGTCAGCAAACAGAACGGTAGGGAGTGGAAAATAAGAGCAAGAGGAGAGAGTAGAAAATGTTGAGTAGTGTTTAGGGATAGAATTCGGGATCCCTCTTCAGTGGCGAAGAGGGATATAAATACATGCTCATCCTCCTAGGGTTTTTAGGGATTCGGAGGCGTTTTAGGTCAAACCAGGCGAAACCGAGGCGGCCAAAGGTGGTGGGGACCAAACGGCATCGAACGGACTCGGCCCGTGCAACCGGGTCGAATGGTCGGCCTCGGCCTTTTGTCGAGGCCGACCATATGGGTCGGGCCATGTTGGCCCGACCCTTTGGCCCGGTCTTCCTATGGGTCGGTCTTTTGGTCCTACATCTGCCCGTTTGTCCTCGTCAGCTCCTTGTGTGGTCCAAAATCACCTATAACACAAATGTTTCTTTTTCAATATTCTTTTCCCTTTCAACTTATGGGTAAAAAAAAATAAAAATAAAAAAAACTTATGAGTTTGACTACATATTAATATGTAGGTATTTATTTATACATTACGATTAAAATCTTTACAATTTTTTTTATCCAAAAAAAAGGTCCAAAACTAAGCAAACAGCCAATTGATTTTCACCAAAAATTAGCTAGCCTCCAAATCCACGATCATCTTCATTCCAAGCTAGCCACTGGTTTTTGCTTCAGACTCGCTCATAGTCAACACTAAATCAGTCCCAAACTCATAAACTAAGCCTGCAATAACATTACCCTCAGAATGAAGCATTTTGCACATATAATTCATCGAAAAATACAATTTAGGAGGAGATAAACATAACCAAATTAGCCCAACCTAAATCATGCAAGCCCCCGAGCAAGTCTAAACTATATATTATGGCTTGAAGAGGCTTAGAAGTTAGAATAATTTTTCTTAAAAATATATATATTTTAATAATGGTGTGTAGAAATATATCTCTCTTTCTCATGATGCACTTTTTTTGGTCTGTAATGGGTCCACCAAACTGACCCATTGGGCTTCTAAAAAAACTGACCTATTGGGCTGTGAGTTAGATCAGAGCCCAACCCAAATTTTATGGGCCGGATTGGGTTCTAATTTATAAATTCGGCCCATTTGTTACCTATCACACCACCCTCTCAAATAAATTCTACTGCTCGTGTAATTCATAATTTCATGGACTGATTTAATTTTTATTGGCTTTTTTTACATGTACAGACTGCTTGGAGTAAATGTATACAAAAAAAAAAAAAAAAAAAAAAAAAAAGTAATTGAACACAATTGTTAAAAAAACATGAACCAAATTATCTTTCCATTTCTTCTTTTAAGGTCAACATGAGTATAGTTGATAAATTATATGGGTTGATGCCAAAATTTGGCCAAGGAACTCACCTGACCTCCACGTGACATCAACGGTAAATTTATTTGAATGGGAAAGACGTGGCCTGCAAAACAAGATAGAGAACTAAGCACCGGCGTGGTGCACGCCACACCGACTCCGATGTTTAAGTCAGAAAAACGGAAGTAGGAGGGCTAGAGAGTAAGAGAAGAGAGTAGCGAGTTCGGGTCCCCTTCTTCAGTGGCGAAGAGGGGTATAAATACATGCTCGGGCTTCTAAGGTTTGGAGGAAATACATGCTCGGGTTTCTAGGGTTTGGAGGCGTTCTGGGACGAAGTAGGTTGGACCGGGACGGCTAGAGGAGGTAGGGGCCAAGCGGAGGCAAACGGCGCGGGCCAGGCAGAGGTCGACCGTACGGGTCGGGCCACGTTGGCCCGACCCGTTGGACTGATCTTCCTCTGGGTCGTCTCCTGGTCCCATCTTCATTCGGTTGTCCTCGTCAGCTCCTTGTACACCATGGTGGTCCGAAATTACCTATAACAATATGATCAATCAAAAAACAAAAAATGAAAATGAAATATTATGTATCACTAAATGGAAATATTATGGGGCAAAAAAAATTGGGGATAATTTATTGACATAACCAAATAGCGAAGGTCAAGATGAACATAGTTGACTTGTAGTAATAAGAGGTATGTGGTTAAAATTCCTTCACTCACGTGTTGTGAAAAAAAAATAAGAAATGTACAAGAAATCTAAACCAATGTATTAAATTTTCATCGACATTTCCTCATATCCATGAGTTCGACATTGACACGAGGGTGAATCTACATTTTGATTATACCATAGAGTAATCTATCAAAATAATAATAAAATGTAATTGATGTAGAGACAATATTTATAATAAGTATTTATTTTATTTTGAAAAATATAAAATATTTATTTATTACTTTAAATATTTGTTAAAATATTTATTGTTTTAAATGTTTTTTTTTTCAAAAATATTTATCGAAATCCACATTTTCGACATTTTAACCATTGATCTCAATTAATTAAGAATTGCGGAAAACTCTGTATCTAGACACGATGCAAGAAATATATAAAATAATAAAAAGAGAAAAGTATTTATGATTTATTCACAAATCTGAAAATACTTTCTCTAAAGTCTAAATGGTCTATAATGGACCATTTATGGAGTCTTTTTTTTTTTTTTTTTCAATAGTATTGATTTGAATTTGATTTTTATTTTTCTATTTGGTTCAACAACATGGAGTTGAAGATTCAAATCTACACTTTCTTAGTCCTAAGCACATATTTTATGTCCATTATTATTCAAAATTGATTTTTATAGAAAAATTTATATTGAACTTTGGTTTCTAACTATCGTTAAGTTCAAATTAGAGTTAGTTTTCAATTCTTTGAAATAGTTCAAATTACATCTGTTATAGGCAATTTTGGACCACCCCGATATACAAGGAGCTGACGAGGACAACCGGGAAGAAATCGGGCTGAAAGATTGATCAAGGAGGCAAAACCGGCAAGTGGGACGGGCCAAGACCGAAGGGGTCGGGTTTTTGGCCGCCTCGGTTTCGCCTGGTTTGACCTAAAACGCCTCCAAATCCCTAAAAACCCTAGGAGGATGAGCAGTTATTTATATCCCTCTTCGCCACTGAAGAAGGGGACCGAATTCTATCCCTAAACTCTATTCTATATTTTCTACTCTCTCCTCTTGCTCTTACTTTTCCACTCCCTACCGTTCTGTTTGCTGACTTAAGCATCAGAGCCGGTGTGGCGAGCACCACACCGGTGTGCAGGTTTACTGTCTTGCAGGCCACGTCTTCCCCCCTCATCTACAAATTTACCGTTGGTGGCACGTGAAGGTCAGGTGGGATCCTCTGGCCAAAATCGACCATCAACAACATATTTTGTTTGAAGTTATAATGTTCGAATAAGTTACGCTTATACTATAAGAAAAAATTGTACAATTAACTATTTTCTCTATGACAAGGCCAGATGAGTAATTTTGGCATAAAACTAATTTAATTTAAGCTTTTATCCTAAAATGACAAAACTATAAGAAAATAGTGGTTTCTTCGTCGGACTACAAAATGCATAAAGAGGGAATCAATTCCCCTTTTGTCTGCCATTTCCATGCCTTCTACAGGATAAATATTTAAGCTTTTAATTTATTCAACCCCTTTTTTTGAAATAAAAAATAACAATAAGAATAATATGACTATGTATATTGAAGGTTTTGAATGTGCGGAAGATTTAGATCAAAATGTTAATAGAAATATCGATAAAATATTAAGGTTAAATTATAAAAAATACCCATGAACTATGAGGTTTATTTATAAAAAATGCCCCTGAACTATGGAGTTTGTTTAAAAAATGCCCCTGAATTTTGAAAAGTTTCAAAAATACCTATGAACTTTGAAAAATGTTTCGAAAATACCTTTGCTGTTAATTTTTTTATGGAAACCGATAAAGTTCCAGTTTCAAAAATACCCTTGAACTTTTAAAAAAATTAAAAAAATATTCTTATTGAAAAACGTTTCTTCTTTTTTCCTTTTTTCACTGTAAATTCTAACGGTTTCCATCCAAAAATTAATGACAAGAGTATTATTTTTGAAACATTTTTCAAAGTTCAGAGACATTTTTGTAGTTTCGGAATATTTTTTATAATTTAGCCAAATATTAATGTCGATCGATATTGTTTGAAAAAAAAACCAATTATAAATACAAAAAAATCTTAAAAGATATTTAAATTAACAAATATACATTTTTCTCTTTTTTGTTGATATTTTAATTATATCTCGTAATTTTTCTATGATATAATGAAAATATAGATTCACTCCTTCTGTCAATATCGAATCTATTGACAGAAATCTAAAACTCGTAATATATCACATATTACGAGTTATATAGATCAACTTCTAAGACCACCTTGTTTTTACAAATTATATAGATTTAGATTTTCGCATTAGTAGCAGAAATTCAAACCTTGATTTTGTTTTTGTTTTTTTATTAAATTATATAATTTCAGATTTATGGAGTGAAGTTTTAAGAAAATAAGGAAATGACAGAAAGTATATATAATTATCGAAATTGATTTTTTTTTTATAAAAAAAAGAAAATACAAAATACAAAATCGAAAGGTTTAATGGTGTAATAATTGGTGTCTCCCACTTCTCCTAATAAAGCTTTGTCGATTTCCATTTATTTTTCCATGCAAATCTGATATTATCTTTATCCATCCAACCAAAATCCAATAAAAGAATAGATGAAATTGGACGCTTTATTATTATTATTTTTTTTTGGTTACACTAATAGTCAAATTAATTGATTTTATGAAAATTTGATATCCATTGTTTAGAATTATTTGGATTGCCGGTGTTCAATATTTTTTCTACACATTTATTTTAGTCTTGTGAATAATTTTAAAATTCTGAAGCTCAATCTTGATTTTTTTTTTTTAAACTAATTAAGTGTTTTTTTTTTTTTGAAAATAACTAATTAAGTACTTTAATCAATTTCTTTTTTCATTTACTTTTAGAGAATTAATTAATTTTACGTTTAAATTCACACTTTCTTTGTATCAGAAGTCAAACTTAAATAAATAGTACAATCAACGACTCTACATAAATAACAAACCCTTTTTTTAAAAAACCAAAAAAAACCAAAAATAAAAAAATAAAAAAATGAAGGATCCATTTGGAATACATTTCAGTTTTAGTGTTTGTTAAGAATGCATTTTCTTTTAAACATTTTGTATAAAAATTGTTTAGAATTTAAACACTAATATCTTTTACTACATTTTCTCATAAGTGTTTTAATACACAAGTTATTACATATTTAAAAACTATTTTTAAAAAATTCGCGTTTCTCTCAAAATGATTTATTTCTCAATCTCATTTTTTAATAAGTAATTTTTAGTGATTACCAAACATTAGCAATTTGTTGAAAATGATTTTTTTTTCTCAAAATTAAACACTTAAAAGTTAAATCAAACACACTTGAAATAACTTTTAGAAATGTAAAAAAAAAAAAAAAAAAAAAGAATCATCCATAAAATAGCTATTCCTACCATACTATAACAATTATTTGACCATGGACTTAATTTCTATCTTTTGACCATTAAAAAATAAACCGTAGACATCCATTCCAAACATAATTTAGTAAATGTGATATTTATTTATTTAAAGTTCAATAATGTGGAGTTAGAAGATTCAAACCGATATGACTTCTTAGTCCACAAATACATATTTTTACATATTTCATGTCAGTTGTCGAAAGTGACATTTATTACTATTTCAAACGTTGAGATGGATGGATCATCTAATTTTATAATGGGGAGAGGAGAGGAATGCAATATAGGAAATAAGCACTTTCAAAATAATAATTTACAATTTGTCAAATTCTCATTATTATATTCTGAAAAAAGGAATAAAAATAAAGCGACAGTGTACTTTGTTGTTAGTGTGAAATT
Organism: Luffa acutangula; assembly: GCA_036850905.1. Classification (NCBI taxonomy): domain Eukaryota; kingdom Viridiplantae; phylum Streptophyta; class Magnoliopsida; order Cucurbitales; family Cucurbitaceae; genus Luffa; species Luffa acutangula. The sequence continues at coordinate 46,858,796 of CM072098.1, read as the reverse complement.
CAATAATTTCGATATTATCGATTTATTTGAAAAATTGATGTGGACGCTTATGCGACATTATACATTCTGTCCCTCCACTCCATGGGACATAAAGAGAGAGAGAAACATTGAAGATTTGTCCATTTTTGTTTTCAACCAAACAAATAAAAAAAGAATTAAAACTTTCACAAGCTCTCTTGGAAATTTTGTCACTTTGTTTCTTCTTAAATAATCACATTCATTTTATTCCAATTTTCCAATCTCATCCCATAATCATAATATTATATTCTCAATAGAAAAAATGAAACACAGTTGTAGCCAGAATCTAGACACACAGAAAAAAAACATCTGATCTTCACGTGACAACAACTATAAATTTACTTGAAGGGAGGAGACGTTGCCTGCAAAACAAAAGAAAACCACACGTCGATGTGGTGCTTGTTACACTGACTCTGATGCTTAAGATAGTTAGGATATTATGTGAGTGTAGTAAGTAAAAAGTAAGAGGAAGAAGATCAGAATTTACAATAAGAATTTGCTCACTTTCTCCAAGATTGAAGGAGGGTACTTATACTTTGGTCCATTTTTAGAGTTTTACTCGAGGACGGTTTAGGGTTTGAACAAATCGAACTGGACCGACAAAGGACCCTAGGAGTTGGATGCGAGCTGGGCAAGGAGGCCCAAGAATTAGCCTAGGGTCAGCCTCGATCGAGACCAGGGATTGGGTCAAAGTCCAATTCCCTTTGGTTGTTCTTTTCTTTAGAGTCTAGTTTCTTTCTGCTTTTTTTTTTTGTAGTCGATCCATGTAGCCTCGATATGTTTCTCGATAATCGGAATGGTTCAAAACTCCCTATATTAGTAATTTTTTAAAAAAGTTAATGTATGTCCATTTCATTAATTTGTACCTATATACATTCAAATATTAATTAACTACGTGCGATATTTATCAACCAATTTTTTAAATTTAACGGATACAAATATCAAACTTCAAAACATGAAAATGATGTACAAATAACGTTGAGTTATGTTCGTATATTAATTATTTAAAATATTAGATCAGAGTAGTAACCTTATCTTTAATTCTTATCCAATCCCACACGCACGCTTTATTAGAAAATGGAATCCTATTTTGCAGGAAAAGAACATGAAATGTAATTTTAGCAGCTATTTGCTTTTATATTCATTTCAGGTACAATTATAAAAAGAAAGTTTTAGTTCAAAAATTATATTTTAATCCAGAAAAAAAAACTTTTTAGCTATGACACGCGTCAAATTGGCAATTGTACACGTTACTAATTTGGTACACGTGTCCATGCATTACTACACGAATCTTGTTTACGTAAGACTGGTTGGATCCTATCCAAACCACCTTCTGTCCCATCCGCTTTACTCGTTTGATTTTTCTTTTTCTTTTTTTCTTTTTTAAAGGTGCCACGTCATATTTCATTTTTAATTTAGCTAATTTTTGAACGATATTTTGGGGAATTTTTGTTTTATTACAAGTTTAGGATAATATCAAAAAGTACCACATAACTTCATTTTGAAGCTTTGTTAATTTATTTTCGTCACGGACGAATTTATTCTTATTAATCCTCCGTTTCCTTTAATAATATGCTTAAGTTTGTGTGAAGTTTGAAATTTCTTTTAACAATATATTAAATTATTGATAGTTTTATTTTTATCATCTAAATTAAACTTTCATTTAATATGTTAATATGTTGTAAGGCTCAAGCTTTTTTATATAATCTTTTTAATGTTAATTATATAAAGTTGTTGCATTTTGCTATTTAATTGTCAAGTAGCTATACCAAATAAATATTAATCTTTACCACTTTTAACTTGAATTTATGAAAATTAATAATGAACTATCCGTTAGCGGTTTAACCATTTGATTTTTTAAAATTATTTGAAAAATGAAACTAATTTTTAAAAAAAAAAAAATCTAAAAATTATTATTAAAATTTTGTTAAGAATTGAAATAGTTTATTAAAAGAAGAGTGTGGAACAAGAACCAGTATAATTTTCAAAAACATTAAATTTAAAACGAAAAATGTTAACAAAATCAAACCTTATTTATTTTGACAAACTAGTATAATTTAGTTTAAAATTTATAATATTTTGAATCAATAAACTTTTAATCGAGGATCTAATTTATAGTTTGGGTTTGTCCCAAAAAAAAATAATAAAAAAAAATAAGAAGAAGAAGCAGTTTTGGACAGAGTTGCGTGTATGACTGAAGTATATATATTATATTTACAACTTACAATACAACACTACTACTTTTCCATCATTAATTTACACGTTTATTTGATTTTAATATAAACATAATGCAATTTAATTTTTAAATAATGGAGTTAGATGTTTTAATAAATTATACAAGTTTCTTCATATGTATGGGTGATAGATAACTATAACTTTTTCTGGTCAACCTAAACATGACTTGATTGGTTAGAAATAATAAAAATATTATATATTCTCGACTAAAAGATCGAAGGTTCGAATTTATAATTTCACATGGTTGAAAAAAGTTAAATAAATAAATAAATAAACATTTTCTTTTATATAATGATATCTTCATTATTTAAAGTACAAAATTTTAAGTTAATTAAATATAATGTGAAAAAGTGAAACAAAAGTCAAGGCTCTCATAACAATTCCTTAAAAAAAAAAAAGGAGAAGAAGAAGATAACAATGTCAATTTTTTTCTTTTTTGCTTTTCTGCTTTTTATTTTTTCCAGTTTTTAGAAAAAAAAATCATATATGTTTGATAATTGTTTTTGGTTTTCAGTTTTTTTTTTTCTTTTAAAGAGAGATGAATAAAAAATGTGGAGAAACATCAAAATAAGAATTTAGTGACACAAATACAAATGTGAGAAAGAAAATACTTGGAAAGATAATTATGTTAGAGATGAAATATTTGTTAGACTTTATAAAAAGGTTATTAGTTAGAGATAAAAGAAAAAAAAAATTAAAGGGTAAGAGAACAATTTGAGAGAGATAGTAAGATCAGTAGTAAAGGATATGCTAGAAAAATAATGATAAATTAAAAAAATAAATAAAAGTTATATCGAGAGACAATTTAGAGATTATTTTTTTCAAAAGAAAGTTAGAAATATTATTGTTACATAGAAATATAACAAAGTTATAGAAAAAATTTAGAGATAGATAAGTTAGAGAGAAATAAAAGTTTAGAGAGAAAATTTAGGAAAATGAAAGATATTTGATCTTTTGAGAGAGAAATTGGATAGATATATTAAGAGAGAAATATAAATGAAAATTAAATAAAGATAAACATTTTAGAGGAAAAAAAGTTTAGTAGAGATAAATTTTATGGACCAACAAGAGCTTAGCTCACATGGCATAAAATAGTATTGATAACCACAAAGTTTTTTGTTCAAATCCTCCTCCCCACATATTAAAAAAAAAAAAAAAAATCGGCCCAGAGAAATAAACAACCAAAGATAGAAAAATTTGGAGAGAAAAAAAGAGAAAATTTGCAGAGAGAAAATTATAAAAATAATTTGTTGGAGAGAGACAGTGATAGAGGAAAAATTGAGGAACAAGTTTTTGAGAAACATAAAATGTATTTTTCAAAATTATATTTTTAAAAAATTTGCTTATAATTTCAATAACGTTTTTAAAACCAGAAAAAAAAAAATTACAAAATTGGTTATCAAATAAGTATGTTTTTTAAAAACAAAAGATAGAAAACAGAGAGCGAAATAGTTATCTAACTTTCAGTCCTATTTACTATTCAATTGATTCATGATCTTTTTGTTTTCTAACAAAAAAAAAAAAAAAGATTCATTAACATTTAATGTGGCATTAAATAAATTATTGAATTTAAAAATATTAAAACATAATTACCAACTTTCTAGTTTTGTATTTAAAAAGTCTTTCGAATTCTAATAGATACTAAATTTTAGACATGTTTTTAAATTTTTTTTATATATATATATATATATATTATAACCATTTATCATTTGAAAAAAAAGAAATTAACAATGACATTTTTTCTAAGACAATAATGCAACTCTTAACTCAATAACAAATTATGCGAGTGAGATTATCACAACATGACTAGTTACTTTGAAACCATCAAATATACATTTTACAATTTATTTATCTCTAATAATTGTTGATAAAAGATTAAAATGTTTTAATAATTTTTTCCCTACAAAATTGTTAGTCTCATCGAATAATTTCTAACTTATGGTAGGAAGACATGAGACAAATGTGGTTACTAAAACAAAAACACACAAGTGGCATGAACAGAGGAACCCAAGGAAATTATTCAACCACATTAGGGGCACTCTGGTAATTTCGGTCTGTACTCCAACTATAAAATGAATCGACAAACTTGGTTGAGTGCTGTTCTAATTTCTCTTTTGGTGTGTAAAGAAAGCAACAAGCGGTTCCGCCGAAATCATGGGCAAAGAAATCGCGGAAACGACGAGCTTCATGAGCGATTTTCTCCGGCAGTGCGGCGGCTACGGCGTCATAGACGGCGGTTTCGCCACTGAACTGGAGCGCCACGGTGCCGATCTTAACGATCCTCTCTGGAGCGCCAAATGCCTCATCAGTTCCCCTCATCTCGTCCGACGGGTAACTCTCTCTCTCTCTCTCTCGATCAAACTTGGAATTGATTTCAGAACATTTTCATTTTCATTTTCAATTCATTTTTGTGCCAAGAACATGACTGTTTAGTGTAAAATGTTATCTAAAAAAAGCATATATCTAATTAATTGGAAGAAACGCCATTAAATATAGTTTTTTTTTTTTTTTTTTTTGAGGAAGCCATTAAATATAGTAAAAACTAACTAGGTTTTATTGTTAGAACTAGATTCATGAACTTTTCAAAATTATGTATAGTACTTTTGTGAACTTTAAAAATGTCTAATAGATTCATATACTTTTAATTTTGTATCTATTAGGTTCCTAACATATTCAAGATTTTTAAAAATAGTTGTTCAAGTAGACATAAAATTGAATTTTATGTGGGTTGGGATCCTAAACTTCCAATTTTATATTTAATAGACCTGTGAATTTTAAGGAATCTTAAATATTTTATGAACTACTCAGACACAAAATTGACACTTGAATGAATTAACGTAATAGGGAAAGTTTAAGGACCTACTAGGACTTGATACTTTTTAAAATTCAAATTTTATTGGACACAAAATTAAAAGTTTGAGAGGACCTATTTACAAACCAAATTGATACAACTTTAAAAATTTAGGACTAAACTTGTAATTTAACCTAAAAACTATTATAAAGGGTTATTTAATTATTTATTAAATCTAAGATATAGAAATATTTAAAAAGAAAAAAAAAATACTTAAAAGATGGATTTGAATTAGATTCTTTGTGCTTCACAAATTGATAATCTTACCGGCTTCTGAGTCTGTCAGCACAGCTACAGCACTCGATGATCCACGACGTCGTTTTTAAAATGAGAAGTTTGTCTCTATTTAAGGCATAATAATTATAAATTAAAATATATTCTTATCCAATAATCTCGATTTCTGTCTAATGAGCTTTTAAAATTTGGTAAGTACTCAATAAATTCCTAAAATTTAATATTGTGTCTAACCAGTAGCGTGAAATTTCAAAATTTTTTTGTTTAATTTTTTAAAGTTCATTCGATTTTTTTTTTGTTGAGTTCAACAACATTTGGGGTGAAAGAGATTCGAACCTCTAACCTCTCGGTCGAGGATATATGCCAATTAGCTATGCTTGCTTTGGCAGTTCGTTCGAAATTTAAGTATAGCTTATAATCAGCTAACTCAACAAACTTTGCGATGTTTGACATTTTTCCAAATTGATGCCTCTTCCCTTTTTTGTTATTGAAAAATGGTAGACATAAAAATATTTAAGCTTTCCTATTTTGTCTCTAATAAATTCATAAATCTTAAAAGGTATTAAACATGTCAAGAATTTATTAGTCATATAATTGGAAATTTAGGGTCCAATTAGACCTATATTAAAAAATTAAGATTTTATTGGATTTTTTTAGTTTAGAGGTCCTCCAAAATTAGATGTAAATTAAAAAATTTTAAAAACCATTTAGACAATTTTCATGGTACAAAAACTACCAGATATAAACCTAAAAGTTTTTATTTCAAAAAAAAAAAAAAGTTTATGATTAAATTTGTGATTTAATCAATTTATTTTTTGAAAACTCGTCTTTATCTTTTCTATTACGTTTCCGACAATTTCTAAAAAGTTGGCAGTAGATGTAGATGAAAACCGCTTTATTTAAAAAGAAAAAAAAAAGGACATAAAAGAATTTAACACAAAACTTAGAAAAATAAAAAATAAAAATTTATGATTTACATTACATGATTGTCGATTGTTCTTCGTTCTGGGCCGGAAATAGATTGGTTGTCGTAGGCCCAGTATAAAAATATGAGGCCCAATTAAACCAACATTGTCTCTCGTTCGAGTCATCAAATTTTAACTATTTTTATTTCGTTTTTAAATAAAAATGAAATTGTTATACCAAATTAAGAATCTATAGTTTATTCTTCTAAAAAAAAAGAATCTATAATTTATTTATATATCTTAAGTTTGAATCACTTCTCAAAAAAAAAAAAAGAAGTTTGGATCTTAGGATATTTTTCTTTTGCATTTTTTATTTGAAGTTTTTTTTTTAATAATTAAATTTGAGAAATAATTATTAATCTTTTTAAAAATATTGTTTAGAGCTCGTTAATAGTTTTATCTTAACAAGACACATTTATGTCCTAAAGTTCGATGGTTCAATCTCTCACCTCAAAATTGTTGAATGAAAAAAAACAAAAACAAGCTAGAGGCCGGTTTCATTTTTTGATGTAAAAAAGTTTAATCTTACATAATTGAACATTATTGTTTTTATGCAATAACAACAGAGTGCGAGATAAGTATCTCGTCTACTGAGCTATACTCGGATTGACGGTTAAAAGAAATCCAACATTATTATTGTTGGTAATTGACCTTTAATTCCATGATGTATTGTGATTTAAGAGTAGTTTACGAAAAAATTGCTTCCTCTTCATCAGCTAATCTGCTTAATATGACAGGTACATTTAGACTACCTTGATGCTGGGGCCAATATCATTTCCACAGCATCCTATCAGGTTCAATATTATAACTTTGAAACTGTTTAAACTGTTGCCACACATTGACTTCAATATTAGTTTTGTTCATGATAAGATCCAAAATCTTTAGTCGTTCCCATTTGGAATAACTTTTCAAGTGTTTAAGAAAGTGTTTTTAAGTGAAAAAGAAAATGTTTTTAAGCACTCGAAAAGTCATTCTAAACAGATTCTTTCTTTGTATAATGTATTCTATCAGTTGTAAGAGATTCATGGTTTCAATGTATGCAGGCTACAATTCAGGGCTTTGAAGCTAAAGGATTTTCTACAGTTGAGAGTGAAGAATTGCTAAGGAAAAGTGTCGAAATTGCGCTTGAAGCTCGTGAGATCTATCTCGAACGATGTACGAAGGATTCTTGGGATTTTAATGGAAGTGGAGGGGGTTCGAGGAGACCAATTCTGATAGCCGCCTCGGTTGGCAGCTACGGGGCTTATTTGGCTGATGGATCTGAATACAGGTGAGCAAAATCTTAGCATAATCTTATATAGACTGATTTACGTTTGAGTTTCGACTTCAACCGTGGTTAGAATTGTCAAATATCAACTGGGGAGACATAAGACCTCCTGCTTTGATACCATGTTAAATCATCAATCAACCCAAAAGCTTTATCGATACTTTTAACAATATCGACTATCTTTCTAGGAGAAGATGGTTTTAGCCTAAAGCCTTTGTTCCCCTTTTCTGTTTTATTTATATATCAACTGTTTTTGTACCGTGGTGCCGTGCCTTGTTACAGTGGGCAGTATGGGGACTCAATTACTCTGGAAACACTGAAAGATTTTCACAGGAGAAGAGTGCAAATTTTGGCTAATGCCGGTGCCGACTTGATTGCGTTTGAGACGATTCCGAACAAGTTGGAAGCTCAGGTATGAAAATACTGTTGGAAACTAGTTGTCATTGTATTCACATTTATGAACAATTCACTAGCAGGGCTCCAGCTTAACTTGTTTATGATGCTTGTGTGGAATTTGCAGGCATATGCTGAGCTTCTTGATGAAGAGGGCATTGAAATTCCTGCTTGGTTTTCTTTCAACTCCAAGGATGGAATCAATGTGGTTAGTGGGGATTCTATATCTGACTGTGCCTCCATTGCAGATGCTTCCAAGCAAGTTGTTGCTGTTGGAATCAACTGCACTGCTCCCAGATATATTCATGGACTAATCTCGTCGATTCAGAAGGTAAATTTCGATAATATCCTTCGTTAGATCTTGCAAGGAATTTTAAACGTCTGCATAACCTTAACATCCTCATCATCTAACCCGTCTCGTATAGTGAGTTCAAAACAGATCCAAAGAAGTTAACATAAGGCCATTGCCATTCTTCACTGCCAAAGGCTTCTGCTAGGATCACAAGGGCTGCTCAATGTAGCATTTAACAAGCAGCCTAATAATGAAAAAAGAACATAGAAACCAGCCCTCTTATATGTTCATAATCTAAAGTGAATCTGGTTATTTATTTGGCAGGTCACTAACAAACCAATAGTGATTTATCCAAACAGTGGGGAGACTTATGATGGTGTGGCCAAACAGTGGTTGGTGAGTTTTCTACTCTTTTTCTCGAGTCAGTTATTTTAGTTTCACGATTTCGTTCCTTCGTTTCGACGTACACCGAATAGCAAACAAACAGAGAAACCCCGCCACGGTCGGGTTTTTGTTCTGTTTCTCCTCTGAACAATTTGGTCACTTCTTTTTTGTTGCAGAAATCTGATGGAATGATGGGGGAGGACTTTGTATCATATGTAAGAAAGTGGAAGGAAGCTGGAGCCTCTCTGTTTGGTGGGTGTTGCAGGACCACTCCAAACACAATCCGAGGCATAGCAAAAGCACTTTATCATAAAACACTTTGAGCTGTTTCCCTCTCTTTACAAAGCCTTGGTATGCACTACATCCAATATCAGTCGTTTTCTCTCTTACTTCCTCTACATTTCGTCGTGCTAGAGATAGAAACAGTCATAGATAATCATGAGACGAAGATCAGTCTTTGTATATATCGAAGAGTAAGTGTAAACTCATCTCGAAGTCCCTCCGAATATATTTACTGATGCTAATAATAATATGGTTGGAATACTTGATTTGACTTGAGATAAGGTTTGTCCTAAATTATAAAGATTTTTTCAAGTCCCAAGGATTTCCTTATTTTCTTTCTCTCACAGATGTCCATTTCTATGATTTGAAACTGATAGTGATTGATGGTTCCATTGCAAACCACCAAATGCAAAAATTCTGTGCTTCTTAAAACCAGAAAGGGAAAAGGAGAAGCCATTTGCTTGCTTGAAGACAAAAGAAACCAATACAATTCTAAGTCTGGAGTGGAGAGATGAAGATATACAAATCTTCACTGCCCAACTAAATCCTTAGGATTTGGTTTTAGATTCTCTAAGAGGGAAAAGTAAAAGCTAATGTTGTTGGGTTCTGTAACAGATATCATTTGATGGCTAAGTCTGGTTGTCTTATTGGTAGAGCCAACAGATTTCTATCTATGCTTGAATCTTCTCTTTTACCATCTACTGTATCAAACAAGTAATGGAAAAACAACATTTGATTGTATGGAGTTGCAAGGCTTTTCGAAAAAATACGTTAAATAAAATACGTTAAATTTGAGGATTCTACGAACGAAATTTAAACACGGGTGAGGTGAAAAAGTTTTCCTTTTTAGTTCAACAACGGGTAAGGGTGAAAATCTGAATACTTGATCTTTTGGTTGAAGGTATATGTCTCAATCAATTGAAATGTGTGTTAGGTTTGACAAGGTGAGAGAGTTAATGATACTTAAGATACACTAAATAGTCTTTATGTTATGGAAATTCAACGCACCTTAGATGTCCAAAAATGGAAGTTATATTGTGGCACGAGTTTAAGAGATAAGTATGATTTGCATGTAAAATAAAAAAGTTTAAGAATATGATTATTTGAGACGAAATATCTATGTTTAGATTGTAATAAATAAGTTCGTAGGATTCAAACGAGCATATCAAACACTTTTTAAGATTTTGAATGGGTAGGACAAGAGCATGATGATTATATTTGAGATGCTATTTCATGGGAATGATGCATCATATTCTTGTCAATGGAGTATTTCATTTTAAAGGCAAAAAGAAAAGAAGAAGAAGGAACAGTGAGGTCAAATCTTCTTTAGTTGTCCAAACATGGCCCAATTCCTCTTTACTTGATGTGATTATTCACTTAAAATGGTCCTTTTAAATGCTGTTGAACACAAACCTTTTCTTTTTCTCTCTGTTCTGCATTCAAATCATTCTCTCAACACTCAAACAAGTTATGAAAGAAAAAGAAGTTGGAAAGAAAGAGAAAAAAAAAAGTTTTCTGATTTCATTCCATTTCTTGAAAGAAAATCAATCATTTTGTGTTGATTAGATAGCCTCCCTTGATATGAAAACAATGGAGATCCACTCATTACACAACCCAACGTGAGTGTCTAATTTTTCAAGTCAGAAACCACTTCAAGACTTTTGAATTTGGTCACTTGTAAAATTCTCTTTTTCTTGTATGGAATTTGTTAACTATGACATCATGTAAAAGTGAGAGTGAAACAATATTTTATATAGTTGAATATTTGAGGCATGGTTTCGGTGTCTTAAGCTCGAGTTCAGTGAATTTGAGAGTTTAAGTGGAAGATTGAAGAAGCCTAAGTTGAGAAATATTCTGAACTACTGTTCAAGTTCGTGGGTTTCTCTTATTGAAGTCGAATTTGGCAACTACTGTCTAAAACATGTTAAACCCAACTCACCCTAAGTATTTTTCTCTAATTCAACAAGTGGGGTGAAGGGATCGAACCTCTGACTTTTTGGTCGATGACATATACCTTAACCAGTTGAACTATGCTTAGGTTAAGTTCAACACATCCTAAGCCTAATTATGTCTTTTATGTGTTGCTATTGACTCCTTGAGCACAATCCAATCGATGAAGTTAATAACCGTTTTTCTTTTTTTAAGATGGATTATAGGTTTGAAAATTTGTTTGTTGATTGATTTGCACTACTTGAAATAAATGCAGATGTGTTTTGAGAAAAAGCAGATGAGCATGAAGAAAGGATCTCCATATGAATATTGGTTGCTGAGTTGATGAGTATATATTTAATATGGTGCCCCAGCATTGGAATGTTCCACCATCAGCTCACTAAATTTTGTCGTCAGATTTTCAAGTTTGCTCTAACTGAATTGACCAGTGATAAGGCTCAATAATTATGAGCTTTAGGAATAAACCCAAAAGGAAAGGGACAGCCTCTTTTGATGATATGCATACCAACAACAGTCAATCAAGCCCATTCAATCTCTCTCTCTCTCTCTCATAAAAAAAGAAACTTTTTTTCTTTTTTTAAATCTCTCATTACTCATTAGATGACTTCAAACCCCTGTTTGTTTTTTACTTTGAAACCTTAATAAATCATATTAAATTACCATAATCATGTTTAATTGAATATCAGTGTTACTGAATCCTCAAAAATTATTGATGGGTTCTGAGGTGTAAAGGCAGTTTTCATCATTCATCGCTCTTTCTTCCATTTGATCCCTACAAAAGTAAGTCTTTTTCAGAAGAATTTGAGGTCTTTGAGTACTACTCGTGTAGCTTTCAAAAGGGTATTTGTGAATGGTCCTCAGTTGAAGCCTGAATTTGTATACAGAAAGAAGTAAAGTTTGAGAGAGCCCCAACTGAAGAAGGTTAAAAAACTGAGAGATAAAAGCATGATTTGTCAATGTACTGTGGAATTTGTAAGTGGGTACCCCATATTCAAGCGAAAGCTTCGGGTTTGTGCCTTTTGCAACTGGTTTTTGGTGGACCATAATGGGAAGAAGAAGGAGAAGGAGATAGATGCAAACTCGCCCTCACTTCACTGGACCACTGAGGTTGAAATTTTTTTCTATGGTTATGAATAAAGAGATCCCTACTATTCCCTCTCTTTAAGACTTAGGCCATTTTCTCTCTCCCTCTTTCTGCATTCTATACTGTTCAACTTTGTACTTCGTGGTTATTGGGGAGAGGCCCTCTTTTGCATCAGAGAGAGTTGAAAAGAAGTTTGATAAATCAGCTTCTTTCTCTCTTTTTTTACAGCATTGTCTTCTTTTCTCCTGATTCAGAATCTGGGTCATCGCTTCTTATGCTTCCAAGTTTGTTTTCATTTCTCTCTCCCTTTTCTGTTTGAGAAAATGCATTTGTCATTTTGTTCTTCTATTGGTTTTTTACTGAGTTTGTTTTTGCTGATTTTGGGGACATATGAGTAAACAGGGAAACTTAGTTGGATTGCATGTCATTGTATTGAACTTCAAAGGTCACCTGCCATTTGGGGAAGGGAAATCCCACTTGGGGCTCTCTCTCTTTCTCTCTTTCTTTTAACCACAGCTCATTAACCTAGAGAGAGTCCCAAAAGAAAACAGGGGAAGCTGCATGAAGAAGCAGAGAAACAATGAGCGATGGGAATTCGAAGAAAAGCAAGGTGTTTCACTTTCTTCTGCTTGAAACAAGTCTTTTCCCTGATGGAAATTTGATTTTAGTTTCCTCATAACTGTTTGGTGCAGCTCTCATGGTCCAAGAAGATGGTTACAAAATGGTTCAATATCAAGAGTAAAAGTGGAAGTGGGGATTATCAGCCAGATCATGGTGTTTGTGAAGGTGAATGTCAAACGCCTTCCTTCTCCATAATTTCATTATCTGGTGGAAGATTTTGTTGGCTAGGGATCAAAGATTTTTCTCTAATATTACAGTTGCAATACAATCTCATATCTTGTCTTGGTAGCTTTGTTGCATCGCAAATCCGAACCAAACGTATGATTAGTTCAATCTCAAATCCGAACATATGATTTGATGGTAGCTTTGTTAAATCTCGAATCAGAATGAATGATTCTAGCTGAGGAAGAATCTTGTTTGAACTTGGAACATACAATTGCACTGCTACATCCCTTGTTCGTTTCTTGTTTCTTTTGATTCCCATTATATATGATTCTCAAATTCATGAGTGACATGTTTTCTGCAACCAAATAAGGAATTGGGATATTTGCTAGTGGTAGTTGGAGTAATGGCTTATTGGTGTTAGAAGTCGATTCGGTACAACGTTCATGTGCTAACAGTGTCTTGTTTGTCCAGGAGGTGATGTTGAGTATAGGACTGGCATTTCAGAGAAAGAAAATTACATTGGTAAGAAAAGCAAAACAGGTTCAGTAAATCAATCTGTCATTTTATGTTTAAACCAATCCGTTTTCTAAATCCTTGCATCGGTTTTTCCATTTTTCTCTGTCATTCTTATTCCACAGATAAATCTAGTAAGAGCATAGAGCATAGCCAGCATGGACATATGAATATTGACAATCCTCGTATCGTAGATGTACAGAACTATAGGTGTATATGATTTTTTCCTTCTAAAGCACGAATTCCCTATTGCTCATCTTTGTTGATCTGTAATTTAACTACCAGAACTTCGGTGTTTGTTTTGGGAGCAGCATTTTTGTTGCTACATGGAATGTTGGTGGCAGATCCCCTCCTAGTAATCTAAGTTTAGAAGACTGGCTTCATACCTCAGCCGCAGCTGACATTTATGTACTTGGGTATGAGTTGATTCGATACATCTTGATCTTAGTGTGCGTTTTCTGCCACATTTTTTTGTTTTAGCTCTTGGATTCTTTATAAAATCAAACTCAAATTATTGTGAGGTCATGATTTATGATGCACATATAATAGCCTGAAACACCCCTACGGTCGTCAAAAGAAACGAAACTTAAACGTTTATCTACTTCTACCATGTCTTTCAGATTTCAAGAGATAGTACCACTGAATGCTGGTAATGTGTTGGGCGCAGAGGACAGTGGTCCTGCCAGAAAATGGCTGACCCTCATTCGGAAAACGCTTAACAATCTTCCTGGAACAAGTGGAGTTAAAGGGTGCTTCATGCCATCTCCCATCCCTGAGCCAGCCGTAGAATTAAATGACGATTTTGAGGAATCGTTGAGGCTGAAGAACTCACCTTACTTTCTTCGTCGGTCTTTTCATACAACTAATAGCTGTAGACTATCTAACGACCCATCAACTGCACTGCCTCAACTTGATAGAAGATTCAGCATCTCTAATCATGTGATCTTTGACCACCAGCGTAGTGACTGTGAGTCCAGTTTTAGATGGGGACACAGGCTAAGCAACTATACCAGGCAAAGTGATTATTGTAGGCAAAGCAATGACTCAAGGCCAAGTGACTATTCCAAATGGGGATCATCCGAAGATGATGGATGCCATGGAGATTTGGCAAGTGAAGCTTTATTCTCGCCACCGTTATATGGTGGATCCACGTCCAAGGAAGACGAACACAGGATGTTGGGACGTTCACGGTATTGCTTGGTAGCTAATAAACAAATGGTTGGCATTTTTCTGACGATATGGGTCAGGAGTGAATTGAAGGCTAGCATACGAAACATGAGAGTATCCTGTGTTGGTAGAGGATTGATGGGTTACCTAGGTAACAAGGTATCAATGTTATTAGTTACTTATTTTTGTATCTTCTTACGGTTTCCAAGAAGTATAAAATAAGTTTTTATTAAGTAACTTAGTATATTCTGCATATTTCACTGCAGGGATCGATTTCGGTCAGTATGTCTTTGCATCAAACAAGCTTTTGCTTCATCTGTAGTCACTTAACCTCAGGACAGAAACAGGGTGATGAGTTGAGAAGGAATTCTGATGTGATGGAGATACTGAAGAAGACCAGGTTTCGGTGTGATCGAGGCTTGCCTCATCAGAAGTCCCCACAAACGATCCTTGAGCATGAGTGAGATCTTTGCTTTCCATTGTTCGGTTATACTATTATCGCTTGTAGTTTGTTGAAGCTGAGAATTGAAAATGGAATAAACAAAACCTATATATGTTAACAACCTGAGACAATTGCATGCCTAACACATTTTAGCCCGGTTCGTTTCCAAATGATTCGTTCATGTTTTAGTATCTTTGTGGTAAGTTTGCTGGAGAAAATGTTAGTCAAAGTCATGAACCATGCACGCCTATGTTCCATGTCATTCATTCAATTTGATGTTCTTTATTCTGCTACCAGCACTGTCTTTAAGTATTTTAACTACGAGTTGATCTTCCAGTCGAATTATCTGGTTCGGGGATTTAAATTACCGAATTGCTCTTTCTCACCGCTCTGCCAAGGCACTTGTTGAGATGCAAAATTGGAGAGTATTGCTTGAGAATGATCAGGCATGTTTATATTCTTCCTGTGAAATGTAGTTTTCTGTTCTAAATGCTTTGTCCTTTCCCCTGATATAATTAGGAATACAACTTTTTATTCAAATCATTCTCTTCTTTGCAGTTACGTAACGAGCAGAATTATGGCCGAGTCTTTGTCGGATGGAATGAAGGCAATATATATTTTCCACCCACTTACAAATACTCAAATAATTCAGATCAGTACTCCGGCGATGGTATATACTGGAAGGAGAAACGTAGGACTCCTGCTTGGTAAGAACAACTCTCAAGCAAAATGGGCAGATTGGTCTAAATTTTATCCCACATGCTTGATAAACTAACAGAAAATAGTGATATAGAGAGTTGAGAGATTACAATTTTAGTGCACCAAGAGTCCAAGAGCAACCTCTCAGACTTCTTATATCGTCGTTTAATTTTATATTTGAAGGTGTGATCGGATTTTGTGGTACGGAGAAGGTCTCCATCAGTTATCGTATGTCCGAGGTGAATCCCGATTTTCAGATCACAGACCTGTTTATGGCATATTTTGTGTTGAGGTTGAGTCAAATCATGGCCAATTAAAGAAAAGCATGAGTTCTAGTTCCAAGATTGATGTGGAGGAGCTCCTACCATACTCTCATGGATATACTGAACTGAACTTTTACTGAAAGAGCATAATGGCATGAACTGGTGTTTATGTAATCTCTCTCCCTCTCTTATTTGTACTTTTACTGCTACAAACATCTGTTATTGTAAGAGGCCCCAATTTATCTCAGCACAATTTTTTTTACCTGCAGAAACCAACTGCGAAAGTTCTTCCTCTTCGCCGTAAACCGACTACAGAAGCAACGATGTTTGGTAAAGAATTTCAGGTGAACTATTCTACATTATACTTGATTTCTAATTACAACCTTCCTCTTGTGATAAAACATAGTCATGAAGCAGCATTATTATGTTTGGTATGGTGAACTCTGTATCTCGATTTGTGTTAATGTCAGGAAAATCATCGGTCGATTCGGTCCATATACTTTGAAGTTCTATACCACCATATTACAGCCATGATGATGAAGAAAACTTCAAATAGTTCTCCGAACGCTTTCGTGTCCGGAAAGCAGGAGGTTCGGTCTTCCTTCTAAATGCTGGTTTTCTTTCGGTGTACTCGTCTTCCTGACTTATCCTTACTCTTCTTATCAGGTGTTAAACTTTGAACCACAGTGGTTTCCAACAGATCAAGATCTCAAATAATCACACAATATCTTTTACAAAGTTGCACTTTTTTTTTGCACTTCTTATGAATAGGTAATTGATTGGTAGATGATGATGATGATTTGTTTTGGCCTGGAATGTACAATCACTTGAAACTCCAGCCAAACAACAGATAAATGAATACTGTCTGTGTCTATGACTCTATGCCACCCTTTGGTGAAACTCTTGACACTTGATAGTACAATCATTTTCAAAAATGGAACAATACATAGTATTGATGAAAGTCCTTTGCTTTTGCAGCAAGAGTTTGTGAACCCTACAAGGAGTGAAAAAGGGTGTTGAAATTTTGGAATTTTTGGTACAGAAGAAACTGAGGATGAGCCCAACACAACAAATCAACCAGAAAATCTTTTATTCTGCCCACCTGAGAAGATGAACAGTACTAGAAGAATGAGGAAGATTGAGAGTTTGGTTTTAAGCACAGGTTTTCAATCCCTCAACATTTCAAATGCCAACAAAGTTTGTCACCGTCAAAGTGACCATAACTCAATGGTAATTGATATATATCCTCGATCAAAAGGTCAGAAGTTCGAATCCCTGACCCCAAATGTTATAGAACTCAAAAAAAAAAAAAAAAAATTATCACTGGTAAGAGCTCAAATACTTGTCAAATCCATATTGGCAGAGAGGTTTCCATTCTCAATTAAGAGCTATGAGCTGAGGGAAGTGTTGTGTTATTATCATTCACTGTACAACAGTTTTTGCCTTCTTATTTCCAATAGTGGCAAACCAAGAAAAGTTGCATGAATAAAACATCCAATGAGATTTGTGGCCAAAGGTGAAGATGACCTAGTTATTTTGAAATATATTTTTGGTTAAATTATATGTTTAGTTACTGAACTTTTGGAGTTGTGTCAATTTAGTCTCGAGCTTTAAAAAGTTTTAAATATGTCTTTAAACTTTCAATTTTGTTTCCAATAGGTCCCTGTGAAAAAGTATCTAATAGGTTCTTAAACTTTTACTTTTGTGTTCAATAAGTTTAACTTTTAATTTTGTGTCTAATAAGTCTTTGACTTATTCGACATTTTTTTAAAATTCAATCCTATTAAATACAAAATTGGAAGTTTAGAGTCTCAATAGCCATAAAATTCAATTTTATATGTAGTTGATTGATTAATTTTTAAAAATCTTGAATATGTCAGAGATCTATTAGACATAAAATTGAATGTCCAAGGATTTATTAGACATTTTTAAAATTCTGGGACCTCGTAAAAATGAAATTGAAAGTTTAGGGACCACACTTTTTAAGGTTAAGGGACCTAATTAATATTATCTTGAAAGTTCATGAACTAAACTTGTAATTAAACCTATATTAGTTTTTATAAAAGGGTGAAGATTAAGAAGTTCCAAGACATGGATACATTCGATATCAAAATGGTTGCAAATGGACCATAGAATGTTTGTTCCAAAAGAGCCATCACTCACTTTAAAGATGAAAGAGACGAATGAATGAAGGTTCAAGAAGTTTAGACGAATGAATGGACCATAGATGAATGAAGTTTAGAGTCTCAATAGCCATAGTCTGTAGTTATTATAGCATGGAGGTTATAATACTTTGTGAAGTTGTATGGTCTATGTTTGGGGTGTAGAGTATTTTAGTATGGGTTCAAGAAGTTTTTTTTTTTTTTTTTGAATAAATAGTATTTTAGTCTGAGTTTAGGAAATTTATGTTTGAGATAAATAGTATTTTGGTATGAGTTCTGAAAGTAGAGGTTTAAGCATTGACAAGTTTTTTTCTTACTTCTTTATCTTTGTTATACAATTTCGGGTACACGAAGTATTATATTTTGCAAATATGAATTAAAAATTTGTTCTATCAATCTTAAAAAAAGAGTTAAGGGTTTTAAGTTATGTAATATTCTCCAACAATCTAGTCTTGATTGAATGTACAAATATTATTCATATCAAACTATATAAGTAAACAAACTCCTATGGCCCAAACGACCCCTAAAAGATTAACATACCAATTTGATCGTATGTGTCATTAACTATCTTACCCAGAAAATTGAAATATCTCACAAATGGAACTAAATTTTAGTTTATCTAAGTTTCTTTTGTTTCCTTTCATTTCCATAAGAAAACTCTCCATTTGTTCCAACACTACCACTGTAACTTGCAAAAAAAACTACTTTGATGATACAAATTATACTGAGGGCCCGTTTGATAACCATTTCGTTTTTTGTTTTCTGTTTTTGTTTTTCATTTTTAAAAAACAAGGGTGTTTGATAACAATTTCTGTTTTCTGTTTTCTGTTTTTTAAAAACGTTTTTGAAATTACAAGTAAATTTCAAAAACCAAAAAAAGTAGTTTTTAAAAACAGATTTCTGCTTTTCAAAAACTCATTTTTCTTCTAATGCTTAATTTTCTCCTCTTTTACCTCTCTCTCCAACAAATTTCTCTCTATTTTTTCTCTCTCTAAAATTTTCTCTCTCAAAACTTTTTTTTCTCTATAACTTGTCTATTTCTAAGAACTTGTCAATACCTTTTTTCTCCTCAATAAACATGTTCTAATTTTTCTTTTGGAAAAAAAAAAGTCACCAAAATTTTCTATCGCTACAACTTTACTTTATTTTTCTAATTTATCGTTAGTTCTTTAGCATATCTTTTACTCTTAATTTTACTATCTCTCTAAATTTTCTTTTTTATTTAATTTTTTAATCTAAAATTTATCACTTTTACTCTAACTTGTTTTCTATTTTTTCTCTAACTAATATCTTTTCTCGAGTCTAACTAATATTCTTTCTCTAAACATTTTCTTTCATCTCTCTAAATTTTCTAGGTTTAACTTTTCTCTCGTCTTTTCAAAAAAAAAAAATCTCTTGAAAACATTTATATTTGTGTCTCTAAATTTTTGTTTCAACGTCTTTACACATTTTTCTCTCTCTCTAAAATATCTTTTCATCTTTCTAATTTTTAAAAAACTTAAAACAAAAAACAGTTATCAAACAAGGTTCGTTTTCTGTTTTTTAAAAATAGAAAACAAAAAACAGTTATCAAACATATGTGGTTTTTGTTTTTAAAAAACAGGAAAACAAAAACCAAAAACCAAAAACAGAAAAATCAAAATCCAAAAACTGAAATGGTTATCAAACGGGCCCTAAATTTACAAGAGTTGTGATTCCAAAACTCAAATTAAAGTGTTTTTTTTTTTTCGTTCTTCCTATTTACACGGAACAAATGTAATTGAAAAATGGTGAATCCCAAAAGGGCCAAAAGAGAAAGGTCAAATTCATTCACTCTCTTTTGCAATTCTCCCTATCTCTCAATCTAATCTTCATCTTCCGAGAAAATTCCCTTCAATCGGAAAACCAAAGACTACATTAGTTAGGAACATAATTCACATTGCTTAAAAGGATACAAAGGAAACTAAAATGTGCACCAAATTTTAGTTTCCTTCGATACCTGCTATTCAGTGTTCGAAGGGGCTAAATCTTGCAAATTTAGAGCGATTAAAAAGTGGGTAACCTAAATCTAAGGTTTATAGAGAGTGGGTCTGGGTCACATACCAGAGTTGAATGGACTATAGTAACCAGTGGATGGCTGGGTAGTAAATGACAGACAGTCCCAAACGTTGAATGGACTTATATAGTTTAAGAATGACTCTGAACGAACGATAAAATTAGTCAATTATCACTTGGGAGGAAATTTCATTGATGCATGTGCAAGAGTTGGGCTGTGTACACAAGTTTCTCTATGCAAAACACCATTTACTTTGATAAAATGATGGCAACTCAATCAAGCTGACACTAGAAATGACCTTTAAGATAATGCCATGAGAATGCTTCACAAGCGTATTCAAATGGTTCCAAGGAATAATACTTAATTTAAAAGCAGCAAGTATTTTTAATAGTCAAAATCGCTGATTATCTCTGATTTCTCAACTTGGCGGAAACATAATACAACTATAACTAAAACAAAGGGAAAATAAAGAACAAAAAGCCACAGTTCATTGGTAAATATAAGAAAGTTGTTTCATGAATCCATTTTCAAGCTCCAACAACTTCGGCCGCCCCCTCAACAACTTCATCAGCAGGCCTATCTACCTTCACGCCAACATCTTCCGAATAGTCACCATGAACCTATACATAGCCAAAGAAAAAGATTGGTTGGTCATTATGTTAAAAATCATTGTAACGAAATTCACAATCTCAACTGACTGACACTTGACACTAATTTGAAGAGTCAAAAACTTGACAAGCAGATTTGATAACGAATCTTCGAACAAAGGAGTGAAAAGGGAGGCTAAAATTTAGGAAGCCCAGTTAATAATTCAGCAATTGATAAGCAGGCAAATAAGTTATATACCTCCATCAACTTTCCAAGATCAAACTTGGGAGCTTTCAAGATCTTGACCTTCCTAATGAAAACATTTTGTAGAGGGTATATGCTAGATGTGGCCTTCTCGATTTCCTTTCCAATTGATTCAGGAATAAACTTACGAACCAACTCTTTCAGATCGCATGATGTTGCCTGGTTGACCATGATCTCCCTCATCTTTCGGCGAATCTGTAATAACAAACTATAGTTAACAAACAGTAACAGACTGGCTAGTTGATCATGAAAACTAGTCTCATTCCCATGTCCTTCAAATCAGGCTCAATGCATTTAACACATATTTTCATTCGAAGTGAGAAGACAAAAATGTAGCCATCGGGGTAACTAAAAGTTCAATATAACAAACTAGTGAAAAATAATATTCAGAAAATAAAGTACTTTGTAGTAATAGGGCTAAGAAAACAACTAAAATTCAAGAACCAAACTTCGGGACAGAAAAAACAATAATATATATACTACCCATCAAATTAAAGAAAACTCAATAACCAAAAATATGCTAAATTAAATCAAACACATAGGTTAAAAATTCCATTCTTGGTAACATATGATTTTATAGTCTTTGAATACAGTACTATCCTATTGTAGCAAGCAATCTTTGAGAATCTGGAAAGAATATTATCAATGACGATAAAAAATCCCAGGGAGATAATGCTAGAAACAAAATAAGCATCCAGAAGTTAAAGAACGACTTCTGAATAGCATTCACATTTGCATTGCGCTATCTTATTGTAGATGAAATAAACACAGCATTACCAGTTTGCAAAATTGTATAAACAATGTTCTATTCAAACCATTGTTTAAGAAAAGCAGTTAGCCACGAAGCTTTTATTTCATCCAAATTTTCTAAATCTAACATCATTCTTCCAAGCAAACTCAACATACATATTTCAGACATCAGTACAAACAATCTTTTGAAGAAGAAAACATGTAGTCAGTAGTCACCTGTCTAATCTGACTGGATTGGGCATAACAGGTCCTTTTGACCTGGTTTGGGCGTCTCTTGGTAAATCCAATGCAGAACATCCTCAGAGTATAGTTGTCTGTGGTCTTAACATCCACATGAGCTTCAATCAATGTATGCCACTTTCTTACCAATGATCTCAATTTATCAGTAGTAAAATTCATTCCCTGTTTAGCAATAGAAGTTTATGAGTTCTAAAAATTCATTCCAAGGACCATGTTTGAAATGGAGAAAAGAGGACATTCTTGAAGAAAACTAAAAACAAATAAACACTTTTATATCCATTTCCAAAAAGACAAGATCCAAAACATACCCAGAAATTAGTCAGAACATTTCTTCCTTGAACATCTTCAGCTCTCAATCTAATCTTTCTGTAGGCGTGCTCCTCGTCATCCTGAAGGTCGGCCAATGATACCTCAAACACTCTGTGTTTGAGTCCCTCGGAAGCAATCTGTTGGGAAGTAAGAATTATTAGCATTTGAAAAGACACAAACAAGAAGAAAAGTGCTACGCCATAATGACAAATAATTGCCACAGAAATCTACAAGTACCATCACACATCCAGAATCTAACAATCTTCCATTCAACATCAATTACCCAAACTACCAAACGCATTCCCCTAGAGTTTATATTCAATATACAAGAATACCGTATGC
The DNA here is from genome assembly GCA_036850905.1 of Luffa acutangula. Classification (NCBI taxonomy): domain Eukaryota; kingdom Viridiplantae; phylum Streptophyta; class Magnoliopsida; order Cucurbitales; family Cucurbitaceae; genus Luffa; species Luffa acutangula. The sequence goes on along the minus strand of CM072098.1, from coordinate 46,836,281 downwards.
ATTGCTTCAAACAATGTGTAAGGCAGCGTGAGGAAAAATAAATCCATCTTGTAATCTACAAAATGAGTAACTTTACCTACCACCACATCACCATAAATTTCTGGTCTAGCACAATGACAAAAATTCTATATGTACAAGAGCTGTTAGAGTTAATACAATCAATGTCGATTCAATATTACTGAAGATTCGATATCAAATAACATCTGAATAAAATAATGCCACCTTTGCAATCCACGCAGTCAAGTAACAAAAAAACTGAGTAGTGAGAATATTAGGCAAACACCTCATATATGTTAATTTTGATTCTCAGTATATTCTACATTACTGGACCTACTCCTTTTCTGTGCATGTATAATGTTGGGCTCTGACGCATGAAATAACATTCAGACGTCTTCATATACAAGAGAAGATACAGTAGCCTCTCTATGAATAATAAAAAGTCTACCACACTACGAAGGCAAAATCGGGCAAACGTAGATGGATAAAGCAATGACATAAGCGGATAAAACTTAAGAAACTATGAACGAAGGAGAGCGATTACAGTTTTCGAATTTACCTTGGTACCCTGGGTGCGAGTAACGAGAGTCTTCCCGACGTTCTTGACATTGAACACAGAAGGTGCCTTGATATCATACCAATCCTTCTTGGCAAATGGGTCAACACTGAAGGATCCGCACAGGAAAGAAATCAAATTAATAAAACCAACGATTGAAAATCACTAGCTATAAGAGAAGAGTTGAAATAAACTAAAACCCGGCGATAATAGACACCCAGATCCGATATGAGTACTGGCAATGGAAGGGAAGAAAATACTTACGTCTTCTTCTTGCCTCCCTTCTTTCCTTTCGAAATCCTCTTGTTTTTTCTGCAAGTAGAAGAAGAAAAGTAGTTGCATCAGTGAAAGAGTCTAAAGGGAAAGGAAGTGACAAAGGAAACGGAGACGAAGGGTTACCCGACAGCCATGGTTAGACCAGTTGAGAAGCTTTGAGCGACTCCACTCCAGAGGAAGAAAAACCAGCGAGAGAGAAACGGCTGTGCCAAAACCCTAATCTGGTCTGCTTAAATAGGTCTTCCGCTCGTTTTTTTTTTTTTTTTTTTGGGCCTATGTGTTAATTAGGTTTGCTTGCCTCCACTTCTCGTGAAAGTTACAAATTTAGCCTTCCTTGAAAAATACAAATTAATAAATATATTAAATTAATTAAATTCAACAAAGTTTTAATCTCAAACTTAACCATTTTTTTAATTAAATTTAACAAAGTTTTTTTTTTAAGCATTTGCCAACATGAACATAATTCAACTGACATAAGACTTGTACTAATGATTGAAAGGTTTGTGGTTCGAATCCTCCTACCTCATATCATAAACCCTCAAAGAAATTCCTTCAAACATTGCTTGAGATCGCGAAAATCGAAAGTTTCCGAATTCTCCTACCCCATAAACAAAAAGGTGTCGTTTTTTTTTGGCCCTATGAGATTCTCATGTGGCTAGACTATTTAATTTATATGGATAATGGTGTATCTACTCTTTCTAATGAATAAATTTATCTTTTACACCAAAAAAAAAAATGTACAATAATATCGATTCAAATCTCTACCATTTCAATGATTACATATCAATAATTGTTTTCTTACACTCATATTGATATTTCAAAGTTAATCTTTAAATTGGAAATTTAATATTGTGTATGAACTAAGCTAAAATCGAAAGTTGAATATACGAAGATTCATAGGGCGTGACTGGACGTCCACATCTATGTCTTTGCCCCCTCCATCTAATCTCTATCCTTACAGAGTTTCTTAGAGATCAAAGCGAGATTTAGGAAATTTGTAGGGATCGGTTCCCATGAAGAATTATTTCATATTTAGTTTTTTCTTTTTAAGAACAATTAATTTATTTAAATGAGTTAATTGTAAAATTATAGTTAATCTTCTATAGGAAATTTTTACTTAAATAGATAATTTTCCTCTTAAACCTTTTCATTAAAATAAAATAATATTGGATACCAAATTATCTCATTATTCATACAACTGTTGAAACATATCAAATTAGTGAAGTTTTTTTTTTTCACAACATGTGGGATGAGAGATTTATTTATTTATTTATGACAATGTGTGGGATGGAAGAATTTGATCTTCTAATCTCCTGGTCGATTGTACAAGTTTTATGGCAGTTGAGTCGTGTTTTGTTGGTAAGTCATTTAAGTCGTTAAACAATAAAACGTTTATTATTATAATGATAATGATAATAATTAAAAAAAAAAACGTGGGTAGTGGTAGGGATGGGGACGAGTAATATATTCCATGTCACGGTCGTCGTTTTCATTTAGCTCGTAGGATTTTTTTTTTTTTTTCCACTTCCTCCATTCCCCACCTGAATGGGCATTCTTCCACTCCACCGGAAAATGAACATATGTAGTTGAAAGACACCCTACCATGTTAAATTGCCACACTTTAGAGTCAACGTAGCAAACTTTTAAGTAATAGGGATTACAAAATTTGATTGAAACTTTTTGAAATTTCAAACACATTATACCACATATCAATGATTAAATTTGTTATGAGTAATTTTGGACCACTTCGATATGCAAGGAGTTGATGAGGACAGCACAATACCAGCCCAAGGAGACAGTTAGGAAAACGGAACCCGGAGGAAGAACAGGCCAAAGGGTTGGGTCAAGGTCGAAGGGTACGGGCTTTTGGCCCGACCCCCTGCTCCGCCCGCTTGCATGGGCCGAGTTCATCTGCCTCCATTTGATCCATAGTGCCTCTGGATGCCCCTGTTTCACCTGGTTCAACCCGAATCATCTATGAAATCCTAAAAACCCTAGGATAGAAATATGTATTTAAACTTTTATTCATCACTGAAGAAAGGGACCCAAACTCTAATCTATGAACTCTCCTGTTACTCTTGCTCTATTGCTTCCCATTGTTATGCTTGCTGACTTAAGTATCGGAGGCGGTGTGGCAAGCACCACACCGGTGTGCATATATCTTCTGTCTTGCAGGCCACGTCTTTCCCCTCTTCAAACAAATTTACCGTTGGTGGCACGTGAATGTCAGGTGAGTTCCTCATATCCATATTTTGCCATCAACAAAATTTATAGTTTAACCTAAACTCTCGGATTTTATTGATTTGACTTGTGCTAACAAGATGGTTTTCTTTATGCTGTCAAAGAATATCAAAATGCTAATCCACGAAAAGTGATATAAGGTATAAATTCAAAATTTTAATTAATATTTGTAGGTGCAAGGGTTTATAATAAATGTAAGATGATAATATAAATATAGAGTGACTTGAGAAACCTCACTAACATGAATGTGGGGTGACAAACACACAATGCTTACATTTGAAGTAGCAAGTTGAACAAAGTAATGTCAAGTGAACAAGTGCATAGTTGTTGCACGTAATTACTTGCTATTGAAGTTATTTTATTTTTTTTGGACAATGGCAAGAGTGATGTTTATAGAAAAGATGGACATTGTTATCTCGTTTTCACATGTTTGTATTGGTTATTAAAGTAGTTTCTTGATTAATCAAAGTTTATTAAGGATAGTCACTAATAAATTTCGATTAACCAGTGTCTATCAGTGATAGACACTAATAGACTTTGAATAATCGGAGTCTATCAGTAGACTGATAGATTCTGATTTTTTTTTTTAAAATTTATAATAACGAATATATTCTGATTAATCAGAGTATAAATTATGATAATTGAAGTCTATTAGATAGATTATAATTAACTAAAGTCTATTCATGTTTATTAGATAGATTCTAATTAACCAGAGTGTCTATAAGTGATTTACTTTGATAGATTTTGCTATATTTGCAATTTTGTTTACATTGTACTACATTTGCAATTATATAATTCTTATTTGCCACAACAGTTAACTAAATTTTAAAATACTCTAAACCAAAAATCAAATAATTATCAAACGAATTATCAAACGAGTGTGATTTAGTTAATTATTTTTGAGTTACATGCAACCCTAAAACAAAGTTGAGAGACGAAATTCGATCAAACATTTGAAATATTAAAAAGTAGATTTGTAACAACAACAAAAATCCCCACTCTGTTCCTCTTTGGAAGAGCTCTACGCTTCCAGCAATTCACAGAAATACACTTCAAATTCCGGATTTGGAAGAACGGAAGCCGACGCCCCACGGATTCTGCCCTTCCACCGGAGTGGCCGCTATTTCTTTCTCTGTACTTTCTGTTTGCCTTACCATTTTCAGTGCACACAAATCGAATAGAGAGTAACAATGGCGGAAGCAGAGACAGGATCAGCTACAGGTAACAGCGGGGGAGGGGCCGAGGCGTCGCTGAAAGACAAGGGCAATGAGTTTTTTAAAGCAGGGAACTATCTCAAAGCTGCTGCACTTTACACTCAGGCTATCAAGCTAGACCCTTCGAATCCTGCTCTTTATAGGTATATTCCTCTTTCCCTCTTTTATTTTGTTGCTCGATACTGTTTTCATAGTCAATCTGAATGTTATTCTTATGGGATTTTTGCACTATTTTTATTGTTTTTGACATCTGGGATTGAATGTGAATACAATGTTTCTCATGATCTAAGGGTGCTGTCTTAATCAAGAGCTCAATTCTTGATCTCCCAGTAGCTTATCAACAAGATTAGGCTATAGAATACTACCATGAGTTGCGCTAGTAGTCAATAAGGGCTGAAGTAAATAGTAAACAACTTAGAGAAAATAAGTACAAGTCATGGGACGACCTAAGATTTAAGATTAGGTGGTCGTCCACTAAGAATAGTGTAAGTGTGTGTAAGTTGGCTTGGACAGTCACAGATATAAAAGGAACGAGATTAGGCCATCAAATTTAAGACATTAATTTTTAAGGAGGAGAAAGTTGCACACTTATACATAATGGTTCGGCAACATAGGCCAACATCCACTGTTCAATCGGCAGCAAATCTTTATTCTCAATTGGAGGAATTAAGAGAAACTCAAACCCAATGCCAATCATACTGGAATTACAAAGAAAATTGAGGAAAGACTGAAGTTTCTCTCACACTCACAAGTACACTGCCATTTAGGTCCCTCTTTAATACATCCTGCAATTAGCCATTAGCTTGGCTCACTGCCGAACTTAAATTCTTAACTAGCTTCCAACTGATTGAAAAATAAGTTTGTTCTGGTGTTTACACTTGTCCATTTGCTTAATTTTGATCATTGGCTTGCAGTACACGATGCTAGATCTCAAGAGTTTGTATAGAAGCTAAAAACTTGATGTCGTGAACATTGAATCTTAGTGTTTAGATGCCGTATGCCTGTACAAAGTATAAGTTGTCCTGATGTATTTTTTGGTTTCCCAGCAACCGTGCTGCTGCATTTCTGCATCTAGTTAAGCTTAACAAAGCACTTGCTGATGCTGAGACGACAGTTACATTGAACCCACAGTGGGAAAAGGTAACAGATTTCATTCCTTGTATTGTTTGAGCCAGACCTTTTTCAGTTCCTTTCATTTAGACTTTGTAGTTTTGATGTGCTACAGGGACACTTCAGAAAGGGATGCGTATTGGAAGCCATGGAAAAATATGATGATGTATGTCGAGTTCTTCCTTCCCGCTTCTTCCTTAGCAACGGTCCTGTCAATGACCATGCATGATATTTCCTAATTACTGCCGAGTACTTCTGATAGTTCAATTGTTATTATTGTAGGCCTTGTCTGCATTTCAAGTGGCCTTGAAGTACAACCCACAAAGTGCAGAAGTCTCAAGAAAGATCAAAAGGGTTTCACAGTTGGTGAAAGATAAAAAGAAGGCTCAAGAAGTGGAGAACAAAAGATCAAATATAGATATGACGAAGCACTTGGATAAGCTGAAATCTGAATTGGTGAGCTGCATTCATCTAACCGAGGATCATTTTCCAGTATACACTGTAAATATTTGTAGGTTATGAAAATAGCAATTTCCCACGTTTCCATGATCCAGGGGTGAATTTGCTTATGAGTTAGCCATATTCCCTTTCTTTCAATGGTGCCTACTGAACTAGCTGTTTCATTTTTTACCCTCCCGAAGTGTTCATTAGAATCACTCTCTTTCAATTTGCAGTCTGACAAATATGGCTCTGAAGAACGCTGGAAAGACATATTTTCTTTTCTTGTTGAGACCATGGAGGCTGCTGTGAGATCATGGCATGAAACCTCGAGTGTGGATGCTAAAGTGTACTATCTACTTGATAAGGAAAAGACAGATACCGAAAAATATGCTCCAATTGTAAACATTGATAAGGTGTTAGCCGTCTACTGTTTGCTTCTTCATTTCATTTATAGTTGCACTTAAGTTAACGAAAGGGTTTTCTCTTATCCAGCCTGTTATTCTCAGAACTCTAATATTGAGTCTAAATTGTTCATTTGGTTCCTAGAAGAAATTCTTTAACCATTCTAGACCAACTACTTCTGTCCTTTTTGATATGCAGGCATTTGAATCACCCCACACGCATAGTGATTGCTTTCAATTTTTAAGGAAATATGCCGAGGATTCAGTCTCTCGAGCAGCATGCTTAGTAACTCCCAAAAGCTTGATATCTTACCCACAGGTGAGGTTGCATGTCTTTGTTTCTACATTGCAATGATATGGTATATCCATAAAACTCTATTTTTACATTGTGATGATACAAGTATATTCTTATAATTCACATAGTTTACTAGGTTGATTAGGCCACATAATCAGCACATATTTAACAAATAACAATTCTACCTTTAATTTTTTGTGAGATTAATTGAATAAAGTAGACTTACTATTTTTATTGAGAGATATTTGGTGGATTCTTTTCTGTTGTATGAATTTTCTTGAAAACTCTTTTAATCTTTTCCTTTTCTTGTCATGGTGGTACATTGATAATCTATCGGTTTCCTATGTTACCAATTCATATCTTGACTGTGGACTTACATATCACTCTTCTTTTCTCCTCGGTAGAGGCTATATATCTTGTTCAACCGGAAGACTCCCAAGTAACAGTGTTTCATGATAGAAACCAAAGTACTGAAATGATATTGAAAGATAAAAAGATAAAGCACTACAATAACTCTTTTAAGTAATTTAACGTAGTTGCACTCTCTCCTCTTGAGCTCACTCAAGCCTAGACCAACTAAACTCTCACCTACCTTCATCTCATCTCACTCCCTCTATTTATAACCACCTCCTTGGGTAATTAATAATTTTCCCTTACTACCCTGATAGTATTCCTAACAATTACCCCTAAATGGTATTTCTAACATTTAGTCTTGCAAAAATTCTCAAAAAATAAATATTGTCTGCAGGTGTGGAAAGGACAAGGTTCAAGAAAATGGAAGCATGGACAGCATGATGGTTTCTTCGTTCAGCTTGAAAGCCCTTCCCTAAGAAAGCTATGGTTTGTTCCTAGTTCCAGTGAACTAGGACGACCATTGTGCCGGTCTCTCTCTCTCTCTCCCTCTCTCTCTCCCTGCTGTTACACTTAGAGTATTTTATTTGCATATAATTGCAATTATTCTATGCAAAACTGCCATTAAGGAGCACAATCATCTTAAAAGGGTCTTTAATCTCAGTTCTGCCTGTCTGGGTTGCATAATTTTATTTGATATGGAAGGTTTCCCTCATTTTGATGTGTTTTTCAAGTGTTTCAACTTTTTTGGATGTAATCTGTCACTTTTTATTAACTTCTTGAGATTTTGTTTTACTCTGAACTTTGGTATTCTAGGCATTGAGGGAAATTTCAAATTAGTATACTGCCCAATAGTTCAATCCTAAAACTAATTTCAGGAAGATCTCCGTGGACATGAGTTGTTCAAAACTGTGGTTCTTGTCCACGATTTAGCTGTTAATTGTTATCCTTTGTTCCTGGAGTTAATTAGCTACTTTTATGGTTTGTCATCATGTCTTGTTAAAAAAAAAAAAAAAAAAAGAAATTAGATGTACTGCAGTAGTTGTTACTATTGTAAATTTAGATATCATACATCCTAGCGAACATCTCCAGGATATTGAAATGGTAGAAAATGTCATCAAAGAATTTTTAAACATTCTTAAGTTGTTTTAGTTTCATAATATCTCATTCCATTCATATTACAAATTTCTTAATGGAATGTAATATTTTCTCATCGATAGAGAGTCATATATGAATGTAATATTTTGAACAATACTTTTAGGATTCAATTCAAATTTCCTCAACTTTGTTGATCTTTCTCATCTATGGACTATAATATCAACATTCTAGTAAATTTGAGATCTTTATCCTTGTTCACAGCATTCATGTCTTAATTTTGTAATTTCTGACTTTAAACATTTTCAGGGATCCTGAGGTTCTGGATGTCGGTGCCCATGAATTACTACCGCGCATATTTAAAGAAAAGCTGCTAAGCACTTAGATGAGATCCAATAGCAGTCAGACTTAGGTTCGAACTTTCCATGTTATCATTGTTTTTTTTTGAAGAGCACAATATCGAGAAAGCTTATTTATCTTCCATCACTATGAGTTTAGAAGGCCCTGTCTAAAATGTTTGCAAGTGTTGCACATTCATACCATATGCCCACACAGATATGAACTCTGGAAAGTCTAAAAACCGAGACCTGCTTTGGTTTTTTCAGACAATGGAGAGATTCTTTGTTGTACGATTGCTTTCTTGTTATGTAGTCTTGCCGAGTGTTTTATTCCTTTAAGCTAATCTAGATTCATCAGGTTCTGCGTTAAATTGATGTCTTCTTCTTTTTTGTCTTGTCGTTTGTAAAATGGAATGGATCGTCGTTTTTTTAACGCTCAAGATAGATCATCCTTACCCATGTTTTGTTATACATGGTATGGTTTTGCCTTTTAGAACAAGTTTTCAGTTTGTCAATGGCTGTTCTCTTTGAACTGCATCGTCTTGTCGATTAACGAAAGAATGAAGATGAACCCCATTCTTTAGTGACAATAAGGCACCTTAATGCCCAATATTTGCCTCTGTTTTTGAATCTTAGAGAAGCTATTCTCTTTGTTTTTACTAGCCTGTGTAATTTTATACAAGTAACTTTTTTGTTTTTGACACCAAAATTTATACAAGTAATTACTGCTAGGGATTTCTGTCTTTTGATTTATTGAAATGCAAAATGAAAAAGAAGAATGGCATTGAATGAAATACCTTCTTGACAACTAGAATAATATTGGAGAAATGCTATTAGGTAGCTTTCAGGTAAATTGAGATATTGAAACGAGAATAAAGGTGTGTTTGGTTTAACTCTTTTAAGTGTTTAATTTTGAAAAAAAATGCTAGTGTTTGACAACCACTAAAAATGACTTATTAAAAAATGAGATTGAGAAATAAACCATTTTGAGAGAAATACTTGAAAACAACTTCTTTTTTAAAAAGAGTTTTTAAGTATATAGTAACTTGTGTATAAAAACACTCATATGAAATGCAACCAAACATATGAGTGTTTAAATTCTAAACAATTTTTATACAAAATGTTTATAAAAAAATGCATTCTTGGAAAACACGTAAACTAAAATGTATTTCAAACGGATCCTAAAATCAACATGATAGTTGCTATTTACTAAAAATATAAGCAATTGTTTTGAATGACGACTTTGTTTCTTTCTCCTTATTTTCTATTTATTTGTTTTTATTTTATAGATGACACAATTATGAAAACAGTACAAAGTGATTTTGTGAGCAAACTTTCAAAATAGCTTTTGAAATGTTAGCAGGGATGAATTCACGAGCCTAACATTTTAGACTTTAAACCATACCAATTACCAATTAAGAAAGAAAGGTTCTGATTTTCTACATGCAGACAATTGCCATTATTTTCAATTTTTGTCATAGAATTCTAAACTTGGAACCATTGCAATAATAGAGTGATTCCTGATAATGGCAGTCTCCCCACCTCTTTAAACATTAATCTAAACATGAAGAAATCTGAACTACAAAATGTGAAGGACATAACTCAGACTGTTGCAGTTTCTTTACAATAACACTAAATAAGTTAACAAAGCGATCATAAAAAGTGATTCCTAACATTAAAATCTGTAACAACACTCATTTAAATCTATCCTTCTACTGTTTAGCTGCTACAGAACTCTGCTAATTCCAGGCGGCATGAGGATGGATGCTTCAATAATACCTGTTTCCATTGCCCTGCAGTCATAGGAAACAATCAAACAACAACATCAGAAGTTGAACATAATCATCAGCTTTCATTAAACTAAATGTTTTGTATTAGCAAATCCATGCCTTTTGCTTTCTATGGAACTTTAAAAAGTTTGATACTTACTTCACATGCAACAAGAGATCTATAGTTGGTGTTTGTGAGCACTGTGTTTGTAGAACCACATTCACTATTATTGAGTGAACCTGTGGACTTGTCAAGCTTCATCAACAATGGATATTGGAAGTCTTGAGCTGCACAACCCACAAGAGAAGACGATCGCTGTATCTGCACGGCCTTCGGGACATTCTTTCCCTCAGTCGATGCCCTCCTTCTGCTTGACTGTCTCTCAAATGATTCAGGCCTCGTCTTAGGCGCACTCTGTGACCGGGCTTTGGCTCTTGAAGATTGTGTATTGGCCATGTAACTAGGGAACATTGGATACTCATAGGACAGAGATTGCATAAAATCTGGTGTGGGAAAAGCAATGGGAGTTCTTGAGGGGTCAGGTTTAGACTTGGCTGAGTAATCTTGTGGGCTGCTTTGTACAGTACAGATGGAGTAGTCCTCAAAATGGCCACTGAAACCTTGTGGGTCGATGTCGGTTAGAGCAGATTGTACTTGTGAGACATGGTGTGTGTGATGTTTGGCAAAGGTATGATTTGTTGAAAACCTTAGTTCATGTTGTTGGTCTGCATCATAGCTTGTCCTGTTCTTGGAGCCTCGTTTGTATTGTCCACGATCCATCTCCACAATCTTAATGTTTTCCTCAGCAGCCTGCATTCACAGAGTTGAAATTGGTTAGTTGAAGTTCTCACTTTACTGATGTTTCAAGCAACTTCCCAGTTAAGCTTTTCAGCTGCAATGTAAGATCCAAAATATGGAAGATTAGGTACAAGACTGATACTTACATGATCGGTATAACCAAAGTGATCTTCATTTACTGATTTTACGAGGACTGGTTGTTGCTGATATGAAGTATTTGTCCCTTCAATCATCCTGATCCTTTGCGCACGTGCTCGAGCTTGAGCCGTGATCAGCGCTTGCATGCATCGGAGAGTAGCTTTGGCCTGTTTTCTAACAAGGTGACCCCTAGCCAGTGCTTGCAACTTCACCAATCCTCTCAATGCCCGGAGTGCTTTTCTTGCCTACACCAACACCAAAGAGATTGGTAAATGGCAACGATTTGCATATCCAAAACGAAATAAGAACGAAAATTACGAGTTACCGTACCAAATAAGACCGAAAGACTGATTGAATCTTGATGGTAGCAGCCTCCTCAATTGCAGTAGCTTTCACATTGGCCACTTCAGTTAGCCGAATTGCAGCAGCTGCAGCCTGTGCAGCAGCCACAGCAGCATCAGCAGCTGCAGCTTTTGCCACTACCATGGCCAAGCTTTGTCTTTTCTCCTCATAATCCATATCCATTGCAGCCTGTGCAGCAGCGGCAGCAACTGCAGCTTTTGCTGTTGCCATGGCCAAGGCCTGCTTCTTCTCCTCATAATATTCATCCATTGCAGCCTGTGCCACAGGCATTGCTGTGGCAACCATCTCAAGAGGGTATGAATCTCTCGACACCACCGCTGCGGCCGATGATCTTCGAAAACTCCATCGTTTTTTCTCTTTAGGATTGTGTCGAATCGATATCGGAGTGGCTGGATACTCGGAAGTAGTATTCGAAAAATTTGGATTACTTGGACATTTTTCCTTCTCTTTGTCCTTCTTCCCTGTCAGAAAGTTCCTCAGCCATTTGCTTGTCTTTCCCATCTCCTCCCTCAAGTAATCTCAAGCACCATAGCAAGAAGAAAGCAACAACAAACCAAAAGAGCAGCTTCTAATCTGCTCCTTGATAAGAAGAAAAGCTCTGGTTTCCCCTTCTTCACACAGCCTTATATAATATTACTATTTCATTGTCTGTTTTCCTTCTCAACTTCCATTTTTACAGTGGAATGACAAGAATTTGGTGTAAGCTTGAGGGGAAAGAAACAGAGAGAGGAAGCTCCATGGACAAGCCATAGGAAAATTGAACTAAAGGTTTCCTAGTATTTAAATGAATCTTAACTTCTCCAAACTGTCCTCCCCAACAGCAATTGCAGAGTTAATTGTCTTGTGGCCTTGTGGGTTGTCCAATTGACCACGTAAAAAAAAGGGGTAAAACAAAAAGCAACAGGCTTAAACAGGCTTAAGTTAAAGAGTGTGAAGATTGAATATTAAGCATGTGAGAGTTGCCTTTTTGGATCCAATTTGGAAAGTTGGGATTCACAAATTCAAGGCTTTTCATTCTCATTCCAACCATTTTCATCATCTCGAAAAACGTTCATCCAAACTTACACGATCAGATTTCTCTCCACTCTTCTCAGTCAGGAGTACGTGCTTTAACTAGGTGAGCTACGTTCAGATTGACTCCAAACCACTGTTCTTTGTCTAGAATCTCGATCCACATCGGTTTAAGTGTGAACTTAAATTACTTCTCAGTCTAATACAAAAGATTAAGAAACAAAAAGCGAGGAATTTGTAGGGTCCATTTAGAGTATCCCTATAGGAGTACATACACGTGCACCTCAGGCTTTGTTGGGTGCAATAGATCCCAAAGAAAAGCAAAGGACATTAAAATACAAAGACCTCTCAAGAAGCAATCTTGAGAGAGAGAGAAAGAGAGAGAGAGAGAGTCAAAGTGTTTGGTAGAAAATGGAACAATGTGATGTGGCAGAAAATGCTGCCCATGATATTTAGTGGTTATTTTTTTTAAGATTTGATTTATTTTGATTCTGTCACTCACATGGGTTGTTCATTTGTTCAAGTGTTTTTATTCTTGGAAACACTGTTTTAGATTTTGTCTCCATTTCCCCTCCATTTCTCTCTATCTTATCTTATTCTTCACTTCTTTCCAATCTAAATTATTTCTATGTAGAACTCAACCACTCAAATCTCATCATCTTCTTCTCCTTCTTTCTTTTTTTAGATTAGTTTATAATTACTTAATCACATTATTGGAGGGTTTCTCAATGTTTTTTTGAACTCAATGTCTATTTTTAGACCCTTTCCCTTTTGAGTTGAACTCTCACTCAAGACTTTCCACATAATTAGAGTTTAAAAACATATAGTAAGCAAGATTTAAGAGGCTCTGTTTAAGTTCGGTTGGATAACTATTTTGTTTTTGGTTTTCAGCTTTTGAAAACTATGCTTGTTTCATCACAAACTTAATGAATTTTTCACCTTCTTAATTCTAAGCCAAAATTTTAAAAAACAAAGTCAAGTCCTTTAAAACTATACGTTTCAGTTTTCAAATTTTGACAAAAAAAAAAAAAAAACAATTTAAAAAAGGTAGTTAATAAAGCTAGAAAACTATAGGTGGAAGTAGTATTTATAAACTTAACTTGGAAAAGCAAAACATTCACGATCCTACATTAATTAGGAGTAAGAAATATTCATAACACACACTAGATAAGAACAATACCTCCACTGGTACGTGGTTTTCAAATGAAACCAAAAGAAAAATTCATGTTAGTTTAGACGATCCAAAGTAGACAATACCATGACATTGTAGAACACATAGAGATCGAAGCTCTCGTTGTCTTAAACTACCGTCTAAAATCTCTTTTATGAATCTTAGACCACTTTAGGATGTAACACCTCTATCAAAACTTTGATTCAAGGTTGGAAAGAAAAAAATAAATAATAATAAAAGAGATTAGAGAGTGAAAATTGTGGACTCGTGAAGGCTAAGTATGATAAAAAAAATTCACTTAGTTGCAGAAAATGTAGTTCAAATGCAGCCCTCATGGGGCCATAGCGCCATTTCTTTGCATGTGAAAGAAAGATTTGTCGGTTGAAGAATGTTAACTTCAAATCCTTTGATTCCTTTCTCCATTTTGTCTCAATTCTCTCTTCTCTCTCTCTCATGATTCAAGAGGTTGGGATTATTTTAATGTAACCCTTTCAACATTCTCAAAAGTGCATTCAATTGAGTCTTTTTTTTTTCTTAAATAGAAAAAAAATCTCGATCGTAATTAATATTCAATCCACGTGTGTCGGCCTCTACATATAGTCCATATAGTTTTTCTTTTTTGAGATTTGTATTAGATTTGATGTTAGTCAAATCTGAGTATAAATCGATAGAGAAGAAGCTACCTGTTGCCATCCAAAGGCTGATTATTTGATCCTCATTTAAACAATGTTGATGCCAAAATTCGGACAGGAAACTCACCTGACCTTCACGTGCCACCAACAGTTAATTTGTATGAGAGGGGGAAGACGTGACCTGCAAGACAAGCAAACACTGTCCGATGCTTAAGTCAGAAAACTGATGGAAGAGCAAGAGGAGAAGTAGAGAGTTCAAAGAATGAATTTCGGGATCCCTTTTTCATTGACGAAGAGGAGTTTAAATACATGTTCCTGCTCTAGGGTTTCGAGGCATTCGGAGGCGATTTGGGGCTAAACTGAGAAGAACTGGGACGACTGAGGACACCAGGGACCGAACGGAGGCGGAATGCAAGGCCGAGGCCGACCATATGGGTCGGGCCAAGTTGGCTTGACCCTCTGGTCTGTTCTTCCTCTAAGTCAGTTTCTTGGTCCTATTTCTGCTCGGTTATCCTTGTCAGCTCCTTGTGCATCGGAGTAATCCAAAATTCCCTATAACAAACAATATTTTCATTAAAGAAAATAGGGATGCAATGTCGATCATCCATTAGAAGAGGAAAAAGATCTGTAAAGAACGATATAGAGTAGAAATATAGGAATTGTTAGGTTAATTCTACACAATCGAATTAGGTTTAGTTTTTCGAAAAACGTAATATTTGGTTGTATGACCTAAAAAATGGGGGTGGAAAAAGTGAATTTTGAGATCCAAGAGGGTAGAAAAGTTGCAGAAGTTAGCTTGTCGGCTTCTTCTTTTGGCAATTAGCAAACAAGTTTTTGCAGTTTAGCAATGGTTATGGATCATGTCGGATTGTTTTAAGTGGTAAAATGTTTAATGCTTTCTAAATTTAATTAATGACCCTACAACCACAGCTTATTCCTTAAGTTAAGTCAATTTTCCAATAATATCATTCTTTGGAATTTACCACACACATTAAAAGTGAAAAACATACTTTATGAACGAGTGACATTATCCTAATTTGTCTGTTTTCAATATTAAAATCATGGTAAATTAATTAACCACTTAACTTTTAATACTAAAAAGCTGTGAATCTAACCTTAAAGGTACCAGAGTAAACATAATTCAACGATAATTGGCATGCACTCTCGATCAGGTGGTTAGAGATTCGAAACCCCCACCCCAAATGTTGTTGGAGAAGCCTTAAGATTTACCCTAGTTGATTTAGGGTTTTCTCTCTCTATATATATAAAAGTCTCTTTGAATTAGAATTTCTGAACACTCCTCTGGAAGACCAAACATTCTTCAAAACTTGAAAATTCTTTGAAGACCAAAAACTCTTCCAGATTTGAACACTCATCAACTTCAAACTTGAGAACAAGTGTTTTAGTTGTCGAGTGAAACACACTCACACACAAGGGAGAGAATAGATTAATGTACACCCACACACGCATACAAATCCAATACAAATCAAAGTTTATTCCAGGTGTCTTATTGTGAAGTTATGTATGAACAAATTAACACGCTTAATGAGACTTTTTCTAGAATCTTCCTAATCTATATATGGGAGAAAAATCCTATACCACATAGTTATAAACTTCTATTTTTTCAAAAAAAAAAAAGGTTATAAACTTCTAAAATCTTAATAATCTCATTTTTTTCTCACTTCAAAATTTGTACGATGGATTTTTTCAAGTCAAATCATAAAGAATTTTGAGTCATTCATTTAGACATATTGCGATTACGAATAATGACCCATGTTATATTGCATCTTCCTTCCAAGGTTTCACATTAAGATTAGAAAATGGAGTTGAATGGAAGCCATTAGATAACGATCAAGCTCCAAAAATTCAAACTTTTCCCCCTAAAAACTAGAAGTTTAGCTAGCTGAAAATTGATACAGAGGCCCATCTTCTTCAAAGCTTCATCATTCACTGTTACAGAAATGGAGATCCAATTTGTTAGGCCCGCCAACATAAGGCCTTGTTGACCGTTTACATATTGTCGTAGAAGTCAAGGCTAATAGATTTTTAGTTGACTTGATTACAAAGCAGAGGTTTCTCTTTTTTCAAATTATTTCTTATTGATTTTAATTGGTTAAGTAGTCTCTGTGATTCTTGTTCCACGATTAAGAGAAAAAAACATCTGAGATTCTTCCTAGCTGCAAACGTTTAGGAAGGAGCAAAAAATTTGATCATTCTAATTACTTGTTGATGAATCTTGTGTTTGAAGCCATTGAAATCGTAATGGAGCTTAATCAGAATCAGATATTTGTGGATAGAAATTAAGTGGGAACGGTCCATTTCTGCTAAAGACTGGTAAATCAAGTTCATTTATGAAAGATCATGGACTTCCATTCTTGGGGTTCGGCCAAAAATTTAATGAATGTTGGACTTTATGGCTTAAATCTGACGAAAAGAAGCAAAACCCCTCAACTTCCAACTACCTCACGCCGTCCCTAAAACCCCCAATTGCGTAGCGCTTTGGCTATTTCAAGAGAACGCGTCGAAGCTTTTTCAAACCCCACATGGCCATTTCTCTGATTTGTGATCGTTGGAGGGCTATGGCTTTCTTTGCTGTTCTTGCTCTGCTGCTCGTTTTTCGATCAGCAAGCGCTAACGATTTCAATGACCTATTGTCTCCTCTTCTCTCGCCCATTTTCGGTTCGTTTTTGCGATTTCCATGGCTGTTCTTTGTTGGGTTTCTTGAGATTTTTCGTTTCTTTTTTGGTGTTGTTTATTGATTTGTGGGTTTTGCTGAAGTGGGTTGGTGACTTTTCTTGAAGAACTTGATTAGATAGTGTTTGTTCTTGTTTTGATTGGGTTTGTTATGGCAGAAAATGTTTGCAAAGAAGTGAACTGTGGAAGAGGAACCTGTAAAGCTTCTGGTAATGGGACTTTCTCATTTGAATGTGATTGTGATTCTGGGTGGAAGCAGACTCTTTCTGATGATGATGATGGTGATAACCACTTCAAGTTTCTTCCCTGCATTATTCCCAAATGTCAGGTTCCCTGTTTCTCTCTCTCCTATGAAGCTTTTGAGTGAAAAGTAGCTGTGTTTTTAGCTATAGTTACATCAGCTTGCTGTTAATCTTAGCTGTTTGATTCTGCAAAATAGAACTTGCTTTTGTTTGATGGATGCATTTGCCTGAAGTTCTTGCAGAGGTGGCTGATAAGAAACAAGTTTTTACTGTGTTTCATTACCTAGTTTTTGTGGATACCATACATTTTAGTTGTACTTTTTTTTGTCTTGTGTTAAATTTTCATGTTGTATTTAACATAAATCTTAAAGTTCCCACTTCAAACTTGGTATTAAATTTGATACATGTAGCTTGTAACATGGGTTTGCTTGAAGTAAGATGATTTTTTTTGAAGTGCGATATGAGAATTAAATTGGCTGAAAGTTTTTTAATGAAGCTCAAGTATAACCAATGATTAACGTTGGAGCTAAGAGTAAATATTTCATTTGAAACTCGAAAGCTTGATGAAAATATGGCAAAATTTTACTGAAAAATTGGGCAAAATGAGACACAAGAACATGTCGAAGGGCCGGTCCTTGTTTGATTTAACCGAGTTAGGGAGTAAAGAGTAAACAATAGAGATGATCAAACTTGAATTGGATACATATCTATCTTATTTGAAGGTTCTAAGGGTCTTGATCTTAATTGTTATGTTCTATATCTGATGGTAGTAGAGTTAAGCATTTCACTGCTTTGAATGATGCTGATAGGCATTGAATTTTTACTGTTGATGCCAGGTAATTTGACTCACTCATGCTCGTCAGCCCCTCCACCGGGCGTACAGACCAAACCAAGAACTAACGAATCGATGTTCGATCGTAAAGACCAATCCTATTGCCCATACATGTTGCCTTGTTTGTTTTTGGTGAATACAACAATGTATTTACTTGACTTTCAATGTGTTTCTTCTTGTTGTATAGCTTGCAATTGGGTCAACTGTGGAGGCGGTTCGTGCAACAAGACGTCGCCATTTACGTACCAATGTGATTGTGTGGAGGGTTACTACAATCTTCTCAACGTCACTGCCTTCGCATGCTACAAAGATTGTAAGCTCATATCATACTCACTAAGCTGATGAAGATACTGTTAGGATTCTGCTGATGTTGATTGGTATTCTGACTTGTTTTTGATATTCAATTTGAAGGCTCAATAGGAATGGATTGCAAGGAACTGGGAATTCCATTGCAAAACTCATCAACATCTCCAACTTCCAGTTCAACTACAAATAACAACAATGGTTAGTCAGTTCAACAGCTAACATTTTATCTGGTTAAATCTTCCATTTTCTCCATTTCACCGTCGATTTAACCTCGTCATAACAGAACGAGCTAGAGTAACGAAACAGCTTTGCCAACGTGACGGTTTTTAGCATTCAACTATTTATCATATCGGTTTCCTCCTGAGTCCTGACTGATACAAATATATGCTCTTGCATATATTGATGATTGACATTCATCCAAACTATTTTGATTTACAGCTGCTAGCGGATTACTTCTCAAGCGAGGCTCCTTCTCGACGATAAGCTCGGCGGTAATATATGTCACTGCACTGCTGCTGATGATGATATAGATCGACGTGCGTGGTACCGTGCCAGTTGATTATAGTTTTGATTATGTGTGTGGTATTTGTTGTGTATGGCCTCTGTTTATGGCTCTGTCCATAGAATAAGTTTCCCATTTGAGTTGTGAGATGATGGGGCATTGTATATATATACAGTTACAGCATATAGTATGCATATTTTTTTGGTATTTAGCCAACCCTATATGAATGATATAGCCAACTCCTTGTAAATGATAAAGAGGAAAAGTTGAAGATAATTAAATAACTGATAGATTCTTGCCAAAGAAACTTAATACATGAAAGATGAAGATTAAGTTGTAAGTCTAGTCTCTAAGCAGTAAGCATTATAAGTTCATGAACTTTAAAACGTATTTAATCTATTTTTTTTAAGGGAAAAAATCATTTTTAACCCTAAACTTTGGGAGTTGTATTAATTTTAACCCTGAACTTTCAATTTCATCAAATTGAATCCTAAACTTAACGAGTTGTATCAATTTTAACCCTGAACTTTCAATTTCATCAAATTGAACCTCAAACTTATTAGATTGTGTCGATTTTAACTCAAACTGGCGTAAGTGTTACAATGTATACCTTTGGTTAATTTTTCATTTGAACCACCATACACAATTTATTATTTCTTCTTTTTTTTTTTTCCTTAGTTCACATTGTACCTGAATTGGTTTCTTATAAATAAAATATTGGAGAAACTTTATTTTAGATGACTTTTAATTGTGAAGGTTTTCTCGCTGGTATTTAAGATTACGAAAGCAAAAAAATTTTGGACTTCAAATATTTGCTAGTTTGTTTTTATTGTTTCTAAGAACTTTGTGGGATTTTTTTTTCTTCTTTTACGGTTTTTTTTTCTTTCTGATTAGAAGAATGTACAAACGTAGAAAACGAAAAATAAAGAAATTTTGAGTTTTTTATTTATCATATTTGTTGGATTTTTCTTGTTGCCAATAACTTTATGATTCTTTTTTAGATAATAATGAGTCTGAGATATTTGATTTCTTCTAGTTTTTCCAAAAAATTTCTTACAAAACACTAACTCAAGTACAATGTGAATTAAAAAAAAAAAGAAAAGGAAATTTTCAATTACATATTTTAATAGCAATTCAAATGAAAAGTTGCCCAAAGATCTACATGCAACATTTATGCAAGTTTGAGGTTCAAATGGATACAATTTGTTAAGTTTAGGGTTCAATTTGATGAAATTAAAAGTTTAGGGTTAAAATTGATACAACATAGTAAGTTCAGGGGTCAAAATTGATTTTTTTTCCCTTTTTTTAACTTTCAAAATCATGTATAATAGACTCTTGAGCTTAAAAGAGAAATGTCTAATAGATCTTCAACTTTCAATTTTGTGTCTAATAAATCAAGTGTAAAAATACCACTTTAGTCGATGTACTTTCAAATGTCTAAATTTGGTTTTTTTTAACAAAGCTTAAAATTGGTTTCCATTGTTATTTTAAAGTTTTTTTTTTTTTTAATATCAAATTGGTTAAATAATAATAATAATTTTCATATAAGAAAAAAATGCAATGTGAATATAATTTCAAAATTTATGGGATTTGAACGTCTTGGTCGAGGGTATATGTGAATGCCAATTATGAGCTATGTCCACTTTGACTAGATCAATTTCAAATTTTATCGAAAGTCATGGACTAAAATGAACCAAAATAGTATATTAACATAATTTTTTTTACTTTCAATTTTTGTATTAAATAGATTTCTCTTATATCTGTCATTTTTTAAAAAAACACCATTCTAATATATACAAAATTGAATATTATAACTTATTGGATATTAAACTTTTGATTTTATGTCTAAATAGTCTAGTAAAGTTTAAAAAACGTTGAATATGATATAGACACTTTTAAATTTCAAAAAGAAAGTTGAAGGACTCAGAATTTTCAAGACAGAACTTGTAATTTAATCCCCAAAAAAAAAAAAAAAAAAATAATAATAATAATTTAATGAAACTGACATTTTTCAAGAGATTTAAGAAATAAATTGGTAAAGATCGTTCTTCATCTATACTTGAGGACCAAAGAAGCCCAATAAACCATAGACTAGTTGGGTTGAAAAAACAGGCCCAACGATCATATGGACTAACTCATTACAAAGCCAATAAAACACACAGATTACGAAGCAAAGAACAAGATGGGCAATGCAATGGTATAAAATCAAAATCAAAATAAAAAATCAAATCAAAAGAAAGCCAAAAGAAGAAGAGAAGCCATTAATGTACTGAACAAAACGAAACAAAACATGAGAAGGCAGTCGATTGATTAGAAGCCCATCACAAAGTCTTCCAATCAAATCCCACATCGCAAACCGAAGCAGCAGTAGCAGGCCTTAAAGGACAGATACAGATAGAGTTCCCATTCAACTCCACTCCCACAACCTGTCCCATCTCATTATTCTTACACTCATCATCTTTCATTATCTTTATAGTATCAGATCACACCAGAATCCAGATCCTCCCCCTTCTCGTACGGCGCCACCTCCACTCGCCGCCGTCTGCCGCCCCACTTCCTCCGACACTCCGTCGTGCTCCTCCCTTTCTCATATTATATTTTCACAACTTTGGGGGGTTTTGTTTTTAATTTAATTTGAAATGGAGGGGAGGGGACTTTTATCATGATGAGGGAGTGCAAAGTGGTAGCTTTTCTTTTCTTTTTTCTATCAACAAATACTTTCTACTCATTGGGTAATTAATAAGCACTTTTTTTTTTTTTTTTTTTTTTTTTTTTTAAATTATCCACCACTAAATTTTTATAGATATAAGCATGTGTTTAGATTTTGTGACATTATAGACATTTTTATATGCCTATGAGTTTGATGTAGATATAAAGGGCTGGATTGATATTTTCTTTACATTAGTAAAAAAAATGGTAAAAAAAAAAACTTCACTAACCTAAACATTAATGATACAAAATTTTAAATTTATTTGAAACCGATTACACACGCAAGTGAAGGTTTAGAAATCTATGGGACACTTTTAGAAGTTCAAAGACTAAGGCCCCGTTTGATAGGCTGCCAAGGATATTAAAATTATGCTTGTTATCTCCCAAATTCCTACGACAAGTAAGGTTTCTTATAGGTGAGAGTAGGTGAAAGTTTCTTAGTGAGCTATGATACCATATTATATTATATGGACTTCCATCTCAAAACCAATTGGCTACTGTGAGGTCTCCACTAATCTTTTCAAGAAGCTTCTGATAAGGGACTACCGGACACCCACATATCTCCACAATCGTATGATATTGTCCACTTTGAGCATAACCCTCATGGCTTTGCTTTTGGTTCACTCCAAAAGGCCTCATACTAGTGGAGATAGTTGTCCTCCCTTATAAACCCAAGGTCATCCCCTTATCTAGCCGATGTGGAACTTTGGTCGCACCCCCAACAGCTTCTATATTGTTCGTCGTCCATACGAAAGTATCTTTCTTTTGTTCTCTTTTCTCTTTCTCGGTTGGATTTTTTTTTCAATTGCATGGGGGTTTGTGCTAGAATTATTGCCATCTTTACTACTACTAGTTGTTGTGTTACACTTTTCTTGGGTTTCGTTCGTGATTAAAGAATGAGAATCCTTCTTTTTTTAATTTGTCACTCCACATTTCTACAAGAGGACGTTGCCTTGCTTGGCCCTTTGCTTCTTTTTCCCCTTTGATTTGATCTTGCTTTTTCCCCTTTTTTCACTCTTAGTGTGCAATTCTATTTCAAACAATACTTTGGAATGTACAAAATATAGTATCATTAATTTCTAAAACATGTTTTTCAAGTTAAAGTAGCGACCGTCGTTAATGAAGAGAAAATGTTCGTACCTCGATTGTCATTATTCAGGATAGAAAATGTATTTACTTCCTTCTTAGAAATTTGATCTATTGTTGAAATAAAAATGTAATTTTTCTTATTAATAAATAAAAGAAAAGGTAAATACATGCAAATAGAAACAAATACTAAAATTGGGAACTATGCGGAGGAATTCATTCTCAATCTCATTACAACTCTACTTTGGATACGACCCCACAATTTTTTTGCCTCCTTAATTGTCACATGGTAACATGTGTTTTTTTTTTTTTTTTTTTTTTTTTTTTTTTTTTTTTAAATTCAACAACATTTTAGAGTAAGAGATTCAAACCTCAAACTTCTTCTGGATCAACCAACAAGAGTTTAGTTCAGTTGGCATAAAGTTGTACGGATAACCACAAGGTCTGTGGTTCAAATCCTCTCATCCACATATTGTCAAAAAAAAAAAAAAAAAAAAAAAACCTTGTTATGGATCAAAAATAATTGAATTTTTAGATCTATTTTTAGAATTTTTAAAACCAAATTTTGTTTATAATTTTTATTAAAAAATAATTTACTAAAAATACTTCTTACCACTTTTTAAATTTTTAACAAAATATTACCGTTTTAAAAAAAAGTGGGTCAATGTAAGCACGTTAAAAAACATGGAAAACATTAATGAACAAATAATTTGAAATTAAATTAATTATTTTATGTTGTATCCAATTATGTGTGTAAGTGCACGTGTGTGTCTCCAAATTATCCCTCAAAGCAATAATTTTAGTTCACTAACTGAGTGATCACATCATATGAATAGGACTCTATTTTTGGAAAAAGATTATGTCGAGTAATTATTATATAAAAGAATTTTCAAAAAGTTATTATATAAAGAAATGCTTCAAAAAAATTATTATATAAAAGAAAACATTATCAACATAGATATAATTTATAAATACTTTCATTAAATTGCCAGTTTATCCTCTAAACTTTCAAATTTATATCTGATAGGTCTTTGGAACTTTAAAAAAATATCTAATAATTAAGTCTTTCAATTTTGGGCAAGACAGTAAATTTTAAAAAGTATCTAATAACTAGGTCACTAAACTTAGAATTTTGTGTCACATAGATCCTTGATGTATATTCAACCATTTAAAAAAAAAAAATTAACGAAACTATTATACATAAAATTGAATTTTGTGTCTAATAAAGTCACTAGACCTTCAATATCATGTCTAGTAGGTTCGTTAATTTTTTTTAAAAAAATATATAAAATAGAACAATGATGGTCTATTGGACAGTAAACGAAAAGCTAAGGAATTTATTAGACACAAAATCAAAATTTAGGCATTGTTCGATAATCGTTTAATTTTTGAAAATTATGCTTATAATTTAAGCAAAAGAAGATTCACTAAACTTTGGTTAAGTTTGAAATGGAAGTTTTTGAAAAAAATGGTTTTAATTGCAAAGAGGATTTATGTGTGTTGTAGTAAATGGTGATGAGAGTCCCCATAGAAGTAGAAAGTAGGCATTGGAACTTGAAGCTATGTGTCTTTGTTTTTGTTTTTGTTTTGTTTGCTCCTCGTTCTCACCACACCAATGACATAATGACATACCTTCGTGTTTGGCGTTGCCTTTTAATTTAATACCAATACAAATTTACCTAATCATTTTTTTTTTCCGAAATAGGTGGAATCAAACTTTTAATCTCTTGATTAATGATATATGTTGATGGTCGATTTTGGTCAGAGGAACTCACCTGACCTTCACGTGCCACCAACGGTAAATTTGTAGATGAGGGGGGAAGACGTGGCTTGTAAGACAGTAAACCTGCACACCGGTGTGATGCTCGCCACACCGGCTCCGATGCTTAAGTCAGCAAACAGAACGGTAGGGAGTGGAAAAGTAAGAGCAAGAGGAGAGAGTAGAGAATATAGAATAGTGTTTGGGGATAGAATTCGGAGTCCCTTCTTCAGTGGTGAAGAGGGGTATAAATACATGTTCATCCTCCTAGTGTTTTTAGGGTTTCAGAGGCGTTTTAGGTCAAACCAGACAAAACCGGGGCTGGCGGAGGCGGTAGGGGCCTAACGACATCGAACGGACTCGGCCCGTGTGAGCGGGCCGAGCAGGGGGTCGGGCCAAAAACCCGACCCCTTCGGTCTTGGCCCGTCCCACTTGCCGGTTTTGCCTCCTTGGTCCATCTTTCAGCCCGATTTCTCCCCGGTTGTCCTCGTCAGCTCCTTGTATATCGGGGTGGTCCAAAATTGCCTATAACAATATAGGATAATTATTGTTGAGTTATGCTCGCTTTAGTCTCATCATACTCACAACCATACTTTTTTTTTTTTAAAAAAAAATACAATGCTAATCTCTCGACTCTCAAATTTGTATTAAAAAAAATCTCGGAACTTTAAAAGGTTTTTAGATTTTTTAAAATGTTGTTCTCTATAAATCTCTAAATTTCTATTTTTATTTATTTATTTTGTGTTTCATAGATCTTAATATATTAAAAACTTTTAAAAGTTAATATTATGTTTACTTTAGGATCATATGATATTATTTTAGAGACATTGAAGAAAAACCTAATATTTCCATGAATGGTATTAGAAATGACAATTATGTTTAGATATTATTACTCACATGGAATTATGGATAACTTCAGATAAATCAAACATGTTCAAGTAATCTCAATGAATGTGCTCTCAAACACACCTCATAATTTATAGTTTCATTTATCAAACAAACAGTATAATCAAAAGCCAATCTAAACATAATTCATCTGATTAAGACATAATCAAAGGGTCAACGCTTTGAATTCTCTCACTCTCATATATTGTTGAACTAAAAAACAAGAAAGTATAATTCATAGATGAGGTTAATCTTGCAAGAACAAACTCTCAATGCGCTTTTGTAAGTGGATAAATGAATGACTATATTAAAAAATCCCTGAATATATATATATATATATATATAAGTAAAAAGACGACATTTTTTTTATAAAGTTACATAAACTACTAACTCAAAACGACGAGTCATTTCATATCCAAATACAAAATACAAATGAAACAGTGAACGAACGGTCATATAATGTATAATAGTATTGTACATAAAAGATAATAGATAAGTGATGGAGATACTCAAAGATTCCATTGAAATTGAAGTTGAATAAAAGAAGAAGAGATATTGGCATTCCCAATTTCAATCCAATTCCATGATATGGACTTGACGTCCATTTGCTCCTCTTAATATATATCAATTATCAAGTCATTGTCCTCTCCACTTATGCCCAACTTTTTAAACCACCCTTCTTTCTATTTTATCAATCAATTCTTAGCTTCCCTATAATGTCCCACACCCCCACAATTCAATTTGGTCAATATTTCCAAATCTTTATTATGCAAGTTAAACGACTTAGGACCCGTTGGATAATATTCATCTGTCTCGTTTTTGCTTTATTTTTAATTAAAGAAGGAATGTATGTGTGACTGTTTCTTATTTCTTTCATATTAAAAAAAAGGCTAAATAACATGTTTAATCCCTGAACTTTCAAGGTTGTGTCAATTTAGTCCCTAAACTTTAAAAAGTTTCAAAATATAGGTCCTTGAATTTTCAATTTTGTTTCCAATAGGTCCTTGAACTTTAAAAAGCATCCAATAGATACTTTTGTGTCTCATAGGTCCCTCAACTTTTAATTTTGTGTCTAATAAGTCTTTGACCTATTCAATATTTTTTAATATTCACAAGCCTATTAGATACAAAATTGGAAGTTTAGGGTCTCAATAGGCATACAATTCAATTTATATATAGTAGATTGATTAATTTTTAAAAACCTCAAATCCGTAAGGGACGTATTAAACACAAAATTGAAAGTTTAGGGATTTATTAGATATTTTTAAAGTTCAGGGACCTATTAGAAACAAAAATTGAAGGTTCAGGAACTCTATTAGATACTTTTTTAAAGTTTAAGGACCTAATTGATACAATTCTCAAAGTTCAAAGACTAAACTTGTAGTAAAACTAAAAAAAATAACATGTTTAGTAACCATTTTTTGTATCTTGTTCTCTAAATTTTAAAAGATGTCAAATCCATGTTTGTTATACGAATTTGTCAAGCTTAAGATTATTTTATTATATTATATGGGCTTCCATCACAAAACCAATTGACAATGAGTGGAGTGACCCTTGTAGCTTATATATTGTGAGGTCTCCACCAATCTTTCCGATGTGGGATCCTCAACATATTTGTCGTACAAATTCATGAGTTTCAACAGTATATCTCAAATCCACTCCCTCACACAACTTTCTTCAATTCTCATAAGTTTTCTAACTCGAAACTTTATAAATCTTCCATTTAAACTTTGCCAATTCTAGATTTAACTATTGAACATGTTATGACGAAAACAGTACACTACAACAAATTATAGTTTTAATGTCGGACAGAAAAATAGGCGCGGAGGCTTTAATGTCGGACAAAAAAATGTGCGGGCCTTTTAATGTCGGACGCGCGTTTTTTAAAATTTTGGAACTTTTAATGTCGGGCATTGCCCGACATCAAAAGACGCCTTTAATGTCGGGCATTGCCCGACATTAAAAGATATTTTAATTTTTTTTTAATTTTAAAAACAGTAAAAAGGTAAAGTGTTTCTCTCTTCGTTTTTCCCTCTCTCTTCGAAAACAAACCCAAACCCTCGGCGCCGCTTCCTCCCTCGCAGCACATTTCCTCCCTCATCGACGGCGCTTCCTCCCTCACCGACGGCAACCCTCGACGACGAGCTCACCGACGGCGTCCGAAGATTTCTCCCTCACCGACGTCGACTGTCTTCTCGCGTGCGTGAGTTTCTTTGCTTGAACCTTTCTCTATCGTCGGCCACAATAAAAGAGAAACTTCTGCTTCAACCAAATGGAAACATTGCTTCTGCTATAAAATGTTCCAATTAAATCTTAATCAAACATGTTGTGGCCCTGAATAACCTGTTCAATTACAGGTTTCCCTAGCCCAGCTCTGGATGTGGGGGTTTCAACACCAGCTCCACAAGCAGTCCATGCAAAGAAATTGGTTCTGTTGTGGTTTCTTCAGGTTCCAAGTCAGAGAATTCTGTCAAATTTTATCTAGTTTTAAATATTACCCTGTGTGCAATGATGGTTGAAAGAATGATATTTTGGATTGTTGAATATTAAACTGGATGTTGAGTTCATTATGCCCCTGTACTGTTTGCTGAAATGCCTCACAGGAGAAGTTTAAGCTGATTTCTTCAATTTCAACCATTTTGGGATTATGTAAATGGGAAAAAATGAAGAAGATTTCAATCTTTCTCTTTGAATTTGACAAGGTTGATCAACATATTTCTCAATCCATTATAAAAGCATGCTGAAACTTCTGCTTTTGTTGTGATTTATCTATTCTATTGACAAACACTTCTAGAGAGAGAGAGAAATGGAACAGGCAGGACATATGTTTGAGAAGGCAAAGCCATATTTAGGAGTAATTGCACTAAGATTTGCTTCTGCAGGAATGTCTATTATCTCTAACGCAAAGGCAGGACATTGTTGTTGCTCCTTTTGCCTTTGTCTTGGACAGGTACTAATTTTCTCTCACTCTAAGCTATATTTTGTCTAGCCTTTCATCATCACTAACCCATTTCATTGGCAGAAAAATAAGGCGAAAGATGACTCTTCGAATTTTCGCCAAGATTCTTCTACTGGGTTTACTCGAGTAAGAACTTAACCCCCTTCGTCATCTTTACAAAAAAATTATTCAACATGATCACCACAATGTGACTGTCCCACATAACTATTATAGTGAAAATATTGTCTTTTATATATTTCACTTTGCATATATTTTGACAGTATAAAATCGTTAGTTATATCGGTTCAAAAACTAACCTTCTTTTCATTCTGACAGGCCTGTAATAGCCCAGAGCTTGATTTACTCTGGTACTAAATACACAACTGCAACTTTTGCAACCGCCATGTGCAATATTCTTCCTGCCTTTGCGTTTCTAATGGCTTGGATTTGCATGTACTTGTTTTGTATACCAACTTAAATTAAACGCACTCATGCACATAGAATAAGATCCTAATGTTTTCTGTTTGTTTATTGATTCAAGATCATCATTATGTTTTTGTTTTTGAAGAATGGAGAAGGTGAATATTAAAAGTTTACGAAGCCAGGCAAAGATTTTAGGCACTTTAGTTACAGTAGGAGGAGCAATGATGATGGCTCTTATAAAAGGACCCATGTTGAGTTTGCCTTGGACCAAAGAGAATTTCAACCCTCACTCTTATTCTAACATTGTAAATAAGTAAGAACCTGTTAAGGCTGCCATTGTTATCACCATTTCAAGTATCGTTTATTACTAAATCTAAAGGCCATGTCATTTGCAGGGGCATAGTATATCTTCTGGGATTGCCTATTATCTCCAAGGAATTGTGGTGAAGTTAAAAGGACCTGTGTTTGTTATTGCATTTAATCCTCTCAGCATGGTGATAGTTGTTGTGATTAGTTCATTCATATTCGCTGAGAGGCTGCGCCTAGGAAGGTAATTTTTCTCGGGAGTAGTTCCTCCTTAACTTTCTAACATGGACATGTTTCTTCTACATAATGCCATAATGCGAGAGTGGAGATAAGAACATCGGAATTATGACATTTAGGACACATTTCAAGTTGAAAATGGAGGGTGGTTATGCCAGACGACTTTTGCAGGCAAGTTTCTTTCATTTAAAAGTATTATTTTAAGAATATTTTGTGTTTTTTTTTTCGTTCGAAACACTACTTTTTGATATTAGTTCTGATTCTGCTAGCTTATGTAAAAAAAGAGGGGTTCATTTGGGTGTTTATGGTTTTGTTTCTTTTTATACAATATATCAAGTCCGTATTGGTTGTAGTGGGAGATTCATTAACTTTCTTTTTATACGATATATCAAGTCCGTATGGTTTTTCAGGTTGGTATAAGATTGTTATCACAAGAAGGAAGATAAGCTCATAGCATAGATTGATAAGATCAATATTGAAATTGTTTGTTTGTGTAGGTTTATAACCTTTTTTTTTTTGGGGGGGGGGGGGGGGGGGTGAGTTTGAAATTGTTTGTGTTAGTTTGTAAGTTTAGTGTGGGAGGGGGTTGAGAAATACTTGTGTTGTGTTTTGAAATTGTTTATGTGAGTTTATGATTTTAGTTGGATTTAGTGGGAAGTTGATAAATACTTGAGTCATGCTTTGAAATTGTTTAAATGACTTTATCGTTATATTTTGAAATCGCTTGTGTTAGTTTATAAGTTTAGTTGAGTTGAAGGTTGAGAAATACTTTAGTTATGCTTTGAAATTGTTTGTTTGTGTTGGTTTATATCAATCATAGGCTTTACAATACTTAGTTATGCTTTGTGTTGCAGATGATGAAATGGATATTCTCGAAAAAGGAGTTCAAAGAGGAACTTGGGAAAGAGCGTTTTAAGGAGTTGTATACTTATTTTGTTTAGTAATTTTACTTTTTCTCTGTAAATTGGTTCATGGATGTGATTTGTGGATGGACGAAAAGTTTCATGTATTATATACACTATTACATTTTATTAATTAAATTCGTTTGGGATTTTATTTTGTGTATATGTTGAAATTATATTTTTTTTTTTTTTTTGAAATAAGCTGAATCATTTCATTAAAACTCACAAGAACAAGTATGGTTACAATGACACTGAGGACTACCACGCCCTAAAGCATTCACCTGTACGGCAGTACCTAACCAAAGCATAGACGTACGCCGTGCTAAAGCATTCTTCGCAAGAGTATCAGCCCTCGTATTACCTTCTCTAGATACATGACTGAATGATAAAAATTCAAACGAATCAGACATCCTTCTGATTTGCATTATCCAATGATACACATCAGATGTAGTTGGAATATCTCCTTTAATCATCTGAATGGCATTTGAGGAATCCGAATAAACACGAGCGCATGTAATTTGCATCCGTTGCAGAAGTCTAAGACCATGTATGAGAGCATTTACCTCTCCTACAAATGGCGTATGCAAGGTGGGATCATAAAACTCCATATTACCACAGACTTGCCCATTTATACCGAAAACCACCGCCCCATACCCAGTCCCTTCTCCATGCGGCCTAACAGCACAATCAGTAAATAGTTGCACAGTATGGTCTTGAAGAACATTATTCTCACACTCCAGTTGGGTGGGAAAATGGATATCAGAAGCCGCATGCGATATAATCTCATCTCTCTTCCTTAGTGTTTTATTTGTACAAGGTACAACTTTTGTCTCCTCCATGTATTCATATATCCATTCACATCGTTTATGCCATTCCATCACTGGCATATTCTTTTTAAAGGTATTTCTATCATTCCACAGTGACCAAAAAGTTATGCAAACTCTCTCAAACTCGACACCAACAAGATGATTTGCCAACCAAACTATGCGGTCAGCAAAATTGTTAATTACCGGAATGTTAGAATCCACACGTTGAAACATTATATCACAAATCCTCTTCGATCTCTTACACCCGCATAGAGCGTGATCAACGGTCTCCCATTTGGACCTGCAAATTGGACACATTGGTGAGACATCTACACCGCGCCTCCAAAGGCCATAAAGAGTTGGCAAGCATCCATGGAAAGCTTTCCAAATAAACAGCTTAATTTTTTGAGGTATCTTCAATTTCCATAGTGTTTGCCACCACCCTTGCTGAACACTAGAACTAGTATAAACATGGTCAATCATCGTAAGTCTAGCAAGTTTATACCCACTTCGAACTGAGTACATTCCATTTGGACAATAGTGCCAAATCCACTGATCTTCCTCGAGGGATGAACTAATTGGAATAGACCTGATTAACTTAACATCCTCAGAAAGCACTAAGCCCCTCAATTTATTCACATCCCATCCTAACGTCGGGGTTATAAACTCAGAGACTAACGTGGTTTCAAGATGCTCCATTCCTGAAATTGGTAAAGGCCTAAAAGTAGATTCCTTCGGAATCCATGGATCTCGGAAGAAAAGCGTAGATTTACCATCTCCAATACGTTTGCGAATTCCACCTTGCACAATCTCTCTTGCCCAAACAAAACCTCGCCAAAAAACTGAACACTTAGCCTTTATCGGTGCTTGCAGCAAAGACATTTGATCAGAATATCTCCCTTTTATAACTCTGGAAGCCAATAAAGATGGATTTGTAAATAATCTCCATACCTGTTTGGCCAATAGAGCTTTGTTGAATAGCTCCAAGTCTCTGAAATTTAGGCCCCCCCGCTCCTTGGGGAGACACATATAAGCCCATTTCTTCCAATGGATCTTTCGTTTAGACTCTGTAGAACCCCACCAAAATCGAGCCATCATTGAATGAATATCATCGCAAAGCGTTTTTGGAAGTCGAAAACAGCTCATAATAAAATAAAGAAATAGTATTGTTTGTTAGCTACATGTGCAACCAACAATTTTTTTTTTTATTTAATGTTAGACACTTTTAATGTCGGACACTTTTAATGTCATACATTTAATGTCAGACACTTTTAATGTCACAGCTTTTAATGTCGGGCATTGCCCGACATTAAAAGAGACCGACATTAAAAGGACATTTTTAATGTCGGTCAAAGATTGGTTGACTGACATTAAAAGGGCATTTTTAATGTCGGGCAACGACCGACATTAAAAGTATACTTTTAATGTCGGACAGAGCTTTTAATGTCGGTCATTGCCCGACATTAAAAGCGTCTGACATTAAAAAAGGCCTTTAATGTCGGGCAATGCCCGACATTAAAAGCGACCGACATTAAAACTTTTAATGTCGGTGTTTTTAATGTCGGTCACTGACCGACATTAAAGACTTTTAATGTCGGGCATTGCCCGACATTAAAAGCCAAATTTGTTGTAGTGGTAACAACGTAACAAGAACGAAAGGGCGAAGAGAAACAACACACAGATATACGTGGTTCACTAACGGTGTGTTAGCTACGTCCACGGACAGAGGGAGAGAACGATCTTATTATGTGAGGAGTATTGGGTCGTTCGGAGCACTTCATATCAGATTCAAGGCATATCAACAGAACATAAGAAGATTAGATTGGTGGGTGGGAGAGGTTTGAAGGATTTGGCCAAGGCAATGGGAATTAATTTATATGAAAGGCTTTCAAAGTTACACGTTGCATTAATGCATTCAATAGAGTGATGTGTATTAATTACATTGAAAATGATATCCTACATTCCTACTCTATTATTTTTCCTACCACTATAATCTTTGTCTTCTCATATTATTTAATTCATCTCAACCAAAAGAATTCATCTCCATGTGTTTTTTTTTTGCAACACCAACGTGAGTTTAGCTCCACAGTAATTGACATGTATCTTCAATCAAGAGGTTAGAGGTTCGAAACAACACACTCCTAAATGTTGTTGAATATGTTAGAGTTGAAAAATTAAAATTGCTTTCAGACAGGACATAAACCAAATATTCTTTGAAATCGAGCATGGAGCCAACACTGTAGATGGTGGAATGTATTTTTATGTCATTGTCCTTGAAATTAAAATTGAAGAAAAACAAAACAAAAATTTATCTCTATCTAGACTATAGATTCCTTAATTTTCATATGGGTCTCCACAAAGTCCCTACCTTCATAGAGAAGTTTATGGTATCTAAAAAGAGGCCAATATATTTTTGTTTTTGTTACTAAAAAAACAAAATAATAAATAAAACTACTTACTAGATCTACTTCCATACGTCCATTTAAAAAAAATTACATAAATATCATAATTTAAATATATTTTTAAAATATAACAAAAAAAAAAAATTAATTTTACAAAAATAGCACAATTTTTTTTAAAAGTACTCTTAATTTTTTCCAACATTTTTGTTAGAGTCAAATTTTGGTTGAAGATATATGTTGTATAACAAATTAAATTATTGAAAGAAACTACCACAATGTCGGATGATGTGAATTTGGAAACTCTCATATAGGAAGTGACAACATCTTTAATTAGTGCAATTTGAGAGTTATTTTGAAATGGTTAAAATCACTTTGGTCATGTTCGAAATCACTCCGAAACATACCTTAAACTATTCAAAATCATGTTTTGTAGTAATTTCGAATATGACAAAAATAATTTTGACCCTTTCAAAATCACCTCAGGCATGAAGTTAAATAATTCCCATAAAAAACAACCAAATGAAAGATGTTTTAATTTAGAACAAAATAGAAATTATTCACAAATGACAACCCTAATTTTCTGGGCATGTTGTAGATTTTGGAACTTTGAATTAACATAGAAGAAGAAAACAAAAAGTACTTGAAGTAGTAATATCAAATGCTAAACTCTGAAACAGATGAATAAAAAAGAAAGAAAGAGAGTACAGAAAAGGAATAATTAATTAGCGATCGACAGTCACAAAACTCCATTAAAATAAAAATTTGTCAAAAATTGCAGCTAAGTTCAATTAAAAAAAAATGTTAATTAAAATAAAAAATGTGGGTTGGTTGCAGGAAATTGTTGGGGTTGACATGAACAAAGTACAAACATTCCTGGGTGCTCCGAACAGTTCCATTGTCGATTAAAATTCAACCTCTTAAGCTTAGCCCCACGTTTTTGACCACAAAACACTGCGTCAAGACAGAGAAACAAGAGAGAGAAACGGCTTTATGTCTTTTGTTTTTTCTTTTTTTACAAAGGAGACTGCGAGTTTTATGGGTTTCATGGAGATCGATCGCCACAAAAAGATTAAAGTTAAAGCCTGTGGTTTTCTCTTTTTCCTCTTTACATTTTCGTTTCATTTCCAAAGGAACAAGATGATGACGTGGTTTCTAATGTGAAACTCCTCCTGCCACGTGTTTTCCACGTGACCTTGTTATTATATTCCCAACTATCATTTTCCAAAATTATTAGGGTTCCAATTATTAGGGTTCTTGGTACGATGAGACATGTAGTTTTACACTATTGGTTGTAAGAGAGAGAAATTGTAAAAATATCTTGATTTTGTATCCAATAAAGACAAATTTGAAGATGTACATCTAACGGTTTTAAAGAGAGAGTCTCGTTGTACTGGGAGCACCTAATAATTTATCCTCATTCATAACTATTACCGTCTCTTGTGATAACCATTTGATTTTTGGTTTTTGAATTTTGAAATTTATGTTTGTTTATGATTTCCTTTCTCCTCATTTCTTTACGATGATTTTTATTTTTGAGGAGGACGATATTTGGATTCTTAATTAACCATTTCAAAACACAAAACAAGTTTTTGAAAACTATTTTTTTTTTTTAGTTTTCAAATTTTGTTTTGTTTTTGGAAACACATGGGAAGATAGGTTGCAAAACAAAAAAATCTATAGGTGAGATTAATGTTCATAAGCTAAATTTTAGAAACTGGGAGTCTCTCCTCCCTCCCTCCTCTATTTTAAAAGAAAAAAAAAAGTAGGAGAAGAGAGAAGAATAAGAGAAGAGGGAGGAGGAGGAGGAAAAAAAACAGTGTCAATCGGTCGCCGACCATCGGAGTTAAAGAAGATAGACGGTCGTTTGAGGGGAAGAAAAAAAAGAGAAGGAAAAATGAAAATTATATATATATATTTTAATTGTTTTATTTTTAAAATTTAAGAAATAGTTTTTTAATAAAAAAATAATTGTCACGTCAGCAAACAATTAAGATTTAACAAAAAAAAAAAGTGGATGAAGAGACCAAAATTAAACAAAATCCAAATCTCAGAGACTAAAATTGTCAAGTTTGAAAATTCAGGAACAAAAATAAAACCAAATCTGAGACCAAAAATGTATTTTTTTTCCTTATATTTATACATGGGTTGAAATTCACATGGCAAGTAGAACCTTAATAATATGTTGTTTTATCCAAAAACATTATCAAATGAATAAAACGTCTAACTTTAGTCAATTTTTCATAGAATAACTTAATTGAAAATTTATAATATAATTCAGATAAATTCGAGAACTAAAAAGAAACAAAAAGGAAAAATGTGTACGGTAAGGTAAATATGGAGGCAAAAAGAGAATGTTAGATGTGGAACCAACGTTGCTGTCACACGTGTCCTTCAGTCATTGGTTGCCTCTCATGACGGTGGTTTTTTCTTTAAAAAAACAAAAAACAAAAAATAGATTCGAGCAATTCGCTCGCCCGGCTCCATTTTTTTTTTTTATTATTATTTTTAAGACGTGTGAAGTTAGAGATTTGAATTACAACCTTTTTGATCATTAGTATAAACTTTATATTTAAATCATGTTGGCTTCGTGTGGCTATTGTATTTGATCGGAAAAATTAAGAAATTGATATTTTATTGATATTATTATATTATGGGGATAGGATAAAAAAAATTTAAACTATATTCTTATGTTATTGCTACAATTTATATCACATTTAGTTGAGAAAAAGTGTGTTTGAACGTTAATGTCAACCAAAACATAGCTTGTTATTAAAAATATATATATAATTTGGTGATTTAAGTACTTGTACCTTATTTTAAGGGTCTCATATACAAACCTCTGTTTTTTTTTTTTTTTTTTTTTTCTTCTTTTAATATGTGGAATGGAAAATCAAACGTTAAACCTTAAGAAATATACAAATGTATTGACTATATTTATACCCTTACTCCATCGTCTATGATATAATATTCTAAGAAAACAAGAGAAAAGTACAAAACTTACACTTAAACTATAAAATGTTGTTACAAATCCTACATTTGAACTCTTCAGCGATAAAGAGGCGGTCCAATTATATCCAAATCCTAAAATCTAAAACGCTTTCTAAATTGTAAACACCAATTTGAACATAGTTAAACTAAAAATATATCGATATTTGAATCTATACCACATAATTGAACTCGAAGGGACAAAATAGGATGTTTAGGTGTCATTGTAACAAATCTCAGCTAGATTTTACAAATCTTCTTATTAAACTGATTAAATTTGAAATATTTTGAAAGAATAATAAGACAACTGAAAATTAATTGATTGAAATGTTATAAAATAATAAAATATGATTGATAACTTGAACGACGACCCGTGGGATATGAACAGTAACTCCCACTTATATTTGTAGAACATAGACTGAAAATGAGAAGACCAAAGTTTGAAAAATTGGGAGAAAAAATAAAGGAATTTAAATGTATGAATTAAAAAAATAAAAATAATATGGAATTTTCGTGGAAGAGAGATGGTGGGATCCACAAGGCATACACACGTGACGGATTGTGACTAAGCAGAATTATATTAGTTGATAATATTAATTTTCTCTCCAATCCAATGCCTCTCCCATGTCCACGTCAACCATTCCCATTACACTAACGGGTCCCACGGTTTTAGTGGACCCCACGCCCACTCTACATTAATTATCAAACATGACGTTTTCTCTTCCCTTGCATTTTTTTTTTAAATTAGTACTTTATTGTTTGTTTAGCTTGGATTAGATAATTATTTGATTTTTTTAGTTTTTCAAAATTAAACAAAAATACTATTTTTATCTATAATTTTCTCAGTTTGGTTATATACTTTTTTGGGGCAACAAGAAAAATGGCTACAAATAGAAAGGTGGCTTGAAAAATGGCTACAAACGTTTGTAAATTAAATAGATGGCTAAACCATTTATTAATTAATAATTCCCTAATTATACAAGACAAAAATGCCCCTCAACAAACTTCCTAACGTGTTGTTAACGTTTAAAACCAAAATCAGAGTTCAAGAGAGATAAAAAAACACCCCTAAAAATAGTTGGAGACATTTTAGGAGGTTTGAAAATCCGAAAATAAAAAAGACACACAACTATTTTGAAACCCAAATGTACCAGACCCTAGTTGTTCCTCGGGAATAGGAGTAAATACCTTGTCGGACAATGAGTACAAAGTTCAACCACCCCGTCAGTAGAGAGAAACACCTCTGAACTCCATTGATCAGGAACAATATTCCTGTCCATCTGCATATTTACTACCTGCACCTAAGAACCTCTAAAAAATTAAGAAACTGGAATTATAACACATCTGCTGCAATGTTGATCGGGAACAACATTCCTGTCCATCTGCATATTTACTACCTTGTCGGACAATGAGTACAAAGACCCTAGTTGTTCCCGGGAATAGGAGTAAATACCTTGTCGGACAATGAGTACAAAGTTCAACCACCCCGTCAGTAGAGAGAAACACCTCTGAACTCCATTGATCAGGAACAACATTCCTGTCCATCTGCATATTTACTACCTGCACCTAAAACCTCCGAAAATTTGAGAAACAAAAAAGAAACGTAATTATGACACAAAAAAACCTGCATTCCCACCGCCAACCATAGTGGATATCGCTACCTACCTCTCGCATCACGTCGACGCCCCCCTGCCGTCCCCGCGACCTTCATCCGGTACGCCGACGAACACGTATTGCATGTTCAACCCTTTCTTCTTCTACGCGAGGCCTGTACCAAAAAATTTGAAATAAGGTAACGGATTCCTTCCCCCTCCATTATATTTGCAACAGAAAGATTCGTTTCTTCCTTGCAATCCCGAGATTTTAGGGGTTCGTTTCTTCCTTGCAATCCCGAGATTTTAGGGGTTCGTTTCTTCCTTCCCCCTCCATTATATTTGCAATAAGGTAACGGATTTTAGGGGATGTCCCCGCGTCTGTCCCCATAGGGTGTATACTAGTATTGACCCCCGGGGTGTCAACGACTATACAGCACCCCCTGTATGTACCGTTTTGAAAACCGTTGACCATCCAAAAAACATCTCTGTCCTCATAAATGATTATGTTAATTGGGTTATTCGACCAGCTCCTGAAGAGTGTTAGCCGAGTAATCATATTACCGTCCTGGAGCTGAAGGTATTTCGCCAGACATACTTTAAACTCTTGGAGACTCGAATCAATTCTAACATCCACGCTTCCGGACTTGAAATCACTGTAAATACCCCCAGCACTCTAGACACCACCAAACAAAATCGTGACCTGTTGAACTGTTGCCATGTTAGATTAGGACGGAAAATTACTGTCGCAATGTGATCGTGATATAAAACAAAAAGATAATACAATATGAAATTTATATGAGGGGCAACAATGTGAAGGAATAAATAAATAATCGTTGGAAACTACCTACGCCTAAACAGTAGGTAGTCCTTAACAGATCACAACAGACCGCCCCCCAAAATCTCGTGTAAATAGAGATACATCCAGAGCGCAATAAAGGGACCAAATCCCGTGTAAACTGGGATACACCCAGCGCGCAAGAAAAAGATGAGCAACGTGCGTGTAACAAAAACGGACGTTAGGGCCGTCTGTATATAGTCGTATATACCAGGGGTAAAAACGTCCAAAAACATTCAGGAAAACGGTTCCTATTATTCCGGTAGCCACGCCTGCAAATACCAAACTTCCGTAGCCAAAAATCAAGCCCCGCTTTTTTTTTTGTAGCCATTTAGCACAATTCCCCTACTTTTTTTTTCATGTTTTCAAAAATTAAGTTAGATTTTGAAAACTAAAAAAGTAATTTTTATTTTTGAAAAATTTGGTTAATAATTCAAATGTAAGAAAATTAGGAGAAAACAAAGTAATTTTAAAAAATCGAATAGTTATCAAATGGAGTTTAGTTTTCATGATTTCAAAGAATTTCCATCCATAACTAATTTCAAATGGGATTGGTCACAGTTTGTTATTACATAGAAGAGAATGGTCTAAAATTGTGTTTGATTCGAGTATAGCTCGATAAATAAAACAACAATTATTATCCTAATTCCTAAAGGTTAGTGATTCAATCTAAAATTTTTAATAGCGGTAGTATTTCATTTTAGACTTAAACTATTATTTAATCATGCCATGTTTTAATTTTAATTACATTTATTTCAAATATTTACTATTCGAAACAATATAATGAGTTTTAAATTATTTATTATATTTTGAGTCGTTTCTTGAACTTTCTTGATTCCAAACAAAATGGTTAGTCATGAAGTTTTATGGTTGTCTCTAACAGGTTCTGAACCTTAAAGTACCTAATAAAGTTGTGTCAATAGGTCATTTACTTTCAAAGATGTTTAATAAGTCTCCAAAATTTAACAATTCCTTTGAAAATTTAATTAGTTAAAAAAGTCTTAAGGGCATGTTATTGGATGCAAAAATTCATATTTACATCTAACAAGTTTCTAAATTTATATCTACTAAACACAAAATTGAAAGTTCTATAACATTTTTAAAACTTGGAAATTTGTTAGACATGAAATAAAAATGTTGGGAGCTTATTGGACATTTTTAAAGGTAAAAAATGTATTAAACATAAAATCAAACATTTAGGGACGACTAATTTGCTCCTTTTCAAAGTACAACTTTATGGCAGTTGATCTATGCTCTTGTTGGCGACCTATTAGACAACTTTTAAAGTTTAGTGTTATGTTATACGCACATCTGAAAGTGCAAAAACTAAACTTATTATTTAACCCTTTTCTACAATTTCCAAACAACAAATTGGTATTATTGTCAATTTCAAGTGAGTGTGAAACAAAGGTTTTGATAAATACATAACTTGATAGGTAAGACACTTGTTATCTTTCTTAAATCGAAGGATGGCTTAAAAAAATAACTTCTTTGAAAAGGCTTTATTAATTAAAATTTTAAATTAATCAACAATAACATAAATGAGTATTAACTAAATTTATGAGAAATTTTCTAGTACTACGTGTAGTAAGAAAAAATGTTCAAACTATTTTCATTCATTGTTTGTCGTGAAAAAAACATTTAAGAATTGTGTGGATCCCATGGAATAAAAAATTATATCCTAAAGTGAAAATTTTTAGTACTACATAATATATACTCCCTCCATTCAGTATTTGACACGTCATTTAATGATATAATATATTATTTTATGGAACCCATGTTTTTTTTTCTTCTAAAACTGGAACCCACGCTATTTTTAAATGCATCTTTCATGACAAGCAAGGAAGGAAGGTAGTACTACCATAGTACTATAAAATTTTCTCATCATTAAATGGTCATTAAATGACGTGTCAAATGTTGAATGTAAGGGCTATGTACTACCTTAATACTAAATTTTTTCCTAAATTTATCAATCCAAAACAAAATACTTAAAATATATAATAGTGCCAAAAAAGTGTAAAAAAAAAAAAAACCCTTTTCAATGATTTATTGCATTTATGGAGCAAAGTAGTCAATAAGAATAAGATAAGGTCAAGAATGATCAAATTGGACCTTATGATTGATAAAAACAATCAGTTTGTCCCCATTAAATGTAGCTTAAAATAGCATCAATCAACCACTATTATCAACAAGTTTCTTCAATGTATTATCCCATCAATCACAAAATAATTCCAAAATGTAACATGAGAAGTTGATTGTTATGCAAGAAGTTCATTGACAAGTTTTATGTCATTTCTTTTCCCAAAAAAAAAAAAAAAGAAGAAAGCTAAGAAAATAGATTCTTAGGATGTGGCCTTAACTTAGTAAGATCAAATTAAAAAAACACCATTTATGGCTATAATTAGAAAATTGCCAAACTTTTGTTTTGATTACATTTTTTTATACACAACCTTATGAATTCATACAAATTTTAATGCAACAGCTTGATTTATTTATTGAGTGTGGTATGATATGATATCTATAATATACACATTGAAAGGAAGTTTATTTATTTGGGGGAACAAGAGGGTGCCAATTTTTTAATTTTCTAGATGAAATAGTGTTGGATATTTTAAATGAATTTAAATTTGATATTCTTTAAAAAAAAATTAAAATTGATATTGTTTTAAATTTAATGTTTTTTTTTAACATTTTAAATTTAATGTTGGGAATTGAAATTTGGTGACCGGAATCGTCACGAGTTGACCGTACTACGATAACCGGTTTTATTCGTTGGCTACTAAGATTGGTCACACTTGAATGCACCCCAATGCCCAAACTTGGGAAATTATAAATTTGGGAAAATATCATTTTTTTACTTTCATTTTACTCATTGTTTTTTATTTTTTAAAATGCATTTTAATGTACAAATTTGTCTTGGATAAATATTTCGGTGAAATTACAAATTTGATGAATATAGTTTGGAGAAAGTTAGAATTTAGTCCCCATGATTTTAAAATTAATTATTTTTTTTTTACAACATGTGAGGGGGGAGAATTCGAACCACAGACCTTAAGATCATTAGTCAGTTGAATTATAATTGGAATTTCATTCTTATGGTTTTGATAAAACCTCATTAAATAGACATATCGTTAATGGTTAAATTACAAATTTATACCATTGTAGAACTATTCTTAAGATTTAGTTCCACACTTTAAATTCATCCATTATATATATATATATATATATACATCAACATTTGGGAGTGAGGGATTCGAACCTCTAACCTCTTGGTCGAAGGTATGTCAATTACCATTGAGTTATGTTCGTTTTGACAATTCATCCATTATATTTGTTTATATGGAATCTCTGTATTTATCCTATAGATTGTAGGATAATTCAACCTAAATAGATAACATAGAAAATATATTCAAATTAACTGTTTACTAGTATGCAATGTAACTTTATTTATTTTTAATTTCTATCTAAAATACTAGCTACTTCGGATGAATGGGGTATTTGCCCTGCAAATAAGGTAGACGAGTATATGAATATAATGATGGTTGATATATAGTTTTCACACCAATACTAAAAAATATATATATTTTTTGTTTGAAAATACATGAAAAAATTTATCTAAAAAAAAAAAGAAAGAAAGAAACATGAAAAAAATTAACAAAAAGTATACATTCATTTTGTTACAAAAATTTCAACACCACGAAGCACTCGAGTTGTCTGATTAAATAATCACAAAACATTACTATAGAAATAGATATATGTTAGTTTTTTTTAAAAAAAAGATATATGTTTTTAAACATATTAATTGTTTTATCATTATTTTTTTAAAACATGGTAAATTTCACAATATTTAATAAAAATATGGTTTTCTTTTTGTTATAGGTGATTTTGGACCACACAGATGCACAAGGAGCTGACGAGGACAATCGAGCAGAGGTAGGACCAAAAGACCGACCCAGAGGAAGACCGGACCAAAGGGTCGGGCCAACATGGCCCGACCCATATGGTCGGCCTCGGCAAAAGGTCGAGGCCGACCATTCGACCTGTTTGCGCGGGCCGAGCCCGGTGACCTCTTTTCGGTCCCTGATGCTCCGAATCGCCCTGGTTCCGCCTGGTTCGTCCCGAAATACCTCCGGATTCCTAAAAAACCTAGGAGGACAAACAGGTATAAAACCCCCTCTTCACCACGGAAGAAAGGTTCCGAAACTCTATTCCGGACTCTCCCCTTACTATCTGTAGCTTCTCCTCGGTTTTCTGACTTAGGCATCGGAGGCGGTGTGGCCTACACCGCGCCGGTGTGCAGCGGTTTTTGCTGGTCTTGCAGGTCACGTCTTCCCCAGTTTCTACAAATTCACTGTTTTGGTGTCACGTGAAGGTCAAGTGAGTCTTCTGTCCAGATTTTGGCATCAACACTTTTTAAACTACATGGAAACTAAAATGTGACATGAAAAATTTAAACTTCTAACCTGAGAGTAGATACTTTAACCACTAGATATATACTCAATTATTGAA
Source organism: Luffa acutangula (assembly GCA_036850905.1). Lineage (NCBI taxonomy): Eukaryota > Viridiplantae > Streptophyta > Magnoliopsida > Cucurbitales > Cucurbitaceae > Luffa > Luffa acutangula. The sequence goes on along the minus strand of CM072098.1, from coordinate 46,793,130 downwards.
CAATGTACACATAATTCTAAGAGGAAAGAAAAAGAACTCCTTATTTCAGGCTCCTAGGCTATGTGTTTGGCATCCTAATCTGGAATTTTTGCCTTTCTTGCGAGGCCTTAGTGTCAGTGTAGGGGGAAGATAGGTGGAGGGGCTTATAAATTTTTTCTGGGTTTTTAGGGACTGCTCTAGGAAAGGTTATTCACACACACACAAGATTTTCTTGGAAAGTTTTTTAGTGGTTTCTCTAATTTGTTAGCTTATTGAAGTTTCTCTTAGGCAAAAGGATTAGCATAGATTTTGCGCAGGGACTCGAGCATGACAAATTCCAACTTTTGAATCTATGTCAATCATATTATATAGGTCTAGGAGGGCTTGAGGGTTAACAAGATTTAGGTGGGGATTTGGGTGGATCGATTGTGTTTGGGCTTATCTTCTCCTAAATTGCTTTGATTGCGCTAATCTCTATATGCAAATGCTTTGTTCTGACAGTAATATTTGCAGGTCTAAACTACAAGTTCAGGGGCAATACGAGGTGAAAATGAGCTAGTACGAAGCATATTTGCAGCTTGTAGTGTGATGATCGTGGATTTAGTTTCGGGAGGGGGTTCAGTGTTTGGGCTCCTAGATGGTGATTTTGGCTTTGATTGATGATAATTTTCGGGTGGGAACGAAGCTGTCCCTTAGTATGTAGTGGTTTCTTGGGTTTTTGTTGTTTTCAATCCGTTTTGTAATGTTGCTCTTGTGCCTTCTTGGTTATGAATGAAAGGTTGATGTTTTTTTTAAAAAAAAATCGACGGTTGATGTAAAATAATTAATAACACAAGTCATTGCTTTTAGCATAGACAATCATAAAAATAAATAAAATAAAATTAAACAAATATATATGATCAGAAATTATTGGTTCGTTAAAGGATTTCATTTACCTGGTTTCTTAAAACATTCCATTTGACCTAAACAAAATTACCATCTAGGTATTTCATAAACTAGTTCTTATTGTTATTATCATGATTTTTTTTTTTGAAAAACAACGGTAAATGTCTCACAATGTTCCTGCTACTTTCGTGATCTTTGGATGCATAATTAGAATACATCGTTAATGTTTTTTTTCTCACATATCTAACGGTGCAAAACTGTGATTCAAATTGTATCAAGTCATATTGAAAAATCTATCTTCACACTTTTCTCAAAAAACACACACTTTCCTTCAAAAATAGCGGTCGACATTCAATCATGAAATTTAACATAGACAAATCACATTCTTTTAAATCTATACCTACCTCATTTATGACAACAATTTGACATATTTCACACTATAGATAAGAAAATGAAAGAAGAATGAAATGAAATTGAATGTGATTACGAACTTTGGAAGCTATAAAAAAACACACAAACACACAATCTTTCAACCCTCAACATCTGATTGAATTGAAGAAATAAAAAGGCAAAAATAATTGATGAGATAAACATTATAATAATAATAATAAATAAGACAAAGAAACTGACCATATAAATCATCACCATAACTCTCATAAGTCATATAAGCATTCATATATGAGAATGATTGAGAGCTCTTCCCTTCTTTCTCAGGTTCTTTCATCCCTAAAGAGAAAGGAAAAGGGCCCTCTTTTCATTTAATTTTTCCAGGTGGATACAGTTCACATTTCTCTGTCTCCTCCATTTTTTTTTTAAATTAATTTCTCGATTATAATATTCTCCAGTACGTTTTACCCTAACTGACATCTCATTGATTTAATTCTCTTTGCTTTTAACGTGATCGATCATTTGTTTTCGTGTTTGACGAGTCGTAAGCATGTATTTATAAGAAAAAAGTATGTGTGTCATTTCTTTCATTTCTTCGACGTTGTTACTTTAATCAAAGGTTATTGGACTTCTGAATTTCTATGTTTCATCATGTTGTGAAAATGACGAGACAAATATGGTCATTTTTTTTTTTAATTTACTTTATTTTCTACACACTCACTTGAAGAAATGAAAAAAAAGTTGTATTTTTCATTGATGGAGGAGGAGTGTCAATGATGGTGATAAAAAGGAAATGATGAACAAGGGTGTTTTTGGAATTTCATAACAAAAAGGATGAAGTGTAATTTTTGAAATATGAAATGGGTAAATGATTGTACTTTGGAAAAAAAGGGTAAAGTGATTATTTACACTAAAGTATTTAAAACAAATTGCATAGTTACAATTCTTTAAAATATATATATATATATTATAAGCTATAGCTCCATGTGCTTAGAACAACATTCAAAGTAGAAACACACACGGGGTTTAGGAATTCTAAAATTAGTAATTATTATCGTTAACCGTTAAAAAGATAATATTAAAATTTTCAATATATATATATATATATATATGGACTTTTGTCACAAACGATAATCGAAAGATGTCTAATATGTTCTTAACAATTCAATTTTACATTTTTCATGAACTTAGAAGATTATTACCATTTTCAAAGTGAGCATAGTCTAACGGTAATTAGGATAAACCTTCGATCAATAGGTTAGAGGTTCGAATCTTTTAAAATGTTATGTTGAGCTAAAAGAAAAAAAAAAAATCAAAGACAACTATGACCATCCAAATATTTTTTTGTGTTCAAAGTTGTATGTCTATAATAGTTCATGATTTTTAAATATTGAAGTATGTGATAGGGTCATAGGGACCTGTTACACATAAAGTTAAAGTTACGAAATATGTATTAGACATTTTTAAATTTTAGATATCTATTGAGTACCAAATTGAAAGTTTAGGAGATTCATTCAACACAATTCTCAAAGTTTAGGTATTGTACTTTTGTAAATTTAATCTTTAGTTTTTTATTTGAGAATATAACCTTATAAATATAGATTGAGAATTTGAAGCTTCATTCTATAGAAAATGTTATTGATGCTTTAACGATTAAAATGCGATCGAGAGTCGCATTTTTAAAAAAAATATTATAATTTGATTTTAGAACTATAAATGATGTAATTCCATTATCCAAATCAACAGTACTAGATATTTTTAGTTTTATTCACATTTTTTTTTTTTTGTAACATTAAGCTAATCGAGAAGGTTAAATTACATTGAAGTTGTTTGATATAATGTGGAAGTTAACATTCCACCTTAACATATGGTTGTATGGTTATGGAAAGTTAAAGCCTAGGATCAATGTCCATTCCAAACCTATGTTTGCTTACAATGAAAGGAAAAAAAAAAAAAAAAAAAATCTAAGACGTGAGTGTGACATCCCAACTTTTTAACCACTCTAGCTTCCGTAACTAAATTTATAGGTAACATGGACTTGCATTAAAAATGAAAAAGAAAAAAAAAGAGGAGGTAATTGTACCCATCACTCTAATCTGATCCAAAAAGAAGTTAAATATTTGAATTCACACCTCTCGATGCAAAAAAATAAAAAAAAATAACGAACCATGGTTCTTTTTTACTTTTATCCGGGAGGTACTATCACAAATCATCATAGCAAAAAATATCCACCTATTTACTTATATATTATAATATAAAAAAATTAAGAAAGAGATTATAAACCAAAGTCAACACGAACCTAACTTAACTGGTATAAAGTATGTAATTTCCTATTCCATATATTGTATTTAAAAAAAAAAAAAACTAGCCTATTCTATATTCGGTGAGTGCAAAAAAGATCTTGGATTTTTTTTTTTTTTTTTTTTTTTTGGGAAGAATTAAATATTATACCTAAATCAAGGGGAAGGAGGGCCTATTGGGAAATATTTAGGCCCATGAGTTTTTTTCGGCCAAATTTAGAGAAAGTGACAGCTGCGGGATCATTTAATTTTTTTGACAAACAACCTCACACCTATCCGAATATTACAAGGCTCATCCCTTTCTATTACGCAATGAATTGTAATCTTATTCAATAGTTTCTTTTAATAAGACACCCCCAAACTTTCATTATTGCACATTACTCCCTCCTTTCATTTCTCGTTGTGCCCTTGAAAGAGAAGAGACATAATCTTGTTTCGACCTTTAGACTTTTATGTTCATTATGATTCAAAAACATTCCACTGACCTAAATTATTAGAGATGTGAATAATGTCTCACATCAGCTAGAAGATGAAATGATCTCTGGAATATAAGAAAATACCAGATTTATGTTGATATAAGATATTCATGGGAAATAAAAAAATATATATATAGCTATTTGTGAGCTCAAACTCAAATAGAACAATATTTTATACCATTAAATATGAGAATTTTTTTCTTGTCGTAGTAAGTGAAATCAAAGTCACGTAGTATATTTAATGGTATCGAAGGAATCTTTGAGTGCTGTTGAGGATCCCACATTGAAAAGATTAGTGGAGACCTCACAATATATAAGCTATAATGGTCACTCTACTCATCGCCAATTGGTTTTGAGATGGAACCTCATGTTTAATATGGTATTATATTTGAAAGGGAGATTTAGGAATCTAATATTCAAGGAAGGGGAATGATGAATTTTGTGTCGTATGGAAATTTGGTGATAATGTTCCAAAGCAAGTTTTATACAAGTTTTGGGATATTCTATGAAGATGGAAGCGAAATTGGTGCAAAAGTTTGGAGATTAGAATAAGATTTAAAACTATATATATATATATATATATATATATATATATATATATATATAATTTATAAGATTCTTCAGACATATCTATAGATTTCCTTTTTTGTTGTTTTTAAGAAGCTTACAAAGTTCAATTATTAAATGGTATTGATTTGAATGATATGATGTAGTTTTTTTAACCATTAATTGGTATGATATATAATTGATCAATTAATCATTTTTCTTAAAATCTTCCCACTTGAATGATCCATCACATTTGTCCTTTTTTGGAGCCTCCAAAACTGAATGATATATCCACATCTTTGAACCTCTTTTACCTTAAACAAAACGAAAATTAGAAAAAACAAGTCAAGTGTAACGAAAAAAAGTGTAGATGGAGAATAAATTAAAATTTTTAATTAAACTATTTTCAAACAATCAAACCATGATATTGATATTTATTTTGTTCCCTTAATAGATAGTTTGTGTACAGATAATTCTCCGTAAATTGTTTAATATAATACTTCACACTTAAATCAACTTTATCATTTAACTTAGGTGTTTTAGTGACCGTTGATCTTTGTTCAACCTAACAAACTCTACTGTTCTTTTATATTTTGTTCGAGAATTTCCTCAACTTGGCACATGGCGGCACCCTTATGCCTCCCACCATCCACACAATTCAAATTAATCTAAAAATCCCACTTTATCAAATTCATAGCATAATAAACCTATTTACATGATCTTCTCAATACTACATCAAGAATCCTTTTACACCAAAGTTTTCAAATACCACTAGCTTACATGGGTCATTTAAGGTATCTTTTTTTATATTTTTTTTATCCAAAAAATTTTACCATTTAATTTTTTTACTCACATTTCTAATCATGCATTGATTTGATCATCAAAGTCATTTTGTTGATCACTACACTAATATTATTGTTAGTTGAGTACTCAAACTAACCTTCTCTCTTGCATATTTTTGAACATTGAAAATGAATTTTTTCCATCCAGTATATCACTTATTAGAGAAGTAAATGTAAAAATATAGATAAGTAGCACATTAAAATCATAGAATAATGAGATATGATTAGCATTTCTCATACAATTTCTAATTTGGAGATGAAACTTACAATTCAAAATACCATAATTTACTACCAAAGCGAGCTTAGTTCAGTGATAATTAATATATACCCTCGACTATAAGGTCAGAAGTTCGAATCCTCCCACCCTTAAATGTTGATGTACTAAAAAAAACACCGTAATTCACTAGTGATAAAATAAAGTCTACCATTGTGAATAGTGAGAATAAAATAATAATAAAAAAAATGTATAATCATTAGTCCCTAAACTTTCAACTTTATATGATGAGTTCATGAACTCTAAAAATGTAAACTTAAATCACGACTTTTAATTTTGTGTTTAATATATTCATGACGTGTTCAACATTTTTTTTAAAATTAATTAATTTATTAGACACAAAATCGAACCTTCGTTATCTATTAGACATTTTTTAAAACTTTATAGATCCATTTGACAAAACATAAAGATTAACATTTTTTTTAGTTCAACAACATTTAGATTGAGAAGATTCTATTCTAACATCTATCTCTAATCAATAATACATGTCAATTATTATTGAATTATACCCACTTTAACTACAAAAAAAAGTTGACACATTGAATTTGTAATTTTGGATATTAAAAATTCTTGTGGGGGAATGCTGGAGTTGAAGTGGGAGTGGAAGAAAGGTGAAATACCAAATCTACCCTCGAGGAAGTTAAAATAACAGGAAAAGAAAATATGAGCCAATGAAAGAGTGACACGTGTAAAAAGTACTAAACACGCCGATTGGCAGCGCGTATTTCGTTGCTGAGCGGACTCTCCCCACTGCCACTGTATGTTTTCCGTTTTTGTCCAAACAATCCTTTCCTTTCACTAACCCTCTCTGCTCCATATCTCATCACATTTTTTTAAATAATTTTCCCATCATTCTTTTTTTTTTTTTCCTCTCTTATTTATTACACCAAATTTAGAGAAAATTAAATCCTTCAATATTACATGAGGTTCAAATTAATCGTGAACTATAAGAATTGTTACAATCGAATCTTTGAATTATAGATTTTTTTTATTTTTTATTTTTTTTTATGAACTAATGTATTGGACTTGACCTGTTGAGTTATGATTTGGTTGGCTCGAATTATAGAATTTGTTGTAATTTAACATTTCTTTTTAATTTTTAAAAGTGCAATATTAATCATTAAAAAGAATGGTTTTCATATCAATGTTCAACTGTTATTTCAATTTAATAAAAAAAAATGATGTAAATAACTTGGGTTTAACGGTAGCAATTTTATAGTTTGAGAATTTTATTAGAACGATACTTATAGTTGAGGGGTGAATTGTGCATTTTGCAATATTTAAGAGTTTAACTGCAACAATTTCCCAAATTTAGAGGGCTAATTAATCAATTTGAAATTTAGAGAGTATGATCTTAACAACCCCAACAATTCATTGGTGGTTTTTGCAAATTTTCCTAAAATTTAAATCATAAGTTTGGTACCTCATTATTTCTTTAGTCTTTAAATTTTGTACCTATTGAGAGGCATATTTGAGAGTGATTTTAAAATGACTAAAATCACTTTTGTCAAAGATTTAATAAGTCGTTGCAATTTCAGTTTTATGTCTTGTAAATAAAAAAGAAAGTTGAGGGACCTAGTATATTCAGAATTAAAAATTTATAGATTTTATTGGATAAATTTAGAAACTTATTACTATTTTCATACTTCAAAAAGGTGTTCTAATAGTTCTTTCTTTTTTTTCCTTCAACCGGTAGACATGAAAATTTGAACAAATGTCAATTACTGTTACACTATACTTATTATATAATTCTCAAACTTTAAAAAAATATTTTAATAGATTCTAAACTTTCAATTTTGTGTTTGATAAATTTATAAATGTTCAAATTTGTGTCTTTTCATAATTTACACAAAAAATTTAAAATTCACAATCTACTCGTGTTTAATAGAACCATACGATTTCAATTTTAATTATGAAGTTTTTTGTTTAAAAAAAATATCTGAATAGATCAGGCTAAAAGCTTATTAGATTAAAACATAAAATTAAAAGTTAATAGAGTTATTAAACATGATAATTTAAATTTTAAAAAGAAACATTAACAATTATTTTTTAAAAATTTTAATTTTTACTGAGCTTCAATAAAACTCCCAGTTTCGTTCTCCTTCGTTTTTTCAGCTGCCTCTCTCTCCTTCTCTCTCTCTCTCTCTCTCTCTCTCTCTCTCTCTCTCTCTAACTCCATATTCACTCAGTCTCTGCACTTGCAGACACTCCGATTCACTCGCTCCCCACTTCTCCAACACTTCCAAACGACTATGGACAAAACAGCCACCGAGCCTTGGCGACTCGAGCCGCCTCCGCCGCTGCCGCCGCCTCATTCCTCCTCCGTCTACCGCCCGCCGGACACCCCATTAGAGCCCATGGAGTTCCTCTCCCGCTCTTGGAGCGTCTCAGCTCTCGAGGTCTCCAAAGCCCTCGCCCCTCCTCGTTTGACCCTTTCTAAGCACCCCATCGCCGGAAATGCCCTCGCCGGCGGCGGCGGCGGCGTCATTTTGGAGGATTTGACCGGCGAACTCGAAGAGGGTACCACTTTTTCTGGAAACCCATTTTCGTTTGCTTCCTCTGAAACTTCGCAGATGGTGATGGAGCGGATTATGTCACAGTCGGTAAGTTTGGTGGAGCAGAGTTTTTTTTTTTTTTTTTTTTTTTTGCAGAGCATGTGTGGACAAATAATGGGATTTGCTCTCTTTTTGTTTTATGTTTTGGAGGGATTGAAATTGATTGTAACTTTGCTTAATACTTTCTTTTTTGTTCTCTCTTTGTTTTTGTTCTCCCTCCCATTTTCTCTCTGGCTTTATCTCCCAATAAAACATGCTTCTGATTTCTCTTATTTTTCTCACCTTTTGTCTCACGCAGCGTACATCCCACTTGCTTTTTTGCTGAATTCCTGTTGTTTGTTTTTTAAAACCCAATTCTAGTGCATTCAGTCCTTTGGGGTTCTGTATTTTGCATTTGGGTCTTCTTTTTTCCCCTTTCCCTCTTCGTCTTAATCCCCAAATCGACCTGCAAGAACATAAATGGCGTTTTCGAAATTAATTGTAAGAACGATTCATTCCAATTTCCGACTCATCTTCTCGTCGGCATTTATCCTTTCGTAATTTCTACGTTTCCGGTTTCTGATTCACTAAATGCTGCAGTCGCCATTAATGAATCGTTCCTTTTCTTTACTTCAATGGCAGCAAGAGGTTTCGCCGCGGACTTCTGGCAGACTGTCTCACAGCAGCGGCCCTCTCAATGGCGCCCAAAGTTGTGGATCATTAACAGATAGCCCACCTGTCTCCCCCTCCGAGATCGACGACGTTAAGGTTCGTTTTCCGGTCGCCGGCGGTTTTTTGAATAATGGGTCTGCAGATTCTGACACCCACAGTTCATGCCGGCCCTGTTGTCTCTTCTTTTTTGCTTCTTTTTTGTTTGTTTATTTCTTCTCTTACGGGTTTTAATATAGGGTTGTTCTTCTTCTGATTCCAGTGCACTGACCCATTTCTCACAGACAAAATATATTTTTCAGCTTTCACTGTAATCGATGTTCTTTAATTAAACTCCTCGCACACAGAGATAGAGACTCCACTTTTTGACAATTTTTGCTAATTGGGTTTTGATTTTTGAAACTTGCCTCTCTGTTTCTGTTGGGGTTTCTGATTGTTTTTTACTCCCGTCGGCGAATTGCCGGATCATTTCCATTTCCGGCGAGTGGGTTATGTTAATTAGACTCGAATCCTTGAAGGGTTGTCTCCACTTTGGGGCATTTAATGATATATGGACCCCAAGGCCATTTGGTGGGTGCGGTATTACAGAGTTAGCACCAGCACCATGGCATGTTGGAGGGTTGTCAATTCTTCGTTATTCACCATAAATTGACTCGTATCTAAGTTTTTTGTGATCCATTTCGATCGATGTCCCACTTGTAATTTCTCTCTGCAGTGTGGCCGCTCAAACATCCCACTCAACAACCAGTACAGAGTCACTGCCACTGGCGGAGCCACCACTGCTGGAGGTGGAAAGACTGTGGGAAGATGGCTTAAGGACAGGAAGGAGAAGAAGAAAGAGGAAACAAGAGCTCAGAATGCTCAGCTTCATGCTGCTATTTCTGTTGCTGGTGTGGCTGCAGCGATTGCTGCTATTGCTGCTGCCACTGCAGCTTCTTCTGGATCTAGTAAAGATGAACATAAGGCCAAGACTGATATGGCTGTTGCCTCTGCTGCAACGTTGGTCGCTGCTCAATGCGTCGAGGCTGCTGAAGCAATGGGTGCCGAACGCGATCACCTCGCATCGGTCTTGAGTAACGCCGTTAATGTCAAGTCTGCTGGTGATATCATGACTTTAACTGCTGCTGCAGCAACTGGTATGTGGATAGCTAAACGTTTTTCTGTTGTGGCTCTTGATTGAGACGTTTGTTGACACATGAAAGTGCTTGTTTTGTTTTGATTCAGCTTTACGCGGGGCGGCGACGCTGAAGGCGAGGGCGTTAAAGGAAGTGTGGAACATAGCTGCAGTAATTCCAGTGGATAAAGGAATGGGAGTTGTAGAGAATGGCAGCAATGGCAACTCCAACAGTAGTTTCAGTGGTGAACTTGCCCCTGAAGAAAACTTCTTAGGCATTTGCAGCCGAGAGTTTCTAGCTCGAGGCTGCGAGATGCTGAAACGCACCCGGAAAGGTATAATCTTTTCGTTCGCTTTCATTTCGATGGGCTTGATTGATTGATCAGGGTTGAGTTGAAGTCATATTGGCAGTTCAGTGTACTGTTACTGATATGGTTGAGATTTGGTCCTTTATTGTTCATTTGCAGGCGATCTTCACTGGAAAATAGTTTCTGTATATATCAACAGAATGAATCAGGTAAAAAGCTTCAAAGAGATCTGGATTCGTTTAATGGTTGTAATCTGAATTTGTTCTGTTAATCATTCAGTATTCAAGTTCAGCTTTTTTTGTTTTGGGGATGTGAACCCTGTTGGGGATATAAAGTTTTACAGAGAATGATATTGTTCAAGAAGCAACGGATCTAACTTTATTGGCCACCCACCATGGCTGTAGCCTTAGCTTTATTGAACTTCTTTTTGTGCAGGTTATGTTGAAGATGAAGAGCAGGCATGTTGCTGGGACCTTCACAAAAAAGAAAAAGAGTAAGTGAGAATTCTTTTGTCTTTCTCTAATAATTTGAACAGAAATGGATGTGGGTCTTCTTCCATTTGGGGATTGGTGAAAGTTTATAATGTGACATACTATAAAGCAAACCAAAGAATAAAGAATTTCATAGGGGGGACCTCTTTATTAATCTCTTTACCCTCTGCTTTTTTCCCTTTCAGATGTTGTTTTGGAGGTCATCAAAGATATGCCCGCCTGGCCCGGGCGCCACCTTCTCGAGGGCGGAGAACACCGTCGCTACTTCGGCCTGAAGACCGTCCTCCGCGGCGTCGTTGAATTCGAATGCAAGAACGAACGGGAGTACGACATTTGGACTCAAGGCGTGTCTCGGCTTCTGTCCATTGCAGCAGAGAAGAGAGGAGGGAGAGTTGTGGTTTGAGCTGATGATGATACATATTGTAGTTAACTAAGAAAGGGGAAAGAGGGAGATCAAGAAGTGTCAAAATTTCTGTGGTTTTTTGTTCTTCTTTTTTGGTGTTTCTTTTGTAAAAAGAATTTTAGATTAAAGGGTAAAAGAAAAAAAAGAAAAAGGTTATCCAAATGGGGTCTCTCTTTAATGATATGAATATAAACAGGGGGCCCTTTTTATTTTGTTTTTGGTTGAATTTGGATGGTAAAGTAAAAGGAAATTTGAATCAAAGTGACACCATGTGATGACTCAAGTTTTAGGTCTTTTAAATGTTTTGGTTTCTTCTTTTAAGCACTGTGTTGGGAATCAAAAGGGTTAGCTTGGACTGAGGCAGTCAAGGAGAATATAATATCAAACCCCCACTACTGAGGAATAACAATCAACATAAAAGGAAGATGCTTTTTTTTTTTTTTTTTTCCTTTTTATTATTGTTGAGTTTCTTTTTGTTTAATTAAGCCATGGATCCTTTGTTTAAGGTTCTTGCTAATGTTGGGATAATCATTGTCTTGATGTTTGGTTTGTAATCATTTTTCACATATTTTTAAATCCTTGAGGATAATTTGGATCCCAACTTTCAAATATTTTTATTTATTCCACTTATATAACTTCTTAATAGGATCCTATCCTTGAAGAAAAAAAAAAAAAATCTAACGAGTTCTAATAGATCTTTGTTATTGTCAATTTAAGTAGAGTTTGGTGGCTAAAACATCCTTATCTTCCTTAAAGATTGTAGTTCGAATTAAAAATGAAATTAGCCAACCATAAGCATCCAAAGTGAGATTAACAAGCACGTCGTTGAAATGTTGAACTCTAAATTCTTCAAATTTTTATCGAATAGGTTAGTGAGTTTTAAATGTGTTTAATAAATCTTTGAACTTTAAAACATGTGCTTGAACTTTCAATTTGGTATCCAATGCAGCCTTGATACATTAGACTATTTTTAATGCTAGAAAACTTAATGAATCTGTCAATATGAAAATCTCGCTATTGCCAAAGCGAGCTTAGCTTCGTGGTAATTGGCATGTACTCTCGACCATGAGGTCAGAGGTTCGAATCCCCCCACCCCAAATGTTGTACTCAAAAAAAAAAAAAAAAATCTCGCTATTATTGAACTCAAAATGAAAAAGAAAAAAGATTTACTAAACATTAAATTAAAACTTTAGAAACTTATTAGAGAGATTTTTAAGTTTATTGACCTTTATTTATATGGATCTATTTGGGGATTGGGTTTCAGAAGTTAGAAATTAGAATAAGAAATGTGGAAGTTTAAATAGAAGGCAAACACGTTACCAAACAGGGATCTTCCCTAAGCTGGACAAAACAATCTTTTGTTGTGAATTTTTGTCTGAATTTTCTTCTTCCTTTGTCCAATTCCTTCATTTAATATCTGACAATTTCAAGCTCTTTATCCCTACAAAGGTAGGTCAACTGTTGGATTTTTTTTTTTTTTTTTTTAAAAAAAACATATTTTCAGTGGCTTAAAATTCTTATGACCCAACTCAGATAAGCCATTGTGTGACATTTTAAGTAAAATGAAAGGGACTACTACATATATCTAACTCAATTTTGTAAAATGTATTTAAAAAAAAAAAACAACTCTAACAAAACACTTATGTGAAGAATTTCGAACCTTTGCATTAAAAAAAAATGACTTATACATTTTTTTTTTTTTGACAATATGAGGTGGGAGTATTTGAACCACAGACCTCGTGGTTATCAGTACAACTTTATGTCAATTCAGCTATGTTCTTGTTAGTTGATTTATACTAAATCAACTAACAAATGTTCTTGTTAGTTGATTTAGTTTGTCATGGACTGGTAACTTAATAAAGACTAAATTTGCCAAATTTGTTTTATATTACTATAACGAAGTTTGGTTGGGTTGAATTAGACCTTAGAGTATAGTATAGCAGTTAGGATTCATGCCTTTGTTCACTTCTCGAACCAAAATTAAAACTATCGAAAAAGTAAAGAAAATATAAAATAAAACCGAATCAATGAAATCATCAATTAATGTGGTATTCTTAAGGGTTTAGATCAATTCATCTCGGATCTTCGATGATTTTTAATTCACACTAGGATTTAGACCCATAACAGAGTTCAAGAGGGTCCCTTTTTTTGTCCCACAAATATGTACAAGCCATCCTTACCAAAAACATTAGTACCACAAGAAATTTCCACATCAAATCTAACCATATTCTTTCATAAAAACATAAAAATAACATACAATCACTTTGACAACACCAAACAACAACAACAATTAGATATTAATTAAACCTCCATGATTAAACATCAACAATAATAATTAACAAAGAACTCAAAAAAAAAAAAAAAAAAAAATTATTTTCTTTCCCACATCCACCAACTATGATTACAAAAACCAACAAAAAATTGAACTTGGTGAGCATCTAAATCTAAAAATTAAGAAAAAAAAAAAAGATAATTTTTTTGTTTAGCCATCAAGAAGTCCGAGAAGAGTGAGAAGGCTAAGGAAGAGATTAATAATGTCGAGATAAAGTGAAACAGCAGCCCAAATGTAATCGTCGTAGGTGAATCTTTTGATGAGATTGTCTGTGTCGTATACTATGTAACCACAGAATATTAGGGCCGACACTCCACTGTATATCATCACCGACAGTTTTCCCAGAGGATAAAACATCTGTTTACACACACACAGAGAACAGGCTCAGCCCAGGCCCAATAACCAAATTACAAGCCCCAATAAGTTTACTTACCTGGATTAGCCCAAACATGAACACCACGAGGAGCGACGCGAACAGAAATGGGCCGAGGAAGCTGAAGTCCTGGCCTCGTTTTACGGCCCAGAATGTGTACAGGGTCAGGCCCAGTACTACTACGCTTGTCAGAGCTGCGGCCTCTAGTATTATCTCTCCTGTTCCAACGATTCAAACGTACTCTTATTATAGGTTTGAATTAAACAAAAATCTACTCCACAAAAACCGTCAAAAATAACATTTTTCTTGGGGACAAAAAAAAAAAAAAAAAAAAACTAAATCGATCAGAGTTAGACAAAATCAAACAAATCTTAACCAACTGACCAAGTCTGGAAAAAAGAGAATTTTGTCCTCTTTTCTTTTCTCTTTTAATTAGAATAATTTTGTCCTCTTTTATTGATTAGTTTCAGCAAAGAAAATTCATATTCAACAAACGGTTTACTTTCAATTCAAAATTTATTTCGTTATTATATATCACAGGAAAAAAAAAATTAAAAAATCTCAGAAAGAAAATGGAATACAAATCAAAAGAAGAAAATAAAGAATGAAAGAAGATTACCTTTAGTGAAGGCACAAGAAATTCCAACAGAAAAAGCAATCCCAATCGTAAACAGAGTGAGCAAAATAAAATTCACTGGATGTTGTCTATGATAAGCATACAACGGACACAAAACTGCAAAAACACAATCAAAAAAATAATCATCAAATCGACCTTAAACAATTCAAAACGATCGAGGTCCAAAAATATAACCTATGAAGGTGAAGATGACAATGCCAATGTAGGCGATGAAACCCGGCGTCGTTTTGACAAAGAACGTCGGGATGGGGCGAATGAAGACAACGGCAGCGGCGATGGCAGCGGTGAGAAGCAATTGCATGGAAATTATGGCGTAGACCTTTCGAATGAATCCCCAGCGAAGCTGGGGACTCTCCATCATCATGGGGTAAAATTGGTCATTTTCAAGGTCGCCTTTGAAGTTGTGTGCCATTGGGATTTTGATTCAGTTCTCTGCAAATTTGATGGAATTTGCAGTTGTGAAGGAGGCAGAGAACTGAATAATGTGAATGATTAATTGTGGGAATTTTGGTGTGTTTTTTGGAAATTAATTGGTCTATTTTAGATGAGGATTTTTTATTAACTGCCAATGGTTTTATTTAGTAAAGCAGCGTTTGGGATTTTTCTAGTAATTTGCGTGTGTGAATTCATGAATATAATGCATTCTAGAGAAGAGAAAAAATCTCTTTGCTTTGCCTCTTATTTCGGGTAATTGTAAGAACTATATAAGAATGGAAAATATTTACTATTATCAATTATCTCTCCTTATATATCACTATTACAATCTTTACAATTAAGAGAAGTACTAAAAAAAAAAAATTCCTTTTCTACGTACCTCTTTTTTAGTTGTCAAGATTTTGATGGGGTGTTTATGAAGATTCCTACAAGCCAAATATTTTTTTTTTTATTTTCTTATTAATTTTCATAAGTACCCTTATCTAATTTGTTTATTTTTTGTATTGTTTTTTTTTAAATCTCCTCTTACAAAAAAAAATGGAGACTTCTCCTTTTATCTTCTCAACCCAAATTACTCTATCATTCATGGACAACAAATTAACAAAAGGGATCTAAATCCTTAATTTCTCAAGTTTAGAGTCCAAACTTTTAAAAGTATAATATAATCAAAATGAGAGGATAAAAAACTAAAAATGTGGTAACTAAGGGCATGGTTGGTAACTATTTGGTTTTTTATTTTTAGTTTTTCAAATTTATACTTGTTTTCGCTCAATTTCAAAACCATGATTTTCATTTTTGTCAAGGAGATTAGATTTCTTAGTCAAATTTCAAAAACAAAAACAAGTTTTTGAAAACTATTTTTTATTTTTATTTTTTTCAAAATTTGACTTGGTTTTTGAAATCAAGGGAAGGATGTAGATATCAAACCAAATAAATGTATAGGTGGAAAGAATGTTTATAAGCTTAATTTTTAAAAAACCAAATGGTTATCAAACGGGACCTAAGGCTTAATTCGATAACCATTTTGATTTTTATTTTTTGTTTACTAATCCCACTTATAAGTTTCTTTCTTTTGTTATCTACTTTCTTTCATGTTTTCAAAAACCAAATCAAATTTTGCGAACTAAAAAAAAAGTTTTCAAAAACTTGTTTTTGCTTTTTAAATTTGACTAAAAATTTGAATGTGTAATTAACCAATACGAAAATCGGGTAAGAAAATTGGGAAAAATCAAGCATAATTTTCCATTTCCAAAAGCCAAAAAACAGATGATTGTCACACGAGACCTAAAATATACCTACAATACAAGGAAGCTAAATCTAAACCAATTATTTTTTGAAAAAAAAAAAAAAAAAAAAAATGGTAAGGGCATTTATGAGAATTTGAATGGCATTGAAAATGGCTACAAAAAGCCGAATTACTCACACACAAAAGAGCTTATCGCCTTACGCGTGAAAGTGACACTGACAAACTCGCAAACAGAAAAAGGGGTTGAAAATTGAAATCGTAATCGAAACTTGAAGCTTCACTCGCCATCGCCATGGCTACGGCTGCTTTTTCTTTTCCTCCGCCGTCGGCCATCGCCGGCTCGCCAAATGTGTTCGAGATCGGAAAGTTCAACGCCGTGCTTGAAAAGGTCGATTCGGGATTTTGTTCGTCCGGCCGATATCTTCCGGTTCCGCCGCCGAAGCCGCTGCTGATCGGCCGGCCGTCCGATGCCGGAGAGTTCCCGGTGCTGCTGCTCATCCATGGCTATCTTCTTTACAACACTTTCTACTCTCAGCTCATTCAACAGATCGCTTCTCATGGCTTCATCGTCATCGCCCCTCAGGTTTCTCACTCTCTTCTTTTTCCATTTTTTTTTTCGTATTTCTCAGGTTTACAAAACTATTTTCAAATTACTTTCATCCTTTTGTCGTTTAGCATTAAAAAAAAAAAAAAAAAAAAAAAAAGTTAAAAATCACTTTTAGTCCCAAAACTTTCATGAAAGTAACATTTTAGTCCCTGAATTTTGATTTCTAACGATTTAGTCCCTATACTTTTAATTTTGTAACGATTTAGACCCTGTACTTTCAATTTTGTAACAATTTAGTCCATGAACTTTAATAAGTAACAATTTAGTCCCTCTACTTTTCAAATTTGTAACGATTTGGTCCCTATCGTGAAAAATTAATGTAAAGATTAAATTAAATTTTTTACCAAGATAGATCAATAAACTAATTTGGGACACAATATGTTAATAAACTACAAAGTTTAATCAATAAATAATAAAAATCGACATTTAATTTTGATGATTTTTTTTGCAACAAGGATTAAATTGTTACAAATTTGAAAGTATGAGAATTAAATTGTTACAAATTTGAAACTATGGGGACTAAATTGTTACTCATTAAAGTTTAGGGACTAAATTGTTACAAAATTGAGAGTACATGGACTAAATTGTAACAAATCAAAGTTTAGGGACCAAATTGTTACTTTCATGAAAGTTTAGGGACCAAAAGTGATTTTTAACCCAAAAAAATGAAAAGAAATGGGTGAAATTTTTATTTATGAGTTAAAAACCAACATAAAAGTAACAATTTAGTTTATGAATTTGATTTGTAACGATTTAGTCCATGTACTTTCAATTTTGTAATAATTTAGTTCACATCCTTTCAATTTTGTAACAAATTAGTCTCTGAACTTTAAGTAACAATTTAGTCATTATACTTTTAAATTTGTAACGATTTAGTCCATATCGTGAAAAATTAATATAAAGATTTGATGAAATTTCTTACATAGATAGATTATTAAACTAATTTGGGACCCAATATGTTAATAAGCTATAAAGTTTAATCATTAAACAATAAAAATCGACATTTAGTTTTGATGAATTTTTTAGCGACAAGGATTAAATAGTTACAAATTTGGAGGTATAGGGACTAAATTGTTAGAAATTTGAAAGTATAATGACTAAATTGTTATTTATTAAAGTTCATCGACTAAATTGTTACAAAATTGAAAGTACAAACACTAAATCGTTACAAATTAAAGTTCAGAGACCAAATTGTTACTTCCATGAAAGTTTAGAGATTGAAAGTGAGTTTTAACCTTATTCATTTATTTATTTTTATTTTGTTTTGGTTATGGATGACTTGACTTGTTGTTCAAGGGAAAGAAAATATCTTTTTCTAAATATCTTTTTTTTTTCGTATGACTTTAGAATTTATTGAAGGCAAAAACCGTATATTTAAAAATATACAACTAAAATAAAGTATAAGATATAGGACTAAAATGATATTTTAACAAAATTAAAAAAAAATCACTTTAAAAACATTTTTTAGGCACGCCCATTTTTCAAATGAACCGTTAAAATATTTTCATATTTAAACTTTGTTTTTTTTAGTACATTTTGATATTTAAATTGAGGTAAAGAAAGAAACAATTTTACCATCAATATCAACACCTAAAAATGAAAATAAATTACAGACATTGAATTTAGTCATTATTATTTCAACTTAGCTTGGTAATGGAATTTGCTAGTGAACTTGAGGAGTCATCCCCAACTTCCTTTACCAATGATGCCATAGTGAGATATTTTATCAAAATATCTTCTTTCCAGTCAACCCATGGTTACAAACTCAATATGTACAAAAATGAAGGTGCTTTTTGAAAGTAGTGTTGAAAAGTAGTTCTCGACTCGTTGAAACAATTTTTATTTTAGCTCTCACAGTTTGAATTTTGTTTCAAAATAAGTCATTTTTTCGTTAAATTTACGGACGGAAAATGACGTGTTTGCATATGTATTATTGCTTGTGTGAACACATCATTTTTCGTGTATATTAACAGAAAATGTTTCCAATGGTCATTTTGAAACAAACTTTAAACTAAGTGTTGAAATGAAATATTTGAAAGTGCACGGTTATAATTGAAACCAACCTCATGATTCAAGGATATTTTTTTATAATTTAATCTAAAATTTACTTAACTATTAAATATGATATAATGTAGAAGTGAAATCACAAGATTAGCCTTTGAACTTTGAAGTTTGTGTTTATTGGACCTGACTTTAAAAATACCTAATAGTTCATATATAAACTTGTAATTTTGTGTCTAATATTAAAAAAAAAATGTCTAATAAGTCCTTAAACATTCAATTTTATGTCTAATAAATCATTGGCTTATTAAAAGATTTTGAAAATTCATTGATCTCTTAAAAATATATCTAATATATAAGTTAGTTTTAAAATATTCAAATATGTCAAAGGTCTATTATATTCAAAATTATAAGAATCAAAAGAATGTTAGACTCTTCAAAGTTCAGTAACCTTAACCTATGTTATAAAAACTTAAAAGTTTAAAGATCAAATTTGTAATTTAATCTACTATAAATTAATTAATAAAATAGATCCAAAGACTTTGAAAAAGAAGTTCTAGAAAATGCCATTATAAAAAGCACACAAAATATCTCATATTTGAAGTTTGATAATAATTCATTTTAAGTGAAAATTATAGCTCCACGCCATAGCTTTGACACATAGACACTTGCAAGTGTTGCGTTTTGTCAACAAAAATAAAGACAACCCCACTTCTTAAACCCATTGTAATTTCTCACACAAAACAAAATAAAGGGTTTTTTTTTCTTATTTAAAAAATGTTTCAAAATCTTTTTAGAAAAAAAAAAAAAACAATTTTTATATCTGATAAGATGGATCAACCTAAACTTTCAATTATCTCGTCCAATTGTGTAACTCAAACTTTGATAAAATTTATAATATTTACCTTAATCTTGAACACATTATAATTTTAACTTCAATTTTTTGTTTTGAGTTAAAAAATTAATTCTAACAGCATCAAATGAATTATAAAACTTATATATGGTATGAAATTGGTTTGACTTTGGAGAAAAATTACATTGAAATTGAATTTCTTTTTTCTTTTTTTTTTTTATTTATTTTTTGTTTGTAAAAATTGAGAGTTTTAAGAGATTTACTCAAAGATGGATGTTGTGCATTAACCAAAGTATAATTACTTATGGTTAATGCCTAATTACTCACCTTCCCATTAATCAGTAAGTATGGAAAGATAAAAGAGCTTTTTACAAACAAAAAAAAAAAGGGAAAAAAAAGTTAACATTTTTTAATGGTATATTCTTAATTGGTAAATAGGTAAACATTATTCTTAACCAAATTTAGTGGAAACAAAAGAAGAGAAAAAAAATGAGCATATTTAATTTTTGGTTAAAAATCACTTTTAGGCCCTAAACTTTCATAAAAGTAATAATTTAGTCCATAAACTTTCATTTGTAACGATTTAGTCCTGGTACTTTTGATTTTGTAACGATTTAGTCCCTATACTTTCAATTTTGTAACAATTTAGTCCCTAAACTTTAATAAGTAATAATTTAGTCCCTATCATGAAAAATTCGTAACGATTTAGTTCCTATCATGAAAAATTTACGTAAAGATTTAATTAAATTTCTTACCTAGATAGATTAATTAACTAATTTGGGACCCAATATGTTTATAAAGCTACAAAGTGTAATCACTAAATAATAAAAGTCTACATTTAATTTTGATGGATTTTTTTTTTTGCGATAAGGATTAAATTGTTACAAATTTGAAAGTATGAAGACTAAATTGATACAAATCTGAAAGTATAAGGACTGAATTGTTACTTATTAAAGTACATGGACTAAATTGTTACAAATCAAAATTTAGGGACCAAATTGTTACTTATATAACGTTAATTTTTTTTAATGAAGTTACTCTTAAAAAATCCATGTTCATCTTGAACTTGCTCTGTACAGTTGTACACATTGGCCGGACCAGATACAAGCGAAGAAATAAAAGCAACCGCCGCCATCATAAACTGGCTGTCGGAAGGTCTCCGACAACTCCTTCCGCCGCACGTGAGCCCAAATCTGAACAAAATAGCCCTCGCCGGCCACAGCCGCGGCGGCAAAACCTCATTCGCCTTAGCCCAACACAAATCAATCTCGAAATCCCCAAAATTCTCCGCCCTAATCGGCCTCGATCCCGTGGACGGAATGGGCTCCGGCAAGCAAACCCATCCCCCAGTCCTCAAATACATCCCGCAATCGTTCGATTTCGAGCTCCCCGTTCTGGTAATCGGGTCGGGTCTGGGCGAATTCAAAAGAAACCCACTGTTTCCCCCTTGCGCGCCGAAGGGAATCAACCACGAGGACTTTTTCAACGAGTGCCGGAGTCCGGCGCACTACTTTGTGGTGAAGGATTACGGGCATTTGGATCTGTTGGACGATGAGACGGGAGGAATCAGAGGGAAGGCGAGCTACTGTCTGTGTAAGAATGGCGAATCCAGAGAGCCGATGCGGCGGTTTGTTGGTGGGGCTGTGGTGGCGTTTCTGAAGGCTTATTTGGATGGAGAAGATGAAGATTTGAGAGGCATTGTAGATGGGGATTTGAGCTTGCCTGTTCAACTTCAGACTGTTGAATCTCTTCTTTGAAATGGGGTTTGTGATTCGAATAAGAACCGAATGAAACTTGAAGATGCAGATTTCCTATTTGCTTTATTTTTGGTTTACTTCATTTTTGTTCTTTAATAATGGGTGTTCATGTAGAATGGAAGAAGAAAGTTTATGGAAATTAGGATAGTTTAATTCCGAAAAGACAAGGTATATATTTGGAAATTATCAAAATTAGAATTTAAATAATTGTTGATGGCATGATGGAACCGGTCGACCTTTGAAATGGTAATTGATATCTTATCCAATTAACTATGTTTTGATTGACAAAGATTCGTTATATTAGTCAATTTTTAAGATTATAAGATATAAGGTAAGATAAAATAACATTAAACACTATTATATTTTAGTCCTACTAAAGAAACAATGAAACAATCCCTAAAAAATAATAATAATAATAAACAATGAAACAAAAGGTAGTCAAAATTAGGAAATTCTAAAGTGCAAGAGCCAAAATCATAATTTAGGTCTCATAGTCCTTTGATTTTTTAAAATTATCTTGTTTTCTCGCCATTTTATTTCAAGAACACGATAGAATCTAAACGAAATTCAAAAACATCAAATTGAGTTTTTTAAAAATATATTTTTTTTCAAAACACAACTTGTTTTTATAACATGGAAAGAAACTCGCAGAAGTTTTGATTATGAGTTTACGTTTTGAAAAACAAAAAAACAAATGCTGAGAAGTCTTAAAGCATTTTTCATTGAAAAATTTTGTTTAATCATTTTTTAAACTTGTATTGAAATTATAGTAACTTTTAATTTTAAATTTGTTTAAATCTTTTAAATTTATCAAGGTGTTTTAAAATGTAATTGTGTTTATATATATACATAAATTTCATCATGTTATAATTATATAAAGTTTTATCGAAAAGTTCTTAAAACTAATGTACAAGTAATTTCAAAAAAAAAAAAAAAAAAAAACTAATGTACAAGAATTTTCAAAAAATCTATTCATAGCATTAGTTGAATTTAATATGTGATGTTTTGTATTGAAAAAATGATATAGACAAAAAGAAAAATCAGACTTTAAAACATGTAAATTATGCACATATATTAAAAATGAAAACTTTTTCTTTTATTATTTTTTTTAAAAAAAAAACAATCATTGAAAAGTATATAATTTTTTTTTTAAATAAAAACTGCATTAAAAAGAAAGGAACGGAACAACTACCTCCTTAGAGAGGAGGTTTAGAGTTTCGGGTACAAACCGACCCAACAAAAAAATTCGAAGAAGGGTCCAAAATCCGACTGATACAACCCAAAGACTCGAAAACAACACATATTAAAAAGTATATAATTATTTGGAAAAAGAAATGAAAACTAATATTTATATATAAAAAAAAAAGTCATTAAACAAAATATATTTAATATAATATTAATTTAATAATTTATATAAATAACTTAATAGTTAAAAAAAAAAAAAAAAAAAAAAAAAAAAAAAAAAAAAAGAAAGAAAAGACAGTTCTGGTCGTGTAGCAATGGGGAGGGTGTCGCGTCTCTATTCTCAAAATATTTTTTAAAGTACCTCTTTTGTCTAATTTTTTTTCTTTTTGTTCTTACTTTTCTAAAAAATCCCTATTTCTAAGGATTTCCCAATCTCTTGTGATGACAGCCCAATGAAAAAAAGCCTATTAGGCCCAACCTGAAGAAATCCCCCATTGGGCCGAAAACAAAACTCCAAAAGGGCCGGAATTTCACGTAAAAGCCCAATTGTTATTTTTCGAAGCCCAGGCACACAATTTTGTGAAATTTGTTCGGTAATTGACGAATTGGGAATCTGAGATCGACGAAGGGTTTTTGTCGCCGTCGTCGAGGGGTTTCTGATTCCGGCCAAACCTTTACGCTTCTTCTCCATGAAAATGTAAGTACTCAATCCTCATTCTTGTTGTAATCATCGCAATCTTGTTCGAACTGCTTGATTCTGCGATTAAGCAGAGATCCCGATTTACTGTCGCCAACAATTTAATCAAAATTGTCGTTTGCAGATTAGAGGCCAACGCAGGCCCTCTTACAAATTTCGAGGTGCTCGATTTTCTAAGATCAAAGGGGGCAGCTAAGGATCCCACTAGGGTTCTTGCGAAAGTTGCACCATCTGAGTACAAGGTTATGTATTTTCTGCCCCTTTTGTGTTGGTCTATGAGTTGATGTTGCAGAGTTTAATCGGATCTTGTTTGTTTTTTTATTTATTTTAGGTTTATGATCATTTGAATCAAACTCCTGCTTTTAATCAAACGAGAGAAGGTATCTTTAAGTTTGTTGAGAAGTCCAAAAAGTATGATCTCGCGAAAGCTGAAATTCTCAATATCATTAACTTGCGCCCAATTACACCGGTTGAGATATTTCCGGTAATTTTCCCTTTTCATGACAGTAATTCTTCACTTTAATTTCTTCGTCTTCCTTTGATTTTTATATGAATTTTATTCTATGTTGTTGTATGTGATATCTGTGCTAAACTCATCTTCCATTTTCCCGTATATGATTGAGGCCATTTCTTTTCAATCTTTCCTTAATTTTTTTTTTTTTTTTGAAGAGTCTACATGTTAAGAGGATGATGAACTGTGAATGCCCTAGAAATTTTGGAGGACAGAGGAGATCCATAATATTTCAGCTATTTTAATATGAGGCCTTCTGATTAGCAGTTTTAATGTGTTGGAAGAGAATTACGTAGTCCTTGTAGCTTTTCCCTTTTCTGTTGACACTACAAAAGCTTTAGATTCTCTAGCTATGGAGCACATTTGGAGTATTGAGAACTTGGTGGAGTAGGTGTCAGAAATTGTAGTTAAAGTTCAACTGTAGTCATCTTAAGCTATTAATCTGTAGTTCTGTAAAGACTTGGGGTGTTGGTCGGAAGGATTCCTAATACAGCATTCTGCTTTTTGGACAAAAGTTCTACTATTGGGTTAAGTTGCTTCACAAATAGTGTAGTGAAGTTGTTTTTCCTGCCAAAACGATGGACCCTCGTGTATAGTACCTTCAACTACAACATAACCTAACCTTTGCAAGCTGCCCAAATATTATACTTCACAGTAGTTTTGAAGATAAAAATGAAAAAAATTTCCCCCATACCTTAGAGTACAGATGTCCCACTTCTTGTATTATACTTATGGCCCATTATGCTAAATTTCCAAGAGGTTTTGCCATCCTCAAGTCTTGATCCGAGAGGCAAAAAGAGTTTTTTTAGTCGTTAAGTTTTCCACTAGATTTAAAAGATATGTTCAAACATTCCAAGTTCTTGTCAATTACTACTGGGCCATTGAGGCAAAGTTGTTTTCCAAAATAGCTCCCAAACAAATTCTTGTCTTGGTGCTTTTACCATGGTCCATTTTCTCTGTTGGGATGCTTTGTTTAGGCGTTCATGTATGAATCTGATGGACGAAGAAAATTAAAACATTAATTTGGATGAGTGCTTAGATTGAGATGTAGATTAATTGGGGTTTATTCCTTTTGTTTCTAGATTATAGAAGAGAGTGATGTTCGTATGGGAGATGATGGAATTCAAGAGCTTACGGAAATGGTGGAACAGGTGTTCCCTGCACCTCAAACTCAACCAACATCCGAAGTAGCGCCGAAGGAAGGTAAAGAGGCCGAAGCCCCGGAGGAGCAGGAAGGAGTTGGGGATGCCGATGAAGAACCCATGGAAACAACTTGAACCCAGTTTGAAAATAAGGTGAATGTTGGTAGATAAAAGATTAAATGAGCTGCCCGAGCTTGATTTTCTGAGTTCAAAAGAGCTTTCACAAGGGTTGGCCTGTAAACGATAAACTCAAAAAGACATGGTTCTGTACTGCATCTTCAAGCCTTAACTCAACTATTCAAAATGTGCAGACATGGGTTTCAGGTGAAAGATGAAACTGAGAGGGACAGTTCCCAAAAATAGAATGGGAAATCAAAGTCAAAGAAAGCTTTTGAGTGCTAAACAATGAAAATAGATGGGCTTCTTTTTATCACTATTCTTCTTCTGTTTGTTAAATATACCCTAATATTTTAGACATGGAAGAAGAAGCCGAGATTTTCGTTTCCCTAGGTTACTCCCATCTCCTCAAAGCAACAGCAGAGGCAAGCACATGCTCTCGACACTGAATTACTGACAGCAACAATACATGCTCTCATAATTTTAGCGTCATATCATACTAGATATTATCTTATGCTATGCTGCATCAGGCCCCCTATACTTTATACTTTCTTTTCTTTTCCTTTCCCCAAATAATGATACCAAAGTTTTGATTAAATCACATTTCTAGCTTTCTTACTTGAGCTACTTTTGAGATTATAGTTTGTGATTGACTTTTGTTTCATTTTAGTAGTAACAAAAATGAAACCCAGCATAACATCCGATGAGTCATCAGGCTGTGTCAGTTGTTAGTCCACTGCTTAAACTTAACCCACATATTGTTTTCATTCTTGTGATCTGTCATCTACTTTCTAAAGGTCATTTTGAAAGTAGTTGTTATGAAAGGCAGACAGATTATATTATATATCTAGAATGAGTTTAGTTTTGAAACTGCATGAACTTGAAGTCATGTGGAGGGGGGAAAAAAGGGCATGAAAGTGTCTGAAACTTGTCCTTGGCAATGGGAGAAGAAAGGTACAGAAAAGGGTGGATAATTGTTGAGAGGAAGAGTAAAATGAATGGATGAAAATTCATAGACATGGGAATGGAGGGTCATGGTCTTTGGTCTTGACTGCACCATCAAAAGTCTGCAACACCCACCCTCCTTCCAACCCTCTCCATCAAATCAACCATCACTTCACCAAAATAAACCCCTTTATTATTATTATTATTATTTTCTCTGAATTTTTTTTTCTTTTTTCTATTTTTTGACCCATCTGAGAACTAAAACCAAAGGGAGATGGTGAGGGGAATGGGGAAATGGCCCACATTTCACATCTTCCTTGTCAACCTGTCTCTCCCCACCCACATAACACATTTACACAATCTTTTCTTCAATATTTTTTTGGTATTCAAGTTCAATTCATTTCACAGTCCCAAAAAAAAAAAAAAAAAAAAAAAAGTGGGTCCTTTCTTTGAATGTCTTCTTCTTCCTTTTTTTTTTTTTTTTTTTTCTTCCTCCCTTTTCCAATGCCTTCTTTACTTTAATCTCAAGCCTAAAGTCCAAACCAATCCAAATCTCAGCTTGTTTACTCTTATTAAACAAGCATTCCCCACTATCCCTCTCCTAAAACCTTTTATACTTCTTTTCCCTTTTTTCACTAATCATCTCTACTTTATCATCATTACCCATGGCGGACCCAAAACTGATTCTCCGAGTAAATGAATATTAAATATTTTTTAAAAAAATTATATGTCTCGTGAAAATATAATTTTCACGATGGAAAATAATTATTATAATTAATTTAATTACACTAATAAGAATGGTGTTAACAATAAAATTTAAAAGATTAGGAGAAACTTAAATTAGAATGTATATATATAGAGAGAGAATCATGGCCCTAGTCTAGGCATAGATCTCCTTGATTAATCCACTCCTCAAAACCCCAAATTTTGGGTGTGCGTGGTTCCAAATTAGAAAGTTGGGATGCAGAAAGATTTGTAATAATTAAGTGAGACAACATTTTTATTAGCATAAAATTTCTTGTATAGAATCTATGAGAGTTAAAAAAAATTTTAAATTTTTTTAAAGAAAACAATGTCATATTTTGAAGATGCAATTTGGGATAAAGAAATAAAGAACCCAACATAATATACATAAACTTGAATTGTCAAATTTTTTTTTTTTTTTTTTTTTTGACAATATGTGAGGAGGGAGATTCGAACCACAAACTTTAGTGGTTATCAATACAAAGTTATGACAGTTGAGCTAAGCTCTTGTTAGCTATTAGAAAGATCTAATATATTAGTGAAATATTTTCAAGAGTCATTTCCAATTTTGGTTTTTTTTTTTTTTTTTCCGTAAATGAAATATAATTGATTAGGAGAGAATGGACCATTCAAAATTCTCCGGACCCCAAAATTTATATAATTATTTAGTTTCTTAAAATTGGTACGTAAAATACATGTATATAAAACAGGGTGACAGCAGTGAGAATGGCCCCACGTGGGTGCTGAGAAATTTTGGCCCAATACTGGCACATGCACGAGGGGGAAAAAATTGGGTCCTTGATTTTATAAATAAAATAAAGTAATTTAAGCACTTCAACAGGGGCAATTCTGGAACAATTTCACAAAATAATTAATAATAATAATAATGAATACTTTTTATTATTTATGTACAGTCTCCACTTTTAGCATCTTACTATATGTTATAATTTCTATTTCACTGGTCACACATTTTTCTTTCTTTGGTTCAATATGACTTACTCTTTCATGTAACAGGAAAATCTTCCTTTCTACTAAGCCCTCCTCATTGAGTCTTTTCTCTTTTAGGACAAATTTATCCTTTAAATCCCAATTTCAAAATCATCAAAAAGTTGGGTTCTTTATTAGAGGGTAAAATATAACCTTTTTCATTGGTTCTCAACTTTGTAAATTCAAGTTGTTGTCTAAGAACAAAAGGTTGAAAAAGTTTGAACTAAGTTTGCTGTCATTCTCGATTTCTTTTCGTGTTTGTGATTTCTCTTTTATGTTTCTTCTTTCTAGTTTTTAGGTCAATTGTCTACGTTTTGATAATCTTTTCCTACCATTTGAAAACAACCCGTGATTATTTTTTTTTTTAAATAAAAGTTGAGGCAAAAACATATCCAGAGTTAGGTATATGAAATCGTTCTTCCTTACGAAATTCACATGTTGTGAGGATTCGAACCTTGACTTCTCGATCGAAAGTATATGTCTTAACCAACTGAGCTATGTTCAGATTACGTTTGAAATTGAGAGTTTGTAAAGAGTGATTTTAAAATTGCGTTTGAAATTGAGAGTATATATATGACATATTGGTTTTAATGTTGTATATTCCAACACGACTTTCGAGATTCGAAATAGGAAACTATCATAGAATCTCAAACAAAATCCTCCATCTTTATCAGAGTCATTTTGGACTGAAATATTCTAACTTGGAAATACCCTTTTTGACACCTAAAGTCATGGTAAGGATTTATGAACCCAAAGCCTAGAACAAATCAACCAAGAAAAAAAAAGTGTATAGTAAAAAGAGGAAGAAAAGGCCAAGTTTTCAATGGAGATAATAATAGAGAGTCTTGTGAACATTGTCTCTCAACTCAAAAGAGAGAGAATAAAAAGAAAATAAATGAAAAAGATTGAATTTTTTT
Organism: Luffa acutangula; assembly: GCA_036850905.1. Lineage (NCBI taxonomy): Eukaryota > Viridiplantae > Streptophyta > Magnoliopsida > Cucurbitales > Cucurbitaceae > Luffa > Luffa acutangula. The sequence goes on along the minus strand of CM072098.1, from coordinate 46,764,436 downwards.
TTTTTCACTTTTGAAGAAGAAAAACAAGTATAAACATTACAACAATCACACATTTTTTTATATAGATAAACCATGAAACATACAAATCAAACTCACAAATCACAAGTGTCCCATTTTCTCTTTATCTACTTTCTTCCTTATATAAATCACTCATTTTTTACTTTAATTTACTTTACTTTCCTTTTCCCAACTTAATTCTCATTACCCTAATTATAGGAATGTGCTAACCTATCATTATTCCTCTCCTTCACATGCAATGCCCCTTCTCAAATCTCCTTTTCAAAACATCCCTTTGTTACAATCTTTTTTCTGTTCATCAAAAATCTTGCCTCCCCATTAATAACTAAGAAAAAAAATATACATATTCTACTTATTTATTAAATCTACACCAATATGCACAAACTATATAATAAAATAAGAACAAACTTATTTATTAAATCTTCTTAGTGAAAAATAACTTCAAGGGTATGGTCAAAATTGGTTCTTTGTTCATGTCAAATGGAAAAATGAAAAAAAAAATGTATTTCCAAAGTTTTTCACTTTCTTTCCCAACGCAGCGAAACAAAAATCAATGGGGGATTTCGAGTTTCGATGAACTGTATCATAAAAAAAAATAAAAAATAAAAAAGAGATTAAAATTTAAAACCTCCTTTGAAGTGACTACGAGTGGCAAAAATAATTAAGCAGATTATATTTGACAAAGAGGAAGAAGAAAGTACAGTGTTTTGTCACAGAGCTTTGCTAAAATTTCATGGCATATAAAGCGAGTTGCCGCATTTGCACCGCCAAGCTTCGGGGTAATATTCCAACGGCAAACTCAGTCCCGGCTGAATTGGCACGTGCACCGCCGTGCACGGCGAGCAACTGCCGCACTTCGATCTACAAGTCGGCGGCGACGACCCCGGTCCGGCGAGTCTCCGCCGTGTCACGCCTCGCTCCTCTGCTCCGCCGGGCAGCTCTGTTTCCTCTGTTTTTTTTTAGAACAAACACAAAAGATGGGCTGATTAGAGGAATTGAGAGATGGGGTTTAGAAGAAACAATTGGAAATGGAATAAATTTGGAAACTTACTGATGGGTGTGGGGCGGGCGGCAATGGCGGAGGCTATGAGGAGGAGGAGAACGGCGGCGAGGAGAAAAAGAGTGGGGCGACGGCGGCGACGGTGGTGGGTGCGGTGGTAGTGGAGGAGGACTACGGCCATCGCCGGCCAGAAATGGTGGAGGAAGTGAAGTGGAGTAAGTTCATAAAATCGAAACAGAAAACGAGAAAAAACAGAGAGCTGTCATATCTCAATCCATATATAAAATTTTCCTTCTTTCTTTCTTTTTTGTGGTTTTTGGGTCAAAGGGGCTTAAAGAAATAAACGCACAAAGATTTTTAGAGTGGGGGATTGTTTGGAATTTGGATTTGTTTTAATGCGAGGTCCCGGGTTCCATCAACAATACTTGTCTATACAACAATCATATATCTTTATATTTGTCAACTTGAGTATGGTTCAATTGATTAACAGATAAATCATCGGACAAAAAGTCCGAAGTTCGAATTAGGTATTTTTTGATTTGGGATGAGGGGGAATTGAGTGGACCCTTGGATCTTGAGAAATGATTGTGAAGGAATGGAGGGGTGGAATTGTAAATAAAGCGAATATGAGGGGTATGGAATGAAGGGAAGATTCAAAGAGGACTTTTTAACTGTAGAAGGGAATAAGGGTAGTGGCAAAATGGTAATATTTGGAAAAGGAGAGGGCAGTTTGGGGATATTGAGATGGGATTTTGCAGAAGACTGTGGAGGAATAGGGGGAGGGGAAGAAGGGTTGAGACAAACATCTGAATCCAAATGACCCCACTCTCCTCACCCGCCACACCATTATTGAATGATTCGTCGGTCTTCTTTTCAAATTATTTGCAACGTTGGAATAATGTGATTGACGATTTATATTACTCAACGGAGATAAATAGAGAAATAAACAAACTTTTCCCTTTTAACTTGCAACATTATTATAGTTAATGAAAATCTATACAATTTGAACTGTCTTAAACGATTATTAGAGACAACTGCATTGTGACTGTTATGTCTAAATAATTCACTTAGAGAGTACTACGGTCCTATTCAAAATTGGGGTGGGACCCACACGCCACATGGGTTTCAGAAGCTTTTTATATATATATAATAAAAATTGTTAGATTTTAACTATTGAGACTTGGGAGTGAATTAGATCATTTTAAAGGTCTCTATGTGAGTACGAGCCTATGAGAACCAATAGGAATTGGCCTCAATTTGCTAACTTCCAAAGTCTTGTTCAATGAGAGGTAAAGATGTAGTATTTACTATTTAAGGAGTTTTGGAAGAATTATTGATGTCTTTTTTTTTTTTTTTTTTTTGTTAGAGCTTCAGTGAAATTATGTTCGATTGAGATCTGGTTACTTGAATACTTCGATCAAGAGTCAAATGTTCGAATCTCTCCATCAAAAAATGACAATAAAAGGTGAGATTTTGTCAATTCCCTATGTTTTGAGTATCTCCTTTATACGTTTTACAATAGTTTATTTCATTTCTTTAAAAATAATTGGGTTATTTTAAATCTATAATTATGATATCTATGAATTTTAGAAGATAGCATGATCTTAAATTGAAAATATAATAATGCCACAATCATGTAATATTCTTTAAAATAAAATATTGTTTTTATAAACAACTACCAAACAACCACTGTTTTTTGCACGCATGGATTTTTTTTTCTTTCAATTTATCTTTATTTTATTTTATTTTTTTTTTTGGCGGAATTTCAATTTCTCTTTAAAAAAAAATAAAAGAAGATATTTTGATTAAATGGATGTTTACTTGATTTTCAACACATTCATTTATTTATTTCAATCTTGAACTTTAAGCCTTAACCTCAAATTCATTCTGATTTTTACCTAAAAAAACACCACTCTGATTCATATATTTTTAAAACAGATTCATTTTTAAATTAGATTTGTATGTTCATGTAAAGTTTAAAGCAAAATTACATTGAAACAATTGACCTAATATTGTATCACGAAAAAAATAGTTATAATTAATATGATTGATTATTAGTTGACCTTTTTGGCCTACAATAATACAAGTCACGATGTGAAGTCGAAACCTTAAATCACTTATCTAAATACTAGTCAATTAGACCTCTCGATAATTGTCTAGGTAGGTTGCATTCTTATTAATATTTTTATTTCATTTGATAAGTTAGCGAACTTACAAATATCTTTGAGCAACTAGGTCGTTTCATGCCTGAGTAAGAACTATACATCATTAGTTGAGTCATGAATGTTTATGAAATTAGAACCACTTTCTTGCCGCCCACCTCTAACCACTCCATTTGGAATTAATAAAGCTCGAGAAATTATTTTAAATACTTTATATTGTTCGAAATAAGAAAGATTTAAAATGAATGTGTGTTTTTTTTTTTTTGGATATTTGTTGGAAAGGAAAAGAAAATGTATACTTATACACATTTTGATTTATTAACGAGAACACTAAAATATGAGAAGGCAAACAAGTAAGTTACCTCAAAATTAAATGAAATAGGTAGAATCTTTTCGTTTTATTTGATTCTTTATATAAAAAATATAATTCGAAATTATTTAAGATTTCAAACCATTCTACGGTATTTAACAGATAAATAGACCGTTACAAGTTTCTGACAAATAGGAGAGAAGAAGGTAGAGTAATAGAGAGAAGAGTCGTTTTCATTATAGAAAAAGAAAATATAACTGTAAGATATTTAGTAAAGACGATGAAAAAGATTGTCTAATCAGTAGGGAAGTATTATTGTTCGTAAAATGACAAATGTTGGAATATAGATGAACAAATAATTGGAGTTAGGCACCGAATTACGCAAAGGAATGAAGAGAAGTACTTTTGGGCCTTCTAGGATTGGGCATTAGCTTGGCCCTATTTTTATTTATTTATTTATTTTTTATTATTATTATTGTTTTGTTTTGCTTTGTTTTGGGACATGAGAGGGGGACTATTTATTATATTTGTGGTTGGGTTTTGGGTTTTGAATAAAAACCTAAATTAAAAAAAAAAAAAAAAAATCACCATGCCACCAAGCAACCAAACAATCACTACACAACCCTACATCTTATTTGTTTCTTTCTTTCCTTGTCAAAGAGAATATGATTAAATGCAAACTACGTTAGCGTCATGTTATTCTGAACTAATGTTACAAGTTAATTTGTAAACAATACATAATACGTCAATTTAAATTAATATTGTAGTGGTCTAGTATATCGTATTATTTGGAGAAGACAATACCAATATGAACATAGCTTAACTGGTCAAGATGTTACTTTTTTTTAAAACAAAAAATTAGAGGTTCAAATCTCACATCCTCGATTGAACTAAAGAAGTAAAAGAACATGGTTTTGAATTAGTCATTTTTTCTGATATAAGAAAAATAAGAATGGTGCTAATTCATATTTTGACTACAATTAACAATAGCAGTAAGATTGTCAACTTTAGCGTAACAAAAATATTTTCTTCTCACATCTTAAAGTAGTAGGTTTGAATTTTCCATATAAACGACAGAAATAACTTCATATATTGGTCAGAAAAAATGTTAGGAACCAAAAAGGATACAACTTAAAAAGTTAAATATAACGATTAAAATGTAGTCTTTTTAAGAAATCTCATGTAAATCGTATTTTTTTAATTGTCTACTAATTAAAATGTTATATCATCGATGAAAAAGTTGGAAACTCGAATTTCTAATCCGTCAAATAATTGATTGTTATTATCCAAACGGATTTTTTTACTTTTTTTTCAAATTTCATTAACACGGCCTCAGCTGAGGTGTCAGAAAAGGGTGTACCCCTCACCTCTGTCCATTTTAATGCCTTTCAAATAATTCTCACTTTTTTTTTTGGCCACTTTAATTTCATATTATTAATGCACCATTTCTTAAAATATAATAACATAGAAATATCTTATTTCTATCCTAAGAATATTCTTTATCATTTTATTTTATTCATCAAATGTGGAGTATAGAATTTTAACTACTACAAAGAGAGAAAAAGAAAAGTGGTATATTAACTCTTGAGTAAAGCCCATTTTAGCAAAGTGATCTTATCAAATTAATTCAACAATAAAAAGTGTTGAATTATAACTTTGGATTTAACCTTAATGAAGGATGCAATCTTGTGTAAATGAGTTTGCATTAAAAAAAAATCAAAGTTGTGTCTATTTAGTTCACCTATTTATTGTTTATATTATTTTGATTTTTTTTCTAGGTCGTCTCTAATGTTTATTACATTTTTTAAAATTCAACATGTGGAGGGTGGATATTTGAATATTTGTCTTCGTAGTCGATGATGCAATGCTTTAACTTTTTTTTAGATGGAGAATTCAAACTTTTTTTTTTTGAAATAAGAGAATTCAAACTTCTTACCTCTTGGTTGGGAGAGTACGTACCATAATTAATTGAGCCATATTTAATAATAGTATTATTTATCATGACAAGTAAGTAGTCAACAAGAACATAGTTCAACTGACATAAGGGGTATGCTTATGATCAAGAGGTCACAAGTCTTGAATCCTTTTATTCTCAAATATTGACGAACTAAATAAAGTTATTTTTGAGCAGTGGCATAATATAAAACCAACTAAATTAACAATAGAACCTATATAATTTTTTTTAACTAACAATAAAACCTATCAGACATAAAATACTCAAAGATCTAATAAAATCTTTTTGAAGTATATAGATTAAATGGACACAAACATAGTTCATCAATCTATTATAAAATGTTTCAATGATACAAATTAAATAAGCACATACTCTAAAATTGAAGGGGCTAAATTTATTTATTTAAAATGAATTTAGATTGGATTTAATTGATCAACTTTATTTTTTTTAAACAAATATGAGTTTTTAACTTATCTAAAATTGTTTTATGTTTATAGGAACCAAACAGCTCACAAAAATAGATCACAAATAATTGAATCTACAATCCCTAAGAAACAATGCCGACATCCAACTATTCAAGTTATGATGTCTTTTTCTTTCTTCTTTTCAACGAATATAAATTTAAATCTCCATCTTTGTAAAAATTAAGTTCGTAGTTGAACTATACCATGTAAGTCGATCGAGCAATTATCGAAATATATTGTATAATTGAGGTGGTTATAGAGTTATATAGTCCTTTGTTTTATATTGGAATTGTTTAATAATTATACTAAATTTAAGAGAATGTTAAGTTGGGAAACTACATTAGTGAGATTAATAAGATTAGGGAAGGTGTAATAATGACAATAACAATATTATTAATTGAGGTCAATAATACATCGAACACACTTACGTGGCAGTCTAGGGAGAAGCGCAGTTACTTAAAATTAAAAAATAAAAATTAAAAATTTGGAAAAAAAAGAGAGAAAAAAAAAAGAAAAAAAGAAAAACCATTTCTCCCTACCATATTGGAGAGACGCCCTTTAATCAAAGTTCACAACCACCCCCTTCTTCCAATTTCCCTTCTTCCGCCTCTATAATTCCGCCGGCCGCTTTCCGATGACCGTCGCCACTCTCTATTCCGTCTGTTTCCGGCCTTGATTGCGGGTTTTAGGGCGGAGAGCCGGCCGGTTCGTCGGGTTTTTGGGAATCTGCGGCAATGAGTGCCGGCACGGCGACGTTCCGGTCTATACTCGACAAACCCCTCAACCAGTTGACGGAGGATGACATTTCGCAGCTCACTCGAGAGGATTGTCGGAAATACCTAAAGGAAAAAGGTTTTTTCTCTCTTCTTCGTTTCTTCAATTTCCATTTTTGTCCCTTTCTGACCTCCATTTTTTCCGGCGCCCCCAAATCACGGAAGCTTCCATTCTCTTTCTTCTTCTTTTTTCTTCTTTAGCGGGGTTCCAAGGAATGATTGCGATTTTATTTTTGTTTTTGTTTTTAATTTTTTTTGTTTGTGTGATTACACGTGTCGGGTCAGGAATGCGGCGGCCCTCGTGGAACAAATCTCAGGCGATCCAGCAGGTTATTTCTCTCAAAGCATTGCTTGAACCTTGTGACGATTCCGGCGCCGGTGCTCTCAGGAGGGTTGTCGTTTCGCCTCGGGTGAGTTTTGGTTTCATAATTTTGCTTATAGGACTTTTTTCACTCAACCCTCTGTTTGGTTGCTGAGAAAAAACTCCCCACCCAAAAGGGTTCAGCAAGGGATTTCTGATAATGTCGACTGAATGAACTGTTTCTTTCTCTTACTGAATGGAGGGTTTTCTTTGATCAGCTTTTTCTTTCTTTTTTTGGGGCATGTTTGTGAATGTTTGTCAAAGACATTAGTGATGTTATTGAATGATATGTATGTGTAGGTGAATTCAAATCAAGGTGGTGATTCACCCAAAGAACCGAGTGATGATGCTCAGGTTACGTTGTCAGTTGATGAATCTGCGTATAGCAATGTGGAGACTGCAAAATCTACTCCCGAGGATCCACCGGCCGAACCAGACAACAAGGTCACCAGTCCCAGGTCTATCCTTGAATATCTTTGACTTTCTGCTACTTCTTCCTTGTGATGTGAATTGTGGATCACATTTGTCGAGAAATTTCCATGCCTGGAAGCTGATGTATGTCACGTTGTGTTTCATCTCTACCTTGCAAGTTTGTGCAGCTTTCCTGTTCTTGTTCTCTCTTGCAGACCACGGTTGATTTAAACACTCAAATAAAAGATTTACTCAAAATACGGCTTCTTGATGGATAAGTCTTCACAAAATATTTTTTTGTAATTATAGTATGCTAATGATTATTAACGATTGGCAGGCTCTTATGAAATAGTTTTTTGGGAGGGGGCTTCCTCATCACCCAGCCCTTAGGCTGTTCTTCTCTCTATCTTTGAATATAGCCCAGTTTTTGTTTCTCATATGAAAAAAAAGATTTACTGAGAATGTGTGCTTTCAGAAGTTATGAATGTACTATAGATCCTTGTTTTGGCATTTATCAGTGCACTACCCTAAACCCCAAAACACTAGGCGTGGAAGAGATTTTAGAGATTAAAACGTGTGCAGAAGCAAAAGAAAAAGAATTGATGGTGAAGTAGCCTGTTATCTTAATTCTATCATCTGCTGGTCAAGTTAGAATCAAACGTTGCTGAAAAGAAGTAACTTGAACTATCATGTGAAGTTTGTTATCTTGTGGACCTATAGGTTTGGTCTGATATTTTAAATTACAAACATGTGCATAAGAATGTGGGCACTTCTTGCATCCTTTGTTAAGTCCCAGTCCTACGTAGTTAACCCCATTGGCATCACTTGATATACTCATGCTATAACTGTACTTGAGCTGAAGCTTGATGTTGTATTTGTTGATTAGCCCTGTGACTTTGTATGATTGAGAACGACAATAATTTTCTGGGCATGTTTTTGTTAATATTTAAAAAAATTTCCTGATACTTGATTGATCACCCAATGACTCTGATTTTGACATCTATGACAAAGTTCTGGAATTCTGCTTTGTTAAAGGTTATACAGGCACTTTTTAGAGGATTTCTAATCTTTTTAAACGATATCTTTTTTTTCTTTCTTCAATAGAATTTGTACTAACTGAAAAGAGATGGGAACAAATGTTTTAATGGTTGGCAGAGATCAATGCGATACAAATGGAGTGGATGGCCAAATGACAATTTTCTATTGTGGCAAGGTGAATGTGTATGATGGAGTTCCACCAGATAAGGTTTGGATGTTATCTCTTTTTTGGATTCTTGAAGAATATTTGTCTTGGAAATGGTCTTTTTTCTCCTCCCTTTTAACATGTTGTAGTCATCTATGGATTCACAGGCATGGGCAATCATGCATCTAGCAGCTAGTCCAATTCATTTCCCACAGAATCGCCCCTTGGGTGGAACTGCTGCATGTCAGTCTCCACCATGTCTTTTGCAGACTGCCAATGAGAGAGATGACTTTTTTCCTCCTAGTGCTACTACCTATCGAAATATGCATACAGGTGACTGTGTGGATTTATAGCAATTTTGTTGCAAAACTTCTTTTCATGCTCTGAAAACTTATCTATTGTCTCAACTCCACTTGCCATCTTTTTATTGGACCATACTTCTGGCAGTTAATTTAGGCCTCATTTGGTTTTTGGTTTTTGAAAATTATGCTTGTTTTTTTTCCTAATTTTCTTACCATGATTTTCATCTTTGTTAAGCACACATTTGAATTCTTAGTCAAATTCCAAAAACAAAAAAAGTTTTTGAAAACTACTTTTAGTTTCTAAAACTTGGCTTGGTTTTTGAAAACATGGGAAGAAGGTAGATGACAAAACAAATAAACTTGTGGGTGGTGGTAATGTTTATAGGCTCAATTTTCAAAAACCAAAAACCAAATACCAAATGACTATCATACGAAGTCTTAGCAATGGTCTGAAATCAATATCTTGGGGGGTGGGTGATGGCTGTTTTCACTTTCTTCATTAAGCTACACATTCTTTTCTGCCGTAAACAGCATCTCAGAGTTTGGAAGTCTTATGACTTTTTACTCATATTTCCTAAAAAATAAAGTTTAGTAATGGTGGTAGCTAGTTAAGTGACAGATTGTATGTTGACTTGACAGAGAAGATGGTTGAGTACCCTCAGCAACAGCATGTAAAAGGAACCAGCACTCGAGATTCTGGTAAGCATTCTGTTTGCTTGCAATTTTGTTAATTGCATTGTGAAAATAAAAACTCTGCATATCTCATGTGTGCTAGAAATGTAGAGAACTCTGTTCTTTGTCCCAGTAATTTCAGTTTTGCTTTTATGCCCTTGGACCAAATTTGTTGTGATGGTTTGTATAATTGTTCAATTACAAGCTTTATGTTCATGACCCAGCTTCCGTTTTTCCTTGATAAATCAATTTCAAACTCTGATAGCCTGGTCTTGGGGGTTCATTATTATAATGTAATAATTTGAAAGTTATAGTCGATGATAAATTATAGCTTATGATCCCTGCTGTAGAAGTTCCTGTTTTTGCCGATACTTTGTACCATACTAAATAGTTATCTTCTCCTCGTCACTTCCCATTTAGTCTGACCAGTCTCCATGACGTTTCTTTTCCCCGTGTCCATGTAAATAACTCAAAGTTTCCCATAGAAACAACTGATCTAATTAATAGTTTTTCATAAAATATTGTGGATTTTCATATTAGATGTTGAGGGTCAGGCGAGTCGGAAAGTTTCATTACAGAGATATCTTGAAAAGCGAAAAGACAGGTACCTTTGACTAAGTTTGTTTTTCAGTTATAAGCCCATAATGTTGACATCTTGCATAGTAGATAAGCTTTGTGGTCTCCAATCTCATTTCGTTCATTTCCCTCCCATCTTTGTGGTTAAATTTCTGTAAGGGGAAGGTTAAAGAACAAGAAAAATACAGGATTGTCTTCTTCTAGCCTGGAGGGGTATATGAACCATCAAATGAGGACGCACATATCCAATAAGAATTTAGGTCAGATTGTGACAAGCTCTTTATCCCCAACTGGAGTAGCAAAAGCCTTCGTTGGAACAGCTGACAATCAGCCAAAACTTGCATGTTTTCCTGTCGACCTTAATGTCAAAGGTAGAGCTATAGAGCTTTTATATTAGCAGTTGACTTTTTACTGGAATTTATATGCATTTTTATTTCTCATTAAAACTTCTAATTAATCGGACTGATTGCACATAGTTCCATCAAATCACTTTCTCAACTTGTCTGTCTAAAAATTTACCAGCATTCTCTGCAGAGTCAAATATCCAATTGAGCAAGTTTTCTTTGCTTTGCCTCTTACCTTTTACTATTATTAATTTCTGAAGCAATACATTGATGCGATCTACGTAATTCCCATGTTTAAGATTATGTGTTTGTTTAATGAATTAAGACTGAAGCCAACATGAGCTCAACTGGCATAAAGCGTATATCCTCGACTAATAGATCAGAGGTTTGGATTCTCCCGCCCACATATTGCCCCCCCAAAAAAAGTACAGTTATCTTTTCATGAATTAAGAATGAAAGCTTCCAACAGCCAAGTAAATGGCACGAGTTATTAAAATTATGCTTTGGTTGTTAGTTATCAGCTCCAAAAAGGTTTCCTCAATGTGACCGACGAATTCGATATCAGTTTTAGGTGCCACTTAGTTGGTGTGTGATAGGATCTGGTTGTAATACCGTAAAAAGTACATGAAATTTAAAAGATTTTCTTATGGTTTAGCGACCCAATAGTTCTTAGTCAAATATATGGTATAAAGGTGTTTGATATCTCAGTTTAGGAGCTACATTTCTGCAGATATCCAGGAGTGCTGAGTTCGACAACGTGGTTGATGGCATTCTACTTCAGAAATCATCCTTGTGATTGACAAGAACTTGAGAGAAAGAAGAGAAGCAAAGTCGAGAAATGGTCCGTTGCACGATTTGGCTGCGTTAAGGAGCATTATGTAGGCCTTCACTAACCAGTCATATTTTGGAGATCTTGCGTGGGAGAGGTGGTCTACAACCAAACGGTACGAGTATCTCACTCAGCTGATCAATTTTGTAACTCGGACACGGTGTCACGACCGTTGCTAGGATGATTAGGGAATTTGTTCATGTTTCTGCTATCAAGGCTTATTGGGTTGAGATGATGATGCAATGTTGGAGACGTCGAGTTCTCATGCATTATGTATAAAAATGTATGCTATCGTTTCTGTGCCAAGACCATCTGTGTATACCAAACTCAAACTTGCAAGCGCTTAGCATCCTACCTCACATGTAATGCTTCTTTCAATCATTCACAACCCTTTAACTCTCCCTCGACGAGCTCAGTGTCGAAAGTTTCGCTTAACTGCTAGCGGGCTACATGATTTGTATCTTCAGTGGAATAACAACTTCGAACTCTAGAAGAACGTTAGAAGAACGTAGAGGGAGTTTTAGACATGGGTTGAGATGAAAGAACTTAAATTGAGATGTAATGAAAATTAGTTTTATAATTCCTGAGCAAAGCTGTTAATATGAAAATATTACCATAATCATTCCAAGAACTTGACATCAAAGTTTACAGGCTAATTATAAAAAATACTCTTTAACTATGGAGCTTGTTTCAAAAATGCCCTTAAACTTTGAAAAGTTTCAAAAATATTCCTCAACTTTGAAAAATATTTCAAAAATAACATTGTCGTTAATTTTTGGATGGAAACCGTTAAAGATTCAATTTCAAAAATACATTTGAACTTTCAAAAAAATTTAAAAAATACCCTTATTGAAATATGCTTCTTTTCTCTTCTCACCATAAATTCTAATGGTTTCCATCCAAAAATTAACGACAAGGATATTTTTGAAACATTTTAAAAGTTCAAGGGTATTTTTGAAAATTTTCAAAGTTCAGGGGCATTTTTGAAACAAATCTCATAGTTCAGAGGTATTTTTTATAATTTAGCCATTACATTATTTTGGGTAAAATCCATATCGATATTGTATGATTTTTTTTTTCTTGGTCGTAAAAATTTCAAAATCCACGTCACCTACGCGCCACAAGATTGAAAAAAACTCCATCCGTACACGTGGCAGCATCATGGACATTAATTAAACAAATTAAAGACTAAAAAAAAGAAAAAAAAATCTTTGATTCGAACCTTCAAGGCTTCAAGTTGAACCACGAGTTTCTGTTCCTTCCGCCGGCCATTGCCTTTAAATTTGGAGCTCGGTGGACAATCGGAGTCGGAGCATATTCTCGGCGATTCAACTCAGTGACACAAAGTTCAGAGAGCTCGTTCAAAAATGGCGATCGAGGTGAGTCCACTGAACCGAACTGCTCTTTATTGGATATCGACATTGACTAAGAAGATTAATGGAGGAAACTAGTCTTTGTGCAGGCTTGGTTTATGGACGATAGCAATGAAGACCAGAGGCTTCCTCATCACCGCAATCCTAAAGAGTTCGTCTCCATGAACCAATTGGCAGGTGCCTTCCCGTCCTCTTCACCAGAACTTCTCAAGAGATTTTTAGCTCTTTGATTGAATTGAATGAATTATCTGCAGAGTTGGGGGTGTTGTACTGGAAATTGAACCCTAAGATATATGAAAACGACGAGGAATTGAAGAAAATCAGAGAAGACAGGGGATACAACTACGTGGTTTGTGAATATTCACTAATCCGTTGGCGTTTGTTTTTTGGTCGAATTTTTGTTGATAAGTTTCGTTTGGCTTGGGATATTGTAGGATTTACTTGATATATGCCCAGAGAAACTTGCCAATTACGAAGCGAAGTTGAAGGATTTCTACACAGAGCACATTCATGCCGATGAGGAAATTCGCTACTGTTTGGATGGAAGTGGCTACTTCGATGTCCGGGACAATGGCGACCGTTGGATTCGAATCTGGATCAAGCCCGGCGATCTTATCATCTTGCCGGCCGGTATCTACCACCGTTTCACTCTGGACACCAATAATTATGCCAAGGTAGAATTATACACCATAACTTCAAAGATTGTCATTATATTTTTATCTTCTAGCTATACAAACAAATGATTTCATTCATTACAATCTTTATAGCATTTTCAATGTTCTTGGATTATTCGCAGTTAATGAGGCTGTTCCAGGGAGAGCCAATTTGGACCCCGTTTAACCGACCACAAGAGCAGCATCCAGCAAGGAAAGAGTACCTCAAGACCTTCACTGAGAAAGCTGGAGTGGCACTCGAGGCTCATTAAAGACTCATGTATTCTCCTGTACTATGGCAATTAATTCAAAGCTATGGGGTTTAGCTCAGGCTGTGTATTGTTGGGTATGGCTTAGATTAAATACTGTATAAACTTGGCAACTGCTGTTGAAGCATGGTTTAATAAATGTCTGAACTTTATATTTGTGAATTGGTCTTCTAAACGATTGTAGTTTGAAGCACTTTGGAAAATTAAGATATGTTTTAAAGATAGAAATTTCTCTCTTTGCAAAATTAGAAGAGATATGGAATCTCGAATGTATAATTCTTATATACGAAAAGACAATCAATTTTCCTCTTTTATGCTTAAATCACATTTATTTTTATTGTTCTACAGGACCCTGTATTTGTGTTCATTTATTTTTAATGTATAATTCTTATATACTACAAGCGCATAGAACCTTATCACGAAAGCCTGTTCCATATTGCTTTAAAAATTGAGTTTGTGTCAGATAAATAGTTCGATCATTTCCTTAAGAATACTGTTCTTTGGTTACATGTCAATTATATGCTTCCCTACAGTATTGGGGGCTAGCTATGGTGTTTTCGCTTTAGAGATATTAACTTCTTTTGTTTTCTTGCTGACAAGAAAGTTTCATGCCTCTTGGAGATCAGAGGCTCGTTTATCATTGGAAAACCTAGGAAAACTTATATCCACAAACCAACTTTCTGGTAAGCATCTTCTGCATTTACAACATTGATGTTAATCGTGTGCTCTTTCTATTCATTCTCGCGAGGCTTCTGATAAATGATCTAACATTTGCGATTGATCTTCTTGGGCACTTGTATTGCCAAATATTGCAGCTATACTGATATCCGAATCCCATATTCTTACAAGCTTCATTTATATCGTCTAGTCAACACAAAGAGTGCTACTCCTAAGTGTTATGAACTTTATTAAAGCTGAGTTTGATTCCGTTTGCAGATAGAATTTTGTCAGCCAGCACTCAGCATCCTTGTGCTGCTGCATGAAGTAGGAATCTATGACAGCGGGGATCTATTTGCTGGCTTTGGTCTAAAAAGATTGTGCTTACCAGTTGCTCTTTTCTGCTGCTCAACTGCTCCTAAAAAGCGTTGGTCTCAATAATTTCATATTCAGTGGAAGGTGAGTTAAAAAATGAACAGCTTTTCAAAAAAAGATTTGAAATTATTGTTGAACGCAATTATGGGTGTACCAAAGAAAATGGAAATATGTGAACCATTGAAATGAGGGCATTGCATAAAGTTACAGAGTTTGTACCAAACCAAATGGCAATATGTGAACATTGAAATAAGGGCACTGAATGAAGTTACAGAGTTATCTGATTCGCTTTACTTGCGATAGTTTAGGTTCAAGTAACTGAGTCGGTACTAGTTTCTCATTCCTACTGAGTTCATGGAAGCCCATAGAGATATTATGAATAAACCCATAAGGTTTTGGTTTCTAATATATTAAACAATCACAAGTCTTCTATTTGCATCATATGAAGAAGATTGTTCATTTCGTATAACTTATTTGGTTGAGGAAGAACGAATTATGAGATTTTTTAAAATATAAATATTGTAGTTTTTGAATTAGATTTAGAAATAAGGTCAATTGTTTGATTTTATGATGGTTTATAATGAAATAATCTTTTTAGAAGACGATTTGAAGAGAGAATTTCATTAAATGCAGTGTTGTGCACATGACAGAGCTGGGATCTGAACTGTTTTACTCATGTCTGCAGACTGCAGTGGTAACAAGTAACAAGTTTCAAATGACGAGAGGTCTAACGTAGCTTTCAGCCCCTTATGAAGTATCTGCAAAGTTCCACATAAATTTGGAGAAAACATCATATTCTCGTTCGCCTCTAACTTCATCAATTGGCACAGCATCGCTAATTTCTTTCAAATCCTCCTCTGTTAGCTTCACGCCTAATGATCCAATGTTGCTGTCAAGATTTCCAACTTTGGTTGTCCCTATTGCCGAACGGGAAATGAAACAAAGAGTTGGAACTGTCTACAGAGCATTCGATCTTTTCTCAAAATCCTATATTAATTAATCTGACTTATGAGAGTCTCAATATATGGACTATCAATATGAACATTGAGAAACAATGACATTGCAAAGTTTTGATTCCAAGATCTCTTATTTTGATAGTCTATACCTACTGAACACCATTGGATTAACTTTAATCTTATTTAGTTTCAGAATGTTGTCATTCAAGATTTTATGATGAAAGTTTCTCTCTCTTTGCTATCTATTATGGCATTCTTCGACAATTAACATTCTTACAACTCCATTTTGGACAGGAAGAGGAAGATATTTAGCATACCTGGGATGGGAACTATATCATTACCATGATGGAGCAGCCAAGCTAAAGCCAACTGAGCTGTTGTGCAGCGATGCTTGGCAGCCAGATCAACAAGCCGTTTGTAAATAGCTTCATTCTCTTCTACACTCTCCTTGCCGAATCTTGGATGTTTAACCTGTCAACACAATATATCCACGAGTTATGATAAGCAGATTCCATGGCAGCAAGCTCT
Organism: Luffa acutangula; assembly: GCA_036850905.1. Classification (NCBI taxonomy): domain Eukaryota; kingdom Viridiplantae; phylum Streptophyta; class Magnoliopsida; order Cucurbitales; family Cucurbitaceae; genus Luffa; species Luffa acutangula. The sequence continues at coordinate 46,748,266 of CM072098.1, read as the reverse complement.
GCATTCTCCTTTTACAAACTTACCAACAAGCTCTCACTGGGCAAGCTCTCTGCAACCGCCTTTCCACCAAAGAAACCTCGACCCAGAGGACTGTAAGCCACCATCCCAATTCCAAGCTCTCTGCAAAATACCATCCCTTCATCCAATGAGTCTGTCAAGATATTACTTTGTATTATCTAGTTGCCTTTTCTCACCTGCAAAGTGGGATTATCTCGTCTTCAGTGTCACGGCTCCACAGCGAATACTCCATCTGTAAGGCAGTGATTGGATGAACTGCATGGGCTCTCCTGATGGTGTCTGCACTCGCTTCAGACAAACCAATGTACTTTATCTTCCCCTCCTCTACCAGCTTCTTTAGCTCTCCCATCTTCGCCGCCATTCATCACAGTTTCGAAAGGTGATTGTTATTTTGAAACATTGCGAAAAGAAAACTCAGTATAGTCGTCAATGGAAGAAAGAGCTCACAGTTTTCTCTATTGGCACAGATGGGTCGACACGATGCTGATAATAGAGATCGATGTGATCAACTTGAAGCCGCTCGAGGCTCGCTTCACAGCACTTCCTTACGTATTCAGGTGTCCCAATTACTACAAATTGAAAGTCTTCTAATGGAACAATGCCAAATTTTGTAGCTAACTGGATCTTCTCTCGAGGAAGCTGTTTCAAGGCCTGCAAAATCAATCATCTTCAGTTATTTGGTAAGGTTTCAAACTCCATTACTTCTCATAGTTTGTGTTATAGAAAATGCACCTTTCCGACCATGATTTCATTGTCGTGATCTGCTCCATAAAGATCAGAAGTATCGAAAAATGTTATGCCTCTAGTGAAAACTTGTTTGATCATGTGACATCCATCTTCATGAGTGAGGGGAGCGTTGTAAATTCCTGAGAGTCCTGCACATCCGAACCCCAACCTTGAAACCTGCAGCCATTTCACAAAGAATAATATTCATATCCCATCAAGATCGAACCTCTGCTTGGTAAAGTTAAACTTTTTCTCAATCAAACCAAAGATTTGGGATTCTCCAAAGTTCATATCCAAGTTCCCATTTCTCAGATGTGATCAAGCTTACCTCGAATCCTTGGCTACCCAGCTTCACTTTAGGGATTTGGATCAGATTTTGAGGATTTTCTTCCATTCTGCTGTAACCAAAGAGCTTAGTTTGCAGATGATGCAATTGCCCGTTGGGTTCTCTCTTATTAAAGTTTAAACTTAATGATGATCCTTTTCTTTTTCCCCATTGATAAGCCTTTGACAGACTTCCTTTCCAACAATTTCTTCTTTGTTTATTCTCAGGGCTGAGTTTTTTTTATTTGACTACAAGGAATCTTGCATTAAAGTATTTTGTGGTTGTGGGTAAATACAAAATGCTAACAACCGATGAGACATATGACCTTATTTTTAAGGTTTTGATTTATGTTCCAATTCCAACCACTCCCATCCAACCTTCTGGGTTATGTACGATGATTGAACTAAAATTTTTGGGATAAGTAAATATTAATTGGATACATTGGGTTAAGTATTTGACATGTATTATTAATAGTTTATCGTAAGCATGCAAAATTTCTTTTTTGAAGTTGTATGTATGTAGTTGGCCGAGGACATCTTTGGCCATAAGTCAATATTAAAGGCCCCGTTTGATAACCATTCCGTTTTTTGTTTTTGGTTTTTGAAAATGAAGCTAATACACACCTACTTTCACTTATAAATTTCTTTATTCTAGTATCAACATTCTTCCTTGTTTTAAAAAACCAAGTCCAATTTTGAAAAAAAAAAATAGTTTTCAAAAACTTGTTTTTGTTTTTAGAATTTGACTAGGAATTCAAATGGATCCTTAACAAGGATGAAAGTCATGGTAGGAAATTTAGGAGAAAATAAACATAATTTTCAAAAACAAAAAACAAAAAACAAAATGGTTATCAAACGGGGCCAAAGTTATTTTTATAACCACGTCATCTTCCCTCGTTTCTAATTATCGAAGATTTTAATTGAACATTCAACTAATTTTTTCCTTTTAAGTAAATAATCGTCAACCCCTCCTTAAATAGCCATTTATTTGTATAACTTTAGTTGCACTCTTGACAATTTTTTCCATAGTTAAAAGGCTACTAGGTCGCTGCTTGAATAACCTACTCATCTGAGGAATTTTAGATACAAGCTTTGGGATTGAGAGGGGAGGGGTGAAAAGTAGATCAAAAGTAGTTTTGAAATTTTTTAGTATTTTAAACACTTAAAAAGCACTTATAGAGAAAGCACTTAATTGATGCTTCTTTGAAAAGTGTGAACAGAAGAAATGATTGGCTTAAGAAGCATTTATTTTAATTTATTACAAATTCACTATAAACTTGTTGGATTTACTCTCTCATTTGACATTTAGGAATATTTTCATTGGATATTGGTGACAGCACATTATAGGTTGGAGTAAATTTAAAATTCTCACTTATTTAGGGTCCCAATTTACATATGCATGATTGATATGATATGGGGGAGAAATCACATTACATCTGTTTGAATTTTGAGATTACAACTTATTATACTCTATAACTGTTAAGACCTTGAATATTTTAAGATGAAATTTATCACTTGATTCTTCGTCACAACTCCAAAAAGTTGAGATTTATGTTGGTAGCTGATGGATCAAAACAATAGATTTGTACGTATTGACCCCTTTTTATAGTATTTTGCCTTCTACCACACATCGATAGATTTTTTTTTATCAAAATAAATTCTTCTTCTTCACTTAAAAGTACACCACAACAAAAACATGAAATATCAAATCTATTGAGATTTGAGAATGATACAAAATACATTATCCAACATTCATGATTCAACAAAGTTACAAACTTACAAAACAAAGTTTCAAATACAAACTAAAGATCTAACAAAAAAGTATACTTAACTAAATGATAATCTAATCATAACTTAAATAATAATAATAATAATAATAATAAAAACTAAAAAATTCATAGAATCTTTTAACTTTAACTTTAGGATTTTTTTTTTTTTAATAATTAAACAGAAGCTCAACATTTGGGCTTTGCATTTGGGCGCAGGCCATTTCTGATGTACTTTTAAGATCCACCTAGTGTGTCCTTTTTGCCGCCGATTTAACAATATTTCTCTTGAATAAGGTCTCCTAAAGAATTATTTAGGGCCGGTTGCAAGGATAGCAATATGGGCCAAAATAATTGCAAATCTAGCAATCCACAAAAAAAAATTGCAAAAATGGCAAAATCTAATAGTTTGTGTGTTGCATTTACTAAAATACCCCTCCAGATTTTGATAGAAAGTTTTTCTATCACTAATAGATTCTATCAGTGATAGAAAGATTTTCTATCAATGATAAAAATTTTCTATCACTGATAGATTCTATCATATGATAGAAAATTTTTCTACTACTGATAGATTCTATCGACGATAGAAAGTGTCTTTCACTAATAGAAAGTTTTTCTATCACTGATAGATTCTATCAGTGATAGAAATTTTCTATCACTGATAGAAAGATTTTCTATCATGATAGAAATTTTCTATCACTGATAGATTCTATCATATGATAGAAAATTTTTCTACTACTGATAGATTCTATCGGCGATAGATATTTTTCTATCACTTGTTCGGTGTTCTATTAGTGTTTGGTTGTTGTTATTTGGTTTTCTATCAATGTTTGGTTTTTGCTTTTCAGTGTTTGATTTCTATAATCGTTCGTTTTTGCTTTATTTTTCAATACTCGATTTCACCATGTATCACCATCGCTGATAGAAACAAAAGATCTTCTATCACTGATAGAAAAGTATCAGTGATAGAAAAATTTTCTATAACTCACGAAAAGTTTTTCTATTAGTCTCAGTGATAGAGATAGAAAGTTTTTCTATCACTCGTAGAAAGATTTTCTATGAATGATAGAAATTTTTTCTATCACTCATAGAAAAAATTTCTATAAGTGATAGAAGATTTCTATCACTGATAGATTTTCTATCATTGTTAGAATATATTTCTATCACTGATAGAATAGTAAAAATTTCTATCAGTGATAGAAATCTTTTATCACTGATAGAAAGTTTTTCTATCGGTGATAGAAAGTTTTTCTATCACTTATAGATTATATCGGTGATAGAAAGATTTCTATCGGAGATAGAAAGATTTTTATGGGTGATTAGGGATTGAAAGATTTTTTATCAAAAGTTTTTCTATGATTTTCTATAAAAAGTTTTTTTTTATCACTGATAGAACCTATCAGTGATAGAAATCTTTTATCACTGATAGAAAAAGTTTCTATTAGTGATAGAAATTTTCTATTCTGTCAGTGATAGAAACTTTCTATCACTGATAGAAAATTTTTCTACCACTGATAGAATCTATCAGTCATAGAAATATTAGTGATAGAAACTTTCTATCGCCGATAGAAAATTTTTCTACCACTGATAGAAACTTTATTCTATCAGTGATAGAAACTTTCTATCACTAATAGAAACTTTATTCTATAGTGATAGAAACTTTCTATCACTGATAGAAAATTTTTCTACAATCTATCAGTAATAAAAAGACTTTCTATCGGTAAAAAAAAAAAAAAAAACTGACGAGGAAGAAGAAGATGGGCAGGGGCAATTTAGAAATATAAAAAATTAATTAAAAAATTTTGCCATATTTGCAAATATTTTTAAAAATTGCTATATTTGTAATTATTTACCTTCATGTTGCCACCCATTACAATTATCCAATTATTTATCTAAAAATTCTAACATTTTTTAGCAATCTTCTTGAACAAAAGGTGATAACTGAGGCTCTTCTAAAATGGTCATTCACCTATCACATAGACATTGTGTAATAATCCTAAGCTTATCATTTTTATTTTACATTTGTTGATTTTATGAACTTGACGAAGTCTTTTTTTTTTTTTTTTGGGAAAAAAATACTTTTTTGATCTCTGAGTTTTGAGAGCTAAGCGCATTTGGTCCATGAATTTTCAAAATAAACATTTTTAGTTCTTCAATTTTGATAAATAAGTTTAAAAGGTCCCTCATATTATTTTTTCAACTTTTTTAAATTAATGTTTTTTTTACTATATTTTAATATTGAATGATCTTTTAATTTTAAAAATTAATCAATATTAATTTAAAATTTTGAAAAAATAATATGAGGGACTTTTTAAAACTATTTCTCAAAATAGAAAGACTAAAAATGTTCATTTTTAAAACTAAGGGACTTTTTAAACCTATTTCTCAAAACTCACAGATTAAAAAAGGTCTATTTTGTAAACTCAGGGAACAAATGCACCTAGTCCTAAAAACTTATGCACCAAAAAGGTTCTTTTCCCTTTTTTTTTAAGTACAATAGAGAGGGGTATATGGATCAAACTTCTGACCTCAAAGAAAGAATATATGCCATTTACCGCTTAATTATGCTATTTTAGCATTGACATGACCAAGTTTAATTAGCACATATACTACTTTTATTGTCAACGTGAAGCTTGTATTAATGACCAAAAGATACGGTGGTCCTAATCCTTCCACCCACACATGTTGTTGAAAAAAAAAAGGACCGGTTGCAAAAGTAGCAAACCGGCCCAAAATAATTATAAAAATAGCAGCCGTTGAAACTATTTGCAAAAATGGCAAAATATTGCCATCTAAAAGGTAAAATTACTAAAATGCCCTTTGGCTTCAATTTCTTCTCTACTTTTCCGGTCATCTCCATCGGTCTTCTTCTCCAACAATACCGTACTCCCCCAACGATCACGGGCGTCGATGTTAGCCCTGCGGCTGAGAAGGAGCTTGACAACGTCGGCATGGCCCTCGCAGGCGGCATTATGGAGAGCAGTGCGGCCGTCCAAGTCGTCGACGCTGCGGACGTCGCCACGGCAGGCCATGAAGAGAAGCTGCATGGTGGAGTCGAGATTCTCGGGGACGGTGAGGTCATTGTCGTCGTCGGGGCAGCGGCGAATGGGGTCGAGAGAGGACTGGCGGCCGAAACTGAAGCGAAGATTGTTCCGACGTGGGTCGAGAGAGGACTGGCGGGAGAGGGTCTGGCGAAGGGAACCGGTGGAGAACTGACGGGATATGCCCCGCTTGAGCTGGGTCGTGATGTTGTCCATGGATTGTGGGATTCAGGGGTCGGATCGAGAGCAGGGAAGAAGAGGGAGGGGGCTCTCGATGCTGAGAAAGGGGAAGAGATGGATGGGTGTTCTGGTTTTGGATGGGTGTTCTGGTTTTGGATGGGTGTTCGACCGTCTTCGTCGTCGCTCCGATCAGCTTCTTCCAGTGGCTTTTGAGTTTGTACTGACTTTTGGAGATCGAATTTGTGAAATTCAGACATGGGGTTGAGAGAAAAAAAAAGAGTTGAGTTTTGAATTTTAGAGAAAGGGAGAGAGAGGAATTCACTATTTATAGGCTTTTTTTTTTGTGTTTCGATCAAATCTTGTTAGGGAAGGTTTAGATGAGAATACAACATTTATAGAAATTTTTTCTATCACTGATAGAATCTATCCGTGATAGAAAAGTTTCTATCAGTGATAGAAATCTTCTATCACTGATAGAAAGTTGATAGAATTAACTTTCTATCAGTGATAGAAGATTTCTATCAGTGATAGAAAAGTTTTCTATCACTGATAGAAACCTTTCTATCAGTGATAGAAGTTTCTATCAATGATAGAAAATTCTATTGATAGAAAATTCTATCAGTGATAGGAAAGTTAATTCTATCACTGATAGAAAGTTTCTATCAGTGATAGAAAGTTTTTCTATCACGGATAGATTCTATCAGTGATAGAAAAACTTTCTATCAGTGATACAAAACTTCTATCACTAATAGAAAGTTAATTTTATCACTGATAGAATCTATCACTGATAGAAAGTTGATAGAATTAACTTTCTTCTACTTTTATCACTGATAGAAAATTTTTCTATCATTGATAGAAAAGTTTTCTATCACTGATAGAATCTATCAGTGATAGAAAAGTTTTCTATCACTAATAGAAAGTTAATTCTATCAATGATAGAAGATTTCTATCAGTGATAGAAGATTTCTATCACTGATAGAAAATTTTTCTATCACTGATAGAATCTATCAGTGATAGAAAATTTTTCTATCACTGATAGAAATCTTCGATAGAATTATGATTTCTATCACTGATAGAAACATTTCTATCAGTGATAGAAGATTTCTATCTTGATGTGATAGATTCTATTAGTGATAGAAAGTTTTTCTATCAATGATAGAAAATTCTATCACTAATAGGAAAGTTAATTCTATCACTGATAGATTGATAGAAAAGCGTTCTATCAGTGATAGAAAGTTCTCAAAAAGTTCTCAACTTTCTATCTGATAGAAAGTTTTTCTATCACTGATAGAATCTATCAGTGATAGAAAAACTTTCTATCAGATAGAAACCTACCAAAACAAAAATAGAGGAGACCACCAGATGCGCGCGCAAGGGCAAAATAGGGATATAAAAAATTAATTCAAAAATTTTGCCATATTTGCAAATATTTTAAAAAATTTCTAAAATTGCAATTATTTACCCTAATTTTGCCACCCATTACAATTATCCAAAAAAAAAAACCACTTTCATTATTATTTCATCTAAGGACTCTGTCTAAATATAATTATGACCTCACTAGTAAATTTATAATCATGATCAACTTGAATTTTTTATATATGGCCAACTTGAGAAGGGTCACAACATTTAAAGAAAAAAAAAATAGCAGTGTCAAGTCAACAAAGCAATCAAGAAAAAAAAAATTAAAATTAAAGGTTGCTATTATTAAGATAGAGGAAAAGAAAAAAAAGAATTCATTTGTATCAACTTTTCTATCATAGTGAATTATTCTCATCGATTGAGCTTATAAAGGATTTTGTGGATGAAACACCATACATTAGCATTATTCTTGTATTTTATCTTCCTTCATTTTTGTCATTTTTTATATATCCCATCTTTTTCATGACAGAACATTTGGTTTTTCATATCTCCACATTTATTACATATATATATGTGTGTGGAGATCAGATTAAAAAATATCGCCAAAAGTGAGCTTAGTTCAGCGGTAATTGGCATCCATAAATTATGATTCAACATCAATATTCAAGACCAATATATTCCACATTTCTTATAATTAAATATCCCAATATCTTTTTAACTTATTTAGGAAGTAAAGAACTCCATTATTATTAATTGAAATAATTTTTATAATTTTTTTTAAAATTTATAGAAATAACTACCCTCAATATCAATATATTCATCCGTAAATCTATAAATTAAAATCTCGATATCGATATTGACATTTTAATGGTTAAAAATCACTTTTGGTCCCTGAACTTTCATGAAAGTACAAATTTAGTTCATGAACTTTGATTTGTAACGATTTAGTCCTTGTACTTTCAATTTTGTAACGATTTAGTCCTTATACTTTTAAATTTGTAACGATTTAGTCTCTATCGAGAAAAATTAAGGTAAAGGTTTAATGAAATATCTTACCTATATAGATTAATATGCTACAAATTTTAATCATTAAATAATAAAAATTGACATTTAATTTTGATGATTTTTTTTTTTTTTGCGACAAGGATTAAATTGTTACAAATTTGAAAGTATATGGACTAAATTGTTACAAAATTGAAAGTACAAAGACTAAATCATTACAAATCAAAGTTCAAAGACCAAATTGTTACTTTCAAGTTTAGGGACCATAAATGATTTTTACTCACATCATGTCACCCATGTGCAACTATAAACTGATAATCATGCCTTAATTAGCACCAATGATGAAAATATCGAAGGAGGGATCGACATTTCAATTTTATAGATATATTGATAGAATATCGATATTATCGTAAGATATTTTTGTAAATAATTTTTTTAAAGAAAAATTATTTAAATTAATAATTAAGTTGTTTTTATTTCCAAACTAAGTTATAGATCTTGTTATTACAATTTATATTTATATTGAGATTAATAAGACGATATCTTTGTCAAAGCGAGCATAGCTTATTGGTAATTAATATGTATCTTCAACCAAGAGATCAGAGATTCAAATCTCCGAGCTCAAATGTTGATGTACTCAAAAAAAAAAAAAAAAAGACGATATCTTTTTATGACTTATGAGTATTTATAAAAGATATTGAAGATTATATCGATGATTAATCCGCAACATCCATGTCAAACCTTCCGATTTAATATATCAACATTTTGATTAGCTCAAGACCTGTAAATTAGAGAGATCAAAAGATGAACTTGGACTGTGTGAAAAAGATGAGCATTGATATCACAGCAGTCTCCAATCAACTTCATCATTCCCATTTCACACACTCTTAACTCAGTCAACAAAATTTCCACCACTACTTTTTCTTTCCCAAAAACTCAAACTTCATTGTTAATCACTCTTCATAAAAGTGGAGTTTTCACAAAGAGAGAGAAAGAAATGAATGTGTGAGTTCAAAAAAAAAAAAAAAAAAAAAAATTACAGGCCAATGCATCAAAAATGATGGACCACTCTGAACCCCACTTGGACTCCAATAGTTATATTCTTGGTTCTAAAATGGACCCAAAAGTTTTAAATACTAACAGAATCCTTTTAGGGTTCTTAGGGCAACCATTTCAACTTAAAAATGCCAACTTTTTTTTTTTCTTCTTTCTACACAAAGATTAGTTTTTTTTTTTTTTTTCTTTTTTCATTTCAGCTAAAAGGGTTTCCTAATTACACTCTTGCTTGAAAGAGCATTAATGGTAGATACCCTTCAAATATAATATATATAAAAGATCATGCTTTAACTTAGTGTAGATATAGGACCACCTGTGGAATTTTTGGTCCCAACAAGTTTTTTTTTTTTTTTCTTTGCTTTTTGTGGGAAAGATCCTCAATGGTTTCCTCTTCTAAATTGGGCTCTTGGAAGCTCTACTGGAATTAGTAATGCTTGGAAGCTGTGAATAACTATCAGCATTTATGTGAGAGGAGTAAAAGGAAACCCCATACATCAAATGGGAAACTTGGGTCTTGAATAGTTTGAGGAGAGAGCACAAAATCTTCTTGTGAATATGGGAGAACAGTAGCAAAGTACTTCAACGATATGGAATTGGGAGATTCGAACTCATGACCTCTTAGTCAGTTAAGCTATACTTGTGTCGGCAACGGTAGTGGACTTGAACATAACTGAAGTGGTTGAGACATTAAAATTTACGTCGTCTTTTAAGTGTTAGAAGTTTTAATACAACCCCCATCTTAACCCTTTGTTTGAGCTAGAAGAAAAAAAAAAACGTAGAGATTTGAATATAAACCCATTGCTCCATTGTTTGAACTAAGAACGGGAGAATTGTATCACATATGTTTGAGAATATTACATTATCACAAATATGAGGTAAAAATTTGAACTAACAGCTCTTTAGAAAAGATAAAGGTAAGTTACCTCTCCTAAATTGTATCACATACATGTAAGTTGGCGAAATAAATGTTATTCGAAAACTTATCACCAAGGTGAATATAGTTTTTTGGTTAAGATCACATCGCTACCTCTCCTAAGATGCTAGATTCCAATTCACACACTCATATTGGTGACGTAATATATTCTTTCAGAAAAGAATCTTTTGGACCTTTGTTCTAATCATGCCAAAGATATCACATTAAAGAAATATCAAACAATCGATTCTAGCTAATCTAGCCAAACTATAGTTTAGTGATCAATACACCTATATCTTCTCTCAAATTTTAAACTTTTAACCAAACTAAAAAATAAATCTATTCTTTTAGAGATCTTTGTTTAAAAAAAAATGGTTAGTAAGGTAAGTTAAACAGAATTATTATCACCAACAAAGCCTAAAAAAAATTAAAAATGCTAATCTAGTAAGATTCACAAATAAATGATTACACCAACTACACAATTTAAAGCTTTATTATTTAACAATAACCCTAAGTCGTTTTCCCATTGTCTATATCAGAGTCCCCAATAAGTTGTGTTAATGCAGCTGGCAGTAGTCAGAACCCCATGGCAAGTATGTGGCAAAATAGCAAAGCTGTAAAGAAAAGCCTTTTCCTTCCTTAAATAAGAAAAGATGCTTATATATATATTTTTTTTCTTTGCATTTCTCAATCTCCACTCAATATAATTGAAAAAAAAAAAAAAAAACCTTTAATTAACCCAAAAACTTTATACCTAGATTGATCAAGATAGATTTTCCCACCCCTTAAATTTTCTTGGGTTTACAAAAAGATAACCTTTTTTTTTTATTACTATATACATCCTCTTAAACTACATGCCAACAATGACATAGCTCAACTGACATAAAGCTTAGGCCCTGTTTGATGACCATTTAGTTTTTGGTTTTTGTTTTTGAAAATTAACTCTATAAACACTACCACCGCCTATAAGTTTATTTGTTTTATCATCTACCCTCTTCCCATGTTTTCAAAAACCAAGTCAAGTTTTAAAAACTAGAAAAAAAAATAGTTTTAAAAAACTTGTTTTTGTTTTTGGAACTTGGCTAAGAATAATTCAAATGTGTGCTTAGCAAAGATGAAAACCATGGTAAGAAAATTAGGAGAAAACAAACATAATTTTGAAAAACCAAAAACAAAAAACGAAATGGTTATCAAACGGGACCTTAGCAATTGAAAAATCGTTTCAAACAAGTCGTAGATCGTGTTTTATTTGTCAACAAGAGCATAGCTTAACTGACATCAAATCCTCCCACCCGAAATGTTGTCAAAAAGATTGTGTTTTATATTTGTTTAATCAAATTGTTAAGCATATAAAAGTAAAGATAAACCCATGTTGTTAAAATGGATTGGGTTTAATTATTATATAAAACTCAGTCCCCTATGGTTCCAAACCCCAAAAGTTATGAATGGTTAATTTCTTTGTATATGGGAAGGGCTTTCTTAACCTATCTGCAAACTGCATTAGGGGTTATAGTCCTGGCGTGACAATATTCAATTTGCATTACCTTTTTTGGACCACTTTTTTCACTCTCTCTTATTGTTTGTTTTTGCTTTTGTTTTTATTCAATTTACATAATTTAAGTGTAAAATTTAATGAAAACCCTAAAAAGAAAAAGAAAAAGAAAAGGGTTTTTTTTTTATATAAAAAAAAAAAATTATCCAAGATTGTTTTTGTGTTTTCTTTTTGGTGTATATATATTCCCTCATCCTCTTCTTCTTCCTTCTATCCTTCTTCATCAACAAAAAGCTGCAAACTTTGGCCCTCTTTTTGCCCTAATTTTTGTTTGGTTTTTTTTTTTATTGTCGTGCGCTTGTATCAGTTCAAGCTGCCAGCATGATCTAACCTTAATCTCTCCTAATTCTTTTTTGAGATTCAAGATCAGATCATATGGCAGTTTCACCTGTTGTTGGCTGCACGAAGAATTTAGCCCTAAATTCAAAATCCCAAAACGAAACCCTAATTCTCTTTTCCCTTTATAATTTCTAGATTTTCAGACCATATCAGCCGATTCCTATGCTCAATCCCTAGAAAAGGTACGAAATTTATGTTCCTTGTGTTTATTCCTCATCTGGGTTTCTTAGATTTTCTTGTGGGTTGTTTTCTTTTTCGTGTTTTATGCTTTCACAGTGATAAAAACCTTAAATTTTTTTAGGGTTTGGAAAAAAGATAGGATTTTTATGGCATGGAGCAATTTTTTTTTTTTTGGATAATTTCCATGACTCCCCAAACAGGCTTTTTCTTTGATGGGGTTTCGCCAAAATCATTAACCTTTCAATTATTAATTTAATCATCAATTTTTTGTCTTCCATCAAGAATTTATGTGCATGTCTTGAGGATTTTGATGTTGTGAATAAAATGTTAGGTTTTATATGAAGCAGGCTTTAGAAAAGAAAAACAGATCTCTAATTTCTGTGGTGTTAACAGTTTTTTTGGGATTTTCGAGAGGGATTCAGAGTGATTATGGCATTACATATTGGATGTGAGAGAGAGAGAAATAAAAAAAAAAAAAACGAATAGAAAATTTGTAAACATGTGATCTCTCTTTCTTCGTACTTGTGTTTCTGTTCGTGTTCCTGGATTACCAGATTGTCTTATCTAAGGGCAATGATACAGAGAAGTGAATACGATAACGATATTTCAAAACACTAATTTCTCCATTTCCAGACATTTTCTTTTGCTTGTCATTCAATGGTTAGTTTCTTCTTCGTTTTTTTGTTTCTTCTGCCTTTAATGTTGCAGGCATTTTTAGGTCTATTGCAAGGTAATCTTTGGTATGTGTGTCCACGGGGCGGAGCTAGAAAGTTAAGGATAAGACGATTACCCCCTTCGTTCAAGTTAGAATGTAAAATTTTGCTTCTCTTTTAAAGATTTATGGCTCTATGGCTCCGTCTTTTATGGGTTTTTTATCTTTTTTTTGACAACATGTGGGATGAGAGATTTGAACCTTCAACCTTTTAGTCAAATCTTAGTTGATTATACAAATTTTATGCTAATCGAGTTATGTCCTTATTGACCCTTTATGTGTTTGCATTCATCAAAAGGACCCGTCTTGTTGTTTAAGTCAATCTGGTACATAGTTCAACTAGTTAAATTATTATAACCTCAATCAAAATGTCTGCAAAGGAGTTGAAAATCAATAGCTTTTCTTTGTTCTAATGAGTTCATTTCATGTACTTCTTTTCCAAACTTAATTAGTACTAGAACTTTCTTACAAGTTAAAGATTCTTGTAAATTTGAAAATATAGATTAAATTATAAGTTTTGTTCCATTTTTTTTTTAAAAAAATTGGGTCTATTTTGTCCCTAGATTCCAAAACTTTCATGTTGTATATATTTAATCATTATACTTTTAGATTGCAAGTCGCAGTTTCACTTTTGTGATGATGCTCTCTCTGAATTTAACCTTCTTTTTGGGGGTAGAGGGTAAAAATTTAAACTTTTTTTTGCTGTGTATTACTCTGAGAAGACTGAAGAGTATTTCAAGTGAAAATTTTGTATTCTGAATTTAAATAATAATAAATGCTTCATCCTAAATGTTTTTAATATCAAAACTTTAAATCAAATCTCCATTTCAATGAAACTTTCTTACAAGTTAACTATTCTTGTAGATTAATTTTTTTTAAGTTAGGTCTATTGTGTCTGTAGATTCCTAAGCTCTCATGTTGTGTTTATTTAACCCATATTATAAAAGTTTTTGAAAAAGCTCTAAACCTCCAATTTTAGATCCAATAAATTCGTGTTAAACAAAATTAATAGTAGATTCCTATCATACAAATAAGTAAGGTCCTGTTTGATAAACATTTGGTTTTTGAAAAATTAAGCTTATAAACGTTACTTCCGTCGATAAATTTTCTTTGTTTTATTCTCTACCTTCTTCCTAGATTTTCAAAAATCAAGTTTTAAAAACTAAAAAAAGTAGTTTTCAAAAACTTGTTTTTGTTTTTAGAATTTGGTTAAGAATCCAAATATGTTCTCAAAGATGAAAACCTTTTATAGGAAAATTAAGAGAAAACAAACCTAACTTTCAAAAGCAAAAAACCAAATGATTATCGAACAATGCCTAAAAGTTTAAAAACCTATCAAGACCTTGAAAGCGAATAAACTACGCCAACAAGCCTAACTTAGACCAAACTTGTGATTTAATACATAATATACAAATCAAGCAACCACGATCACACTCATTCAATGATCATTCCATTTGAGCCAACACGAACATAATTCAGCAAAAGACATCTAAATCATCGACATCTTTCCTTAATCCTCATCTCCTACATCGAAACGGACAAAAAGAATCAACCCATTTAATTTGAAGTTCTTTAACAACTCTCCCTCAAACTTTTTACAGTAAAAGTTGGCTGAAACATCAGGAAGCTTCTGTTTCTCTTAAACCCTTTCTTCGAAGCAAGAATTTGTAACTTTTTTTTTTTACCCTATTTATTGTGTTGTAACAAAGTCCATGACAGACAGAGAGAGACAAATATCAGGGTTATTAATAAGGGGCAGCGCGATCTGATGCTATCCCTTCAAGTTACCATCAAAGTTCTTGGAAAATGAACCATGCAGTCTCTTTCTCAACTCGCAGAAAAGTCGGTTTTTCTCTGTGCTCAAAGGGCCTGTCACTGGACCTCCATTTTTAACAGCTTTCATGGAGAAATTTCAACTTTTTCTTCATACCCAGTTGATGAAAGGGAGGTTTTTTTTTTTTGGTGAAGATGATGTTGAAGCATTTAGGAATTGCTTTTTCACATACCACTTTTGGGAATTTATGTTATTTGTGGATTGTTGCAACTAGTAGTTTCACTTGGCTTTCTCATGATGCTTCTCTTTCAATAAATTAACCTTTTCTTTTTTTGTGGGGGTGGTGTAAAAATTTGAACTTTGTTAGAATAGTACATGTTAAAGAATTTTGTATTTTGTATTTTTTGAATTTACATCGTACTAAATGTATCGTTGGGATCTTGTTTGTATCGCTTTTCTTAGACCCAATTTGATAATCATTTCGTTTTTTATTTTGGGTTTTTGAAAATCAAGCCTATAAAAACTACTTTTACCCATAAGCTTCTTTGTTTTTTTATCTACATTATTTCCCATGATTTCAAAAACCAAGCCAAAATTTGAAAAAAAAAAACTAGTTTTCAAAAACTTGTTTTTGTTTTTGGAATTTGGCTAGGAACTCAAATGTCTCCTTAACAAAAATGAAAATCATTGTAAGAAGATTGAGAGAAAACAAACACAATTTTCAAAAACCAAAAACTAAAAACGAAATGGTTATCAAACGGGACCTTTAACATCGGTCTTTGTGTTTTAAGATATCAAAACTTTTAATCAAATTCTTATTCAATAACTGAAGTTGAATAACAAAATGTTGATTTAATATTAGGTGTATGTGATAAGCATATATAGAACTTTAGAATTGGGATTGTTTTTTTGGCTTTAGCTTCCATGTGAAGTGATGAACTCTGCAAGCATGGATTTACCCATATTTCTCAATATTTGAGTTCGACAATGGTTTTGGCATATAATTGAAATTGTATCCTATGTGATTGACTCATTTCAGAACTTAAAAGAATTGGAGCTCAGAAGTAATGATGGCAACAAGTAAGATAGGAATCAGAATATCAGTGGAAGTTTGAAGAATGATCAAGACAAAGCTCCAAAACTTTTGGATTTCTTGTTATCTAAATCTAATTTGAAATAGAACTCGTAGAATCTTGCTTCATTGTTATCCCTTGAATTCTTGTTTTTGGATGCCATCTTTGGACTTTAATCATTATGAAACTCTCCAATTCATTTGTGAAATTGTTGTTTTTGAATAGATGTTGTTGTATTGTGATGGATTTGTTTTGAATTCCATTGTTGGCTTTATAATTATGGTAGGTATTTGAATCAAATGGAAGACATGTATATTAAGAAACTTAGAGAGCAAGCAAGCAAGCCACAAAAAAAAAGAAAAGAAAAGAAAAAGAAAAGAAGAAAAATGCAGTTGACCCGACCCGACTCGGTTCGGGTCACTCTGGACCGGGTCGGGTCGGGTTGTCCGTACAACCGACTCGGGAATTTTACACCCCTATATAGAAGGTAAAGTACAAAAGTTTTACATGAAAGCTTACCAATCTAGAACAATACAAAAGGTATCTTAATTAATGAAGAGTTTTGATTTGTGGACCACTTGAGTAGCCAAAGATAATAATATCCTCCTAAATGTGAGACTGCTACTACAAGAAAAATCACTTTTAGGGGCCGTTTGTTTGACGGTAATCCAAGATGTCCATGGAATGGGCATCTGGATTACCTTGTTTTGTTTTGTGGTAATGTTGGATACCTAGGAAATTCGGGATGCCCATACGGGAGGCATCCGATGAGCTTTTGATGCCCTCGTGAGAGATGAGTTTCAAAGATTCTCATGTTGAGGGCATCTTCGGATGACACTTTTACCCCTCCATTTTACAATTTGTATTTTTATTTAAAAATAAATTAATTTATTTTTACACTAAGAAATAACCATTTGTTTTTTAAATTTTACATTAAGATGTAAAATAAATGATAGTTATATTGAATAATATTTTAATTAATTTTTTTTTATTTATTCTCTTAATAATAATACTAAACTATATTAAACTAATAGCTAAATTAGCTAAAAATTAGTAAGGACATTATTGGTATTATACATAATCTAAGAACTTTCCCGTACAAAAATCCTGCAAAACAAACATAGTTATCTAAATATTCCCATATATTCTTATAAACTGTTCCTTCAAACCAAACACGATTATCTAAAATGCCGGACATCTATATTTCCGGGTATCTATAATTCCAGGCATCTGAATATTTCGGTTATCTAGATTCCAAAAAACAAACGGCCCCTTAGTGGATATGCAAAAAACGTTGTTGACAGTCCAAAAAAGTCGTTATAAGTTTTACTAAAGCGTTAAACTTTGTAGTTGCATCAGTCGCTAAAGCTACATCTTCTTAAGTTTTTAGCGACGCGTATATAAATTGTGTCACTAAAACTTATCATTCATTAAAGAAAACTTTTAGTGACACCATAATGTGTTGTTAAAAAGTGAAGTTTCGGATCAGAAAGTACCTTGTGTAATTTACCCTGTTGCTTAAAAGTACTTTTTAGTAACTTATTTTGGCTACGTTGTTAAAAAGGTGTCACTGAAAGTGTTTTTTTTTTTTTTTTTTTTTTTTTTTTTTTTTTTTTTTGTAGTGACATTTCTTTGCTATTGAAAATATGATCGTTCTCTCTCTAACCAAATGTTCTATAGGATAATGACAGATATTTAAACGACTAGATTTTGAGCCTTTGAACCCGCACATTCTTATGGCAATATCCTCAATCTCTTTCTTAATATCAATCGACGTGCTTCCAATAACGAAGAAATAAGCATTGCAAGAAAAGAAATGAGATGGGTTGCATGACGAACAATATCTTTATTTATTTATTTATTTTTTTTGGGTATCCTATGATAATATCCACATTATGAATTTTGTTTTTCATTTTTTATTTTCTTTTTACAACATGTGGAGTTTGGGGATGTGAACCAAGACCTCTTGATCAGTAATATTATGTCAGTTGAGCTATACTCAAGTGACTTAAAATATGTTAGGCTTTATAGAATTATCGCCTCCCCATTTAGTTATTCAATTTAAATGTTAATTAGTAGGGGACTTAAAATTGCAAAGTTGTGATAGCTTTAGAGTAAACTTTATTTATTTATTTTAGGTCTTTAAACTTTAAAATTTTTTAACAATAGAGAAAATATGTCAAGAGACAAAAACGTATGAAGTTTATACATGACATTATAATATAATCTCATATACGAATAATAGTTACCTTCTAATCTACTAATAGAAATCTTTCTATATTGGTCATTATTAAAAATTTGAAGTTTGATATGTGTAAGACATATGATCGTGTTGAGTGGTCCTTTATTTGTGCGATTATGGATAAACTGGATTTCTCTTGTGGGTGGATTGATCTGATCAAGGAGTGTATATCCACGACTTCTTTCTCTATCCTTATTAATGGGGAGGCGAAAGGTAATTTTTGTCCTTCAAGGGGTATGCGACAGGGTGACCCATTATCGCCATATTTGTTTTTATTATGTTCAGAGGATTTATCTGCTATGCTTGGTCATGCAAGGAGTATTGGTATTGCAGGCTTTGCTATGAACCCATTTGCACCGAAAATATCTCATTTATTCTTCGCAGATGATAGCCTTATCTTCCTGAAGGCCTCAGCTGAGGCTTTTGGTTTTTTAAAGGTATCATGGCGAACTATGAAAGTGCATCTGGACAATGTATTAATTTGGATAAATCTCGGATCTATTTTTCTAAGAATGTGCATAGCGATACTCAATACTATCTCAGTTCCATAGTTCAAATGCAGTCGGTAGATAACTTGGGTTCTTACCTTGGCTTGCCTTCGTCCTTTCATCGTAGCAAGAGCAACGATTTCAAACAACTTCTAGATCGAGTATGGTCATTGCTTCAGGGATGGAAGAGGAATTTTTTCTCCAGTGCAGGAAAGGAAATTTTTATCAAAAGTGTGGTTCAGGCGATTCCGACATATGCCATGAGTTGTTTCCGACTTCCCAAAGGCCTCTTAGACAAGATTTCTTCCTTATGTGCCAAGTTTTGGTGGGGTTCGACGGATGCAAAACCGCGTATTCATTGGAAGAGGTGGAAGGAGTTATGTAAACCTAAGACTCAAGGGGGTCTAAATTTTCGTGATTTTGAGGTTTTCAATCAAGCTCTGATTGCAAAACAAGCATGGAGGATTTTAATAAAGCCCGAGTCTACAG
The DNA here is from genome assembly GCA_036850905.1 of Luffa acutangula. Classification (NCBI taxonomy): domain Eukaryota; kingdom Viridiplantae; phylum Streptophyta; class Magnoliopsida; order Cucurbitales; family Cucurbitaceae; genus Luffa; species Luffa acutangula. The sequence continues at coordinate 46,729,032 of CM072098.1, read as the reverse complement.
TAGCGAGAGTCCTTCAAGGAAAGTATTTTCCTTCCTCAGATCTTTTGGAGGCAGAGGTACAACCAAATTCTTCATATTTTTGGAGAAGTTTTGTTTGGGGGTTGGATTTATGGAGGTCGGGTCTTCGAAAGCAAATTGGTGATGGTCAATCTGTGAGTATTATGGACGACCCTTGGATTCCTCGTCCATATTTATTTAAAGTGATTGGAAGCAAATCATATTGCGGGGATATGAAGGTTTCAGATTGCATCACAGCGTCGGGGCAATGGAATATTTCCTAAGCTCCAGCAATTTCTCTTCGATGAGGACATACAGGAAATCGTAGGTCTCCCAATTAGTATGTCGATGACAGATAGATGGATTTGGCACTTTAATAAATTTGGCAATTATTCAGTCAAGAGCAGATACAAATTGGGGATGACAAAGATTGAAGTAGCATCCTCATCCAATAATGTTGTTTGTACTGATTGGTGGAATCGGTTATGGAAATTGAAAATCCCGCCAAAAGTCAAACATTTTGTTTGGTGATCTTTCCATAATTGTATTCCATGTATGGACAGCTTACGGAAACATCATGTTCCTGTTAATGTTAAGTGTTTGTTGTGTTCCGAGGTGTAGAAGGATTCGTCACATGCACTTTTTATGTGTGTGATAGCGAGCATAGCTAGCTATTTTTCTCTGATTAATTAAGCTAGTCTTTTATAATTATTTGCCCAAATTTATGCATTTTTATGTTTTATTTGTAGGAAGTACGTGTTTGAAGCTTAATTCAGCAATTGGAGTCAAATGAAGTTTTCTACCTAAAAAAAAAAAAAAAAAAAAAAAAAAAATTCATAGCGTCGCGACGCTATAGAAAATTTTCCAAAATTGCGGATCGCGACAGCGTCGCGACGCTACGACGAAATTTTGCTATTTAAGCATCCTTTCGACTAGGATTTTGGGGATTCAATTTTGGGACTTCTTGGGGCCAAAAACAGAGCTAAAACAGAGGATTTGAAGGCTGAAGCTAAGGGAGAAAATCAGAAATCAACCTATTGTTCGTGGGGATCGTGACGGGGACGTCGGACTTGGCCTACATTGAGTTTTCTTTTCCCTTTCCTTTTCTTTAGCTAGATTTATGGCTTTTATATGTTTAGTTGAGCTTGTAATTCTATTCATGAGTAGCTAAACTCATAGCTTAGGGATTGATGTAGTTGATTAAGTTTATGGATTGAATTTATGGTTTAAGTTGTGCAATGGTTATTATGTTTGTAATCTTGATTTGATGCTTTCAATTAATTGGTCATTAGTTGAATGATTTGAGTTTTTATTCTTGCTCGGGAGAGGGGATTAAATGTAGACTTACTCAAGATTGCATGACTAAGGTTTATTTTCTAATTCGTGACGGTTTTAGATTAACTTTGGAATTAGTCAAAAGATCTTATTGCCTTGCATGTTAATAAACTTAGATAGGGATATCAAGTAGATTAATTTGCATGAGAATCAATTATACTCGGGAGAGGTAGTTGTGATTAGAGAGTCTTTGGCTCATAATTTCATTGTGCATAATAACTTACTCCTTAAAATCAATCTTAGACTAAATCGGCGAAATCAATTCCCTAAGTATTTTTCCCAATTGAATTTCCACACTTTTTGTTCTTGCTTTAATTTAGTTTTCCATTAATCACTCATCAATTTTTGATCCCTAAATAAAATTGAGCGAGATAATTCACAATACTTGATTTGCTTAAAAATCCAATCCAGAGGACGACATTCGAATTACATTCACTATATTATTACTTGACTCGTGCGCTTGCGGTAGGAAAAGTCCACATCAGTGTGCAAGAGCTCGAGAAGTGTGGTTGTCGTTAGGTCTTTTGGAGGATATGGGGCCAGAGGTTTTGACGAATATACAGGATAGGTGAATTTATATTTGCAATACCACCTCTTTGGTGGTGTGAGTTCTTGGGCTATTTGGAATAATTGTAATAGTTCGATTCATCAGCGAATTCCTAGGGTTGGGGTACGTTGCGAGTGGATTCTGGACTATATTTATGAGTTCCAATCGACCAACCATTCACAAGATCGTCGAATTCAGACAGTGGGGGCAGTTTCGGAAATGATCTCAGGAGGAGAGGATGTTATCTTACATGTGGATGCGACATGGAGTAAGACCAATAGGCATGGTGGTATTGGTGCGTGTCTTCGTACAAAATCAGGTACATTGGTGGCTATTATGCATTCAGGTATTCTTTCAATTTCATCTCCTTTATGTGCTGAGGCGTTAGCTCTTCTGGAAGGACTTAAGTTGACAAATGCAATGAATATTCGGAGGGTGACGGTATGTTCGGACTACCTATTTCTGATTAATTTCAAGTATTCGTAATCAAGAATATTCGGAAGGACTTAAGTTGATTGCTTTCCCATCGTGACAGAAATCCATTCTTTGCGAGATTCTTTTGATAATATTAATTTCTGTCATATTAATCGTGAGTACAATTTAATAGCTCATGAATTGGCGACAATAGGTGTGAGTTCATCTACTCGGTTATGGTGTAGGAACTTTCCAGATTGGGTGGAAGGTTTGGCTAGTAGAGAGTTGTGTTGGTTTGTATCCCCTGGTGGGAACCTTTGTGAATGAAATTTCTCTATTATCAAAAAAAAAAAAAAAAAAATTAGGAAAGTATCGATTCTCCCTTGTTTTGTACATCATGCTCTCATAATTATTAAAAATAAAATGATGGGAAGTAGAAGAGTACGAGATTCCTACCGACCGATCAAGAAGTAATGATTTTTTTTAGTACATCAACATTTGGAGTGAGAGAATTTAAACTCCGGACATCATGGTCGATGGTACACGTCAATTACTACTGAGCTATGCTCGCTTTAGCATCCAAAAGTAATGATTAGAATGTTGGAATCGGTGATTTAGGATTCTTAGAATCTGTTTGGAAACGTTCCTATTTCTTATTCTTGTTTTTCATTTCCTATTGCTCATTTTCTTTTACTAAATTTTCCTTTTTTTTTTCTTTTTTTTTGAAATTCTTCGGCATTGACTTCGTTATGAAATGCTTGACCAGACCTCTGTTATTAAGCCCCATCAGAAATGGCCCAATCTCGTACCGTCTAATCCTTAATCCTTTTCTTTTTTTATCTTTTTCATTTATTTTTAATAAAAATCCTAGTGTTAATTGCATTTTATTTGGTTAATCCCAACGATGGATAAGACGTTAATTACCATTACAAAGATGGATGGTTCGATCCTGTACCCACAAATATTAAACTTAAAAAAAAAAAAATTGTGATTAAAATAATAATAATAATAATTTGGTTCTAATATTTTCTAGAATTACAATTCAAATGAGTAGAACTTGTAAAGGAGTTCTGAAATGATCTATAAGGACTTCCAAATTATGATTCACCGATTAATATAATTTTATTACTTTTCAATTTTATCTTTTTTAGAGTATATATGTTAAGTAGGGGTATTTTTATTTTATTTTTATTTTTTAGATGATATGGCATTTAAGTTTTTAGTTGGAAGACTATTTTTTTTTTTTTTTGAAATAGAGAAACTTTCATTAAGAAATAATCGAGTCCCGATGGGAAACAAACAGACCTCGCTCTTGGAGCAATAAACTAACGATCCATTGAGGATAGTTTTTTCTAGCCACAGAGCTAGCGTCGAATCTGTGAGCAAAATTATTGAATCTACAACTAATGTATTTAAAACAAACCATTTCAAAAGACTTGCAGGCTTATCTAATATCCCAGATGATCGTGGCAATACTGGACTGACATTGAATTTCCTCATTAACAGATCTGATTACATTCAACTTGTCTGATAAAACCGTCAATCAAGGCACATTAAATAGTTGGAAGACTATTTAATGTCTTATCATTAGGTTGTTTTGCAAGTATTATAGATGCACTGAATTTTAGCCTTTTTCAATTCATGTTCTGAATTACGTGCCAATAACTATTCAAGTAGCCAAAGTGAGCTTAGTTCAGCGATAATTGGCATGTACCTTCGACCATAAGGTCAAAGGTTCGAATCTCCCACCCCAAATGTTGATGTACTCAAAAAAAAAAAAAACTATTCAAGTAGAAATTATCCTCAATTTTTTTTAGAGTGTTTGAATCTTCTGTCTAAAATTTTCATCTCAATATAATTTTTCATTTATCTCTCTAGAATTTTCATCTCTGCCAAACCTTTTTTCCTCTCTAAAATACTTATAGGACTTGGCGGCGAAAGCGTGCATAATCTCCTTCGTAAAATGCCTATGGGCGGGTGATCGGTTGTCAGTATGCTAATAACTTAATACAGAATTATCACAGATATATATCAATCCAAGTATAAATTGGCACAATCAAGTAATACCTAGTGAGTCTAGGGTCGAATCCACAGGGAAAGGTTATTTGCAAAGCTTTAATAATTTGTACTGATTTGAACTAAAAAACGCGTGATATTATGAAAAATTAAATAAGAGATTTGATGAGTATGAAGAATAAATATTTCAGAAAAGTAAAACATGCGTTGAGAGTAAAAAGGGAAGTCTTAATGAGAATATTATCAAGGCTGATGCGGTCGCAACCTCATGCATTAATAAGTACCTTGTAATGCATACCATGACTAATTGATCCATTAATGTCTAATTGAGAAAAAATCACAAGTTTCCCTTCCGGTACTACTTCTGCTTTTGGCCTAAAACTATCAATTGTAATTTGTTTGGCTAGTTCATGCGTGGGCTTAGTTCTCTAACAACTTACAAGAGACTGTGTTAGTCTTAACGCAATCAAAGCTCATTCATGCACTATCTTATAGCGGTATTATTTATCTAATGCTACCAAGACTACATGCAATGCGCTAGCTTGTTTTACTTAGATATGTCCGCTTGCATTACCTGTCAGGGATTTATAATGCTGCTACCGCATCCGGCTGGCCAGGCGGGAGTTAGTAATGAAAATAGTATCGCATCTAAGTAAAACGCAATAATGTTTCATTAAATCAAAGTATGCGCTTACAAAGTAAACTTATCACCGCATGGGTGCTTGCGCTAAGTCTTAATGAAGAAAATTAGCTCATGCGAGCATTACAATACATTGTGCAATACATCACAAGTGCAAGTCTACCCTTAATCACAACTTTCAGTGATTTCTCTTTCTCCTTGCTTCTGTTATCTTCGTCTCTTCCCTCTTGTCTCCTCTTCTTTTGAACATGTGGATTCTATTTATAGGCGAAGGAAACTGACTTCCCCAAGGAATTAGAAAACTTGCTTCAGTCATCTTCAGCCCACTTGCGCGTCAGTTGTGTCAGCACGGTCTTTTCATCCATTTTTTCTATTCATGATCGTCTTGGGATGTGTGCCTGCGCTGAGAGAAACTTTGGACAACAAACAACTACATTATTAATGCGTTAGCACCTTGTATTTTTATAATTTCGTACCGCATTCATAAATATAGTCTACCGCAAAAAACTATCACATTTTCTTTTCTTATTGCATTGAAGTAACGCATCAATGTATCTTTTAGCCTTGTTTTAGCTTAAGTTTAAAGGATAAATAACTTGCTTTTTGCAAGTTATCAGCGGGCAATCGTGTAGCGCATTTTGTCACGCGTACAGCGTCGGGTTTCCCTCCGGTGTATCCTCCGTCGACCAATGTCGTCGATGGTCTTTTTGTCGCATCTTCTTCTTTCACGCAGGAAGGAAAATATTTTTGTAGGGGGTGATTTTATCCCCTTTTGGCTATCCTCCTTAATCAAAGAGGATTTAGGTGTACGAGACTCTCTTTTGCTTTAATAAATATTTTCGTTTAAAAAAAAAATGGTAGTATGTGATGTTAATGACACCAATCACATGGTGGTGATCTCAATTTAATTAGAATCTTTTTTGAGAGGACAAAGATAAAGGGACCAAACTTAACACTAAGTGGTGGTTCACGAAATTGTTTCATAACCCCAAATTGTTTCATTACCCTTTGACATCCATTAGAGGCCATCTTTATAAGCATTTCCTCTCTTTTTATTTTTGCTTTTTAAAATTAAAATATCAACTTTATTTTAATTTTAAAAAAATAATAGAATGTATTGTTGGTACTTGTAATCCATTGTCTCAATCTAATCTAATCTAATTATTAAAGTCCGTTTGATAACCATTTGATTTTTTATTTTTTGTTTTTGAAAATTAAGCTTAAAAACACTATATATTTTCACCTATAAGCTTTTTGGTTTTGTTACATACATTCTTCCCCATGTTTTAAAAAATAAGTCAAGTTCTAAAAACTAAAAAATGCTGATAACCATTTGATTTTTTGTTTTTTATTTTTTGAAAATTAAGCCTACAAGCATTATTTCCACACATATACATGTGTGTGGAAGTAATGTTTATAGGCTTAATATATATATATATATATATTTGTTTGTTTGTTTTTTTTTTATGTAAACTCTTTTCATGTTTTCAAAAACCAAGTCAATTTTTGAAAACTAAAGAAATAGTTTTCAAAAACTTGTTTTTGTTTTTGGAATTTGGTTAGGAATTCAAATGTCTTTAACAAATATGAAAACCATGGTAAAAGAAATTAGGAGAAAACAAGCATACTTTTCAAAAACCAAATGGTTATCAAACGAGGTCATATAGTTTTCAAAATTTTGTTTTTGTTTTTGGAATTTAGCTAGGAATTTTAATGTGTCCTTATAAAAACCATTATAAAGAAATTAGGAGAAAACAAAATTAATTTTCAAAAATAAAAAATCAAATGGTTATCAAACGGAGCCTAAGAGATTTAATTAACACATGTTTGGTGAATTCGATTGGCTCAAGAGTTACATTGAACACTTCATAAGATAAGATGATCGATCCTTCTTAAAAGTTCCTTTGCAATTCAAGATATGAATTGCAAACTAAACCTAAATGTCACATCATCGATCATAATAAAAAGGCAAAGACTCTCATATTTAATATATGAGATTATCTAAAAAGATAAATTTGAGACACGATAAAATTGCATTAAAATAATTAAATAAAATGAAATCATAATTTGAACTCTTTGATGGTTCAAGTCAATCTTCACACAAAAAAAAAAAAAAAAAAAAAAAAAAAAAAAACCTCTTTAATTTTGACATAGATTTCTAAATCAAGATAAATTAAAAGTTATATTTAAACTAAAATGACATTCTCAAATTCATGTCGTATATATGGGTAATTCTCATGTAATTTAACTTTTAACTTTTAAAGAGAGAAAAAATACAATTAAACCTAATACGAGATTAATTAAGGAGAATTTGCATTGGGTGGCAAATAAGAATTATATAATTGCAAATATAGCACAATGTTAAAAAAAAATGCAAATATAGCAAAATCTATCAGAGTATATTAGTGATAGACACTAATAGACTCTGGTCAATTAGAATTTATCTAATAGACTTCAATTATCAGAGTCGATAGACTCTGATTAATCAGAATCTATCAGTCTACTGATAGACTCCGATTATTCCCTTTTGGTCTTCAAGTCTTGTATAATTAAATTTGCTATATATGCAATTAGTTTGCAACTAACTATATTTGCTATTAATTTGGTTTAATTTGTTATCTATGCAACTCCCCCTCAATTAAGCTCATGAAATTCAACCCATAGAATCAAAAGGGTGATTAAACAACTCCTTAAAAGAAAATTATGATTAAATCTAATGAAATTTAATATGATGGTCACCCTAACAATAACAAACCCTAGTGCTAAATTGCACGAAATGAAGTGCAAAAGCTAGATATTTTCTTTTCTTAAAAATTGAAAATAAAAATAAAAATAGAAAAGGTACTTTAGCGAAGGCTTTAATCAAATCCCAAAAGATTATAATGGTTATCCTCTAATATTAATTAGACAATAAGTTTAAAAATATAAAAGGCAACAACTTTTCAAAATATAATAATAATAATAAGTAACAACTTTTTGTAGTTTTATTTAATATGGATACTTAGCTGTCGGCTTCTCTTGTGTTATTGTCTTTTTGTAATTATTTTTTTAAACAAAAATTCAATTGCTTTATATTAATAGTTAATTAATATATTCATGAATCATGATACAGGCTTTGCTAGCTAGCATTTGCTTTTTAAAATAGTTTTTCTTTACTTGTTGGACAGAATTTTTGTTATCTTTAATGTAATTTCAAAAAATAATTCTCAAATTAATTTAATTTCTTTTTAAAGTAATTTTTTTTATTAAGATAGATAAATTATCTAAATTTCTTTATTTTACTTTTATAATTTAGAAAATAAGAAAGGCATCTAAATGAACATTAAAGTATAGCCAAATCCATCCAAAAAATACTTACAATCTTCATTTAGTTTACAATGCTCAAACCTAATCACAAAATTCTTAAAGAAAAAACTACCCAAAAGCAAAGAACTATTAATTTTGCAGTTGAACTTTAAATTTTAATTTAATAAAAATAAAAAATGTAAGAGTAAATTGGAAACATTCTAATTGCAAGAGTAAATGGAAAAAAGGGTTAAATTACAGGTTGTAGTTCATAAACTTTTTTTTTTTTTTAGAACATAAACATTTGGGGGTGGGGGATTCGAACCTCTGACCTCATGGTCGAGAGTACATGCCAATTACCACTGAGCTAAGCTCGCTTTGGTTAGTTCATAAACTTAAAGTATTTAATAAGTTTTAAAATTTTTAGTTTTGTGTCTTAAATAGATCATTGAACCTTAAAAAGTGTCTAATAGAACCATAAATTTTCAATTTTGTATTGAATAGGACCCTTAATTTTCAATTTTATGTTTAATAGGACATTGACCTATTCAACCTTTTTTAAAATTACCAATCTACTAGACCCAAAATTGAAAGTTTACGGTTCTATTAAACACAAATTTAATTTTATATCTAATAGATCAGTTCATTTTTTTAAAAAAAAAATCTTAAAAATATTAGGGACGGGCTCTATCAGACACAAAAATTATATATAGTTCAGAGATCTATTAAATACTATTTAAAGTTGATGGACCTTTTAGACACCTATTTGATTTTTTTTTTTCTAATGCAAAATTTAGGAACATAATAAACTTGTAATTTAATTACTTTTTTTAAAAAAATATCATAGTTTAGTCCAAATCTCATACATCTCAAACAACACATGTCTCTAATTATATTAATATATTTAAAGAATTTTTGGTGGATGTATGACACTATATATAAAATTACAAATTGATCTATGATAAAGACATTCCATTTTAACTATGGATTCTTTAAAAATAAATAAACCATAACAAGTTTCTCTAGTCCCCTCTTATCCCTAATTCCAATTCAAGTTCAACATGTGATAACTTCAGACACATTGGATTAAAATTCTCTCTCATACTTTATATTTATTATTATTATTTGATTACAAATGCATATGGCAATCACAGGTGGACTCTACTATGAAAAAATTAAACAATTCTTTGAAATTAATACAATTAATTTTTTTAAAAAAGAATACAACTAAATCCATCAACTTTATAGTGCCATTTCATGATTTCTTTTCATATTCAAATCTCATTTCCTTCGATTATGCTTTATAATTTTTTTTTTTTTTTTAAAAATAGTATCCATATTTGATCATATTAGTGTTTTTTTTTTTTTTTTTTTTGAAGTGGATCATATTAATGTTATTACTATACAAAAGTTCAGAATTTTAAAACTCCATTTTTTAATAAAAATTGTGTTTTTAATTAAAAAAAGAAAAACTATGCTTATTTTAACTTACCGATATATGTAAGACTTTTTAAAAATTTAACAAATATTTAAAACATCTACTTTTATGTAGAAACCGAGATTTAAATCATTATCGCACATTTGTTGTACAAACAAAATAACAAAAACTCAAAATTGTCTCAAAGAAATCTCATTTTCAAATTGGATTGAAATTTTGGGAGTTTTTTTTTTTTTTTTTTTTTTTTTAAATAATACTTTTTTAAACCAAAAGAATTAGGTACAACTTCCTGCGATATCAATAATTGAAACAAGTCACTCAGAAAAATTTTCGCTCCAAAAAACCGAATCCCCTTCAAACAGAAGCTAGATCCATTGATCAAAAGAGAAATCAACAATGACCCAAGCTAATGTGTGAGCTACAATATTACACTCTCTTCTACCTTTCAAAAAAGCAATAATCCCAACTTTTTTTTTTTTTTTTTTTGAAAATAGCAATAACCCCAAATTTAGAAGCTTCAAAATCAATAGAGTCCCTATTTTGGGAGTTTATATATATGCGTGTAAAAATTAAATGTGAGAAATAGTCAATTAAATTGATTTTTTTTTATAAACACAACAAGTGAAAGTGAAAAATGTTGAGTTTGAAAACCAACATTGATAAATGTGAAAGAAAAAACAATATCAATTATATTCTTAAAAATTATTATAATGAATAAGAAACTTATAAAAACGATTTATCCAAAGAATTAATTTTTAACCACTTAACTAAATAGTAATTTATTTAGTTTAAAAAAATAGTAATTTATTTTTATTATATCTCAAAAAAATATTATTATTATTATTTGAATATAGCAATAAGTTAGAATGGGAATTCAAACTATAATCTTCTCGCCAATGTTATTTATTATTGATATTGCTAATTATCAAGTTCTCATCTCTTTTTTTTTTCTATTGTTATAGGTAATTTTGGACCACTCCGATATGCAAGGAATTGATGAGGACAACGTAATACCAGCCTAAGGAGACAGTCAGGGAACGAAACCTGGAGGAAGAACAGGCCAAAGGGTCGGGCCAAGGCTGAAGAGATCAGGCTTTGGGCCCGACCCCTGCTTGGCCTCGGCCCGCTTGCGCGAGTCGAGCTCGTCCGACTTCGTTTGGTCCCCGATGCTCCTGGATGTTCTGTTTCCACCTGGTTCAGCCTTGGATCGCCTTCAAACGCCTAAGAACCCTAAGGCAAGAAAAGATATTTAAACCCTTCTTCGTCTATGAAAAGGGGATCCTAAAACTGATTCCCTGAACTTTTTCCTTTTACTCTTGCTCTCTTGCTCTCCTCCTTCAACTTTCTGACATTAAGCATCGGAGGCGGTGTGGCAAGCACCACATCGGTGTGCAGGTTTATTGTCTTGCAGGTCACGTCTTTTCCCTCCCAAACAAATTTATCGTTTGTGGCACATGAAGGTCAGTTGAGTTTTGTCGGTCCAAATTTGGCCATCAACGTCTATTATTCACCAAATATTTTCTGTAGTTGATTATTTAACTAGGAAAAGTTTTATAAAGTAATTTTAGAACAAACTTCTCAAAATAATTTTGAAGAGTGAATTTAAGACTTTAAAAGTAATATATTTTTCTTTTCCTGTTTTCTTTAATAGTTGCTTTTGAATATTTCAAAAAAAAATTATGCAATTTTATTATTGTATAGTCAAACATATTATTGATGAATTTAAAAAGTATATTCGTTTTTTTTTAAGGTATGCCAAACTCTTTTAAGAATTGAGTTTTTTTTTTTTTTTTTTTTTTTTTTTTTTTTTTTTTTGTAGAATTTTAAGAATTGAGTTTGACATAGTTTTTTATGATACCCTTTTTAATGAGTATTTTGATTAAAAAAAATCAAGTGTTTCATCCAAAAAAGTCAAGAAATATTTTAAATGACTAGGTAAGGACTTTTAAATTTTCAAAAAAAAATTTGGATATGTAATAAAAAATTTGAAATTTCAAATGGTATTTTAAAATATAAGAACCAAAATAGAATTTAAAACTTTGAAACAAACGTTGATTCATAACAATAGAAAGAATTTTGATTTAAAACAATAGAAATTATATTAAAGGGTTTAGGGTTTAGGGTTTAGAATTTTCCAAACATTATAAATATAAAATAATTTTAAAAATTGAAGAAGGAAGACCATATTTACCAACTCAAATTAATAATAAAAAATAAATACTTCTATAATAATTACTTTTGAAAGTATTTTTTCCTAAAAAAAAAACACTTTTGAAAGTATTTAAAACATTTTTTTTAGACAAAGTATTTTAAACATTGAAAACTATATGTTGATAGTGGACCTTATGTCATAGTATTTTTGGAGCCTAGATCTTTTGCTTGTAATCGTACAAAAAAAAAAAAAAAATCATATGTTTTTATTAACAAATGAAATAAACTTCACATCATGGTTTAAAGATTTTTTTTTTTTTTTTTTTTTTTTTTAAATCAACGGTGTAGAATATAAAGAAGTATTATTATGTTACAATAGTATGTATGTGGGATTAATTATTCTTACAGGGGCATCAACTTCCTACTATGATGTCGATTTTTCAGCCCTTATTGCTGAACTGAAGGCAATAGCTGAAGGAGTTAGCATGACAGTGTCGTTGAGATGTGAGAAGCTTATTGTGGAGTCTGATTGTGCTATGACCATCAATCTCATTTTGAGAAAATCAGAGCATTGGGGAGAGGTGGAGGCTGTTTTAGAATCCATTTGGGCTACCATTCCTTCCTTTAGAGAAATTAAATTTTGCCAAATTCCTATAGCATGTAAAACAGTAGCTTCATCACATTGCTAAGAAAGCAAGAGAGTTAAAAGTTGAAGAGTCTTGGGTTTTTTCATATCCAAGTTGGATTGTAATGTTGGCCAATGTTGATCGCTCATTGACTACCTTTGAGGCGTAATAATATTCTTTGCTTTTAAAAGAAAACATAATTTATATCTATAATTTATATTATACTATATATAAAAAGGGCTAAGAGGGGAGAATCTTTCATTTCCTCTTTTGCCCTTACTTTTTAAGTAAATTCATACTTTGTCCTTTGTTGATGGGACGCTACCCAAGTATAAGTGTCCATTCAATCCAATAGGTGCAATTAATGTTGACGGGTTGCGTCTGTTCATGTAAAGAATGGTTAAATGTCAAACTATATGAAATTTTGTCCAATAGGTACAATTGATGTCGATGGGATGCGACTGTTCATATGAAGATGGCTACACATTTAATTGGTATATCTATTAATGTATAGGTGCGATCCACGTATAAGAAGAAAATATATAAATGAAAAAATGTCAAACTATAGGAAAATTTCTTATTTTATAAGAGAACTCGAGACTTTCCAAAAAAAAGGAAAATTACAAGTTTGTGTTATTTGTGAGGGAAACACTACTAAACCGTGTCACAATAAAGTGTTATTTTGGTTCGTGAGGAAAATTACATGTTTGTGTTATTCGTGAGGGAAACATGCTTGTGTTAAAAATTATTTGACTTTTTAAAAAATAATTATGAGTAGAACTTCATATTGTGTATTTTTATTTTTATCTTGAAAAATACACTTTTAGTCCCTAAAGTTTGGGTAAGATTTCATTTTGATCCTTAACCCCCTGTTTGGAAACCCCGAATTTGAAAAGATTTCAAATCAAAATGGATTTGAAATCATTTCCATTGTTTGGTATGAATTAAAAAAAATAGAATTTGAAATCCAAAATGATTTGAAATCTTGTTTTGATCCAAAAATTTTCCATCCCAAATAGGTCGGATTTCACGTGATTTCAAACTAAAATTTGTCTAATTCCATATTTACCCTATTCAGATGTTGATTGAATCCAAGAAATAAAAAGAAAAAAAATGTCATCGAAGGGTTGCAGTGTGAGGTGGCGATTTGATTCTAGTCTGCGACGTTTTTGAAGACCATGGAATCTTTGAAGCTTCCTCCATAATTATAAGAGTTCTAATGATAAAATAATTATATTCTTTTCATTTTATCTAGATATTTAATTTGTTTTTAAAAAAAGGAAAAAGATAGATTTTTTTTAAGAGAGAGAAAAAAATGGATAAAGAATAATAAAGGAAAGAAAATATAATATGTGATTTACATTGTTATTTGAAATTAAATTTTTTATTATTTTTTTTAATATAATTCCAATAAGGGCATAACAGTAAAAATGTTATACTTTCATTTCATTTCTGGTAAGCAACCAAACAAAAGATATTAATTTTATTGATTTCAATTCACTTTTTTCCAAATGCAAAATGGAATTTGAAATCATTTTTGTTTTTTAAAATCCTAGGATTTGAAATCATTTCTATCGACATCCAGAGCATAAGTTTTCGAACTTAACAATTTAGCCCTGAGGTTTGGTTTTAGTTTCATGTTGGTCCCTCCATCCATTCGTTTATTTTTATTTTTATCACTAACTTTCAAAAGTTTATGGTAATTAAAACAAAGTTATATGGTATCTTTTGTTACATTACATATACTAAAGAAAAACTACAATTTTCTCTTATTTTAATTTAAGACTATAAGATTCCACGTGCATTGTGACTAGTAGTTTGAAACTTGACCAACATCTACTCATCAAAATACGTAAACAAAAGACATAGCTATGTTTTCTCAAAAAAAAAAAAAAAAAAAAAAAAAAAAAAAAAAAAAAAAAAGCTATGTCTTTTTTTTGGTTTATTGAAAATAAGAAAAATATATTTTTTTTAATATAGCGAATAAAATCAATATTTAAATCTTGTTTTATCTAAACTTGTATGATTATTTCATATTGATCTTTATACATTTAAAATGTATTTTTTAGTCATTAAAATTTTTAGTTTACTCTAGTTTGATACATTTTTTTAAAAAAAAAAATCTAGCTAGTCCTAAAATTTTAAAAATAACAAACACTTTATTTCTTAATGTTATTTTGTTTTCGACAAACAAATGAAGTAACATGCTAATGTGAGTATGTCTTTAAGTCACATAGGTTGTTTATGAGAAGTATTGGGTAGATATAAAAATATCATAGTGAAAAAATAACAACAGTAACCAAAATTATTACTTTTCAATTAAATTATACATTTAGACTCTAGATGTTCAATTTTATTTTTTATTTTGTTGACAATTATATGTCTAAGTTTCTAACACATTCATAAACGTTGGTTTTTGTATTTAATAATTACCTAATTTTTTTTAGTGTTTAATAAATTTTTAAATTTAAGTTAAAAGGGCTTAATCAACCTAACCCTAACTTTTTTTTAGATTACAAAACAAATTAGAAATAAACCTTATAAGTCCCAAATATATATATATATTATATGGTCACAAACTCTACTTTTCCTCTTTATTGTTTGACATCTCATCTAACATTTTGTCTCTATCAAAAATTGAGAGCGAGAGAAAGCATTAGCAAAAGAAAATTAAATAAATAAACAAGTAAACCATTCGCAATATTTTCCAATAAGACTCTATTCCCAATCCCATTTCATATTTTATAGTAATTAATATGTTAAATTACCAGTTTAGTCCTTGAACTTTCAAGATTGTATTTATTTAGTCTCTGATTATACCCAAAAAAAACAAAAAATCTCTATTTGGTCCCTGAATTTTAAAAAATGTCATACATGTTTTTTAATTTTCAATCTTGTGTTCAATAGATTCTTGAACTTTAAAAAGTATATAGTAGGTCTTAAACTTTTTACTCGTGTCTAATAGGTCTTTGATCTATTCAACATTTTTTTTATAAAAAGAAAAAAAAAATCACAGGCCTAATAAACACAAAAGTGAAAGTTTAGGGTTCCATATTAGGAATAAATTTATATTTTATATCTAATAGATTTGTTAATTTTTAAAAATCTCAAATATGTCGGGGTCAGGACCCTATCAAACACAAAATTGAAAATTCAAATATCTATTAGACACAAAAATTAAAGTTCAGGGATCTATTAGACACTACAACACTTAATTGTATTTTTTTAAAAAAATACAATTAAAGTTCAGGGATCTATTAGACACTACAACGCTTAATTGTATTTTTAAAAAAATACAATTAAAGTTCAGGATCTATTAGACACTACAACACTTGTATCAGCATCCTAGTAAAACTATCGCGCTCTCTCACTACTCTTGTAAGGGATTATAGGACATAAGCCGGCCTCATGGCTTTGCTTTTGGTTCACTCCAAAAAGCTTCATACCAGTGGAGGTAGTTGTCCTCCTTTATAAACTCATGATCATCCCCTATCTCTCCAATTTTTCTCCCCAATCTCTTGCTCTCTCTCCAATCTCGCTCTCGCTTCTCGTTCTCACTCTCCAATTTCTCCCCTCAATCTCTTACTCTCTCTCTTATTTCTCTATCTCTTGCGCCATCTCTAATCTCGCTCTCACTTCAACCTCTCGTTCTTAAATGCCTTAAATGCTAGGATGATGACGTAAGCAAAAGAGCATATATCTTTATTTTGAGAAGGTATAGCATTTTTCATTTTGGCTTGTCAGAATGGGTCATCCACATAGTTATCTCTTTTTTTATCTCTTTCAATTATTGACATTTTAAGACGTGTGTAGAGAATACTTATATATCGGTAAGGAGCTAAGTATTGTCCACATGTGTTTAATAAAAGTACCCTTTTGGTTTTTTTAACCCGTAACAAACACAAACCATTTTTAAATCCGTACAATTAATTATTAAAGCCCTTCCCCGCCAAAGATCCAAACCAGAGGGCCAGAGTCCTTCGTTCTCCTCCTCCAATGGCGTCCATGGCCGCCGCCGCCTTCTTCAACAAAACCCTAAATCCCTTCCCTCAATCTCAAACAACCTTCACCAAAACCTTCTCGCCGCCCGCTAAACTCCCAATTTCTCGGAGATTCAGAAACAACAACAAGGGTCACCGTCGGATCCGGGTCTCGGGCGGGCTGATCGACCCGGACGGGGGGAAGCTCGTGGACCTTGTCGTGGACGAATCGATGAGGGGTTTGAAGAATCGGGAGGCTCTGAGTCTACCCCGAGTCAAGCTCTCGCGGATCGATCTGCAATGGGTGCACGTGCTGAGCGAGGGCTGGGCTAGCCCTATTTGTGGGTTCATGAGAGAATCCGAGTTCCTCCAAACGCTTCATTTCAATTCCATCCGTCTTGCTGATGGATCGGTCGTTAACATGTCGGTGCCCATTGTTTTGGCCGTCGACGATGTTGTCAACAGCCGAATCGGTGGCTCCTCCAAGGTTGCGCTCTTCGGCTCCGATGATCGGCCGGTCGCCATTCTAAAAGAGTAAGATGATGGCTTTTTTTTTTTTTCTTCTTCTTCTTCTGTTTTTTTTTTTTTTTTTTTTTTTTGAAACTTTCTTCTTCTTCTGTTGATTGTGTTGAGTGGGGGCTCCATCATTATCGACCAAGTGAATTTTCAACTGTTTTGAGCTAAATCTTGACAATTAAAAAAGAGAAAAATAGGAAAAGAGAAAATATTTTTATCTTATCATCAACATTAGCATGATGATAGGTAGGAAAATCTATATATACCGACATGTAATCAAGTATTTTTTTTTTTTAGTTTTCACTGCCGTGTTTTTTTTTTTTTTTTTTTTTGTTATTTTCTATTTAAACGCATTTGTTTCTGAACCATACTTTGATCCATACTAATATGTAAGAAGGTAGGTAGGTTTCTACCCTACATACTCCATTCAAATGCTGATAGAGAAAAGTAAAAAATGAGAAAAAAAATTATCTCATGATGGTCAACATTAATATGGAGGGAGATCCCTACATATAATTTTTTTAAAACAACATAAAATGATATAACTTTTTGGGTTTCTATGAATATAGCTTAAATTTGAAATTTAGTAGCCCAACATCATTTAACTAATTAATAGGGTCAAAGTACATTTAGTTTGATGGTGATCAACATAGTTTCTTACTCAAGAGATTCAAGTCTCAAATCTCCACCCAAATGTTGTTGAACTAAAAAAAATAAAGATGTTTGTATGGAAGATAGTGATTTTTTTTAATGATTTTTTTTTAATAAATATATAGTTGAGTGGTTAATTTTTAATTAAAAATTCTTATTCGTGAAGGAAAATTTGAATTTTCTAATAAAAGCACAGTCGTATTTGGTATTAGCTTATTATATTTATTTATATATATATATAGAAAAAGAAAATAACAAAACTTGGCTGTATATCTGTCTCTACATACTATATTAAAATCTTGACAACTAAGAAAGAAAAAAAAAAAAGTAGAAAATGAGAAAAAAAAATTATCTCTCCTAACTGTCAACATTTTAATTTGGGTTTAATGGGCTCTTATACCATATTATATTATATGGACTTCCATCTCAAACCAATTGGCAATGAGAGGAGTGACCCTTATAGTTTATATATTGTGAGGTCTCCACCAATCTTTCCGTAGGATCCTCAACAGTTATGCTGATAAAATAAAATAAAAATTATATTAAAATTAACTCACTAACCTTGTTTTCTTTTATAGTTTTATTATTTTTAGTTAATTTATGTTTATTACTGGTTTTGTTATCACACTTCAAATTAAACCTTTATCAGTTTAGTTTTTTTTTTTTTTTTTTTCCTTTCTTTTTTAACAAATTTATCATAAGCTCATTCTTAGAAATACGATCAAATTAGCCCTTCTTATTTTTTTTTTTGTCAAGTGTTTTTTTCTTAAACTTAAATAAGTTAATTTAGAAACCTACAAAAACACAAATAAAATAATGTTCAATAATATATAAAAAGGAATAGTAGTTTATAGAGTGAGAAAAAAAAGATAAAACATAGGAACTTAGTCACTCCATCAATCATAGCTTTATACATTAAAAAGAAAAAAGAAAGAAAAAAAAACCCCTTCAACCCTTTCCCAATCGTGGGAAAAAAAAAAGTTGGATGGAAAATATTTAGGCCTAAACAACATATTCGAAATCACCCTAAAATATATCTTTAATTATTCAAAATCAATTTCATGTTTGATTTTATACCTTAAAATGTGATTTTCATATCATCAAAATTGATTTTGAATTATTAAAGGCATGTTTCAAAATGATTTTGATTATAGCAAAAGTGATTTTAACCATTTCAAAATCACTCCCAAACATACACGTAAAGGATACGTCTGGAAGTGAGTTTGGTTACTTTTTTCATGTCTAAAATAACTAAAAAGGTTATGACATTCCAAACATGCCTCAAGGGTTTGTGGTGTTTGATCAAATTATTTTATATAAATTCAGTATTTTTTTTTTAGAAAATTGAATTTATACCCCTAAACTTTAGAGATTGCATCAATTAAAATTTCAAACTAATAGTTGTATCAATTCAAATCCTAAACTTTCATAAGTGTAAATCAATTTAGATATTTTGTGTGTGATTTTTAATTATTTTCACTTGATTCCATTTAAAATCATCTCAAAGTCTTCTAAATAAAATTTCTTTTCTCAAAATCCTGTCGAAGTCATAACAAGAAAAATTATCAAGTAATTTTTTCTAAATAAATAGAGAAAAACAAAGGAAGACGTACGAGAAGATGAAAAAACACTCATATTAATAAAAAATCGCTACTATCAATTTGATTCCAACCTTTCTCTCCACTATTACACTAATTTGTGTATTTAAAGAAATCTCATATACATGTGAAATTATGCATTAATAGTTTGAAAACAAAATCTTAATAGAGAGTCTAAAATTGGGTCATTGGCAGCTTTTGAGCTTAAATTCCCTAAAAGGTTGGCACTTTTACTTACAACTTCAAAAAAAAAATACCATTTTTATCCCTTAATGATTTCTATTCTTATTTTTATCATCTTTTTTCTTTTTCCACCAATTTCAAAATCATAGTTTTGAACTATGAATGGCTGCATATTGTCTTAAAGCAGCAAAACTTGTTCAATCATTCTAGAAAGACAACAGCATTGATTGATGTTAAGGTAGTTTTAAGATGAATGTTTGTGAAACAAGTATTGTTAAATTGATTTATTGTTGGATTGAATTGAATGATCAGTATTGAGATTTACAAGCATCCCAAGGAAGAAAGGATTGCAAGAACATGGGGAACAACAGCTTCAGGTCTGCCTTATGTTGATGAGGCTATTAAGAATGCTGGAAACTGGCTGATAGGAGGTGATCTTGAGGTCATTGAACCAATCAAGTACCACGACGGCCTCGATCGATATCGATTGTCGCCTTCACAACTTCGCAACGAGTTCACCACTCGCAATGCCGATGCAGTCTTTGCTTTCCAGCTTCGCAATCCCCTGCACAACGGCCACGCTCTGCTCATCACCGATACTCGTCGTCGCCTTCTTAACATGGGCTACAACAATCCCATCCTCTTGCTTAACCCATTGGGTGGCTACACCAAGCCTGATGATGTTCCTCTTCACTGCAGGATCAAACAACATCAAAAGGTATATGTATAATTTTGTCCTTTCGTAATGTATTCGTGTCGTTTGCTTGCTTAACGTAGTCTCCAAAGGTTCTCCTCCTTCGTGTTGGTGTGTTTTCTGTAGGAGTCATGAGGAGGACCTTGATCATTTATTTTGGGATTGTTTGTATGTCTGTTCTATTTGGAGTCAGTTTTTCAGGGTGTTTGGGATGGCTTCGGCTCGTAACATTGGTTGCTCCTCTATGTTTGAGGAAATCCTTTGGTATCCCCCTTTCGTGACAAAGGAAGAGTTTTTTGGCAAGCTTGTTTCTTTGCAATTTTGTGGGGTATTTGGCTCGAGAGGAATAGTAGAATCTTTAGAGGGGTGGAGAAATCCACGAATGAGCTTTCTTTTTTTTGTAATTATCAGTTAGGTCTTATTATTTTGGACTGGGACCTGTTCCTTTAGTCTTGGCGGGTGTTTTTGGTGGGCTTGTTTTTTTGTATGCCCTCTTCTATTCTTTCTCAATGAAAGCGTGGTTTCTTATAAAATTATGACTTGTTAGGTTCTTGAGGATGGTGTTCTTGATCCTGAGACAACCGTCGTCTCGATTTTCCCGTCGCCGATGCACTATGCTGGACCGACCGAGGTGCAGTGGCACGCCAAGGCAAGGATCAATGCAGGGGCTAACTTCTACATCGTCGGTAGAGATCCTGCAGGCATGGGGCATCCAACTGAGAAAAGGGATCTATATGATGCTGACCATGGGAAGAAAGTTTTGAGCATGGCACCTGGTTTAGAGCGCTTAAACATCCTTCCTTTCAAGGTACTCATAAACTTCTTCCAACTTTTCTGCCACAATCAATTCATATTACCATTGGCTTTGATATCCTCCCAACAATTCAGGTTGCTGCATATGACAAAACTCAAGGGAAAATGGCCTTTTTTGATCCCTCAAGACCTCAGGATTTCCTTTTCATATCAGGCACCAAGGTACTTTCTTGTTTCTGATACCAACATTGCCATTTCCAACAGGAAATAACTGTCATTTGTCTCTAAAACTAACAAACAATCTAGGATTCTTCAAATAAAAACTGAAACATTCTGAGATTGGTGTCTGATCTAAGCTCTCTTGGTATTCTTTAGATGCGAACTCTTGCCAGGAACAAGGAGAACCCTCCAGACGGATTCATGTGTCCCGGTGGCTGGAGCGTATTGGTCGAATACTACGACAGCTTGGTTCCAGCAGACAATGGGAGGATCCCCAAACCAGAAGCTGTAGCAGCTTAAATCTTGTACATCATCTCTTGTTTGTTTGTAATATAAATTCTGTGAGGTGTTTTAAGCTGAATAAAATCATTTGATGTAGTGGTTGGTAAAGAGAAACAAGTCATTGCCTAGCCCTGTTACATCTGTGCATATGGGCCATGTTGTTTGTAACATTAAGTGTGTGCTGCTTTTCTTTGAAGTTTGTCTGTGGATTGTCATTTTAATGTGATGAAATGTAGGCTTGTTGTAATATAAGTGTGATCTAGCTCTGTGATTATAAGTTCTGTTTAGTTAAGTGAATCATTAGCATGATGAAGTTGGAATTTTTCTTTCAGCCATTATAGGCTAACTTTTTCGACTTTTTCGCCGAAATCTTTGTCTTTTGATGCAAAGGCTTTTCTGTTTTCTGATTCGAGTTTGTCAACATATTCTTGTGCAAACAATTGAGGAGTTTCATCTGCTGTAGTAATCCATCTAACTCTAAATGTAGAAATCTTCCGGCATCGTTTTTCGTGTTCGTATCGAAGCAAAAACCGAAGAATTATACCGAACTTCGATTCGGTCAACTTCATCTCCATCTTTGAAAGGAACTTGTATTTTTGTCCTTTCAAAGAAGGCAGGTAACTACCAAGAAAATGAAATGAAGTTGACAGATTTGGTCAAGCTTTCTGGTTTGTTTGGAAGAATGATTAGACACCAACCACACAGACTGCGGCTCTCGAGCTCGAGTTGAAAAGGTACACGTATTGACATTGGCATCGTCATCGACATCGACATCGACATCGTATCAACATCAATATCAACATCGGAGAAATTTCTAAAAATACCTCAAAATTCTTATCAGTTATCATCCTTTCTTCTTTTACATTCAACCAAGAATGGCTCATTCTGTACATCATAATGTAAGCTATTTTGTTCTTCTTAGCTTCCAAGTTCCAAACCATATTGAAATATTGAATACATCAATATCATTTCTTTGTATTTAAATCATAATTTCTTATAAACTTCCAACTTGACATGAAGTCAAATACTGATATTCCAATCATTTTCCAAAGGGATAGTTGAATTCTTCTTGAGCTTCCTTTTTTCACTCAGTAGATTTGCAGATATACATAAAATAATGGAGAAATGAACAAATCAAACAAGGGTTATCTTATCTTGTCATGCACTCAACCTAGTTTTTTTTTTTTTTTTTTTTTTTCTTTTGTCATGTCATCTCCCCTAAACTTTGTTCTTTATTTAAACAATACCCTTATTTTTTTCAAAATTTGCAATACTACACTTGACCTCTCATCAACATTTCAAAACTACCCTTGAAGTATAAAAATCCATAAGAATGTTGGACGCGTCAGATTTCTACTTCAATGGTAGTTTTGAAACGTTTATGAAAGGCCGAGGATGACCTTGCAACTTTTGAAAGAATAAGGGTGTTTTTTAAACAAAGGTAAAGTTCCGGGGTGTTTTTTTGCAATTTAGCTTTAAAAAAAGCTTCTTTCAGTCATGATCATGTTGACAAACTCATAATAGTCAACTTGACCATCTCCATTCAAATCAGCCTCTCTGATCATCTGCAGAACTTCCTCTTCTGTTAACTTCTCTCCCAGATTAAGCATCAAATGGACATGGCTCAGCTGCACATAACAAGAAAATTTTTTGATGGGTTTCCTCAAAAGTTGGAAAAGGTTTCGACTTTGTTCATGTTTTTTCATTAAAGAAACAGATCTTTGATTTCTACCTCGTTTGCTGATATATATCCATCTTGGTTTTTGTCAAACACTTTGAAGGCTTCCTTGAGCTTCTCCTCTGTTTCTTCCTGAAAAACAGGACAGAAAAGGAAAAAAAAAAAGGGCTTCATTTTAATCTCTGTTGCTTCTTTTCAAATTCAGAAGAAGAAAAAGAAGAAAAGAAAATGAGAGACCTTCATGATTTTGGACATCAAGTTGAGGAATTCAGAGAACTCAATGGTTCCATTTCCATCTGCATCAACTTCTCTGATCATGTCCTTCAACTCTTCTTCTGTTGGGTTTTGACCCAATTGTTGGATCTCTGTTCTAAGTTCATCAATGGTGATGCAACCTGCTTGTTCAATTCACAGAGTGAAGGCTTGAATTGAGCTGTTTTGAAACAGAATTGAATCAAGAAAGAAAGAAAAAGGAAGAAGAAGAAAGTGACCCACCATCTCTGTTCTTGTCAAATAAAAGAAAAGCTTCTTTAAGCTGATCCATTTGTTCTTTTGTTAGACCTTCCCCCATGATGTTGTCCATGGAAATCTCACAAAGGAAACTAACACAAAAGCTTAGAGAGAGAGAGAGAGACCATTTGTGAGTTAAATGGTGAAATATATAGGCAAAGAGATTCTTGTCCTTTTAGTATTACCTTTTCTCCAACCCAAATATTAAATTGATTAATTTTCAATAATCAAATAAAATCTTTATGACCAAAAGAGTAGACTAGGGAGATTAGGTAACAGGTGAAATTATAAAAAAAAAAAATCCCGAAACCATGGGATTGGTTTCAATTATATCTCTGGATTTTCGAAAGTTTTATTTTAGTCATCGAAGTTTGAAATTTGTTTCAAAACGATCATTTGAGACATTTTTCGTTAATTTTATGAACAAAGAGTGATGTGTTTGTATGTGTTTTTATTGTTTTTTCCACGTATATGTTCAAATATGTTTACATAAGCAACAATACACATGCAAACACGTCATTTTCCATCCATAAATTTAATGAAAAATGCCTTCAAAAGTTGTTTCGAAACAAAATTTAAACTTGAGGGCTAACACGAAACTTTTGAAAGTTTTTTTTTTTTTTTTTTTTTTTTGACAACTGAAACTTTTGAAAGTTCAGAGGTATAATTGAAATCAACCTCATAGTTCAAGAGTATTTTTCATAATTTAACCTATTTAATATGATGGACACATTTATACTATTAAATATAGAACAATATTTGTCTACGCAATCAACGAGTAAGAACTTCTACTTACTTTTTTTTGTATTGATTTATTTCTATTGCATTTAATAAATAAGTTTGTTGACCATATGAATATGGGACTCATAACCATGTTGTGGTGATTATATTGGCAATTTCTCTTTTGAAACAAAATTTATTCAAATTTTTTTTTAGGAGAATCATGATATCAAAATAATATATTTTGTAATCCCCAATTCCATTGAATTTCACTTAGGTCAAAGCTTCAGCAATTTCAAAGAAGTTAAACTTTAGAATAAAAGTGAACATTCAACCCCAAATTGCACGCTGATGTTCTCATGATATTGGAGCATATACATACAAAAGAAATCATTTTTAATTAGCTTGAATTTTTGTGGAGTTTCATGAACAATCAATCTTGATCATGGAGATTCAATTATTTTGTTTTTATTGTTGTTTTTTTCCTATGTTTCTTGTCAGCATCTTATTTCAGTGTTGTTCTCAATCTTTTTCAAGAGAATTCAAACATGATTTATAAGCCCCGTTTGATAACCATTTGGTTTTTGATTTTTGGTTTTTGAAAATTAAGTTTATACACACCTATTTCTACTTATAAGTTTCTTTATTTTAGTATCAATCTTCTTTATTGTTTTCAAAAACCAAGTCAAATTTTGAAAACAAAAAAAAAAGTAGTTTTTAAAAACGTGTTTTTGTTTTTAGAATTTGGCTAGGAATTCAAATGGATCCTTAACAAAGATGAAAATCATGGTAGAGAATTTAGAAGAAAACAAGCATAATTTTAAAAAACCAAAAACAAAAAACCAAATGGTTATCCAACAGGACCTAAGTAACTTATACCTAATCTCTTTATATGAATGACCCCTCTTTAAATTAGGATCATACAACTAATAAAAATAAGATGCTAAATAAAAGAATAGGGCAAAAGGAAAAGGAAAAAAAAGTAAGTACTCTTTAGAATAAAAAAAAAAAAAACTTGATACTTATTCTTTCAAATATTATGGTTTGCTTTTTGTACATAAAATTTGTTTGAGTCCTCGTCTTTATAAGTTTTGTAGTGCATTTAACAAAATTTACATCATACCATATCAAGATTTATATTAGATCATACGTATTAAGTCTAGTATAAGCCAACAAAAGTTTAGCTCGGCATAATCTTGTACTGATAATCACAAAGTCTGTGGTTTGAATCCCCACCTCACATATTGTCAAAAAAAAAAAATTAAGCCTAGTATAAAATTTAGAAATAAACAATATAAATTTTTGCAAAATGCAATACGAGAATCTAATGAAAAAAATCAAATTATTGTTACTTGTGCCCAAAGGCAATCTAATTGAAAAAAGATTTTTTTTTTTTTTTTTTTTTTTTTTTGAAATTTTTTTTAAAAAGTTTGATAATCATAAAGTCATCACATAAAAAATAGAGGGGCCAACACTTTTGAAAATATTAGAGAAGACAAAATGTACTTAACTGCTACGCGTTTTCCACTTTCAAATTTATCGTACATGTTTCCTGTCGATTGTGTTTTTCAGTTTTTTTTATTTTTTTATTTTTTAAACAAAGTCAATCCATAAAAGTTTATTTAAATCTAAATTTAAAAGGCTTAGGTTGAATTGTCACGAATTAAATTAATGAAAAAGAGAACAAGATTTTGGGAGGATGGTCGGTTAGGTCAATAGAAGTTCAAGTTCGAATTTTGCTAAAAATTAGGATAGGTTTGGTTTAACTTTTCAAGTGTTTAATTTTAAAAAAAAAAATCATTTTGAAAAAATTTATAATGTTTGGTGGCCACTAAAAATGACTTATTAGAAAATGAGATCGATAAATAAACCATTTTAAGAGAAAACACTTGAAACCAACTTTTTTTTCAAAAGACTTTTTAAGTATATACAATAACTTGTATAAAAACATTTGTGAGGAAATGCAACCAAACATATGAGTGTTTAAATTCTAAACAGTTTTTATACAAAATGTTTTTTAAAAAATGCATTCTTGAAAAACATTTAAATTGAAATGTATTACAAACCGACCCTTAAACATACATATTAGGGTTAAAAACGATGAGAGATTTGGAATGGTTTACTTTGGATGCAATCTCCCAGTACCCAAAAGAATGGTTGGTAGGTCCTTCACAATGGATGTTTTCTTTTGGAAAGTACCTAAAAATGTTAACATTTGACTCCAAATCCAATCTCCCAGTATTGTCCTTGTTTGGAATATTCCAAAGGAATGTACTATTTGTTCCTTAAGCAAGATGGCCATATCAATGAAAAGGATTTTCTAGTTCAATAATATGTGAGGTGTGAATTTGAACATCTGACTTTTTGATCGATGTACGTGTCTTAACCAATTAAGTTAGACTCAGGTTGACAAAAAAGGCAATTCTTATCGATGAAGGAGGAGGAGGAAGTTAGAGAGGAAGTCTAATGATCCCAAATAGGGATGTCCATTTGTTCAGCGGGGACGACGCCTCTTGGGGACCCGTCCCTAATGGGACGGGTAATCCCCATTTAAGCGAAGAATGG
Organism: Luffa acutangula; assembly: GCA_036850905.1. Classification (NCBI taxonomy): domain Eukaryota; kingdom Viridiplantae; phylum Streptophyta; class Magnoliopsida; order Cucurbitales; family Cucurbitaceae; genus Luffa; species Luffa acutangula. Next base: position 46,702,234 of record CM072098.1, on the reverse strand, counting down.
GGGAGGGGGTGGGGGAAAAAAATTCCCCACGAGCTAAACGAGGGAATGTATTTCTCATCCCCATTCCGTTAATTTTTTTTTTTAATTATTAGTATTATTATTATTATTATTTATCTATATATATAAATTTAAAGTTTTATGGTTAATGATTTAGAAAATCGGATATGTTTAAATTATATGGTTTAAACATTTGAATTGTATGTATAGATAATTAGATAGTTTGATATGCTTTTACTGTATTATAACATAAGGAAAAAAAATGGCCAATTTAGACTTAACGTGGTAAATTCATCCGGTCCCAAGTCTACACACTTCAAAAAAAGAAAAAGAAAAACAGAAAGGCTTCGCCTAGATAGTCTTAGGACATGTTTGAGAGTGATCGATGAACATGTAAATAAACTTTGATTTTGGGTTCATGTGACATCTGGTTTTGAGCAGTAATTACAGATGTGATGACTTTCATGTACAAATAGCATTGTCCCAAGCAGTCTCAAGGGTACTACTTCTGTGCAGCAGATACAAAAAACAGCAGAAAGTGAAGATATTTCTTTCTTGATTCATTTGATAGGGGGAAAGCAATGCAAGGGTTAGGATTCTTTTTAATATTTGCAGCTATGCAAAATCATATCTTACCAAGTAAAGTGAGCTAATTTATTCACTTAAAAGGTTTTCTAATACCACTGTAAAATAGGAATATGTTGTCCCGCTTCCTTTATTACATGTACAGTGCCAGGAAAACAGTATCCATCCTAAATAAAGCATTCAATTTTCTTAATAACGAGCTTCTAGATCCACTTGGCAGTAAGAAAAAAAAGACTTACGAAGCAATTTACGACCTCTCAGATGGTTTCTGAACTTCCCGGAGCTGGACTGAATTGTTGAAGCAGTGATAAAAGCCAAAGTGTGGGAATCTCTCATACCAGGTTTCCTGCTGTGCGTGTGTGTCCCAATGCTCCCCGCTGCTGCTCTTTCCATACTTGTGAACCCAGCCTGAACCGTTGTGGCCCTCGCCCCATGTACGATTCCACCGTTCTCCGTGCTTACCTTCCCACCACGTTTCCCCCTGTTTGACGCCATGACCATTTGGATCAAAGTTTTCATCCCATTTGTCACCCCACTTCGTCCAACCATCACCTTCACATCGTTCGGCCCATTTATCCGTGTACTTAATGCTGCCACCTTGTCCATCATACTTTTCACCCCATCTGCAAGAGGAAAGTTACATGCTAAAGCAGATCGACATAGACACATTTCTTAAGAAGCATGTCACCAGATTAAATGTACAAGATCTTGAAAAAGGAATCAGAGGTTCGAGAATGCATCACAAAAGACCATGTCAAGAGGACAGCAAGAATAATAGTTGGTTAACATCACTAACATTTGAAGAAAAAAAATTGATACCTTTCATGCCAGATATGAGCATGACCAGGATCGACATATGTGTTCGGGTCAATTCTACACCATTTATGAGCATTTTTTTCAGCTGGACCAGAGCCATTATAATACTCCCACCATTTTTCTTGCCACTCGGTGCCACTTCCATTTTTCCCCCACTTGTCTGCAGTTTTTTCTAGGTGCATAAGGCCTTGCTCCTGAAAGAAAGTTAGTTTGGTTAAGGTCATAAAAAACTGTGCTTGCTGCAAAGATTGAAATTAGGAATCACAATTTAGCTAAGACTAAGAGGTGTTGTGGCAATGAATTGGAGGGAGAGAGAAAGCAACTTCCAGGATCCACCATAGAGATGGATCTCATGTCATTTCCAGACATCTAAACATCAGTTAATCCTGTTCAAATATCAGAGAGAAAGACGTAAAATAATTTGTTAGATATCAACTGAGACATTGTACATTACGCACTCATAAAGGCATTTCTATCTTCTAGCTAGCAATATACAATGAGTGATATAACTTCATTTTCAAAAGTATCAAACTAGCATATGCATGTGAACTGACCATTAAGAACTTCAAGTGAGAGCATACGACAAATTATTTTAACAGGATATTGCAACAAAAATCAATGTGTTTGCAGATGGACATAAACAGACTATTGATACTTTAACTGCTTACATAAAGCAAATATTTTAGAAGGATAAAATGCAATAGAAGCAAGCAAATCACTAACAATTCGAACTGACCTCCCGCATAGATTCTTTCCAGTATTCACGCCAAACATTTCCATAGGCATCGCGACCAGATTTCTCTGAACCAAGTTCCTTATAGCCAAACTCATCAGCAGCTTCCCAATACTTGTTCTGCCACTCAGTGGATAGGTCTGCGCTAACTCCCCTGATTAGTGTCCACTTGCAAATCACTCCGTCTGGTCTCTGCTCAACTCCTGTTTCCTTCCACCATCGTGACCCATCTGGATCTATTCCTTTTGTTGTTTCCTTATCTACACTATTAAGTGCCTGTGATGCTTCTGCTGCAAGGACCGAAAACTCTATCCCAACATTTTCATCTTCTTCTAAGGAGTGTGTCTCTTTACTGGATTCCGATACTTCTAATTGACCCACCAATGATTGAAAGGGTGGTAGAAGAGGTTCAACACTTTCAGAGAGTTTGCTTTGAAACGGAATCGAGAGAAAGCCCACCGGTGGCTCTTTCTCCTCAACAAAATTGGATAACATTGGATATGCCTGTGATTTTCCAACTCGTTGCAACTCACTCGAAGTATTGCCATTCCTATCATTATCTGGAGGGGGCGTCCAAGACCAGAAATCTGGACCGGGCGTCCCAGTTTGTGAAGTTTCAGACTCAAGTAGCAGGGTGTCCTCACTTTCAAATTCAGATAATGCTATACCAATCAAAAACAATAAACAAATCAACAATAATAGAAAAAGAAAGATTTGGTAAGAGAACCTGAACAACCACATAAAATATTTACTAAACACATAAACCATCAAATTGTTTGTGGCAAACTGGACCACCATAATACTAGTTCTATATTCATTTCTAGTCATGCTAGTCAACACTGCCACGATTTTCTTTATTAGAACATTGATCAAAAATCTATATTAATTAATCAATTTTCTGAACTTGAAACTCAGAGAAGATACGCCTGGTCAAACATGAAAGTTTATTCATTCGCTAATAAGCCAAACGGGATACGTTAACTACAAAAACTTGAAAGAAAGTCAAATACAGTAGAGAAAAGAGCCAAGAAGTTATATAAATATGTAACTTGACCTTCACTCACATTATTCAAACGTTAGGGTTTTTTTAGTCAACAAAATAGATCAATTCTTCAAGATTCAATAATTCAACTCCATCAATTAATCCTACCTTCTTCACGATCTAGTAGTCCAGCGTTATTCCTACCATTCAAATTCACAGAAATATCTGAATCACGCGAACTCGACCCTGCCACTGTTATCAATCCAGTCTCACCGACAAGTGCGCGAGCAGCTGAAATGGCGGCAGCAGCTCGATGTATGACCTGCATCCGCTGAACCCGATCCCTTTCCTCCGTCGGGACCTGAAGAATCTTACTGAACTCCTCGCTCTTCTTCTCCAACTGATCGACGCTTCGATCACCGCCATCGCCACCGTCGTTTCCAACAGTGTTCTCCACGACTTTCTGAAACTCAATAGCTTTCCTCTGACGCTCCACCGCGCTCTTCCACATCCCGAGATACGATTCTCCTCCATCCAAAGCCCTAACTCTGAGTGTCCTCGCGCCTCTGGCCCGCCGAATCTCAACCTCCCGTTCCAGAGGGAGGAGGAGAAAGTTCTTGTCATTGAGGTGGGGAAAGTGAGAGGCGGCGGTGGCGCGTGGACAAGCTCCGAATCGGAACGCCATGAAGCCGGAAATGCAGAGATGGAAATTGGGAATGAGGTGAATGATTCAATTTTGAGTTGGAATTCTGTTCATGAATTGATTTGTGTACGCCATTTTTTTCTCCACCGTCCACTCCTAGCCCTCGGGAAATGGAAGAGAGAAAATTTCTTGAAGACGAAGAAGGCTGCGATGCCGTTACCCATCGGTCACCTTTCTTTCAAATAATTGTTTCTTTATTGGTCACATTTTGGACGGTGACACGTCGAGTACTGTCATACCTGAGAGTTTCTTCTTTTTGGCGTTTTTGCCTAATAATTTAGTTGCTACTTTTTTTTTAAAAAAAATGTAATAATTTAGTTGCTTTTTCGCTTTTTTAGTTTTGTAGATTAATTTATACTCAAGGTTTCAATTTCATCGAATTACATTTCAAAATTAAATAAGTGTTGTAACTTTAATTTTAAACTTTATTACAATTTTAGCTTTGATTCAATTACAAGTTTAGAATCAAAGTTGTGTCAATTTAGTTTTTAGACTAAAAAAAAATGTAAAATATGTTGATGCCAAAATTTGGCCAAGGGACCAACCTGACCTTCTCGTGACATCAACGATGGCCTGCAAAATAAGGGAAAACTGTGCACGGTGTGGTGCTCGCCACACCGACTCCGATGCTTAAGTCAGTTGGGAGTAAAATAATAATATAGAGGAGGATAATAGATATCAAGTTCAGTCCCCCTACCTTGGGGTTAGACTCTTCTATTTATAGTTGAAATTAGGGTTTCTCCTTCCTTTTAGGAGAGGGTAGAGATTGATTCGGGTCCAATGGGCCTCCGTAGGCTTGTTTCTTCTTTGGGCTTTTATCATTCTGACTTTCTTAAAGTTAGGTCCAAATTCACCCATAACATTAAGTCCTCACTCTTTGAATTGGGATTCAGAGGTGGCCTGTTGCTATAAGTCAAACGCATTCAGCCCAATTTAAGAGTATAACTCTCACTTGTGTCGATTTGTGTGTTGATTTCCTCTTCATTTCACTTGGGTAGCTACATAAGTTCTCCTGAGTTCAAATATTCCAAGGCTGGCCTTAGATGCTTTATCATGAGGGTCTCATTTTCATTTGGTTATGGTCGGCTTCAAACTTCGGATGATCAGCTTCAGCCCTCTGAGGGTTAGTCTCAGTTCCGCTTTCTAACCCCATCGGTCAACTCCTATTGCCTTTTGTTTAATATGGAGGCATATCCCTTCTTGCTTTTTGTTGCATAGGGAGTGGATATCCCCTCTTGTTTTTTGTTTGATAGGGAGGCATATCCCCTCTTGCTTTTTTTTTATAGGGAGGCATATCCCCTTTGCAGCCCCCAATCTGTTGGGTAAAGAGAAGAATACCTTTAGGGTTTGTGCTCGGACTCGCCAAGATGTGCCCAACCAGATGAGTTGAGATAACCTGTGGCCTTGAGGAAGTTGTGGAGATGTGTCAAATCCTATGGAAAAATGTTGGGCCTTTGAGGGTGGAGCTCGGCCTTGGCCTCTGGATGGTCGACCTCGGCCGACCAGCTCCTCTGCGTTGTTTGCTTGCTTGTTTTCCAGGCCTTTGAGGGTGGAGCTCGGCCTTGGCCTCTGGATGGTCGACCTCGGCAGACCAGCTCCTCTGCGTTGTTTGCTTGCTTGTTTTCCATCCCTTTGCTTGCTTGTTTTCCATCCCAAGGGTGCCCGCACTCAGTTAGGGACTGAATTGTTCAAGTGTTTGTGTCCATGAGGACATGTGTCAACCGTGTCAATCGGAAGTTCCCAAGCAAGCATCATGGTCATCCCAGGGGTGCAGAAGTTCCCAATGGTCATCCCAGGGGTGCAGGGGTGCGTCATCGGAAGTTCCCAAGCAAGCATCATCGGAAGTTCCCAAGCAAGCATCATGGTCATCCCAGGGGTAGCATCATGGTCATCCCAAGGGTGCGTACACTGGGAAAAGATGAACAACAAAACAAGTATAGTGCTCTAAACCAGGCTTGTGTCAAACCCAGATGAGATAATGAACACTTCGGTTCTTGTCTCCTTAGAAATCATCAAGGAGACAGTTGTACAACCTATAGAACAGATCCTGTTCAAGTAAGGTCGTGTCCAGTGTACTTAATTTTCATCATTAAGAAGTAAATCTATCGTTTGTAAGTTTCCGATGTGGGAAAACTTCAGCTAGGGCGAAAGATACCCTTTTTCTTCTTCTTTTTCTTTTTTGGCTAAAATGACGGAAGTCTCCTCTAAATTTAAGTTTTAAAGAAGAATGTACTGCAAAGAAGAGAGCACTTTGATATTGGATTTTTTTTTTAATTACAAATTTAATCTTTAAATTTTAATTTAAGGTTTTTATTTAGTCTCAAATTTTATCAAGTTTTAGTATCAATTACATCTCTAGACTTTAAATTGTTATATTGTATATGAAATTTGACGTGAACTAAATGATAACATGACATGTTTATTATTATAAATATGTGTTGATTTAGTAAATCATGAGAAATATAATAAAATAAAAGTAAAAAGTGATATGGGTAACATACTTCCTTCTTTTATTTAAAATGACAAATCATTTTTTTTTTTTGCAGGTTGCTTAATTCTATTTATCTAATTATCCTTTTTCTTTAGTTATTTGTTAGTCAAGTCATTCTAAATAATTTTTTTAATTGGAGATACTATGATCTTTTTTGAAGGTCAATGCCTATTTTCTATTCTTTTTTTTTTTCTTCTCTTCTCTAATAATAATTTTGAAATTTGAAAATTATTTATTGTATAAAAAAAAAAAAGAAAGAAAGAAAACTATTTAACTTGAAATGGAGTAGAAAGATTTGTGTTTACCATTCAAAGTAATTGGAGAATAAATTAAAAACCAATGACGAAAGCAACCATGATTTATAAAATTTATGAGAAAAAAAAAAAAACAAACAATCAATGATTTAAAAAAGGACTTCAAACATTTATCAATCCACTAATAAATTCAATTCATGAACCAAATTATATGATGCAAAATTATAGAATTAATTTATATTCATGTTAGGTTTGGGTTTGACTATTTTCATTATTTGTTGAGTAGGTTGGTTGGATCACATTCAATTTTATGTACATTTTCAACTCCACTTATTCTCATGTTCTTTTTTTTTTTTTTCATTAAATCTTTTTTTTTAAAATACTGCATTAAATCTATTTGATTACAAAAGAGAGAAAACAAATCTTTAATAATTTAATGGATTGTATGAAACTTAAATTCTAACCTCTTTGTGTAAGATCTTTTGTACTTCATAGGTTTTGATTTCTCATAAAACATCTCTTAAAGCTTTTAATTTTCATAATTGATTAAATCTTGCAAAATAATCAATCTTGTGATAATTCTAGCATAGATAACACAAAAAACTAACAACATTCAAATTATAACTCATAGAAAAATAACTCATAAAAGTGTACTACCACCATTACATTCAAGTCAAATTCAAGTCATCACGTTTTCAAATTTTTTATCTGGAGATAGTTCTACTCTAAATTTCCCTTTAATTTAAGATGATATCGTAGCTCTAAAGTCTCTTAAATAAAAAAATAAAATGAAGCTCTAAAGTCATATGAAATCTTTTAAAAATGGCTAATGCCTATTTTCATCATTGCTATGGAGACAGAGTCAATTTCCTAAACCATTCACCATTGGAACTTCATTGAATGAGAAAAGTAACAATTCAATTAATTTAAAGAGAAAAAAAACAGAAGAGAGAGAAAAATAAACCAAATCAAAACTTTTTCAATAATTCAAACAGTTTTAAAGATTTGATATTTCCCAAAATAAATCCAAAACAAAACATCTGCAAAAACATGTTCAAAATCTTAGGAGAACCCTAATTTTAGCCTCAAATTTCAGAGTCATCACCATCCCCATTCCTCCACTGTTCTCTGTACTTGCTCTACTGACCCCAAAAAAAAAAAAAAAAAAAAGCCACAAAGAGACAAAAAATCTACACAGAAAGTGAGAATTTTTTTTCCTCATAGAATATGACCAAAAAAGAAAACCAGCTTTCATCCAAAAAAAAAAAAAAAAAAAAAAAAAATCCCTTATTTTTTCTTCTCCACTCGCCTGAAAAAGGCCAAATCAACGCTTAATAGAACAGCCCACCAAAAGAAGTTACCCTTAGCGGCTGCCAAGTTCTCTCTCTGTTTAGATCCATCACTCACAGCAAAAGGGGTTCATGGAATCGCCATATTCGCTTCTGGGTCTTCCTTATTTTCGCCTCTAATGGCGTCTCTTTGATCTTTATTGACTCTGTAGTAGATTACAGCTTTAGGGTTTGAATTTTTGGTTCTTGTAATCGGAGGAGCGATCGGGTATGTCCGAATCGGCGAGCCCGATAACCCAACGGGTTCAGTCTTCTTCTTCTTCAATTGATACCAGAGGAAAACATAGGATACAGGCTGAAGTGAAGCGGCTCGAGCAAGAAGCAAGGTTTCTGGAGGTTAGTCCTCTTTCGTCTCTTTTGTTTGAGGTTTTTGATCGATTTTGACTGTGTTGTGCTGAATTCTCACTTCCCGATTGTTTAAACGCCCATTTCTGAAGTTGGGTACTCGAGAAATTTTGATTGGAGTTTGAGCTGTAATGTGAATTAGCTCTGGAGTTCTTTTTCAATTGTTTCTGGATGAAGAAACTGTTCTGAAGTGTTGGTGTTGTGCTAGTGTTCATGTTTACTTTGATTCTGTTCTGATAGTTCTTAAGGGAAACTGTCAAAATTTGTGGGGCATCTGAGTCCTTGCTTAGTGCCACTGTTGTGGATGTTGATGTCCATTACATAGTTGTAGATTGAATGAAAATTTTAAGTGATTTGTGCTTTGAAAACTTCTGAATATGATGCTCAGTTATAACATTTAGAGATAAGCAGATTATCTTTGTTCTAACAGCTGGAAAATTATGGTGGTGAAATGAGAATTATTGGCTCAAGAGAAATCTTCTGTTTCAATCTTGAAGATAAAAACTATGAATGATGTTCCTTGTTTTTCATGTTCTCCTTTTATTTTGAGCAAAAGATTCAAATACCTACTTGTATACCTCTCTTGAAGGTTTCGAGAATCACCACTGAACTTAAATCACCACTAGATTCAAAAGTTTAAACTTAAAAATTAAGAATGATGTTCACTACTAAGATGCAGCGATAGAGTGAACTGCGTTCGACAGGTGTAAAATTAAAACTCCTATTAGATCACCCCTAGATTCAAAAGTTTAGATTATTAAGCTAGAGTAGACTTCATTGGGCTTCTTGATTGTGATTATTAGCATCGATTCGTAAAGTGGTGTTGATTGGCAGAGTGGAAGTACATTCAAATTCACATCGGTTTTAAGGGGGATTAATTATGTGCACCATTTATGAATTCTAATGCAGGAAGAACTGGAACAGCTAGATAAACTGGACAAGGCATCAACAAAATGCAAAGAGTAAGCATGATAAAATTTATTAAGGATCTGCTGAATTGAGTATCCATTAAAAAAAACACACACACAAACAATGTATGAAACTCTCCAATTCATTTGTGAAATTGCTGTTTTTGAACCTGTCAGAATGCTGAGCAATGTGGAGACAAGACCAGACCCACTTCTCCCACAGTAGGATCTCTGTTCTCTCTTTAAACTCACAGCTTTGTTTGTCTTCAACAACAGACCTTGAAAGATAAAAACCATCTTCTTCTGTCTCTGTTTTTTGTTGGTTGCAGAACCCATGGCCCTTTAAATCCGCTGTGGGATCGGTGGTTCGAAGGGCCGCAAGATTCTAAAGGTTGCAGATGCTGGATATTGTGATGGTGTTTGGATTTCTCTTTGAATTCATACAGATTGGGAGATTGTGATGTTGATGATGGTGGATGATCATGGGCTCTACTACTTTGAAGATTTTAACTCCCATTCTCATTTGTTGTTTGCAGAGGTTTCTTCAACTTAGGTACATTGTGAATAGTTTTTCTAAAGCAAATGTTGTAATTCATTTGAAAATACTTTCCATAAAGGTTTTTCATTTCATTTTGCACATTCTTTTTGGGAATATTATTGATATATAGAAAACATTTAAGCAAATTAAAACAGAAACTTGAAAACCTGATTATTTTATTTATTTATTTATTTATTTATTTAATGTTCTAATACGAAATGATTAAGAGTTTATAAGTGTATGATGAACATCTCTCTATAATAGTTGTATATTAAAAAAGAAATCGATAGTTTTGTTTTCCCCAAATGAAATCTATAGTTTTTCATTTAATACAAAAATTTATATCCTTGTAAATTGTAATGCAATGTAATGTTGTGATAGTTCTAGTTTTTTATATAGTTAATAAGAAAATATCACTATATGCACTAAAATACTATATTTGAGATGAATAAGAAGAGAACTAAAATGAGCATATTGGCAATTGGTGTGTATCATCGATCATGGGTCTGATGTTCAAATTTTTCTATTCAAATATTGTTGAACTAAACAAAATAATATACTTATGATAACCGTTGAATAAATACGTTATTGTTTTATTCTCATCGATTTAAGGCCACTTGAATAATTGATGTAAATCACACAAAATTTTGTTTAAAAAATGTCAAATGTCAAAATTCAATCATGCAAAAAAATCATTCAAACTTAGCAACACAATATTTGCCAACTTGATCACGATTCAATTGCTCAAGACATCTCCTTCAAAAAAAGAAAAGAAGATTACTTAAAACATTATATATCTCTTCAAAGTTTGATATTTGAAACTCAAAGAAGAAGAAAAAAAGGTTCAAATTCAACTCATTAAAAGCATATAATAGTCAATTCACTTTAACAAATTTTGAAATTCTTCTTCAATTTATCAAAGAAAGTGAAAATTTGAAGTAACGATTTTTTTGTAGTTCAATAATATGTGGAAAAAATCAAAGTTATATATTTGAATTTAGAGCCAAAGCAAGCTTAGGTCAGCGGTAATTGACATGTATGAATCACCCCACCCCCAAATGTTGATGTACTCAAAAAAAAAAAAAAACTTGAATTTAGAGTTCAAACTTAATAGCATGACATTCAAATCGAACCAACTACAATCATATAATAGAATTGAAACGACTAATACTAGCATTAATTACACACCTTATTCAAATCCAATCCAATGGTAAAATTTGAAAATTCCGTTAAAGTTAAGTTTTAGAGCTTGTTTGATTGTCATTTTTTCTAATGATTTTACGATCAGATAACAAATCAAAGAAACTCGTGTGAGTGGAAGTAGTGTTTATAAACGAATGGAGGTTTTACACGTTGTTCTCATGCATCAGAATACCAAAATTACAGAAGCCAATCGTCACCGTCCACGTCATTGTTTAAAACCCAATAAACCTCATCCGATCCTCTCCGCCCTCGATCTTCCGGCGGCAATTCCGAAGCTTTCAACTCCCTCTTCTTCTTTGGCATCTCCGTCTCTGTCTCTGCTTTAATCATCATCTTCTCCATTTCTCAATTCCTTCTCCAATTCTCCAAATCCCATTTCCCCCTCACAATGACACAGTCTCTGCAGCTTTTCTCCTCCTCCTCCACCCGCTCTCCGCCCATCTCTCTCCCCAAACACTCCCTCTCTAAACCCTCCCCTTCCTCCGCCGCCTTCCGCTTCCCTTTCTCCTTCACCAAATCCTCAATCAGAGCCTCTTCCTCCCCGGATCTCACTTCCCCAGTCCTCGTTTCTGCCAATGGCTCCAGTTCCGGAGGTGGGGTTGCCTCGTCTTCTGCTACTACCACGGACTTTGTGCCTGTCGCCTCTGATGCCACCTCGATTGATGTCGATGCTGTCACCGAGGCTGAGTTGAAGGAGAATGGCTTCAGGAGCACCAGGAGGACCAAGCTTATCTGTACTATTGGCCCTGCTACTTGCGGATTCGAGCAGCTTGAGGCGCTTGCTGTCGGCGGTATGAATGTTGCCAGACTCAATATGTGCCATGGGACTCGAGAGTGGCATCAGACGGTTATTGAACGCGTGCGGAGGCTCAATGAGGAGAAGGGTTATGCTGTGGCGATTATGATGGATACTGAAGGGAGTGAAATTCATATGGGTGATCTTGGTGGAGCTTCTTCGGCTAAAGCGGAAGTGAGTTCTGTTCTTTATCAAATTTTCATCTTATTGTGTGACAAGACAACCGGTCGAATTATTGCTAATCTGTGTCCTAGATTTTTAAGAGTTTACTGGGTTTTGTCTGGCTTACAAATAGAAGGGCATAATTAAGTTGTTGATTTACAATTGGATTTCAACTTTCTTCTGCCTGAAACTCTAAACTCCACCCAATTTATAGATTCTTATATTGGACCAGTCTTCACTTTCCTTGAAACCTGGTTCTGACTTCTGAGACAGATATTGCCCATTTTATGTTATTTTAAAAATAAGATGGGTTCTTTCATCATTCAACGAGACGTGAGCTTCTGTCAAGGCTTCTAAATGTATACCTTTTTGTCGTAAGCTACTTGTCACGATATCTTGGCTTAAAGTATAAACCTTTATCTTTGGATTAATGAGGGGTTTTTGGCTTAAAGTATAAACCTTTATCTTTGGATTAATTGAGGAGTTTTTGGTGCAGCTATAAATTCTCTTGAAGTGATATTTATGCATTAGCTCAGTTTTTCCAATTCTAAGTAATTATATGGGAAGATGGTCCCGAATGTCTGCTATCTTACTGATGTTTGACTTCGGTTTAAATAGGCCAACAAAAGTCGTTGGGTGCAACATGTATAACTGCTTGCTCTGTTCTATGTAGGATGGTGAAATTTGGACGTTCAGTGTCAGAGCTTTTGATTCAACACTCCCAGAACGCACTATTAATGTAAACTATGAAGGGTTTGCAGAAGGTTACTGATTCTTCCCTAAATGAAATTTTCGTTCTGATATTTGCTGAATTCATACACAATCTAATATAGCCTTTGGAAATGGCGAATTTGGATTGGATGTATCTGCGTTCATTATTGTAGTAATTTCCATGATGTTATTAATCTTGAATTATAATTGATATTGTGTAGATGTGAGAGTGGGTGATGAACTCCTTGTTGATGGTGGAATGGTGAGGTTTGAGGTGATCGAAAAGATTGGTCCTGATGTTAAGTGCCTGTGTACTGACCCGGGATTGTTGTTGCCACGAGCTAATTTGACTTTTTGGAGGGATGGACATCTAGTACGAGAACGTAATGCCATGCTCCCTACAATTTCTTCTAAGGTAGGCCCCTTGCTCCTTCAACTGTCATTCCCTTTACACGAAAATAATTTGTTAATTTGATTTAACATGATATTTGAGTAGGACGGTAGGAGGTTCTACAAAAACCCCTATAATGTCATTTCCTCCCCAATTAATATTGATGACCATTTTTTGAGCCTTTTGCAAATTTCTAACCCCACTAGTGAGGAAGAGTGTTGATATAAGTAGAAAGAGTTTATGGTGACCTACAAGTTGTCGTGTATATAGTATTAAATTTACAGTAACCTATGAACTTAAGCTTTTAGTTTTAGGTTTAGAAGTGATTTAACTGTTACTATTGAGTGCCATGGTGTATAACCAATATTAGAAAGAGTTTCATACTATGACCAGTTCAATCATCCAATCTTGGCAAATTTTCCTGAACCCGAATAATGTGTATAGCTAATTCTAGATACATTGTTTTAGAAAATGCAAACTTTGTATTATTTTAATTATGTTATGTTTCTTAGTGCCAGAAATGTTACCTAGAATTGGAACGACCATTACTGTCCAATCATAATCTAGAACTATTGTTTAATTAGCTTAGATATTCAAACTTTTGATATTGGCATTCCCACAAACTCGCAAGTGTTTTCTATTTACACTTGGTAGAGTAACTAGATTTGTGTAGAAAGAATGATAGTTTGCATCATAAAATTTAGGTCATGTTTAATGTGGTTCCGTAGTAGTATATTACTGTAAACTCTTTATGCAACCTAATGATTGCATCTGTTTCTGGGTCTTAGTCTCATTATCTTTGAGGTTAACCTTTCGTGCAACCTAATGGTGCAAAATGCCCTGACACAGTGACTTATTTTCCAGTCTAATACAAGTTTATTGAATCCAGGATTGGTTGGATATTGATTTTGGGATTGCTGAAGGTGTTGATTTTCTTGCCATATCATTTGTCAAGTCAGCTGAAGTGATTAAACATCTCAAAAGCTATATTGCTGCACGTTCTCGTGGCAGGTAAGCAGAATTGTGGTAATGTTGCTGATTGGTTCTTCTTTTATTCCATTTGGATCTGAAACTATGGACCTCTCATTGTTGATTCTCACCAAATTGTCACTCTAATTCTGTGAATTTCATCTCTAAAATGTTTATATGTGCGCCTTCTAAATATTCATGCTTTTAAATTCGGTATGCAGTGACATTTCCATCATTGCAAAAATAGAGAGTCTGGACTCATTGAAGAACTTGGAAGAAATTATTGTAGCATCAGATGGAGCTATGGTAGCTAGAGGAGATTTAGGAGCTCAAATACCACTGGAACAGGTGCCATCAGTCCAGCAAAAGGTCGTCCAACTATGCAGGCAGTTAAATAAGCCAGTTATTGTTGCTTCTCAGCTGCTTGAGTCGATGATTGAATACCCTACACCCACCAGAGCTGAAGTTGCTGATGTTTCTGAGGCCGTTAGGCAGCGATCAGATGCTCTAATGCTCTCTGGTGAGTCTGCCATGGGCCAGTATCCCGAGAAGGCATTGGCTGTTTTGAGAAGTGTCAGTATAAGAATTGAGAAGTGGTGGAGGGATGAGAAACTCCATGAACCTATGGAACTCCCAGAAGTTGGATCTTCATTCTCAGATAGTATCTTAGAAGAGATCTGCAATTCGGCTGCCAAAATGGGTAAGCTTTATCATATTCTCCAGCTACAGATAATATACCTATACTATTGTTTAGATCTATGCTTTAGAACTATGAGGAACACAAATACTATCTCATATCACCATGTTTTGCTAACAATGCCGACATTGAACCACCATGAGTTGGTATATCGATCAAAAAGGGTTATTTAAATAATAAAGACCTTGGAAGGGGAATGAGTTCAAGCCATAGTGGTCACCTAACTAAAATTTTATATCCTAAGAGTTACTTTGACAGCTAAACGTGGTAGGGTCTGATGGTTGTCCTGTGAGTATAATCGAGGAGGTATTCCAGTCTAACTGTGAGTTTTGTCTCTCTAGCCAATAATTTGGAGGTGGATGCGATTTTCGTCTACACAAAGACAGGCCACATGGCATCTCTCCTGTCCCGTTGCCGACCCGATTGCCCGATCTTTGCGTTTACTTCCACGACATCTGTGAGGAGACGTCTTAACTTGCAATGGGGCTTGATACCCTTCCGCCTGAGCTTCTCCGACGACATGGAAAACAATCTCAACAAAACATTTTTGCTGCTTAAAGCCAGAAACTTGATCAAATCAGGTGACCTTGTAATTGCTGTCTCAGACATGTTGCAGTCTATCCAAGTTATGAATGTTCCATAAGAAAGAAAGAGGGGATTCTGTATGTTTCCTGCTGATGTTTCATTCCTTTAAATTATTTAACGTAATCAAGGCTTCTGGATCTGTTATTTAGCTGCTAGGAAAAGAGATCGAATCTAGCTTCAGGTTTTTCTCCTTAGACCCTATCTGAAACGTTTAGTAGAACTCTTTGAAATTTTTTGCTTTATTTCTTTTTATTCTCTGTAACATTTTAATGGCTATCAGATAAATGTTCTATGAACAAACATGGTCTACTAGCTATTTATGTAATTTTTGTGATAGCAATAAGTAATATTATGTATTTTGGCGTTTGATTGAATTTTGGAGTTGATTTGAAGCATCCTGTGTAGACCCTTTTTTTTTTTTTTTATATGGAAAAAATGGAACCAAAAAGAAAAGAAAATGGAACTAGAGAAACTATATATATATATTTGTAGTTTCTCAGAATTTAGTCTATTTTTGTAACGTTGTTAAAAGTATAGAAATAAGAAATAGAAATGTTAATCAAACATGTCTATTTCTGAAGAAATGAGAATGTTATCAAATGGGTCCTATAATTTTTGAATTTGAGATGGTTTCTTGTGTAACCAAGTATCAAACTATTAATTTAAAATTGGGTTTAGTATAGCTTGAATTATTTTAGGTGATAAGTGTTTTATAAGAAATTTTTAATAAATAAGAAGCACTTAAAAAGTATTTGGATTAATTTAAAAATCATTTTTCAAGAAACCCTTGATAGATAAATTATCTTGACCTAGGAGTTTGGGTTTGGATAACTTTTTTGCAAGCACTTTTTTCTTTCTTTCTTTTTTTTTTCCTTCCTTCTAAATTTCCTTTAGAGTGTTTTTTAAGTATTTTATGTGTTTTTAAAATTATTTTTGATTATCTAACTAAATATTGTGAAAAGTAAAAGCAAAAAAAAAAAAGTTATTTTAATTAGATCAAAAGTACTTTTTAGTGTCTTTCAAATGTATCATAAATCAACCTATTTAAAACAACAATCACATTATACTTTTTTTTTTTTTTTTTTTTTTTTTTTTTTTTCATCAACATTTGGGGTGGGAGGATTCAAACCTCTAACCTCATGGTCGAGGATACATGTCAATTACCGCTGAGCTAAGCTTTCTACATGCATCCAAAAGGGGTTTTAGAGCACAACGACTCAAACCAAAGTCCACAAACAAAACATTGTAGAACATGAGAATATCATACTCGACAAGACAATAAAATGTGAAAATATTCATACATACATCATAAATCAAACCGAGAACTTTAGACAACTTAAGCAAATCACCAATCCATACCGAAACTTTAACAAGATATTATTTTTTACAAAGAATACATAGTCACTTTTTTTTAGTTCAACAACGTTCTGTGAGGTACGATGATTTCAAACTTCTAATATCAAAACCTCGACTTTAGTTGTCATGATGATGGTGATAGGAAAAGAAAATTGAAAAGACAAGAATCGTAAAAGTCTATGGACAAGAAGAAATGATTAATTTAATTTATGAATAAAAACATAGGATTAAATGTTAAAGTCAAATCAGATTGCAGAAGAAACAGAAGAAGATGGCTGAAACTGCAACCAAACCAAGAATCGGCGCTGCTGCAAATTTGTTTGCTCAACCATCAACCTTCATTTAATGTTTAATTCACACTTTCATTTGTTTTTCGATCTTTACTCTCAATTTTATTTACAAAAATAAATATAACTCACTCTTTTCGTCCAATTTTTAGGATGTTTATGTTTTTCTTAAACTAACAAATTAGTTCTGCATCAATATTGACGCAAAAATAACCCGTCAAGGTGAGTATAATTCAACGATAATTGACATTTACCCATTCTTTTGGAGGTTTAAATTACTATACCTCCGCCAAAGTGAGCATAGCTTAACGGTAATTGACATCTACTCTCGACCAAGAGGTCAGAGGTTTGAATATCCCCACCTGTTGAACTCAAAAAAAAAAAAAAAAAAAAAACTATACCTCCACTTTGTGGTACAAATGATAGGTTAAAATATCAATTTGGTCCCTACATTATTATTAATATTATTATTATTATTTTTCTTTTTAATCATTGTACTTTCAAATGTCCAATTTTAGTTCTTTAACTTTTAGTAAAGATTAAAATTGGTTCTTACGATAGTGAGTTTATTGTTAGTTTTTCTTTTAAAAAAAATTATTCAGGTTCGTCTTCCTTTCTTTAAATTTTAGAAATATGTTTACATTATGTTTTTTCTTGTATGAAAATTTTTATTATTTAAGCAATTTCAAAAAAAATAATTTTAAACTTAGGATAGAAACCAATTTTAAGTTTTATTGAAACTACCGAAACTAAATGAAAAATCTAAGGCCCCGTTTGATAACCATTTGGTTTTTGGTTTTTGGTTTTTGAAAATTAAGCTTATAAACACTACTTGTACCTCCAATTTTTTTTGTTTTGTTATCTACCTTAATCCCATGTTTTCAAAAACCAAGTCAATTTTTGAAAACTAAAAAAAAGTAGTTTTCAAAAACTTGTTTTTGTTTTTGGAATTTGGCTAGGAATTCAAAGATGTCCTTGGCAAAGATGAATCCCATGATAAAGAAATTGGAAGAAAACAAGCATAATTTTAAAAAACTGAAAATAAAAAACCAAATGGTTATCAAACCGGACCTAAAGTACAAATTACAATATCAAAATGATATACTTTTTTTTTTTTGAAAAATTCAAAATGATATACTTTAACCGAAAAAAAAAACACATACATGCACATAAATAGCCTTCCACAATAAAAAAAAAAAAAAAAATATGTTTAAAAAAGTTGCATCTTAAAATCTAACAACAGCAATAAACTCCCCATTACAATTTAAAAAAAGTCATATTCTTAAAATCTAATAATAAGAAATTTGTCCATTTGTCCATTTTTTTTTTATAATTGAGGCTTAAATCATCCCATAGGCAACCCAAATTTGAAAAAGAAAAGAAAAGTTTACAAATATTATGTCATGGAAATAAAATATTTACAATTTTAAGTAAAAGATAAAGTTTTATTTTAATCAATGATACACATACATAAAAGTAATCCATGTTAATTAAATTAGAGATAGCCATCAAATTATTTTGATATTTAAATAATCGAATATTAACTACAATTTGAATTTCTATAACAAAAAAACTACCATTTGAATATCATAAATAAAAATTCAAATTACTTGTAAAAGAGAGAGATGTAGCTTTGACAGCCACATGTCAACTGCTACATAGCAATGATTTGAGGCAATTTTTAATATTTTATAAACATTAAAAATAAAAAAAGGTGATTTTATTAATATTAAATAAGATACTTATATTAATTAAAATTTTAAATAATCTCTTGCTTCCTTCATATGATTGATGTGATTTTTAGTGATATATTTGGCATCTTAATGGGTCCCACATTGTAGATTGGTGACCTCTTCAAACTTATTTTTAATTTTTTTTAATAGAAAAAAGTACTAATATTGCCATTATTTGACAATTAATATTTGAGGTAATAAATTTGGTTTTACATCTTCTTTTGATAACGATAATTTTGCACTATATTTAAATGAAAATTTATTGCTGCGAAGAAAAGAAAAGAAGAAAGTTTCTCAAAAAAAAAAAAAAAAAGAAAAGAAAAAGAAAAGAATAATAAGGACAATTTTTTTTTTTTTAAAATCTATTATTAGTTTTTTTTTTTTAATAAAAAACCGTTTATTAGTTAAAATATAACCTTCAAACAATTATTATTATTTTGTTGCAGTTGAAATTCATTTGATTTACTATAATTATTATATCTTTTTTCACGATGTTTATACTGTGATATTCAAATCCTTCAATGTTTAAGAAAACTATGAAAAAAGAAAGAGATTATTGTATACATGAAAAAATCGAAGAAAAGAGTAGTGTCTATATCAATGTTACGTACACTTTTTCCTTAATCATTTATTATGGTGAATAATATTGTAGTTAGTGAGAGAGTTTTTTTTTTTTTTTTTTTTCAACTTACAAATAAAAATATTTATATTGGAAGAAGGGAACAAAACAAACCAAAACCACTATTTTCCTTTACTCTTAATGGTCTAAATTTACATTTAAAATAATGATTCAACACCATCCTCCTATTTTTATTTGTAAATAATTCAAAGAAAATGTTAGATTGTTGTCACACCTAATTTTTTTTTTTTTTTCTCTCTCCTTTTCTTTTCTTCTTCTCATATAAACCGACATAAACTATCTTACTTTTTTCATCAGTTAACATCTATATATATCTCTAAAAGAGTATAGAGTACGACTATATCCGAATTGTTTGTGCACACTTTGGTAATAACAATTTCTTTGGGATTACAATAGTATTTTATTAACATGTCATTCACATTTAGCCACACTATTTCATAATTTATAATTTCGTTTCATAAATCATACAACTTTTTGTATTATAAAAGTTGTCCACACGCCAATAAGAGCATAGCTTATAAGGTTTGTAGTTCGAATCCCCCATCCCACATATTGTCAAAAAAAAAAAAAAAAAAAAAAATTACCCACACTACTATATGATTGTGACTGTGTAAAATTTATTAGATAAAGTCTCATTATTTTCATGTTCTTAGGCTTGTTTGCTCTCGTTTTCCTTTTTGTATTTTCATTAATATAAGTTTTATAAACCACTACAATAGTTTGAGAGGTTGTAACATTTTTTAACATTAGACTTTGTCACGATTACCTATAATATATTTGATAGTATAATTCAAAATAATTGTTACAAACGGTTACCTTTATTATATTATTGAGGAAAGATGATGTAACAATATATCTCGTTGTCAAAAAAAAAAAATGATAACAAAGATGGTGACTAGAGTTTAATAACCTATATAAGCCAATTGTATTATAAATAAGTCATAAACGTAACTCTTAAAAGTTTGACGGTCTTTACAATATCTTAATGTCCTATATTTAAAACCACAAATAATTTGGAGATGATATTTATTTATTAAAGTTAAAATTCAAAACCCTAATGATCTCATTGGTAAGACCATTAATTTGCAAGTACCTTTGAAATCATCAATAATTTGTAAGTAGCTTTGAAATCATCAATAATCTCTCTTCCTATATCTCAAATTATTATTTTTTTTAAAAGGACCATATCTCAAATTATATAGAATATTTGATTAAGCTTTTTGATTACTATGTATAATTATTTAGGTTTCCCTTGGTAGGTCATCAAAATAGGCCTTTTGATAGGTTTTTTTCCTTGCTTTTTTTTTTTATTACTTAAAAAAATAGTACATTTTCATCAACTTTATTATTATGATGGGTGGATTGGTTTGGAATCCCCATGAGTTTGGTTGGATTATTTTTAGGGTAAGTTTTCAGTCAATTTCTTGTGGTGTCTTTACTTGGACAAATGGAATGGAAACAAAAGAAATGCCAAAATCCAAATGCCAAAAGCCAAAAATTTACCAATCACTTTACATTCTTCCCCTACTCTATAAACCAACATGTTTCATAATTCATATATAGTATTAAAATAATCTCTTTGGATAATTTACATAAAACCCAATAATAATATCAACAAATTCTATAACAAAAGAGACATATACAACTTATTTTGACCTCCAACTTTCATATTATATAGGTTAAATTATAAGTTTAGTTTCTAAGTTTTTCAAAACTGTATTTATAGTTCTATGAACTTTAAGAAATGTCTGGTAAGTCACTCAACATTAAAAATGTTTAACAAGTCATTTAACCTATTACATATTTTTTATAATTTATGGATATATTGGACATAAAATTGAAAGTTCAAGAACATATTATAAAACTTTAGATACTAAATTTGTAATTTAATCTTATTTTAGTTTGGTTTTTAGAATACTAAGTTATAGTTTAAAATTTTTACCTTACATTTAAAAGTTTAGGCATTAAAAAATAAAATATAAAAAGTAAAACAAAATAAATAAAATATCCAATTGTAAAATTTATGATGAATGACATTTAGGATAAAGATAAAAAAGGTACAAGCCTACACCAACAAAATCAAACCACATTTATTAACCCATTAGATGAATATGTAGATTTTTTTTTTTAATTTTAAAAAAGAAAAAGATTTTTTTTTTTAATTACTCTTTCATTACTATGAATGTGACCAAAGATAAGATTTGACCTCTCATCTACCCAAGAAAAATTGTGGATCCATTTGATCAAACATTCACTCCCTCTTCAATTGTGATGGAAAATGACACTTTAATTTTTTTTTTCTTTCTATTATGTATTTTACAATTCATTCATCCTTGGCCTCTTTTACCATTTTTTTTTTATTGGCCAAAGTCTTGAATTTTGACAATCTAAGCCCATTAGCTACCAATTAGACTTGTCTCTAATGCTTAGACTATTCAAATTTATTGTTTAAAATGTTAATTTTTCATCTGATGATTAGTGAAAAGTAATTATTTTTTGCGCTTGTTTGAAATGGTTCTTCAAGTGCCTGAGAAAGGAGTTTTACGTGTTAAAAAATTGTTTTTAAAAATTTAAAAGTCATTTCAAGCAGAATTTTTTCGTTTTTTCGACAACATGCAGGGGATGGAGGATTCGAATCACATACCTGTTGACCATTAGTACAAACAGTTCATTTCTTAGTTGAATAGATGTTTTTTTAAGATCAGTACCTATGTTTTTTTTTTTTTTTTTTTTTTTTTTTTTTTTTTTTTTTGTAAATGATTGAAACTATTTTGGTAAGTGCTTTCAACAATTAGTGTTGATTACGATTTAATGCCTATTTGGAATGAATTTTTAAGTGTTTTAAAACTTTTTTTTTTTCACTTACAAACATTTTTTTTAAACATTTAGAAAGTCATTTCAAATGGACCCTTAATTTGACTAAATTTAGATTCTAAGAGTGTTGGGGTGAACATTTTTTATTTTTTTTATTTTTTATTTTTTGAAACTTAACATTTTGGATTGTTTGATCTTATGGTTGAGTTCAAGTACATTTTTTTTACCCTATATTCGGGATATTAATGTTTGGGATTTGGTATGTTTTTCTTTGCTAAATTTAGAATTATTAGTTGATTTTTGGAACACATTTCTCTACAGCTCAATTTCACGAAGTTAGAACTTTAAGGTTAAATTTGATTCCTTAAAAAAAAGGGAATTTTGTTTGTTTGTTTTCCACCTTAATCACTTCCATCTATGCTTTTAATCCCAATTAATTGTCTAGATTCTTTTTTTTTTTTTTTTTTTTTTTTGAAATAATTGTCTAGATTCTTTAACATTAAAAGCCTTGGAAATGCAACATCAAAGGAGTCTTTGAAATTAATTTCAAAAAAAAAAAAAGGAGTCTTTGAAATTAGAGCTTTGGCCATTGAGAAAAGAAAGTGGGTGTCCTTTTGACACTTTTCCCATGTGTCAAAAAGAAAGGAAAAAAAAAAAAAAAAAAAAAAAAAAAAAAAGAAAGAAAGAAAGAAAAGAGAGATTATTGGGAAGTCCACAAGATTGGAGGGTTACCCAAAAATTCTTATTTACATCAAAGTTGAAAATTTATATACTAAGGGTGAATTAACTCATCAACATCTAAATCAATAGTCAACAAAAGCATAACTCAACCAACATGAGCATAGTCCAACTATCAAAAAAACATGTACTAATAGTCAAGAGATCTGTGGTTCAAATCTCCTACCCCACATGTTGTCAAAAAAAAAAAAAAAGTATAACTCAACTGACAAAAAAAACCTTGTACTTTTAAGAAAAATATTTGATTTAAGAATTTGAACAAAAAAATATGATACATTTACAAATATTTTAGAAAATGAATCTACATGTGACACCCGAGGTTAGGAGGGGTACATGAATGAACCGAGATCACATCCGAATGAGAGGGATCCTAAGGACATGAAAGCATGGTCAAGATAAGCTTAAAAGAATTGATAGATACTACCTATACCAACAAGATGCACCTTCCTTTTCGGTGGCTCAATCATAGGAACTCTAAAGTTAAGCGTGCTTGGCTTGGAGAAGTAGAAGATAGTCTTCACTCTCGGAAGCAATTTAAGACGAGTATGGTAACGTGGCCAGGTCGCAGGGGAATATCGGGGTCTTAGGTGCCGAATCCGGATTCCGAATCCTGGGCCTGGGGCGATACACTACATGTTATAGTTAATTTTGGATCACTTCGATGTACAAGGAACTAGCGAGGACAACCCGACACGAGCCCAGAAATAGGATCGAAAAATGGACTCCAGAGGCGAAACGGGCCAAAAGGTCGGGCCAAAAGATCGGAGGGACCGAACCTTGGCCCGACCCATATGGTCGGGCCGAGGCCGACCACTCGACCCACTTCCTTCCGCTTCCGTTCGGTCCCTACTGCCCCTGGTCGCCTCGGTTCAGTCCTGGATCGCCTTCGAACACTTAGAAACCCTAGAGTAGGAACAGGTATTTAAACCCTTCTTCGTGACTGAAGAAGGGATCCCAAACTCTATTCTCTTATTCTCCTCTTGCTCTTACTCTTTTGCTTCCCATTGTTTTGCTTGCTGACTTAAGCATAGGAGGCGGTGTGGCAAGCACTACACCAGTGTGCAGGTTTTATTGTTTTGCAGGCCACGTCTATTTATCGTTGGTGGCACGTGAAGGTCAAGTGAGTTCTGTCTGTCCAGAATTTGCCATCAACACTACACATCCAAATCGTTCTTAAGATAAAGCGTGCAACTTGTCTAAGCACATAAAAAGTTAATATATTTGTAAATATAAAGGCAATTTAGTCTCGAAAGCAAATAACAAGCCCATGTTCCAAAAAACTTTTTAAAGTTGGAGAATCATTAGCTTAATATAGGAAATTTAATCAAAAAATTCAACTAAGTATCATTAAAAGGGCTCACTAATTTAGGTGGTATCGATAACCTTGCTTCTTTAAAGCTAAAAACATCAAAAAGGTGCAACAAACGTATTAGTGGGGAATTTCTTATTTTATCATCCATAATGATTTGGTTAATGGCTTTTGCTTTTAATCATCAAAAGAATATAGATAGAGACAATAATTTGAAACAATACAATGAAGGTTAAAATCACTTTATATTAATTTTATTTACTTGAAATTTTCCATCAAAATTAAAATCTCCGTAGCAATAGAAAATACTGTAAATAAAATTTCACAAATAGATTAAAGTAATCTTAATCCATTTTTTATACGAAAAAAAAAGCTTATGATCGATGTTGATGTCAAAATCCGGACAGGGAGAACTCACATGACCCTCACGCGAGCCTCCAATGAATTTATTTGAAGGGAAAGACGTGGCCTGCAAAAGAAGGAAAACATGCACACCGGTGTGGTGCTTGCCACACCGTCTCCGATGCTTAAGTAAAAAATTAGAGGGAATATGAACAAAACCAGAGAGCTAGAGGAAGAGAAGAGAGAGTTTTCGGATCCCTTCTCCAAGGTTCAAGAATGGTTTATATACCTTGGCCCTTTTTAGGGATCCTTGGCGTTGGAAGATGATTCGGGCTGAACCAGGTTGAACCGGAGCAACCAAAGAACTCCAGGGACCGAGCTGAGGGGAGGAGACATGGCCGAGGGGGTTGGGCCAAGGCCCATTCCCTTCAGCCTTGGGCCAACCCTATGGCCTGATTTCCCTTTGTCCTTGTCTGCTTCTTAGATTTCGAGATGGTCTAGAATTACTTATAACAATTGACACACAGGACAAAGTATGCAAAACAAAATATATAATCTTAATCCATTTTTTATACCGAAAAAAAATGAAGAAAAAAAAATAAATGTTGTCAATCCTTGGAAGAAAAACAATAATTAATTTTCTTGACCAAAATGAAAAATTGAAAAGGATAGTGGAGCTAATTAGGGACCGTTTGTTTTTTGGGAATCTGAGATGCCCATGAGTCAGACATCTGGATTCCCACGTTTGTTTTGCAGTAATGTAAGATACCCAGGTATCTCGAGATGTCCGGGTATCCTAGGATGCCCTACCGGAGGTAATCTAAGTACTTTTGGATGCCCTTTTGAAACATGGGTTTCGA
This sequence comes from Luffa acutangula, assembly GCA_036850905.1. NCBI lineage: Eukaryota > Viridiplantae > Streptophyta > Magnoliopsida > Cucurbitales > Cucurbitaceae > Luffa > Luffa acutangula. The sequence continues at coordinate 46,676,940 of CM072098.1, read as the reverse complement.
AGATTCTCATGTTGTGGGCATCCCCTCTTTACTTTTTTGCCCTTCGTTCATTTTTATATATATTTTCTTTCATCAATTTTCTTTATCTTTATTTTTAATTTTATGATTTAAATAGATTAATGTCCAATAATCAACTTTATATAATTAAGTATATTTATATATTACATTTACATATAAAATAGACTTCAATTCAATTAGACTTCACCTCATATAACATTAATTATATAATTGTCTTTTAGAAAAATATTAAAATTAAAAATAAAATTTATATTTAATATAGCTTTTTTATTTTAAAAAAAGTCATATATTAATATGAATTCTATGAAATAACATAAAAAATGAATGTACACTTAATTAATATAAAAAGAATTAAATTAATAAAAACAAATATATATTATATAAATATAAATTATATTAAATTAATATATTAGTAGGGGCATTTTTGGAACATTACATAAATTTACAACATTTCCAAGAATAAATCCTTCAAAACTATCAAAATATTCCGGGATACCTTATAAATTTTCCTACAAAACAAACGTGGCTATCTCAAGATGCCGGATATCTAAAATTCCGGTCATCTGAGATTCCAGACATCTGAAGATGTCGGACATCTACATTTCCAAAAAACAAACGGCCCCTTAAGGATATAGCATGGCAAATTGGCTATAACAAGTAGCAAACCACTCGCAAAAAGAAAAAAAATAAATAAATAAAATAAACTAAAATAAAAAAATAAAGGTTAGCTTATTTACTCACCTATGGTCATGCCATGGAACTTTCTTTAATTGTACTCTTTTTTTTCTTTTTCTTAAATACAATGTCTTATAATTATATACCTAAATAATCTTTCGAATTGTACTCCCAACACTCATTCTCTCTATATAAGAGTTGTCACAATAATTCCCATCAACTCCTCTTTCGAATTCTCTCTATAGTTTCTCAAAACGTAAAGGGTGAAACGTAATTAAACTTAATTTCGTTTAATTATGGGTTAACTAGTGAAGCGAATGATCCGATTGATTGCGTAAAGCCCGCGGTAGCAACGGAACCGGGGAAAGTATACAGAAAAGACAGTTCTTTTCTATTCTATTAGTATTAGATTAGTATTAGTTAGTGATCTCGGCTCAGTGAGTCCTTTCTTCCGTGATGAACTGTTGGCACTAGTCCTCCATTTTGTCTCTGTGGATCGAGGAGAAAGGGGGCTCGGCGGGAAGAGGATTGTAACATGAGAGAAGCAAGGAGGTCAACCTCTTTCAAATATACAACATGGATTCTGGCAATGCAATGTACTATGACCAAAAAATCAGAGGTTCGAATCTCCTACCTCCAATTGTTTTTTTTTTTTTTCGAGTACATTAACATTTGGAGGTAGGGGGATTCGAACCTCTGACCTCTTGGTCGAGAGTACATGCCAATTCCCACCGAACTAAACTCGCTTTGGCACCTACCTCCAATTGTTGTTGAACTAAAAAAAAAATTGTTTCATTTTCCTTGGTTTTGACTTATTTTCCAACATTTTTTATTGACGTTACTTATTTAAGTTTTTTTTAGTTGATAAACATTTCATTTTTATTTTTTAAAAATAAAGTTATTTGTTTAATTATTTCACTCCCATTCGTTTCTGCATTTTATAAATACTTTATTTTTTATTTTTGAAATAATTTTTATTTTTATTTTTTTTACACAAATGTGATGGAGAGAATTTGAATCATTGACCTTTTGATCATTGTTACAAGTTTTATGTCCACTACACTCAATTTCATATTTCATAAATATTTTCCAAGCAGATGCATTTATGAATTAAATAAAATATAAATAAATAAATAAAAACTAAGAATCATAATGATTATCCGACATAACACATTTGTTAATTTCTTCACTAAAATGAACGAGTAATTGACAGATAATACCAATGGTTATTTAACATCTTTATCTAAACAAAAAGAATAATTACATTTGAAAAAAGCAGAATTATTGTCCCCTTTAATGGAAACCTCCTTCATTATGTCTCCATTTTGTAGCATCTTAGTACTCTTTTTAATCATAAAATTTTGAGAGGAAAAAAATAAATAAATAATAGCAACTCATAACTTTGTTCTCTAAAAATACATTTAACAATTTCGATTTTAATATCCATTTTTTTAAGAATAAATCAAGACTTAAATATAGTTTTGCTGGATTTTTATATATTTCTCATTGCAGATTTTATTTTATTTTTAAAAAATAAAAAATGAAAAACAAAATGATTATTAAAGGAGACCTTAAACTTTTGAATTCTCAAATTTTCTTTTCCTTCTAGACATAATACTCAAAATGTAGGGACTGAATTTACAAATTAATTTATTTCTGTTTTAACTTTTAAGAAATGTGTACTTTTTTTTTTTCTTTATTTCTTTTAGTAACAAAACATGAAGGCTATTAAATAAACATTGCTTCAATTCAATTGCCATTGGACCCACTTTAACCCATTTAAATTTAAATTATTACATTAATCAACAATATATATTTTTTTTTTCAATTTGATTAAATTATTTGATCTTGAAATATTCGGTCAAGAGGGGTTGTAAAATTTTATCAACGAAAGACTACGAATGAAAACAGTTGATTTTTCGTTCCTTTTAGATTGTTTGAAAATTGTTACTCTAGATTTTCAACATTTTTTTTTCTTTTTCTTTTTCATATTCAAAGATCTGAAATTTTCTCTTTCAATTAAAATATAGAGTAAAATAATATTATAAAACACATTTCTTATTTTATTTTTATTATCTTCTTTTTGACAAATACGTGGGAGATTTGAACCACAGATCTCGTGGTTATCAGTACAATTTTATGTCGGTCTCTATATTTTAAAAGCTTCAATTTAAAATAGACTAAATTATCTTGTGTTAATTTCAATCCAATCTCTATATTTTAAAAGCTTCAATTTAATTTTTTTTTAATTTTAAAATTTTCAATATAATCCTAATAATATGAATATCATTAAATATCACAAATTGTCCATACACGTTTTTTTTTTTTTTTTTTTTGATAATCCATACACGGTCATTTAACCATCTAAAATGTTTAACTATTTCCTATTATTTTTTACTCAAACATAAAGTCTAATACAATAAACTAACATAATAAACAAAGTATAAAATATAAGTTCATACATTAAAAAATGTGTTAATATAAGGATGACAAAGACAATATGTGAGGCTTAACTAAAATATAGACCAAATTCAAAATTAAGTGAGGAGCTAAATTAAAACTTTGAAAAATAACGAAGAAACATGCAAACACATTATTTTTTGTCTATGAATTATTGAAAACAGTTTTCGAGCATGGTTTTGAAATGAATTTCAAATATATATATATATTGACTTTCAATAAAAGTTAGGCTAAATTATAAAAAATACCCCTAAACTATGAGGTTTATTTCAAAAATGCTTCTGAATTTTGAAAAGTTTAAAAAATATCCCCGAACTTTTAAAAATGTTTCAAAAATACACTTGCCATTAATTTTTTGATGGAAACTGTTAAAATTAAAGTTTAAAAAATACCCTTGAACTTTAAAAAAAGAAAATTAAAAAAATACCCTTATTGAAAAATGCTTCTTCTTTTTTCCTCCTCTCACCGTAAATTCTAACGGTTTTCATCCAAAAATTAACGACAATGGTATTTTTGAAACTTTTCAAAGTTTAGGGACATTTTTGAAACAAAACCCATAGTTCAGTGGTATGTTTTATAATTTAGCCTAAAAGTTAATAAACAAATAATCTTGTGAAATTGGTTTATGTTATCCAATTTTCCAGTAATGTACTGACCAATAAGAGAAGTACGTGTCCTACATCAACGTACAGAAGCACCGTCCGAGTGACTGCACATTAATAATACGCATCCCCAAAACTTTCTTTGGACTTTTCAACACATTTACTATTTTGCCACCGGAGCTCATCATGGGCTTTCGAGATTCCCGGGGCACAAAGGTCATCAAACAGTCCACACCAACGAAGGCCATTTACGTAAATTCACGATAATTGACTCACAATGAACCAACAGCCGCCACGTTGCATCTCTCGGGATAATATCTCCAGGCTCCACGTCATTAATCCACATTATCAAAAACGAAAATAACCCATGCCATGTAGTTAATGACGTGGCTAATCGGTCCTCGTCAGCTATCTGCAGTTGCTATAAAGTCCAGCCCCAATTTTGCCCACTCCACACTCCGACTTTCGAGAACCACAAAATCCCTGCAAAATTTCTCTATCCTTAATCATCATCTTCACCGGCGACGACCATCGGGCCGGTGAAATGAATATTCCGGCGACCGATTCTTCCAAATCCGCTCTCACTCTTCGAATCTCCGATCATCGCCGTCATGTATTTCACGAAAAGCTCTGATCCGAAATCCAATTTTCTCGTTCGCTTAGTCACGAAGTCATCCGCGCCAGTTCCATGGAATTTCGGGGAAAGGTATCCATTTCCAGCATCCTCTCTGTGAAATTTTTGGTATATTCTGACTTCTTAGGGTTTTTTCGTGTCTGTAATTTTGAATATGTGAAGAGTGGTTGGTGGAGGGGAATGAATTTTGAAGAACTGCAGCATTGATTTCTTGGTTTTAATTTCTCTGATTGTCCATCAATTTTGCGTAGTCTTTCCTTTCACCACCTTGATTTTTGAGTGGGGGCTGAATGTATAAGAGGAAAACTAGAAGCATCGAGTTTGGGTTCATCTTCTTCGATTTTATTCACTCGTAGCCTGTGAATTAATTATGAATCGATGTTTATTAATTGGTTCTGAGAATGGAGCAGAGATGACGAGGGTGCGTAATTACTAATTACTGCATCAAAAAGAGAGCCTGAGGGTTTTAGAGTTCAGATTAAGCTTAAAACCCCCATTTACTCTTTTTGACTGTTCATATTCTGAAAACTTGTTTGTACCTTTTCTTTGTTTCATCTTCAGATGAAGATTCAACCCATTGACATCGATCCTCCAACTGGAAGGGTTCCCATACGCACTGATCCCGGCAAACCGGTTCTGAAATCGCGTTTGAGAAAGCTCTTTGATCGGCCGTTTCCGAATGTTCTAAAGAATTCTTCAGCGGAAAAGCCCATCGCCGCTGGAGAAGCCGCACAGTTCACGATTGAGTTGGAGCCGAGCTCCATCTGTTTGGCTAAAATGGTGCAGAGTTTTATAGAGGAGAGCAACGAGAAGCAGTCGTCGGTGGCCACTGCTGCGAAAAATGGTCGTCACCGCTGCAATTGCTTCAACGGGAACAATAATGACAGTTCCGATGATGAGTCCGATGACTTTGGCGAGTCTGTAACAATCGGATCCTCTGGTGCTGATGTTCCTGATTTACTCAAGGTAAACCCCGCTTCGATTTTTCTCTGAAAATTAGTTCTATGGTTCTGAAACTGAAACTGATCCAAATTCGTTTTGGGAATCAGAGTTTGATTCTTTGCGCCAGTGTAACCGAGAGAAACCTCTTAGCCGACACTGCAAAGATCGTTGAGAAGAACAACAAAATTCACAAAAGGAAGGACGATTTGAGAAAAATTGTTACAGATGGACTTTCATCTCTCGGTTACGATTCTTCAATCTGTAAATCAAAATGGGACAAATCCCCTTCACATCCTGCAGGTAATCCATTGCGCTCTTCTGGAAACAGAACAAAACAATCAAATAAACAAACAAACAAACCCCTCCATTTTAGATTCGAATTAAACTGAAAATTCTGCGTGTAGGGGAATATGAATACATCGATGTGATGGTGGAGGGCGAGAGATTTCTGATCGACATAGACTTCAGATCGGAGTTTGAAATCGCCCGTTCGACAGGAATGTACAAGGCGATCCTCCAATTACTCCCGAATATCTTCGTCGGCAAAACGGATCGTCTAGGGCAAATCGTGTCGATCGTATCGGAGGCTGCGAGACAGAGCTTGAAGAAGAAGGGAATGCACTTTCCGCCATGGAGGAAAGCCGAATACATGAGAGCCAAATGGCTTTCCTCTCACATCAGATCCAAACCTTCAAATCCATCGATAAAGGAGATCGAAATGACGAACGAGAACAGCGAGCAATCGCCGACAGAGACGGATTGCGGAGAATTCGAATTGATATTCGGCGACGAAACAACGACGTCAGGTGAGAGTGATTCAATCGATTCATCGCCTCCGCCGCAGAAAGCTTTGAATGGCGGCGAGAAGGCGGCGGTGGCAGTGACGGCCTGGCAACCACCGGCGATCAAACCGAAGAGTCTCGAAAGAGGAGCTAAGATCGTTACGGGATTGGCATCAATCCTCTAAGAAAATCCGTAAAAATTTTGTTTTTGTTTTTTCTTTTTGGGCATTGAAAATCTCAAATATCATAAACAAAAGTTAAAAAAAGAAAAAAAAAAGGATAATTAAGTGGGTAAATAGTAAATATCAGGAAATGTATGTGCTTTTGTTTAATTGAGAAAAAAAAAAAAAAAGAAAAGGAAAGAAAATCCTTCGGTTTTTTGGTTGTAAGGGTATTCTACTCTCTGTAATGGGCAGCAAATTTGGCTTACCCAATCTTCCTTGTAAAAAATTATAAATATATAAATATATTATCGAATTTTGAAATATCAATTTGTAGATTTTCTACAAAGTTCGAGTTAAATTTAATGTTTTTTTTTATAAAACCTTTTACTTTTTAATTAATTCATATAATTTTATTTATTTTTTGAGTACATCAACATTTGAGGGTGGAGGATTCGAACTTCTAACCTCATGGTCGAAGGTATATGTCGCTGAGCTAACCTCGCTTTGGCTAATTCATATAATTTTTAGATTCTTTTTAGTTTCTTTATAAAGTTGTATGGATAGAATTGAATTGGAGAGTGAGTGCTCCCTGAGAGGGAACAGCTGGATGACTTTAAAGCTTATTTTTGCAAAATAATTTTACATAAAAAAATAAAAATTTCTCGTCTTTTGAGAACTTTCCTTTCCCCTTTTAATTTTGAAAATTCATTTTATTTATTAATTTTCTTTTCGTGTGAGGGTCTCGTGGGATCTCGAACGCCGGCAGCCAGAAGAAGACAAAATCTCATTTATTTATTAAAAAAAAAAAAACAAAACAACTTTTAGTTTTAGGCCAGGGTTAAAATATTAGTTTATGATACAATGGAAATCTCGACTTATGAATTAGGCTAATTTTTTTTTTTGGCTAAATTAAAAAAAAAATGCTGAACTATGGAGTTGGTTTAAAAATTGCCCCTGAACTTTAAAAAGTTTAAAAAATATCCTTAAACTTTAAAAATTGTTTCAAAAATACTATTATTGTTAATTTTTTTAATGAAAACCAATAAAAATTTCAGTTTCATTAATACTCTTTAACTTTCAAAATATTTTAAAAAATAACTTTATTAGAAAATGTTCTTTGTCTTTTTTTTTTCTTATCCCACCGTAAATTCTTCATGAAAATTAATGGGAAGTTTTACCTATTTTTCATGTATTTATACGTAAGGAGTTTTTCTTCTCTTTCAACACATCATCGCAAGAGCTTGACTAGATTTTTTACGGTTCTAACGGTTCCCATCCAAAAATTAACTGCAAGGATATATTTGAAAAATTTTGTAAAGTTCAAGGGTATTTTTAAAACTTTTTACAGTTTAGGGACATTTTTGAAACAAGCCCATAGTTCAAGGATATATTTTTTTTTTTATAATTTAGCCTTTTTTTTTTAAGAATATAAGAAATTTCTTTCTAAATAAAATATGTAATAATATTCAAGACCTCAATTTTGATTCCATTAAAATTCATGGAAGAAAATCAATTTAATATTTCCGTGATGGAAATTGGATTTGTATCCTTTTTTATCCATATGAGACTCAAACAATTATATTTTTTTATATCATTTTTTTAATCATTGTGACTGCTAAATTTTTTTAATTATATATAACAGTTTAATGTGCAATATGCATATAATAAATTATTCTGAAAATTAATAATTAATATATCATTAATTTAATTTGGATGGTTTTCTAAGAAACCCACCCAACCTTTTGTTTTAGAGAATATGGTTTCACTATTTTTTAAATAAATATTGATGGGTCCATTTAATATTCTCATGATTCCCTCTTTATTTTCTTATTATTATATATTTTTTTTTGGTTGTTACCATTTGAAAATATAATAAATTACAATGTTATACTCCAAGCCAAACAATCATTGACACAATCAAGACAATTTATTATTTAAAGCTTAGGTCATGAAAAGATGCTCATTAAATATTTAAATCTTTGCTTATAAGTATATCAATTTATTTTCTAATTGATTTTATTTAATATTTTACCCAATTAAATATCAAATTTGAATATCATTTTCAGAGTTTTTTTTTCTTCTTTTTTTTGTTGGATTAAGGTCAAATAAATGGTAGAGTTGAATAGTTCTTCTCCTTGACTTTAGGTTCAAGTTGATTAAGCTTGATTATAGAGTATCGTCAAGTCAATTAAAAATCAATTTGTTGAATATGACTTTTTTTTTTCTATATAAAACTGGATTAAAAAAAAAACTTTATATATTTCAATTAATTGTGTATTTTGAGCTTATTTATAGTCAACCATTTATTGGAAATTGTGACCAATAATCATTCATAAGAGACAAATTAGTTTATAACTGTATTAAAATTATAATAATGCCCAAGGCTCCATCAAATAATTTGAGGATAGAAACGTAAAATATAAAATTTCTTTTTACATTGAAATGAAGAATATTAGGGAAAAAACTTGACTCTATACCGGTATATAATGTAGTAATCTGTCTACATGTCATCATTAAAATCTTGACAACTAGCTAGGAGAGATAATTTTTTTTTCCCTCATTTTCTACATTTCTCTTTCTTAGTTGTCAAAATTTTAATGGGATATGTAGATAAATTCCTACATAGCCAAGTTTTGTTCAAATATTAGTACATATTTACGTTTTTTTTAGAATTATTTGTGATATTTTAGACACGTAAAACAATGTAATTCATTGTTGAATGAATTTGAATTTTTCTAGCATTAGTTTGGAAAGTTTGGTTTTTATAGCCTTTGTTTGGATTGTTATAAAATGAATTATTGTTTTCTGTTTGATTAATAAATGTAGTCTATATGTAACTTGAATTAAAAAAAAGTCACATTTTCAACTTGCAAGCCAAACACTCATTTAAAAATTTGAACTCCACATTCTTGTGATTATTTTCCAAAAAAGGAAGAGAATTTACTCGATCAAATGAAATTATAATAGTGAAATAATCAGTAAATTATAATATAGTACAATTTATATTATTGGAGAGTTTTTTTTTAAAAAAAAAAATTAATAATGAATACGTCTTATTCTGGATATGGCCTATTTATCATCACCATTAAATAAATTAATACATCATTTTCTATTATTTCAATTTATAGTAAATATAAAAGTGAAATTATGAGTAATAGAGACCCTTTAGAATTATAATATTGCACATCACTCTCGTATTTTTTTTAGTCAACTATTAGAGCTAATGAAAATTCAATTGACTACGTGAAAAATAGTTTGTGCATCCAATAAATCGATATTCAAATAGTGTTTAAGTGGTGATTATTTATAAATTGATATAGAAAATTGATAAAATGATTATAGTTTTTTTTATTATTATTATTATTTTTTTTTTAGTATTTGAGAGGTTAATTTATGAGTGAAGGATCAATGCTTTGCGCAGGCAAATGGTTGTTGATGTAGCAATATATATAATTTAGTCCAAATGAAAATTTGTGGTGCAACTGAAAATTTGTGGTAGAGATTAATTAATATTTTAAAATAAATTATTGAAAAACAACTATAGTAAATTAGTAATGAGACACTTGATTATGAGATCCACCATTTATCACGTAAGCATTTGAAATACTAAAAATAAAATAAAATAAAATGTTGGGTTGGAATTAAGTTTGTAAACATAAAACTACAACTTTGGTTTGGTTTTTGTTTCATTTTGGTTTGTCCATTCAATTTTCCGTTAATAACTAACGGTTTACTGACCTGACATAATTTTCTATTTATAAAATTAATTTTTAATTTTTTAAAATAAAAACAAATTAAAATAATAAAAATATTATTATTTTCTAATATTTTTATATTTTTATTTCTTCTCTCTTCTTCCTCTTCTTTTTCTTCTTCCTCAATCCACCACCAAACCACTCATCGGCTGACCGCCGGCAACCGTGGCTCACCATTGACAACAATTTTTTTTCTCTTTTTCTCTATTTTCTCTCATTTTCTTCTTCTTCTCTTTTCTTCCTTCTCCAAACTTTATGTTTTTTTTTCTTTTTTTTTTTATTTTTATTTTTTAAATCGAAACGAAGGAGGGATCTGGGAGTTTCAGCGTTTCGGCGTTCTGGTCAGATCTGGGTGTTTGAAGAAAGGGAAAGAACTCACGCGATGTCGACACCCTTGGTTCCAATCCAGATCTGGGAGTTCGAAGGGGGGGCCACAACACACTCTCTCCCTCGCCCGTCTTCTCTGTCGGCAACCAGAGACCCGCAAGTCGTCGCTTGTTCTCTCCCTCGTGCCTCCTCAACGTCGGCAAGTCGATCTTCCTCCGTCTTCTTCGTTCTCCTCCCTTTTTGGCTTGAGTAGCAAGAGATACCTCCTCCCTCCTCCGTTTCCAGCGCCGGAAATGGAGGAGGAGGGAGGTCCCTTCTCTCTCCCTCTATTTTCTTTTTAAAAAAGAAAACTTGGAGAAAAGAATAGAAGAGAAGAAAAAAAAAAGTTAGTCGGCGGCGACCGTCGTCAGTGTGCTGAAGGAGGGAGAGACAGGGAAAGAAATAATAAAATTATTATAAGATAATAATATTTTTGTTATTTTAATATATTTATATTTTTTTTAATAAAAAATTAGTGTCACGTCAACATTCCATTAATTATTAACGGAAAATTGGATAGAGGGACTAAAATGAAACTAAAACCAAACCGGAACTAAATTGTTGAGTCTTAGAGACCAAAATAAAACCTAACACAAACCTTGTCGACTAAAACCGTATTTTCCCATAAATTTTTTAGTATGGAAAATTTTCATTGTATTTTTGCGTATCAATGAAGTACAAAGTACACAATACCTCCTAGTAATAATATATTAAATATGAAAATAAAATTAAAAATATCTTTAAAAAAAAATCAAAAGAAAAATACCATTCGCCAATCCCACATATCAAAGCCAAATTTTGAACAATGGGAAAAGAAAACCATACACTTAACTAAGCTCATAATCTCCACTTTTGCAATCAATTGTTCTTTTTCATTAATGCTTTAAGATTTGAAAATTATAAATATAAAAAAACTCAATTATTTGTATCAAGACACATAATCCAAGTACATACATTACTCAAGATGCTCTTTCTAATATAAAATGTAAACATTTTAAAATATGAAAGTAAGAGGAATAGGGAAAAAATTTAAGCTTTTTAATGTCACCAAAAATTTCAACTTAGGATGTTGATATTTATTAAAGTCCAAATCATGGTGCAAAGATCCAAATGGAATAAAGTTATGTATAATGTCTTGTCAGAGAGAGTGCAAAATGCATTGGTGAAAAAAATAATTAAAAAAATTACTTTCAAACATTGAGAACAAAGAATTATCCAATGTAGTTGTTATTCTCGTAATCGTCAGATGTATGATATATTTTTTCAATTTCTCTTATGAGTTTAAAAGTGAGAATCGCATTATGATTGTCACTTTTATAATTAGATATATTGTTGTTGCCAAAATTCAGATAGGGGAAAACTGATCACCCGACCTTCACATCACAACAATCGTAAATTTGTTTGAAGGGAGAGATATCAACTGCAAAACAAGGAAAATATGCACACCGATGTGGTGCTTGTCACATAAACTATAATGCATAAGTCAATAAGGAGATAGATATAGATATGACAAGTAGAAAGCAAGAGGTAGAAGAGAGAGAGTTTAGAAGTTAAGGTTTCGGATCCCTCCTCCAAAGTTGAAGAAGGATATTTATATCTTGGTCTATTTTAGGGTTTCACTTGTTTGAGAATGATTCAGGTCGAACCACGCCGACAGGAGATCCAATGTTGAGGCCGAGGCCAGAAGCCCAATTCCTTCAGCCAATCTTTGTTCCGAGCCTGATCTTTTGTGATCTTTCTCGCACTTGATCCAAGCTGCTTCGATTTGTTCCTCAATTATTGGAACAGTGCAAAATCATGTATAACATGTTATAATAAAAAAGAATTCAATCTCATTCCTTTAATAGTGTAAAAATGACAATCATATTAATTAAATAAAAACAGTGGTGAATTTTTTTTTAAAGGAAGAAAATTAGCTATCAAAATGGATAAACTAAATGAGAAATGAGAGCTTTTAGAAAGTTGTCTATATCCCACCCCCAGTTTTAAGGGTTTCTTTTTCTTTCCTTTTATTATTATTATTTAAAAAAAGAAAAAATGTTGGATGACCCTTTTTCTGAGATGGAATTGAGTACTCACTTTTTTTCTTTTTTTTTTTTTTTTTTTTTTTTTTTTTTTTTTTAATTTTAGTTTTTATTGTTTGAAACATTGACAAAATTAACCAATTTCTCCTGATTTAACTTAATTCAAATACCGATTTAAATGATTTACTAGCCATAAAACGATCACCTAATTTGTTCCGTGGTTAAAGCACTTTTACTTATTTCGAAGCATCCTATTTGCTATCTCCACCCCATATTTTTGATTTAATGTCTACAAAAGAAAAGAAAAAAAAAAAAAAAAAACCCCACAAAATAGTTCTATATTATGAAAATTGGGTGTTAATGAAAAAGAAAAAGATGGGTTAATTTCAAAATAATTCTAAATTTAGAATAATTCATTTCTAGAGAAATAACTTTGAGTAAAAGTACTTTATTTTTGTTAATAGTTTAAAATACATATTATTTATTAAGAAAAAGTACATTAAAAATAACAAAAATCTTATAGAATTAGATCTTGATAAAAAAGAAAGAGATTGTATGACACATTTTAGGGATATTTGCATCTTTTTCTTCCGCTAAGAAAAGAATGTAACTTTTTTCCCTAGATAACAAAATGATTACCTTAAGGAATAACAATTTTTCTAAATTAAAAAAAAAAAAAATTAACAAGTGCAAAATCAAATCACTAACTCATAGTTCATCTCAGGCTAACGATAAAAGATCACTTCTAAACTTAAACATAATTTAATTGGTAAGATGTTAGTAACCTCCTTAAAGATTATAATTTTGAATCTCCACCTCTTCATTTGAATTAGCATCTCTTTTTTCTAATTTTCACTTATCTTTTTATGTGTATTATCTAAAATAGTAAATTTTGTATTTTTCTATATACAAAGTCTTTTTTTACAAAATTGTGCTTAATTTCATATTTGGCAGTTCGACTAAGATCTCTTCTTTAGTTGGAAGAAGAATTCGACTTTTTTTAGAAACATATTGAGAGAAAATTGGATTTAGTTAGACAACGTTTCTAGGATGTTAATGGGGTTAAAAAGATTGGAGTTTGGTTAAATGTATTTACTGAAATAGCTTAATCCCTTTTTTTGCTAAAACCCGTACTGATGTGAGTAAAGCTAGAACAATAGTGGTATATTTATATCATTTATAGGTGCGACTAACTCTTCGTAAGGTAAATGTATGAGTTTCCAAGATAAAAGAGCTTGTAGCCAATTCGAAACAAAAATGCATAGAAATATGGTTCCCCAAATGTATAACTACTGTAAGGGACTACCGGACACACACAGATCTCCACAATGGTATGATATTGTCCACTTTGGGTATAAGCCCTCATGGCTTTGCTTTTGGTTCACCCCAAAAGGCCTCATACCAATGGAGATACTTGTCCTCCGTTATATACCCATGATCATCCCCTTATCTAGCCGATGTGGGACTTTGGACGCACTCCCAACAATCCTCCCCTCGAACAAAGTACCACCGAGCCTCCCCTCAAATAGTCATCTATCCGTCCAACTCTCTAGGCTTCACCGCTTTACCGAGAGTTCTTGCTCTTATCTAGGACGACTCATCTTCTCCGGAGTATACCCGCCCACCCAGAGCTCAACCACGGACCTCCACCATGACTATTAAGGCTCACAACTTCTTTGTTCGGAATCCGAGGATTCCACCCAACATGGCTACTCCCGGGGCATGACTCTGATACCACTTGTAAGGGACTACCGGACACACATAGATCTCCACAATGGTATGATATTGTCCACTTTGGGCATAAGCCCGCTTTGCTTTTGGTTCACCCCAAAAGGCCTCATACCAATGGAGATACTTGTCATCCCTTATATACCCATGATCATCCCCTTATTTAGCCAATGTGGGACTTTGGACGCACTCCCAACAATCCAACAATTGTTATGGGACTACCGGACACCCACATATCTCCACAATGGTATGATATTGTCCACTTTGGGCATAAACCCTCATGGCTTTGCTTTTTGTTCACCCCAAAAGGCCTCATACCAATGGAGATACTTGTCCTCCCTTATATACCCATGATCATCCCCTTATCTAGCCAATGTGGGACTTTGGACGCACTCCCAACAATCCAACAATCCTCCCCTCGAACAAAGTACCACCGAGTCTCCCCTCAAATAGTCATCTATCCGTCCAACTCTCTAGGCTTCACCGCTTTATCGAGAGTTCTTGCTCTTATCTAGGACGAATCCTCTTCTCCGGAGTATACCCGCCCGCCGAGAGCTCAACCACGGATTGTTGGATTGTTGGGAGTGCGTCCAAAGTCCCACATTGGCTAGATAAGGGGATGATCATGGGTATATAAGGGAGGACAAGTATCTCCATTGGTATGAGACCTTTTATGCTGAACCAAAAGCAAAGCCATGAGGGCTTATGCCCAAAGTGGACAATATCATACCATTGTGGAGATCTGTGTGTGTCTGGTAGTTCCTTACAAGTGGTATCAGAGCCATGCCCGGGAGTAGCCGTGTTGGGTGGAATCCTCGGGTTCCGAACAGAGAAGTTGTGAGCCTTAATAGTCATGGTGGAGGTCCGTGGTTGAACTCTGGGTGGGCGGGTATACTTCGGAGAAAAGGAGTCATCCTAGATAAGAGCAAGAACTCTCGGTAAAGCGGTGAAGCCTAGAGAGTTGGACGGATAGATGATTATTTGAGGGGAGGCTCGGTGGTACTTTGTTCGAGGGGAGGATTGTTGGGAGTGCGTCCAAAGTCCCACATCGGCTAGATAAGGGGATGATCATGGGTATATAACGGAGGACAAGTATCTCCATTGGTATGAGGCCTTTTGGGGTGAACCAAAAGCAAAGCCATGAGGGCTTATGCCCAAAGTGGACAATATCATACCATTGTGGAGATCTGTGTGTGTCTGGTAGTCCCTTACAACTACCAAATTATAAATCTTAATACTAAGACCTTGTTTTGATCACAATTTTTTAAAAACAATTTTAGAAAGTAGATAACAAAACAAAGAAAATCATAAGTGAAAGTAGGGTTTATAAACTTAATTTTTAAACCCCAAATGGTTATTAGACAGACTTCAATCTTCTAAAAATTTTATTTGTAGAATAAATCATCTAAAACATCTCATTCTCTCTAAAAATCCTCTTTAGGACAATTCTATTCTAGGACATTTTATTTTGTCCCATTGTTTTTCTTTCCTGAGAGCATAGTCCAAAAAGAAAATAAAAAGTTTGGACCTACAACTCCACACTACAACAAATTATACCTTTGATGTCGGACGAAAAAAAACACACGGAACTTTTAATGTCAGACGAAAAAATGCGTGAGGCTTTTAATGTCGGACGGATGAAAAGGCGCCTTTTTGAAATGTCTCCAGACTTTTAATGTCGGGCATTATTGTCCGACATTAAAAGCCTCCTTTAATGTCTGGCATTTAAAAAAGAAATAATCTTTTTCTCTCCCCGAAAAGCCATTCTCTCAACATTCTCTCTCCCCAAAAATATTCAGCTCGTGTCTTCACACACCCAAACCCTTCACCTCTCTCTCGATTGCGGCTTGTAACCCACCGACGACAACTGAAACTCACAAACGATTGAAGCTTTGCAACTCCGGTGCGATTTCCCCTCACTTTTTTGTGGTTTCCTCTCACCTTTGGCACGATTTTCCCCTTCTCACGATGGCGATTGAGTTCTTAATCTCTGGGGTGACGTGAGTTTCTTTTGTTTGTGGGTTTGTGGGTTTAAAATGTAGATCTGTGGCACGATTTTCCCTCACCTTTGGGTTCGGCCGCGTTCGTGGGTTTATTCCATGTGGTTGTTCGTGCTTAGATCTGAGATCGTGGTGGTCGTAGGTTCGTGCATAAATGGATGGAGAGATCCTCAAGCAGTTAGCTTTATCAGAAGCTGAAAATTTGTCTTCTTATCAACCGCTAGAAAAGCAATATAAAGACAACCAAAAAACTATAGTCGCCGATGGAGTGAAGAAGGTATCATTTCTCACCCTCGCTATTCTTTTAACTTTATGGCAAGATTGCTTTTTGATGAGCCCTACAAAAAGAGAAAAATGAAGGAAAAAGAAACCAAAGATTGTGAAATTGCAAGCATTAAAAGAAAACAGTGGAAAAATCTCAGTGGAAGCTCTGTTGTCTAATTTTCATAGAAATTTAATTGTTACTTTTCAATCTATAATCTTGCATTAATTGCAGGCGTTTAGCATATTTTGGACTTCCAACTGAGGAAAATGTAGGCCAAATTGTACCTAAACCAATTTCTAATCAAATCCTTGATTCTCCTACCAACAAAAAATTTGAAAGAAAAGATAGTACAAAAATAAAGCTAGGGTTAAATCCTAATTAAAGGCAGATCTCGTTTAGAGGACATAGCATTGATGTATAATGTACAGACACTTGGAGTTTCTTTAAAAATGGGGTACCCCACATTTATCCCAGCAGTAAAACAGAGTCTCAAATGGGTTGAAATCCATGAAAGTTTCATCCTTAGTCATTATTTACATTACTTGTTAAAATGTAGGTCTTGCCACATTGATAAAAATCTATAGTTTTTTTGGGACTAGGAATGCTCACGTCGTTTTACAGTTTTGATGAAGGAAGGCCTTGGTAATATGATTCCATAACTTGGCTTTAACACCTTTAAAAGGATGACCCAATAAAACAGGATTCAGGAGATCCTTTACATTCCAAGGAGTAGCCAAATGCCATCCAAAAGTAGTAAACATTCTACTCCAAAAATTCTTGTTTGGAGAGAGGTGCTTTCTTGATCCAACAGGCCATGAGGGTAATATTCCTTGTTTTTTTTTTCTTTTTTCGTTTTTGTCTGTGATATGAATGTATGGTTGATCTGCAATCAATTGAAACTTTCTTTTGAAATCCTTTTAATCAGTGTGTGGTATGAGCTTCATTTTCATGGGTTGTCTGAAAAATTATTTTGAAAATGTTTTTCATTCTTAGTTTTCAAAACTATATTTTAGTAGAGAAATTATTGCTTTCCTATTTCTGAATTTGTGCTGTAGTCATAAATTGGCTCCATTTTTTTAATTTAATTGCATTTTCCGACTTGTATGTAGCTAGTTGATCTAAATGCAGCCTCTCATTTTTGTTCTACAACATTTGTATTCATTATCTTTTCTTGCTGTTATGTTGGTGTCAAAAGTTTATGCATGAAGTTGTTAAGCTTGGATTGACAATCATGACTAGTTCTCTTGAATCTATGCCAAACTTCTACTCTCATACTTCTATGATGATCAATTCTCCCTTGATGGAGAAGCTTGGATTGATTCTTATTTGTCCTGCTATCATGACTAGTTTTCTTGAATCTATGTCAGACTTTTACTCTCAAATTGATTAACCATAAATGGTCATTTTCTTACTTCTAAAGTCATCACTTCTATTTTGAAATTTTTATTTTTGTGTATTTCGAGGTGCATAACTAGCAAAAAAAAATGACTAGTTTTCTTGAATCTAGTCCTTGTAGCCAAGATGTTACTTATATTTGAAGAGTGTAAGTGTCTGGCTAAGCTATTTGTTTTAAGACTTTTTTTTTTTACTATTGGAGATCATGTTCAGTATTCCTTAATCACTTGTAAAAAGGTAAAAACTAACATGATACCAAAAATTATTATTATTAATTTTTTGTCTCAAATGGTGATCCATTTTTCATACTTTAATTGGAATTTTGGGTTGAAACTTGCAATGTAGTGAATATTGAATTTGTATGAACATTTCTCGATGATTTGGGAAAGTGAAAAAGTTTGAGTAGTTATTAATTTAGTTTCACTTGTTTTCCATTGAGTTTTTATGTTTATGAGGTTTGCTACATTATTGTACTTAATTGTTTTCGTTGATAAGTTGAGTTGTTTCATTAAAAAAGTTTCAATGGTTTTAGATATGTGCAAATGATTGAGTTGTTAAAAGTTTAGTTTCATTGAATTGTTATTTCAATGATTTTAGATTAGCGCAAATGATAATTGAGTTGTTAAAAGTTTAGTTTCAAAGGAGGGTTTTCATCTTAGTTCACGCAGGCTGTCTAGTAGTGATACGAGTACAGAGACGTGATTCAGGAAAGTGGGTCACCTTGAACAAAATGTGAGGATGAGAATTGCTAGATTACTGATACTTTCGAAATCTTGTTGAACCGAGGTTAGTGAATTCTAAAATGGTGTGGTTTTTTGTCCAATCTACTTGCTTTTGTGGTGATTTGAGTTTTTAGACACACGTAAAAATGTTAGTTTGTTGTAATGTGTTATTGATTGAACAAGGAGCAATCACATAACTTATTCTATTTTCAAAATTTTGGAATATTGTCGAAGCAAAACCATGGAGTGCTAAACTATTTGATTTACATTTATTTTCACTACAACAAATTATACTTTTGATGTCGGACGAAAAAAAAAACGCACAAGACTTTTAATGTCGGACGAAAAACGCGCGGGGATTTTAATGTCGGACTGGTGAAAACACGCGTGTTTGAAAATTTTTTGGGCTTTTAATGTCGATCTGCCCGACATTAAAAGCATTCATTTAATGTCAGTTTTTAAAAGCCCATTTTTAGCTATTTTCCTCGTTTTAGCGGTCCACATAAAAACATCATCTCCTTTTTCAACGTTCTCTCTGAAACTAGGGTTTTTACTTGTTTGTTCGAAGCCCTCGCAGCCGATTCCCGAATCTCCAAGATGGTAACTCTTTCTTCCTTGTAGTGATCTTGTTTTTTGTATTCTTGCTTTTGATTCGTTTTGTATTACACTTCCGATTGATTTTTATTTTGGGCGGTTTTATGATGTGAGCTTTCTTAATCATTCGCAATCGTCTCACAAGACCTTCAGAATCAAAAAGTTGGCAAAGAAGATGAGACAAAACAAGCCTATTCTTATTCATCTCTCAGGTTCTTCTTTCTTGTAAGCACCCTCTCTCTCTACTGAATACATTTGCGATTGTGTTTATGTTCATGTTCGTCCATTCGTGCTTTCCTCTTAGGTTTGGTGCTTCAAGATCCGTCCCTCAGGTTCTTCTTTCTTGCAAGAATATCAAAATTAGGGCTCAAATTAATGCCTCATTATTTTGTACTGTATGCTTATGTTATTTGCTTGGGTGATTCGGTCGAAGCTCAACTAATTTCTGTAATTCTCTGATGTTCTTCTATTTTTCTTGTTCTTTCTCTGATTGGAGCATTTCAGCCATTGGTTTGTACTTTGACCATTGTTGCCAAATAATTTTATATTTTATCGAATTGGATTTGTTATTTCATTTGCAATTTCGATTCCTTTTGAAATAATCAAAGAAATGCTTTGGAAGAGGTTGATCCAGGGGTCACTTTGACGTTTCTTAGGGGATTAATCTTGTAAATTTGGTTGTGTAATAGAAAATTATCTTACAAATGGGAAGGAATTGAAGCTTAAATTGATAGCTAGACAAATTTTAGGTGCATTTCCTTAATTGAATTGCTCTCTTGACTATGAGTAGATAGATTTGGTCATTCAGTGCTCTGTGAACTTATTGAACATTAAGATGAATTATTTATGGAGTTTTAATCTTCTTCTCGGCTTCAGTTGTGCGTGAAATTGTTCTGTCATTGTTTTCTCTGTACCTAGATGATTGTTGCTTCGGGATATCATCATATAGTGATACTATTATCTAAGATCTAATTTCTTTTGAAGTTATAATTTATGACTTTATTCTAAGTGCGGTTAAAAATATCAATATCTACTGTTCTTAATTACTGGCTTGTTAAGTCAAAGTTAACCGTAGAATTTTCCTTCTATGAATTACTGTGATATAAACCTATACAAATGTGCTTGGACAAATCTCTGATATAAACCTATAAGAATAACTTATATTCTCTCTCTAGTAAGAATAACTACATAAGGAAACTGGCTTAGGCAATTAACATTAGTGAGCTGTTTTTTTTTTTTTTTTTTTTTTACCTTATTCTCTTTTTGTAGTCTGTACAAATTATAAAACTAATTTTAGTATAAAAATGAATCACTAATTGGAAGAAATTTCCACTTTCATCTTTTTATCTGCTATATGATAACATATTTCTACATGAAAATTGAGGAAAAGTGATCTACCACGCCGCAAGTTTGAATTTAATTGTCGGCTCATGAACTATACTTGTGTTTGAGTTTAATGCCATTGATTTATGCCATTGATTTATGCCTACGTTTGTTGGTTTATTCTCTGATGGGTTTTTTTTTTTCCATTTTCATTAGCTTTTCGTTTTCTGAAGCTAGATGGGTTGTGGATTTGTTTAATAATCGACCATTCTACTTTTGGAAGCTTTCTCTAAAGCACTTTTGTGATTTCTATTTTCTTTCATGAGAAACTTTCATAGATGGATCGACGATTTGCTTTTATTGAGATGTTGCTAGCTTAGTTCCTCATTTACATTTTGATTAGTTCCTCATTTATAGGGATCTAGCTAAATCTATGAGTATTGATTGTGTTTATGATAATAACTATCATTTCTATGTAGCTTAAACTACAATATGTAGCATAAACCAACCATGTTCGGCCTCCTCATAAATACGTTTCTTGAGTTGTTGATGGACAACCACTTTATGAGGTTTGTTTTTCTCGATATATTCACTTTACACATCCAAACACACTCACAAACTTGCCTAATGTCTATAATCAATCAGGTGCATGTCGTGTAGGCTTTGACTAAGCATAGGGATGGAATTCATCTTGTTAAGCGAGAACAGTTGCAGATGATGAAATGGATATTCTTGAAAAGAAGCTCGAAGATGAACTTAGGGAAGAGCATTTAAGGAGTTGTGTAGTTATTTTGTTTAGTAATTTTACTTTTTTTTTTGTAAATTTGGTTCATGGATGTGATTTGTGGATGAACAAAAAGTTTCATGTATTTTTTACATTGCTATATTTTATTAATTAAATTCATGCTCGTTGAGTTTTAGTTGTTATGTAAAAATACTTTCGAGATTTTTTTTTGTGTATATGTTTAAATTCCATTTTGTTTACAGGTTTTTACAAAATGAAAAAATAATATTGTTGGTTAGCTACGTGTGCAACCAACAATTTTTTTTTAATTGAATATCGTACATTTAATGTCGGGCAATGACCGACATTAAAAACTGATCGACATTAAAAGTGACTTTTAATGTCGGACAAAGAGTGGCTGACCGACATAAAAAGTTCACTTTTAATGTCCGGCATTGACTGACATTAAATGTCACTTTTAATGTCGGTCAAAGCTTGTTGAATGACATTAAAAGGGTCCTTTTAATGTCGGGCCATGACTGACATTAAAAGTGTACTTTTAATGTCGGACAGAGCTTTTAATGTCGGGCAATGACCGACATTAAAAGTGTCCGACATTAAAAGAGGCTTTTAATGTCGGGCATTGCCCGACATTAAAAGCAACCGACATTAAAACTTTTAATGTCTGTGTTTTTAATGTCGGTCAGTGACCGACATTAAAGACTTTTAATGTCGGGCATTGCCCGACATTAAAAGCCAAATTTGTTGTAGTGACGAAAGACATTTTTTTTTTTTTTTGAGTACATCAACATTTGGGGGTGGGGAGATTCGAACCTCTCACCTCATGATCGAGAATACATGCCAATTAGAGCTAAGTTCGCTTTGGCAACTCCACGAAAGACAATAATCTTCAACTACTTTATCGGTTCATGTTATAATTTTGTTGTTTGATTTAATTGATGTTCTAACGAACCAAAAGTGATTTTTTTTTTTTTTTTTGTCATTTCTGCAATATATTGCACAGTTAAAAGTAACTGTGAAAAGATTATACTAATATTCACAAAAAATAGTCACAAGCCAAACAGAAACCATATCCAAACAAAACTCTCTTTGGATTGTTGTAAAAAATAATTTGCTTTTATTCATTGCAGATACTCATGAACTGATGACTAACGTTTCTTTTTCTATTTTCTTGTTCTTTATTTTTTATTTTTTAAAAAGTAATCCGTTGGGTAATTTTTTTTTTTTAATTTCTTATTCTCTATTTTTAATATACGTTCCAATGTTAGCTTGTACAATTTGGAAACTTGATTTCTTGTGGATTTCAAATTGTTATTTCTAATAAATAATAGGTTATCTACAAGAATGGGCTCAAATCAGTCCATATATTTCACTTTTATCCAAAAACATTGAAAATTTCATTTCAGTCCGGCCCGTTTTAATTAATTGTAATCCATTTACCATTTTGACCATCTGATATTCAAAATAAAAAAAAAAAAAGACAGAAAAGGAAAAAATCGTTCGTATATTGCATTTGAAAAAATCTCCAAAAACACGCTTCCTTCCGAAAACAAACACTGCTATCGTCTTTTTCCTTTCGACTTGCCATTTTTTGCAGCTGACGGACTTCTCCATTGTATCGTTTAGGGCTTCATCTTCTTCACGGCGAGAATCTGGTGGGTTTCACGGTGAAGTAAGGTACTGATTTTGGGGTTTTCGGTTTATGATTTTGCAATATTGGGAGTTTTTTTTTCGTAGGTTCTTAGGTTCAAAAATCAGTGAGTTGTTTCGCCTTTTTCACTATATACCTACTTATTAATAAGTTTTTTGGTTCGAAATAACTGAGTTCCTTAGTCTTCTTCACTATAAATACCTCGTATTAACAGTAAATTAAGTTTTGCATGTTGCTCTGTTTTCTCACTGAAAAAACATGTCGATTCCAGTGATTTTTTTCACATAAATATCATACTTTCTATACTTTTTAGTGTATAAATACCTCGTATTATTCTGAAATTGATGTCTACAAGGCTATTCTTGCACTGTATTGTTCCGAAATCGATCCATGTTCATCTTTTCCTTTCCATTTTCCTTGTCCGTCAGTAGGAATTAATCTGTTTGACTCTCGAGAAAAAAAACCTCATGAAGTAAATTGAAAGCAAGTTTCCTTGTTACTCTTTGCCTATTTTGTCGCTCGAAACTTGTTGGACTGGAATTTAACTAATTTTACTTCAGAGCTACTACCCTTTTACTGATTTCTCGAATTTTATTCTTGAAATATGTTATCGTACTGATGGATGTTTCTTCTGCCTCACGATAATTTGCTTATAAAATGTTGCACTCATATCTTCTATACTTTTTAGTTTACTATGCAATTTGCTAACTCTTGAATGATTTTGCTTAGTTCGATAGTTCTAAATATTCTTCTTACTTCTCTGTCGACTAATTCAAGGTTTATGAATTCGACTATTGAGTTTATGAATTGAGGCCAATTTAAGTATCTCTGCTGCATTTTCAAGGTTTATGAATTTGTCTATTGAGTGAAAGTTCAGTTTACATGTATGAAAAAATTTCTGGATGTATATACCTACTGATTATTAAGTTCAATTTAACCAAGCCTGAAAAATACTATAATGACTTTGAAGCAACCTAGGCTATTGAGTGCTATGAGTTTATTTCGAAAACAATTTTCCCAAAAAACCATTTGATCTTTGAAGCAACCGAACTAAAATAAATTGTAAGCATAAGTGGCTCTAAATGAAAAATATTTGGCTTGGTTAAATTCTTTTGAATTGGTAAATTGTGTTAAATTCTTTTGGGATTTTGCAGTCGTATTATAAAACGAGCTTTTAGGAAGAAGAATACATAATGTAGAATAGAATGAAAAATACTTATGCATGTTCATTCACGTGGCTATGAATGAAAAATATTTGACTTCTTATATACATTATGAATTTCTTTATGATATATGTGTGTATGATTGTAACATTAATCTTTGTGATTTTTACTATGAAATTTAGTATAGTGAAGATAAAACAAATCCTAGATAGAGACGTAAGGAGGAGAAAAAGGCTTCTTGGAAACTCGACAAGGCGACCCAAAAATAAATCGAAAGAGAACGAAATTGTTACAATTTCTGAGGTATGATTGTCATTCTTTATTTTATATACGTATGAATTTGAAATGTAGTAATTATAGTATTTTTCAGGGTGAAAGTTTGGATAGCGTTGATTATCAGATGAACGTGGATGAAGGAACCCCTTCGAGGTCCAACATTTTCAACCGAGTAGTTGGAAATGTTGGTAGGATGTTAAGTGCAATAACCCCAACCAAGAGACAACTTTTTGGGATGAGAAAATGATTGATGCTGAAGGAAAAAAGGTACATGCATTTTTTTAAAAAAAAAATCCTTTCAGCGCCAACATGGAATTTCCTTTCTAACCATACAACAAATGCAGGATGATTTGGATATAGATGAGGTGGATTCAATAGGAACTGAAATAGTCCCGTATGAACAAAATAGACAGGTATTATTTGAAAAACCCTTAGATAAAGTCTTAACTAAATGAAATATTTGACTTATTTTTTGTTTAAAAAATAGGAATATGCCAAGGGTGGAGATGAATTATCAAACACCTCGAATAAGACAGGTATTCTAGATGATTAAGATGAACAAATGGAAGATGTTTGTGAAAGAGGACAAGAAGAAGATGAAACCGAAGTAAGAGGCAGTGAAACAGATGAAGAGGATATTAGGTGGAAATCTATCAATGAAAATGAAATGGAGGTCGATGGAGGACGATTTGATGAAGAAGTACATGATAAGGTAGAATATTTAATAAATTACTTCTTAAAATACATACTCATTGTTAATATTGTATGAATTCATATGTCAAGATGATGAGACGGTCAATTTGAATGGTAAAAGGATGAATGAAACTGAAAAAAAAAGTAAATTGGTAGTTACTTTATTATTAATGGTTATATATGCATTAATTAATCCTTATGTTGTAAAATGTAGGAAACACCACGTCGGAAGAAACAAAAAAAAAAAACAAAAAGATATACATCGACACGGTTGAGAAATCAGGGAAAAGGGTATTTCAAAATCTAAATGTTACTTAATGTATTAAGTTGTATATTATCGTGCTACTTCTTATAAGTTGTATAACTTTATAGGTGACAAAGCAAAACTCCAGTGCTCTATACACTGGAAAAGATGATCTTGAGGAGATGCTGAAAAGAAGACTCCTCCAACAAAAACGGTAAAAAAGGAAAACAAGAAGGTATGAGTTCCTTACAACTTTATTTTACATGTTTTAAACACATACATAAAATCAAACTTATTAGGATGAATTGTTTGTGCAGGTTTCAAGGAAAAAGGGGACAAACATAAGGAAAAAAAGAACATTAAAGATCAGAAGAGGGTACGTAGTTGGACAGGACAGAACCTCAAAATACCAGGAATGATAATTTTAAAGGCATTATTGACATCAAATCTAGCTGGATGTATGAAATTATATTAGTGACGTCAAATATTGAATTTTGAACAGGATGGCCACTATTATTGTCAAGAGAAAAATTATCAGGATCACAAAAACTGAATTTTTATGGGTCTTTGGATGTACTAACACAAAGAACACCTTAAAAAAATTTAGAGAGTTGCTTTGGTTGGTTTCTTGACATTAATGTTAGTAGTTATCAGAGCTACAATGTAGCCCAACAAAATCAGATGAGCTCTGGTTCAATTTTGAGGGAATTGTAGTTAAGTTCGGACTTAGGGAGTTTGAGTTGATTATTAGTCTGAACTGTGGAGATGTTAGTGATGTTGATCATTCCAAACTGTCTGGTAGGTTTCTGAATAAATATTTTGGGAATGAAAGACCAGTTAAGATATCCACAGTTCAAAAACTATTTATGGAGGGAACTGTAAAGAAAAAGGACATGGTCAAGCTTGCCAACCTACTTTCTTAGTAATCTTTTGCTTGGAAAGCAGAAAGGAACATGTGTAGAGATTGAACATATCATGTTATTGGATGATATGGACTAGTTTGAAAAATTCCCTTGGAGGCGGGTGTCCTACGAAACCACCATTAAGTCTGTTAAAAATTTCATAAAAAATCCTAGGGCTTCAGTAGCAGGGTTAGCTGGATTCCCGTATGCCTTATTGGTGTGGGCATACGAGTGTTTCCCTTTACTCACAGGACCAAATCTATGTGCGCCGTTTCAGCAGTACATGACTTCAAAAAATGAAAAACTAGAAATCAGACGTGCATCAAGAATGGAGGGACCTCGCACTAAGGGTTAGCTGGATTCCCGTATGCCTTATCGGTGTGGGCATATGAGTGTATCCATTTACTCACAGGACCAAATAGATACTATGTGCGTCGTGTCAGTACAGGACTTCCAAAAATGAAAAACTGGAAATCGGACGTGCATCCAAAATGGAGGGACCTCGCACTAAAGGTCTTTGAACATGTAGATGTATGTTGCTTTTATACCTATTGACATGTTTCAATTCATAAGAAAAACATATACTATGTATGTTATTTGTAAACGTATTATGAATATAATGTGCAATTTTCATTCTGTCATATGACTGTTGAGCAACTTTTTGATATGGATAAGGGGATAAATGAAGAGTCTGAGAATGTAGGGGTTGAGAATGTTGGAGAGTGCTCGAAAAGAAATGGGAAAGAAGAAGGACAAACAAAAAAAAATGATCATGGACAAGAGAACAAACAAGCCGAAGGTATTTTTCATGGGTTTGAGATGACTTTTGTTGAATTTCAAGATCTGGTGATGAAGAATTTAAAATTCTAAATAGAAAAGTGGATTTACTACATGCTGAGATTAAATCCATGAAGGCTAGAAAGAATGAAAAAGAAGAAGATCATTTTACTGATGATGAAAAAAATGATGGAGATGAAAATGAAGGAGAAGAAGAAGAATTGGGGCGAAAAGAAAACGAGCGAGGAAGACAAAATCTAGTTCTATTAATTTAATTAATTTAATTGCAATAAGTATTGTCAATCAATTTAATTTCAAGGTTCAATTCAAAAGTCAGAACCATATTTTGTCCTTCTCGCTCGTTTTCTTTTCCCCCAAATTCTTCTCCAACTCCCTTTTCATTTACTTCTCCATTTTTATCTCTATCATTTTTTTCATCATCAGTAAAATGATCTTCTTTTTCATTCTTTCTAGCCTTCATAGATCTTAATCTCAGCATGTAGTAAATCCACTTTTCTATTCAGAATTTCAAAATTCTTCATAACCCGATCTTGAAATTCAACAAAAGTCATCTCAAACCCATGAAAAATACCTTCGGCTTGGTTATTCCCTTGTCCATGATCATTTTTTTTGTTTGTCATTCTTCCTCATTTCTTTTCGAGCACTCTCCAACATTCTCAACCCTTACATTCTCAAGCTCTTCATTTATCCCCTTATCCATACCAGAAAGTTGCTCAACAATATCATAGGACAGAATGAAAACCGCACATAATATTCATAATACGTTTACAAATAACATACACAGTATATATTTTTCATATGAATTGAAACATGTCAATAGGTATAGAAGCAACATACATCTTCATGTTGATGCATGTCCGGTTTCCAGTTTTTCATTTTTGGAAGTCATGTACTGACACGACGCGCATAGTATCTATTTGGTCTTGTGAGTAAAGGGATACACTTGTATGCCCACACCAATAAGGCATACGGGAATCCAACTAACCCCGCTACTGAAGCCCCAAGAATTTTTATGAAATTTTTAACAGACTTAATGGTGGTTTCGTAGGACACCCGCCCCTAAGGGAATTTTTCAAACTGGTCCATATCATCCAATAACATGATATGGTCAATCTCTACACTTGTTCCTTTCTACTTTCCAAGCAAAAAATTACTAAGAAAGTACAGGTTGGCAAGCTTGACCATGTCCTCTTTTTTTACCGTTCCTTCCATAAATAGTTTTTGAACTGTGGATATCTTAACCGGTCTTTCATTCCCAAAATATTTATTCAGAAACCTACCAGACAGTGATGAATGATCAACAACACTAACATCTCCATAGTTCAAACCAGTAATACTCTTAAACTCCCTAAGTCCGAACTTAACTACAATTCCCTCAAAACTGTACAAGAGCTCATCTGATTTTGTTGGGCTACATTGCCTCTTAAATATATGGTACAGAATTTGGCTATGATAACTACTAACATTAATATCAAGAAACCAACCAAAGCAACTCTCTTTAAATTTTTTAAGGTATTTTTCTTAAGTCTTTGTTTAATCTTTGTTAGTACATCCAAAGACCCATAAAAATTCAGTTTTTGTTATCCGACCATTTTTCTCTTGGCAATAGTACATCCAAAGACCCATAAAAATTCAGTCTTGTTCAAAATTCAATATTTGACGTCACTAATATAATTTCATACATCCAACTAGATTTGATGTCAATAATGTCTTTAAAATTATCATATTTGGTATTTTGAGGTTCTGTCATGTCCAACTACGTACCCTCCTCCAATCTTTTCTGTTTTTTTTTTTTTTTCCTTCTGTTTGTCCCTTTTTTTCCTTGTTTCTTTAAAACATGCACAAATAATTCATCCTAATAAGTTTGATGTTATGCATGTGTTTAAAACATGTAAAATAAAGTTGTAAGGAATTCATACCTTCTTATTTTCCTTTTTTACTGTTTGTGTTGGAGTCTTCTTTTTCAACATCTCCTCAAGATCATTTTTTCCAGAGCACTGGAGTTTTTCCTTATCACCTATAAAGTTATACAACTTATAAGAAGTAGCACGATAATATACAACTTAATACATTAAGTAACATTTAGATTTTGAAATACCCTTTTCCCTGATTTCTCAACCGTGTCGATGATATCTTTTTGTTTTTTTTTTCTTCCGACGTGGTGTTTCCCACATTTTACAACATAAGGATTAACTAATACATATATAACCATTAATAATAAAGTAACTACCAATTTACCCTTTTTTTTTTTTTCAGTTTCATTCATCCTTTTCCCATTCAAATTAATCATCTCATCATCCTGACATATGAATTCATACAATAAGATTTAACAATGAGTATGTATTTTAAGAAGTAATTTATTAAATATTCTACCTTATCATGTACTTCGTCAAATCGCCCTCCATCAACCTCCATTTCATTTTCATTGATAGATTTCCACCCAATATCTTCTCATCTGTTTCACCGCCTCTTACTTCGGTGTGTTCATCTTCCTCTTGTCCTCCTTCACAA
The DNA here is from genome assembly GCA_036850905.1 of Luffa acutangula. Taxonomy (NCBI): domain Eukaryota; kingdom Viridiplantae; phylum Streptophyta; class Magnoliopsida; order Cucurbitales; family Cucurbitaceae; genus Luffa; species Luffa acutangula. The sequence continues at coordinate 46,647,508 of CM072098.1, read as the reverse complement.
ACATCTCCATTCGTTCGTCTTGATCATCTAGAATATCTATCTTGTTCGAGGTGTTTGACAATTTATCTTCACCTTTGGTATATTATTCCTATTTTTTAAACAAAAAATAAGTCAAATATTTCATTTAGTTAAGACTCTATCTAAGGGTTTTTCAAATAATACCTATCTATTTTGTTCATACGGGACTATTTGAGTCCCTATTGAATCCACCTCATCTATCATCCTGCATTTGTTGTATGGTTAGAAAAGAAATTCCATGCTGGGACTGAAAGAATTTTTTTAAAAAAAAATGCATGTACCTTTTTCCCTTCTGCATGAATCATTTTCCCATCCCCAAAAAGTTGTCTCTTGGTCGGGGTTATTACACTTAACATCCTACCAACATTTCCAAATATTCGGTTGCAAATGTTTTTTTTTTTTAATGAAAAGTCAACTTTCATTGAGAAAAAATGAAAGAATATTTTATTCGGTTGAAAATGTTGGACCTCGGAGGAGTTCCTTCATCCACGGTCATCAGATAATCAACGTTATCCGAACTTTCACCCTGAAAAATACTATAATTACTACATTTCAAATTCATTTTTGGGTCGCCTTGTCGAGCTTCCAAGAAGCCTTTGGCTCCTTCTTATGTCTCTATCTGGGATCTGTTTTATCTTCACCATACTAAATTTCAAAATCACACACACACACTCTGGGATCTGTTTTATCTTCACCACACGCACGCACGCACACTTCATTTTATTCTACACTGTATTCTTCTTCCTAAAAGGTCGTTTCACACACACACACACACATCATTTTATTCTACACTGTATTCTTCTGCAAAATTTAACACAATTTACCAATTCAAACCTTGAAAATGCAGCATAGATACTTAAATTGGCCTCAATTCATAAACCTTGAATTAATCGACATAGAAGTAAGAAGAGTATTCAGAACTATCGAACTAAGCAAAATCATTCAGGAGTTAGCAAATTGCATAATAAACTAAAAAGTATAGAAGGTATGAGTGCAACATTTTATAAGCAAATTATCGCGAGGCAGAAGAAACATCCATCAGTACGATAACATATTTCAAGAACAAAATTCGAGAAATCGGTAAAATGGTAGTAGCTCTTAAGTAAAATTAGTTAAATTCCAGTCCAACAAGTTTCGAGCAACAAAATAGGGAAAGAGTAACAAGGAAACTTGCTTTCAATTTACTTCATGCGTTTTTTTCTCGAGAGCCAAACAGATTAATTCCTACCGATGGAGAAGGAAAATGGAAAGAAAACGATGAACAGGGATCGATTTCGAAACAATACAGTGCAAGAGTAGCCTTGTAGACATCAATTTCGAAATAATACGAGGTATTTATACACTAAAAAGTATAGAAGGTATGAGATTTATGTGAAAAAAAATCACTGGAATTGACATGCTTTTCAGTGAGAAAACAGAGCAATATGCAAAACTTAATTTACTGTTAATACGAGGTATTTATAGTGAAGAAGACTAAGGAACTCAGTTATTTCGAACCTAAAACTTAATAATCAGTAGGTATATAGTGAAAAATGCAAAGCAACTCACTGATTTTTTAACCTAAGAACCTATGGGAAAAAAAACCCAATATTGCAAAATCATAAACCGAAAACCCCAAAATCAGTACCTTACTTCGCCGTAAAGAAGACAAAGCACTAAACAATACAATGGAGAAGTCCGTCGGCTTCAAAAAATGGCAAGTCGAAAGGAAGACGACGATAGCAATGTTTGTTTTCGGAAGGAAGTGTGATTTTGGGGATTTTTTCAAATGCAATATACGAACGGTTTTTTCCTTTTTTGTCTTTTCTTTTCTTTTTTTTTAATATAAGAGGGTCAAAATGGTAAATGGGCTACAATTAATTAAAACGGGCTGGACTGAAATGAAATTTTCAATGTTTTTGGACAAAAGTGAAATATATGGGTTGATTTCAGCTCATTCATGTAGATACCCCAAACAAAAAACCAAATGGTTATCAAAATCGGTCTAAGAAATTTTAAAACCGAATAAAAGAGCATGCCTCTAGAGGAAGTATTTTACCATTTTCCTACTAAAATTACTTGCATAATAAGTGCTCCACCTAAAACCAATTTTTTTTCAAAAGGGATGCCAAACACACACTAAATCCACAAAGGTTAGGAACCACTTCTATCTTAGGAATCTATGGAGTAGGGAGCTGCCTTCATCATTGGGTCTGCAATTGCTCCAGTAAGAAACTATTCTGCATATATATAATATATCATGTTCCAATTACATACCAGAGTTCCTGTTTATGAAGAAAAACAGCATCACTTTGGATCAATGACATCACAATGATCTAAACAGAAAATTTTTCCCATCATCACAGCCATATCACCACAGTTAGAGCAGTAGCTCTCATTGTTAAAAGTTTTATCTCCCCTAAAGCACAACCAAATTAAGCTAGGCTGTTTTACTATATCAGGGTTGAGCTTAAACTTTATTTTCTTTATCCCACCTGAACTTACCAAAGGATGTTTTCCAACAGTTGCTCCCAAACGTTGATAGTCATCAATCACTCCTCTATACAAAGATAAATACACGTGATCCAATTAGCTCGACAACTCCGAAAATAGAACTTAAATACTGCATAAGTCACAGACCACATATCATCAACGAATGTTGTTCTTTCGAGCCAATTCACGTGCCATCTCTCTCATTTCTTCTGGTGACGGAGGCCTCGGTCCCTCAGGAGGATACACTATATAAGACTATCAGAACACAAAGTTGTTAATTAGAACTTAGATAATTGAACATAATATATCATGAAAAATACTTAGCTACATACTGATGTGTAGGGATCTCTCATACCACCATTAAAATGTTGACAACTAGAAGGGATAAAAAGTTTTATCATTTTCTACCTATCTCTTTCTTAGTTGTCACATTTTAATGGGGCAGGTAGAGAGATCCCTACGTTATAGGGCCAAGTATTGTTCATATATCACCCATATTGCTTGTGAAGATCAACAAGGGCATTGACATTGCATCTAATGTTGTATACTTCTAATGAGGCTCAAAATGCTGATAAAGGAACAACAATTCATATAAGTCTCGACTTCACTAACAAAATGTGTTTCGAGTTTGAGCAACTTCTATGGTTCAAACTGCCTCGAAGGCTCATAGATTCATTACTCCATCGAGGATACAAGTATAAAATAAACAAAATTAGAGCTAACTCTACCCAGAAAATACAAATATGATATTCATTTATCAATTTTCACTAGTCACTCCAACAGTTAAATCAGAACTTCCCACCTCTCAGTATCAGCATCATTGAATAATGAATACTGCTTTTCTCCATAAACTACTCTGTTATTTCTTATCCTGTCATTTACAAAAGATGGTGATTTAGCCATCAATTAATACTAATACCTAAACCTTGAAAATCAGTGCCCCAAAGTGGAACTTAGAAAGGGAACTGAACAATCCACAGATCATCTAAACTGTAATTCCAAGATCCCGCAACCCCAGAACAAAAGGGGGGAAATATTTGTTAATATAATCAGCCACTATGAAACCATGTGCAGAGACCCAGAAACATAATTTCAGAAAGGAAGAAAAGGAGATAGAGAGTTACTTTGCCAATGAATCTCTGGAGATTTTTGCTACTGTTGGCGAAGGTGTACATTAAAAAGATGGGTATGGTAACATAAAGGCCGAACTTGGCGATCTCCAGGATTCCTTTGGATGTTCCAACTGAAGACATTGTGTAGAAAAGAGAATTGGTGAAGAACTCTGCAGAAGTCGTGAACCCTAGAAACAAAATCCTTGAAAAAGGGGAAAAAATAAGCCTAGAGGTAGAGAGATTCGTCTTAAATGGGTTTCCCCTCACATCAGATTGAGCAATCGCCGATAGAGATGGATTGCATGGAATTCGATATGATTATTGTTGGGCTGAGAAGATCCGAGAGAGTCTTAGTTGTGAAAGAAGAAGATGAAATGGTATTAGGGCAAAATTGTTGGGCTGCAGGGAGATGGGGCTTTGAAGATGAGCGATGGGCTGGGCTAAACTCACTTGTTTTCTTCCTCAAAACCCATGGAAATGAATAGTTTTCTTTTTCCTTTTTTTTTCTTCGAAGGTAATATATTACAAAACAACAAAAGGACCTCAAAAGTACGAGGTCAAGGTACAAGCTAGGACTAAATAGACGACAAATAGAAGTCAAAGTAACACAAGGACTCAATAGAAAAGGTCCAATGGGAGGAAGGAACACCACTGTCACACTAGCATTTAACGCACCTGGCCAAGATGAACATTGAAAGAAGATATTCGACCTTACCACCTAAATCAAAGCTTGAGAAGATCGAGAATGGGAACTATGAACATGAAGGTTACCATCCTTCTATAGATGGTGAATAGCTACACATTAGGCTACCCTTCAAAGATTTACATGTACTATAATGACAAATCCAGTCAAACTCTATAGACCAAGGAGTGATACAATGTGAAAATTAAATACGTCCCAATGGAGCACTTCACCCCATACTGAATTACTAATCGAACATTCAAAGAACAAATGGTCATGAGATTCAATTGTCTCTTTACATATATCACAATCAATAGGAATAGAAGAATTCCACATACGAATTCGATTTGGCCTATAGAATCTATCTTGAATAGCAAGTCACGCTATAAAAGAGTTCTTAGGAATGTTCCCACCAAACCACAAGAGTTTGAAACCAATGCACCATAGGATGCCTAAGATGAATCAAGTCCCAAGCACTAGCCATTGAAAAGATTGCAGTACCATAAGGAAGCCATAACACCCTATTCTCCCCACTAGGGTAAACCTCAATCGAAAGCACCCAGGAAGAAAGATCCACTAGGTCAAGACAAAAGATTAGGCCAACACTAATCACCATTTATCCCAAGAAAATCGAAAACCTTCACGTGTAAAGAACTGTTAGCCTCTAAAATGATACTCGTACTAAAGTGCCTGAAGGATGAGGTCTTCCAGTAACCAATGGTGAAACCAAACAGAACAATGACGCTTCATCACCAATCAAAAAACGCACTAGATGACATAAACTATCTTTAACACCAAGGACAACTCTCCAACACCAAGAAACATTTCTTGATGGACGAATTGTCCAAATACTATGACTCCACAAAATATACGCCCCAACCCAAACAACCCACAAAGAACCTGAACGAATAAGAACAGGCCATAAAAGCTTCATAACTGACACTGCATTCTAAGATGGAATGCAACGAACTCCCAAATCTCCCTAAGCATGTGATCTAAGTCATGTACAAACACAAGAAGGAAGAACAAACACAATGACCTAATAAACTTGGAAACTCTGAAGTACAGAGCGAATACTGAAGACATCCAACATAAGAAAGGGTTCTTCACACAAGCAGTAATGCAATCCAACAAAAGTTTACCATCCAAATATGAAATGAAGAGTTTTCTTGGAAGCCTTAATAATGTAGTTGCCTTATGAATCCTATTTCACAACTCTCATTTTTTAGGAAAAAAGTTTTAGGTTCAACTTCGCTTGAGTTTCTACTCTTTTTTTCATAGGTCTTTCTATTTAATTCTCCATTTTGAATTAATACTTTCCTAATATACATATTTTCTTGTAAGAAAATTATTTCATATATGTATGATATTTAATAGGACTTCAACGCCTTTTAAGTTTGTGTTCCATAGATCATGATTTTAAAAAAAACATAAAGATGTACTAATAACCACGAGGTTTGTGGTTCGAATCTCCACCCCTACATTGTCAAAAAAAAAAGATACAAAATTAAAAATTCATAGATTTATTAAATACTTTAGAGTTTAGGTTATTATTAAACACTTTTAAAACTTTAAAAATATATTACTTTAAAATTTATTGACTAAACTTTAATTTAACACCAAAAAAAAAAAAAAAACTTTAATTTTACATTTATTTTATTAAATAAAAAAACCATTTGAATGATTAAAGATTCTTCTTTTTTTTTTCTTTTTTTTAATAATGATTAAAGATTATTAGTCGGTTATTTATTATCTCAAAATGCAAATAAATGAATTTCAATTATTTAATAAAATTATGAGCTAAAATGAGATGGTAATATACTAAATATAATAGATAGGTTTAATTCCCTAATTTATCTTTCAACTTCCATAATGTACACTTTAGTCTCTGAAAAATAACTCTTTAAAAAAAAAGTCTCTGAAAAATAACATTTGGTCCTTAGCCTCCATTATTTGTCCTATCTAAAATACCTATCTCAATTAACTCACATATGGCTTCAATATTCACCTTTATGAAATCTTGATGTACATATTTGAAGTTTATTTCATCCAAATGTTAAAATTGCCAATTGTTGAGATAACAATGAAGAGTAAATATTATTTATTTTTGATATTTTAACTGCTAAAATATAAAGTAAAATTAGACTTTTTTTTTTTTTTAGAATAAATATATCATCAAGAAACAACAGAGTTAAGTACAACAACTAGATCTTCCAAAATAGAAGAAAATCAAAGGGGCCAACAAAACTTCACCCCAACCGGATCATCCATTCTCAAGAGAGGAGAAGGATCAAAAAAGAAAAAAGAAAAATCGAAGCTTCCGACTACTGCACGCGCAAGAGAGTGAAAATTAGACTGAAACTTGAAAAAGAAGAATATCAATCAAAACATAACTCAATCAATTAAAGCAATTAAAGCATTATATATTAACCGATTTTCCAATTCACACATTGTTCAACTAAAAAAAAGTAAAAGAAGAAAAATAAGATTTGTATTTTTGGAACGACAAGTGGAGGAACAATTAAGGGAATATTCTTAATTTTTCTCCTTACCGAACTCCTTTTTGTTATATTATTTATTTATTTATTTGCAAAGGTACACCGAACCCAAAATTGCCAAGAAATAATAACATGCGTGGTCAACTTCTCACTCGGTTAGGTCTAGAATTTGGACCCCACATTTTTTCGAAATAGGTGAACTGTATCTCCACGTGGCATCTCCACCGCCGCCAAATTGCTTAAATCATGCGACTGCTTATGCCACGTCATCACACCACTGATAGCCGACAGCAGCCATGTCTCCACCAGCTCTTAAATTTTCCGACCGTTTATAGACCTACTGTATTGCAGATTACAGTTTTGCCCCTCGGTAAAGTTTTTGTTACTGCAGAACCACAGTGCTCGTGAACTTTGACTTGGGAGACAATTGTCAAAATACTTTTTTTTTTTTTTAAGCCGTGACAGCTCGGAAATTAATGCTTCTCGGTCTTATTTTTCCACTTGATTCAAGTTTTCAGATTATTATCTTTCTTTTTTTCAGTTTCGTATTAGTTTTCGGTGATTTAATTATCACGTCAAGAAAGTATGATTTTTTTTAGTTTGACTAACATTTGGAATTGGTAGATTCAAATTCATCATTTTTTTTTTTTTGTCATAAACACACATTTTATATTAGTCAGAGCTATGTTTTTTTGTAGATAATAAAATATGATTTTTGTAAAGAGAAAAAATTGTTTTCACTTGGGTTTATGTAAATATGTAGTGTTAATTATTATACCATTTTCTATTTAGGTCCTTGAATTTGATATGCTCAATTTTATCCTTGGGGTACAATATCAATGATTATAACATTCACGATTATTGTTATTAGCAAAGTGAATATGGTTCAACAATAATTGGCATATACTCTCGATCGAGAGGTTAGAGATTCGAATCTCGTCACTCCCATCAATAGTTTTTTTTTTTTTTTTTTTTTGAGAAGTGAACTCAATAGTTATTGCTATTATAATATAGAAGGATTCATATATAATATAGTTTGGAGGTTAAAATTAGATAAAATTTTGGAAGACAATAAATTATGTAACAAAAATTAGGGTAAAATACCTTTTTGGTCCCTCATGTTTCGGGTTGGTGTCGAATAGGTCCCTAGGTTTGAAAATCGGACAATCAAGTCCCTACTGTTATGAAAATAGTTCTATTAAATCCTTTGACCGTTAAAAATTTAACGTTGATGACGTGGCAGTGAGAGAACAAATATATATATTAATTTTTAATTAAAATAATAATTAAATCATAAATAATAAAAACAAAAAAAAAAAAAACAAAAAAAAGTTCTCCCCTCTCTCTTCTCTCTCCTCCTCCACGAAAAAGCTCTCCCCCATCTGGTTTTCTTTCTTCCCCTCTCTCCCTCCTCTTCTCGTCGGATGCCACTGTCGTCGCCACGCCGCCGCCTCCTCACCTTCTTTCTGTTTCCCTTCCTTCCCTTCGCCTCCCCTTATTTTCTCTTTCTCGGTTTCTCCTTCCTTTCCCTTCTTTCTCTTTCTCCTTCTCTTCCTTCCGTCGCCGTCGCCGCCGTCTCTCCTTCTTTCTCTTCTCCTTCCTTTCCCTTCCTTCCCGTCGCGGCTTCTTCTTCTTCGTGTTTGTCGCCTTCCCTCTTTTTGTTTTTTCTCAGATCTGGGGATGGGTAACTTTCAGAGTAAAGCAGAAAGAAAAAATTTCAAAAAAGGAACTGATCAGAGATCCAAAAATCCTCTCATCCAAAACAAACTAACGAACAAATCCCCTGAAGAAACATAATGGGAAATTCTCAGAATGAAGAAAACAGAGAAAAACACAGCAAAATTTTCAAATCTTCTCATCCAAACGCAACAGAATACACAAACAAGAACTTCCAAATCCACAGAGCAACGAATATCCAAATGTATAGTCAAATTCCACTAAGAATTATATATAAGAATCGCAATCTCCATCTAAATCTACATATCAGGGGTCTCAAGTATTATACAATTAGCAACCAAAATTATTAAATACATAAGAAATTATCAGAACAGAAAACAAGAAGATGAAGAGAAAAAGGGGGAAAAAAACCCTAAGGCTATCGATCGTGTAGAAGGCGAGACCCCGAGCGAGGAATTGCGTGAAGGAGGGAATGGACTTGGTAGTGAGGGATTGGGAGTAAGGGAGAGTGGCGGCGGCGATGTAGAAGAAGGTTGAGGCGGCGACGACGACGGCGATGGCGGCGGCGGCAACCGGTGAGGATAAAGGAAGGGAAAAGGGAGGGAAGAGGAAGGGGAATCGGTTGAGGGAGAAAGAATAGTAGAAAGAGATTATTTTTCCTTTTTCTTTTTAATTATTATTTTAATTTATTGTTTTTTTATTATTTTTTAATTAAAAATTATTATTTTATTTTAAAACGTTGCCACGTCATTCCTCCGTTAAGTAATTAACGGTCCAAGGACTTAATAGAACTATTTTCAAAATAGTAGGGACTTGATTGTCCGATTTTGAAACCTAGGGACCTATTGGAAACCAATCCAAAATATGAGGGACCAAAAAGGTATTTTACCCCAAAAATTAATATGTGCTCTAGAATATCTCAACTAAGTCTAGTCTAATTTAGATAAAATATAATAGAAATAAGGTTAAATTACAAGTTTAGACCTTGAACTTTCAAATTCAAGGTTATGTGTCAATTCGGTCTTGAATTTCAAAAAATGTCTAATAGATCTTATTTTATGTATAATAAATGTCTGAACTTTCAATTTTGTGCCTAATAAGCCCTTGACATATTTGAGATTAAAAAAAAATCAATCTATTAGAAATAAAATTGAATTTTATGTCTATTGGAATCCTAAACTTTTAATATTGTATTTAGTAGGCTTCTGAATTTTAAAAAATGTCAAATAGGTCAAAAAAAATTACACAAAATTAAAAGTTGAGGGACTTATTGGATACAAAAATGAAAGTTTAAGGACCTACTAGATACTATTTTAGAGTTCATGAACCTATTGGACATAAAATTGAAAGTTTGGAGACCTATTTGACACTTTTTAAAATTCATGAATCAAATTGATACAACCGTAAAAGTTCAACCACTAAAATTGTAATTGAACCTAAAAATAATTGCTCAAAAACTTCAATATAAATCAATACATATACACAAATTAGCAGTATGTCAAGTATAAAATATTACAAAAGGCATGATTTTCATTTATTTATTCTTATTATTATTTTTTTGAAATATAGCATGCTTTTTATTTATTATAATTAATCAATATATAATTTAATTTGTTATTGTCAGGAGTATAGTTAAGTAAAATATAAATTAATCATCCATCCATGTTGTGATTGATTAATGTCTATTATATTGAATAAAATTATATCAATTGCTATTATTTAAGTTAATGAATTATTTATTAATTTTTAAGAAAACATCTATAGTAATTATCTTTTCAAAATATATTTATAATTAATATTAAGAAAATACATATTTAATAAAAAAAAAAAAAAAACTGAAATAAGCTGCCTATTTAAATTATGAAAAATCATGAACACATACATAGGTAAATATGTGTACTAGAAAGAAAAAAAAAAAGTGAATATGTTAAAATTTCATGAACATTTTTTCTTAAAAAAAAAAAATAATACATATAAAAATGAATTTTAAAAATAAACTTTAGAACCCGACATTGGGGCCCACTAATTTTGTCTCGACGCAATGTCAATTCACGAGCCACACGAGTACCTCATCTACTTGTAAAAAAATCTCATTTTAATTTTTGAATTTGGTATGTTTGTCTATTTTGGAGCCTAAATTTTAAAAGGGTTTATTTTAGTTTTTAAAATTTCAACTTTGTTCTATTTTAATTATTAGCTTTCAAAACGTTTATTTTAGTTCTTAAACTTTTGAAATATAATTCATTTTGGTCATTACCATGTTACTTTTCTATTTTAGGTCAACTTTATATAATAATGTTCATCTGTAACTTATTTGGCTTGAAATCATGCTTATATTAACTTGTTGATACACATACCCAAAACTACATGATTAATTTGTTAAAATTATAATAAATGTAAGAACCAAAATAGTTATTTTTTAACGTTCATAGACTAGAATAGTCATTTTAAAAGTTCAGTAACCAAAATAGAACAACCTTGAAAGTTTAGGAACCAAAATAGAATAAACTTGAAAATTCAATGACCAAAAATAGGATTTAAATCCCTATCGACCTATCTATATATAAATTTTGGGGGTTAGCCCCCTCTAAATTCACACCGAATTATAAATTGAAATTATTGAAGAAAAATATGTTTTATATGGACATATTTGGAAAGGTAAGGTGAGTATATGACAAATAACATATTTAACCTATAATTAGGATACAATAATCATAACGTTGTAAGGTAAGTAAAGCGAGTTCATCTGGGTATATGGTGCAACCAACATGCTCAAGTTTAAAGTTTAATCAAACCCCTCCTTAACGCAATGACTTGAATACATGTATGCTTAGTTTAATCTTGATGTTCGATGATTGAACTAGCTATTAAGATTTTTCACTCTCAACTAACTAATGAACAGGTAACATGTATTTCGAAATATGTTAACTTATTATTCTTAATAAACTAGTCACATTAGAGAGACAATAAAATTGACAACCTAGATTTTTAATGACAATAGAACACAAATATAATGTTAAAAATAGATGTGAAAAGGTTTCAACATGGCTAGCTTCATTTTACTTAGCTCTCTCTAATCAAACTTAACAACAAAAAGAATATTTGACTAGCATCTATTCTCTATAGGTAGTTTATGATATTATTCTCATTTTTCTTTACATTTCCGTTCATCTATAGAGGTGACTTGAAGTAGGATCAATTCGAACAATTTTCCACAAAAATAAAAAATTATATATTACAACATGATTGAGTTAGTTCGAATTTAAAACTCTCAGATTAAGTACTATATATCAATGTACCTTAACCAAAAAAATAATTTTTTAATCCAAATCATATATATTATAGTTTCTTTAATAAGTTAGGTGTAGGAAAATATAAATCTTATCTAAATAACAACATCAAATCAACTAAACTTTACTCTTTAAATAATCATGATGGAATTAATATATTATAAATACAAAAACTTGGTGGGTCAAAGTTGCTTCACAATGGTTCATTTAGCATCTTGGACCAAAATTAAAGCTATTAATTGCTTAGTGATTACCAGTTAATTAATTAATAAACTAAATGCCTTGAAAATACTTTAATATATGTATATCTAGAAATCAAATGTGTGATAGAATAATGTAAAAGGGAAAAAAAGCTTAATTATAAAGTTGGCCACTTTAATGAAAGTATTTTTCTCATAGGCTTTACCTTTGCTTCACAAGATATATTATTTTAAGATATTTGAATTATATGTATGATTTTTTAATTAAGTTTTTTTTTGGATATTCAATTATCAAATTTTGGTTGTTGCACTCATGTAACAAATCAGACATCTTTGGTCATGACTTTGTGTCTGGATAGATTATAATGACATGTCTTAATTGTAGAATTTAGTCACCTCTTTTATATTATACTCCGGTTATTATCCATTAATTAGTAAAGACACGTTGTTTTTTTTTTTTTTTAAAAAAAAATTCTTGTCTCGTTCAAACAAAGTTAGCATGGTTGTTTGTCATGCATCTCGATCATTCTCCTCAATATTCATTGACCCAGTTGATCTCGCTCTTTTAGATCATATCATTCATTCCAACTATATCTTTTTACAATGCTTCAATTAAAGTTGACCAACTTTTTTTTTCTTTTTTTGTGGTAATGGAACAAAATTGGTATATGTCAAAGTGAAAATAGCTTAGTGGTAATTGACATGTGTACCTCTGACCAAGAAGTTAGAAGTTTGAATCTCCCGACCCTCAAATATTGTCGAACTAAAAAAATGATAAATATTTTTAAATGAATTTTAGAAACGATGACATAAAATTGAATTCTGTTTTCTGAGATCAACCACATGTGTCTCTAGGTTCAAATCCTCCCCATGTTGCTGAACTAAAAAACCTCTCAATCAAATATACATATTAATTACCGCTATATTCAATAATTTGATTTTTTTTTCCTAATAAGATATTAAACTTGTAATTTAACCTATAATTTACTTGAAATCAACCCAATTCAAGAAGCAAAAATCAAATCAAACAAAAAGAGATCAAGTTATTTTAAAATTTATCAATTAGCTCAATTAAACTTATCTACAACTCATACGCAGCCCAAGTTTGTATAATAAACATTCAAAATTAGATCAGCACAGCTCAATTCAATTTGCACAAATTGGATTCATTAATCTTTTTTTTTTTTTTTTTTTTTTTTAAGGAAAATGATAATAATAATAAAAAAGAAAAAAAACAGTTTAATAATACTTTAATTTAGGAAAAAGACAACGTGTCCCCACATTTTCTCGAAACTGACCCCGCAACACGGAATAAAAAAATAGCAAAAAGGTCAATCATAGTAAAAACAAGAAGGGCATTTTGGGGAATATAACAAAAAGTTCCTGAACCCTTGGAAGAAGAACCTCACAACAAACTCCACAAATGGAGCCTATAAAAACCCTATTCCCCTAAATTCAACCAAAACCGCCGTCCTCTGTATTCTCCGGTTCCGATTTCCGATCTTTCGGCCATGGAGCTCGGTGGTCCGCCCACCCCTCCGCCGCTCCCACCGCCGCCCACTGGCGCCACTCTCCTCGGCAAGTACCAGTTAGGCCGATTCCTCGGCCGTGGAAGCTTCGCCAAGGTGTACCAGGCTCGTTCTCTCGCCGATAACTCCGTCGTCGCCGTCAAAATCATCGACAAGAACAAAACCATCGACGCCGCAATGGAGCCCTGCATTGTACGTGAGATCGCCGTGATGCGCCGCCTGCAGCACCATCCCAACATCCTCAAAATCCACGAAGTTATGGCGACGAAGACGAAGATCTATCTGGTCGTCGATTACGCCTCCGGCGGCGAGCTCTTCGCGAAACTCCTCCGTCGTGGCCGGCTGACGGAATCCACCGCCCGTCGCTACTTTCAACAACTCGTCTCTGCTCTCCATTTCTGTCACCAAAACGGCGTCGCACATCGCGACATCAAGCCCCAAAATCTCCTCCTCGACGAAGACGGTAACCTAAAGGTCTCCGACTTCGGCCTCTCGGCGTTACCGGAGCAGATCAAAGACGGAATGCTCCACACGGCGTGCGGAACTCCGGCGTACACCGCGCCAGAGGTCGTTTCCCGACGTGGCTACGACGGCGCAAAAGCCGACGCATGGTCCTGCGGCGTCATACTGTTCGTTTTACTCTCCGGCCACCTCCCATTCAGCGACAACAATCTCGTGGCGATGTTCAAGAAGGTTTATCGACGAGAATACCAATTTCCAGATTCGATCTCGAAGCCGGCGAGGCATTTGATCTTCCAATTGCTCGATCCGAACCCCAACACAAGGATGGGCATGGAGGCTCTGATGCAGCATTCGTGGTACAAGAAATCATTGCGATCGAAGCCTCAAATCAGCAACAGGAGCTTGTTCGAATCATTGGGTAATTACAAATCTGATCTGGGTGTTTCTGGATTGAATGCTTTTGATATAATTTCAATGTCTTCTGGTTTGGATCTGTCGGGGCTGTTTGAGACGACTGATTGTAAGAAGAAGAGGTTCACGACGGGGGTGAGCTTGGAGAAAGTGGAGGAGAGAGTTACAGAGATCGGAGGGGAATTGGGTTACAGAGTGGAGAAAGGGAAGAGTGGAGCCATTGGATTGGGGAAAGGGAGGATGATTTTAGTGGTGGAGGTTTTGGAAATAACCTCTAATCTGTTGATGGTTGAAGTCAAGGTAGCTGAATCCAAGATGGAGTTTGAGAGGATGCATTGGGGGGATTTGAAAGCTAAGTTGCAGGACATTGTTGTTTCATGGCACACCAATGAGGCAATGTGAATCAAATCACTAAACTATGAGAGAATTGGGATTCTTTAGGGACGATTCGGAGGGCGGGCGAGCCGGGGCGGGGCCCCGGCTCGGCCGGAGGAGGAGGGGAGGGGGGGTTCTTGTTTATCATCATGTTTATAAGTAATGGGATTAGAGCTTACTGAGGGAGGGAGGGAGGGAAGACATGGATTCTTTTCTATGTACATTAAAAATTCAATTTGAAGATTGCACTTCTGTATTTGTTCTTTCTTTTTTTTCTTTTTTTTCTTCTTCTTGTTCTTTTATGAACCACAGCAAATTTGTGGGCTTTTGTTAGAAATGACATGGTTTAATCTTGGAAAGTTCATTTCAGAAATGAAATGAACTGAGAAAGAGAAAGATTTCACCATGATTAAAGGAAAGTTTCAAGTTTCAGATTAATCTCATAAGTGAGGAGTATTTTAATACAAATAAAAAGTATTTCACATGCAAACTACAAGATAGATTTTACAAACTTGTTCAACTGCTATATTTATCTATCTATTTATCTATCTCTTGTCAAAGCGAGTTCAGCGGTAATTGGCACACTTGATTCGATCATGAGGTCAGAGGTTCGAATCTCTCCACCCCTAAATTTTGATGTACTAAAAAAAAAATTATAATCTCTCCACCCCTAAATGTTGATGTACTCAAAAAAAAAAAATTATCTATCTTGAAAAATGATTCAGTGAACAGTCGCAATGAGTCTGATAGTTTTGTAAAACATTTCTAATGATTTTTTAATTTTCTTGTTCATGCACAATATCGTAGCAAAAGTGAACTCAATTGCTCTCCCTTTCTCTTCAAGTTCTCAAAAAAACACAAAATTTTTTTATTTTTTTTTGAAAAGGCAAAATTTTATTTTATAGACGCAATTCTTTTTTTGTTAAATTAAAATATTTCTAATATAATGTTTATAAATTGTATGATACTGTAGAATAATAATTATATAAAATTTATAACATTACATTTTTATAAATAAATTAATTAATAATAGTGTATATTAAAGTTAATATGTAATTGATAATTAGAACTAATTTATGGTTTATAAATATATTATTAAACACAAAACAATTGTTTAAATTGAGATTTAATTTTTAGATTTGCTACTAAACACACATATTTGAAAACATAAAATACGACTATGTTTTTATTGAATCTCTAATTTTCAAATTTCTATCTTCATATAACAAATCAAACACACCTTAAAATGTTTTCAGAAACATTATTTTTATAAAAAAAAAAATGAAAAGAAAAAAAGAGATAAGTTATCAAACAAGCATGTTTCTTACAATTTTCTAAAAAAAAACATGTTTCTTAAAAAAAAAAACAAAGAACTATCAAACATTTTGGTTTTTAGTTTCATAAGTATAAAAGTGAAAGTGCTGTTCTTTTCATTAGAAAAAAAAAATTAAAAAAAAAAAGTGTGAAAGTGCTGCTTCGCCGAGCACCTCAACTAAAGTATTATTATACTGTTTTCCAATGGATTACTTTAGAGTAGTTTCAAATTTTTACATTTTTTTTTTTTTTTTTTGAGTTCATACAAAAAGTATTTTTATGTTACTCAAAATGATAAATGTTACTTTTTTTTTTTACCCTCAAATTGACTCAAGAGTTTTAGGAGTATTTCTACCAATGTTATTTTTATTTTTTACCCTCGGACTTAATAGTCACACAACTATTGTTGTTTCTATAAAAAAAATGATGTAAAAATATTGTTAGCATCATCTCCCTACAAGAGACTTTTTCTTCGATGTAATTCAACCTCCGTTTATAAAATTGATACAAATAATAAATATGAGTGTATGACAAAAAGTGTGTGAACCTATTTCTATGAAAGTATAATTCGAATTCATAGTTTAGTAGTTGGATTTTGCCACTTATTTCATTTTAAGCCTTATTATTATCATTATTATTTTGAAACATTTTAAGCCTTATTATTTTCATCTGCACTAAATGAGATGTAAACAAAAAGAACAAATAGTGGAAACAAGATAGAAATTGCAAGAAAGGAAGTGAATCAAATTGAGTTGTGATGCATTGAAATGAAAAACTTACACGAATTTATAGGAAAGTAAAATGGACACCCACTAACCCACTAACCTTGAAAATCTCTTCAATTAAGCCACTATCCTAAATAAATGCCACTAGCCATTACTTTCTACACAAGTAAATTAGCTAAATCAAACTACTTGCCTACCAAGTTTGCACTAATTTTTAACACTCCCCCTTAGTGCAAACATACGATCAACAACACCGAGTGCACTCCTGAGTTCTTCAAACTTGGATTTACCAAGAGCCTTGGTAAATATATCAGCAACTTGCTCCTTGGAATGTATCTTCTGTAATTTGATGTCTTGCGTCAAAACTTTCTCTCGAACAAAATGAAAATGAGTTTCAATGTGCTTTGTACGAGCATGAAACACTGGATTCCCTGCAAGCTTGATTGCACTTTCGTTGTCACAAAAAATACAAACTGGATAGTCCAAATTGGAAAAAATTTCTGCCATGAGTCTTTTTAGCCAAATGCATTCTTGAGTAGCCATAGTAGCTGCTACATATTCTGCTTCACAACTTGAAAGAGCAACGGATGCTTGCTTCTTACTGCACCATGAAATAGCCCCTGAGCCTGTATTAAAGTTGTATCCAGTTGTGGAACGTCTGTCATTTACATCACCAGCCCAGTCAGCATCAACAAAACCGCTTAACACGAAAGATTTAGCTTGTTTGTACAACAAGCCAAAACATAAGGTACTCTTAACATATCGAAGAATTCTCTTTGCAGCAACTAAATGAGCTTCACATGGCTTATCCATAAATTGAGCAACAACACCTACAGAGTAAGATATGTCAGGTCTTGTGATAGTTAAATAAATTAAACTACCAACAAGTTGTCGAAAAAGTGTTGCATTTGCCAATCGTTTTCCTTCTTCCTTAGTCAACTTCAAAGATGGCTCCATAGGAGTAGTCATTGGTTTTGACTCATTCATGTCAAAACGATCCAATAAACTTGCTGCATATCCTTTCTGTGAGACAAAGTATCCATCTGACCTTTCAACCTCCAAGCCAAGAAAACATCTTGCTTCACCCAAACTCTTCATTTCAAAACGAATTGACAAAGCATCTCGAAGACTATTAATTTCAACTTCATCATCACCTGTTATGATCATGTCATCAACATATAGTAAAAGCATTGTACATACTGAAGTTGTCTTTTTAACAAACAGACTCGAATCTGCACTTGAGGACCTGAACCCACAGAACTCAAGATATTGAGCAATTTTACCATACCAAGCACGGGGAGCTTGCTTAAGACCATATAAAGCCTTCTTGAGTCGACACACATAATTTGGAGACTCCTTGGAAACAAAACCTTGAGGTTGTTCCATAAAAATGTCTCGATCTAACTCTCCATAAAGGAAAGCATTCTTCACATCTAACTGCCATAATTTCCAATCTTTGTAAGCAGCTAATGAAATAATTGTTCGAATAGTTACCATTTTAGCAACAGGACTGAATGTCTCTTCATAATCTAGACCATATTGTTGTGAAAAACCACGAGCAACAAGACGAGCTTTATACCTGTCAATAGTACCATCTGGCTTTTTCTTTAACTTGTAAACCCATTTACAAGTAACTAACTCAACATTCTTCGGCTTTGGAACAAGTTCCCAAGTGTCATTCTTATTTAGAGCCAAGATTTCCTCCTTCATTGCTTCTTCCCATTCAAGAACATCTCTAGCTTCATTATAAGACTTAGGTTCACCTTCACAAATATCACCCATCAAAAAACAAGATACAATTGAACAGTTATTTAACTGTACCTCATAATCAGATAAATAACTGGGTCGTGTTCTTTGCCTAGAAGATCTTCGAACAACAGTCTGATCTGCATCTTCATCTGTTTGATCATATCCTCCAATACTGGTATTGGTCTCCTTTTCATCTGAGGCATCATCAGTAAAGAAAGGCGATAAATCAACAACACCTTTCTTTGAACTTGTATCCATTTGATGTGACGAAACTTCATCAAATACCACATCTCGAGAAACAAAAACTTCTCTTGTGCTTTGATCCATACATTTCCATCCTTTCCTGTGAGTATCATATCCAACAAAAATACAACGTCTTGCCTTTGGGTCAAGTTTAGTACGCTTATTTTTTGAAACATGAACATAACAAACTGACCCAAAAACTCGAAGATAACTCACATTAGGTTTACGACGATATAATACCTCAAAAGGAGACATATTCGATCCCGTCCATGGAGGTAGACGGTTTATGACGTGACAAGCTGACTGAATAGCTGCAGCCCAAAGCTCCCTTGGAAGGTTCTTTGCATGCAACCAACACAAGCACATAGATGTAAGATGTGCTAATTTACGTTCAGCAACTCCATTCTGTTGTGGAGTGTCAGGACATGTCATTTGACGTTGAATTCCATGCTCTTTGCAATAATTCTGAAATTGATCAGACATGTATTCTCCCCCATTATCTGTGCGAAGACACTTTATTGACAACATAAATTCATTTTCCACTTGCTCCTTGAACTGGACAAACTTGGAGAAAGTCTCACTTTTAGCTTTCAAGAAATACACCCACGTGAATCGAGAAAAATCGTCCACAAAAACCATCACATAACGACAACCAGAATAACTGAGTGTTCTAGTTGGCCCCATCAAATCTGAATGAACCAAATGCAATGCAACAGCAGCCTTGTTATCTGAATTTGGGAAAGGAAGACGATGTGATTTCCCAAATTGACAACCGGGACAAACTACATCATGATGAATTTCCTTAAAAAGAGGAACACCATCAAGAAGCTTTTTCATAGAAATTCTCTGTAGTAACTGATAACCAACATGGCCTAATCGAGCATGCCAAAGTGTTGCACTATCATTCTGACCTGTCTTTTCAACATAAGCATCACTTGCAGACAAAATGTAGAGAGAATCTTTTCTCTTTCCAGTTAATAAAACATCAGCTTCAAATTGTTTAATATTAGAAACAATTTTCACATCATTTGGACCAAAGATAACATACCTCCCAGAATCAGCAATCTGAGAGACTGAAACCAAATTCTTCTTTAGGCCTGGAACATGATAAACATCTTCAAGAGAAACACCAACAACATTTGGTGCATCATCCTTAACATTAACACGCCCTTCTTCAACAACAGGATGTAAGGAATTATCGGCCGTTGCAATAACTCTTTTTCCCTGATGGGTATGGACATCAGAGAGAAGAGAAACATTTCCAGTAGCATGATGAGAACAACCAGAATCAATAATCCAATCCTCATCATAATCTATAGAAGCATTAGCATGCAGATTAATGGGTTGATAAAAAGTTTCAATTGACAAGCATTGTTCCCAAGTAAGTTGTTCAGGTTTGTTACTTTCCTGTACAACATTTGCTTCTGCTTCTTTGAGATTCACCCGACAATTTGGTCTAATATGACCCGACTTCCCACAACGATGACACACCACCTTTGCCTGACAATCACGTTTGATGTGTCCTGGCTTGCCGCACCTAAAACATCCTTTGAAATTGCCCTTGGACTGCCCTTCAATCTTGGAATTCTTGCTATCATTTGAAGAACGCTTGGCAGAAGAATTAACTTTTCCTTTATCTTTTGCATAAACAGCAGCTTCCACCTCATAGTGAATTTGCTTGTCGTTGCCAAGCATTTGTTTCATCAACGCTTCCTGATTTGAAAGCAAGTTTTCCAGATCAATGATAGAAGGTTGATTTACCCAACCTTGTATCGAAGAAATAAACGGCATAAACTCCTTTCGCAGTCCACGAATAAGATACCGACGCAACCGAGCATTACTAATAGGCTCCGTCTTGTCCAATTCTGTAATTTCAGAACACAAAGTCTTAACTTTCAGAAAATATTCTGAAACTGACAAGTTACCTTGAATAGTTCCGGCAAGTTCATTCTCCAAATACTGCAACCTTGTCGTGTTCTTTTGAGCAAACAATCTTTCAAGTGTTTCCCACACTTGCTTTGGAGAATTCACATCACGAACATGCTCAATATACTCCTTGCCAATAGAAGTTCGCAAAGCAAATAAAGCTTTGCCACATTTGACCTTCCACTTCCTCCGTGCCTCAACATTTTCCAAAGTATCTCTTGGAATTTCAGTATCATCACCGGAAACAAGATCCCACAAATCTTGTCCTTGTAGAAAAGCTTCCATACATAGCTTCCAATAGCTATAATTATCACTGGTAAGCTTGTCCACACAAATATTGTTTCCACCATTCATTTTCACTGAGTATAAGACTCAAACACGAAATAAAGAACCTGGAAGCTCTGATACCATGTAAACAAAAAGAACAAATAGTGGAAACAAGATAGAAATTGCAAGAAAGGAAGTGAATCAAATTGAGTTGTGATGCATTGAAATGAAAAACTTACACGAATTTATAGGAAAGTAAAATGGACACCCACTAACCCACTAACCTTGAAAATCTCTTCAATTAAGCCACTATCCTAAATAAATGCCACTAGCCATTACTTTCTACACAAGTAAATTAGCTAAATCAAACTACTTGCCTACCAAGTTTGCACTAATTTTTAACATGAGATACCTCATCCCAAGTGTGATGTTACCTGAATGTCCAAGTAGAGAGGCCAACGAACCTCTTTCGAACTATGGCTCGATTACGTACTGGATGTATGGGTGCACATTCAAACTTTCTGACTCGAACTGAACCAAAAATTCAATTTGTTTTAGGTTTGTAGTTTGGTTTTAAGAATAAATAAAACTGAAATTTGCGAATCGATTTGGTTTGAGGCTCAAAAACCGAACCTCAAACTGAACCAAACTGCATTATATAAATTTAATAAAAAAAAAAAAAAACCACAATATGATGCATCAGATGCCCCAATCAAGACACACCGTGCATGTTTTTTTTTTTTTTTTTCCTTCATTTAAAACCGAAAACAAATGAAAACAAAACCAAACCAAACTGAAATTTTTAATTCAGTTCAATCTCAACTTTCTTTTTTTAATATAATTTTGGTTCAGTTTGATTTGGCCCTCAAACTGAACTGAAGCGAACCCTGAACACCCCTACTTGATGGATTCATGTTAGGCTAGTATGGAAGATTTGCCTCTAGATTAGTCACCTTCAACCAATCAACAAATGACACACATCCCTAAACACTGGGTCTTGTCTCTAGCAAGCTAGATATGGTAATAATGGTGGAATAAATCATTATTCCTCTTCCTCTTCTACAAATAAGGAGTTTGAGAGATCATTATGTGTGTAAGCTAAGTCTTCTCTATTATCGAACAAAGATTGACAAGCAACAAGTTGATACTCATTTCTCCTCTTGCAAATATTATTTGCTTTATAGTTATACAACTATAAAGCACATATTGAAGGTTGGAATAATGATAAACATCATTTTATTGAGAATGAGTGGCTTCATATCATGGACAAGAGTGTATAGAATCACTTGTGCCAAGTTCAAGGTGACAACATATAGTTACGAAGCATCTCAGCTCATGACCTTCAAATGCTTAGCATACACGACTAGACATGAGATCAAGATGCTAAAAATGCTGAGAAAAGGAATCTAACTCACTTGCAGTACTTCTTGAACCACACGCCGATGTTGAGGAAGCTTTCGAAATCCGATTGCGGCCTAATACAGAAAGCACATGAATCAGCCTAAAATATTAAGTGTTACTATAATCTTAACTTTTAACAAAGGTCCAAACAAATGTGTTTTCAAAATCAGGGAACTATTCATAAAATGAGTTCCGAAAATGCGAGAATGTGAAAGCAGGCAAATGTGGGACCTGTCAATTGGATGACTATCATCTGGAAACATGATGACTTTGACCTCAACTCCTTTCTCCTTTAACGCTCGTGCGAACTGCATATTATATATAACCCATCATAAAATTATAGTATTATTTTACATAATTTTCTGATGTAATAATAATAAGAAATTCTTCTCATTGTGCAATCATTTTTGGTTATAAACAAGAGCAAAGCAGCAGCCCTTCTGGCTTCTATAGTCACAGAAATAAAACAAAAGGATGTAGAATTTAATACAATGTGCTATATCTTACTTGCAACCCATTTGAAAATGGAACACGAAGATCTTTAGCACCTAAAAGAAAAATGGTAGGTGCTTTAACCTGCAAAATCAAAATGAGAAACAAGATTTCAACGGAGAACATACACTCAGAAGAAAGAAATTTCTTAAGACATCCTTGAGAAAATGTGTGAAACTAGCAATATAGATAAACAGATCAACTTTTAAGCTATTGTTTTAAAAAGGGAAACAAAAAATTCTAAAACAGAGTCAGTTCGTAAAAAAAAAATCTCCAAATAGAGATATTTTCACCAAATTACAATTATCTTCTGATTAGGATTTGTTTTAAGTTTAGTTTATAACAAATCTCGCCACATTTTAAAAAAGAGAAAAAAATTACTGTCACTCACAAGACGAGGAGACGAGGATCCTCCTCCTCTTAGAAGAGTAATATTGATGAAGGAACCACTTCATTGGATGGAGAAGTCCTTCAATGAAGGAGGCTTCTTCAATAAAGTTCTCACTTCTCAGAGCTTACATTTTCTACTTTAAAAAATGAATAAACAAAATTTAGCCATATGTACAATTAGAACTATAGGCTAAAACTTTTATGGGTTTTATTTTCGTCAACTTAAGCAAGAATTTTAAAATTTAACCATGTGTACTATTCAGTCACCTCTATTTATCGAGTTTTTAGAACTGTTGACCAAAGCTTTTATGAATTTTAGTTTCTTCCAACTTCAGTGAGAATTTTAAAACATCAACGTGCCAATGAAGTAATAGATAGCTAGCTTTTGATCTACCTACTTTTGAGACATGTAGAATCGGAGATTTGTTGTACAAGTGGGTTAGGTGCTCAGCAGATGGTGCTTCTGTGAAGTAATTCTTCCCTTCACTTCCATAAGCTTCCACATAACACCAATCAGGAATATCTGATGTGCCAACCATTAAAGCAAGGTTACACACAGGATTTCTTGTAGCAGCTGCCACAAATCTATCTGGTGCCTGCAGCATTTAGAAAACAGAAAGGATTCAATTTATAAGGAAATTATTTCCTTTTTAAAGTCTCATATGTCTCCTTGACAACCAAATGTAGTAGAATCAGACAATGTCCCGTAAGAGTAATCAAGCTAGCCCAAATCAAGCAATTGTTACCACATTAGTGGACTGATGCATTGTGTGCAGAGTGCACCATCATATTTTCAAGTGTAGCTTGGGAGAGAAAAATTAAGATTTTAAAAAAAATCATGGAAGGCATCGACAGATTTAAAATCCTATATTAATCATGCAGAATCTTAATTCCATATAAAACCATTAATCAAACATGGGATTTAATGTCAGAAAATGCGTATTAAAAAGGTTATGTTAACTACTCAACCTGGCCAATCAAATGAGTTGTCAAAAAACCTCCATGAGAACCACCAAGGACTGCAACTTTAGATGGATTGGCAAGTCCCTTGTCGATAATGTGATCTACTGCAGTAAGTACATCATTGACATCCTGAGAAAAAATAGATAAAAAGATAAATAAAATACTTTATCCCCTGACCTGCTGAGAAAAATGGTCATCATGATCGCAGTAAAATGGGCATTCTTCAAAAAGAAAAAGAATAGATTGAAAGCCTAAATTCATTAAAACCAGTACCTGGGACCCAACTTTTCCAGGAAGAGATTGCAATGCATCCTCACCGAACCCCAATGAACCTCTGAGGTACCATATCAAAGAAGCCAAAAAAGGAAAAAACGGTTTTTATGTAGTGACACTATATCTGAAATATAAAACATAATTTTTCATTCCCTTCGATCTCACTGTACAAACAACTGACTTTTTCAAATGTGGCTCTCAAATAAGTTAGTCAAACATCTGATGTACAGTAACTAAACCTAATCAATCCTTTTTGTCCCAAAAGATAGGAGTAATCCTTATAGTTATATGAGGTTTTGAATAATAAAGACTAGTAAGAAAAAGTTGAGAGAAGGGCTGCTAGAGATATAGGCTTATTATATATATATCACCAACTGAAAGTTGATTAATTTGACCCAACTTCTAGGTACAATTCAAACCAAATTAAGATTGGAAGAAAAAAAGTAAACCTACCTATAGTTCACAATCAAAAGATTGAATCCTAGTGAAGAGAGAAATGCCAAGGACTTCGAGAAGCTTGATATTGACGTAGTATGTGGACCACCGTGAAGGTTAACAATAACTGGATTCAACTCATTACCTTTGACTGAATTCGAAGACACAAAGATAGCTTCAAAAGGTTCGCTAGCACCTGAAATAATTTAATTATTCAGTACTATAAGAAAAGAAAGTTTACAAAATGAACTGAACTATCAAACATGGCCTTCATCAGTTTTAAAAGGGTAAAAACTTCAAACAAGAAGAAACACAGCTCACATGTTTTCATTTTCATTTTATAAACTCAAAAGTGCCCTGTGTTTAATGATAAAAATTGACAAAAGGAAACCAACTTTACGTCAGGGAAGGTCGCCAAATATAGGAACATACACAGATCATCTATATTCTATGAGTAATAGCATCAAGAAAGTTGACTGAAACTTGTTATCTCGCATCTAAATCTTCATCAGAATTGGATTAGCTGGCTCATTGCCTTTGTATGACAATTTTTTATTCGTGAAGTTAAAGTTTTTTTTTTTTTTTTTTTTTTTTCACTACAGTAAAAGATTGCTATTTTTTATATTTAAAAGAAAGAAAAAGAAAATGAAGTTCAATCCAGTTGCAAAATTAGCACAGCAACAATTTTGATCATTAAAAAATATGAGGAAGGGACAATTTGAGTTTAGTTCCAGTAGTGAAGGAAGTTACTTCTATAATCCTCACGCAAACTGATTGGTGATTATCATTATAATTATAGGGTCAAGATATTTTTCTACTTCATGATATAAATCTTCTTATAACCAAACGCACTATAATACTAAGGATTTCTCTCATTATGGTAGTCTAAGTATAGGCTTTAGGCATAGGTATTCTAAGGATGCATTCCCGCAACATTCGGTCTGAATCAAATCTCCACATTGTAAATAGAAGTGTAAATAAATCATTTGTAGAGTACCTTTTGTCAGACAGTTGGATACATCCTTGACTGGAATCTTCATTATACTGAACTGGAGAGATGAGAGAAGAGTTTTGACCTGTATCATTAAATTCAATTTACTTGATCACAGAACTTTTGGGATAACCTTTAGTATATCTACATTAAAAAAGAAAATAACCACCTTCTCAGAGCATTTAAAGACAGGACTTGATACATCCAACCAACTCCATGCAGCATTCTTAGTTTCTTTCTCAATAAGACAACCATACTTGAGTTGAGGAATATCTACTGGGCTGCTAGAAACTGCAAATAGGAACATACAAATGAAAAAAAAAGATGTTAAAAATTGGTTCCAGTGAGCAAGCTAATCAATAAAGATCTCATTTCCTCGTTACCAGCAACAACGTTGTCTCCATCTAGGGCAAGAACATTCCAAGAAAAGTTTGAGTTGGCTGGGCTGATGCGTGATACTTCACCACTGTGAAATGTTCAATAAATATGTCATCGGATAATACAAATTGGAGCACAAAGTTTAGTGCAGCATAAAACATAATCTTTTTAGAAAAAATTTAAATTGCCTTAAAATATCTATGGAAAGTATTGCATCACTGCTACGCCATATAGACGATGTAATAACAGTGCGTCCATCAGAAAGCCAAGGATTAGCCAGGAAACCATGTGAATAGAGGCCAGGAAAGAGGTCGTCCTCAGCCCAGTGCACCACAGGAACCTACCAAGAAATGTTAAGAAAGGCATATTGAAATTTGAGGAAAAATAACTAGTAAAAATAAACAAAATAACTTCAAAGCACAACTTATTTAGTAATTAGAACATAATCTAATTGAACATCTATGCAATGCCTCTTCCTTAAGAAGCACATACACAGTGAGACATCAATTTTAATACATTTTAATGATTCTCATGTTAAAATTTGTTTGAGTTCATGATGCTTAAGCATTGAAGATATGAAGTTTTATGTCGAAGCATTCTAGAGTGTCAAACTAGACTAACATATCAATTTTCTAAATGATTTAACATCTTAACAAAAAAAAAATTAAAGACAAATAATTTATATGTATTTCATTCTCAAAATGCCCACGTGTGTTCAACATGTATCTGACACATGCTCTAATATTTGTAACATGTACAATTATACCATCCCGCGGAAGAAACTAGTTCAAAAGAAATCAATCGGCCAATAGATTTCCACATTAAACATTGTTTTTATATTTAAAAAAGAAAAGAACATTCAAAGCCTCACCACATCAACAATGTTTTCACTAAAACTAAGTTTTCCATCTGTAGGCCAGTTGATTCTGTGAAGAGAATTTGTTGCAGAATGGGCGCCAGTGTTAACTGAACAGTGTGCAGATAAAAATACAAGGAACTTCCCATCTGGGCTGGAAAATGTTATCATTCATAACAATCAGTTTCAATGCTGTTGCTCATCTTACATGTTATTGCATAGACATGCCAATAAGATAGAGGTTGCATGTTCATTGATGACTAATAAGAATAATTTGCAAAAAATAACCAATAGGAAGAGTATATACACATCAAATAAAATGATCTGAATTGATGCTATAAGCATAAAATACCTTCTAAAGCAACAATATAGATGTAATTAGAAAGAGGATAATGATTGAATGACATACAAGGACCATGAAGTTTAACTTAACAACCTTGACCTGTTATTTATCTGTTAAAACACGCTTGATTTTCCCTAATCTATCAAATACAATTTTTAAAATTACAAAACAAAAAGGTTGTGTAATGATCACAAGCGTTTATGTAAAGAGATCTGGAACTGAAAACACATGCAAACAATTGAACAGAAATAGAGTAGGATTTTAGCCTCCCCTCATCATATGTATCAAAGTAGCCTGTAGCACTTATATTTATCATCCAAATTGGATAAAGAATTTACAGAAGTTGAAGTTATAGGGTACTGTATTGGATGTGGATGCTAGAAGAAAAAAGGAAAAAGAAAAACAAATTTAAAAACAAACACCGGAAGGTAATGAGATAAAAATGTACCTGAACCGAGGAAAGAAGGCACTACTTATGTTCTGAGTTAGATTATAGAGGGGAAAATCCTCCTTTGATCCATCTCTGGACAACATAAAAAGAAATTTAAGAACATTCAGACTCAAATGATATTAGTAAAAATTCATCAAAGAGAAGAGAAAAGGTATAACACACTTTAGTTTATGTTCATTGACTTCTGATCCATAATCCGGGGCCTTAACTGCATATAATGCACAAGGCCGATTATAGCAGTGCTTGATACCAAGTTTTCTAGGCTCTGATGACCACCCGACAAAAACCAAATATTGATGCTCGCCAATAGATGGAGCCCATACGACTTGACCCACACTCAAAGAATGCTCGATTATCTTCACATGCCTTACCTCTCCGCTGTTAAAGAAAAACCAAAAAGGAATTTTCAACAAAGTTTTCAAAATCTAAAAATGTACTTTTGTCAATATTTGGGTAATAATTGAACCACACCTGTCAATGTTGATGACAAAGAGAGCAGGCTGCCTTTTACCTGCATAAGCTTCCCCCCACTCGTCCTCAAAATCCCCTTGACCTTTCCAGTTATTAGAATCCTTATTTGCTGAGCAACCTTTTGCATATCCAGAAACAGTAAAAGTTGGTTTGGAGGGACAAGGTTCCTCCGCAGCATAAGCAATGCAAGTTTCATTTGAGTTCCAAGAGATACCCTCAAACCTATAATATAGAAAGAAAATAGAAATCTGAATCTTATGGTCGATGATGCAGAGTTATAAACTATTTACCAAAAAAAACCAACCATATACCATTATGACTTGGTTATTGCTACTTCTGTAATTACAGATGCTATAAAGCCACTCAACAGCAAAATTAGTACACCTTGATGAATAACTTCAATCTAAGGAGGTACAAATAAAGAATATCATTGTTTTTATAGAATTTTAA
The DNA here is from genome assembly GCA_036850905.1 of Luffa acutangula. Classification (NCBI taxonomy): domain Eukaryota; kingdom Viridiplantae; phylum Streptophyta; class Magnoliopsida; order Cucurbitales; family Cucurbitaceae; genus Luffa; species Luffa acutangula. Next base: position 46,618,664 of record CM072098.1, on the reverse strand, counting down.
GAGACAAGAATGTCAAAATGATAATTACAAAATGAACATTGATTTAACATAAAATTCACAATTAAAAAGAATTAGAATAACCGAGCCATTACCATCCATCGATATATATTGAGCCATGAATAGATTGGGGGATGTGAAACTCCTTTTCAATTTGACCTGCACTCCAGATTTCCAATTGAACTGGAGAATCATTTTCAGGATTACGAACTGCAAGAAATTTTGAGCCTGATGGCGATGGCACTATTGTAGAGACTCCAATCATTTCAACAGGAAATGGCGTCCATTTAAAGTTTACCGAATTGTTGCCATTTCCCTTACAAATATGAGCTGACAAAGTATATTTTCTCCTCTTATTTGCTAGAAGACTTACTTGGCTAATTGAAAACGTTGCCACAGAGTCTCCTATGAAAAATGTCAATTGGAAATAGAATTAACATCGCCAGGCACATAACTTTATAACAATTGGCACAGCCGCACACTTGTGGTAAATGCACTAGCATAAACAACAGCAATCATACCACTATCAGACTTAAACGTCCATGCTTTATCAATGTTAGGAATTTTTGTGAATTCTTGAAGTAATTTGGACTGTTCAGCATATTCTTCCTCAGTTGTTGGATCAATCCCCGATGGAAACTCCTGAACAAGAGCACTAATCCTTGAACCATCCATGGCCAAGCCAGTTGACAGTTGTCTACTGCAAACATTAATTGGGCAAAGAATGATGACAACATCAAAATCCCTCAACACTTAAACCAAATTTAATAATAAGAAAAAGTGGAAGCAATTTCCGAAAGAAGAAGATACTTCCACTGAAGAAAAAAATTAAGAATCAATCAAAGTAGAGAAAGAAAAAACTCCGAAACGAAAAACCATCGCGATTGCGAGAACAGAACAATTTAATAGTCAAACAGACGCCTCGTCATCCGAATTCGAAACCGGAAACAGATACAAGCAAAAGAACTCGAAATCGACTTACGGATAGAAATGCAACTTGGAGGAAGAACTATCAGATAGAAAAGAGGAAGACTCAGCTGACAGATAGAACAGTGAAACTGTGAAAGTAAACAGTGGAAATTCCGGCAATGAAGATCCAAAGGCGATGATTCAATCAACGAAATTCACATTAGTTACTTGTCGTGGATTAAAAATGCTAGTAAAGAGAACAAAATCATTACACAGACGAATCAAAGAAGAAGCTCTAAAGAGATTGAACAGCAAAAATCAGCATAGTGATAAGAAATGAAAGAGATAGAGAGAGGTCTTACGAGAAGAGGCGAGTGGCTCTGAGAAATTGAGAGCTGTGAGAAGGAGAAGCAGTAGCAGCAGTGGCGAAGAGTGGAAGACGAAGGACGATGACGCCACCAATGGAAGTGATGCATGTAAAGGCCATCCCACCAAAATGACTTTTTCTATTTGTCCTAAAAAAGTAAGTAATAATATATTTTTGGTTAAAAAATCACGTTGAATTTGGTTCCTCCACTTTGATTTATAATTTGATTTATAATGATTTAGTGCATGTAATTTCAATTTTGTAACAATTTAAGCTTTAATGAGTAATAATTTAGTCTTTTTACTTTCAAATTTGTAACAATTTTTTTTAGAAACAAATTTGTAACAACTAGTCGAGAAACACGTGCATTGCACGTTAAATATTATAGTTTTAAATTAAAATAAGAGAAAATAGTACATTTTTAGTATGTAACAAGTAAATATTATATAGTTTTTTTTTATAATGTAAATATTATATAGTTTTTGTTTTAATAAATTTTTAAAAGTTACTCATGGCAATGTTTTAATATTATCACTTTTTCATGAAAATTCCTAGGTATAGTACAAAGTGAAATTTTATGCAAATAATTAATTTATTAAATGATATGTTAATATTTTGATATTGTAAAACATATATGGCCATAAATTTTCATTTTAATCATTTCATATTTTTCATGATGTTTCACACATATACCGTCTAAATTACAACCATACAAGAAAGAATACCCTGCCCTGTTGTGTAACCACTCCCACTGGATCAAAATCTCTTGGAGGACCTTGGTGCAATTCATGAAATAACAACTCTTGAATCTAAAGATACAAATAACATAACTACGAAATTCATGAATCTCAACAACAACATGTTTTACAAAAAGTCACTTATCTATGAATAACACATGGAAGACAATAAATGAAGAACTAACTTGAATAAAATAATTATATAACATAGTTCAATGTTTTTATACATGGATTGTATTCATACACGAATGAATGCATCTATTGATGTATAACCACTTGCACTCAATAGTCGTGTCTTGTCGATATTAATTGTATGCATTTGAATGAACAGACACATAAATTGAACAGTCGTGTCCTACAAGTATACATTGCAACTATTCAACATTTCTCTCAATGGACACCTCAACTCGAAAAGTCATGACCTATCATTGAAGGACAAAGTGGGAATTTATTAAAAATGCAAGGGCAAAACAGGAAAGCAAAGATTCTCCCCTCTTAGCCCCTTTTATATATAGTATAGATTTAGTCTCTATATGTTCACATTTGTAACAATTTAATCTTTGTCGCAAAAAAATGCATCAAAATTAAATGTCGGTTTTTATTATTTAATGATTAAACTTCGTAGCTTATAAACATGTTGGGTCCCAAATTAGTTTAATTAATCAATCTAGTCTAGGTAAGAAATTTCATTAAATCTTTACATTAATTTTTCATTCTATGGACTAAATCATTACAAATTTGATAGTACATGGACTAAATTATTACTTATAGTTTCCTTTTCAAAAAAAAAAAAAATATATATATATATATATATATATATATTACTTATAATTTAGGGATTAAATTGCTAAAAAATTGAAAGTATAGGAACTAAATAGTTACAAAATTGACAGTATGATATTTTGTAGAGCATCCCTTATTTCAGGAGCCATGACTAGGAAAATTATTTCTGGACTTAAACCGGGGAAGTTCTGCCTCGAAATTTCTCATCTTTTCTTTGTCGATGACAGTCTGATATTCTATAGAGCATCTCTTGAACAGATGTGGGTGTTACAAAACATACTGAATCATTATGAGCAGGCCTCTGGTCAAATGATTAATTTAGATAAATCGACCCTTCTTTTCTCTCCGAATGTAAATCCTAAGTTTCAATTGGTGATTGTTGGTCTATTAAACATACATGTGGTTGAGAATCTTGGTAGATATTTGGGTGTTCCATCTCATTTTAGCAGGCGAAGGCGGGATGATTTCAAAGATATTAAACAGAGAGTTTGGCAGACTCTTCAGAGATGGAAAGGTCAGTTCTTCTCGATGGGTGGTAAGGAAGTTTTGATTAAAAGTGTGGCGCAATTTATCCCTATGTATATTATGAGTTGCTTTCGGCTTCCCAAAACTCTATGTAATGATTTACATTTCATGGTTGCTCGATTTTGGTGGGGGACAACGGATCAAAAACGCAAGATTCATTGGAAGAAATGGACCAAGATGTGTGACCCAAAGGAGTTAGGGGGTTTGAATTTTAGAGATTTGGAGCTTTTCAATAAGGCACTTTTAGCCAAGTAGGTGTGGAGATTATTTACAAATCCTACACTGTTGGCGTCAAGGGTTATCAAAGGGAGATATGCTAATCAAGTGTCTTTGTTTCAGGCTCCAATTAAAGGAAATTGTTCAGTTTTTTGGAGGGGATTTGTTTGGGCACGAGATCTTTTAAAGGATGGTATGAGATTGAGAATTGGGAATGGTAAATCAACTCACTTTTTTACTGACCCTTGGATTCCAAAGGAGCGCAGTTTCAAACCGATTCCAATTCCTGGTGTTGTTTATCAGGAAAATACTTTAGTGGCTGATTTCATAACACCCACTATGGGTTGGGATTTGGAAAAATTACTAAGTGTGGTAGGAAAGGAGGATATGAATATCATTGAGACCGTTCCAATTAGTACCAATAATGGGGAGGACAAGTGGATTTGGGACTACTGTTCGAATGGGATGTATACAGTGCGTAGTGGTTACAAGTTGGCTAGATTGTTATTTGTTCACCAGGAATCTCCGAGCAATAATGAACAGCGAGTATGGTGGAATATGTTGTGGAAATTGAAAATTCCAACAAAGATCAAACATTTTATTTGGAAAGCATTCCATGGATGCCTTCCAACAAACTTTGATCTGTGCAAAAAGGGAATGAATATTTCTCCTCAATGCGGTATTTGTGAGAAAAAATGGGAAACGATTGATCATGTGCTATGTGGATGTCATCGGTCAAAGCGTATTTGTGATATCATGTTTGTGCGTGTGGATGCTCAAATTCCGATAGGGAATAATTTCCCGGATCGCATCATTTGCCTTGGAAAGCATCTTGACACAGATACTTTTGCGAGAGCTTGCATTACATTTTGGTCTCTATGGAACGATAGGAATGGGCTTCATCATGACTGCCCCACAATGGATGTTTCAGTTTGATGTGAGACAATTTGGGATTATTGGGAGGAGACTTGTAACTTCAAGAAGCCCAGTCACAATGAAGGGGCAATCTGCGTGGTGATGCTAACGGGAGTCCGAAAGAGAGGTCGGTTGAGGTTGCGAATTATGATGTTGTTGTTACCATGTTCACAGATGCGGCGGTGAAGTCGACGGTGAAAGGAGCTGGGCTTGGAATTCTTGTAACGGGGGTACATGGGAATATCATTGCGACGATGGAAGTTATGGATCCAAAGGCTCTGACTCCTTTAGCGGCGGAAGTGAATGCTATACTTCAAGGGTCTCTTATATTACAGCGGCTTCAAGTAACAAAGGCCATTGTGAAATCTGATTCGGTGAATGCTATCGGGATGATCCGAGGTGATATCCCAATTACTTCTGAAGTACATCATTGGATACTTCAAATTTGAGCGCTAGCTGATACTTTCCAAGATGTATCTTTTTTTCATGTGTCTCGCGATAACAATGAGAGGGTGGATCAATTAGCTAAGCACGCTTTAGATTTTCATAATTCCATGCTTTGGTTGGGGCATTGCCCTCATACAATTGTGTCAATGAGTGTTCCTACTCGTTGTCATTGTAATGTTCTTTGTTCTTGTGCAAGTTAATGAAATGTTGAAGTTACGACTCAAAAAAAAAAAAAAAAAAAACTTTCATGAAAGTTCAGAGACTAAAAATGATTTTTAACCTATTTTTTTTTTTTCTTTAAGAGCCTTTTTCACTAGGGGTAACTACGTAAATGGTCTTCTAATAGATGCTAGGGGAAAAAACACTTTGGTCCCTAAGGTTTGGGTCGGGTTTCATTTTGGTCCCTAAGTTTTCAAACTTGACAATTTAGCCATTGAGATTTGGATTTCGTTTCATTTTGGTCCCTCCATCCATTTTTCCGTTAATAACAACGGATTGCTGAACTGACACCTATTTTTTTTTATTAAAAAATTATTTTTAAAAAAATTAAATAAAAATATTATTCTTATATATATATTATTTTATTCGCTCTCCTTCTTTCTTATACTTCAACAACAATTGGAATGAATAGTCCAAGGGTTTTAGGCTTTCTTTATTTGTTTTTATCCCAATGGAATGTATTCTCCATAGATTCCTTGAAATCATTTATTTTCTTTAAAGTGCTCAAGTCTAACAAAGTACATGAAAATAGTTTGAAAATCACGGAGGACAACAATAATTAAACTATAAAAATAGCATACGAAGTGTGCTATCAAGAAAAAACTATAGGATCGAACCAAATTTCTAATTTGAAACATACTAAAATTATTATATAGTCGAATTATAGTACAATTTTTAGTTCAATCATATATAGGATAAGAGGATTCGAACACCTCCGACTTTTGATCAAGGACATATGTCTTATATGTCAGTTGAGCTATATACTCATGTTGACGGAATTTATATTCCAATTGATTATGTTTAGTAAAATTGCAACTTAGAATCGTGTGGGAGTGGAATCTGTATTAAAAATAAAAAAGGTAAAAGGATAATATTGATAAAATAAAATTTGTGGGGCTCATGATCATGAATGTTTGAATCATTATCAATTTCAATTTCATTAGTTGCCAATTTTCATGGAAAATGTCATGTAATTTCTATTGCTTTTTCCTGATTTTATTGAATCGATAACGTGGTTTAAGGAGGAAATACTTTTTTTTTTTCTTTTTCTTTTTTTTTTCTTTTTTCTTTTTTCTTTTTAATTTTCATTTTTTAAGTGGAGAAAGGAAGAGACTTTCAAGATAAACAAAATGGAACCAACTTATATTTATACACCTTCTTTTTTTATTATTTTTTTTATTTAGTTCAACAATATTGGAGATGGAGGATTCGAATCTCTAACCTTTTGGTTGATGCTACATATGAATTATACTATGCTCACTTTGGCTATACACCTCATTTGTTTGATGTAAATATGAATGAAAAACAACAGCACTTACATATATGGTAAAAATGTTCGATTGATTGTAAATTTAACAACAACATCCTACAATTGCAAAAATAGCAATATTTTAAAAATTTTACACGCCTTGGTTACTTTGACATTTGTACTTAATTTTTTTATGTTTCGTTTGAAATTGTTGTAACTTTAAAATAATTACTAGCAACTGTCCTAATAGAAAATTAGTTGTTATATAAAAGTGAATTAATGTTAGGTAAATGTTAGCTTTTGACCTTAATATATATATATATATATATATATATATATATATATATATATATATAAAATGTTTGGTAAATGAATACTATCTAGTATCTATCTAAAACCAATCTTAATTTTTTGAAGTATAAAATTGAAGATTTAAAATTTGTTGGAGCGAGGTATCTAATCCTACAAAAGTCCTTTTTGTTTTTGTTTTTTTTTTTTTTGAAAAACAAAAGTCTACTTTTAAAAGCTAGCAAGAATAGATTTTGTAAGGGTCCATTTGGAATACATTTTAATTTAAATCTTTTTCAATAATGTATTTTTTAAAAAACATTTTGTATAAAAATTGTTTCAAATTTAAACACTCATATGTTTGGTTGCATTTACTAACAAATGTTTTTATACACAAGTTATTGTTTACTTAAGAAGACTTTTTGAAAAGTGATTTTAAATAATAAACTCATTTACCGATTAAGATTTTTATCAATTTATGTAGTCACTTTTGCTCACAAAATCAATCCCACGTGCAATCTTAAGGTTTTTTTTTTTTTTTTTTTTTTTTTGACAATATGGGGTGGGAGATTTGAACCACAGACCTCGTGGTTATCCTTACAACTTTATGCTAGTCGAGCTATGCTCTTGTTGGCATACTCTTGTTGGCATGCAATCTTAAGATTTTATATGTCTATAAGTGATAGACATATATATCAATAGTAGATGTAAAAATATATATCAAATGCTAATACTAATCCGCGTAAAAAAGGTGTATGATAGATGTTTCTCAACATTATCTATGGTCTATCGGTAGTATACCAAAAAAAAAATTGCATATTAATAATGTAGTGTAAAAATGGTATGTCAATGAAATTTTTGTATATGTATTGTTGTTTACCTGAATATATTTGAACAAATATGTGTAAAAAACAATAAAAACAGATGCAAACACATCATTTTTTGTCAATAAATTTAACATAAAACGTCTCCAAGAATCCTTTCAAAACAAACTTCAAACTTCACAGGCTAAAATGAAACTTTTGAAAGTTTAAGGATATAATTGAAACCAACATCATAGTCCAGGGGTATTGTTGATAATTTAACCAAAATTTTATATCATTAATAACAAAAACAATATATTATTTCAAAAAAAAAAAAAAAAAAGCAATATATTACCTTTTCAAGAGAAAATACAAAAACAATATATTAGTTACATACGAATACGAGGGCCAAAGTGAGGATAATAATTGGTCCTATAGATCAAGAGATTAGAGGTTCAGATCTTTAAGTTCCAAATATTGTTGAACTCAAAAAAAGTATGAGGTGAAAATCAAATGACCTGAAATTTTCTAAATAAGTGTGATATTTGTAAAATCTTAATCTTCTTTTGCTATAGTTTGCAAATGTGAATTGTCATCCATTAAAACTTTTCATAAAAAGAAATTGAAATGAAAATCAACCTTACTCTAAATTATTAATTTGTTCAACGATCCTTAATAAAGAATTGATTTTGTTTAAAAGATGTTTTTTTTTTCTTTTTTCAATAGATTAGTAATAATAAAATAAAAGCTGTGGATCTACAAAATTATTAATACTTAGAAAAAAAGAAAAAAAAACATTTTATATTTTGTGAATGAGAAAATTGATTGGGAAGGTTTTAATGTAGAAAACATTGGATGGAATTGAAATTAGAGAAATATAATATTTAAGAATCCAAAGGTTTTGGCCTCAAAAAGCACCAACAGGAGGAGACAAGAAGAAAAGTTGAATCAATTGCATTCAAAACCAACTTCCTCACTCCTCACTCCAATCAATCAAATTTCTCTTACTCATTTCGCTTCCCAATATTGACTCTCCTCATAAAGATTCCTTTTTTTTAAAAAAAATATTTCTTTCTTTTTTAGGTGTGAACTCCACTTTTTTTATTTATTTATTTATTTAAATTTCATATATATTTTTATTAACATATATATCAAATGAACTTTATCATCTTTTTCTAATAAAAAAACCACTATGGTTAACTTATAAGTTAAGCCATGCTTATCTACATGAAACTTTTCTATACATTATATTGTATATTGATTTTTTTTTTTTTCAAATAGAGCTACACACCAAACACAAAAGTCATGGAACTCAAAAGAAAAAAATAAATAAACAAAAGTCATATGTTGTAGTTTTTACCAACATTGTGACCTTAACATCTCTAATATTAATTTGTAAAAATATGAAAAATGTATATTATGATTTTATTGGAGATAAGAGATTCGAACATATCACCTCTTGGTTATAAGTAAATACTTTATGTCAATTGAATTATGTTCTCGTTGACAAACATTTTTGTTGTTCTTTAAAGAAAATGTAAGAGAAATATCCAACATCGTAAACTCATACAATGTAAATGTATAAAAATTGAAATGAAATATCTTAGAAATTAAATGTATAAAAATTGAAATGAAATATCTTAGAAATATTCTATTGTTTGTTAGGTTAGGTTTTTGTTTTTCTTCTCTCTCTTTTCATCATATATATTTGATCCAACTAAATAAAAATAATGGAGATTTAAAAAAAAAAAATTGTCCAAATTCTATTACTATTTCAAGATTTGTTCCTTACACTTCATAAATTTTTAAATAAAACTAAATTTCTATTAGTTAATATCTCTAATCAAGTTTAAACTATACTCAAATTAGAAATTATAATGAAAGCATTGGACCATATTCTATCTTTATCCTTTTTTTTTTTTTTTTTTTTTGGTTTCTAGAATATTAATCAAGCTACAAAAAAAGAAATAATAAATCAAATAAAAATGAGATAGAAATCAAAAGAAAACTAACGTATATTCAAACAAAGCCTAAAACACAATAATATTATATTTAAACGAACACCGTAATGCTCAAGCAAACATTACCTTATTCGAAAACGAAACAATCTTCGATTTGAATAAAAGTATACATTAATTACAATTTCATTTCAGCAGCAAATTTATTCTACAAAAATTTCAACAAAAAAAAAAAAAGTCATCTTAATAATTTCGTTACACAAATCCAAAACTTCAACAAAAAAGAAAAATGACGAAGTTTCATCACATCTTTCTGTCAAATTTCAGTAACCCAAAAAAAAAAAAAAAACAAAAAATATTTACGACGGCGCTGTCCCGTTGCCGGAGAATTTTCCCGACGGATCAGATTTTCTTTTCCGAGAAACCAAACAGACAATCTCAATTTCATTAGCTTCTTTTTTTTTTTTTTTTTTTCTCGAGAAAATTGTTTATCCTTTTTCGTGATTGATAATCTCTCATACGCCAGAACTGAGTCCCCCAACTTCAGATCCTTTCATGATTCTCATCCTCTTACAAGATGAAATGAACATTCTGCATTTAAAATACATAAATAAGCTACGGAATATTCTCAAAAATTACATACAAATTCGAAACAGAGCTTTAAAATCAAATCACTTACTCCCATGGAACATCGCCGACGAGCATCCAATCGCCATCTTTATCTTCGTAAGTCGGAGCAAATTCAGATCCCTTATAGCCTTCTCTCTCAGAGTACTGACCGACGGTGAATTTAAACATGTCCTCTAAACCCTTGAGAAGTTCAGGGTAGCCTTTGTAAAGGCTCAAATCAATCTTCCTCAAGTAAGGAGCTCCATCCATACTCACTTTCACATAAATCCCTCCGCCGTCCGCCGCCGGTGACGCCGCCGTCGCCTCGGTCTTCTTGACCTGAAGAGTGTTTTTCCTGAAAGATCTAATCGGCGGCCATCCGACAACCTGCGCCCTGGAAAACCCACATCACAGAACAGAAATTGAGTCTCAAAATACGAACCAAACAGCAGAAGAGTTAGAGATCGGTCGGAGGAATCGCCGGGACTTACTTGGGCGGAGGAGCAGAGTCGTTCTGGGAATTTCTCTTGTTGGTTCGGACGAGCCCGTCGCCGGGGAGGCCGAGGCGGAGCTCGGTGGCTTCGAGATTGAGATCGCCGGAGAAGGAGACGGTGGAATCCATTGAAGGGTTGAGAGATTTGGAAATGGAAGGGGGAGTTTTATAGAAATGGAGGTTGGGGATGAAAAGGGATTGTCGGTAGAAATGGGAGCAGAGTGAGGCAAAGGGACAGGGGAGGGACAGGGGAAGAGCCGCCCAAATTGGAAGAGGAAAATCAACGGTGGAGATGCGTTTTAGTGGTTGTGGGAACGCGAATCGGGAGCGTAGATATTAAGGGACGAGCAACGCCATGTGAAGTGGGGGCCGCCAATTTCCCACGGAAAGCCTTTCAATGTGTTTGTGTGTGGTGGTTGCGTGGGCCCATGGACTAGCTAATTAACACACAAATTCAATTTAGGTTAAATCACTCGTTTAGTTTCTCAACTTTCGACTTAAATATTTGAGATTTTTAAAAATCGATTAGATGTAAAATTAAATTTTATGTCTCGTGGGGATCCAAACTTTCAATTTTGTGTCTGATAGACTTTAATGTCGAATGTGTCGAGTATCTATTAGATATGAAATTGAAATTTGTCCGACCTATTAGACACAAAAGTGAAAGTTTAAGTTTAAGGACGTATTTGATACTTTTTAAAGTTCGAGAACCCGTTGGAACACAAAATTGAAAGTTCGAGGATTTATTTGACACTTTTTTAAATTTTAGAGACCAAATCGACACAAGCATGAAAGTTAAGGGAATAAACTTGTAATTTAATTATTGTTCAGGTTTTTCTTTTGGTGTGTTGTATTTTTTTTTAACACTATTGTGTGGTGTTCGATTAAGTTGACAACGATATGTTTGGGAGTGATTTTAAAATGATCAAAATCACTTTTACTATATCTAAAATAACTACGTATATTTAGGAGTGATTTTGAAGTTGTCAAAAACACTCAGTCATTTTCAATAGAATTTAAAAGTTTTTAATTAAAATATTTATGTTTTAATATTTCTCATTTTAATCTTTTATTGTTTTAAAATGTTAAAATCGATTGATGACAAATTTGTATAGCATATCACTAAGTGAATTTGTAAAAATTTAGAACATGGAAATTTCTAATTCAACAAAAGTAATTCACCTTTTAGACTAAATCTTCATACCAAGTAAAATCCATGCCTTATGCTTAATTTAGCCCAACAAAACATGAGAATAATTAATTCTCATTCAGTTGTATTGTTTCTAGAAGAAGTTAATTTGTAATTAAATTAACACAATTAAAAAAAAAAAATCTCGAGTTGACTAAGTCAAAGTAGTCTCGAGTTGACCGATTGGGGCAAGCTTGAAAAAATGGGGAAGACATTGAAATAAAGTCCAAATTACAACTTTAGTCCTCTAAACTTTTTGGTTGTGACAATTTGGTCCTTAATTTTTTAAAAGTATCTAATAGATTCTTAAACTCTTACTTTTGTATCTAATAAATCCCTGATTTTTTTAATTTTGTATCTAATAAGTCATTGACATATTCAACGTTTTTTTGAAAATTCACAAGACTACTAGATACAAAATTAAAAGTTTAGAAGTCTCAATCGGCATTAAAAAAAAGCATAAAATTCAATTCCATATTTAATAGATTGTTTAATTTTTAAAAATCTTGAATACGATAAGAGAATCTATTAAACACAAAACCGAAAGTTCTGAGGATCTCTTAGACTCAAAATTGAAAGTGCAGGGACCTATCAAACAATTTTTAAAGTTTAGAAACTAAACTTTGATCTTCCATGACAGAAACAAAATCATAACAAATTACATACTAAAATTTAAGAGCTAAATCTAAAAATTCTAAAAATATAAAGACCAAGTTGTTATTACGTTATTACTTTTTTGCCCACATAAGCAAAATCCAATTGATTAAAATATATACTTTCGATCGAAAAGTTAGAAGTTCGAATTACCCACTAAAATTAAAAGTACGAATATCATCAATATTCTAAAAGTCGATGATTTGATTTACACCTCTACGATTGTCGGGAGGATGTTTATTGGTTGGGTCATAAATGAAAATGTGTGGAGGGAGATGATGATACGATGCACCAAAACCCACGAACCCACGGGGCCCATCCTCCCCCACCCTCGTGCGCCTCTCCCATCTCATTTTCCCTTCTTTCTTTTCCATCTTCCTTTTCACATTTCAAACCTCAAACCGACTTCTTTTTCGACCTATCGTATTTTTATGATGTTACGATGATGTTAATTTTGATTCTAAACTCTAAAGTTTTGTATAGATTGAAATGTCATCGTTACGTGTATATCAGAAATTAAGGATTGATCCTAAGCATAACTCAACTAGTTAAGTAATACATCTGACTTAAGCGTCATGTGTTTAGATCTGTAACTTCGTAAATATCGAATTCACGACAACAAAGGTAAAAGGAAGAAAGAAGGAGAAGAGGATTCACTAGGTTAGTTTGTCTCAATTTTTTTTAATTATATTTTAAAAACTAAGGTTTCGTTTGATAACAATTTTGTTTTTGGTTTTTTGGTTTTGAAAATTAAGTCTATGAGCACTACTCCACCTTAAGTTTCTTTGTTTTGTTATTTTACTTTCTTCTTATATTTTAAAAAACCAATTCAAAATTTGAAAACTAAAAAAAAATAGTTTTTGGAGTTTGGCTAAGATGTCGATCACACGTGTCATTAACAAAAATACAAATCGTTGTAAGGAAATTGGGAGGAAACAAACATAATTTTCAAAAACCAAATGGCTATCAAACGGGGTCCAAGATTTTGAATTTGTTTTTTTAATTTGTACTTTTGATTTTTGGAATTTAAAGATTTTATAGTAATTAGAATGTAAAATTTTGTACTACCTCATCAAAAAGTTTTCTTGTTTCTAGTTGATGCAAGATTATTTTTTATTTTTATACCATGAAACCTTTTTTTTTTTAAATTGACAAAACATTTCAAAAGTAGATTTCTTTATTGATTTTTTTTTCAGTCTTTTATGGCATAATTAAATTTTGAAAGATGAAACAACTTTTTGACTAAAAACCAAGTTATTTCTCTTAATTTCAACTTTTAAAATCACATCAATAGAAAAGGGAGGAAAAAAAAGGTCACACACTCTTTTTCCTATTTGTTAACATGTCGGGTAAATTCAAACATTCAACCTTTTATCGATAGTACATACATACTTTATATCAGTTAAGTTAAATTATGTTAACCAAACCTTACAAACTAATCATGCGTCTTTTTTACATGCAAAATCACCCAATCATAAATCATTTAACATGATCGGTTTGTATTTTCTAAATGAAGTTCGACAAAATCTACATTATTTTTCATAACAATCCTCAAGCTGCAAAAAGATTTCCAATACTACATTGAGTACGATATCCTCTTTGATGACAATATAATCTTATCTTTATAAATATTTTTTTAATATTAATGGACTTTATATTATTTTTAAAACATAATGCTAATGTGACAAACAATAAATGGAAAAAGTATCTCTATTATATTCCTATACTATTATAAATTTTCCTAAACCACCAAATACATCAAACTTTTTTCCTAATATATATATATATATATATATATATATATATATATATAATCACACATAATTAAAAAAAAAAAAAAGAGTTTAGGTTTAGTTAAATTATTAAAAAAAAATATCCTTGAACAATCAAGTTGGTTTCAATTGTACTCCTGAACTTTCAAAAGTTTCATTTTAAGCCTTGAACTTTGAAGTTTGTTTTAAAACGACGCTTAGAGACATTTTTCGTTAAATTTATGAACGAAAAATGATGTGTTTTGCATGTGTTTTTATTGTTTTCTCCACGTATATGTTCAAATATATTCACATAAGCAACAATACATATGTAAACATGTCATTTTTCGTTTATGAATTTAGCGAAAAATATTTTCAAGAATTTTTGTTTTGAAACAAATTTCGAATCTGAAAGGCTAAAATGAAACTTTTGAAAGTTAACGAGTGTAATTGAAACAAAAATCATTAGTAATTTTAATAATTTGAGCAATCTTCCCACTTTCCAAAAAAAAAAAAAAAACATGAACTTTAATATCCATCCGTGTTTCAAAAGCTTCCAAAATGATGATGAAAATATTACATTATTTGCCTCGAAAGAAACAAAACAAAACCAAAGTTTTTCTCAGTACGATCTGAACCTCTGTTATTATTACCATTACCCATTACATTACCCCGTGGTAGATTTTTGTCATTATATCGACCCTCCAAAATAAATATTAAAAAAAAAAACCCCAAAATTTCGTAAAGTTTAATAATACCATGTGTGAAAAGAACCTGACACAGAATAAAACACAGTTTATTTTAGTTTGGTTAAATTAGTAAAAATATCTACCGTTAAATTTTCAAAAGTTACACTTCGAAATTTGAATTTTGTTTCATAATAGCCCTTTGAAGATATTTTTTCATTAAATTTATGAAACGAAAATGACGTGTTTGCTTATGTATTGTTGCTTATGTGAACATATTTGAACATATACATAGAAACAACAATAAAAACACATGCAAACCTATCATTTTTTCGTTCGTAAATTTAACGAAAAATGTCTCAAATGAACGTTTTAAAACAAATTTCAAACTTCAAGAGTTAAAATGAAACTTTGAAAAGTTTAGGGGTATAATTGAAACCAATCTCATAATTCAAGAGTATTTTTGATAATTTAACTTTTTTTTTTTTTTTTTTTTTTTTTTTTTTTTTTTTTTTTAACTTTAGTCTATTTTTATCATTGTGCTAGCAAATTTTAAAACCTCTATTGTGATCTTTTTAGTTTTAGCTTTGTCTATTCTAATTTTATACTTTTGTAAGGAGTGACCGTTAATTTTGGTTTATTGCATTTTCTTTAATCTGATGTTTTTTTACCTATTATTTTTATAATTTTTTGAAAGGGCCGGTTGCAAAAGTAGTAACTTGGCCCAAAATAATTGCAGATTTAGCAGCCCATGCAAGTATTTGCAAAAATGACAAAATCTCACTGTTGCAAAAGTGAAATTACCGAAATGCCCATCTTAAAGCCAAAACCCACGAAATTCTGAAATTCTCATCTCTTTCTATCAGCTTCTGCATTTCTTTCTATCAGCTTCTGTATTTCTTTCTATCAGTTCGTCTTCTCCCAAATTTCTCCTCCATCTGAATCTTCTTTGCGTTCATCTTCTCTATCGTCAGGTTTGTTTCACTCACACTTTTTTTTTCTTTCATTTCTTTCAGTTCCTTGTTCTTGTTGTTCGTAATTTACTATTGACTTCGATTCTTCTCCATTTTTATCAGTTCATTTCGATTTGCTTTCTTCTTTCGATTATATCATTTCGCACACTCGTGGAACGAAATCATCCCCTCGAGGTTTGTTCTCGCTCGCTCGCTCGCTCTTTTTCTTTTTTCTTTTTTTCCTTCGGTTTCTATCAGTTAATTAGCCTATTGTTATTGTTGTTTTCGATTAACTGGTGTTTCCTATGGTTGTTGTTTGGTTTTTGTATTTGTCGCAATGTTGGTTTTCTATTTCTATCGGTGTTCTATCAATGATATAGAAAATTTTTGATAGAAAGCTTTCTATCAGTGTAGAAAGCTTTTCTATCACTGATAGAAACTGATAGAAAAACTTTCTATCACTGTGATAGAAAGTTTTCTATCAGTGATAGAAAATTAGTATAAATGTTGGTTTTCTATTTCTATCGGTGTTCTATCAATGATATAGAAAATTTTTGATAGAAAGCTTTCTATCACTGATAGAAAAGCTTTCTATCACTGATGGAATCTATCAGTGATAGAAAACTTTCTATCAGTGATAGAAAGTTTCTATAAATGTTGGTTTTCTATTTCTATCGATGCATTTTTCTATCAATGATATATTCTATCTTTCTATGAGTGATAGAAAACTTTCTATCACTGATAGAAAGTTTTTCTATCATTTTAGAAAAAGTTTGTATCATTGATAGATTCTATCAGTGATAGAGAAACTTTCTATCAGTCAAGTTTCTATTTACTCAAGTTTCTATTTACTCTATTTATTGGTTGTTTTCTATGGTTGTTCGTTGGATATTGGTTAGTGTTGGTCTATTTGGTGGTTTGTTTCTATGAGTAATCTTCTATCAGTGATAGAAAAGTTTTCTATCACTGATAGATTCTATCAGTGATAGAAAGAACCTAGTTCTAATGTTATCACTTTTTTTTTTATCTTGTTGTTTAGATGAAGAACGAAAAAATAGAAAAAGTAGATTATGAACATGTGGAGGAGGAGAAAAAGACAAAAAGGAAATTAAATTATAAAGGAGAGGGCTCCAAGAAGAAACATCCTTAATAAAACTATTTTCACTGATAGATAGATTCTATCACTAGAGTAACAGAATTCTATCAAATAAAATTCTATCGATTTTTCTATCTGTGATAGAAGGCATCTATCAATGATAGAAACACTTTCTATCACAAATAGAAAGTCTTTCTATCGTGGATAGAAAAAACATTCTATCACTTTCTATCATGATAGAAA
This sequence comes from Luffa acutangula, assembly GCA_036850905.1. Taxonomy (NCBI): domain Eukaryota; kingdom Viridiplantae; phylum Streptophyta; class Magnoliopsida; order Cucurbitales; family Cucurbitaceae; genus Luffa; species Luffa acutangula. Next base: position 46,601,577 of record CM072098.1, on the reverse strand, counting down.
GATTTTCTATCACTAATAGAAGCTTTCTATCACTGATAGAATCTATCTGTGATAGTTATAGAAATCTTCTATCAGAATAGAAAACTTTCTATCACAGATAGATTCTATCAGTGATACTGATAGAAATCTTCTAACACTGATAGAAACCTTTCTATCACTGATAGAATCTATCTGTTATAGATTCTATTAGTGATAGAAGATTTCTATCACTGAAACTTTTCTATCCACTATAAAAAACTTCTATCACTGATAGAATCTATCTGTGATAGAAAAATTTTCTATAAAAAATAGTTCTATCAGTGATATCTTCTGATAGAAACCTATTGAAAAAAATCCTTTCTGATATGTTGAAATCCCAAACCCATGAATCCAGACCTGCAATTAATCGGTAAAATATGAGATCCAAACTGTGAAATCTAAGAAAGATCCTTTCGATAAAATCCAAATCGATTGTAACTTTCGAATTTTCTTTCCGGCGAGATCCCTGAAATCTGGCGACCGGAAGAGGCGACCAAGTCGAGTGAGCGGATTGAGGTTTTGTTCTGAGATTTTCGATCTGAAGATTTCCCGTGAAATCCCTCAATATCAAATCCGTGAAATAAAAAACAATCGATCACAAAGAAGAAAGAAGAAAACGGAAAGAAAGAACGGAAATATAAAAAACTAATTCAAAAATTTCCTTGATCACAACAGAGAAGCAAACAAAACGGGGAAGAAGAAAGAGCGCGTGCAATTCAGGGGCAAAACGGGAATATAAAAAACTAATTAAAAACTTTTGCCATATTTGCAAATATTTTTTAAAAAAGCTATATTTGCCATTATTTAGGCTGATATTGCCACCCATTACAAATATCCTTTTTGAAATGTTACCATAGTCTTGTATCTAAGGACTTTTTTTTTTTATACAAATATATTTTTTTTGTTTTTTTAAGTACAAGAACATTTGAGAGTGGAGAGATTCAAATCTGTGACCTCTTAGTCAAGAGTACATGTCAATTACCGCTGAGCTATACTCGTTTTGATTACATATATTGTATTTGGACTTAGCAAATAGGGACTAAAGCTATCAATTTTTAGAAGAACAAAGAACAAAATGAATCTTTTGAAAGTACAATGATCAAAATAAACAAAAGGATAAATTACGAATTTACCCTTTAGAACTTTAAGAAGTCCGTAAACTTTCAATTTTGTGTATAATACATATCCGTGAATTTTTAACCATATATATCTAACTAACTTACTAGACACAAAATTGAAAGTTTGAAGATCTATAAGACCTTTTAAAACTAAATACCACCTATTAAACATTAAACACAAAATTAAAAGTCTACTAACCTATCATACGCGCTTTTTAAAGTTCAGACACTTAATAAATCCAACTCTATAAGTTGAATAACTAAACTTGTAAATTAACCTAAACACAAAACCGAAAGTACGAACGACAAAGGAAAAATGGTTGAATTCTTATCCAACAAAAGGCATAGACAGACACTTGTGGTGGCAAAGGCAAAGGCTTGGCAATCTATGAATGGAAGAAGAAGAAGAAAAATAATGAGATGAGAAGATTTAAAATAGAGAGAAAGAGATAGCGATGCACAACCAATGGAATCAGATTTTGGTCAATTTTTGCAGCTACATGTCCTTCACCTTCCTTCCCCACTCTGCTCCAATTTCCAGCTTGGATCCGATATGACAACTCTTCAATTCAATGCCCTTAGAATTTTGAATCATAATAATGCAATACGACTCCCCTACCCGAGAAAAAATTATTCGAAGAGATCAGTTTCACGTAGTCAGATATATGTTGATATGTCTTGAATCTGTTATCTAGTGTTCCGAATGACCAAATACTTATTTTGAGCCAAAACTACCATATATAATCTCTATATTCTTCACTAATCAAAATATTCTTTCCATCTGTCTATTGATGCAGCTAACACGTTGTTAGTGAACCACGTAAATCTATATTGTTTCTTCTCGTTTTTCAAATTTATATTTGGTGGTTATCGAGAAAAGATAAGGATTTTTAAATCTACATCCAGACAGTGTTATCAGTGCCTTATTTGGTATCTAGGAAAATGTGGGACTTTTTTTCTTTTTCATTTTCTTGATGGGATTTCTTTGAATTATTTCAACATTTTATTTTTCTTCTTTTTGGTGTTGGCTTTCGTAGAAGCATCATGGCCTCCACTTGGGTATTCTTGATGTTGGGTCTTTTTGTTGATTTACTTGCTGCCTTAACCACCGCCATTTCTGATGCTTTTGATCAAATGTCCTTTTTTTTAGGGTTGTTGGTTCAAAGTTTTGTTCAAAAGGTAAAATGGTTGATTTTTGTTGTGAGGGATTTGAACTTCTCTGACCTAGACCTGTTGATCGAGAGTACAAACTTCATGCCAGTTTAAACTATGATTTTGTTGACAAAATGGTTGAATATATGGAATGATGTTTTGGTTTTCATTTGTATAAGAATGTGTTATGCTATAAACTATCTTAAACTCATCCTATAATTCTTGTGATGAAGAATACAAATATATATGGTTTAGAATATCATAAAAAGAGATGTAATGTTCTCTCTAGACCTAAGATGTTGTGTATGAGAGATTTTATGTGTTCCAACCATTGTAATATTATTATCTTTTTTATTGATACTATCTTTTCATCTATGAGGATCCTACACTTTTGGTAAAATCACTTATACACACCGACAAAGGTAGAACAATGAGATATGAAGGAGTTATTATTGTCCAACTCTTTAATTGTCAGATGCTGAATGTTTAGTTTCGTGAGTACATAAGGGGAGTGCCCAACCGTTTCATCTCTACGAGGGCTTCTAACCTCTAGAACACACACAAGTCCAAACGTTATATTACACTACATATATGGCCGGTACCTATGCAAGTGAGGAACCGATCAAAATCCTAGAAATAACAGCAACAACGCGACCATAAATTAACAATCAAACATTATTCTACGATCAAGAGATTACTTAGTACCCATTTGATTCTAATTTTATCCAAAAATCACTTTTTCATCATTCCCAACGTCATATCATACCTATATCCCAACCCATGTAATTTATTTCGAAATAATTCAATTCAAACACCCTCAATATTAATAAAGTAAGCCACTTTATTACCCAAAATCAATGCAAACAAAAACTTTGGCAGCACATATGACAACAATTCAACCCCTCCAATTTAATAACAACAAAAACAAAAAGGGAAGTAAAAAAAAAACACAAATAGAAGTAGGAAAAGAGTGAAAATAACATAACATAGAGACAAAATTTTGTAACTCAAAAAAAAAAAAAAAAAAAAAAAAAAAAAAAAAAAAAAGACAAAATTTACGAAGTGAAAAATAAGAAAAAATAATAAGGGAGTGTTTGGTTGGGTTGCATTAAAATCCGTGGGTATGCCCTCATTAAAATGGTGTGGTGTCTTAAAACTTTAGGGCTTAAAATAAAGACAGAAACATAGCTTTAATTTATGAAATATATATCTTCAATTATATTTTATAATATAAAGTTCTGAGCATTGCGTCCACATGATTCAACCTCTCATTTTGGACCATATCTGTATGCTCCATTATCACGTGTACATTGAACAATTCTGCACAATTTCATTTTCCCCACTTATTATTATTATTATTATTATTATTATTATTAATTAGTTTCCTTTTCTCTTTTATTTCTATCTTACCCAAACGTGACGTATTCTATACATTCATATTACTCCAAACCCTAATGTTTCTCCTACCCTATTTATTGTTGTTGTCTTTTTTGAGAGATTCGAGAAATCTTTTGTCTTTTTTACTTTGTTTGATAATGATTTCGTTTTCTATTTTTCTATTTTTAAAAAATCATGATTTTTTGTTCGTTAACGGTTTTTTTAGTGTTTTTCACATGAACAATATTTAGTTGCATATAAATGTATTTTTCTTCACACTGTCATTAAAATATTGAGGATTAAGAGAAAGAAATGTAGAAAATGAGAATTGTTTTTCTTTTCTAGTTATCAACATTTTAATGGTGGCGTGTATGTGTACAACTAAGTATTGTTCTTTTCACAATTCTTAATAATGCATTTGAGTTCTTAACCAAATTAAAAGTGAAAGAAAACATAATTTTGTAAAAAAAAAATAAATAAATAATTAGTTTTTAAATTTTAGCTTTTATAATTTTGAAATCATTTTTAAAAAAGTATATAACAAACAAAGAAATATATGTGTTAAAAAGTAATGTTTATAAGTTTAATTTTTATATATAAAAAAAAATAATAACATGGTTATCACAAATGAGTCTAAATTGTACCTAGTTAGTTTAGAGTTGGATTTTATCTTTTTGGGTTTGTGTTAAATTCAAGTAAACTGAGAATTAGATTATTTAGATTTAAATCTCATTTTAAACTTTTAGGTTTATTCCATTTTGATTCATAAGCTTTCAAAAAAAAAAAAAAAAAAAAAAGTTTATTGTACTTCCCTTACCTTTAAAAAGACAACCATTTTGAACGTTTTGGTCATTGTTCTAATTTTCCCGTCTAATATTTTTTTCATCTAACTTATGTGACTTTAAATACAAACTTGTTGATAGCAAAACCTGGGCAGGAGGAACTCACCTGACCTTCACGTGCCACCAACAATAAATTTGCATGAGAAGGGGGAAGCCGTGGCCTGCAAAACAGTAAACCTGCACACCGTTGTGGTGTTTGTCACACCGCTTCCGATGCTTAAGTCAACAAGCAGAACAATGAGAAGCAAGAGAGAAAGAGTCAGAAGAAAGTTCAGAGATTAGAGTTCGGGATCGTTTCTTCAGTGGTGAAGAATGGTTTAAATACTTGTTCCTGCTCTAGGGTTTCTAGGCGTTAGTAGGCGATCCAGGGCTGAACTAAGTGGAACCGGGGCGGCCAGGGACACCAGGGATCGAACGGAGGCGGAAGGACTCGACCTCGACCTCGGCCTAGGTCGAGGCTGACCATATGGGTTGGGCCAAGACCCGATCCCTCCGGCATGTTCTTCCTTCGGGGTCCGTTTTCCTGGTTGTCTTCTTGGATTGATATTGCACTGTCTTCTTCAGCTCCTTGCATATCGAGGTGGTCCAAAATTGCCTATAACAAAACTCACACCAATACCTTCGTTATACATGTTTAAAGTCTTGTTATCAATTGTTTAATAGATAATGAAAAATTAGTTAAATGACTAAAATAGGTATTTTTTTAAGTTAAAAAAGAAAATTAAGTTCATGAATCTAAACAAAATTTTAATATGAAAACTTGGTTAGAATTGAAAACTATGAACTAAATAAAAAATATATATAAATATAAAAGAAGATTAAAATATAGAAATAAATGCGAATAAAAGGTGACAGACACAAGAGTTGGTACAACTTTTGTAAGTTGGTTGAAACATCAACTTTGGATTTTAAAAGACATTGATTTTTAATTGAATCTTAGAAAATGCTGTACCTTACATTACATTGAACTCAGCCTCAGACATTCCCAACTGGTACCAGTTTTCCAATTATCTTCCACTATTTCATTTCCATTTATACCTACTCAAAAAATCAAACTTAAATATATAAAAACAAAAACAAAAAATCAATAACTTTTATATATATATATATAAAACTAAAGATACCAAATCGTAACTAGGTAATTTCCAATTTAGTCTTTAATCTTTTAAAATTCGCAGTTTTTTAAAAAAAGATTATTTAAAATTGATATGACATTAAATTAACATATTTGAATACATGAATTACTTGACACATGAAACACAATATATAGTCATTGTTGATAGTTTTTATTTAATCCTCCGTGTCAAAAAATGTGGATAAAAAAACTAATTTAATAACACATTGACTACTTTCTAAGAAATTTTAACATTTTTTTAGAGGAAATTTTAATGATAGCGAAACTAGCTAGTTATCATCTTTTTAGATTTGTTACACAAAATTAATTTGCAAATATAACAATTTTATTCTTGTATTTCACGTCTCCAACGACATATGTATCATTGGTAGAGTATATTACTAATGTACTTAATATAAAATACATTACTAATACACATATATCACTTATATATGGTTTTTTCTACATCGGTCATTTTTTAAAATATTTTATTATATGATAAATCTACTATTATTTGAGTTAAGTTATATCAATTGTTAACGTAAAACCTACTTATTCTTGCAATTTTTTTTTTCTTTTGAACAACCTGAACATAGTTTAACTAGTTAAGACATTGTATACTCAACTTAAAAGTCAAAGATTCAAATTCCTTTCCTTTTTTCCGTCCCCATGTCCAAATGGCTTGGTTTTTGAAAATTGTGCTCTTAATTTTCTCACACAATGGTTCTGATACTTCTTAATTTAATATATATATATATATATATATATATATATATATATATATATATATATATATTTAAATTTTATAGTCAAATTCCAAAAACAAAAACATTTTTTTTTTAATTTAGTTTTCAACGATTTGACTTAAATTTGGAGAATGTAGGCGTAAAATAGTGTTAGTAAGATTAATTGTGAATAAGGAGGTAAAAATTAAAGAGAATTTGCCGTGAGTGACAAATAAGAATTATATAATTAAAAATATAGCACAATCTATCAGGGTATATACACTGATAGACTCTAGTTAATTAGAATCTATCTGATAGGCTTCGATTATCAGAGTTTATCAGCGATAGACTATGATTAATCAGAATCTATCAGTGTCTATCATTGATAGACTTCGATTATTCAGACTTTATTAGTGTCTATCGCTGATAGCTTCCAGTTAATCAAAATCTATCCGTGACTATCATTGATAGACTTTGGTTTTATGACTATCATTGATAAATTTTGATAACCAAAGTCCATCAATGATAGACACCGATAGATTTTGATTAACTAGAGTGAATCATAGATAGATACTGATATACCGTGGGAGTGTCTCAAAAAATAAATTTGGAGTAGGAAATTTGGAAAAAGGAGGCAGGGAGGAAGGTGTGGGGCCGGGGAGAAAACTGGAACCAGATTGGAAAAGCGTGTGGGGGCAGAGATTTGGGAAGGGCGGGAACACGCACGGTGCGTTGGACCATCGTCCACGTGTGGTGCTGCTGACAAGGATATGTGGGCTCCACTCCACCCCCCAATTATTATTTCCTCACCTGCCAATGCCAACACAAACAAACAAACGCGCCACCTGTTCACTTAAACCCCGTTCCACGTTCCTACATCCATTACCATTCCATTCCTTTTATTATTTATTTATTTATTTATTTACCATTAACCGACGCCGTTTTGCCCGAATGGAACCGCGTTCTGTTGCCTGTCCAATTTCTCTTCCTTCTTATCTGGCTGGGTGGGACCCCACCTAACATTTATAATAATATTAATATAATCAGATATTTCATTTTGGTCCCCCATGCAAAAGTACTATGCTAACGGACCCCCCCCTCGCATGTGACCCCCCTTTATTTTCTTTTTAATCCTCCATTTAAATGCCATCAAAATACAAAGTTTTATTTTATAACATTATTTTTCTTATCAACTACTACAAGATTTTTGGTCCATAGTGACCTTTTCTTAAGAACATATATATATAGACAAAGTTGGAATTTTGTTGGTATAGAATATCTCTTCCGATAGATACTGTGGTAAGTCGCTGATATAGTTATCATCATTTGTTTAGCGTCTCATGGCTATTGGCTATGTCTCGACGAAATATTTTTTGCATCAACATAGAAGCATCAATAGTTGTGTACATACGTCGACACTTTGTTTATCTTTACTAAAAGTTAGTTTTTCAGATACTAGTTCGTGCATTGGCAAAATGTATCTATGCCAACTATTCTATTCACATTAGGATATAAGATACTTATGCTTGATGAAATCATTTCATCAATGGGTTTGTCTCTTGGTGTGGTGCTATGCCAACGGTTTTTCCATCGATTTTCTTTGCAATGTGAAGAGGACGCTTTCCTGACATTTTACTGTTTAATGTTGATGCGTCGTTTTGGATTTGGGAAAGACCAAACATGTTGTAATGAAGTGATGTTACTAGTTTAATCGTTAGTTTTATTTTGTTTAGAGTTTTGGTTTTATTGGTGGTTTAGTACGTCATTTTGATTTTTACTTTTTGGTCCATAAACTTTCAGTAATTATGTATTTTGTTCCTTGGATTTTAGATTTGTTTGATTTTGATTTTAACAAATGGATAATATGTAGTTTTGAAAGATTTTGTGTTTTTAACATACCAATATGAGTATGTATTAGAATCTCATACATGAGTTCAAACACGTATTGAAGAGAGTAGATATGAATATTAGGTGGCAAAATAACTATAATGACCAAAATGATAATTTTTTTATGGTTCAAAAATTAAATGAATAATTTCAAAGTTCAAGATAAAATTAATCAATTTTTTAGAAAAACTAAAAAAAAAAAAGTTTAAAGACTAAAATGATAGTTTTCTAAAAAAAATCACTAATTACAAAGTTGGAGATTGAATCATCGACTTTTGAGATGGTAATTAACAATTAGAACAGAATTTAAACCTAATCTCATATATATCCTCATCGAATAAAAAAATAACATTAATCAATAATCTGAAATTGATTATTACTTTAGCAAAAATAAATAAACAAAGTAACATAAAATAATAGTTGAAATTGTAAGACTTTAAAAGGGTGAGATGGGATAAAATAAGGGAAGAAAATCTGCAATAAAATCAGGGATTATGGAGTGGATTAGGTATTTTGGATTAATGTGAGAATGCAAATAAAAACAAAGATTCCATGCTCCCCAAAAGCTTAGTCTAAAACAATATTTTCATATTTGAAAAGATCCATCAAATTACTTCCGAATATTCCAAATGCGTTACACAGTTTAAAACTAAACCATATATTATATATTATATATATTGAATTTGGACTAAACTTCCACTAACATGCATTATGGACATTAATTTTTTTATATACTTTTTAATCTTTGAAGATTTTATTAATTATTGACCATTTTAAGTATGAAAAAAAAGATTACTTATTTTAATCTCAATCGGCCATGTTGCAATTGCAAATCCCAGCTGGACTCCACTCCATTTTCTATCTTCTTAAAACACTTCGAATTATTTTATATATTTAATTTGGTTTAGTGACCTTTAAAAATGTTTGTGGTTTGAATTTTGTTACGTAATCTCTTTTATTGTGTAAGTTTATAGTATCTTCTCTGAATATCCACAAATTAATTTGGAAAACTTAACAAAATAAGAACCAAAATCTTTTTTTTTTTTTTTTTTTTTTTTTTTTTTTTAATTAGAAAAAAAAGTAATCTATGTTCTGGCTGATTCTTCATTCATTTTTCTTTTCTGTTTGGATTTTGTCGATGGTCAAGTTTGGTCGGGAGGAACTCACGTGACCTTCACGTGCCTCTTTGTTTGTGAGGGGTAGACGTGGCCTGCAAGACAGAAAATCTGCACATCCGTGTGGTGCTTGCCACACCACCTCCGATACTTAAATCAGACAAAGGAAGGAGGATAGCAAGAGAGTAAGAGGAAAGAGTAAGAAAAGAGTTCGGATCTCCTCTCTTCAGTGATAAAGAGGAGTTTAAATACATGCGAGCTCCTATGGTTTTTAGGAATTCAGAGGCGTTTCAGGACGAACCAGGCGGAACCGAGGCGACCAAAGGCAGCAGGGACCGAACGGAGGCGAATGGGCTTGGCCCGCGTAAGCGGGCTGACCACATGAGTCGGGCCAAGTTGGCCCGACCCTTTGGTCTGGTCTTCCTCTGGGTTGGTTTCCTGGTCATGTCTCTGTCCGGTTGTCCCCGTCAGCTTCTAGTGGTTCAGAATTATCTATAACAGATTTTATCTTAATTAGTCATCAAGGTTATGTTTAAACTAGTTTTTATTTTTTCAAGGGGTGGGTGGAAAATTTGAACCTCTAATCTTTTGGTGGATAATATAAGTTTTATATCAGTTGAGCTACGTTCTTATTGGCTAGGTTTGGATTAACTTCATAAGTGATTTTGGAGAGTAAAAAATATTACTTTTTTAGAAAAATATATATAGTGTTCGGAAACAAATTAAAAGTCATTTTTGAAATACAAATTGGTTTAAGATTATTTTTAAAGAATTATTCTAAAGTTGATTAATCGAAAAAAGTTATTCTAAAGCGATGGACTAGGAATCACTTCAAAATGAGTTTTTATTTTTTTTTTTATTTTTTTAATTGTTTTTACAACATGTGGGGTGGGGGATTCAAATTCTAGACCTTTTGGTCATTAGTACAATCTTTTATGCCTTGAGTTATGTTCATGTTAACCTGACGTAATTTAACAATGGTAAAATCACTCCTAAATGCAGTTGTTACGTCGATGTAACCAACACATGAGGATTTTTATCAAAGTCATTCTTGTTTTAAAAAAAAATGTTTTGTGAAAAAATATCTAATAAGTGATTAATTTAAGCACCTTGTCATCAATTTATTATTATTATTTTAGTTCAAGAATTGAAGAGTGTGAGATCAAACTATTGGGATTGTCGCAAGTGTCCATTTTGCACTAAACTATGTTTTGGATTAATCCCATTATTTTGCTAAATAATTCTTAATGTGAACATATTGGAGATAGACAAGTTGATTAAAGCAAGTATCAAAAATAGTACAAAAATAATAAAAAAAAAAAAAAACAATTATTTTAATTCATAGAATAAAATAAAGACGAACTTGAAATAAATAAACTTTTTGATAGATAAAAGCTTATATTAAAACATGTCCAACAAAATATCTTTTCAAATGGGTATTTTTTTTTTTAATTACAAGAGAATAAAAAATGATTTTAAGCACTCTAAATAAAGAAAAAAAAATAAAGATTATTTTAATGAAAGGATTGGGATTCTTTTGTCACCCACTAACGGATACCATATCGTTTTAGGTTTGAGTTAAACAGATTTGACTTATTATTGTTTGTTTGATTTTGAGTTGTGATCACTCCCACTAGGATGTATCTCCATCACCAATGACATCAAAAAATTCACACACTTTTACATCTTTTTTTAATATTTCTTTTTTTCTTGACTTTTCCATTTCTTTTATTCCTAATGATACGAGCACATGATCAATATCGACCCATATCATAAAGATTGAATTACAATTCTAATTGATGTAAACTATTTAAATTACATACCCAGTTACGTCTCTATTATGTTATATTTTAGTTTCTACATTTTTATAGATATGTTTTTAATTTATTTTTTTTATCTATGTTTTTAATTTATTTTTTTTATCCATATAAATATTTATATATTTGTTATATTTTAATTCATAACCTTTTTAGCATTCTATTTCTAGTTATTTAAAGAAAATGTTATTTGATAGAATAGTCATTTTTAGTTGATTTTTTTAATAAATCATTTTATATTATTGAAATGTAACATATACACATGGATTTGTTTTAGGAAGAAAAAAAAGGGGTAAAGTAAGGGTTTATCCTCAATATAGCATATTGGAAAGTTGAGTGAATAATAAATACTAAATCACACGTTTAATACTCGAATGTTTGTGTCTATTTGATTCATGAACTTTTGAAGTGTCTAATACGTCTTTGGACTTTCAATTTTGTCATTAGATCTCTGATAAATTCAAAATTTTAAAAAATTAGTTATCTAATAAATATAAATTTGAATTTCATGTCTAATGTAACCTTAAAATGTCAATTTTGTATATAATAAATCCATGAATTTTAAAAAAAAAATCGAAAATACAGGAACTGAACTTATAATTTTGAAAGTTCAGAGAAAAAATTTGTAATTTCCATTTACCTTTTACAAATGCATCAAAACTATTTTTTTTTAGAAAATGGATACTTTATTAACATGTATGTGAGAAACGTACAAGGGAGGAGCTACATGAAAGTCTCCCAATTAAGAAAAATAGAAAATGCTTCATAATTGCAAAAAAGGCCCGAAGTAGACGACTAAAAACCAGAAAGAGCAAAGATATTCTCCCTAATTTGAAGATTCGGCTATTGCTTTTGTTGTAGGCAAAATTAGCCAATAATATTTTTATTCGGAAAGACCTAAACTCATCAGGCCCGAAAATAGAAGAAGCAACCCAAAATCGACGAAGAAAAGGGGTCGGAATCCATTCCGGCCCAAGACCTGATCCCTCGACCTCGGCCCAATGTTGAGGTCGGCTGGGGCCGAAGGCCCGAGCGTGTGATGCAGGATGGCGGCGACAGAAACTCTAGGCGAAAATTGATAAAAAAGGTAGATGACAACACACAGGTATCGAAAATTCATCCTAAAAACATTCTACGATTTCTCTAAGATCAGGACTAACTTAAGCATATCGGAGTGTGTGTGGTCTACATCACACCGGTGTGCAGTGTTTGCTCGTTTTGCAGGTCACGTCCTTCCCGCTCTTCTACAAATTCACTGTTGATTGTCACATGGAGCGAAGGAAAATTCTCAGAGCAAAATTTGACCATCAACCGTTTTCATTCCACAAAGTCCACAAAGTGGTAGTAAAGAACGATAGGATAAAAATATGCCTATGAAAATTTGGCTTCCAACGAAAGATCTCCATACAAAATTGATCAACATGGAAAGGAATCGACAAAACTAATTAGTTTTATGACTTACCAGAAACTGAATTTATTTATTTTTTCTCGAGTTCAACAATATTTGGAGTGGGAGATTCAAACCTCATATGTCTTGATCGAAGATATATATCTCATTACCGTTTGGCTGCATTGACTTTAACATCTTAAATTAATGTCAAATATTAATTTAAAGAAAAGTTAAATTTTTTTAGACTTTTTTTTTTAACCTTTTGGGTTCTCTCTCAATTTTCATCCATATGGACTGACATTCCTTACACACATCCATTAATATTCTTAGGCAACAACTCACATACTATATATAATAAATACATGAATCTTGTATGTATCTTAATTATTTCCAATATTGAAGATGTATAATTGAAGAAGGCAAGAATTTTGTCTCATTTTACAAACTTTCATAAATGCCAAATGGATGGGATGAAGTAAAACTAAGGTAATAATAATAATAACAATAATAACAATAATAATATTTGAAGAAACAACCAATAATAATAATAACAAAAGGGCAATTATATATATAAATAGTGTGGGATGGTGAAAATATTGGTCAGCATGAGGGAAGCCTAAAGGCTATTAGTTGCTAGGGTTTTTTAGACATTCCAAAGGCTTAGGGCAGCCCCCACCATGTCCTAAATTTAAGGAACATTTGGAATATTATGGAGATTATAATCAGCTGTTGCAAACAACACCTACCCTTACATTTAAATTAAATTAAACTATGGTCCTATTGCTACCCAATTTTAACTTTTTAAAAAACTATATATTATAAAATTGGTTGAATAAATAAATTAATTAACACACATGTCTCTTAAAGTATCAAAAATGGGGATCGTCAAGATCATAGAAAGATTTGATTTGTTGGTGTTTGTTCTTCATTTTAAATATGTTTATTATCGAGCAAAGAGCTAATTTAAACCATAAAGCTAGGCTATTATGTAGTTAACGTGTATAATTTGTGTGTGTTTATGGACACTAATATATATTAAAAGACAAAAATGAGCATACCTTAGTGACAATTGGCATATACCTCGACCACTAGGTCAGAGGTTTGAATCTCTCACCCTCGAATGTTTTTAACTGAGAAAAAAAAGATTAATTAAGTGCTTAATACTCATTAGAAGGGAGAATGTGAATGAGTTATAGATAAGGTCAACATTTGAGTAGAAAATCTCTCGCAAAATCGATTTTGAAAAGTTTCGGTTTGTTTGATAACCATTTGTTTCTTTTGTTTTTTAAATTTTTTGCTTATAAACATTTTTTCCACCTATAAGTCATTGAGATCGATTATTGTCGGCTATAAAAATGATCAGGATTGAATTCTCAAAAAAGCTTATGACGTCTCTCGTAACCAACTTTTCAAAATTTTCATTTTATCCCATTTTATTATACCATTTCACATTTAGTTTGAAATCTAGAAATGCTTATTTACTTCATGTTATAGTTGATTTTTCTAAACACAAAGTTGTCTCAACAATTACTTAAAAAATTGTAGCAATCTCAAACTAAACCTAAAACTTAATATTTTTTAAAAAAAACTACTTAAGCTAGCTTAACTTTTTTGTTCTAAAATAATGTTCATTTAATTTAAACCCACAAGATTGAGAAAGCCAAATCAAACTAATCAATTTGATTCATAGAACAATAACACTATAATAATATATGATACCAAAACTTTGGCTATACATTATTAATGGGCACACCCACACAACACCACTCTGTGAAATGAACTCACATAATTACATATCCTTATCTTCATTTTACTCTCTATAAATGAAAGGAAAAAATAGATTGAATACTCCAAAAAAAAAAAAAAAAAAAAAAAAGGCCAATAATAATAATAATAATAAACCAAATTTCAAAAAATAAAAAATAAATAAATGTATGGATTAGAGAAGCAAGTGGGTTGTGTCACTTTCAAGAGGAAAGATAAGGGAGTTGTTTGGGAATTGAAAGCAAAAAATTGATTTCTTGTAAGCTTATATGATTTTGACTCTTTTTTATTTTTTTATTTTTTTTAAATAAAAAATAGGGGTTTTTTTTTTTTTAAAAAATAATAATAATAATTATGTGGTTATTAATAAGGGGATTTGAATGAGTGAGAGAGTTAGGGTTTTGGGAAAGAAACAAGGCAAAGAGAAATGGGGTTTGGGGGGATTGTGACAGAGCAAGGGCACAGCTAGGGTTAGAAATGTCTCCCTCTCCTTGAGATGTGACTTGTCTGTCAGTCACCACCATGTCATCTTATTTTCTTTTCTTTTCTTTTAGAATTTGAATGACTGAATGATATTGATATGTAGCATTTGCTGCTGTTGCCTTGCTTGATGTTCATGTGTCTTGCAGGGATCTCTTCAAACATATCCCCTTTTTCATTTTGATGTGTTTAGAATCTTTTTTTTTATTTCTTTCTTATTAATCCCCTTTTTCCATTTAACATTATATATTTTTTTAATTTATGATAATCTACATAGATATAATTATCATCTCATAAGAAGAAAAAAAAAATAGATATTTGAAACTTTGTTATAATTTCTAGGGCGTGGGCCTATTAAGAGTTTCTTATTATCATCTTATCCTCATTCATTGGATGTCTGTATTATCGTAGGCTTGAATAGCTATAACGAGTATAAAGAGTAGGCACTTGATTTCTGGTCCCAAGTAATATGTAGGGTTAGGTTGACTCATTCATTCGTCTTGCATTAGTTGATATCGAAGTTGAAGATGTTCTCATTATACAATTTTTTTTGTGGTTCGACCTTCGAGTGGGATGTTTTCAGAGATAGGAAAATAATGGAAGGTACTGTTTGAACATGGATGTGTGCCTAACGAGAGAAAGTCTTTCCTCCTAATAATTTGTTGAATGCAATAAGTTAGATTCGTGAAAATAATGCCTCATAAGAAAAATGGGTCCGAAGGAAGCAAGCTTAGAAAGTGTAGTCTCGAGTTTGATCTTCTTCTATCACCCGTCACTTTTAAAAGAATCGATTCATTTATCCTTGGTAATGAATTTAAAAAAAAAAAAAAAATAGACAAACCATATGCAATTTTCCATTCATGCCTTTACTATTTATAGGTATAATATAAAATATAATTTTCATGTGCATATATGCTCATAAGGAAGGTTCATAGAAGAATCTCTCTCTTCTTTTTTTTTTTTCAAAAGGAAATAATTATAATAATAATAATTTCATCGATCCAAGAGCGAATGCCCAAATGGTTCAATCGTGATTTAATTAGTAACATGGGTTATTTTAAAATAATATTCTCTAATTAAAATTCATAAAGTTATATTTAATAATATGAAGGGAAAGCATAATGCAACATGGTTTTTCAAGAAAATCCGCTTGTTTGTTTCCTAATTTTGTGACAGCATACAACATTTTTACTGTAAAGCAAAATGGGCGAAATTTTAAATACTTACAAAAATAGAATCTATTTTAATTTTTTAATAAAAAAAATATATATTTTATAGTTATCCAATTCAGTTTAATAAATTTTTGAATCTCATATAACAAACAAAATATGATCTTAAGTACATTGTTACATATTAAAGGATATTTTTTTAAAAATTGAAAATTACAATAATAACACCCAAATGGGGATGTGAATATGTAAGTCGTAATGCAATACATTAATTATTTGACATGTATTATTATCATTATATTAAAATAAATTATTGAATTTTATTCCATAATTATTGAAAACATGTTATGGGATACAATTCAATAATTATTCAAATTTATTAAATATTTTTTTTGTTATTTCTATAGCATCACAAGTCCAAAATAAATGTATGTACAACCATCCGTTTAGCTATGTAATTAAGACATATGTATCATTTTCTAGAAGGTCTCACAATTTCAAATTTCAAATTTCTACGTTTGTATTGATAAGTTTATTCTAGAAAAGTGATAGAAAAATATTATAATAATTAGAAAATTCTAATGTGAGATTAACAACTTTGAAGTATTTAATTATAAAAATGTTAATATTCTTCTTACAGAACATGAAATTTAGTGGTAGCTATTGGAAATTAAGTGTATTGTTATTATTATATAATAACAAAGGTTGATTAATTAGTGTGTTGCATGTGATGGTTGACTCTCTAACTGTTAGGCACTCTCTTCAAGTTCCAATTTTCACATTGGCAACATGAAAATTCTTGTCCACTGATCCCCCACATGCCAAGCTTGCAATTTCTCTTCCATGTGACGTGTCGAATTTCTATTCGTCCAATTTTTTTTAAAATTATCTCTAATATTGCAATTAAAACCAAATATTACTAATATCATTTTCAAAAAAAAAAAAAAAAAAAAAAATCTTGATTATTTGAAAGTAAAAAGAGAGAAACTCATATAGATGAAAAATTTTGTTCCATATTGCTTCTTCTTAGTTTATATTGATTAAAAAAGTATATTAAAAATATAAAATTTATTTTTGTCTAACTTCTTCATTTATACTATTAGAGGCGTAGAAGATTTATTTTCTTTTTGAAAAAAAAGTTACATTTTAAATGTATATGTTATTTAAGGTATACATAAAAAAAAAAGAATTTTAAAGTTATATATTTTCTAATTTGTGAAATATATATATATATATATATATATCCTCTTACTATAACCATAAGTCTATAACTTTTTTTTTAGTACATCAACATTTAAGAGTGGGAGGATTTGAACCACTGATCTTATGATCGAGAGTACATATCAATTACTGCTAGCTAAGCTCGTTTTGGCTACTATAACCATAACATTTATCAGCTATACAAAAAAATAAAAAATAAAAAAATAGTTCAAAAAATAAAAATAAGGAATTATTTAAGAAATGAAAAAAAAAAACACCTTATGGACAAGACCCTAATAATTATTTACCTAATATTAGCATACCAAAATCAATGCACAGCCAAAAATAAAGACATGTAATCGACTTTAGACAATTAGAAAAGAGTTTATAAAAGGAATTGTATGTAAAAAAAGAAAAAGAAAAGGAAAACGAATAAACTGTTTAAATCAATTGACATGTACTCATATACTTTATTGCATTAAATATATAATAAATAAATAAAAACTTTATAGTAGGGACCAATAATTAATGATTTGATATTAAAAAAAAAAACAAAATTTATGGATGGGATTAAAATGATTTTATTTTTACTCCCTATCCAATAAAAGAGAGTGAATTTTTCATTGCTTATATTATTGGGTTGCAGTCTCTATTAAACCCAAACCTAAAGCCATTCATTCCCTTCATAATAATACACAACAAGAAGGCGACACCACGAGAAGAAAATCAACAACAAGCTCAAAACGACGACACTTTAAAACCCTTTGTGTGTTTCTTTGCTTTTTTTTATTCCTTATGGAAGCAGTCGTCGGCCGGAAAATGCCCAACGAGTTTGTTAGCTTGAAGGAGACGGAGCTCTGCCTCGGTCTGCCCGGTGGCGGCGGCGGAGATCAGACGTCGGAGATGACCCTTAAAGCTTCCGGCAAGAGGGGTTTCTCTGAAACTGTTGATCTGAAGCTTAACATTCAGAGCAAGGACGGAGGCGGCGTCGGTGTCGGTGTCGGTGTCGGGGTGGATCTCAATGAGAATATTAAGAATATTCCGACGAACGTCGACGAAGCGAAGAGCCTCTGCTCCAAGGATCCGGCTAAGCCACCCGCCAAGTAAATTTCTTCCTCCAAAACACAATTTAGGGTTTCGCAGGTTTAGAACAACTTACTGTTACTATATCGTTAGATGTATGAAAGAAAAAACTAAAACTGGCTAGTACAGTTCAATTCATGACTGTATTAAGGGTTATAGTTAGAGATTCTCCCACCCCATCTCATCATCTCGGTCTTGATTGAGCTAAAAAAGAACTTAATTTAAGCTTGCATCAAATAGTTAGAAAGTGATACGGTCACGTTGAATAATTTTTCTAATGATATTTGTTCGGTTTTTAGGGCACAGGTTGTGGGTTGGCCACCGGTGCGATCGTACAGGAAGAACGTCATGGCGCAGAAGAACACGAGCGATGAAGGAACGGAGAAAGCGAACGGTGGTGCCGCCGCATTCGTGAAGGTTTGCATGGATGGAGCTCCATATCTTCGCAAGGTGGACCTGAAAATGTACCAAAGCTACCAAGAACTTTCTGATGCCTTGGCCAAGATGTTTAGCTCCTTCACCATGGGTAAAAACCCTCTCAAAAATGAAAACTTTTTTTTTTTTTTAACATGCAATAATGAAGCAAAAAGACTTAGAATTAATTTGGTTTTTTTGTTCTTTCTAATTTAAAGGTGAATATGGTACTCAAGGAATGATAGACTTCATGAATGAAAGGAAGTTGATGGATCTTCTCAACAGCTCTGAGTTTGTTCCAACTTACGAAGACAAAGATGGCGATTGGATGCTCGTCGGTGATGTTCCATGGGAGTAAGTTTCAATTTCCTTTCCTATCGTTTCATTTCATTTCTTTTCCTTTCCTTCTAACCAAACGACATTTTTTACAGGATGTTTGTGGATTCATGCAAACGTTTGAGAATCATGAAAGGATCAGAAGCCATCGGCCTCGGTAATAATTAATCGAAAACCCAATTCAATTTAAATTTAGCTTGTTCTTCACACACCCGTTTCAATAATCGATTTCAACGTCATTATTCATTAATTTACTTTCAAAATTTTCAGCCCCAAGAGCCATGGAGAAATGCAAAAGCAGAAGCTAGGTGTGAGAAGTGTTGTGAAGAAGCAAAAAGAAAGAAGAACAGTTCCAGCTTGGAAACATCATGCATGTTGTTCTGTGTATTTTTAAAATTTTAATGTTGTTTTTATTTTTATTTTTTTGTTTAAATCATTAGTATATAAAGAAAATATCAAATGATCTGTTGTTGGGGACAATATTTGTAATAGAAGAGACATGAAAAGCTGTAAACTTTCACCTACTGTCTGGTTGGTTGGTTTGTTATGTTTATTAATTATTATTACCACTAATTAATTTTCCAAATTAAAAAAAAAATGGGGCCTTTTTTGCTTAATAATCACACCCATTTCTTTGTTTGGTTGTCAAATGGTTTATTATTCTATGAAATTGTATTTCATTGTATTATGTGGGGAAAAAGAAGATTCTTTTTTGGTTTTTTTTTTTATTTGCATTATTTTATATATACCTTAATTTATGGTATTTGTGTAATAATTATTTTTGTGGGTAAGGAAAAAAAATATAAATATTTAGGGACCCAGAGGAAGGGAACAAGGGCATGTGCCAGCATGTTAATGGGGCATTGAGTAATGGAATGGAAATTTTAATTAGAATTTTTATTTTATAATATAGTCTATGGTGGGAATAATAATCATAATCAAATAATATGAATATTATAAATGTAATGTGTCTGGAATACTATGCCATGGCTGGTGGTTATAAGCACAATTTTACTTAATTTGTGGGTCAATGTGTTATATTAATATTGTCATTTTGATTGTTAATTACATTTTCCTATTTCTCTCTCTAAATATTATATTTATAAAAACATATTATATGTATTAGGGTTTTTCTTGGATCTTGCATTAGCATATTATAGTTGCTTGTGTCTGATCTCTTGATGCTTTGTTTATAACTAGTGGGGTTTTGTGGGAATTAAAAATAAAGTTAGAATAAATTTTTATTCATTCTAATTAATTGAATATTATTGTGTAATTGTTAATTTCTCTTTTGAAATGATATCTGTTCACTTTCCATTGTGATTTTGTTTTTTAAAAAATCATGGCTTATTTATTACTAATTTTCTTTATTTTTCTATTTTATTTTTAGAAATGTTTTTGGAACCTTGAGTAAATCTCAAAATAAAAAGAAAAAGCCATTTAGTACCAATTTCCTTCTTAGTTTTCTCTATTTTAAAAAATCAGTATTCCTTGTTTTTTTCCCTTGACGTTTTAAAATATTGATTATGATTTTATAAGAGTTTATTAGAAAAAGAAGAAATTACCCTTGGATTTTCAAAAAGGAAAACTAAAATTAAACTCATAACCTAAAAAAAAGTAGTTTTCAAAAGCTTATTTTTGTTTTTTTTAGTTTGATTAAGAATTAAAAAAATATGTATATGAAAGCCATTATAAAGAAATTGAGATAAAACAAGCATAATTTTCTAAAATCAAAAACAAAAAATCAAATGGTTATCAAACAAGACCGTAATTTTTAGAAATTAATTTTGTATTTTTCAAGATTTGACAAGGATTTTTTTAAAATGAGGTGAAAATTAAATATAGTTTTCAACACTGAAGATTATCAAATATGATTTAACTAGTTTATTTTGGGAATCATGTAAAATATATTGCACTCTTCTTTTGTAAAAAGTAAGAATCAAATAAACTAGGAGAATGTTTTTTTTTGGACGACATATGGAGTGGGAGATTTGAATCACAAACTTTTTTATCATTAGTATAAACTTTATGTCATGCAAGGTATTAAAATTTCTAAAAATAACAACTATCATGTATCTTTAATTACAGTCAACTTAAGTATAAAGTCAACTAATCTAAAATATGTATCATCAACAAAGAGGTTAGAGATTTAAATCTCCTACCTCTATTATTGTTCTGGTGGATAACATGTTTTGGAGAGAGAGGCCAGTCGTAGAAACTAAAAAGGTCATATGAGCTTTATTTTTATTTATTTATTTTTTTTTATAGTACATCAACATTTGGAGGTAGGGGATTTGAACCTCTAATTTCTTGGTCGAGGGTATATGCCAATTACCGTTGAGCTTTAATTTCTTTTATCATCATTTGCATTCTTATTTTGATTGAAAATTTGTTTATCATATCTTTTTTCTCAAGATTTATTTTTTAAAAATATGTATAGATGTAATAACTAATGACTAATGTAGAAAGTATATTGAAATGTTAGTTGTATGAAGGGAACATTTGGAATATATGACTTAGATTCAATCTAATAAATAATCTTTGACCAAGAAAGTCAAACCTTCAATTAACATTTTTTCATCCTAACCCATATTTAAAATATATACGGTTGCTTTTTTTCAAAGCAACTCCCAACAATTCTTCATTTTTTTTTTTGAAACAAACAATTCTTCAAATTTTTTTCTCCTTATGTCCCCCTTTTTAATTAAGTAGCAATATCGTCAAATTAGATACATATACTCCATAGATGTTAAGAAATATTTATTTTCTTCGATATTTATTTTTGCTGGTAGACATATATTTTTTCAATTTAAACATAGCTTAGTAGATAGAACTAAGTTGACTACATTTGATATTGAATAAGATATCTATTATTTTTTTTTTCAGAACTGTGTATATATGTTTCGATTTGATTAAAGGATATAAAATTTTGCCTCATTCTTCGTTGACCTCTTCAATTCCATCATTTTCATTTAAATTTCTCCTTGCTAATACTGAATATATAAAATATTCTCATAAATTAAAGGGATATCCTAAGAAATGGCCAAAAATTACAGGGTATTTCTGAAAAATGGCCAAACTATATTTTTTAATGAAAAATGGCCAAATCGATTTTCTAACCTATTTTTGTGGGATTGGAACTTCCATTTTTACCCTTGAGTCATTCCCCACGTTTCTCCCCTATATTTGTTCAGCCTTATCTGGTGATATTTAAAAAAAAAAAAAAAAAATGAAAATCTATAAGCTCCAATTCCATGATTCAAGGAATGATAGTTACAGAATCAATCCTTTTGTCTTCCCAAAATATACATTTTTTGGCTTTGGTTTTTCAGAATTTACCACATCAATTCCCTCTCCTCATTTTCTTATTAAAATGGTGGGTTCTAGCTTCGGTCAAATTGTCCTATTTGTGAAAAAATGGTTTATATCTATATAAACCAAAAATTTAGAAGAGAATCGAAGCATGCATACCCTTGAATGTCGACACAACCTCTTCAAACTCCTGAATGTTCTCTCGAATGTCTGCGTAAATACAGTGTAAATCTGTCGAGTGTCTGTGTAAATACAGTGTAAATCGTTCAAGGGGTTTGAGAATCGGGTTGAGAGTTAATCCCTAAAAATCCTAGATTTTCTCCCTGGTTTTATACTGTATTTTCGGTTTAATTTATTTATGAATGTTGGGGTATTTTCGTCCACTTTGTTGCCAAAAGAATTTACTAAAATTAGCTTTTGGTCATTTCTCAGCATGAAAACACGAATGACCATTTTTCAAAACAGCTATTTTAAAATGGTCATTTGTCTGGTTGTCCCTAAATTAAAATAATAGTTTATCCATCGGCTTTCACGAGATTCTTGATGGCTCTATTTTAGGCCCAACTCAACATTAATGGGCCAGATAATTGGAAGTTTTTTGTTGTTGTTTTTTGTTTTTTTTTTTTCGGCGTTAAATGTACAAATATTTTCGTATTTGATCATTTTATAGATTTATAGTTTTTTTTTTTTTTTTTTTTGGGAAAAAATCATTTTTAACCCTAAACTTTGGGGGCTGTATCAATTTTAACTCTAAACTTTCAATTTCATCAAATTGAATCCTAAACTTGGTAAGTAATATCAATTTCAACCCTAAACTTTTAATTTCATCAAATTCAACCTCAAACTTATCAGATTGTATCAATTTTAACCCTAAACTTACATAAGTGTTACCAATGTATACCTTTGGTTAACTTTTCGTTTGAACCACCGTACGTAATTGACTATTTCTTCACTTTTTTTTAATTCACATTGCCCTTGAATTGGTTTCCTATAAATAAAATATTGGACAAGCTTTATTTAGACTTTTTTATTGTTGTTGAGAACTTTGTGAGACCTTTACTACTACTAAAATTACGAAAGCAAAGCAACTTTGGAAGATTTTTTATCTTCAAATATTTGCTTGTTTTTTTTTTGCTGCTAAGAACTTTGCTGGTTTTTTTTTTTCTTTCTTCTTTTACTTTTACTTTTTTTTTTGGCTAATTAGAAGAATGTAAAAATGTAGGAAATGAAAACAAAGAAATTTACAGTTTTTTTTTTTTTTTTTTTTTTAATATTATTTCTCATATTTGTTGGATTTTTGTTGTTGTAAATAACTTTGTGATTTTTTTTTGGAATAACAATGAAAAGAATAATCTGAGATATTTTATTTCTTTTGATAAAGAGTTTCTCCAACAAATTTTTGACAAAGCACCAACTCAGCTGCAATGTTAATTAAAAAAAAAATGTTCAATTACATGCTTTAATGACAATTCAAATGAAAAGTTGACCAAATATCTACATTGCAACACTTATGCAAGTTTAAGGTTCAAATTGATACAATTTGTTAAGTATAGGGCTTAATTTGTTAAAATTGAAAGTTCAAGGTTAAAATTGATACAACATGCTAAGTTCACGGGTCAAAATTGTTTTTTTCCCTTTTTTTTTTAAAAAAAAATGGGACAAATTATGGGAAGAGATTGAACCATTTGACTAAGAGTCGGTTGCATAGATGACAAATTGGACCAAATTACTAGCAAATATAACATATTTGCAAACTAATTGCATATATAAATAACACTAAGATATTTTTTGGGTCTTGAGATTGCTCGCTTGAATAAGGGTATTGCTAACCCTCAAACAACTCACTTGCAAGTTGCATATACTCTTGTCTGGTACCTAAAAGGTTGTCCAGCGCAAGGAGTTTTTCTTCGTGTTTCATCATCTTTCCAATTACGAGCGTTTTCAAATGCAGATGGGGCATTTTGCTTTGAATCCAGGAAGTCGACAACTGGCTTTTGCATTTTTTTGGGGTTGCTCTTATATATTGGAAAGTAAAGAAACAAAGCACAATTTCTAGATCCTTTGCTGAAGCGGAATATCGTGCTTCAGCTGCCACTTCCATATGAACTTGTCTAGTTGCACCAGTTATTAAAGGACTTTCAGATTACATCTCCCTCACCATCGTTATTGTTTTGTGATAACGATGTTGCGATACATATCGCCTCCAATCCAATCTTTCATGAGAGAACAAAACATATAAAGCTTGACTGCCACTTTATTCGAGAGAAGATTGTTGCTGGAACTATCAAGCTGCTGTCAATTCGTTCACATCTTCAATTAGCTGATCTTTTCACTAAAGCACTACCAGTTGCTTCATTTTGTTCTCTACTGTCCAAGATGAGAATTACTAATATTATGGCTCCATCTTGAGGGGAGTAACAAGAAAAAAGTTATGTTTTTGTTAGTAAGTTGTTAGTTGTTATATCAGTTTCATTACCTTCACAGGCAATTTAATTACAAAGCCTTGCTGTTTTGAATAAAGCAATTTGAGCAAGTTTATTTATTCTCTAGTTTTGTTAAAACATTTGACCCATTAATCAAGAATATAATATCTTTAACCAATTAAGTTATACTCAAATTTGAGCTACATTAATAATTGGTTTTCAAAACCTCAAATACAACAAACTTTCATGATATTAAAAAAAAAAAAAAAAGACTAGTTGAAGTTTAAACCCACAAAACTTGAACAATCCTAATTATTAGGAGTTATATTTTTTAAATTAATATGGTAATTTTTAAAACTTTCTTTTTTTTATTAAAATGCATTATTATCCAAACTTTGTATATTATGATATTTTAGTTTTAATTCTTAGAGAGTAAGTCATCTCTGCAAGAGATGACATAGCCATGTATTTTCCATTAAGTAATGAGTTTTCTGAATTTGTACCTTGGTCACCTTCTATGAGCCGTAAAATAGCCTAAATAAATTCTTAAACTTTCAAATTTATGTCTTATAGATCTTTGACCATTTTTAACATTTTTTACAATTCACAAACTAGACACAAAATTGAAAATTTATGGTTCCATTAGACATAAAAGTTAATTTTATATTCGACAGATCTCTTAATTTTTAATAATTTTGAATGTGTTAGGAACTCGTTAGATATTTTTAAAATTCAGAGACCTATTAAACATAAAATTGGGAGATAAGGACCTGTTAGAATTTTTTTAAAGTTCATAAACCTTTTGAACAAATTTGAAAATTATTCATAGCTTAAACTTATAATTTAACATCATGATGATGTATAATTCAAAACGAAATTTAAACCTAAAATGTGTAATAAAAAAAACTAATTTTTTAATATAAAAAAAGCACTAAAATCCTACTCTTTCTTTTACAAGAACTAAAAATCTTACCTTAAACCAGAGGGACAAAAATCTACTCCAATCTTTTAGCATAAGTTATAAGTTTGGTTATAGGTAATTTTGGACCACCCAGATGCACGAGGAGCTGACAAGGACAACCAAGCAGAAATCAGACCGGAAGATGGGCCCAAGAGGTAAAACCAGCGAGCGGGACGGGCCAAGGCCGAGCCTCATGGTTGGCCCGCTCGTGAGGGTCGAGCCCGTCGGGCCCCATTTGGTCCCTGTAGCCTCCAGCCACCCCGGATTCGCCTGATTTGTCCCGAAACGCCTCTGAACTCCTAAAAAACCCTAGGAGCATGAGCAGGTATATATACCCCTCTTCACCACTGAAGAAGGAGACCCGAACTGAATGATCACTTTCTTCTCTTACTTTCCTGCTTTCCTCCCGTTTTCTGACTTAAGCATCGGAGGCGGTGTGGCCTACACCACGCCGGTGTGCAGCGGTTTTTGCTGGTCTTGCAGGTCACGTCTTCCCCAATTTCTACAAATTCACCGTTGATGTCACGTGGAGGTCAGGTGAGTCCCTTGGCCAAATTTTGGCATCAACAAGTTTGGTTTTCTAAATTTCAAAGTTGTGTTCATCATTATTTATTTATTTATTTTTGAGAAGTGTTCATCATGCCTTTAAACTTAACTATGGAAAAAAAAAGCCTAAAAGATTATAAATTTTAATATTAGATCTACTAAGAAACTCTCACTAACCTAAACATGGTTAAAGTCTATGCCTTGATTAAGAGGTCGAAAATATGACTTTTTAGACACAATTTGGTTGCATTTACCGCCTTGTAAACATAATGGAACACTCAAATTTGTGGGACCCACGACATTACGATTGACGGTGTTTACCAAAATCTGTAATTGTGGGACCCACTCCAAAACCTATAATCCCATTACCATTCCTCATTATGTCCAAAAAGTGATCAATCTCATTCACATTTCTTATTATATGTGAGATCCACATCATCTTTTTGGTTAATTTACATCATATGTCCTTTCATTCTCTTTTTTACCCTAGCTTTTTTTTTTTTTTTTTTTTTCATTTTTTTCATCATTAGTTTGGTTTACTAAAGATTCCTAGATTGATAGTCTGCAATGAGCGAGAGTCATAAGTTATCACTCTCACTAACCTTTTTCATTATTTTTTTCCATGGTATTGTGTTTTGTTGATTAACTAATTGATATTAATAACAAGAGTGAGAGCCAAAGGAATAGGGAAAAAAGAAATAATAGAAGAGAACACGTAAAAATGTATTTTTCATTCAAAATGTAGATGAGACGTTACATGTATGCAGAGTGATCATTCAGAGCCAAATGAGATATCAATTGTAACGCCCCAGGCCCAGGATTCAGAATCTGGATTCGACCCTTAACGACCCCGACATTCTCCTGCGACCCGACCACGTTACCATACTCGTCTTAAACTGCTTTCAAGAGTGAAGACTATCCCCACAAACCAACACGGGGTCCTTTTAGCATGCTTTGTCTTCACTCACATGCTTCCTAGGAAAATTCCCAGGAAGTCACCCAACATAGAACTTCTCCAAGCCAAGCACGCTTAACTTCAAAGTTCCTATGATTGAGTCATCGAAAAGGAAGGTGCACCTTGTTGGTATAGGTAGTATCTATCAATTCTTTTAAGCTTATCTTGAACATACTTTCATGTCCTCAGGATCCCTCTCATTCGGATCTGGCCTCGGTTCATTCATGTACCCCTCCTACCTCGGGTGTTACATCAATCACCATAGGAGGAGATATATCTCTCCTCTATGCTCCCCCTTGGTTCTTTAGAAGATTGAAGGTATGAGAATATTGATCTCAACCAAAGAATCCTCACGTTTTTCCATACCTTCAAGAATCTCGATGGGTGGTGAGGACAGAAGGTCGTCATTCGCACGGGAGGCATTCTGCTCCAGCTCTAAAGATGCCAAAGAAAAGAAAAATAGGAAGAAGGAGAAAATGAAGAAATTTGACGTTTGACGGAGTTATCATTCGAGGTTTCGTTCGAATTAGTCCATGTGTCTGTCAATTTGTAATGATGCATTAGACTGTTTGGTGGTGGATTTCGATGGGGGATTTTTTTTTGTTCTTTTTCTTTTTATAGCTTTGGAGGAGAAGGAGAAGCAACAAAGATTTGTGTTATGGACAAATTAAATAAAGGAATGTGTGTGGATATTAGCGTGAGCGAGAATGATAGCATTTTGGTAATCTTGTATTGTCAATTTCGATTCGAACTTCTGACCCCTTGGTTACAGACCATTTTAGTATGCAACATGAATCCAATTATATGACAACAACACCCTTTTCATTTTCATTGATTTTCATTATGATTTTAGCCAATTTTTACTACGAGCATAAATTGTTTAGAATCTAAACCTATAATTTAACTAGCATTTTAATCACATTTCAATTATCCGCTCTTTTTTTTTTTTTTTTTTTTTTTTTTTTGTAATAAGAAAAAAAGAAACACATTATTCAAAAGAAAATAAAAAATGAAACACACACGACAGACCTCTTAGAAAAAGGTTTTCGTTTTCAGTGGCATTTCAAGTATTTTTCTTAGAGAGAGAGATTCTTTTTCCTCTCCTTTCTCTTTCTCTTTCTCTTAAAAAAAAAAGTAAAAACTTTCTGACGTGGCAGTATTTTATTGGATGAATTCGATAACCATTCTTAATTCCTGCTCCTTCCCGCACCAAATCAAACCAGAAACAATGGGGAAGATGAAGAACTCGAATTAGATTAGCCAACAATCCATCTGCAACAAATTTGACATTTTGTTCCTCAGCAAAATCAAAATTTCCGATCAAATTTCATTTCACTTTCCCGGCGATCCCAATCCCAAACCCTAACCCTAACCTAGGGTTTTCCATCTCTATCACAATTTTCTTTTCACTTTCCCGGGAACCAAACAGCCTTTCTCTTCAACTCCCTTCTCTTTTGCTTTTGTATTTTTTCCAGCGCAAAAGTGATTGGTTTCCATCATTTGTCAGAATTCTGCCATTAATTTAACCCCATGTGCTTCCCCTTCCAGTTTCTGATGCGAAATTAGGGTTTCTTTCATTTCGGAGCTTTTCCATGTAATCGACGGGGAGGGCTTGCCTGAGACGTCGATTTTCCGATGGATTTCGTTGAACTGGAGGCGATCGAAGGCCTCCGATGGTCATGGAACTCGTGGCCGGTTTCCAAAACTGAGTCGTTGGCTCTGGTCATCCCTCTCAGCGTTATGTGCACGCCATTGATGCAATCCGTCGAGCTTCCTACACTTTCTTATGAGCCTCTCTCGTGTCTTAAATGCCGTGCTGTTTTGAACCCTTATGCCCGTGTCGATTACACGTCTCGTATTTGGTTCTGCTCGTTTTGTTACCAGAAGAATTCTTTCCCTCGTTCTTATGCTGATATCGGAGAAACCAATCTTCCGGCTGAGCTTTTTCCGACTTACAGTACGGTGGAGTATGCGCCTGGTAGGAAGATCGAGAGCCCTGTTGCGAATTCTGGTTCCAATTTGAATATGAGCCGTAATTGGGCGAAAATTCGTTCGTCTTCTTCTCTTTCAGTATCAGCTTCTTCGTCCTTGCCGGCTGGAGATTCCCGTGGAAATGGGCCGGCCTTCGTGTTCGTTGTTGATAATTGCTCGGTAGAGAAGGAGCTTCAAGCACTAAAAAATGAGTTATTACTTGTTGTGGAACATCTGCCGGAGAATGCATTGGTGGGGTTGATTGTTTTTGATTCAATGGTTCATGTTTATGACCTTAAATTTTCTGAATGCTCAAGGGTCGTCCTCTTTCCTGGGGAACGCGAGCTCTCATCACTTCAGGTATTTTTTAAATCTCTGCTTTTATCTTCAATCTTTTTGAGTGTGTGCTACTATTTATTGCGCAATGTAGACAATTTTTGAATGTGGAGTCTTTTAATGCAATGGTTTCTTGATTAAGAGTATCTTATTTACTATGTTTAGTTAAGTGAGGTTTAGAGATGTTCAATTGTTTTTGGAATTTGGGGGACCATGTTGATACCTTGCTTTGCTTTTGAATCCCTCAGACCCAACAGTTATTGGGGATTTATGGGATGAAGCAGTTGCAGCTGGGGAAGACACCAGTTGTTCCCACACAGGGATATTTACTACCAATATCTGAATGTGAGTTCAACATCACCACTGCAATTGAAGAGATGAAGACCTCACGTGTTGTACCTGGCCATCGGCCTCAGAGAGCTACCGGTGCTGCAATATCAGCTGCGGTGGCACTTCTTGAAGGATGCCGAGCGAATTCTGGTTCCCGTGTCATGGTTTTCACCTCTGGCCCTGCAACTGTGGGTCCGGGGATTGTTGTTGATTCAGATCTTGCTTACTCCATTAGAACTCACCGAGACATTGTTAACGGTCAGGCACCTTATTTTAGAAAATCTTGTAGTTTCTATAAGGGATTGTCGCAGAGGTTGTGTGATGGATCTATAGTTCTTGATTGCTTTGCTTGCTCTCTTGATCAAGTTGGAGCAGCAGAGCTAAAAGTCCCTGTTGAAAACTCGGGTGGATTCATGATGTTAGGAGAGTCATTTGAGTCGAATCAATTCAAAAAGTGCTTGCGGCATATTTTTAGTTGGGACGAAGATGGTATTCTGAACATGTATTTTGATGCAACTATTGAGTTAGTGACCACAAAGGATGTTAAAATTTGTGGAGCCCTTGGACCTTGCGTCTCTCTTCGTAAAACTAACAGTTCAGTGAGCGACAACGAAATTGGCGAAGGTGGTACTTACGTTTGGAAGCTGAATACTCTGTCCAGTAAAACCTGCATTTCCTTTTTCTTCCAAGTGAGTGAGGAGCATACAGTTCAGCCTGGATCAGCTTTCTTCATTCAATTTATAACACAATACAGAAAAGGAAACCTGGGGGTCCGGAAAAGAGTGACCACTGCGGCTAGGAGATGGGTTGCTAACCATTCAACAGAAATCAAGGCTGGGTTTGATCAAGAAGCAGCAGCTTCAGTGATGGCTAGGCTTGCTATTCATCGAGCAGAGACATGTTATGCCCGAGATGTTATCAGATGGCTTGATGACACATTGATTCGTTTTGCCTCGAAGTTTGGTGAATATATACAAGAGGATGCTTCGACTTTTCGATTATCATCCAACTTTTCCTTGTACCCCCAATTCATGTACTACCTAAGAAGGTCCCAGTTTATTGATGTCTTCAACTGTTGTCCTGATGAAACTGCTTTCTACCGAATAATGCTAAATCGAGAGGGAGTCGTCGGTTCTCTTATCATGATACAACCTACTCTTTTCCTCTACTCATTTGACGGACCTCCTGTCCCCGTACTCCTAGATATTCGATCAGTATCTCCAGATGTGATTTTGCTGTTTGATTCCTACTTCTATGTTGTTATTCATTATGGATCCAAGATTGCTCAGTGGAGAAAGCTTGGTTACGATAAGGACCCGAACCTCGAAAACTTGAGAAAGCTACTAGAGGCCCCAGAGCTCGACGCCGAACAACTGATTGCTGAACGATTTCCAGCCCCAAAGCTTATAAAGTGTGACCAACATAGTAGTCAAGCACGGTTTCTTCTCGCTAAGTTAAACCCGTCAGTTACGCAGAACTCAACGTACAAGGAGGGATCAGACATTATCTTTACAGATGATTTAAGCTTGGAGGTTTTTATAGATCACCTGCAAGCTCTTGCAGTGCAGGGCTGAAGAAGGATGGCATTAATAGTTTGCCAGAAGTTGTTACTTTATACATACTGTTGTGAAAAAGTAAAAAGGAGAGAGGCTTTTTGGTTGCTGGAGAGTTGTATTTCACCCATTTTCTTCATAGTTGATGAAATGTAAATAACTGGTTTCTGATCCTTCTCCATGCCAGATGAGTTCCAGCCATTGTTCACATTAAGAGCCTGGTGAGATTTTTTTTTTTCAATGGAGTTGGATTGATATAATTTACATACAATTTCTCTCTTCTTTGTTGATTAGCGAGTAAAAACTTTATAATTCTGCATACAAACCCCAATTATTTTTAGAAAACCATCGTGGATTGACTTGGTGGTCAATAAGAGGCATGAAGATAATAAAGGGTTCAGGAAGAATGGATTCAATCTATAGTGGCTATCCTTTTAGAATTTAATATCTTACGTTGACAGTCAAATGTAGTAAAATCAGGCAGTTGGTTTGTAAGATAAGTCGAGGTATGAACATGTTGGTCTTGACACTAAAGATTAAAAAAAAAAAAACTCCCTTCCATTCTATTAAATAAATGGTCATTGAAGCAAGTGAAATGGTGAAAAATATTTTGGAAAATGTGTTCAAACTTCATGGTGACCTACCAAGATACCAAGATAGAATGTTGTAGGGGCAATTGGAGCTTGTACTTTCGATCAATAGGTTAAAGTTCCAAATCCTCCATCTCACATGTTGTAAAAAAAAAAAAAAAAAAAACAATGAGAAGAAGAAGATTATGTCCTAATATTAGTTAAGGTGTAAAATTTTAAGACCAATTGCTTTTTTTTTTAATACTTTTTACAAATAATGTAATTTAAGGTTCAAATAAATTGTTTTACAAAAAAAGTTCAAATAAATTGGTTTATGGAAATCAATATTAGACATTTATTTAATTTCAAATATTTTGATTAGAGTAAATGTTATCCTTTGAACATAATCCAATGGATAGATATATACTTTTGATTAAAAGGTCAGAAATCCACGGATATCAAATGTGGTTGAAATTTTAAAAAAAATGATAAATATGAAATAAGGGTAGTTTTGTGATGATTTAAAAAAAAAAAAAAAAAAAATTGTGGTGTGCATGAGAAAAGGACATTGAATCTTATTCTTTTTTTTCTTTTTTGAAAAACATTGAATCTTATTCTTCAAGTGTATGTGTTGTGTTTCATCTGTCAAATTGCTCAATAGCTTAGGCAATCAAACACACTTACGTGGAGGGCATTCTTTTTGCAACTTTTAGGTGACGTTTCCTAAGTTGCATAATAAAATGCATTGTAATTTCAAAACCAGTGGCTGCAGATTTAAAGTCTCTTCCTTTTCCTTTCAAACTCTCCAGTTTCAAAAAAATAAAAAATAAAAAATAAAAAACAAAAAAAAATCTAGTTTCAATTCTCATTAAATCATTATTCTTTTTTCTTGCTTCTAGTTAGGATTTATTTTTTTTCTTAGGTCCCGGTGGTTAACTATTTGGTTTTGGTTTTGAAAATCAAGCTTATAATTATTACTTCTATTTGCTTTGTTATAATTAAAAAAAAAAAAAAAAGTTATTGAAGCCTTAAATTTTGAGTTCAAATTCAAATTCCAACATTTATTATATTACCTTTTTGACTTTGATTTTGGTTCATAAATTATAAATATCAATGTGTTTTTTCAACATGATAAATACTAACGTTCATTTAAGTCAGCCGTGTAAATTTCGTCATTAGCATTTAATAGAGGTTTTAAGTAGAAATATCTTTGTCCACTAGGGATAGGGTTCCAGGACCCATCCCTAATGGGACGGGGAATCCTCGTTTAGTGAGAAATTTTTAGGTGTTTTCAGTGCAATGAAACGAAAGTTTTGCACCATTGGATGTAAGAGAGAGAATGGTAAAAGTACTCCGATTTTGTATCCAACCGTTATTAGGGGTAGACAAATTTGAAGATTTAAATCTGATGGTTTTAAGGAAAGAGACTCATTGTTCTACAAATAATGAGAATGAGGTGGGGGGGGGGGAGTCCCTCAGGACAGTCGACAAGGATAGAAAATGTATTCTTCATTCCCGTTTCACGTTCTCTTCCCTGTTTATTATTATTATGATTAGGATTTTTCTTTCTCTTCATATATAAATAAAGTTTTATTGTTAATGATTTAGAAAACTAAATATGTTTTGAATTATATGATTTAAACATCTGAATGAAATGTAGAGATAATTTGATATGAAGTATTATTTTGTTTTTTTTTTTAAAGAAAAAAGTATTATTTTGTTTCTATTTGGAGATTTAAGAATTTTATCTTTAAATAAATATTTTTTTAAAAAATAACTATTTAAATGAAGATTTCATGGGAATAATTAACTATCTAATTGAAAATTAATATTTTTTCATAACTATTTGGAAATTTATCGAATTATTCGATTCAATTAAAAGAATATTAAAATAAAAAACTAAATAGGAATAATTCTCCAATATCCTTGTCCTATCCACATTTCACTACAAAATTAAATGGAGAATTTCACGAGATGGAGATTGAAATGGGAGGCGGAAATGGAAAGGGGAGGATCATTCTCGTCGACCTCGTCCCGTGGACATCCCTAGTTTTAATTCACTAGATCAATACATACCTGGGTTCAATACAGTACAAAGATTGAGCAAAAGGTGGCCGTCAAAATTTAGGGGAAAAAAAAAAGGAAAAATAATCAATAGAAACGACTAAATACTTAAATTGGATCCACTCAAATAGAGAAAAAAAAAAAAAAAAATCAATAATCCTATGGAGAACAAAGAGAATAAAGAAAATGATCCAAATGCTTACCCAAAACCATTAAAATAGAATGGAATCATATCGTTCAAATCAATCAAAATTAATCAATTCGATTATCTTTTATTCAATTTTAATTTGTACCTTTCACAAAAATTATTAACCTCCAAGAAATAAGTCAACATTTATCTCTATCTCAATTTGTCAAATTTGGAAAAAAAAAAAAAAAAACCCAGCATCAGCAAACAACAAATCATAAAATATTTATTTTTCAAAATTGATTTTTATTATAAATTTAGTTTTTGAACTTTCCAGAGTCGTGTTAATTAAGTCTCTAAATTTCAAAGAGTCGTGTCAATTAGGTCCCTAAATTTTAAAGTGTCTAATAGATCCATGAACTTTCAATTTTGTGTCTGATAAATTTTTGAACTTTAAAAATGTTTAATAGATCCCTAACTTTCA
The DNA here is from genome assembly GCA_036850905.1 of Luffa acutangula. Taxonomy (NCBI): domain Eukaryota; kingdom Viridiplantae; phylum Streptophyta; class Magnoliopsida; order Cucurbitales; family Cucurbitaceae; genus Luffa; species Luffa acutangula. The sequence goes on along the minus strand of CM072098.1, from coordinate 46,566,945 downwards.
ATTTTGTGTTACTAAATCCTTGTCACATTAAAAAAAAAAAAAATTAAAACTAATCAATCTATTAGATATAAAATTGAGTTTTATGTCTATTGGGACTCTAGACTTCCAATTTTGTATCAATACGTCTGTGAATTTTTAAAAAATGTCGAATAAATCAAAGACTTATTAGATACAAAATTGAAAGTTGAAGGACCTATTGGACATAAAATTGAAAGTTCGATAACATATTTGACATTTTTTAAAATTTAGTGTTCAAATTAACACAACCCTAAAAGTTCAAGGACTAAACTTGTAATTTAGGCTCCGTCTGATAACCATTCCGTTTTTAGTTTTTGAAAATTAAGTCTATAAACACTACTTTTACCCACAAGCTTCTTTGTAATTTTTTTTATCTACATCCTTTCTCATGTTTTCAAAAACCAAGCCAAATTTTGAAAAAAAAAAAGTAGTTTTCAAAAACTTGTTTTTGTTTTTTGAATTTGGCTAGAAACTCAAATGTCTCCTCAACAAAAATGAAAACCATTGTGGGAAGATTGAGACAAAACAAACACAATTTTCAAAAATAAAAAACAAAAAACGGAATGGTTATCAAACGAGGCTTTAACCATAAAATTTTAATATTGGTTTACAGAAAATTTAAGGAGAAATAATAATTTGACTTGCATGTACGGTGGACGTTACGTTCCTAAATAACAGAGATTTTTTTTTTTAAAAAAAATATTTTTGTTATTGTGATTTTTTTTTTTTTTTTTTGAGGAAATTTTTGTTATTGTAATTGGCTAATTGCTTTATGCTTATGAGTTTTAAAAAATAAAAGCATCTTATCTTAGGCATGGGTCATTAAGGCCCCGTGACACGAATAATTCTCCTTCCTTTATATTATTTAATGCAACTTTATTATATAATCCTTAATCATAGTTGGAAAATATTATACAATTGTAACATTACCAGAATAATTAAATAAACAAATTAGTGATTATAAAATTATAAAATGGGTCTATTCGATAACTACTCCACCAACCGCGACCAATGCCTTTGCATATGTGGAGCATGGAAAAAAAAAAAAAATTATTTTTCAGCTCCATTTTATTTAATTAATTTTTTGAGGGGCTCAAAATAAAACAAAACCAAGTTTAAATATTACAATTTCTTTGTCAAATTTTCTAGAATATTGAAAAGAAAATTTAGTATACTCATGTCGTTATATCTTAGTTGGATTTTAAACGACTTTTTGAGACAAAATTGAGTGCATGTTTGAGAGTGATTTTGAAACGATTAAAATCATTTTTGTCAAATTCAAAATCACTACGAAATATGCTTTTAATAGTTCAAAATCATGATGGTATGAAAATTACCTTTAAAAGTGTAAAATTAAACATGAAATTGATTTTGAATAATTAAAGGTATGTTTCAAAATGATTTCGATCCTAACAAAAGTGATTTTAGTCATTTTAAAATCATCCGAAACATGCACTGAAACTGAATTTACATAATTCATTTTATTTGAGCAAACTTTCAAAAAGAAAAAAAAAAGGAAAATAATCACGAAATAGTTCAAGGAGAAATCAAACTTGTCTTTCAAATTTAACCTTTTATAACTTTGGAAAATTGGGGACAAGTGTAAAATTTTCAAATTTGTAAGCTTTGGCTAAGTTGTTGCAATCTTACAAAACCAAAATACAATTTTGAAAATTTTGTGAATTTTAAGATATTAAAATCCAAATCAACCTGAGCATATTTCAACTCCAGTCTTCAACGAGTAATTAAGATATATATTTCCGACTAAAATTCCACTTATCTAGTACTCGAACTAAGAAATTGTATTAAAAAACCTAGACCTTTCTCTTGTAATTATCTAACCTTCTTCATTTCCACAATTTCTTGTTAGTACTGAATCAACCTTAATTAATGTAATAGAATTGTTGTTCGTTTTTTTAAATAGTTGGATCATATTTGAAAGCCTGATATCTATCTTCTTTGATATATATATGACTCAATACATGTTTACATCAACACATTAGTACACATTAGTACACATTACTCAAAACTTCTAATTTATATCTAGTAGGCTGTGAGTTTTAAAAAAAAATGTCGAACGACTTATAGACACAAAATTGAAAGTCAAGGGATCTATTGGACATAAAAGTGAAAATTTAAGGACGTATTAGATACTTTTTAAACATCAGTGACCTATTGAACACAAAATTAAAAATTCGAAAACCTATTTAATATCTTTTTTAAAGCTTTGAACCAAGTTAACACCGTAAAAGTTCATTGACTTAACTTGTCATGTTAGAACCACAAACCTATTAGTCATTGGTACAAACTTTATGCATGTTCGTGTTAACAATCTAATTCCAATTAATTTGAAGATTTAGATTAAAAAAAAAACAATATTTGACTGCATACTGATATATGTATCGAGTTTTAAAAAAACAATATTTTAACGATGGTACGTAGGAGATGAGGCCCGTGGAGCGAAGTTTTTTCTTAAAAAAATAATATCGCGTAGATCTGCGGAACAAAATTTTGTTTCTCTTCATCTTGAGGCTCGAGGGTGTGGCCCAATTGCTCCAGCTTCTTTCCATATGTGAAAAACTGATATGCTCTCTCCTGAATCCAAACTCGTCTTTCTCCAATTCGGTTTCTTCTCTCTGCAACTGGGTGGAGAAGAAACTCCCAAAGCCTTCGTTTTCAGGGAACCTTCCCCACTAAATTCTTCACCCATTCACTCCCTCATTTTCAATTCCCATTCGATTCTCGATCACCCCACCTTCTAATTCCTCCGCCATTGCACGATCCGATCCTCCCCTTTTCGAGTTCCATTTATGGTGAAGGGATTCTCTGAACAAGACTCGAAGAGGGTTGCTTAGAGTTTCTGTTCTTTTTGGGGATGTGATTGATTTGGGGGATGATTAGTAATGCCTCGGGACGGGCATGTAGTGCCGGTGGATCCACAGGCGGCGCTGACTGTCAAGAAGAAGAAGCAGCCTTCTCGGAATTGGATTCTGCTGGATTGTACGGGCCAAGGGACCGTCCTCGATGTCGACAAGTATGCTATTATGCATCGAGTTCAAATTCATGCTCGAGACCTTCGAATTCTCGACCCTTTGCTTTCTTATCCCTCCACGATTTTGGGGCGTGAGAGGGCCATTGTTCTTAATCTCGAGGTGAATTCTTGCTGTTTTCTTCAGTCCCTTTCAGTTCTTTTTGACGAATTGCTCTTAATTTGCCTTTTTGATTCTTGTTCGCATGTGGGTACTGGACTGCAGCATATAAAGGCGATCATTACTGCTGAAGAGGTCAGTCTATTCTTTAGTTCTTCTTTGTTATTACTCTCTCAAGTTGGTCTTCTTTTGATGCTTGAATGGGATATTTTCATGTGGATGCATAGAGGAAATAACAGGGACAAGCTATAGGAAAAACTTTAATTGAAGATAAACTAAGGGAGAACTTTCTTCCTTCTTTACTCCTTCCCTGTCTATGTATGTCTCTTCATGTTTTCCTGTGGTTTATTAGTATTAGTCAAACTCAAAAGCTTACTCTAGATATTGATTAATCATTAATGATGAATTTTGAGCCAGTTTTGATTATTAATTGACGGTGTAATAGTAATATGTCTGTGCAAGTCAACTAACGTGTTGATGCCTGTTGTTGTGTTCGAGAATAAAAGCCTATGGGTGTTTCATTGAGTTGACTTGCGGGAATAGCATCATCGATGAGTATTGAATTATCCCTAGATCAATAATTTAAGTTGATAGATTAGATAAGCATTTGTTGACTTGAATATTAGAGTATATAAATGGTTTTTAATGAAGAATTGATGTTGTTGGAGTATGAATTTGAGACTAACTACTCTAATACTATGTTAAAATTAAAACCGTAATGGATAGTTTATGGAAAATTTCATCTTTGCTCAACCTTCCAAAGTCAATTAGTTTAATTCACTTTTCATTAGGATTTTGTTTTGAAATTAAGCTTCGGAGAACTATTTGTATGTATATTTTCTCTGTTTACCTTTTTGATTTTTATGAACACAAACAAAAAGTTGGTTTCTACAAACTACTTTCTTTTAGTTTTCAAAATTTGACTAGGATTTTGAAAATGTATTGGAAAGATAGAATACAAAATAAAGTAACATGTTAAAAAATTTGTGTGATTGTTAAAAATGGAAAATTGAAACAAAATCATTATCAAATACCTCTGTTTAGATTTTGTAACAATTAAAAAGTGACGGCCTTTTTTCTATGTCATGGATAGGTTTTGCTTAGAGATCCAACAGATGAAAATGTCATCCCTGTGGTCGAGGAGCTTCAGAGGCGACTGCCTCCTTCTAATATCTTCCAGCTTCAAATTCAAGGAGACGGGAAAGAGTATCAGGTTGGGCAAACTGATGGTGAAGCTGATGAAGATGGTAAGCATTTTTCCTCAGCCACCATTTAGTGATCTTAACCTTTTTTTTTTTTTTTTTTTTTTTGTGAAGAACTTAGTGATCTTATAACATATTCAAAGGAGAACTGCATTATATTTTACATATTTCAATGTGTTTCCTTTTCCCTCTTTCACATATGGTATGGCACACTAAAACTTATTTTCTACATTTGAATATAGTATTTATTTTTCCCCATATAAGTAACAAAAGCAATCAATTTTTTTTCAGAATCACCATTTGAATTCCGTGCGCTCGAGGTAGCTTTGGAAGCTATATGTAGTTTTCTTGCTGCTCGGACAACTGAACTGGAGACTGCTGCTTATCCTGCTTTGGATGAGCTTACTGCCAAGGTAAGTAATTATTTTCTCACCTCATTTGGGTATTGCCATCAGTTTTTGTTTTGTGGCTTTCCTCCCACCTATGGCATGTGAAATGCATTAATTTTCTGACCATTCCCGGAGGTAATTTTGTTAAGTTCTGGACTCCCTGTGGAACCTATATCATCTGAATTTACATATTTTATGAGATTTATGGATACCTATGCAATTGCATTTCATTTTGAGTCACCATACTCCTGTATGGCTGTATGTTCCTTGCCTTCTATACGAAATACTAAAAAATCCTTCCTGATTGTGATGCAAACACTAATAAACATGAAGGCTTTTTAGTTAGTAGGAAGAAGTATGATGGGAACCTAAACATGAGATTGAAAATTAAGAAAATAGCAATTGAAATGTAATACTCATCTCAAAATATGCCTGCCTGAAAACTTATAACCCTTACCCTCCCTATTTACAAGACTCCACCTGATACTAACAAACTTACCTCACATTCCCATGATTTTATAAGTTATTGACTAATATGGCTGCATGACCTTCCTAATTTCTTTTATAATCCTCTCATTAGAAAACTATGTATCTGTGTGTTCTCTTTTCTGTATGACCTCATGCCTTATCTTTTTTCCTTGGAGTTTACAGATTAGTAGCCGCAACTTGGACAGAGTTCGTAAACTAAAGAGTGCAATGACCAGGTTGACTGCGAGGGTTCAAAAGGTATGGGCAACTTTTCATATACCACACCATGCAGAAACTTTTGTCCGATTATTGTGTATACTGAAAGATGTTCTATTTGGAGAAAGCAGATTGCTGCATTAAAGAGTGCAGCAGAAAAGAACGTTTCTAATAGAACAAACTTCTGCAATATAGAAAATCGTATAGGTCTCATTTCCTACGATTTTACATGAACTTGAATAAAATTGAATTGGTAAGAGAAGGTCGTAATACCCTTCTTTAGCCTCTTTTCCCATCAACAATTTTTCCTCATCGTTGGAGTTCTTTGTCTAATCATTTTTATTATCACTCTTTTCTCTTTGTATGATCCAAAATTCTGCTACAGTTCTGAATTGATAATAATGTATAACTATTTGAATTCTTATTAAAAGGTTGGCATGTTGTAATCTTCATAACTATAATTTTTGACTTGTGGCTCTGAGCTTTCCTTTCAATGCAGGTGAGAGATGAGCTCGAACAATTACTGGACGATGACGATGATATGGCAGACCTTTACTTGTCAAGAAAGATGAGTTCATCTTCTCCTGTAAGTGTTTCTGGTCCTGCCATTTGGTTTCCTGCCTCTCCTACCATAGGTTCAAAGATCTCAAGAGCAAGCAGAGCGAGTATTGCAACTGTACGTGGGGATGAGAATGACATCGAGGAGCTTGAAATGTTACTGGAGGTAATAATACATATAGTTTCTGGTCGTTTAATTTTCACGAGGTAATAATTTCAGGTTGCATGTTGCAGGCTTACTTTATGCAGATTGATGGTACATTGAACAAATTAACTACAGTAAGTTCACCTGTTTCCATGCTTATCTAACTTGTTTTGTTTCTAAGCCCTTCTTTCCTAATCCACTTGAACAAAAATATTAGGAGTTCAATCTTACTTTGTGATATTAACGTTTGTGTGACAGGAAAGAGATTTCTTAAAGATATCTTAGGTTAATTGTTTGCTAAAACTAAAATTTGGATATCGTCGAGAAAGATTCTATAGTGCCCAGAGGATATAGCAAGGAGACAGATTATAGATTTTAAAGAAATGGAAAATATTCCATCTGATCTTTGTGATCTTATTTTTGTCTTGATGTCCTGAGCATAATGTTTAACAAAAAGACAGAAACTTAAAAAATCTAGGTCTCAAAGAAGAAATATAGAATAAGCAAAAGGAATTCATATATGTAGAAGTAGAATAAGCAAAAAGAGTTGAAATACATGTAGAAGTAAAATAAGAAGGAAATTATGAGAAAAACAATTCTATGCTATCACAAAAAAAAAAAAAAAAAAAAAAAAAAAAAGAAGAAGAAGAAGAAAAAGAAATACATCTTTGTTTGCAGAAATGAAAAATACTTCGTGATCCAGAAATTTGCTTTTGGAGTTCTGATAAAAGTTCTCGTATTGTGAAAAGCACATAAAACAGTTTTGTGACATTGTACAGTTCAAGGCATCTGTTAGAGTGCCCTAACACCCTTTTATGCCTTCTGGTTTATAATACTGTCTTTTACTAAAAGAAAAAAAAAAGGTTTTCAAATTCTTTTGTTTATTATTTTCGCAAGTAATTAATTTCATTCAACAAAAAATGAATTAACCAAGGAAGGCCATCATGAAAAGTAAGGGCTTGATCTACCCAAAAGGGCAGAACAATGAAGCAAAAAGAACAACTCCAACATTTACAAGTAGACACTCAAGGCATTGAAATGTGAGCGTTCTCACCTTCTGTCACTAAATGCTCCTTCCATAAAAAGTCGTCCTGTTCCTCACAAGCTAAATTTCCCCAAAATAGATAAGAAGCTGGTTGCCAAATAAATTTTAACTAGCTATATACATAAATTAAGAAGTTTATGTTATAAAGAAACGGTATGAAAAATAGCTTTTTTCTAGGTTGTGTTTAATTTTTTAAGAAGTGTTGGAACTACATGGCTTGCATGGTGAGTATTTAGTTTGTCAGGATTAGAATAAAATTCAGGTGCAAAGTATTTTTGTAGAATCAGATTGAAATATTACTATGTTTGGAGGATCTAAGTGCATACTTGTTTGTTTTATTCTAGTTTATGATTTTTTCTTGTTTTTACTCGTTTGCAGCTGCGAGAATATATCGATGACACAGAAGATTATATCAATATTCAGGTAACGAGAAGTTAAAGATTTCGATCTACCGATGCATAATGATTTACCCTTCTTTTTTCTTCTTCTCACTTGAAGTTATCATCGGTTTTGCAGCTTGACAATCATCGAAATCAACTCATTCAGGTTCTATATCCTTCCATATTTCATCAATGAGATTTCTTTGCTTCCCATATTCTTATTTATTAAAATTTCTTCAATTTCTCTTGGTCTCTTGATCTGCAGTTGGAGCTCTTTTTAAGTTCTGGAACTGTTTGTTTGTCAATCTATTCTTTGGTGGGTGCAATATTTGGCATGAACATTCCATACACTTGGAATGACGATCATGGATACATGTTTAAATGGGTATGCCGAAGAACTCGACTGTGGTTTTGACCTTGAAATGCAGGTACCCGAGACTCCGAACATGCACTACTAACCATCCATCTGGTTTTCATCATGTGCAGGTTGTCATTGTTACTGGAGTAGCTTGCGCGCTGCTGTTCATCGCAACGATTTACTATGCTCGCTACAAAGGTTTGGTGGGGTCTTGATCTTCTTGCATTGAACAACCAACCCTTTACAAATGGAAGTCGTAAGTCGAACCGTGGCAATAAGCCACAAGGAAAGAGAGGAAAGAAGAGGAATAAAAAGAAGGTCCATTACTTACCTGACTATACTTACAGTTTCTGTGGGATTATAGGATTTGGAAAAAGAAAAGAAAATAAAAGAAACAAACCAAAAGAAAGAAAAAAGAAAGCAATGAAATGTGGAATCAGATAAATTTACGGCCACAGTTTGATCTTATGGCAGATTAATTGCTACCATATGAAATCAAAGATCAGCAGGTTGTTAAAGGCATGTCTTATTTGATTAACTGGCTTCTGGCTCTGTGGAAAATTGTATAAACATCATATAAAATGAAAACTTTCTTATTTTCATTGGAACTAGGATTATCCTATTTATTGGAACCAGATAGATTCTTAGGGACAGGTCTTATTATGATTTTTGAGACATTCTACAGTTAGGGTGTACCACATCAAAACCGACCAAACTGACCAACCGAATGAAATAAAGAAGTTCGTTAATTAAAACCGAAAAAAGCTCTCGAACCAAACTGCGAACACCCTAGCTACTGTTATTATGCCATTTTAGTTTTCTGCTTTTTAATATATTCTGTTATCTTCCTTCATTTTTGGTTTCGAAGTAAATAAAAAAAGTTCATATTTTTGTCTTAAAAAAATTAGACATTTTATTTTTTAAATTTTTGGGAAAAAGTCATTTTTAACCCCTAAACTCTGGGGTTGTATCAATTTTAACCATGAACTTTCAATTTCATCAAATTGAATCTCAAACTTATCAGATCGTATCAATTTTAACCCTAAACTTGCATAAGTGTTACAATGTATACCTTTGGTTAACTTTCTCTTTGAACCACCGTACGTAATTGATTATTTCTTATTTTTTTCTTAATTCACATTGCACTTGAATTGATTTCTTATAAATAAAATATTAAAGAAACTTTATTTTAGATGATTTTTTCTCGTTGTTGAGAACTTTGTGAGGGGTTTTTTTTTTGCTGCTATTTAAGATTACGAAACCAAAGAAATTTGAGAAGTTTTTTATTTTCAAATATTCGCTGGTTTTTTCTTGTTGCTAAGAATTGTGGGTTTTTTTTTCCTTCTATTAATGTTTTTTTTTTCTTGCTAATTAGAAGAATGTACAAATTAGGAAACAAAAATAAAGAAATTTCGAGTTTTTTATTTCTCATATTTGCTAGATTTTTCTTGTTGCCAATAATTCGGTGATTTTTTTTTTATTTTTTATAATAATGAGAAGAATAGTTTGAGATATTTGATTTTTTAAAGAGTTTTTTCTTCAACAAAATTTTCACAAAACACTAACTCAGGTGCAATGTGAATTAAGAAAAGAAAAAAAAAAAGAAAAAAAAAAGGAAATGAAATTGTCAATTAGACGTTTTAATAACAATTCAAATGAAAAGTTGGCCAAAGATCTACATTGTAACATTTATGCAAGTTGGAGGTTCAAATTGATACAAATTGTTAAGTTTGAGGTTCAATTTGATAAAATTGAAAGTTTATGGTTAAAATTGATACAGCTTGCAAAGTTCAGGGGTAAAAATTGTTTTTTTCCCTAAATTTTTTTATAAATGTGGTTAATCTAATTTCTATTTATATGGTGACCAGCTTTCGTTCATTGTCTCATCGAGTTCGTTAGTGTTGGATTCATGACTTAAGAAAGATTAATCATATTTTTCTAAGCTTATTTTTTTACTCTTAGTCTTAGGAGCTGTTTGAAAAATTCCTTTGAAAATGGAGTTTTGTTTTTAAAATGAAAATTGTGTTGGAATGATTTGTGAAAATTGATGTTATTTAACCATTCAAATCAATGTTCACCCATTCATTATTACTCTATCAAAAGTGTCAAAGGAGCCTTCAACTATAAGATCATGAGATTAGAGGTTCGAATCCTTCACTCTAAATGTTGTTGAACTAAAAAAACCTATATCAAAAGTAAAACGAAATCATGTTGGATAATTTTTTTAATACTCTTTTCGCTAATAATTATAATGTCTCATTAATGCATATATATATATTTTTTAAAAAAATCGTAACGATTAAGAATCGTGTCAATCAAATTCCGTTGGGGTGTCATATTCTCCTTTCATTGCTGAAGCTTTGGCTGTTTTGGAGGGTCTTAAGCTTGCCCTTCGTTTAAATATATCCTCCATAATTGTTGAATCTGATTGTCAAGCTTTGGTTAACATGATAAATGGGGTCTCTTCGACGTTAGCTGTGGATGGCGTCTGGGTTCACGATATCACAGTTATGGCGAAGAACTTTGGCCATATTGTGTTTGCTCATGTGGGTCGTGGAAGTAATGTTTCTGCTCACTGTCTTGCAAGGAAAGGTCTTTCTTTATGATCTTTTTTATGACTTGATAATTTTCATGTGTGGCTTTTTTCCTCTCTCAAGGAGGAGGATCCTTTTGCTGTACTTGGCCCATGTGGCCTTTCTTGAATCAATGAAATGCCTTCCGTCTCAAAAAAAAAAAAAAAAAAAAAATCGTGTCAATTGACTTTCAAAAAAAAAAAAAAAATTTGTGTCAATTGAAGTTTTAGAATTTAAACATATACATATGTTTATATTTTCGAAATTCAAAACTTCCATATGTGTATATATATACTCGACGTTTTACATATCCGTGTTTGTTTTGAAGATATAATTTACAAGAATGTATGAGAATATTTAGATTTACAACATTTTTACACGTTAATGTTTTTAGATCATGTATTACACCAAAAATGCCCTTACTATTCTTTAGCTAATTTAACGGTTTTTTATTAATGTAGGTCCCGTTTGATAACCATTTGGTTTTTTGAAAATTATGCTTGTTTTCTCCAAAATTTCGTACCATGGCTTTCATCCTAGTTCATGCATTTGAATTCCTAGCCAAATTTTAAAAACAAAAACAAGTTTTTGATAACCACGACCCCATTTGATAACCATTTTGTTTTTTGTTTTTTGTTTTTGAAAATTATGTTTGTTTTCTCTTAGATTTCCTACCATCGCTTTCATTCTAGTTAATGTTGCATTTGAATTCCTAGCCAAATTTTAAAAATAAAAACAAAGTTTTTGAAAACTACTTTTTTTTTGTTTCCAAAATTGGACTTGGTTTTTGAAAACAAGGTAGAATATTGATACTAAAACCAAGAAACTTATATGGAAGTATGTGTGTATAAGCTTAATTTTCAAAAACCAAATGGTTATCAAACGGGACCTACATTTTTTTGTTTCCAAAATTGGACTTGGTTTTTGAAAACAAGGTAGAAAATTGATACTAAAACCAAGAAACTCATAGGTGTAAGTATGTGTGTATAGGCTTAATTTTCAAAAACCAAATGGTTATCAAATGAGACCTTAATGTTTTATTTTTATATCAATTTAATTTACACTAATTTTATTTGTTATTTTGTAGAACAAATTAATTTGTATTAGTTTAAGGTTTTTATAAAATATTTAATATGAAAAATTAATTTTAATTTTAACTTAATTATTTTTCTTCAGAATATGACAATTAATATAATTTATGATGTTTTTAGTGGATTATACTGATCACATTATCAAATTAGATTTTTTTTAGAGAAATAATATTTGTTTGGTAATGGATTATGTGTGTGCGTGTTTTGAAATGTACCATTAGTATTAGTCAGGGGTGTTCATCTTCACACCAAAAACCAAACCGACCGACCGACGACTTATATATATATATATAAAGTTTATAAGTAAATTGAAAGGAACCCCAGGATTATTTTCATTTCTCCTTCCTCACACACCTCAGCCGCCCTCGACCTCAGCCCTCAAAGTCAGACTTCAACAGCTCAGCTCACTATCACGCCGGCTCTGTTCATCCCCTTCGTCCGTTGCCGTCGCCTGTCGCTTCCCTCCATCCTGACTCCTCGTAGTTCACCGTGACGCCGTCGCTCCCTCCAAAACCATTTACCAGCGCTTAATTTCCCTTTGTTCTCTTCTCTCTCGCCGTCATCTGTTGTTTTCTTCTCTCACGCCTCAGTCACGACATTCGACAAGGGCAAACACAGCTAGTGTTGGTTAATTTTCTTCTCTCAATCGTCTTTCGATAATGAAAAAGACCATTTCCCATTTTGAAAAAGTTAAATAATATTAAAAAAAAGAGGAATTGACCGGCCGATCGGTCGGTTGTCACCCACCTTCAAAAGCCGTCGATTTTCAGATTTCTGGAAAATCAACCGACCGGTCGGTGTCAGTTTTCCCCTGAAATCGATACTGACCGACCGATGAACATCCCTAGTATTAGTTTTGAGAGAATTTACAAATAAATAATCAAAACAAATCATTTCAATAGATGCATAAGAGAAAAAACTTATTAGATTCAAAAGTATCAGACAACTTGTGTTGTTATGGAAAGAGAGAATTTGGGAATTGCTCAGCTAAAGAATATTGAGCACTGTAGCATTGTTATATAACCAACCAGATGGACACATGTCCTATTACAAGAGGTAAGCGGTAAAAGCAAGAGAAATACACAGTGAAAATAACAGAAAAACAGTAAATGTTAAGAGGTAAAATGCTCTGTATAATAGCCCCCGCAAGCTAAATCGGTTTAGGCGCCACATTTAGCTTGGTTCTAAGACTAACAAAACGAGGAGAAGGTAAACCCTTTGTCATGATGTCGGCGAGCTGGTCTTCGGAAGGTACAAAACGAACAATTAGTTGTTTCCTTGCAATATTCTCTCTTATAAAGTGGTGATCAACCTCGATGTGCTTAGTTCGTTGATGTAGTACTGGATTGGCAGCAATGTAAGTAGCACTGAGGTTGTCACAAAGTAATAAAGGAAGAGGAGAAGATATGCCAAGCTCGCGAAGAATGGACTGCACCCAAGAAATCTTAGCTGCTGCATTGGACATCCCACGATACTCTGACTCGGCATTGGAGCATGACACCACTTTCTGCTTTGAGGAGTTCCAGGAAATCAGATTATTGCCAAAGAAGGTACAATAACCGCTGGTGCTTCTCCTGTCATCAGGGCAACTTGTCCAGTCGACACCAGTGTAGCATGTTATAGAAGGAGCTACCGAGGGAGAGATGATGATGCCCATGTGAGATGTTCCTTTTAAGTACCGATCAATCTTTTAACAGCCTGCAAATGGGAGGAAGTTGGAGCATGGAGAAATTGACAAAGTTTGTTCACCGCATAGCTGATATCTGGACGAGTAATGGTACAATATTGTAGAGCTCCCACAAGACTTCTATATTCTGTGGGTGAATCCAACAAGACACCATCAGACAAAGACAAAGGAGTACCAGAGACCATGGGGGAGGAAACCGGTTTACATGAAGAGAGACTGGCCCGTGAGACTAGATCAGAGATATATTTTTGTTGTGAGAGATGAAGGTTACCACCTGATCTTATAATCTCAATGCCCAGAAAAAAGGATAATTCCCCCATGTCCTTAAGAGAGAACAAATTATGCAAGCTCGAAATAAAATGCTGAATGAGAGATATAAAGTTACCAGTGACCAAGATGTCATCTACGTAAATTAAGAAGATAACAACACGTGGACCAGATTTGTAAACCATCATGGATGTATCAGCTTTCGAGGCCTCGAATCCCCAAGCAAGAAGGCTGCTACTCAGTTTATGAAACCAAGCCCGAGGGCTTTGCTTAAGGCCATAGAGGGACTTATATAGCTGAAGGACATGATGAGGATGAGACTTATCTTCAAAGCCGGCTGGTTGGCGCATGAAGACCTCTTCTTGTAAGTCACCATGTAAGAAGACATTGTGTACATCCAATTGACGAATAGACCAATTGTGAGTGACTGCCAAGGAGAGAACAATGCAGATGGTTGCTGGCTTAACAACCGGAATGAAGGTCTCGAAATAATCCACACCAAAAGCTTGATTATAGCCTTGAGCAACTAAGCGCGCCTTATATCGATCAATCTCACCATTTTGCTAGAGTTTAATTCAAAATACCCACCTACAACCAATGAATTTTCGATCAGCAGGGAGAGGAACCAAGGACCAGGTGTTATTTCTGATTAGAGCCTCATATTCACTGTCCATCGCTATTTTCCATTTCGAATCCTGTAGAGCTTGCTTATAATTTGTTGGTTCAGAGGGCAACTGTGAAACAATCGAGGAGGCTAACCAGGCTTTAGGTTTGAAGATGCCATCTTTGGACCGTGTAATCATATGGTGGGTGTTGATAGGGTGCGAGGTAGGTGGGATAGGTATATCAGAAGGTGAGGATGGAGGAGAACTGTTAGTAGATGAACCACTAGCAGGAGATGAAGGGGTTGAAGGTGAGGAAGATATAGCAGGGAAAAGATCAGAAGATTAAGTGGATGATGAAGGGAGATCGGTAGAAGGAAAAATAGGAATTGAGGCATGAGAAGGCATTTGAGCAGTGATAATCGGTGATGGACTTGAAGAGGGAGACAAGAGAACTGGAGTAGAGGAAAAAGGGGAGGAGTGAAGTGAGAGAAGAGAGCCTAGAGGATAAAAATGATCAGAAGAAGTCTGTTTGACAGACGTCATAGATGTGGATGACTCAAAAGGAAAAGTATGTTCATTGAAGACAACATGACGTGAGACAAAGAGGCGGCCTGAAGCATGATCAAGACGAAGGTAACCTTTGTGAGATGAGTTGTAGCCTAGGAAGACACACTCCTTGGAACGAAAGTGAAGTTTATGGTCATTATAAGGTCGTAGAAAAGGGAAACAGGAACAACCAAAAGTTTTCAAAAGATTGTACGCAGGAAGCTTACCATGTAACAAAGAATATGGTGATTTATATTTAATAACAGAAGATGGTAAGCGATTTATGAGAAAGACCGCGGTTTGGAAGGCATACGACCAATAGACTTGAGGGACAGAGGAATGTGCAAGAAGGGATAAGCTCACCTCAACGACATGTCTATTCTTGCGTTCGACACTCCCGTTTTATTGCGGAGTGTAGGGGCAAGATAGTCTATGGATAATGCCGCAGGAGGTCATAATGGAGGACAAAGGTTTGAACTCAGTTCCGCCATCAGTTTGGAGGGACTTAATGCGAGTATTAAATTGAGTTTCAACCATGGCTTTGAAGGATATGAAAAAAGACAGAACATCACTCTTAGATTTTAGTAGATACAGCCATGTATATCGAGTATAGTCATCAACAAATAGCAAAAAATATCTTGCACCGTTTATAGATTGTAAAGGAGAGGGGCCCCATAGGTCCGAATACACTAAGGCAAAAGGTTCTGATGATCGAGACTCAGAGGACAAAAAGGTAGTCTATGACTCTTCGCAACTTGACAAGATTTACAAAATTGACTACTCTTTTTACTGAAAGAAAAATTACAATCCTGGAGAACACGTTGAACTATAGGAATTGCTGGATGACCTAACCGCTGATGCCACAGGTTGACATCTTGGAATGACGACAAGAGAGCAGCAGGAGACACTGATGGAGATAAAGGAGAACGACAAGAAGGAAGAACCAGTTTGTAAAGACCTCCTTCAAGCTGTCCCCGGAGTAGGACTGTCCTGGACGCTAGATCCTTCACCAGAAAATGATCATGGTAAAACTCAACAAAGGCTCTATTGTCAAAGCATAATCGTGCAATGCTGATTAGATTATGAGATAAACGAGGAGTATGTAAAATAGATTTTAAAGAAACATGACGAGAAGAAGACACAGGAATAATATTAGAACCAATATGACGGACGAAAAGAGACATACCATTACCGATTACAACCTGCTCATTGCCGAAATAAGAGGAAGGCTGCTGGAGATTGGCAAGGTCAGGGGTTATGTGGTGAGTGGAACCACTGTCCATGAACCATGATTCATCTGGATGAGAGGCAGTGGAGATGTTTTGAGAGAGATCCTGGGAAGAGGCAGCTGGATTAGAGACGGTAGCTGAGGGCGATTGAAAAAGGTTGAAAAAGGCCTGAGGAGAAGAGGCAGTGGGGGCTTGATATAAGGGGTTATGGCGATTGTAGCACACCAAGACCGTGTGACCAATCTTTCCACATATTTGACACTGTGGACAGGGATTAGAATTAGGTGGCCATTTTGGAGAGGAAGAGGGGGGGGGGGGGGGGCGCTGGGAAGCTTGAGGTCGGCCTAAAACACCAGGACCTGGGGTAGGGAATTGTTGAGAAAAGGAAAAGGTGGGGAAAAATGGTCGTGGGGAAGGGTTATATGATGGTCTTTGGTTGCCAGAGGAACGATTGGTGCGTCTTTGGTTAGAAGAAGTGGAGAGGTTAGCAAGATTTGCCTGGATAACATTGAGATTGTCCACAGTCGATTGCTTCTCCAAATGTGCATCATAAGCAAGCAGAAGGCTCCTAACGTTAGCAAGCGATGGGCGGTCGATTTGATTTTGAATAGAGGTCACAAAGGGGTTGTAATAAGAGCCCAAACCTTCGAGGATATACGCAAGATGATCCCGATAAGGCAGAGGTTCGCCAATAGCCGCAAACTGATCTGTGATATCCTTGATTTTAGCTAAATACTGAGATACAGTAAGATTATCTTTTCGAACCTTCTGAAGTTGAGAACGCAGAGACATTAAACGAGCAGTGGATGGAGATTCATAAACAACACGAAGTTGCTCCCAGATATCAAAGGCAGTAGAACACCCAATAATCTCACCAATCTTATCCTCAGTTAAAGACGAATAAATCCAGCTCATTAGAATACGATTATACTTCTACCATAACAAGAAATGCGGGTTTACCTGGGTTTGAGCCATATCCAAATATTGCACCGGAGCGGGAGTACCATCGATAAGGGACTCCATATCAAACGCAATAATGTGATTAAGTAGTTGATTCTTCCACAGCAAATAATTCGAGTCTGAAAGCTTTATATTCAGGGGAGGTTATAGGATATATGTGGTTCTTATGTTTGATATATTGTATTTTGTAATTATTTTCAGCTAAGCCTTATTTTTTGGCTTATTTTAGCTCATGTATAAATACCTTCAGATTCGTTCAATAAAGTTTGAGGTGTTTAATTTACAATCAGTGTGAAAATCTTCATGGTATCAGAGCTTCTCTGACACACGTCAATCGTATCCTTCACGCTTCATTTTTTTTTCGACTTCGCCCTTTTACTCTGTTTCTTCATGGATTCCTCTGCTTCTCTCGTGAAATCCTCTGAACAATCCGTCTTTTCGCCGATTGTTCTTCTCACGAATATCAGCAACTTAATTACTGTTCGTTTGGATTCTTCGAATTATGTTCTCTGGAATTTTTCAGCTTTCACCGCTTCTTCGTGCACACAAGTTATTCGCCTATTTGGATGGCTCAATTCCTGCTCCGGCGAAGGAAATCAAAATTGATGGTGTTTCGCAACCTAATCCTGCTTATGAGGCATGGTTTGAGAAGGATCAAGCCCTAATTACGTTGATTAATGCAACTTTGTCTCAGTCTGCGTTGGCTTATTCTGTTGGCTGCTCCACATCTCAACAGATCTGGTCTGCACTTCAAAGGCAATTTTCTTCATCCACAAGATCTCACATTGTAGGTCTCAAGTCAGATCTTCAAAGCATTTCAAAATTGCCTACGGAATCAATTGGTGCCTATGTTCAGCGGATTAAAGACATTGTCAATCGGTTGGCTGCTGTCTCCGTTGTTGTGGATCAGGAGGATCTGGCGATTTATGCACTCAACGGTCTTCCTTCCTCCTATAATGTCTTCAAAACGACTGTACGCACCAGATCTCAAAATCTCACATTTGAGGAACTTCATTTGTTGATGACATCTGAGGAGCGTGCTCTCGAGCAACAAATTAAGTCTGATATCTCTGCTCCTCCATTAGCGATGAATGCGGCTGCAAATTTTTCGAACTCTGGAAGCGGTCGCGGTAATTTCGGACTCGCGGTCGGGGTAATGGTGGTCGTAGTCGCGGTAACGGTGGTCGTGGAGGTTTATTTCACCAATTGCTTAGTGGCTCACCAAATGGATCTGGCCGCGGATCTTCTTTTGGTTTGGGATCTTCTTCTTCTCCTACTTCATCGAAGGTCGTGTGCCAGATCTGTCAGAGGTTCGGTCACAATGCTCTTGATTGCTATCATCGTTATGGCTTTGATTTTCGTGGTCGATTACCTCCTACTCAGTTAGCTGCCCTTACGGCTTCCTCTGGCACTTCGCTATCCGGTAATTCTGGAAATTTTCCTTCATCATCCTCTGGCAGCAACTCTCAAGTATGGCTTTCTGACTCTGGTTGTAACGCTCACCTTACATTTGACCTTGGTAACATGAATATTTCTTCTGAGTATAACGGTGAAGCTAGTGTTACTGTTGGAAATGGTCAAGCTTTACCAGTTACTCACACAGGTTGTACTTCTCTTCACACTGATTCCACCTCCTTTCGTTTATCCAATCTTCTTCGTGTTCCACATATATCCTCCAATCTCCTGTCTGTTTATCAATTTTGTGTTGATAATAATTGGCGGTTTATTTTTGATGCTCTATCATTTACTATTCAGGACAAGCAAACGGGTCAAACTCTCTACCATGGGCCTAGTATCAATGGTCTTTATCCATTGACAATTCGCTCTTACACTCATACTCCTAGCCATTTCACTGCTCAGCTAGGAACAAAGCTACATAACTCCATTTGGCATGACCGGTTAGGGCATCCTAATCTCTCTGTTCTCAAATCTGTTTTAAAGCAGTTACATGTTACTTTACCTCATGATAATTCACTTTGTACTCACTGTTTAGATGGAAAAATGAGCAAGTTATCTTTTCCCTTATCTCATTCTATCTCTTTTAAACCTTTAGAAGTTGTTCATAGCAATGTATGGGGTCCTTCCCTGGAATTATCAATAAATGGATATCGTTACTATGTTTCGTTTATTGATGATATGTCCCGCTATACTTGGATCTATCCCATTGTGCATAAATCTGATGTTGCCCCTACCTTTTATCGTTTTAAACCATTTGTTGAAAACATATTTTCCTCCAAGATCAAATATTTTCGAAGTGATGGAGGAGGTGAGTACATGAGTCATGCCCTTCGTTCTTATTTTGAGACCCATGGTGTTGTGCATCAAAAGTCTTGTCCATATACCCCGGAGCAAAATGGTGTTGCCGAGCGTAAACATCGTCACATTGTTGAGATGGCTCTTGCTCTTTTGTCTAAGTCCTCGGTTCCTTTTCGTTTTTGGTACTATGCCTTTGCTTGTGCCGTTTTTCTTATTAATAGATTACCATCTCCTTCTCTTGGAAATCGATCACCTTTTGAAATCCTGTTTCATAAACCTCATGACTATACACATCTTCGTATTTTTGGTTGCGCTTGTTATCCCCTTTTACGTCCTTATGTTTCTCACAAGCTTCAACCTAGAACTACTCAATGTGTTTTCCTTGGATATCCCCTTGGATATAAAGGTTACTTGTGTCTTGACCCTCTTACCGAAAAACTTTATATCTCTCGACATGTTGTCTTCGATGAACATGTCTTCCCTTTCCATTCTTTGTCCACTCCCTTATCTACCACTTCTTCTACTGTCTCTTCTGCTTCTTCCAACCTTCCAACCTTACTTCACCTTTTTACTCGAATGGAATCAGTTGAAGGGTTGTCTCCTGCTTGTGATACTTCTTTGCTTGATATCTCTGCTGCCTCTATTTTACCATCGGATGATGTCTCTGCTGCTAGTACTTCTACTGCTGCTAATAGTGATGTTGCTACTGCCCATGTGCCTATTCATGCCACTACTTTATCTAATGTTGATAATATGCTTTGTGCTTCTTCTGGTGATGATACTACTGCACATAATGTTGAAAATGTTCATCATGCTAATAATGCTCCTCATATTGCTCCTGCTTCTGTTAATACCGTGGATAATATTCATACTGCTCCTATTACTACTGTGTCGTCTGCTGGAAATTCTCATGCTATGAAAACTCGTTCTAAGTCCGGTATTAGAAAAAAAAAGGTATTTTTAGCCAAGCTTGATTCTGTTGATTCTAAAGTTGTTATTGAGCCTACTTCTTATACACAAGCTGTGAAAGTTTCTGAGTGGCAGGATGCTATGCGCGATGTGTATAATGCACTTATGCAGCAACAAACTTGGTCATTAGTCCCTCTTCCATCACATAAAAATGTTATCGGTTGTAAATGGGTTTACCGCATTAAGCGTAATCCGGATGGAAGTGTGGCCCGCTATAAGGCTCGTCTAGTTGCCAAAGGGTATCATCAGCGAGAGGGTGTCGATTATGATGAAACTTTTAGCCCTGTGGTTAAAAAACCCACTGTTCGTATTGTTTTGTCTTTGGCAGCTCATTATGGTTGGGATCTCCGTCAACTTGATGTGAAGAATGCGTTTCTTCATGGTGATTTGAAGGAAGAGGTGTATATGCAACAACCTCAAGGCTTCATAAGTAAGCAATTTCCTTCCTTTGTCTGCAAGTTGAATAAGTCCCTTTACGGCCTCAAACAAGCCCCTCGTGCTTGTTTTGAGTGCTTCACAACCTCCTTGTTATCTTGTGGATTTCGAGCTTCTTTATCTGATTCATCATTGTTTGTCCGGAATGTTGGTGGTTCTATTACATACCTATTATTATATGTGGATGATATTGTCTTGACCGGAAATGATCCTATATATATTGCTTCTCTTATTGAACAACTCAAGTCCCGTTTTGTCATGACTGATTTGGGGAGTCTGTCCTATTTTCTTGGGCTTGAAATTAAGAGGCAATCTTGTGGCATTCTTGTTACTCAACAAAAGTATACGAAGGACTTGCTCACTAAATTTGGTATGGCTGGTGCTAAGGTCTGTACAACACCTTGTTCTACCACTTTATCTTCTAGTTCTTCTTCTCTTTGTTCCTCTGAAGATGCTACTACTTATCGTAGCATTGTGGGTGCTTTGCATTACTTAACGTTTACTCGTCCGGATATTTCTTATGTTGTAAGTATAGCTTCTCAGTTTATGCACAGTCCTTCTTATGATCATCTTGCAGCAGTTAAGCGTATTTTACGCTATCTCCGTGGCACTTTGTCTATGGGATTATATTTTCGTGTTGGTTCCTTATCTTTAAGTGCTTTCTCTGATTCGGACTGGGCTGGAAATCCGGTTGATAGGCACTCCACGACTGGTTTTGTTATATTTTTAAGTGCTAATCCTATTTCGTGGGTTGCTAAGAAGCAGACAACCGTGTCTAGGAGTTCTACTGAAGCAGAGTATCGTGCGCTCGCTGCCACAACTGCTGAACTGTCTTGGATCCAACAGCTTCTCCGTGAGCTTTTCGTTACTCTGCCTTCTCCTCCTACACTTTATTGTGATAACCAGTCTGCTATACAGTTGGCTCGCAATCCGGTTTTTCATGGTCGTACAAAACATGTCGAGGTTGATCTTCATTTTGTGCGTGAGCGAGTTGTTTCTAAAATACTTCTCTTGCAGTTTCTGCCTACTGAACATCAACCAGCAGATTTGTTTACCAAGCCGTTATCCACGGATCGTCTGCAGTGTCTTCGGTCCAAACTCATGATCTCTACATCATTCGTTTGAGGCGGCATATAGGATATATGTGGTTCTTATGTTTGATATATTGTATTTTGTAATTATTTTCAGCTAAGCCTTATTTTTTGGCTTATTTTAACTCATGTATAAATACCTTCAGATTCGTTCAATAAAGTTTGAGGTGTTTAATTTACAATCAGTGTGAAAATCTTCAGAGGTGTGAGGGTAGGAAAAGAGGGTGATGGCTGTGGGGAAGGGTAAAAAGGTTGAGCGCCGTTATAGTTTTGGAAGAATGGTAGAGAGGTATGAGGAGGAGGTGGATAGGGAAAACCAGAAGGGTGCGTAGCAACATTTGGAATTGGAGGTTGGGAAGGGGGGAACGGTAGGGTTTAAGGGGCGGGATGAAGTACTAAGGGGAAAACGTTGAGGAAAAGGAGTGGTAACTTGATGTTGGCGTGGTGGCACAGGTGAAGTTGAGATAGAGGAAGAAGCCACCGGAGTAGTAATCGGAGGTGAAGAAACCATTGAGTAGACGATTGGAAGAACCAGGGTACTGTCAATCGAAGAAGAGCTAGAGCAGGAAGCCATCAGAAAAAAATTTGTGAGAAGAACACCTAGTGCTCTGATACCATGTGCTGTTATGGAAAGAGAGAATTTGGGAATTGCTCAGCTAAAGAATACTGAGCACTGTAGCATTGTTATATAACCAACCAGATGGACACATGTCCTATTACAAGAGATAAGCGGTAAAAGCAAGAGAAATACACAGTGAAAATAACAGAAAAACAGTAAATGTAAAGAGGTAAAATGCTCTGTATAATACAACTATTGAAAAATAAAATAAAATAAATATTGCACTTTAAATTTCAATTGAAAATAAATCGAAATATTATTCAATTTAATTGTTTATTTTATATTTAAATGTAAAATAAAAATGAGTTAATTACATATGGTCGTTAATAAATTTTTAAATAAAAAATAAAAATTATAAAATAAAAAATAAAAATTATAAAATAAAAAATATATATTAAAGAACAATGGACGGTAAAATCGTCATTGGAAGGTGTCCGCGACATGAGAATCTTAGAAACCAGCAAAGGATATCAAAAGGTACTTAGATGTCTCTCGTTTGGACATCTTGAGATGCCTAGGTATCCTACATTGCTACAAAACAAACGGGTAATCCATATGACTAAGATTCCCACCAACAAACGATTAAAAAGTAATAATTATAATTAAAACACTATATATTGACGTGTCTAACTCTTATTTTAGTCTATAAATTTTCAGGTTTATTTCATTTGGATCCTTTACATTTTTTATTTTTCATTAAATATTATTTTTTGTTCTTAGATATTCAAATAAATGGAAGGTTCAACAGCTCCCTTTAAGCCTACAAAGTAGTCATATGTTTTTCTTTTTCCCTTTTTTTTTTCTTTCTCTATATATATATCTTTTTGGACAATATGTGGGTGGAGGATTCAAACCATAGAGCACAGACATTTTGTTCATCCATACAATCTTATGGTAGTTGAATTATGCTCATTAGCTCTATCTATGGCCCCGTTTGGGATTGCGTTTGCTAGCGTAAAAAGCTATTATGGGAGAATCTTAACCGCCTAAACTGTTTGGTAAAACAAATTATTAATTAATCTATCGAGAATCACTTTTTAGTTTACCCGTGCAAAAGCTCTTGAATACCAGCTTTTAGATTTAGCTTTTCTAAAAATCTATCACATTTTCTAACGATTTTTAAATTTCAAATTTATCTTCTTATATATATTTTACATATGCTCACTCTCATATGAATAAAAGTTTGATTAATTCAATTTTTATAATAATTATTTTTTTTACATTTTTATCAAATATTTTTTATTAATTAAACATAATTAGATGCAATTTAAATTATACAAACTTTTAAATAATTATCTTATAATAAATGATAAATTAAGTATTAATAAAAAATATTTGAAATAATAAGTCTACTATGATCCTTATAATTAAATCCCAATAATTTAGTATTAATTTACCAAACTAGTTTTTTCTAATTTAAAATTGAAATTTACCAAACACTATTTTACTTCATTTCAAAGCTCATTTTTCTAAAAGCAAAGTTACCAGCAATTATTTTGAAAGCTACTGTAATCCCAAACTAAGCCTATATCTATCTAGTTGATGAGTAAGTAAATAGGTATTTGTAGCCGAAGGTGATAGATCACTTCTAGAAAAATATTGTGATAAAGATTGATTTTGTTTTATATAAAAAAATTAAAAATTAAAATCAACTTTAATTTGTAAAAATTAACTTGGATACTTTTGAATGTGTAACTGTTGAATCCTTATAACAATTTAGTCCAAATACTTTAAATTCTGTAACAATTTAATTTCTTTTGTGAAAATTTCCATAACAAATAAGTGTCAATTTTTATTAGGTAAAAGACTTGGTCTTTGCAATTTATAAACATATTTGGACTCTAATCAGCTTATTGATACACATAGACATAATCTTATTAAATTCTAACAATATTTGTCACGATAGAGATTAAATCATTATAAATTTTAAAGTACAACTAAATTGTTACATATTAAAATTCAAAGACGAAATTGTTACAAAACTAAAAATATGGAAAATATAAATCATTACAAATTAAAGTTAGGAAAAAGTTGTTACAAATTAGCCAACATGAGCATAGTTTAACCGACATACGAATTGTACTAGTGACCAAAAGGTCTGTGGTTCGAAAAATGTTACTTTATGAAAATTCAAAAATCAAAAGTATCTTTTAATCTAAAATAAATATTTAAAACATAAAGATCTAATGTTGTGTTTGAAACCAAAACTATCGGATTTTCCTAGATTTTATGGAGGTGAGAGTTAAATTACTTATTTATCTTTATTATATTTTAATTTTCTATTAATAACTCAAATTAAAAGTCCGTATTAGTAAATTATTTGACTTTCTTTAATTCTTTTCCAGTTACCCTTTAAATACAAAAATTTAAATAATCCATTTTAAATTTTTTTCGTTCTAAACGAGACAAAGAATTTAAAATCATTCCTCAAATTTCAAATCACAAGATTTTAAAAAATTTCTTGAACTCTTTTAGTTCCAAACATATAGGGTAAATGAATTTGGATTTCTTTTGAAAAGATTAGAAATAATTTTTTTAACCGATTGGAAGTACTTTTAAAAAATCTTCACAGTGCTCATTTCTATAGGAAGAAATCATTATGAAAATTTCAAAAGCAGTAAAAAAGGAAAAAAAAAAAAAAGAAAGAAAGAAAGAAAGAAAATTTAAGGAGGAAACAATTAATCAATATTTTCTCCTTTTTTTTTTTTAGAAAAATATTTTCTCCAAATTTGTTTACTCAAGAAGTGCTTCAGCATTTTTTTTTCTCAATAAAACCATCTTAAACTCATAAATAAAACCAACAAGTTTGAAATAAGATATATGAACAACAATTCACATTTCTTTTTTTTTTTTTTTTTGAGAAAAAACAATTCACATTTCTTGGCAATATAGCAACATGATTATATATAGGCTAAATTATAAAAAATGCCCTGAACAATGGGGTTTGTTTAAAAAATGTCCATGAACTTTGAAAAGTTTTAAAAAATACCCCTCAACTTTAGAAAATGTTTCAAAAATACCCTTGCCGTTAATTTTGGATGGAAACCGTTAAAGTTTCAGTTTCAAAAATACCCTTGAACTTTAAAAAAAAAAAAATTAAAAAATAACCCTTATTGAAAAATGCTTCTTCTTTTTCCTCTTCTCAGCGTAAATTCTTTCTCCATGAAAATTAATGCAAAACTTTGCTTATAAAAGTTGTAAGGTTGTGTGCACACAATACCAGATAAAAACAGACTTTGAAATCGAGTTCTCTTTTAAAAAGCATAAAAAAGATAAGTGTGAGAATACATATGATTTTGTTCTTATTAATATTTAAGTATTGTTAGAACCCGTATACAACAATCGTTTCATTTATTTTTCATAAAATGAATATAGAGAAAGCTAACGGGATAATAGTTGGTGATGGAATAATATTGAAAAGGCTATCAACAAATGAAGTAAAAAACATGTAGAATTTCAAGAACAAAACAAAAGTCATCTTGAAGTTTTGATACGAAAATCTAGCCAAGTTCTTTGGATGTGTTCAAAGAGAAAAAAAAGCTCTTAGATTATGAATACATGACAAATAAGTAAAGTTTCTCATTAATTTTCATGGAAGAAGAGTTCATTAAAGTGGGGAAAGGAAAAAAAAATAAAAAAAAAGAAGCGTTTTTCAATAGGGGTATTTTTTAATTTTTTTTGAAAGTTCAAGGGTATTTTTGAAACTGAAACTTTAACGGTTTGGATCCAAAATTAACGGAAAGAGTATTTTTTAAATATTTTTCAAAGTTCAGGGGTATTTTTGAAATTTTTTAAAGTTTAGGGGCATTTTTGAAACAAACCCCATAGTTCAGGGGTATTTTTTATAATTTAGCTTTATATATATATATATATATATATATATATATATAATCAATATAGAAACAGGATTATAGTTTTATAATACTATTTTTTTTTTGAAAATTTTCAATGAAACTCCCATTATAACTCGTATATCACCAATATTCTATTTAACGGTTTTCAATGAAACTCCCATTTTTGAAACTGAAACTTTAACGGTTTGGATCCAAAATTAACGGAAATGGTATTTTTTAAATATTTTTCAAAGTTCAGGGATATTTTTGAAATTTTTTAAAGTTTAGGGGCATTTTTGAAACAAACCCCATAGTTCAGAGGTATTTTTTATAATTTAGCTTTATTTATTTATATATATATATATATAATCAATATAGAAACAGGATTATAGTTTTATAATACTAATTTTTTTTGAAAATTTTCAATGAAACTCCCATTATAACTCGTATATCACCAATATTCTATTTTTATAGTATATCATTGATAGACATGATCTATCAATGATAGCGTTGGTAGGTGCCTATCATGGATAGACAATTTTTATGTCTAATAACAATGATTGACTTTTTTTTTTTTTTTTTTTTTTTTTTTTTTTTATGTTTAGTGATATATGTCTATACATTAGTGATAAGCGTAAAAATGTATAAATACACAAACAAACAATTATTGGTAGAAAATAAAACAAAATACCACTTATATTCCCTCCCTAATTTCCATTGATATATAATATATTAATGATAGACCGATAGCAAATAATAGACCAAATATATAGCAAATAAGTTTGTAAACAATCTTGGATAGAAAACAAAATTTAAATACTACAAATTTACAATTTTAAATTTGTTGATAATATCATGATTATTGTAATGGGAAGCAATTTAAAGCATGTTATTTGCAAATATAACAACTTTTAAATTTTTTTTGCAAATAATTACAATGCATATGTATCTATCAGTGAAAAACTACTATCAGTAATAGATTAGTCTATCAGCAATAATCGAAATTGTGATTAAGGTCTATTATTAATAGACTTTAAATTTGTTATATTTGCAAATAGTTGAAATTATGATTAAGGTCTATTATTGATAGACTTTAATTTTGTTATATTTGCAAATAGTTTAAAATCTATTAGTGATAGACATCTATCACTGATAGACTTAGAGTGTGTTTGGTTTAACTTTTTAAGTGTTTAATTTTGAGAAAATATCATTTTGAAAAAATTCATAGTGTTTGGCAACTACTTAAAATAACTTATTAGAAAATGAGATTTATAAATAAATCATTTTGAGAGAAACACTTGGAACCAACTTTTAAAAAAAGAGTCTTTGGGTATACAATAACTTGTGTATAAAAAATACCTATAAGGAAATACAACCAAACATATGAGTGTTTAAATTCAAAACAATTTTATACAAAATGTTTTTTAAAAAATGCATTTTTGAAAAACATTTAAATTAAAATGTATTCCAAACGGACCATTAATCACAATGCATATAGTCTATCAATCATAGATTATTATGATTGATAGAATAATCTATTAGCAATAATTACACTTGTGATTGAAGTCTATCAGATAGACTTCTATCACTAATAGACTTCAATTTTGCTATATTTGCAATTATTTTAGTCTATTTTTCTATTTGTACAAACATCCCTAAAATAAATTGATGATATACTAAATCTATAAAGATAGACGTCCATTTGGAATACATTTCAATTTAAATGTTTTCCAAGAATGCATTTGTTAAAAAACATTTTGTATAAAAATTGTTTAGAATTTAAACACTAATATGTTTGGTTGCATTTCCCCACAAATGTTTTTATACATAAGTTATTGTATATTAAAAAGTCTTTTAAAAAAGTTGGTTTCAAGTGTTTTTCTTAAAATGGTTTATTTATCAATCTCATTTTCTAATAAGTCATTTTTAGTGGTTGCCAAACACTAGAACTTTTTTCAAAATTAAACACTTGAAAAGTTAAACCAAACACACCCCTAATCTATTGGGTGATATATATCACCGATTGATGTCTACTAGTACTATACAATTGTTAAAGGAATTACTTACAAATGTTTAAATAGGCACACAAACTTAATAAATTTACATCACATGAAACTTAATAAGTTGGTTGAAAAATTTAAAGAGCAATTAGGTCACACAAAAATTGGAAACTTCTACCAACTTCTTAGAAATTTAGTGATGAAAAAAATTATTTTTTTTCCTCTTAGGTGTCCTAATTTTTCTTCAAAATTTCTGCCAAACCCACTAAGTGACACAATTGTATATGTTTATCCTCAGCTAATTTTAACATCAATAATGATTCACCAATGAAAATAATATAATTAAACAATGTTAAAATGTAACGGATCATAATAGATTATATGAGCTTCCATCTCAAAACCAATTGGTTTGGGTTTTAATGGGCTCTGATACCATAATAGATTATATGGACTTCCATCTCAAAACCAATTGGCAATGGGTGGAGTGACCCTGGTAGATTATATATTGTGAGGTCTCCACCAATCTTTCTGATGTGGGATCCTCAACAGATCAAATTAAAATATTTTAAACCATAGAAACTAAATCGATAGAACAACCAAACATTTGAGACCGAAACACATATGTTACCCTATACAACGTTGTTACCCTATACAATGATTCACCAATGAAAATGATATAATTAAACAAGTGAGTTGACAGTTTTTAACTGTCATAATTAATTTAGTTGTGACAGTTTTCTCTAACCCGTCATGTATTGAGCTTTCTTGAGGGTCGATTCAATGACTCCAAAAAAATGTCAAGAAATACGTTTTTGACATTTTTTCAATGTCATAAAAAGTCAAATGTGTAGTAGTGAACTATACCCATTAATTAACTTTAAAAACAGTTTTTAAAAACATGTTTTGGGATGATTTCAAACATGACAAAAGTGATTTTAACCTTTTCAAAAACATGAACTAAACAAGTTCGGATGTTATCTCATTTGCCATGGGGTTTGGTAGAAGCTGAGAAACAACTTTGTTACCCCTCTCTTTAGCAAAAATGCGTAACATGAGCACACAAATTAAATAATTATGTTTCCATTGGCCTTTTTTTCTTTTTCCCCTTTTGCTTTTGCCTTTTCTTTTCAATTTGTTTAATTAAGATTCTGTAACCAATCATGACATTTACTCAAATCTTACCCCTCTTGGCAACATCAAACACTCAAAAATATCTCTATTCTGTTTTTCTTTCGCTTTTGCTTTTTGCTTTTTCTTTTCAACTTGTTCAAACAAAGAAAGATTCTGCAAACAGCCAACACACGTGATTTATGAGTCACTGTTAAGGAAAAGAAAGTTACCATGGTTTTTCCATTTCAAAAAAAAAAAAAAAAAAGTTACCATGGTTTTTACTCCAATCATTGTGACGGTTAAAAGGAAAGAGTTGTGTCGATTTGGTCCCTGAACTTTAAAAAGTAATAGGTCCTTGAACCGTTGAACTTTCAATTTTGTGTCTAATAAGTTTTTGAACTTAAAAAATGTCTAATAGGTCATTGAACCTTTAATTTTGTATCTAATAAGTTTGTGACTTATTTGAAAATTTTAAAACTAACCAATCTACTAGAATCAAAATTGAATTTTGTGCCTATTGGAACCCTAAACATCCAATTTTGTATCTAGTAAGTTTGCAAATTTTTAAAAATGTTGAATAGGTCATGAGCTTATTGGACAAGTTAGGGATCTCATGGACACAAAAGTGAAAGTTTAAGAACCCACGAAATAATACTTTTTAAAAGTTTAGAAACCTATTGGACACAAAATTGAAAGTTCGAGGACCTATTTAAAATTTTTAAAATTTAGAGACCAAATTGACACAATTTTAAAAGTTCAAGGACTAAACGTAACCGAACCTAAAAAGAAAATCAAAACATATCTTAGTGAATGCAACAAGTTTATTATTTTAATGATGTGACTTAGTTCTTTTTATCATCAAACATGTTGTGTTATCACACAATGAGTAAATCATTTACTTGATTGACAGTATGCCACTTTGCATTAATATTGAATATGCAGTAAAATGGTCAACTTGAGCATAACTCAACTAAGAATGACACCCAATTGTACTTCTCAAAAAATTGGCAAACTTTCTTCCAATTCTCTTCGTTTGTTTTCGGTATGTTTCTCACATACACGTAATAAAGAGTTCGATATCTTTTCTTCTTTTAAAAAGAATGACAGCTACATTGTATCAGTTAGGTCACATCCAATAATTTCTCGAACCACCTTCGATAATTTCTGCTAGAGGTGAAAGGCTAAAATTGAGGTATATATTCTTTACCTTGTGTCTACGGCTTATTTATTGTATGAATTTTAAAATTTTATCCTCCAAGATTTTGTTGTTTCTTCTTTACAGAAAGCTGTATTCAAATTCTTCAGTGCTGTGACTCTGAAGACTAATCTCTTGTCACTTTCTCCAAAAGAAGAAACTTGGGATTGGAATGACGACTCTTAAATCTTAATCATCTTTGTTAGCAACCAACTTTATACAATCAAAGTTTTATAACTTTCTAATTTCTATTTTATTACGGTTTGTTTGGTTTAACTTTTCAAGGGTTTAATTTTGAAAAAAATGATTTTGAAATTTTTTTGACAACCACTAAAAATGACTTATTAGAAAATGAGATTGAGAAATAAACCATTTTGAGAGAAACACTGAAAGCCAACTTTTTAAAGAAGAGTTTTTGAGTATACAATAACTTGTGTATAAAAACACTTATGAGGAAATGTAATCAAACATATGAAGAATGTTTAAATTCTAAACAATTTTTATACAAAATATTTTTTTAAAAAAATACATTCTTGAAAAACATTTAAATTAAAATGTATTTCAAACGACCCTTAGTTTACTCAATACTTAGTTTTTGGTTAGGGGAGTAATGAATAACATGAAGACTTATCTCCCATATAGAATGACGTTGGTTAAGATTATTATTCACATTAAAATTACCTTTCATTAAAAAAAAAAAATGAAAAGAACTTTATTTGTTTCAAGAAATAGGTCATATACTTGATGCACTAAAGTAAAACGAGAAAAACAACCTTAAAAGGGAAGAGAAAAAAAATCTATTTATACCTCTAAACTTTGTCGGTTGAATCAATAAAAACACTAAGACCTCGTTTAGTTGGTGATTTGAAAATTGTTTTCTAAATAAAGAATTTAGCAGAAAATGAAAACAAATTTCTTATTTTCACTATATTTGAAAACACATTTGATTCCAATCTAAAAACATTAAATTTGAACTCAAAATTTGAAAACTATATTTGATTATGAATTTGGAAATGCAGAAAAAGATTATGCATGTAAGTGATGTACAATTAAATGAAACCTAATAATGGAAAAGTTATAATTTATAAAAGGAATTTTGATTTCTTGAAATACAAGTGGTACAATTTTGATTTTGGTTTTTTTAGAGAGAAAAATGAATTCTTCTTTTTGTTATATCTCCTTTTTGTCGTGAGTTGAATTAAATTGGTTACTGATTTTCTTTTAAAAAACGAACAATTTAAAATCCATTAACGAAAATAAAGACATTTACTTGATCGACTTTTATTCATTTTAAGAGAGATATTGGGAAACAATGTTTTGTTAGAATTGATTCTAAAAAAACATGTTGGATTTGAAATTATAAGAAAAAAAAGATACAAGATATAGTTGTATTATATGAATCTTTTGATTTGTAGGGTAAAGTACATCAAAATTGATAAAATTATGGAAAAATAACAACCAAAAGTATCACTATCAACAATACACACTATTTACACAACAATAATTAAATTTTTTTCTTTAGAGTCGGGAAGAATTTAGATATCAAAAATAGAAAATGTTGTTTGACGGAAAGAAAGATGCATCACATGTGTTTTAAAATTGTATCTTGTATTTCCATTATTTTGAAAAAAAAAAATTAAAAAACAATGAAAACAACATTTTATATTGTTTTGTAAAACAAGACATTTTTTTGAGGTTGTTTATGAAAAATAGGTATACTCCAAACACATTTTCATTATTTTCTTTGTATTTTTTATTTTCGAAAACATAAAAACTAAAACAGATCACGAACTAAACAAGACCTAAACTTTTCATAAATGAATCAAGTTAGACTTTAGGTTAGTTTTTTGTTTGAAAATTATTAATGTATAATTTTCACAAGTGTGTAGACTAATAATTGTATCAATTAAACACTTAATTTTTATAAGAGATAAATTTAGACCCTCCATTGTTTTTTTGTTTGAAAACCATTAATGCGTTAATCTCACACGTGTATACCTTTTTATAGGAAGAATTTAACAAACTATTAGAGGGAAATGTTGGAAACAAGTGGATGGTTTCAACTTTTCATCGATATGTTTCTCATCTTCTTTTCATACTCTATTTTTCACTACTTATGTAAGAAAAATTACGTGACAATTTTTATTGCTACTTTGTTAGAACTTTGGAGGAAGAATAACATTATTTAGGTAATTTTAAGTTGATTTAAAAAAAAAAAATTATGGAGATATTTGCTGATCATATGTTGCGTGTCCTATATAATTAAATTCTGAGTTATGAAGACTTAGAATCTAATTTAGACCCTTCTTTAGTTTTCAAACACAAAACTAATTAATGAAGGGTTTAAATTGGTTAATTAAAGAAAGTTTGAAATATAATCAATAAAATTATCCGTCTACACACATTTCAGAATTATGCATTAAATGTCAACAAGAGCATAGCTCAACTGACATAAAAATGTACTGATAATCACGAGATTTGTGGTTCGAATCCCCCACCTCCACATTGTCAAAAAAAAAAAAAAAAAAGAATTATGCATTAAATAGTTTTCAAACGAAAAAATTAACGAAGGGTCTTAATTGATTCAACCGGTAAAAGATTTAGGAGTATAACTTGATTTTTTTTTTTGTAAAAAAGAAAAAAAAACAGAGAAAATTTCAAACATTGTTTTCATTAAATTTTTGTCATGAAAGAAATTATATATTGGTTATAGATTCTAAACAATCCCAAATAAATTTTCTTAACTTATAATCTTAATATATTGTCAAAAAAAAAAAAAAAAAAAACTTGTAATCTTAATATTAAAAATAATTAGAAAACTGAGTCTACACATGTATAGACTATATATTGAGAACCCATATCAATTATGTTGATGAGATTGTTAGATTAAGATTTTTCTAGCCTCAAAACCAATTCAATCATAGTTCCATAGATAAGATATCTATGATCATTTTATCAAAGTTTGATTTCCATTCCTATAATTGTTGAACTAAAAAAAAAAATGAAAAATACTTGACTACATATCGGCAATGTAGGGATCTCCCTACATATACCCCATTAAATTATACCGTTCAACGTGTACTTAATTAATTATCTCAAACATTCTGATAACCAAATTATGCTTTATTTTCTCCTGAATTCCCTACCATGGCTTTCATCCTAGTTAAGGTTGCATTCCAATTCCTAGCCAAATTTAAAAAACAAAAACGAGTTTTTGAAAACTACTTTTTTATTTTTGTTTCCAAAATTGGACTTGGTTTTTGAAAACATGGTAGAAGATTGATACTAAAACCCCAAGAAACTTATAGGTGGAAGTATGTGTGTATAAGCTTAATTTTCAAAAACCAAAAACCAAAAACAAAATGGTTATCAAACCAGCCTTAAATATTTCATTTTTGTTTTGTTTTGCTTTTAAAATAAACTTGTTCTTGTCGACCTTTATCTCTTGATCTACTATATTTTAAAAAACGTTTTGAAAATCGTGGCTAAATTTAAACCATTAGTTGAAGTATTTTAATCATATGATAAAAATAAAAATCCAAAAACAAAAGGGTAAAGACAACAAAGAAGTGAGATATGGACCTACTCAAATCATGAGTTTCACTAAAGCTCAAATCTTTGCATGCATCACACAAATTCTTTTCTTCTGACAAGAAGAACATTGGTTTCCTTCAGACTCTTTGCTTTTCTGTCCCTTTTAGAAGATTTCTATGTGTATAAATATTGCCTAACAATTCCAATTGACAACACAACCAAACTATTATTCAACCTCCTTAATTTCTTCTTCTATTTTCTCCTCTCCACACCCAAACCAAAATGGCCACTGCACCCAAGCCTCCCACCACTGCACCTGCATTGCTGCATTCTAAGCAGTCATCCACCCCCAAGGAAGAGATGAGCATGAGACATTACTCCGACGACCTCGTCACCGGCCACATTTACGCCAAACATCGCGACGACGACACAACCAAAATTGACCTCCCTAATTACATCTCAGTTATTGAGAGCATTATCGCCACTGCCGATCGAATCACCGACACCGTTCATCACGTAAAACTACTATAAAAGTTGCTTGGTTTTGTTCTATTTAGAGTTTGACACTTTGTTTAACGAATAATTGTTATCATATCCATGCAGGGAAGTGAAGGGCGTTTGGTGTACTCAAATGACTCATTGGCATCCGGTGTCATGATCGAGCCTCCGCTCTGTACCCTTCATCGTATCTCTAGCGAGGTCATAATTAAAAATAAAAGTATTTCCATTTGATAACTATTTAGTTTTTGAAAATGATGACAATTTCTTTACGATAGTTTTCATCTTTCTTAACAAAATATTTGAATTTTTAGACAAATTTTAAAATAAAAAAATAAAAGCATGCTTGAAATGACTTTCTAAGTGCATAAAAAAAGCGCTTTTAAGTGAAAAAATCATTTCAAACCTACTTAAAAACTATATATATATATTATTTTCAAAATTTATCTTGGATTTTGAAAACATGCGTAAAAATAGATATATAAGGACAAAACATAGAATTATGACAGTAGTGTTTTTGTAAGCTTAATTTTCAAAATAAAAAAAATCAAAGGGTTATTAAACTCCATTCCATAACAATCTTACTTTTTTTTTTTTGTTCTTCATTTTTTTTTTTTGAGAAGAACTTTTTTTTGTTCTTCATTAACCTCGTTCCTTGTCTATTTTGTTTAATTTTTCACCATTTCAATAACCCTTTTGAAATCTCTAAGCAAATTCAAAAAACACAAAAGGAACTACTTTTTCTAACTTCTATTGTAACATCATCCTCAGCTATCATGCAAGGCTCCAGGGATAGAAAAAGCACACGAAACCACACTAGAAATCTTCGAAATATTGAGTAATTATCCATGGGAAGCCAAGGCAGCTCTCACTTTGTTAGCCTTTGCAACTGATTATGGAGACTTATGGCATCTCCACCATTACTCCCAAGCTGATCCTTTGGCTAAATCTTTGGCAATTATCAAGCGAGTTGCTTCTTTGAAGAAGCACTTAGACTCACTTCGATACCGACAAGTGCTTCTCAACCCCAAGAGTCTCATCCAAAGCTGCTTACTGGCCATCAAATACATGAATGAAATTAGAGAATTCTCCAAATATGATGTCAAGGAACTTCCTGAATTGCCTTCTGCTCTTCGTCAGATTCCACTGATCACTTATTGGGTCATACACACTATTGTTGCTTCTAGAATTGAGCTCTCCAGCTATCTCAGTGACTCTGAGTAAGTAATTTATCCATGTACCCTTTCAAAATCTCTCTTTTTCTTTGTTAATTCATTACAAATGTTTGTTTTTTCAGGAACCAGCCACAGAGATATTTGAACGAATTGGCCGAGAAGATCGCCATCGTACTCGCCGTACTCGAAAAGCATCTCGAAGCCATAAGAGAACAACACGGTCGAATACTTCATAATCTTCATTGATATTATTGAATGTGAATTTGATATTGGTGTGACAGGAAAAATAACATTATATTTGTTGTGTTTTGATGCAGAGGAGGTTGATCTCTACAGGTGGCTGGTTGACCACATTGAACATTATCACACTGACGTTACATTAGTTGTTCCCAAGCTGCTTAGCGGCAAAACTGAAACCAACCCTCTCATTGATGGCTCCACCCTAAGAGAGGTATCTTTTATATCAAACTTAATTGCTTTTTGCTTTTTCGATTAAGTTAGAATTAAATTAACATTTCGTCTCTATGGTTGATAAAACTTTATAAATAGTCTCTGTCATTAAAAGTAACAGTAATAGATTGTGTACGTGGCTTTTAGAAGCCATTAATGAATTAAGTACATGACATGATAGTTAACTGCCACGTACTCAATTGTTAGGAGCTTTTAACGGTAGAGACTATTTATAAAGTTTTATCAAACTATAGAGATTAAATTTTAGCTTTCTTCAAATCATATAGAGATTAAATTTCTAAGCGTCTCTGTTTGGTTGGTTGGTGATTTAAAAACAAGGGATTCAACGAAAACAAAATTGTCATTTATGTTTTCAAATATGTGTTTGGTAGCAGAAATTGGATTCCAATTTAAACAATTGCTCAAAACGTGTGTTTAGTAATATATTTATAAACCACAAACTAGTTGTAGTCATCAACTAAATATTAAGTTGAATATAAAACTATTATTAATTAACTTATTATTTTTTTTTTTTGAAACTTATTATTAATTAACTTATAAACATGTTATATGTTATAAATTTTGTATAATTATTATTTTACAATATCATATAATTTATAATACATTATATCATACCTAATTTTAATTTAACAAAAAAATGAATTAAGTTTATAACATGAAATACCACTCCAAACAGTTTTCAGAATTTCCACTATTTGGATCACAAAATCCGAAAAGTTTTCAAAACCACAATCTAGTAAATCTGGAAACATGAAACAGAATCCGAATTCCCTAATTTAACCTATATTGTATTAGGAGAGTATGTAACAAGGTGTGCAAATGTGTGTCCGCAGGTTAGCCTTCAAGAAAGTTTGGCAGGAAAGAACGTGATATTGATAATTTCTGGGTTGGATATCTCTGATGATGATATCAAGGCATTTCATCAAGTTTACAATAAATTGAAAACGTCTACGGATCACAATACATATGAGATTGTTTGGATTCCAATTATCCCAGAGCCTTATCATGAAGAAGATCGCAAGAGATATGATTATTTGCGTTCTACAATGAAGTGGTATTCAATACAATTTACTACAAAAATTTCTGGCATGAGATACATTGAAGAGAAGTGGCAACTCAGAGAAGATCCATTGGTTGTTGTACTCAACCCTCAATCTAAAGTAGAATACACAAACGCAATTCATCTCATTCGAGTTTGGGAGAGTGAAGCAATCCCTTTTACATATAATAGAACTGAAATTTTACTTAGAAGAAATTGGCCTGAGTCTACTCTAGTCAAATTCACTCACCAACCAAGGCTACAAACTTGGGTATGTATAATATATGATCTAATTTAATGTGCATGCATTTGTATTTCTTTCTTTGCTTCCGTTGAAAATTGAGAGTGCGACCAAAGTAGATAAGGGGATGATCATGGGTTTATAAGGGGGACAAGTATCTCCATTGGTATGATGCCTTTTGGGTGAGCCAAAAGCTAAGCCACGAGGGTTTATGTCCAAAGTGGATAATATCATACCATTGTGGAGATCTGTGTCGTGTCGTGTTCTATTTGCTAATCTTTTGTGTTGATATGTGCTCTTTTCAAACAGTTCAAGCAAGAGAAAAGTATCCTATTCTATGGAGGAAAAAACACTTCGTGGATCCAACAATTTGAAGAGAGAGTAGACATTTTGAGGAATGATCCTTTGATAATCGATGGGGGTTCGTTTGAAATTGTACGTATAGGAAAGGATGTAAGAGGAGAGGATGATCCTGCACTCATGGCTCGTTTTTGGATGACTCAATGGGGTTACTTTGTAGTCAAAAGTCAAATAAAAGGTTCCAGTGCGAGTGAGACAACTGAAGATATCTTAAGGTTGATTTCCTACCAGAATGAGGATGGTTGGGTTGTTCTTACAGTAGGCTCAGCGCCGGTGCTAGTTGGTCGTGACGTTTTGATTTTGAGATTGCTCGAGGATTTCCCCAAATGGAAGCAAACTCTGCGTCTTAAAGCCTTCCCTGATGCTTTTACACAATACTTCAATGAGTTGGCTGCCAAGAGTCACCAATGTGATCGAGTTATTCTTCCAGGATTTAGTGGATGGATTCCTATGGTTGTCAACTGTCCTGAATGTCCTCGTTTCATGGAGACTGGCATTAGCTTCAAATGTTGTCATGGTGGCGCTCATATGTGATCATGATTATTCATGAACCAATCTAAACGTTTGAGAGTGAGTGTACTATCTTTTTATTATGTTATATTACTAATTCTAAGACTACTACAATAAATGATGCCATTTGGTGGCATTAGGTTCTATGTTTTTCTATTAAAATCGAGACCTATGATCTCGTAGTTATCATCGATTGAATTTGTATGATTTATGTTATTTAAACTAAATGATCATTATATCTTTCTCTTTACTGGAACAAATTATTCAGTACTTTATTGCTTCTCATTTTCGTTCAATCTCTTTCAAATTATGAAGTACATTATCAAGTTTCCAAACTTCATTCGAATGAACTGTTAATATCTATCAAAATTTATGTCTTTTTAACATACAATATATTTTTTTTACATGTGATGAACAGACACGTTTTTTGACCTAATGACTTAACTCCCATTATGCAAACTATGGAGGCAAAACAACTAAAGAAGATATAACAGTGGTTACTGTTGTTGTTGATATGCTTTATTTGAATCTGTTATTTGGTATTCTGAATGACCAACTACAAGGTAGGATTAAGATTGATTCCATATATGAACTCTCTTATCCTAATCTGTCACAATTAGGGGTGTAATAAACCGAACCGAATCGATCGGTTCGTCTTTAAAGATTATTGCAGACAAAACCGAACATAACCGATCAATTCGGTTCGGTTTCGGTTTGTCTTTCTCTAAACCATTGTCAGTATGTCATTTCGGTTTGATTCAGAACAATGTTTAGTATTTTGGCTTTATTTATTGGAGTAGTAAAGAAGAAATAATGATGGTTTTATGGCACAAAATTTAAGATGGTACTTACTCTGTCAGTATGAAAAATGGAAAAATGTACTTTGTTAAAAAAAATAAAAGAAATAATCATCTTTGCCAACTACAACGATTAAGTCTGAAATGCTGTCATTTTCACTGATTTTTTTTTAGAACAGTGTTGTTCATCTCCTAAATCTTCGAATCGGGTACCACCTTTCTTCACCTTTCTTCTCAACAAAACCCTCTCTGATGACATTTCTCCCTTTTCGTCTCCTCTCACCGCCGGCGTCTACTCTCTCCTTCCGTCAATCCTCGCCGGCGTCTACTCTCTCTTACCGTCTCTCCTCGCCGGCATCTATGTTCTTCATGCAGCTGCCGTCAACCTCACTCCGCCGCCACTCCCAGACCGTCCACTATGTTCTCCTTCACTCCGTCGTCGGGCAAGCCTCCTCTCTCTCTCACTTCTGTCCCAGCTTCTCACTCTCACAGTTTTGTCTTTAACCCAAATAAGGAGAGAACGTTTCTGGCCCGACCCGACCCGACCGGTCGGGTCAAGTCGGTTCGGGTCGGTTTTTCCGTACAACTGACCCGAACCGATTTTTTTACATCCCTAGTCACAATCTCAGTATCTGTAATCTGGTTATTCCTTACTAATAGAAATATTCTCTCATTCTGTATGTGGATGTAGCTAACACACCGTTAGTGAAGCATGTAAATCTTTGTGTTGTTTATTCTCACTTCTCTATTTTTATTTGTCTAATTGACAGTTTTGATGGACTATATATACAAGCTAAATATGGCCAAAAGACTTTGCCCCAAAAGAGGCAAAAATGTTCTACTGCTGTGTCAGTGATGGGATGACATATGAAGTAAACAAGATACATAATGGTTAATTCATAAGGAAAATGTAATACACCCAACGGTAGAAAAAAGAGAGCAACAAAGGCTGGGATAGTAAAGGCTTCGGTTTGCAACAATCATGGCGATGGAGTGAGATTGCTAAATTCTCGTCTAATAACCTTTTCGTTTTTGGTTTTTAGGTTTTTGAAAATTATATTTGACTTTTTCTAATTTTTTTTTTATAATGGGTTTCATTTTTGTTAAGACTGTCATTTTTATATTTGAACTAATTTGATTTGAGAGATTCAAAAGGTGGGGAGACATTGTTTTGAGCTCTAGGCAATAGACACTTGAAAACACTAAAATGGTTAGCAGAAGATATTAGGTTTGTTAATACTAAAACACAAGGCTGGTTAAGAACTTTGACCGCAAAATGTGTATTTAAATATAAAATGTAGGCGACGATTTCCTAGATGTCTGTCTGGCTTAATGGTTAAGTGCGTCTTTTGGGAATATTTTTCAAATGCCATTGGTTTACTTCTATGATGTACTTTTCTTTTAAAATAAGATTATTTACTTAGGTCCGTTTGATAACCATTTCAATTTTTGGTTTTCTGTTTTTTAAAAACGAAAACCATATATATGTTTGATAATTGTTTTTTAAAAAACAAAAGCCATATATGTTTGATAACTGTTATTTATTTATTTAAAAAAAAAAACAGAAAACCAAACTTGTTTGATAGCTGTCTTTGATTTTTAGTTTTTAAAAAATTAGGGAGATGAAAAGATGATTTAGAGATAGAAAAATGTGTGGAGACATTGAAACAAAAATTTAGAGACATGAATATGAATGTTTTGAAAGAAATGTTAAGCACAGTAAATTTAGAGATATGGAAGAAAATATTTAGAGAGAGAATATTAGCTAGACTCCATAAAAAAATATTAGTTAGTGAAAAAAGAAAAAAAGTTAGAAGAGTAGAAGAGATAAATTTTAGAGAGAAAAATTAAATAAAAAGAGAACTTTTAGAGATAGTAAAGTTAAGAGTAAAAGATATATTGAAGAAATAACGATAAATTAGCAAAAAATAAAGAAAAGTTATAGCGATATAAAATTTAGGGATTTTTTAAAAAAGAAAAGTTAGAGATATGTTTATTAAGTGAAAAAGTTGCAGAGAAATTTTTAGAAACAGATGAGTTGTAGAGAAAACAAGTTTTCAGAGAAAAATTTAGAGAAAATAAAAATATTTTATTTTTAGATAGAGAAATTAGAGAGATATGTTAGAAGAGAAATAGAAATGAAAGTTAAATAAAGATAAACATTTTTTTTTTCAAAAAAAATAAAGATAAACATTTTATAGAGAAAAAAAAAGCTTGGTAAAGATGATTTTTTTTAGAAAGAGAGTGACATAAAAAATTATTTTGAGATAAAATTTTATATAGTGAGAACTTTGTAGAGAGAAAAATAGAAAAAAGGAATTTGTTGGCAAAAGATACGTAAAAGAGAGAAAAATGAGTGTTATAAGAAAAAACGAGTTTTTGAAAAAAAAAATTCTTTTAAAAACTTTTTTTTTAAAAAAATTTGCTTATAATTTCAAAAATGTTTTTAAAAAATAGAAAAAAAAACTAGAAAATGGTTATCAAACAACCTTGTTTTTTAAAAATGAAAAACAAAACACAAAACAAAAAACGAAATGGTTATCAAACGACACCTTAAATTTCTTAGACATTGTTTAATAAAACCAAACCCCGTTTGATAACAATTTCAGTTTTTGGTTTTCTGTTTTTTAAAAACAAAAACCATATATGTTTGATGACTGTTTTTTGTTTTCTGTTTTTAAAAAACAGAAAATCAAACTTGTTTGATAACTAATTTTGATTTTCGGTTTTTAAAAAATTATAAAGATGAAAGATATTTTAGAGAGAGAAAAATATGTTGAGACCTTGAAACAAAAATTTAGAGACACAAATATAAAAGTTTTCAAGAGAAAAGTTAAACATAGAAAATTTAGAGACCTGAGAGAAAATTTTTAGAGAGAGAATATTAGTTAGACTCCATAAAAAGATATTAGTTAGAGAAAAAAGAAAAAAAGTTAAAATAGAAGAGATAAATTTTAGATAGAAAATTTTAATAAAAAGAGAAATTTTAAGGAGATGGTAAAGATTAAGAGTAAAAGATATGTTAAAGAAATAACGATAAATTAGAAAAATAAAGAAAAGTTGTAGAAAATTTTGGCGAATGTTTTTTTTTTCAAAAGAAAAGTTAGAATATGTTTATCAAGGAAATAAAAATTGTGGATAAGTTTTAGAAATAGATAAGTTATAGAGGAAAAAGAGTTTTGAGTTTTTTTTTTTTTTTTTTAGTTTTTGAAATTGGCTTATAATCTCAAAACGTTTTAAATAAATAGAAAACAAAAAACAGAAATGGTTATCAAACGACTTTGTTTTTAAAAAATGAAAAAAAAAAAAACAGAAAACATAAAACAAAATGGTTATCAAACGACCCTTATAAGGGTTATAGTGTTTGTTGTTTTTGAAAATTGTCCTGTTTCTCACAAATTCTTTAGGATGGTTTTCATTTTCAAAATATAGCCAAATTCAAAAAAACAAAAAAGAGTTCTCAAAAACTATTTTTTTAGTTTTCAAAACTTGGCTTGGATTTTAAAAACACTA
This sequence comes from Luffa acutangula, assembly GCA_036850905.1. NCBI lineage: Eukaryota > Viridiplantae > Streptophyta > Magnoliopsida > Cucurbitales > Cucurbitaceae > Luffa > Luffa acutangula. The sequence continues at coordinate 46,524,413 of CM072098.1, read as the reverse complement.
GTAAAAGTAGATAACAAAATCATTAAAAAAAAAAAAAAAAAAAAAAAAAAAAAAACTTATAGGTAAAAGTATCGTTTAACTATTTGCAATCTTAATTTTCAAAAATAAAAAACAAAAAAAAAAAATCAAATGATTATCAAACAAGATTGAGAAGATTAAAAATCTTTTTTTAAGAGAACTCTATATTTGAATAATTGGTTAAGAAATCAAAATGATCTATATCTATGCCTATCGTATACTATAGGAAAATTTTGTTTCCCCTTCTGTCCCTTCTTAATTTAAAAATTTTATTTTTTAGTTTTTTTTTATTGAAATATATATTTATTTATTATATTAAGCAACATTGGAATAAAAATTCTAAAATCCCTACCCATATATATATAGCTATAAGTTTGATAAGAGTAAAATAGATAATATTATTTTTATTTTTTCTCTTACATTTTTTTTTTTACTTAAATTGAAATAACATTTGTTCATTATAATAGTATCAAATAACTATTCTCTTTTTAGCATTTTATCGTATAATTTAAAGTAATAAGAAAATATAATTTGTAATTTAAACTATAAAATTCTAAATAATCAACTTATTACAATTCATATACGAAATATCAACATATACAAATAACTAAAATAATATGTCTACTTTGATTATTATAACTAAATCACCACAATAGAAGTTGGTAATGACAGAGTATTAAATTTTCATCGACATTTTTTTTCGAATTTTCTACATGTCTATGAATCTGATATCGACGATGGGATAAAAACAATGGGTCATCGCTACAGTAATTTTTTCTCTCTGATTTTCCCTTCTTTCAACCCCATCCGCCTTACCTTTTTCCCCTTTCCACTCTCCGGTCAATCTATGGCTCTCTTTCACCACCTCCCTCGTTCGTGTGTTATTGAGAGGAAAAAGTTCTTCTTATCTCATGATGGAAGACCTTCAAGTTCCAGTGTTCTTCTGACAGAAATGGGTTCTTACAAGTCGTTCTCAATGGTCTTGCATGCCGAAACGATTGTCTAGTTGAAGGTAACTTTCCAAACGCTCTTGGCATCCTCTCGGACTAACCGCTTTTTTCAGGAAAAAAGGTACAGGGATTATTGCATTTGGGGTCGAAAAAACAGCAAATAGAAGGGGTAACATTGCTGAAATCTTCCGTATTGACGAAAGGGGAAACAAATGTTGTATCATGGTTCCTGATGGATACGACAGGAGCGGATGGACATCCTTCCTTTCAATGATCACCTTTAAGGAAAAAAGAGTCATTCCATTGGGTCACTCACGGGACCACACTACCAGACCAAGAAACTCTGATTCATCCCGTAGGTCGTATGCTGAAATCCTCAAAAGTCTGCCCGCAGTTGACTCGTTGTCTTCCAAAAGTCAACCTACTCACTTGGGGGGAGCTGATTTTGACTTTGATTGGAGTAAAGCAGTGATTCTCCATAGAAGATGCTTTCATGATGATTGGACAAGAATATTCAGGAAACTAAGGGAATCAAATGACTCTGTCTTATCCTATAGCCCATTTCACGCCGACAAAGTTGTTTTATACCTACGAACTGCAGACCAAGCCCATATCCTATGCAAAAACAAGGGGTGGGTTACTGTAGGTAACTTTTATGTTAAGTACGAGCACTGGGATCCTTTGAAGCATGCATCTCCGAAACTTGTCCCAAGCTATGGAGGATGGGTCAAATTCCGCGGAATCCCCCTGCATGCTTGGAATCTTAAGTCCTTTGTCCAAATCGGTGATGCTTGCGTTGGATACATCGAGGTCTCAAAGAATACGTGGAGCAAATTAGACCTTATCGAGGCATCAATTAAGATCAAGGACAACTTTTGTGGCTTCATTCCTACTGTTGTGAATATTCGATACGATAGTGGCGCTCTATTTGCTATTCACACAGTTACGTCGGAGGCCGAAAAAGGCAGGTCTGCCGGAATCCAAAGATCCACGACACTTTCACTAGAGAAGCAGCAATGGAGTTCAATGAATATGAAGTCAAATCAGAGTCCTATCGGTTCATAGAAAACGCGACTTGCACAATGGATGTATTAAATAGTCCTGACGGGTCATTAAGGGAAGGCGACTCCACTGACACAGCTATAGTTCACAAATCCTCCAAAAGATCCTTTCCTCTGGCTTTCCTAGCTGTTGACAAAGGGAAAAAAAAATTTGCACCAGCTCCGAGGATGATAATAGAACAGATTTGAATTAAAAAAAACGGGTATCCTTCCCTTCTCCAAAGATCAAAAAGGTTTTTTTCGACCCGACATATGCGCCAGCGAAGCCCCTCACTCCCTTGGGCCCCCAAAAGAAGCCCATTGACACTGATGTTTCTCAACAGGGCCTTGTTGTTCCTCATCGTAATATTGGCCCATCAAGGGGCATATCTATTCGGGAGCCCAAAACTTATAGACCGAAAATCATACAGTTGACTTTGAAGCCCGTTGAGACAAATTTCCCCTCTGGAGATGATTTCACTCTAACCGTGGATCTGGGATACCTTTCTCCAATCTCAGATCCGTTCATCTCTAGTCTAGATAGGACTCCTTCTCCAGTGGACGAATCAAAGGAGGAGTCGGCATCTGCCATTGCAAAGGATAGTTTATCAGGCCTTTTAAAGGAGCATCAGAAAGAGAATCAGTCAAAAGAGCCTAAAGAAGATCAAACCTGCGTGCAAATTTCTAGGGACGCAATTGTTATTGAAGATCACGAGGAAGGGTCCAATACTCTCAACAACAAGCGAAGTGAAGATCACCTATTCAAAAAACAGCTAAATGACTGGCTTATTGAAAATAACTTTTGCCGTGTCCCTACTAAGTGTACCTCTGATAATGTTATGAATGTAAAAAGCCATGATACTCTAGGGACTGAAAGTGATCTATGAAAGTTCTCTCTTGGAATGTTCGGGGTTTAGGCTCTCCCTCTAAAAGGGCCCTAATAAAAGGAACTGTTAACTACCTCTGTCTCGATATTGTTGTTTTATCTGAAACAAAAATTTGCTCTGTCTCTAGGCGTTTTGTTAAGTCCCTTTGGAGTTCCATCAGCATTCAATGGGCTTGTTTAGGTTCGTCAGGTCGTTCTGGTGGCATTTTAATTATTTGGGATGCCCTTAATTGCAGGGATTAAAGCCCTAGCGCAACGAAAACGTTCAAAGACCTCAACCGGTTTAAATGTCGATTGGGATACCAATACGACGACAAAACATATAAATTTACAGCAGGGAAAAAAAACTAAATACATGTTGTAAAACGGATATAAAACATGCTTAAAACACCTCTAAAAGCTATAGATCTAATCTATAAATGACCCTATTGATTCGAGATCAAGAAAACTTACTTTTGAAGCCGTTCTCGATCGTTTCACCAACCAAATCACCTTGAATCCGAAAATTCCAACAGCTAATCCTTCCTTTGATGCTGCAATTTCACCACAAACACTACCACGTAGTAGAACCGGTATTCTCACGGATGTAAGTTGAGGTGGATGGTGGGATCCTCAGATTTCTAGGGAGAAAAAATTCTTCTGTATTGCAGAGAGAAGAATGCCAAGAGAGATATTCTGTGAAAAAACTTTTTCAAAACGTACTGAATCAATGAGAGAGATAGACCTATGCTATTCTCCAACGATGGGGAGTAACCTCCCTAAAAAATCTCTCCCTCAACGTTCAGTTGCTGGGATAGTGGAAGACTCAATCAGTTTAAACAACTGATTGAGTAATTAATTAATTATTCAAAATTAATTAATTAATAATAATATTAAATTAACTACTTAATTTAATGAAACCATATAAATCACATTTATATGTGTATAACCACTTTTACCCATAGTTTTAATGAAATTCAATTAAATTAAATTTAATCGAATTAAATTAAAACAAAAAATTTATTAATTCAAAAATTAATTAATTTAATAATTAAATATCAAATATTCAATTATATTTCTCTCTATTTTAAACTATAGTATTAATGTATTAATGTACATCTAATGTACTTTAATTATAACATATAGTTTTAATATGAATCAAATTCATATTCAAGTTTAATATTCGAACACTTTCGAATATTCAATTCTCCCTTAGAATTTTACCTCAACGTCCCTAGTGAGCTACCGGTGGGACCTAATGGACCTACAAATCAGAAGCTCCAACGATATGAGATTAATTGACTAAACTCATTAACCAAGTTAATCAATGTTCGTTAACTGTGGTTCACTCCACTAAAGAGCCACAACTGCACTCTTCTCACTGCAGATATATTTTTGTGTCCACGGATATCGACCGTCAACAACAAGTTAGCCCTTCACGTGTGTTCGTACCCCAGCTAGGTCAAATTACCATTTTACTCCTAGGCTACCTCTTGATCCTTAAGTACCAGTGCTCCTCTAATGAACAACTTGTTTGTGGTCCAACCAGCAAACAGAAATCCCTCTCGTGCCATAAAGAGGGTAGGGCCCATTGTTCAAGACCCGGAGACACCACTTAAGGGAACACACCTCTACTTACCCTAATATCGGGAATGAGTGAATTCCATCTTGTAGGACTACGTTCCCAGCTCCCCACTTGGTTTTGTCCCCAAAATGGTAGGCTTATTGAGTCGGCGAACAGATCACTCTCACCCGTACAAATCAAAGGACAATCACTCATGGACAGGAGTCCATAATCCACTCAGGATTAAGGCCAAGTTGCTAGGTCATCCTAGTGAAATAGAAACCGAGCTAACTAACGATGTTACAGTTAGTGGTAAACTATTTTGCGGTCTGGTCTTTGTGCAAACTCATTGCACAAGATACCCCCACTCGCATGTCAACTACATGAACGCGTTGGATCACTACGTTTGTATCAATATACAAAGCGAGCCGTATCCATAGTGTCACCAGGACAAGGTACCCAGGCTTATCCCTATACTACTGACCCTTTAGTCTAAAACTTGAACATTGATCCCCGTATGTCCCTACATACTAGTTCAAGCCTCATTCTATTAGCCTTGGATGTTTAGTTTATTGGATTAGGGTTAATAAGACAAGATATAATACAAACATTGAATAACACATCACTTTTATTAATGTTCGGTCAAATGTACATTTACTATCTACGAGTTTTAGGGCATAAAACCCAACATTAATGTGTCGGCTGTGGAATTTATTGAGGGCCTTTATTCTCTCTCAATTTGGTTCTCCCTTGCTGATGGCTTTATGTGGTGGTTGTCGGGTATTTATGGTCCTGCCAGTAGGAAGAACCGACAAGATTTCTGGACAGAGCTCTTTGATTTTGGTGGTCTCTGTAATGATTGTTGGTTACTGGCTGGGGATTTTATTGTAGTTCGATGGAGGTCAGAATCTTCCTCTATCAGCTCAGCTCGAAATAGTATGAAGAAATTTAATGCCTTCATTGACGACATGTCCCTCATTGATCCCCCTCTCATTAATGACTCATTTACTTGGTCAAATCTTAGAGAGAGAGTGATAATGTCTAGACTGGACAGATTCCTTTATTCCCCTACATGGGCCATGCATTTTTCAGATCATCATTCTAGAAGGCTAAGCCGAATAACTTCTGATCATTTCCCCATTATCCTTGAAAATTCGAAGTTAGTCTGGGGTCCGAGCCCGTTTCGTTTTGACAACTTCCTTCTCCAAGAGAAAGATTTCTCAAGATAGGTAGATCTGTGGTGGAACTGGACTAGCCAAAAGGGCTATCCTGGATATTCTTTCATCCGACGACTCAAACAACTAGCCTCCAGTATTAAAGAATGGAAGTCCTCTAATATTGACAACATCAAATCTCGTAAAAAGGCCATCTCGGATGAAATTGACCTCATTGACTCTCAGGAAATTAATGGTTCTATCGATGATAGCCTTCGCCAAAAAAGAATCTCTCTTAAATCTGATCTCCATCAAGCATTCAAGAGATTCGCTTTCTCAGGCAACGATGCAAAAAAATCTAGCTTAATGAAAGGGATGAGAATACCACTTTCTTTCATAAAGTTTGCTCAGCCAAGCGTAGACAAAACTACATAGTTGAGCTCCTATCCTCAAATGATGTCAGTTTGGTTACTGATGATCAGCTGGAAAAAGAGGTCACTGACCATTTTAGTGGCATTTTCAAATCGTCCTCTCCTCCTGGTTGGATTGTGTCAAATCTTGATTGGCACCCTATAAGTAGTGCTGGAGCTTCCGCGCTGACTCGCCCTTTTGCTGAGGAAGAAATTTGGCAAAGTTTGAAGGCTATGGGCCATAACAAGTCTCCTGGCCCAGATGGTTTCACTGTTGAGTTCTTTAAAAAGTATTGGCACACTCTCAAGCCGAACATTATGTTAGTGTACCACGACTTTTTTCAGAAGGGTATTGTTAACCGTAACGTGAATGAGACCTTCATTGCGCTGATCCCCAAAAAGTCAAAATCCTTGAAGATATCAGACTATCGTTCCATCGGTCTTACAACTGTTCTTTATAGACTCATAGCTAAATCTTTAGCCGAAAGATTCAAATGCTTGCTCCCTTCCATAGTTGCTGAGAATCAATTTGCTTTTGTTAGTCATCGCCAAATTAATGATGTCATTTTGGTGGCTAATGAGGTTGTTGATTTTTGGAAATGCTCTCGCTCCAGTGGATTTGTTATTAAGTTTGACATAGAGAAAGCTTTTGACAAGATTAGCTGGGACTTTATTGATAGCGTGCTTCTCTGTAAGGGTTTCCCCAGCACTTGGAGGCTATGGATAAAAGCTTGTCTTTCTTCGGTGTCATACTCTATTCTTCTTAATGGCAAACCTAGGGGTAAAATCTTGGCTGAGAGGGGTATTCGTCAAGGTGACCCGATCTCCCCTTTTCTATTTGTGCTCGCTATGGATTACCTTAGTAGGCTTATTTAGGCCTCGGAGCAAAAAGGGCTTGTGAAAGGATGTTCCATGGGGTCTATGTCTATCTCTCACCTTCTGTTTGCTGATGACATCTTTCTTTTTTTCCCAAGATGATGATGCTTCGATTCAGAATTTATTCATGATCATTAAAGCGTTTGAACAAGCTTCTGGTCTCAACATTAACTTTGACAAATCTTCTATTACGGGGATCAATGTTCCGCCTGATCGTCTGGCCCTTGCTGCTTCTTCCTGGGGTTGTTCTCCTTTGCCCCTTCCTATAGCCTATTTGGGTGCCCCTCTTGGAGACAAGCCCCTCAATGAATCGTTCTGACATCTGGTGATTGAAAAAATTAGGAGAAAGGTTGACAGTTGGCGCTTCTCTTATATTTCAAAGGGCGGTCTGTTAACTCTTATTCAAGCCACTCTTAGTTCCATTCCCCTTTTCATGTTGTCAGTTTTCCAAGCTCCCTTGGCAGTTTGCAGAAGCATTGATAAGATCTTCAAAAACTTTCTTTGGAACGGCTCGACCTCAACCTCAAGTATCCCCTTTATTGCTTGGGATTCAGTGGCTGCGCCAAAAGATTTTGGGGGTCTGGGGTTTTTCAAAACCAGGGTTTCTAATCAAGCTCTTCTCATTAAATGGATTTGGCGTTTTTTTAGGAAGATCAGCCTCTCTGGAAGAGAGTCATTTCTTCAAAATACTCTTCTGATCGAATGGGAGCCCTTCCGTTGAGATCTCGTTTCGCTAGCTCTAAAGCTCCTTGGCAATCCATCGCTAAACTTTACCCTCGTTTCCATCAGCATGCTAAATGGAGTGTAAAAAATGGATCTAAAATCTTCTTCTGGCATGATAATTGGTCTGACTTTGGTCCGCTTTGTAACTACATTCCTCGTCTTTTTGCAATGTCTTCTAACCAAGACCTCAAAGTTTTGGAAGCATGGTCGCCTACTTCCTCCTCTTGGAATTGACATCCACGACGGCCTCTTTTGGATAGGGATATCAGTCCTTGGCTTCAGGTGGGTCGTCCTTTTCTTCCAACTCCTTCCCTCATGGCTGGCAGTGACTCTATCCTGTGGATGCATCATTCCAATGGGCATTTTTCTATAAAGGTGGCTCGCCGTGGCTTTTGGGAAGACTCAGCAGCGACACATCTCCAGATTCATTAAAATTCTCTCATCAATTTGTGGAGCGCAACAATTCCAAAGAAGTGCAAGTTCTTTCTTTGGACGATCCTTCATCGGAAGCTCCTCACGGTAGACAGACTTCAGAGAATCTACAAATCTTCAGCCCTTAGTCCAAATGTCTGTCCCATGTGTTTGAAAAACTCAGAATCTTTAGATCACCTCTTCGTCCAATGCTCTCTGATTTCAGATATTTGGTCAAAAATTTATCGAGCTTCTGGAGCTACTTTTTTCCATCTCCAAGCGGACAAACTCTATGAGGCAACCTTCATTGGAAAAGTCCGATCTCAAAAAGACTTCCTCCTCCAAGCTTTATCGGTGGCTTCCCTCTGGAGTGTCTAGAAGGAGCGCAATAATAGAATCTTCCAAAACCATCTTCGGACAAGCATTAATATATGAGATGACATCTTGACTCTGGCGGCTTTTTGGGCATCCTTGTCTCAGCTTTTTAGCAACTATGATGCTTCTACTATTGCCTTAAACTGGCTAGCCTTTATGTAATTTCCCTCCGTATGTTACTCACATTCGTTTCCGTAATAAAAGTATCCTTTATCAAAAACTAAATCACCACAATTTCTTATGAATTTACCTAATGCTATGAACTGCTTTTTTATGTTCAAAATTGAGATTTACCAAATACTAATTTGCTTCGTATAACAACTTATTTTCCTAAAAGCACAAATGCTAATAATTATTTTATAAGCTACAACAATCCCAAACGATAAGTGTCTTAGTTTGATTCAGTCTTTTTGAGTGGTTAAACGTGAGTCATCTCTTCATTTTTTTTTTCTTTCTATAAATTTTGAAAAATTGTTTAGGATTCTTGATGTCTGTGCAACATGAAGAGAAAAATAAATTAAAAATGTTTTGATTAAAAATTTAATGAAAAGTAACGATTTTGTTACAATGTGGGAGAAGAATAATGAATTGAATCATGAAAAAATTGCGAGAAAATGATATATCATGATATATTTGTAGGAAATTGAATTATAAAAAAATTATAATTAAATAATAGGTGTTTGGTTAAAAAAATCCCCATGCATAATTTATCATTCACATCAAACATTAATTTAAATTTCAACTATTATTTTCCATTAGTTTATAATTTTATCAATATAAATCTTGAAATCTAACTGCTTCTATTTATTAAATTAAATCATAATTTTTTCTTTTTACTATTTTATCAATTTTATTTATATTTTAATATAAACTACAAATTTGGACGCATACGATTACTAATATTATTAAAACATGAAAAAAGATAAATCTAAATTTTTTGGAAGGTTAAGCGCGCGCGCACACGAGTTTTCTTGGAAAGTAGTGAGTATGATTAAGCTTATATATTATGAGGTCTCCACCAATCTTTTCGACGTGAGATCCTCAACATGCCCCTCAAGATGGTGCCTCTTTGGGTTCACCAATTTCTTTTTATTGGACCGAATACCCGTTTGAGTTTAATGGGCTCTGATACCATATTATATTATATGGGCTTCCATCTCAAAACCAATTGGCCATGAGTGGAGTGACCCTTGAAGCTTATATATTGTGAGGTCTCCACCAATCTTTTCGATGTGGGATCCTCAACACCCCTGAATCTTTGCTATTGGTGTCTCATTTAGTGGGGCTGGGTTTGCATGTGAATCGATGAGTATTAGTCTAGGGGTGATTGGGTTGCGTATCTCCTACTAAATTGTTTATCTCATTGATGTTTTAAGAGGCTCTATTTGGATGTTTTTTTTATACAGGTGGCAATCCTAAGGTAACAAGCCTGCATGAAACAAACCATAAATTATATAGGAGGCAAGAGGACGGAGGCTTGGATGGCTAGCTAAATCTAGATGATTTTCACGGACTGACTGCTTAGCATCTCATCACACACTCGTCAGAGAGGGGAGAGTGCTTTATCTGGCTGGCGAGTTTGGCTTAGAGAGAGGACGTCTCTTAGTGTGTGGAGACTTTGGTTCCCTATTGACGGTCTTTTGTAATGTTTTGCTTTAGAGCGATTTACCTGTTTGCAATGAAAGGTTGATGTAAAAAAACAAAAAAAAAAATAATAAAAAGAAAAATAATAATAAATTGTGGGGCCAAAAAGATTTAGTTTCAGTTTTAAAATTTTAGCCAATAATTCAGAAGTATTTTTCAAAAGAGCAAAAAGCCAAACAGAAAACTTTAGTGTAAGAAAACGAACTTTTTTTTTTTTATTAAACAAAGAATTAAAAGTAAAATAGAACCTAACTTTTTTTTTTCTTCTTTTAAAGAAAAAACAAAATAGAACCTCACTAATTAATAAAGAAATAGTCGATATGAGGATTGAGTTAGAATTTTTTTTTTTTTTTTTTTTAATTTTAATTTTTATACAAATTGAGTTAGAATACTTGATCGGTGTACTTAGACCAGAAATTTTCAATCTAGAAGCAACAATAATGTATATACCTTGGGACTTTTATGATTGACAGAAGGCTGAACTTAGTAAGTTCAAATTCTCAATCTTATTCATATATTAGTTTATGTTTTATTGATATTTAGAGTTGGAGGCAAAATTGTTGAGAATAAGCTAGGTTAAAATTACAAGTGTAGTTTCTAAACTTTTATATTTATATTTAGTTGGTCCATAAACTTTAAAAACTATCTAATATATATATTCTGAGCTGTCAATTTTATATCTAATAGATACTTTTTTTTTTTTTAGAAAAGGAATATTTAATAGATACTTGAACGCTTTGTCAATAATATAATAGCATAGTTCAACCGACATAAAGTATTGTGCTTATGAATTATGACCTCGTCATGGGTTCAAATCTCCCACTCCCAAATGAAATTTATGTCTAATGTTTTTGAGATATTCAACAATTTTCAAAATTAATAAATATAATAGACATACAATTGAATTATGTGTCCAATTGGTGTGAATTTTAAAAGGAATCGAATAGGTCAAAGACCAATTAGACACAAAAGTGAAAGGTTGAGATTAATAAGACACAAAATTGAAACTTCATATATTTATTAGACACTTCTTAAAGTTCAATGACCTATAAGCAATGTATTAAATTTCCATCGACATGTTGATATTTCCATCGACATTTTCACATGTCCATAGGTTCGACATCGACATGCGGGGTGAATTGACATTTTCATTATATCGTAAAGAAATTGATAAAATATAAACAAAATAATAACAAAATGTAACTAATGTGGAGATAATATTTATAATAAGTATTTTAACTTATTTTTAAAATGTAAAACATTTATTTGTTAATTTAAATATATATTTTTTAAATTTTTTTATTTTAAATATTTTTCCAGAAGTATCTATCGGCACCGACATTTTGTCGATATTTTCATCTACATTTCCATAAAATTGAGGATCCGCATTTTTGTCGACATTGACATTTTAACCCTTGTCTATAAGACACAAGTTGAAAGTACAATGATCTATTAGACACTATTTAAAGTTCAGAAACTTATATGATACAAACCTAAAAAGTGCAAGAAAACTTGGAGGCAGACAATTTTTGCTCCACTTGCATGCCAATGGATCGATATTGTAATCTATTATATTGCTAGAAATAGAAGCATATATTCTTTTCCTTGTGACAATGGTTTGATTATTATTATTAATTTAATGCTTTAATCCATCCCGAAGATTTTGTTGCTTCTTCTTTATAGAAAGTATTCAAATTCTTCGGCGTTGTAATTTTGAAGATTCACTTTCTCCCACAGGAAACAACTAGGAGTTTGAAATGATTCTTCATTCTCTTTGTCTCCTCTCAGCTTTGTACAAACAAAAATTTCTAACTTTATCCATTTCCTGGTCTATCATCATTCTTTTACTCTATAGTTGTTTTTTTTTTTTTTTTAGTTTTGAGATACTGAAAAAATGAAAGGGTTAGTTTTCAAAATTAGTTTTAAGAACAAGGGTAAAATCAACTCGTTGTTTTCACAGATAGTAAAATAGACTAAAATAATTGCAAATCTAGCAAAATCTAAAACTATTTGCAAATATAGCAAAATTGAAGTCTATCAGTTATAAAAGTTTGTCAGCGATAAACTTCAATAATCACAAGTGTAATGATTGCTTATGGACTATTCCATCTGTGATAGTAGTCTATCATTGATAGATTACATGCATTGTGATTAAAGTCTATCACCAAAAGATTTGTCAAAACTATTTGCAAATATAACAAAATTAAAGTTTATCAGTGATAGAAGTTCATTAACCATATACTTTAATCACATTTGCACTTATTGTTGATAGACTATTCTATTAGTGATAGTAGTCTATTATTGATAGATTACATGTATTGTGATTGAAGTCTATCAATGATAGATGTTTGTTATTGATAGATTTGTCATATTTGCAATTTTTTTTTAAATGGTTGTATATATTTGCAAATAACAAACCTTAAATTACTATCAAATACAATAACTCTTAAAAATAAGAATATATTGAAAAATCTATGATTTTGAAAATAAGAGTAATTTTTGTTTGTTCTAACAAAATATGTTATATAAGAACATGGTAAAGAAAAACAATTTTGTTTTAAAAAATAATAATAACATGAAACAGTTATACATGTTTTGATCGAATTTGTTATGAGAATTTTTTTAATAGTTAAAAGAAAATCCTAATTCTAATTTTCTAATTGAACTGAGATTGTTTTCCATGCTTCTAGCCTTCTAATATTACATATAACTTACAATTTTTTTTCCAACAAGAGCATAGCTCAATTGGCATAAAGATGAATTGGTAACCACGAGGTCTGTGGTTTGAATCTCCCACTCCCATATTGTCAAAAAATAAACTTACAATTTTTTTTTTTTTTGAAACACATCACTTACAAAATTATTAGAAAGTAAATAGGTTCCAACACCAATATGTGGATGGTGTACCCAGAATTCAAACCTTTGATATTTTGGTCAAAATTGTAATGTCTTAGGTTACTAAACAAGCGTAACATAGGAGTTATATATATATCTACCACTGTAATAAGATGAGATTATGATTTTTTTTATGGGATTGCAGATTGACATTTTAAAGCTTCAATCAACATGTATATAAACATAACATCTAAAACATAAAGCAAATGATTAAGAGCCCATCTAACCCTAATTTAGGTTCGGTTTGATAACCATTTTGGTATGTTTGATAATTATTTGGTTTATTTTTTTGAGTTTTTGAAAAATATGATTGTTTTTTATCCTAGTTAAGGTTGCATTTGAATTCCTAGCCAAATTTTAAAACAAAAACAAGTTTTTGAAAATTACTTTTTTTTTTGTTTCCAAAATTGGACTTGGTTTTTGAAAACAAGGTAGAAGATTGATACTAAAACCAAGAAACTTATATGTTAAAGTATGTGTGTATGCTTAACTTAATTTTCAAAAACCAAAAACCAAATAGTTATCAAACGGGGTCCTTGTTTTTGGTTTTTGGTTTTTGAAAATTAAGTCTATAAACACTATTTCTACCTATAAATTTCTTTGTTTTGTTATCTAACTTCTTCCCATGTTTTATCTTTTATCAAAAAACTTCTTCCCATGTTTTAGTGTTTTGAAATTTGACTAAGATTTCAAATGTGTCTTTGACAATAATGAAAACCACAGTATGAAAATTATGAGAAAGCAAGTATAATTTTTAAAAATCAAAAACAAAAAAAACCAAATGGTTATCAAACGAGGCCTAAGTTTTTTCTTTCCATATTTCTTTTTTAAAAGTTTACTACACAATTTATTTGTCATATATAACATTAATTTTCTTAAACTCTTTTTTTTCTTTTTTTGACGAACTCTGTAATCTTTATTTTTGAAAACACATATATATATATATATATAATATTTTTTAACAAATACTTTTAATTTTTAAATTAAAAAAATTAAAAGTATTCCAAAGTGAAAAACTAGATAAATGTAAGAAAACAGCCTAAATTGAAATTATCACAAAGAATATTTATCAAATGACATCTAAAAATTCCAAAACCCTATAATTTATATTTGATATTACTGAGTTACATTTAGAAAGTATTTTCGAGAGTAGAAAATCAAACAAAAAGAATTTTCAACACAAGTATCATAGCACACCAATCGTATTTTTTCACTATTCTGAACATAGTTAAATAGTTAAAGCATTTCTAATTCTTTCAAATAATCTAAATTCAAATCTTCTTTCTTTGTGAAGATAATATTAAAAAGAAAATTTATATAATAACATAAACAAAACTAAAGGAATATAATAAAATAAAAAAAAGTATGATACACTTAGCTAAATTGGGACCTCAACTGAAAAAAAAAAAAAAAAAAGCTGAGATCCAGCTACACAAATTCTTTTCTTCAGACAAGAAGAACATTGGTTTCCTTCAGACTCTTTGCCTTTTTGTCTCTTCTTGAACACCTCAATTTGCATAAATAGAGGTTAACAAATCCAATGAACAACACAGCCAAATCATTCCACTTTCTTTCTAATTCTAATTTTCTTTTGTTGTCTCTTCTCTCTACACCCAAGCCATGGCTACTGCACTCAAGGCACCCATTGCTGCTGCACCTACATTGCTTCATTCTAAGCACTCATCCACCCCCAAGGAGGAGTTGAACATGAAATATTACTCCGACGACCTCGTCACCGGACACATTTACGCCAAACATCGTGACGACGACACCACCAAAATTGATCTCCCTCATTACATATCCGTTATTGAGGGCATTATCACTGCTGCCGATCGAATAACCGATGCTGTTCATCGGGTACTACATTTAGATATATGTCTTATTCTATTTGAAGTTATTTTTTATTTGCGATGAATAATTATTTATCATATTTATGTAGGGTACTGATGGGCGTCTAGTATACTCAGATGAATCTCTGGCATCCACAGTTGCGATCGAACCTCCACTTTGCACTCTTCACCATATCTCCAGCGAGGTCATAGTTGTTTATAAAATTTAGTTCCCGTTTGATAATGATTTACTTTTTTTTATTTTTTATTTTTGTAAATTAAGCTCATAAACATGTTCTCATTTTGAGTTTTTTTATTTATTTTATTTACTTTCTAAAATTGTTTTCAAAATCTAAATAAGATAGTTTTTAGAAACTTAGTTTTGTTTTTTTAGAATTTGGTTAAGAATTCAAATGTTTCTTTCCTAATAAAAAGAAAAACAAACATAATTTTTAAAAATAGAAAACTAAAAATAAAAGCCCCGTTTAATAACCCTTTGATTTTCTATTTTTCGTTTTTTAAAATTAAGCTTATAAACTTACTCCCACCCGTAAGTTTCATTATTTTTGTTATCCTACCTTCTCCTATGTCTATTTTCAAAAATTAAGTGAAGTTTTGAAAACTACTTTTCTTTTTGCTATTGGAATTTGGCTAAGAATTCAAATATTTCATTAACAAAAATGAAAATCATTGTACGAAAATGGAAAGAAAACAAGTCTAATTTTCAAAAACCAAATAATTATTAAACGGCCAGACTTTAGTCATCATATTTTTCTTTTGAAATTGCTAATTAGAATATATAATGTCTTCAGCTGTCATGCAAGGCTCCGGGGATAGAAAAAGCACACGAAACCACACTAAAAGTCTTCGAAATATTGAGTAATTATCCATGGGAAGCCAAGGCAGCCCTCACTTTGTTAGCCTTTGCAACTGATTATGGAGACTTATGGCATCTCCACCATTACTCCCAAGCTGATCCTTTGGCTAAATCTTTGGCAATTATCAAGCGAGTTGCTTCTTTGAAGAAGCACTTAGACTCGCTTCAATATCGACAAGTGCTTCTCAGCTCCAACAGTTTGATCCACAGCTGCTTGCAAGCAATCAAATACATGAATCAAATCAGAGAATTCTCCAAATATGATGTCAAGGAACTTCCTGAGTTGCCTTCTGCTCTTCGACAGATTCCATTGATTACTTATTGGGTTATACACACTATTGTTGCTTCTAGAATTGAAATCTCCAGCTATCTCAGTGAAACTGAGTAAGTATTTTGTCTATTTTTTTTTTTTTTTTGGGAAAAATACACTTTTGGTCCCTGAGGTTTGGGTTAAGTGACAGTTTGGTTGTCGGAATTAGGAAGAAGAAGAAGGAAGATGAAGGAGATGGAGAAGATGGAGAAAAAGAAAGAGGAGAAAGAGGGTGGGAGAAAAAAGAATAAAAAAAGAATAAAATATTAATATTTTATTATCTTACTATTTTTATTTAAAAAAATAAAAATAAATAAATTTTTTTATTAAAATAATAGTGCCACGTCAGCAACTGTTAAGATTTAACAGAAAAATTGACGGCAGGGACTAAAATGCTCCTTATCTCAAACCTCAGGTGTATTTTTGTTGAGTTTGAAAACTCAGTGACCAAACTGTCACTTAACCCAAACCTCAGAGGCCAAAAGTGTATTTTTTCCATTTTTTTTTGTTCTTATTAAATTCCTCTTGCTATTATATCAACATTATTACAAAAATGAAATTGAAGGCCATATAAAATTGGCTAAATTATAAAAAATACCCCTGAACTATGGGGTTTGTTTCAAAAATACCTAAACTTTGAAAAAATGTTTCAAAAATATCCTTGCCGTTAATTTTTGGATGGAAACCGTTAGAATTTACTGTGGGAGGAGGAAAAAAAAAACATTTTTCAATAAGGGTATTTTTTTAAAAAATTTTAAAGTTCAAGAGTATTTTTTAAACTAAAACTTTAACGGTTTCCATCCAAAAATTAACGGCAAGGGTAGTTTTGAAACATTTTTCAAAGTGTAGGGGTATTTTCGAAACCTTTCAAAGTTTAGGGGTATTATAATTTAGCCTATAAATTTTTGATATGGGTATCATTTTGTGAATACTTGAATCGGTTGATATGTCTTGAATCTGTTATCTGGCGCTTCGAATGATCAATATGATGTTATTTTCAGGAACCAGCCACAGAAATATTTGAACGAACTGTCTGAAAAGATCGCCATCGTACTCGCTGTACTTGAAAAGCATCTAGAGGCCATCCGGGAACAATTTGGTCGAAACTACTTCCCATTCTTCATTGATATCTTTGATTGTGTGATCATTTTTATTGATGTGACATGAAAAATAACATCATATTTGTTGTGTTTTGATGCAGAGGAGGTTGATCTCTACAGGTGGCTGGTTGACCACATTGAGCATTATCACACTGACATTACATTAGTTGTTCCCAAACTGCTTAGCGGCAAAGCAGAAGCCAAACCACTTATTGACGGCTCTACTCTAAGAGAGGTTAGCATTCAAGAAAGTTTGTCAGGAAAGAATGTGATATTGGTGATTTCTGGATTGGATATCTCAGATAATGATATCAGAGCAATTCAGCAAGTTTACAATGAACTGAAAAGAGATGATAAGTACGAGATCGTTTGGATTCCGATTATCCCGGAGCCTTATCATGAAGAAGATCGAAAGAGATATGAATATCTAAGGTCTATGATGAAATGGTACTCAAGAGAATTTAACACAAAAATTGCTGGCATGAGATATATTGAAGAGAAGTGGCAACTTAGAGAGGATCCATTGGTTGTTGTACTCAACTCACAGTCTAAAGTTGAATTCATGAATGCAATTCATTTGATTCGAGTTTGGGGAACTGAAGCAATCCCTTTTACTCATAATAGAACTGATTTTCTTCTGAGAAAACATTGGCCTGAATCAACCCTCGTCAAGTTCACTCATCAACCAAGATTACAGAGCTGGGTAAGTTTTTTTTTTTTGTTTAAGTCTCGTTTGATAACCCTTTGGTTTTTGACAATTAAGTTTGTTTTCTCTTAATTTCCTTATAATGGTTTTCATCTTTGTTAAATGACACATTTGAATTCCTAGTCAAATTTCGAAAACAAAAACAAGTTTTTGAAAACTATGGTCCCATTTGATAACCATTTCGTTTTTTGTTTTTGGTTTTTGAAAATTACGCTTGTTTTCTCTCAATTTCCTTACCAGAATTTTCATCTTTGTTAAAAAAAAAAAATAAAATTTTTAGCCAAATTCCAAAAAAACTTGTTTTTTTTTTTTTTTTTTCAAAATTTGACTTGGTTTTTGAAAACATGGGAAGTAATGTAGGTAACAAATCAAAGAAATGTATAGGTGGAAGGAGTGCTTATAAGTTTAATGTTCAAAAACCAAAAACCAAAAATGAATATATTATCAAACGGGACCTATCTTTTTTAGTTTTTAAAAACTTGACAACATGGGAAGAAGGTAAATAACCAAACTAATAAACTTATAGATGAAAGTAGTGTTTTTAAGTCTAATTTTTTTAAAAAAAAAAACCAAATGTTTATCCAAATGGACCTTAGTTTCTACCTTTTTACTTTCTTTTTCTCAATTGTTATCTTTTGTGTTGATTTGTGTACTCTTTCAATCAGTTGAACCAAGAGAGAAGCATCATATTCTACGGAGGAAAAGATTCCAAGTGGATCCAACAATTCGAGGAGAGAGTAGAAATTTTGAAAAGTGATCCTTTGATAATTGAAGGGCGTTCGTTTGAGACTGTTCGCATAGGAAAGGATGCAAGAGGAGAGGATGATCCTGCACTTATGGCTCGTTTCTGGACCACGCAATGGGGCTATTTTGTAATCAAGAGTCAGATAAAAGGTTCGAGTGCAAGTGAGACAACGGAAGATATTTTAAGGTTGATTTCTTATGAAAACGAAGATGGTTGGGCTGTTCTTACTGTTGGCCCGGCACCTGTGCTAGTCGGTCGTGGCAAATTGATTTTGAGACTGCTCGAGGATTTCCCGAAATGGAAGCAAACCTTGCGCCTCAAAGGCTTCCCTGATGCTTTTAGAGAATACTTCAACGAGTTGGCTGCCAAGAGCCACCAATGCGATCGAGTTATTCTTCCAGGATTCAGTGGATGGATTCCTATGATTGTCAATTGTCCTGAATGTCCTCGCTTCATGGAGACTGGTATTAGCTTCAAGTGCTGCCACGGTGGTGCTCATATGTGACGATGATTCGTTCATCAATCTAAGTTGTTCGAGACATACACCAAATCTTTTTATACTATGTTACGTTACTACTTTTTCTACTATTATTAACAATAAATGATATTATGCCATATATTGCATCTTATTCCATGTTTGTTCTTTATTAAAATAGAGTCCAATTGGTCTCGCTGCTGATGAGCTATTGTATGCTTTGTATTACTTGAATTAAATGATCATCAAATGTTTCTGAATTACATCAAGTGAAGGACGTTATCTGGCTCTGCTTTTCATTTTCATTATGTATGTTGTAGTTTACTAATATCTTGCACCATATGCTTATTTTGTTGCTTTCTACACAGACTTTTATCTTTAACTCTATATGCACAATCCTTTGCATACACAGTTTTTCTCTTAAAACTCTAAATTTTAAAAACTAAAGTGATGTATTTTTTTTCCTACGGATTTAGATAGATAAAGTTGTCGGGGGATGCAACCAAAGTCTCACGTTGACTAGATAAGAAGAAGATATAATGAGGTTTTTTTTTTTTTTTTTTTTTTTTTTTTTTTTTTTTTGTACGGATGACCCAATTCGCGAAGCGTAATCCAAGATAACGAGTACATAAATGATATGGACAATCTCCGTTGGTTTGAGACATTTTAGATGATTCTAAAAACAAAACCACAAGAGTTTATGTCCAAAATAGATAATATCATATCATTGTGAAGATATGTGAGGAAGCCCTATAATGTCATCTAAATCAATTAGATCAAGAATAATTAAAGCTATAAAAATAGTTCACAAAGCATATGTTATTAAATACCTTCAAAACTTAAATGTTTGCTACTCCTTGAGCAAATGAAGTTGAATTAAAAATGGTCTACCCCTAGTACTTCATGCATAAAATATAACTCCAACCTCATATGTTCTAATAAATATAAGGCTAAATTATAAATATAAAAAAAACCTGAACTATGGGGTTTATTTAAAAAATGGTCATGAACTTTAAAAAGTTTAAAAAATACTCCTGAACTTTAAAAAATGTTTCAAAAATATCATTGTTGTTAATTTTTGGATGAAAACTGCTAAAGTTTCCGTTTCATTAATACTCTTGAACTTTCAAAAAAATTAAAAAAATAACCTTATTGTAAAATGCTTTTTTTTTTCTTCTCTCACCGTAAATTCTTCCTCCATGAAAATTAATGAGAAACTTTACCTATTTGTCATGTATTCATACCCTAGAACTTTTCTTCTCTTTAACACATCATCCCAAGAGTTTGACTAGATTTTCAGCAAGAGTATTTTTGAGACATTTTTAATGGTTTTAAGGTTTCCATCCACAAGTCAACAGCAAGGGTATTTTTGAAACATTTTCTTAAGGGGCAGTTGCAAGAATAGAAAAAATAAAAATGAAATTTGCAAACATGTCATCAGTTTTTTTATGTTGCAAATATAACAAAAAAAAAAAAAAGTGGGCCCAACCTAAACATTAAAGTTGAAAAGTCAAAAAGGCCCTTAAAAAACACGTTAGAAGTGGGAAGTTAATTAAAAAGTAAAAGTAATCGGATCCCAATTTTTTTATTGGACCGAATACCCGTTTAGGTTTAATGGGCTCTGATACCATAATAGATTACATCCAATTGGCTATGAGTGGAGTGACCCTTATGGGGCTGTTTGGGGCGCTAAATTGGTTATAATATCTGGTGGTTATTATAATCTGGCAATTATTATAATCTGTGGTTATAATAATCTGTGTTTGGGGTGCAGATTATTATAGTCTGGGATAAAATAATCTGTGTTTGGGGTGCAGATTATTTTAATCTAGGATAAAATAATCTGTGTTTGGAGTGTTGATCTGTTTTAAGATGAGGTTCTGAATCAAAGGTTCAAACTGACTGTTTTCTTTTTCTAGTTTTTTTTTTTTTTTTTTTTTTTTTTATGATATACAATACTTTGATTTGATTTAGGGTTATGCTTTTTTTTTTGTTACAAAGCAAAAAAGTTTAGGTTTTGGTATAGAAAAATCATATTAGTTAACTTTTAGTATTGCCAAAATAAAATTTGTAAATGTTTAGTTCAAAAATCATATTAGTTTTTTTCTTTTTTTTTATCAATAAAATCATTTGAAATAAACTTGAGTGTGGTAAATATAATTTCGTTTGAATGTTTTTTTTTTTAAGTTGATTAACCTTCGATGTTGTCAACGACTTTTCCGGCAACCTTTGATGTTTTTTTTCTTTATTTTTATTTTTTATATTTTTCAAAATGAAATTGAGAAGAAATATGGAAAAAAAATTTGTGGCCGGAAAAGTCATCGGCGATCGCCGAAAAAGTCGTCGGAAACTTCGCCGGCTGACGGCGGCCGTCGGAAAAGTCAAGGAGTCGCATGCAAGAAGTGAGGAGATAGTTACTGTAGTGGGTTGAATAATGGTTACTGTAGAAAATGGATAAAATAATCGGGGTTTAAAATAACCCACCTCACCAATTATTTTTGTTGGTGCCCCAAACATTGAATAGGTTATAATAAGGGGGTTATTATAACCTATTCAGTGCCCCAAACACCCCCTATATATCTTATAAATGGTGAGGTTTTCACTTATCTTTTCAATGTGGGATCGTCAACAATAATCGGGTATATCAATGTTATTAATTATTTGAGTAATATAACAAAAGAGAAACATTTCATTTAAAATAGGTAAATAACACAACACAATTCAATAAAGAAAAAATAAAACATAAAAAATATAAGTAAAGAAAAGTAATATATCAAGTATATCATCGGTATATCAGCATTCATATATCAAGTTGTATCATTCATATATCAATACTCATAATTAGGTATATCAAAGGTTATACTTATCAAATTCAGTATATATTCAATATATTAGGTATATCAAATTTGATATATCAGTTTAACTGATATACTTTATATTTCGTATATCAGATATACTACTAATATACCATTTGATATACCAACAAGGGTAAGATTGAAATAATAAAAAAATCGAAAATCAGATTTTAAAAATTTTGTTATATTTGCAAATCTAAAAAAAGCATAGCTAAATTTGCAAATATCCTAATGTTGTTTGCTACCCATTGCAATTTCCCTTTTTTTAAAGTTTACGGGTATTTTTGAAACTTTTTAAAGTTCAGGGACATTTTTGAAACAAACCGGCCCATAGTTTAGGGGTGTTTTTTTTTTTATAATTTAGCCTAAATATAAGATCATTCACACAAAGTTAATTTGAGTGTTAGTTGACTAACGAAAAGATGACGTGACATGTCGATGTGACAAATTTTAAATGAGGTGGGCAAATTTTATTATTTTATATTAATTTTTTAGATTACATGACATTTTTTTTTTTTTTTTACCTTCTCCAATCTCCATCATCCTTCCTCCCTCCCACCCTTCTTTTTCTTTTTCTCTTTCTAATCGTCTCGTTCTATAGTTGTATATAATCCAAATATATATAGTATAATGTCATAAGTTGTATATTATAATTCTTGACCTTCTAAAAATTTAGAACCAAGATTACAATGGTTTTTTTTTTTTTTTTGGGAAGTACCAAGATTACAATGTTTATAGTGTATTGTTTACTGTTTTTAATAATATACAGACTTGCACAAGGATAGAAATATACCACGCCTCAAGAAAATATTCAGTACTATTTATTTAGTTTCCGTTTGATAACAATTTGGTTTTTAGTTTTTGAAAATTAGACTTGTTTTCTTTAAATTTCCTTACCATGGTTTTCATTTTTATCAAAGACACATTTGAATTCCTAACCAAATTCTAAAAACAAAAACAAGTTTTTGAAAACTATTTTTTTTTTCTTTTTAGTTTTTAAAAATTGAATTAGTTTTTGAAAACATGAGAAGAATGTAGATAAAAAAACAAAGAAACTTGGAGTTGGAAATAATGTTTATAAGCTTAAAAACCAAAAACAAAAAATCAAATGGTTATAGACCTTATTTATTTATTTTTTGAGTACCTGATGGTATATATCTTAACAAACTGAACTATGCTTAGATCGAGGAAAACATTCAATATTATTATTGTAGGGACTCCTATTAATAATAAATCTTGTAATTAGTAGATATATTTTATTTTTTTTATAGGACATCCACTTTAATTTTTCATATATTTTAATTGCTGAGGGTACTTCTTTTTCATTTATATTTGGAGAGGTTTTTCTTTTTTTCCCTCTTTCTCTTTAATCACTTGGAAGATTTTGTTTGCTTCTTCTTTACAGAAAGTGTTCGAATTCCTTGGGTGTTGTAATTTTGAAGATTAACTTTAACCTCAATGAACTAAAGTTTGAAATGATTCTTCATTTGCTTTGCTAGCTGTCAATTTTATGCAAACAAAGTTTTCTAGTTTTCCATATATTATCATTCCACTTTTCTCGATAGTTGAAAAACAAGATTGTTCCCAAAACTATTCTTAGAAACGTGATAAGATGAGCAGTGTTCATATTATGATTCACAAATCCGTAATTTTAGAAGTATAATGTCATTTGTTCTACAAGGTTATATACATGAATTTGATTCACAAAAACAATCTTATAAAGTCATGTCTCGACTAATTTTTCTTTTTGAAAATAGTTTCCAAACCAACCATATAATAATTCTTATGCGTAATTAAATTAACCCAAGATTTATTTTCCTTAATTTTCTTATTTTCCCCTCATTGTATATAGTTTATTAATAAAACTATAAAAAGTAATGATCACTCCTAATTCCAATATCTATATAATTGATATTCCATTATGAATTATGATTTAAAATTGAGATTTTAGTTAGTTAAGGTCGCGTTTGATAACCAGATTTTTGGTTTTTGGTTTTTGAAAATTATATGCTTGTTTATTTCCTACCATAGCTTTCATTATCTTAGTTAAGGTTGTATTTGAATTCCTAGCCAAATTTTAAAAACAAAAACAAGTTTTTGAAAATTTGTTTACAAAATCGTAGGTTCTAATTCTGACTCCCACTTTTGTGATTGTGTCGTTGTATTAACAAAAAAAAATGGAAGAAAAACAAGGAAGTACACATGGAGTAAAAAAAGAAAAACCTAACAAAGAAGAGGTACGGACAATAATAGAAAAAACAAAAAATGGAAAAAGAAGTAAAGACAATAATGAGACAACAAAGAAGTAAGATGGACCTACTTAAACCATGTGTTTAACTTAAAGCTCAAATTTAGCAGTACACATTCTTTTCTTTAGACAAGAAGAACATTAGTTTCCTTCACACTCTTTTCTTTCAGTCTCTTCTTGAAGATTTCTTTGTGTATAAATATTACAAACACTTCCAGTTAACAGCACAAGCAAACTAAATCAAACTTCTTTAATTCTCTTCTATTTTCTCTTACTCTCTCCACCCAAAAACCATGACCACTGCACTCAAGGCACCCACAGCTGCACCTGGCTTGCTGCATTCTAAGCAGTCATCCACCCCCAAGGAGGAGGGGAGCATGAAGCATTACTCCGACGACCTCGTCACCGGACACATTTACGCCAAACATCGCGACGACGATACTACCAAAATTGATCTCCCAAATTACATTTCAGTGATTGAAAATATTATCGCTACTGCTGATCGAATTACCGATACCGTTCATCGGGTAAAAATACGACATTTATACACAAATACATGTTCTTTCTTTTTTTTGGCCTTAAATTCTACTTGAAGTAATTTTCTTTTTGTGATGAATAAGTATACATGGTTGTATTCATGTAGGGAGCTGAAGGGCGTCTGGTGTACTCAGACGAAATGTTGGCATCCAATGCTGTGATCGAGCCTCCACTATGTACCCTTCATCGTATCTCCAGCGAGGTCATAGTTCATAAAATTTAATTATTAGGATCGTCCTTGATAACTATTTGTTTTTTGGTTTTTGTTGTAAAACACTGTCTCCACTTATAAGTTTCTTGGTTTTGTTATCTACATTTTTTCCATATTTTCAAAAACCAAGCCAAGTTTTGAAAACTAAAAGAGGTAGTTTTGAAAATTTTGATTTTGTTTTTGGAATTTGACTAGCAATTCAAATATGCCCTTAACAAAAATGAAAACCATCCCAAGAAAATTGAGAGAACAGGCTTAATTTTCAAAAACTAAAAACCAAATGGTTATGAAACGGGACTTTAGTTGTTGGTTTTTTTCTTTCTCTTACAATTAAGTTTGTTCATTAACTATATATAATTGGTGTTTTTTTTTTTTTTTTTTTTTGCAAACTATTTCTTTGTTTTATTTTGCACTTTTTAACAACTCATTAGAAAATGATTGGAAAATTTTATATTAAATTATAAATTTAGTCTTAGAACTTTCAAGTGTGTACCTATTTCTTTGGTTCATTGTCTAAAATAATTCTTAGAATTTTTTAGTTTGTGTCTATTTATACCCTCAACTTAAAGTCCCATTGGACATGAAATTCATTTTTATATCTAATATATCAACTCATTTTTAAACTTAATGAATACATCAGGAATCTATTAGACAATTACAAAATTGAAAGCTTATCTAACAATATTAGATATTTTCAAAGTTTAAGAATCTATTAAACATTTTTTTGTTAGAGTTCATAATCTTTTAAATATACAAACTTGAAAGTTAAAACGAATGCTTTTAAGTTAGGATTTCGAAGATAGGTTTTGTTAGCAAATTAAAATTGTCCATTAACCAACATGATTTTAAACTTTGCCTGCATCAATAAAAAAAACAACACAATCTTTACATTGATCCATTTTAACATGCAATTGAAATTAATTAAAATTGGAATGTTATTTCCTCAGCTATCATGCAAGCCTCCGGGGATAGAAAAAGCACACGAGACCACACTAGAAATCTTCGAAATATTGAGTAATTATCCATGGGAAGCCAAGGCAGCTCTCACTTTGTTAGCCTTTGCAACTGATTATGGAGACTTATGGCATCTCCACCATTACTCCCAAGCTGATCCTTTGGCTAAATCTTTGGCAATTATCAAGCGAGTTGCTTCTTTGAAGAAGCACTTAGACTCACTTCGATACCGACAAGTGCTTCTCAACCCCAAGAGTCTCATCCAAAGCTGCTTACTGGCCATCAAATACATGAATGAAATTAGAGAATTCTCCAAATATGATGTCAAGGAACTTCCTGAATTGCCTTCTGCTCTTCGTCAGATTCCACTGATCACTTATTGGGTCATACACACTATTGTTGCCTCTAGAATCGAGCTCTCCAGCTATCTCAGTGACTCTGAGTAAGTAATTTTATCCATATACCCTTTCGAAACCTCTAGTTGTTAAAATGAATGAATACCTCACAATTTATAAGACTCATGAATTACGTTTTGAAATAGAACTCTATGTTTATCTAATATGGTATCAGAATCCATAAAGCCCAAATGGGTATTCGGTTAAAAAAATGAGATTTAATTCAAGAATGGTGAACCTAAAGAGGTACCATCTTCAGGAGGATCCCACATCGGAAAAATGAATGGATACCTCACAATTGATAAAATGGATTACTTCACTTATGACCAATTTGTTTTCCCTCTCTTCCTTTTTGATATATAGTGGATGCTAGATGGAACCCTATATTTATCTAGTACTCTCTTTTACTTTATTAATTCATTACAAATGTTTTTTCAGGAACCAGCCACAAAGATATTTGAACGAATTGGCTGAGAAGATCGCCATCGTTCTCGCCGTACTTGAAAAGCATCTCGATGCCATAAGAGAACAACACGGTCGAATACTTCATAATCTTCATTGATATTATTGAATGTGAATTTGATATTGGTGTGTGACAGGAAAAATAACATTATATTTGTTGTGATTTGATTCAGAGGAGGTTGATCTCTACAGGTGGCTGGTCGACCACATTGAGCATTATCACACTGACATTACATTAGTTGTTCCCAAACTCCTCAGCGGCAAAACTGAAACCAAGCCACTCATCGATGGCTCCACCCTAAGAGAGGTGAGCGTTCAAGAAAGTTTGTCAGGGAAGAATGTGATATTGGTAATCTCTGGATTGGATATCTCAGATCATGATATCAGAGCTCTTCATCAAGTTTATAATGAATTGAAACTCAGAGACCATACGTATGAGATTGTTTGGATTCCAATTATCCCAGAGCCTTATCATGAAGAAGATCGCAAGAGATATGATTACTTGCGATCTACAATGAAGTGGTATTCGATACAATTCACTACAAAAATTTCTGGCATGAGATATATTGAAGAGAAGTGGCAACTCAGAGAGGATCCATTGGTTGTTGTACTAAACTCACAGTCTAAAGTGGTATTCACAAATGCAATTCATTTGATTCGAGTTTGGGGAAGTGAAGCAATCGATTTTACACATGAAAGAACCAAGACTTTACTGAGAAAAAATTGGCCCGATTCAACCCTCGTCAAATTCACACACCAACCAAGATTGCAAACTTGGGTATGTTATATATAACATGTGTGATCTCATTTTAATGTGCATTTCTATATGCTAATTTTTTGTGTTGATATGTACTCTTTCAAACAGATCAAGCAAGAGAAAAGCATCCTATTTTATGGAGGAAACCCAGCTTGGATCCAACAATTTGAAGAGAGAGTAGAAATTTTGAGAAATGATCCTTTGGTAATCGATGGGGGTTCGTTTGAGATCGTACGCATAGGAAAGGATGCGAAAGGAGAGGATGATCCTGCACTTATGACTCGTTTTTGGGCCACGCAATGGGGTTATTTTGTAGTCAAGAGTCAGATACTTGGCTCGAGTGCGAGTGAGACAACGGAAGACATCTTAAGGTTGATTTCTTACCAAAATGAAGATGGTTGGGTTGTTCTTACCGTAGGCTCAGCACCTGTGCTAGTTGGTCGTGGCATTTTGATTTTGAGAATGCTAGAGGAGTTCCCCAAATGGAAGCAAACTTTGCGCCTGAAAGGTTTTCCTGATGCTTTTAGAGAGTACTTCAATGAGTTGGCTCTCAAGAGTCACCAATGTGATCGAGTAATTCTTCCAGGATTCAGTGGATGGATTCCTATGATTGTCAATTGTCCTGAATGTCCTCGTTTCATGGAGACTGGTATTAGCTTCAAGTGTTGCCATGGAGGTGCTCATATGTGAGGACTGTTGCATCCATTGATCTGAACTGCTCGGAAAGTCGATCGCGTATCCCTATTTTTATTACGTTACACACTACTAGCTACTACTACTATAATGAATGATGGTATCATTTGGTTCATATGGTTTTATGCAATTTTATATTAAAATCGAGTCCATTAGGTCTCGTTCTTATTATTGATCATGTGTATGGTTTATATTATTTAAGATAAATGGTCATCGAGTCTTTCCTTAACTTCGATGAATGAGAAGTACTTTATTTTATTTACTGCTTTTGATTTACATCCTTAAAGAAAAAATCAAGATTATAGTTATTTCATTTTTATTGTTTGTATCTAAAAATTTAAAATAGTGAATTACAAAAAAAAAAAAAAAAAAAAAAAACCAAATCTCTCTCTTTAAAGGAAAAAAAAGGGTTAAATTATCAAAAATACTCTCGAGCTATGAGGTTGGTTTCAATTATACTCTAAACTTTCAAAAGTTTCATTTTAGCTCTCGAAGTTTGAATTTGTTTCAAAACAACTCTTGAAGACATTTTTTCGTTAAATTTATAGACGGAAAATGACATGTTTACATATGTGTATTGTTGCTTATGTGAACATATTTGAACATATACGTGGAAAAAATAATAAAAACACATTCAAACACACATAATTTTTTGTGCATAAATTTAATAGAAAATATCTGCATAATGGTCATTTTGAAACAAAATTCAAACTTCGAAGGCTAAAAGGAAACTTTTGAAAGTTTAAGGGTATAGTCGAAACCAACCTCATAGTTCAAGGGTATTTTTGAGAATTTAACCAAAAAAATTTAACAAAAATGTTGGGAGCGCGACCAAAGTCCCACAGGCTAGATAAGGGGATGATCATAAGTGTATAAGAAAAGACATGTATCTTCATTTGTATGAGGCCTTTTGGGGTGAACCAAAAGCAAAGCCATGAGGGCTTATGTCCCAAAGTGGACAATATACATCATACTGTTGTGGAAATATGTGGTTGTCTGGTAGTCTCTTACAAAAAAAAAAACATATAACATTAAAGGAGAGGGAAGGGGCGTTTAAGTTCACTCACTATTTTTTTGAAACATATAACATTAAAGAAGAGGCAAGGGGCGTTTATACGTTCACTCACTATTTTATTTGTTTTTTTTTTTTTTGTGATAACGTAGGGATAAGGGATTGAACCTCTGATTTCTTGGTCAAAGTGACTTCTTGGTCAAAGTACAAGACTTGTGCTAGTTGAGTCATGCTCTTGTCGGCCATTTACAATTTTATTTGTTAAGTTCAACAAATGTAATGTAGGAGTGTAATTAAATTCATTTTCATCATTAAAAGTAGAAATAATTTTTTCTTCATAATGTTATAGAATCAACTAAATTTTCAAACTTCATTCCAATAATCGACATATTAACAAAGTAGCCAATAGAAAAAAGAAAGCTCTTAGCGTAAAGGAATGATGTTGGTGTGAACAAGGGAGTCTTTTTTCAGTATTGAGTCAAAAAGGGCACAAAGAATCAAGATTCTAATAACAGTAAAAGAGAAGAATCAGCCGTGAACTAGGAAATTATGAGCTGAGTAAGTTTGCTATCAAAAGTAGAATAATGTAATTTACGATTTCATTTTAACTTTAAGGGTATAATTATGATGAAAATTTCCTCCAAGTGAGGAAAGAGAATCAGCGAGTCAGTGTTGTCAATACAAGTGTAACTCAACAAGAATAAGATAGAATATAAATTAAAAATTAGTGATTTTGGACTAGCGATCAAGATTATTGTAAAAATCATTTCCAACATGCTTTAATTCTACCTCACATTCTTGAAAAAAAAAAGTTTTTCTTTGTGAGAAAAAAAGTTTGGAATGAGTGGAAGTTATATAGCATATGTTATCTGTTATAGGCAACTTTGGACCACCCCGATGTACGAGGAGCTGACGAGGACAATCGGGGGGAAATCGGGCTGGAAATCGGGCCAAGGAGGCGGAGCCGGTAAGCGGGACGGGCCAAGGCCGAAGGGGTCGGGTTTTTGACCCGACCCCATGCTCGGCCTCGGCCCATGGCCGAGGCCGAGCACATGGTCGGCCTCGGCCATGGGCCGAGGCCGACCCTTGCGGGCCGAGCTCGTTTGGTCCCGTCTGGTCCCCACCGCCTCTGGATGCCCCGGTTTCGCCTGGTTTGACCTAAAACGCCTCCGAAACCCTAAAAAGGCTAGGAGGATGAACAGGTATTTATATCCCTCCTCGCCACTGAAGAGGGGATCCCGAATTCCATCCCTAAGCTATATTCTCTATTCTCTGTTTTCTGCTCTTGCTCTTACTTTTCCACGCCCTACCGTTCTGTTTGCTGACTTAAGCATCGGAGCCGGTGTGGCGAGCACCACACCGGTGTGCAGGTTTACCGTCTTGCAGGCCACGTCTTCCCCCCTCAACTACAAATTTACCGTTGGTGGCACGTGAAGGTCAGGTGAGATCCTCTGACCAAAATCGACCATCAACATTATCTATCATAATATGTAAACCAATTTTTTCTAATGTTCCGAATATTTTTAGATTGAATTAAATTTTGTTCATTGATTGTTCTATATTAGTTTATATCACATGATTAAAATAATAGTAATGCCCATAACAATATTTAAATAAATTTAATCGAGATTTGAAAGAGAGAGTCTAAAGCTAGTATCAACATATATATACAAGATTTTGAGAATGATGATGTTAACCACGTACTCCCATTGTAACAACACTTAAAAATCATATCATTCAAATATGTAACATATTATAGAAGGTTTTGTGAAGATGTTTTAACATGTGCCCTAATGAGCATACATGAGGTCCAACAAAAGGGGCCAAAGGGCAACATTATTTAGTAGAATATGCAAGTAGTACTTGTAGGTATGGAAAAATTCAAGATTGATATGGTTACCATGTGCCCTAATGGGCATACATGATATACAACCAAGGGAACAACACTATTATTTAGTATAATAATATGGTAGTG
This sequence comes from Luffa acutangula, assembly GCA_036850905.1. Taxonomy (NCBI): domain Eukaryota; kingdom Viridiplantae; phylum Streptophyta; class Magnoliopsida; order Cucurbitales; family Cucurbitaceae; genus Luffa; species Luffa acutangula. The sequence continues at coordinate 46,493,347 of CM072098.1, read as the reverse complement.
GTATAGTAAATTGATCAAACTTCTGCAGCATTCAGTTTCTCATTTGTTAACACCGCGACCGTGGCAACAGTTGAAGTTAATACCAGTCTCCATGAAGCGAGGACACTCAGGACAATTAACTGTCATAGGAATCCATCCACTAAAACCTGGAAGAGTTACTCTTTCACATTGATGAGTCCGAAGAGCCAACTCATTGAAATGATCTCTGAAAGAATTGGGGAAATCTTTTATATTCAAATTCCTTTTCCATTGGTTAAAATCTCCAAATACTGCCAAAATCAAGTTTCCACGACCCACAAGTAGAGGTGCTGAGCCAACACATAGAATAGCCCAACCATTTTCATTTTCATAAGATATCAGTCGTAAGATGTCTTCTGTTGTTTCACTCGCACTCGAACCTGTTAGTTGACTTTTGATTATAAAGTAGTCCCATTGTGTGGTCCAAAAACGAGACATATATGTAGGATTGTCTTCTGCTTTCATATAACTTCCTATACGCACAATCTCAAAAGTAATTCCACTATCTTTCATCGATCTATCATTCTTGATGTCCACCACTTTCTCTTCAAACCGTTGGATCCAACCAAGATCTTTCCCTCCATAAAATATAATACTCCTTTCCTGATCGATCTAATAAAAAGAAGAATTGATTTTATAAATCTTATACGTATATATCATTTTTTGAAAATATGAATCAATACTTGATACTTAGCTGCCCAACCAATGGGTAGGAATCTTCCAACCCCACCATTAAATTTTTCACAATCGAGAGACACATATAAAATGAAAAAAAAAATTGAAACTTTTTTACTCTCTCGTAATTGTCAAAATTTCAATAGTAGTAGTAGAAAGATACCTATCCACGCTATGCAACCAAGTAATTTTCAATAAAAAAAAAAATTACATACCCAGCTTTGTAACCTCGGTACGTCGCTGAATTTGACAAGGGTCGATTCGGGCCAATTCTTTCTCAACAAAGCATTTGCCCTCTCATGGGAAAAAGGAATGGCATGAGTTCCCCAAACACGAAGCAAGTGAATTGCATTTGAAAATTTCACTTTTGATTTTGAGTCAAGAACAACCATCAAAGCATCATCTCTAAGTTGCCAAATCTCTTCCAAAAATCTCAATCCAGCAATCTTTGTAGTATATTGAACTGCATACCATTTCATTGTTGACCTCACATACTCATATCTCTTACGACTTTCTTCCTCAAAATGTTCCGAAGCAATCATAGGAATCCACACAATCTTATAATCATCCTCTCTTTTCAATTCATCGTACACTAAATTGAGAGCTCGAATATCATCATTAGAAATTTCCAATCCAGAAATAAGTAAGATCACATTCTTTTCTCTCAATGCATCTTCAATTCTTTCCTATAAATATATAACACATTGCTATTAATCATAAAATATATATATAAAAAAGAATGTATATGTTGGGATTAAATAATAATGTGCATGACTGACCTCTTTTAGAGTGGAACAATTTATTAAAGGCTTAGCTTCAACCTTGCCTTCAAGCAGCTTAGAGATGACAAGTGTTATATCAGTAGGAAACTGGTCAATATGATCAATAAGCCACCTATATAGATTAATTTCTTCTGCATAACAGAAAATTAAAAGCATTTTCAAGATGGGTTTTAGTTGAAAAATATGAAGAGATTCAAGGAAATTGACATTTAATTGACCTAGTTGTTCTTGAAAATTGTTCAAATGGTCTTCAAGTATGTTGAGGATGGCATTGAGTCTCTCACTCAATTCATTCAAGTATATTTGTGATTGACTCCTGAGATTGTACAAAGAACCATGGTTAGCCATTAGACATCACAAAATCAAGTAGGTTAGCTCAATTAGAGAGCCTGTTCGGTAATATTCTCGTTTCTCATTTCTACGAGCCATTGTTTCTTGTTTCATCTTTTTTATAAAGATAAACAGAACAGTGTTTGACAACTATTTATTGTTCATGTTCTTTGAAATTTTAAATTAAAAATGTAAAATGTTTATATGAAAATTAGTTTTCGAAGTTAAATATCTAAGACTCTATTTGGTAACCATTTCGTTTTTGAAAATTATGCTTGTTTTCTCCAATTTTCTTACCATGGTTTTCATCTTTGTTAGGTGCACATTTGAATCCTTAGTCAAATTCTAAAAATAAAAACAAGTTTTTGAAAACTATTTTTTTTTTTTTTTTTAAACTTGACTTGGTTTTTCAAAACATGGAAAAAGGGTAGATGAAAAGACAAATAGTAGTGTTCATAGGCTTAAATTTCAAAAACCTAAAACTAAAAATCAATTTGTTATCAAATGGGGTCCAAAATTTTTATGTTATATATTTATTTTGAATTATTTATTATGATGAAATAATATTTCTATTTATGGTTTTGGTGGTTTTTGCCAAAACCATAAATAAAAAACGAGAAACTTGATTTTGTTGTTTCTAAAATTTCTACCTAACTTTGGAAATTTAAAAACGAGAAACGAGAAACAAGAACAGGTAAATTTAAAAACGAGAAACGAGAAACAAGAACAAATCATTAAAGACTTACGTTTCTTAAAAAATTGAAAAAAATAAATAGAAAACGAGAAACAGAAACGTTACCAAACGAGATATAATCTGAACTTACTCGGTGTTAGTCAGGTAGCTGGAGATTTCAGTGCTAGAAGCCACAATAGTGTGTATAACCCAATAAGTAAACAGTGGGATCTGACGAAGAGCAGAAGACAACTCAGGAATTTCCTTGGAATCATATTTGGAGAAAAGTCTTATTTGATTCATGAGTTTAATCACTTGCAAGCACAAGTGAATCAAACTCCTTGAGCTGAAAACCACTTGTCGATACTTGATTGAGTCCAAGTGCTTTTTCAGAGAAGTGGTCTGGTGGATGTTTGCCAAGGACTTGGCAAGTGGGTCAACATGAGAGTAATTGTTAAGGTGCCATATAACTCCATAATCAGTAGCAAATGCTGCAAGAGTCAGAATTGCCTTAGCTTCCCATGGATAGCTAATCAATATGTCAAGGATTTCAAGAGTTGTTTGATGAGATTTCTCTATCCCAGGAGCCTTGAAAGCCAGCTGATAAGAACAAGAAAAAAATATCATTATAATTTTAGTTCATTAACCACGATCGAACAAAACTTGTGTGTATTTTTGTTCGTCTATTTTTATTGCATTTAATAAATAAATAGATCTTTCTAAAATATTGTGCTACTGAAAATACGTAACATCGAAAAGTTCGTAGAGACAGATGTATAGACAACTATTTTCATTATCTATGCGTTGAAAAGTGGATAAAGTTAACAAGGACTCATGTGGTAAAGAAAAAAGCATTTCATATCATCATATTTCTTGTTTGTTTTGTTACTTTTGTAGGGAAAAAGAAAAAAAGTGGTACTTATTTTCTTCTTTTATATTTTTCTGTTCTAAAAGAAATTGAGTAAAACATGAAAGTTTCACTTCATAATAACCTTTTTGGAAATGAAATATTTGACATTCAACGTTCAATTCCTGATTTTCAAAAAAGTTGAAATAAGCCACAGTTTAATCAATATTTTGAATAATAAAAAAAACAAGAAATTGAGTTTTTTTTTCCCTAAAATTTGTGCACAATTTTTGAAATGTACATCACTAAAAACATGAGATGAAAATTAAGAAAAGGTTGTGAAATGTACTTCATATATTTCTAGTAATTTAGATCACCGATGGATAACCATTTGGTTTTGGTTTTTGGTTCTTGAAAACTATATATGTTGTTTTCTACTAATTTTCTTACAATGGTTTTCATTTTTTTTTAACACACATTTGAATTCTTATCCAAATTCCAAAAACAAAAACAAGTTTTTGAAAACTATTTTTTCCAGTTTTAAAACTTACTCGGTTTTTGAAAACATGAGAAAAAGGTAGATGACAAAACAAATATACTTATGGGTGGTAGTAGTGTTTATAGAATTAAGTTTAAAAAATAAAATGGTTATCTAACAGGACCTTATAAGCAAGTGATAGAGAGCTTGAAAGGAGCTATTCGGGTGTATTTTTTTTAAAAAAAATATATTGAAAAAGAAATTTATGCATTAAAATTTTTGTGTAGTGTTAGATAATTTTAACAAATGATTCAGAAATACTTTCTATTTTTCCCCTCATATTTTAGGTATTATTTTATCTCCATATTTATATAGATAACACACATAAAAACAATGAATTTTTTTTTTTTTTTTTTTTTTTTTTTTTTTTTAATTTAATGAAAACCATTTTTCAAAATATTATCCCTAAAATCTTGAACAGGCATATTATAGATTGAGATAGTTGATATTATAATATATAAATGGTTAAATTCTAATGATTGCATAAACCATTTAGTTATATCTTTTTATACCAAATTCAAAATAAGTATAACTCATCGGTAATTAACATATGTACTTTCTTGTCGAGGTTTGAGGTTCAAATCCACCTACGTACCTCATTTGTTATGCTAAAGAAAACTCTTTGATAATATTTATATAACTATGTAGTATCATTAACCTAAACTTTTTTTAAAAAAATAATATCATTAACCTAAACTAATCTATAAATTATATAAGTTTGGGATAATTTCGAATATAAATAACCTTGATAGAAACTTTCTGAAGAATATCAACTGGTGGATCAATTGTCACATTAGCTTTCATGGAATCTTCCGAGTATATCACCCGTCCTTCATGGCCCTATAACCAACAACAACATATATATAAATTCTCCTAATTCAAATCATTTTAAAAATACAAACAAGTAAGAAACTGAAGGAGAGACAAATGGATATCAAAATTTTGTGTTACTCGAGAAGCAGCTTCGCTGATTTGATCAACATTCCCAAAAACACTTTCGAGAAATGAAATGTAGTTATTAACATCAATTCTGGTCGTATCATCGTCTCGGTGCTTAGAATATATATGACCTGTAACAACATCGTCGGATAAGGTTTTCAAACTCAACTCTTCCTTGTGAGTTTGCTGCTTGGGATGGGGCAAAGGGGTGGAGGGAATTTTGGGAGCTAGGACAGACATGGTTGTAGAAGGCTAAAAGATTGGAGATCTTGTCTGAAAGAGGCAAAGGGGAATGTTTTGTCTGTGTGTTTTGTTGCCCTAACATGGCATGAGCTATTTATAACCATTTGAAATGGAAAGAACATAAAAGGTAAAGACAACAGAAAAACTACTGTTTATGGTCTAAAGAATCATATATATGAAGATTGAGCTTTAATAAATTACCTAAGTGGGGCCATCTTTGCCTTCGATTGCACGAATACCTATAAATTATGAAAACTAGAAATTCTTCAAAGTCAAATATTATACTTTATTTCTTTTCAAAAAATATACATATAATATTCAATTGATATTAGACTTGTAAAGTTAGTTATGAAGTTCATACCCACCATTAGTTCCTTTTTTATTTTTTATTTGGAAAATTGATGACTAATTGTAGATGTTTTTTTCTTCGTTAAATTATTATTAAAAATACTACTGAACTATGGGATTGGTTTCAATTATATCTCTAAACTTTGAAAAGTTTCATTTTAATTTTTTTCGTTTGAAATTTGTTTCAAAACATCATTTGAAAGCCTTTTTCTGTAAAATTCATAGATAAAAAATGACAAGTTTGCATGTGTATTGTTGCTTATATGAACATATTTGAACATATATATTAAAAAAAATTAAATAAATAAAGACACATACAAACATATTGTTTTTTGCCCATGAATTTAATGGAAAATGTCTTCAAGGGTTGTTTTTTAAACCGACTTCAAACTTCAAGGGTTAAAATGAAAATTTTCAAAGTTAAGGGTATAGTTAAAACCAACTCCATAGGTCAAAAGTATTTTTAATACTTTTATTAACATTTTTTCTTTTATCTAGACTGGTATATGTGACTCTTTTGTTTATGTTGGATATATTTTTTACCTACTATACTAGGTCGGGTATTACACGGTTGAGTTCGACACTCTTTTACTTGCTTCGTTTTATGGCTACTTTCCTTGATATGTATGTGTAACGGTCAGTTTTTGGTTTAGAAGAAAAAAAAAAGAAAATAGGGGAGGGAAAGGCGGGCACTAGCTCGGTCAAAAGAGGGAAAATGGGAAAATGGGGGGAAATTTTCCCCCCAAAATCGGTCAATTGACCATTTAAAAAAAAAAAAAAAAGAAAAATCAGAATCCATTTCTCTCTCCCCGATACTCACTCTCTCTCCCTCTCACGAAATCTCTCTCTCGACAATCCCTCCCTCTCTCGCGTCTCCTTCTCTCCCTCACAGCCCCCTCTCTCTCTCCGTTTGCAACCTCACCGCCGCCGCCTTCAGCTCACCACCGCCGTCGCTCGCGCCGCCGCCGGTAAGTACTTCGTTTCTCTCTCATTTTCGTTTCTCTCTCTCTCCCTCGTTTCCTTCTCTCTCTAACTAAGCTTCCTCTCTCCGTATGCAACTCAGTCCACCGTCGTTGCACTCCACCGTCGACGCCGCAAGCCGCCACCGCTCCGCCGCCGCCACGTCTCGTCGTCGTGCACGCCGCCGTCGCCGCGTTCAGATCTGGTTGTTCTTCGTCGCTTGGATCTGATTACCGCTGTCACTGCCTTAAGACAAATAATCACACGTCTCTTGTATGTTCGACGATTTCAGTTAGTGGGTAAGTGAGATTTAAGGTGTTTTGGTCGACTTAATGTTTTATTATGGATAACCACTGATTTTAGCTTCCAATTTCAAGGTGCCCGTAGCGTTTGGAGGTTGAGTTGTCGAAGTTGATCGACTTTGAACGGTTGGACAGCAAGCTAAGTTCTGCTTTGGTTGCTTGAAGTCTTGGAATTTAAAGGAAAATTGGTTAGAAGCCGATCAAGGATTTGTTGGGCTAGGTAAGTAGTTTTCTTTGGTTTATGTCGTATGCTTTGGAATCATGTGTTCATTATGTCACACCATGCTAGCATGAGATAAGTATGAATGGTTAGCCTTAAAGTTGGGGAACATGATTGTTATACTTTTGACCCGCTGCGCGACTGATAGTTGATATGTAGCCTTTGTTTGGGTTTTCATGCTCTAGTTTATTTTTCTTTGGAATTTATCATGCTTGCGTGGACAAGATTTAAGCATCAGTCTTTACTTGTGGAATGTAAATGGGCATGATGGGCTTCTTTTCAAGGCATGTCAATATGTGGTAATCTCGATATTCGCTATGACATATTTACTTTTGTATGGTTGGTTGGATAATCTATGGCTTGCCTTAGTGTTAAGATAATGGAGGATGGGATTAAATGGTCGTTGGAGTTGTGTATGGTTTGTGTATGCGAGGTCTGGCTCGTTATGGTTATAGGAGTGTATATTCTTATTTTCAGGTGCAAGGAAAAATTTTGGGTTCCCTCTGCGTATGTCGTTATGCTGCCGAATTTTCGGTAGCCTCATGACGGCTTAGGAATCATATTTACCTTGAGGGAAAGGATTAGGAAAGAGAAAGGAATAGGCTAGTGCCTTAGACGAGGGTCGTGTCAATTAAACACCTAGGACTGAGATGTAATAGACTGAAATGAGGGGCTTAATGGGCGGGACTTGGCTTCGCAGTCTAGGTGCCATTTACTAACTGTGGAAATAAATTCCTGACTTAAACCCATGAACGTCCCACCAGTGAAATGGTAGCTTAGAGTGCTACGCGCCCATTAGTGCCTTGAGGGATGAGACTTAGCTCCTCTGACTGGGTGCCATCTACCATCAGTAGGAGTAGAGACCTCCCAAAACTCCCACATGTGCACTATCAGTGAGTTGGCAAACTTATATATATATACAGGTGTACTAATTGAACACGAGACCCGAACTGCAGATAAATGAAATGAAATGAATGAGATTGAGATGACCTAACCCTTAGGCCCTTAACTCGAATAAATTATTAAAGCTTTTATTGCTGCAAGTGTCTTGAAGTATGGCTACTTACTGAGTATTTTCTTAAATACTCATTCTTTTCCCTTACATACACAGGTAGAGGTAAAGGTGTACAGAACGCGTGACGGAGAGCTACTGAGCCATGGATCTCCTTTAGGATAGTCTTCCGCATTTTTACATTTTGAAATTCTCCTTTTGAACTTGTATTGAATGATTTACGATTTATTCTGCTTTAAGTTTTGTTTGATTAACTAAAGGTTTCGTTTATTCCGTTTAAACTGGGATCCCAGGTTGAAAAGTTTTCGCAAAATTTCTATGTATGTTTTCCTTTAAATGTTATTTCCTTGCTGTTCTTAGAAGTAGAACGAAATGTATGTAGTAGCAGCCTTAGGGTCTAGGCATGAAAAGTAGGGTCGTTACAGTTGGTATCAGAGCTCTAGGTTATAGGTTCTGTAGACTGGTTTACATCGTAAACCTTAGGTATGTCCATGGCTTATCAGCAAGCATCCGGTCACGCCAGGTACACGTTTGATTACTTTGTAGCCTGCAATTGTTATGTATGTTTGAAAAAGGTTCATGTTGTGGGGAAAGTATGCATAAGGTTTTGTACCTGTCAATTGTTTAAAGGATTCAAGCCTGTTTAGTAAGATGATCAAATTTTTGTGAAACAGGTTTTGTAGCCTGTTTAGTAGTTTTTACTACTTATTCAAGTTTAGGATTTAATTTAATAAATTAAAAGTTATTTAAACTAAGTGTTAGAAATAAATTTCATTTTTTCTAAAAATAATAATAAATAGAATATATATAGGGTCAGTTGCAAGGATAGCAATATGGGCCAAAATAATTGCAAATCTAGCAACCCACAAAAAAAATTGCAAAAATGGCAAAATCTAATAGTTTGTGTGTTGCATTTACTAAAATACCCCTCCAGATTTTCTTTCACTGATAGAAAGTTTTTCTATCACTGATAGATTCTATCAGTGATAGAAAGATTTTCTATCAGTGATAGATTCTATCAGTGATAGAAATTTTCTTTCACTGATAGATTCTATCATATGATAGAAAATTTTTCTACTACTGATAGATTCTATCGGCGATAGATATTTTTCTATCACTTGTTCGGTGTTCTATCAGTGTTTGGTTGTTGCTATTTGGTTTTCTATCAGTGTTTGGTTTTTGCTTTTCAGTGTTTGATTTCTATAATCGTTCGTTTTTGCTTTATTTTTCAATGTTCGATTTCACCATGTATCACCATCGCTGATAGAAACAAAAGATCTTCTATCACTGATAGAAAAGTATTAGTGATAGAAAGATTTTCTATAACTCACGAAAAGTTTTTCTATCAGTCTTAGTGATAGAGATAGAAAGTTTTTCTATCACTCATAGAAAGATTTTATATGAATGATAGAAATTTTTTATATCACTCATAGAAAAAATTTCTATAAGTGATAGAAGATTTATATCACTAATAGGTTCTATCAGGGATTGAAAGATTTTCTATCAAGAGTTTTCTATCATTAATAGAATATCTTTCTATCACTGATAGAACAGTAAAAATTTCTATCAGTGATAGAAATCTTTTATCACTGATAGAAAGCTTTTCTATCGGTGATAGAAAGTTTTTCTATCACTTATAGATTATATCGGTGATAGAAAGATTTTTATGGGTGATCAGGGATTGAAAGATTTTTTATCAAAAGTTTTTCTATGATTTTCTATAAAAAGTTTTTTTTTTTTATCGTTGATAGAACCTATCAGTGATAGAAATCTTTTATCACTGATAGAAAGCTTTTCTATCGGTGATAGAAAGTTTTTCTATCACTTATAGATTATATCGGTGATAGAAAGATTTTTATGGGTGATCAGGGATTGAAAGATTTTTTATCAAAAGTTTTTCTATAATTTTCTATAAAAAGTTTTTTTTTATCGTTGATAGAACCTATCAGTGATAGAAATCTTTTATCACCGATGGAAAAAGTTTCTATTAGTGATAGAAATCTTCTATTCTATCAGTGATAGAAACTTTCTATCACTGATAGAAAATTTTTCTACCACTGATAGAATCTATCAGTCATAGAAATATTAGTGATAGAAACTTTCTATCGCCGATAGAAAATTTTTCTACCACTGATAGAATCTATCAGTGATAGAAATATCACTGATAAAAACTTTATTCTATCAGTGATAGAAACTTTCTATCACTAATAGAAACTTTATTCTATCAATGATAGAAACTTTCTATCACTGATAGAAAATTTTTCTACCACTGATAGAATCTATCAGTATTAAAAAGACTTTCTATCAGTAAAAAAAAAAAAAAAAAAAACTGACGAGAAAGAAGATGGGTACACAGGGGCAATTTAGGAATATAAAAAATTAATTCAAAAATTTTGCCATATTTGCAAATATTTTTAAAAATTGCTATATTTGTAATTATTTACCTTCATGTTGCCACCCATTACAATTATCCATATATATATATATATATATTTTAATCTACAGCATACCTAGTGGTTATCCTTTCAGAGAGTTAAAAGTTTTCGGTTTTTAAAAACAAATCTTTTTTATAACAATTTTGCTTTGCTTCTCACCTTTTTAAATAACGCTTTGAATTTTTTAAAAAAATAAATTTATGAAAATGACTATAGATAGTGAAAATTTATTGTGAAACCAGAGAAGTGTTTGAAGTTGTTTGGTTTTTATTTGGGAGTGATTTTGAAATGACTAAAATCACTCTTATCATGTTTGAAATCACCTTGAAACATATCTTTAATTATTCAAAATCAATTTCATGTTTGATTTCACACATTTTAAACGTGATTTTCATACCATCAAAATTAATTTTGAATTATTAAAGACATATTTCGGAGTGATTTTGAATATGAAAAAAAATCATTTTGACCATTTTAAAATCATTCTCAAACATGCACTTACATCAATGAAATATTTGACAAAACAACTTAAATTAATTATTGCATATAGATGCAAGTACGAGGGGAGAATTTAGTAGAACAACAACCAATAGTTGTATACATACCTAGGTCGTCATATGAGGATATGATTTTATCGGTGTTGAATTGGACATGGGAAGAACTCAAAAGAACAAAAGAAAAAGAAGAGTTGAACATGATGTTGAAGATCCCACACGTTGAAAAGATAAGGAGACCTCACAATTAATTTTTATAAGATACATGAGTTACTCTTATGATAACCAATTAGTTTTGAGATGAAACTTCATGTTTATCTAATATGGTACCAGAGTCCATAAACTGACTATCAACCTCATATAACCTTTCTATTTAAAAAAAAAGAAAGAAAAATCTACATACAATACCCAAATTCATATGATTAAAAAGTTCTACCGGTCAATTTGTATTGTCAACATTTCAATTTTAGAGTTCATGTTTATTATTAAAGTATGGAAAAGGAAACCCTAAGTTTAGGAGAGATTTTTGCTAGGCAGACCATCTGCTTTTTTAAAGGGGCATAAAAGGACACAAATGTACTTTTCTTTTCCCCTTATGGCAGCATATATACCTGAAAAAGAGTTAAAGTGGCGAGTAAGTTTAGCATTTCGTTCTAAAAGGAAAGATTCCATATTAAGATTGAAGACTGGTTGAGGAAAAGACTGTACCACCCCACTCGAGTATTTTTTTCAAAACTTTTTTTATCGTATGTAAAATGTTCTATTCAACAACGGTTTAAATATCTATCGACATGTTGATATTTTCATCCAAACATATTCTTCTACCGCATCGAACGGAGTTAATTGATATCTCTATTTACACAAAATTGTTGATAAACTATACGTAAGACTTTTCAACTCAAATAAGGGAGGATATTATTACTTTAGCTCGGTTTTGGTCGTCTTTCTCTGTTTTTTTCAACAACTACGATGCCTCTTCTGTCTCCCTTAATTGGAAGGCTTTTATATGTAATTCCTCTCCAGTATGTTTCTCACATACATGTTAATAAAGTATTCATTTTCTATAAAAAAAAAAGCTATACGTAAAGTGATAATAGAAATTTTGAATTATTTAAAAATGTGAAATCTATATGTATTGATCTAAATAGGTTAAATTATAAAAAATACCTCTTAACTATGGGAACCGTTTCAATTATATCCCCCTAAACCTTCAAAAGTTTCATTTTTAACCCTTGAAGTTTGAAGTTTGAAGTTTGTTTCAAAATGACCTTTCAAGACTTTTCTTCATTAAATAATTCATACGAAAAATGACATATTTGCATATGCTTTTATTATTTTTTCTATGTATGTGTTCAAATCTATTCATATAAGCAATAATACATAAGAAAATACGATGTTTTCTGTCCATGAATCTAACAAAAAAAAGCCTTCAAGGATAGTTTTGAATCAAACCTCAAACTTCAAGGGCTAAAATGAAAATTTTGAAAGTTCAGTGATATAATTGAAATCAGCTCTATAGTTCAAAGATATTTTTTATAATTTAACCATTTAAATACTTTTTATGACTTCTCCAACGAAATTGTCATTCAATCTATGAATATTTTATATTATCATAAAATTGAGATAAGTGACATTTTTGTTAACATCATACTATTTAAACTTTTCATTTATAAGAGTATATGATTTCTGTACGAAATGGTTTTAAAAAAGTAAGTCAAAGCAGAGCATTATTTTTTTGAAGGCTAAATAAATATATGTCGTCTTTAATGTTGGATTCTTTTTTCAATTTCATCGTTTTATGTACTAAAATTTTCAATCAACGCTTTATAATTGCTATATATATATATTTTTTTTTTAAAGGAACACACAATCACTTTCTAAGTGGTTTTCCAACTTAATACTACTTATCCAAACACGCTTAATTAACTGTGAAGTTCTAATGAGATATGGTGCATACGTGCTAATATGAACACACCCTACAATTGCTAAATATATATTTAAAGAATGATGATATATAAATTTAAAAATAATAATTTTTATTCTTTCAAAAAAATAATAATATTTTTTATGAGTTTTTTTTAGAAGATTTTTATTAGTTTGTTGATCATTGGGTGTGAAAACATTTTGAGGGGTAAATTTTCTATAACTAGGAGGAATTTCAGGTCAACTAAACCACTTATTATAATGATAGCAAGTTTAAATTTGAATGGGAAAATATTATGTCTTTTTATCAGATTAAAATATAGAGTACTTTTATCTCAATTAATAAAGTGTATTTTGACACTATATTATTTTGTTGATTAATTAATTTGAATGCTTAAAATAACTAAAATTCAATTGAAAAAAAAAATCAATATATTATGATATTGAAGCTTTCAAAATATAAGGACAAAAAAAACTTAAATATTAGGAACTAAAACCTAAGAATTAAACGTTGTTTTTCATAGAAAATTTGTTTCACACAGTAATTTTTTTAAAACAGCTTCAAAAGAAAAAATAAAATAGAAATAATATATTTTTTTTTCTCGTTTTCACATGTTTTCTCCAAGAACTCTCTCGACTAATTGTCCATATAAAACCATCAATTAATCGAGAGAGTTCTTGGGGAAAACATGTGAAAATTAAATGAGAAAAAAAAAATATATTTGTCTATATAAAATCATCGAATTTATTTAATTAATATATAATAAATCTGTATACTGCCAAAGCGAGCTTAGCTCAGCACCTCCACTCCCGAATGTTGATATACTAAAAGAAAAAAACACTGTATACATTTTGAAGTGCATGTATATATAGTCGTGGCCAAAGGAAGCATATAGGTTCGATGGTAATTGACACATGATCAGGGACGAATCCATGAAGGGGCCAGGGGGGCACTGCCCCCCTCAAATTATCCCGTCTTTATATTTTCAATATAATATAATGAAACTTTTATAATATCAATAGATAAAAATCATTTTAAAATTCAAAACTTGTAACGCCCTAGGCCTAGGATTCGGAATTCGGCTTCGGCACCTAAAGCCCCCGACATTCCCCTGCGACCTGGCCACGCCACCATACTTGTCTTAATTATCTGCTTCCAAGAGTGAAGACTGTCCCCACAAACCAACACGGTGTCCTTTTAGCATGCTTTGTCCTCACTCACATGCTTCCTAGGAAAATTCACAGGAGGTCACCCAACATAGTACTTCTCCAAGCCAAGCACGCTTTGCAGGGATAATAGCCCTTGCGTAGCGGAAAAACGTACAGAACCTTTAACCCCGAATTAATTTAAGAACCAAAATACCAATACGTTGGAACAAAATTGCAGCAGTAAAAACCATAAGAAAACTACTGAAATTTTACACATATAGCATGCTAAATCACCTCTAAACGCTATAGATCTCATCTATAAAGGACCTTATTGATCCGAGATGAAGAAAACTTACTTAAGAAGTTGTTCTCGATCGATTCGCCAACAAAATCACCTTGAATCCGAAAATTCCAGCAGCTTTAAAACCCTTTCTTTGCTGCAAATCTACCACGGACACCACCAAAAGAGTTGCACCGATATCCTCCTAGGATTTGGAGTTGAGTGGCTTGTGGGAACCAAAAAACTCTAAGGATCAAGGAGAGAATTTTGTCTCTGTATTCCCTTGGAAAAATTACAGAGAGAGCTTTTTAAGAGAGGTTATGCGTGAGGCTCTGTAGAGAGTGATCCTTGGGACTCCCAAAAAGAAGTTACGGTAAATTAAGAAACCTACCGCAAAAACGTCCCACTCCCCTCAAAAATAGGTAGTTCACGTGTGTAGGGTTAATGAGTGAGTTTGACTGATCAGTTTTCAACTGATCAGTTAACAAATATAAAATAATTAAACTAAATTAATATCTAATTTAATTATATACACATAAAACACTTTTATGTGTATTTTCCACTTAACCCAAAGTTTTTAATTTATCTTAATTAAATCATAATTTAATTAAAATCAAATTAAAACATCTATATTAATTAATTCACTAATTAATTAATATCTTTAATTAAATATCATATATTTAATTATGATTCTCTCAGCTAAACTATAGTATTAATATTCATCCTATGAACATTAATTATAACCTATAGTTTTAAATATGAATCAAATTCATGTTTAATTTTAATATTCGAACACCTTCGAATATTCAATTCTCCCTTAGAATTTTACCTCAACACCCCAATGGAGCTACCGGTGGGACCTAATGGACCTACAGATCAGAAGCTCCAACGATATGAGATTAGTTGGCTAAACTCATTAACCAAGTTAATCAATATTCGTCAACTGTGGTTCACACTCTACTAAAGAACCACAGCTGCACTCTTCTCACTGCATATATATTTCTGTGTCCACGGATATCGACCGTCAACAGCAAGTTAGCCCTTCATGTGTGTTCGTACCACAGCTAGGTCAAATTACCGTTTTACCCCTGGGCTACCTCTTGGTCCTTAAGTACCAGTGCTCCTCTAATGAACAACATGTTTGAGGTCCAACCAACAAACAGAAGTCCCTCTCGTGCCATAAAGAGGGTAGGGCACATTGTTCAAGACCCGGAGACACCACTTAAAGGAACACACCTCTACTTACCCTAATATCGGGAAGGAGTGAATTCCATCTTGTAAGATTACGTTCCCAGCTCCCCACTCGGTCTTGTCCCCAAAATGGTAGGCTTATTGAGTCGGCGAACATGCCACTCTCACCCGTACAAATCAAAGGACAATCCCTCATGGACAGGAGTCTATAATCCACTCAGGATTAAGGCCAAGTTGCCTAGGGCATCCTAGTGAAATAGAAACCGAGCTAAACTAATGGTGTTACAGTTAGTGGTAAACTATTTCGCGGTCCAGTCTTTGTGCAAACTCATTGCACAAGATACCCCCACTCGCATGTCACCCACATGAACGCGTTGGATCAGTACGTTTGTATCAATATACAAAGCGGGTCGTATCCATAGTGTCACCAGGATAAGGTACCCAGCCTTATCCCTATACTACAGACCCTTTAGGCTAAAACTTGAACATTGATCCCCGTATGTCCCTACATACTAGCTCAAGTCTCATTCTATTAGCCTTGGATGTTTAGTTTATTGGATTAGGGTTATTAAGACAAGATATAATACAAACACTGAATAATACATCACTTTATTAATGTTCGGTCAAATGTACATTTACTATCTACGAGTTTTAGGGCATAAAACCCAACACGCTTAACTTCAAAGTTCCTATGATTGAGCCACCGAAAAGAAAGGTGCACCTTGTTGGTATAGGTAGTATCTATCAATTCTTTTTAAGCTTTTCTTGAACATACTTTCATGTCCTCAGGATCCCTCTCATTCGGATGTGATCTCGGTTCATTCATGTACTCCTCC
Organism: Luffa acutangula; assembly: GCA_036850905.1. Lineage (NCBI taxonomy): Eukaryota > Viridiplantae > Streptophyta > Magnoliopsida > Cucurbitales > Cucurbitaceae > Luffa > Luffa acutangula. Next base: position 46,477,152 of record CM072098.1, on the reverse strand, counting down.
TAACTCGGGTGTTACAAAACTGATGTTTAGTTCATTGGTAAGGGGGGGCACGATGTCTTCCTCGCGGTCCTAGGTTTAATACACGCGTGACACAAGTAGTTTTATTTTCCCGAATTTTCCTTTGAACATGTGAATTTCTTTTACCTTCAAACACAATTCAAATTTCTCCTTTCTCCTTATTGATAGACTTAATTAAAAGTCCAAAACCAGTGATTAGATTAAAAATTATAATGGGTGGCTAAATTATAATGGTTATTCTACTAATATAAATCAATAGTGTATTTGATTACGTGATAATTTTGTACATATGTAACGTTGGCAAATTGAGCTGAGGGGCATTTTCGTAATTTTCTCAAGCTAAAGTTAGCCCTATTCTCTCCTTAAAAATTTAGCCTAGCCACCAGCCACCCTTCCGCAACCTTATTATTTTCTTCTTCTTCGTGAGCCTCCCTCTGCTGCAAATCGTCCCCTTCTTCGATTCGGCCAGCCTTCACCTCGCATCTCCCTCGTTTCTTGCGTTTTCCAGCCAGTCTCCAAACTCCCGTAGGTCGCATGTCCGTGCGTCTCCCCTTCGGCGACGTGGGCAGCAGGTGCAGCGGCAGTCCGCCTCTTCGGCTAACAACAGGTGAGTTGTTCCGTTTTTGTTTCTCCTTTTGGGTGTTTAGCTCGCGAATATCTTTTCCCTCACGCCCAACATCTCTCCCGGAATCTCTCTTCTTTGTGTTGCGTGTTGTAGCAGCGTGGGTGGGAGTGATTAGTGTTGTTTTTCGGCAGCAGAATCGTAGCCGCGGTTAGTAGTGATTGGTGGCCGTTTTCTGTATTTTTCGGGTGTTGTAGGTGAGTTCTCGCATTGGGTAAGTTGGTTTGAGGCTTATGTGGGTTAGTTCCTGCATTTAAACATTTACCCATTCACTTTCCTTTCCGTTCAGCAAGCTTTTTGCTTCGTTTTCGGCGGTTCTCACAGTGGGTCTTCGAGTTTCAGTGTCGTGGAGCATTAACGGTGGTGGGTGAGTGTTTTAAGCTTGAGTTTCGTTGGTTTCATGGTGTTAGGGGCTTACCCATTAATTGTGGTTTTTGTTTTCAAGGATTTCTTAGCGTTCGAGATGTTAGTAGTCGTTTTGGAGTGGACTTGTTAGCCCGGACAGCAAGCTCCGTTTCTGTTATTAGGGAGTTTAGAAGCTAAGGAGCACATTTGTGTCAAGCGAATTATTTAGCTAAGGTAAGTAGCCATTTGGATTAAAGCTCTAAGTATCGTCGATGGGTTAAACCAAGTACGATTGGTTCTTTCTTTTTGAATGCATGGAACTAGTTAATAATGTTTGGGTAAATGGATGCATATGAAGTTTGTCGTTATGTAAGTGCTAAGCAGTTATGTCATGTGGCGTACTAGTGGATTGAGTAAGTAGTCTTTGGACACGAAGTTGTTTGCTTTGGAATCGTTGTATGCTTGTTAGTAGTGAATTGAAGTTTTGGTTACGTTTTATGTTATGGTCAAATATTCCTCGGTATGTGGTATGCTTGTTTGAATATGGTCAGTGTTGTTTACTTGGATATGTCTTAAGTGTCGTCATGCTTGTAGGACTAAGTATGTTTGAGATATTTGATTTATGGTTGTTCTGGACTGTATTCATATTTGGAGGATGAGTTAAATGTTCATTGGAGTTGTGATTGGTGTTGAGTTGTGATTCTGACTCGTTTCTGTCTATAGAAGTTCCTCGTTATTGTTTCCAGGTGTATAAAATTTTGGGTTCCCTATGTATACGCCGTTAAGCTGCCGAATTTTCAGTAGCCTCATAATGGTTTAGGAATCATACTTGCCTATGGAGGAAAGGCTTAGAATAGGGACCTTGACCACGTTTTAGGGCCTCAGGCAGACTTACTAAATTTCTTAAGTCTTGTCTAGCTAGAGTGTGTTCCTTCCACATCTCATGACTGATAGAACTTAGTTACCAGGCACGTTTACGTGTGTTCTATTAGTTGACTGTTAGAGCTTAGTTTCAGGCACGCTAGCGTGCGCTCTCTCAGTTCAGGACGGTATTGAGCTTATGATCAGGCACATTGTTCGTGCGCCTTTTGGCACCAGGCATGTTTACATGCGTCAGTTGCTCCACCATATTTTTATCTTTACATTCAGGGGTGTTGTGTTGGGATAGGTGTAGTTCTGCTAGAGGTGGCCAGCTAGTCTCTAGTTTACTTACCTTAATCGACTGACCCACACAACACTCTAGTTGGCACCAGGTTGGGGATAGGTTAACACCCTAGACAGAGCATGTTTACGTGATCAGCTATGGCCCTAGGGTTAGAAACCCGAATGTAATTCAGTTAGGTCCCTATGTCACTAAGACCCAGAGATTCAGGAACTTAGTTTCAAGTTACTAGATCTCATGATTTCAGTTTCGACCCTTAAGTGGGCTACTTACTGAGTATATTCTTATATACTCACCCATGCTACTTATCTTTCCTTTTCAGGTGGTGCTTGAGAGCGTTGGCGAACGACGAGAGTCGTGGCTTGGCTGGCTATGGGACTGCAGCTGCAAACTATGTCATTCCTCCTTAGGGATTCAGTCTTCCTCATCCTAGAACTTGTTTCATGTTGAACTATTGTTTCCAAATGATTGTTTCTACTTTTTTGGAAATTCATTTAGATGTTTTATTTCGTTATTCATTCGAGGAACTTATTCATGTTTTGGGCCCTATTTGAATTAAATGAAAAACTTTGTTATTTTCCGCTTTGAAGTTTATAAAATTTTCATACTCATGCATGTAGTAGCGACCCCCTTTGTATGTTTTATTCCCTCTTTAGTCGGGTCGTTACAACATATCTTTTGTTTTTTTTTTTTCCTTTTATCACCTAATTTGAACTACAACCAATCACCTTACTATATCAACAGAAAATAATAGCATATTTCAAACAAAACACAGAAATAACTGATAAAATCTATCGGTGATAGAATTTTTTCACTGATAGAATATATCAGTGACATTTTTTTTTTTATTACATTCTTAGGTATATTGTGCCCCCTATGTGAAATTCCTGGATCCACCACTGCACATGATGTACCTTCGACCAAGAAGTCAAAGGTTCAAATCGTCCTACCTCCAAATGTTGTTGAACTAATATAATATATATTTAGCGGTAATTTTGAAACTCTTATATAGTAATTTTTATTATAGGGAGTTTCTTCTTCTTTCATCTACATCTTTTACTTTTAATTATTTGATATTTCTATCTTGTCTTTTTTTTTTCTTTATGACATAATTTGGAATAAACAATTTTAAGACAACCATGACGAGTTAATTATGGAAAAAGACGTTGTATATTTAAATAAACTTATAGATCTTGCATGCTAATACCAATACCTGATAACTGCATGGCCTAACACACTAATAATTAATTTTTGAAAAGGAAATACAATGAGATGAAAAAAAGTATGGTAGTTGTAAATGTTATTATAAGGTAGCATAAGACCTCCCACAACGCACATTATTACATGTGAGTTCGACCATGACAACATTTGAAGTTGATACCAGTTTCCATGAAACGAGGACATTCAGGACAATTAACTACCATTGGAATCCATCCACTGAATCCTGGAAGAACCACTCTATCGCACTGGTGAGTCCTTAGAGCAAGTTCATTAAAATAATCTCTGAAAGAATCTGGAAAGCTTTTTATGTTTAATATTCTTTTCCATTTATTGAAGTCTTCCAATACCGCCAAAATCAAATTCCCACGTCCAACGAGGAGAGGTGCAGAACCCACCGTCAAGACACCCCACCCATTTTCATTTTCATAAGATATCAATCGCAAAATATCTTCCGTTGTTTCACTTGCACCCGAACCTTTTATTTGACTCTTGACTATGAAGAAACCCCATTGCGTAATCCAAAAGCGAGACATCAGCGTAGGATCATCCTCTCCTATTGAGTTCTTTCCTATGCGTATGGTCTCGAAGGTAATCCCTTTAGCTCTTACCAATGGATCATTTTTAATGTCTATCACTTTTTCTTCAAATTGTTGGATCCACTTTGGGTCTTTCCCTCCATAAAATATGATACTCTTTTCTTGGTCGATCTAATTCAAAAAAAAAAAAAAATTATCTTAATATACATATACATATACATAACTATGAAAAAAAAAAAGATAATTGCATAGATGACAAATTGGACAAAATTAATAGCAAATATAGCATAGTTGCAAACTAATTGCATATATAGCAAAAAAATTAATTGTACAAGACCAAAAAACTATCGTCAGATTCTATCAGTGTCTATGACTGATAGACTTTGATTATTCAAAATCTATCAGTGTCTATCGCTTATAGACTCTGATTAATCAAAATCTATCAGTGACTATCACCGATAAACTTTGATTTTGATTAATCAAAGTCTATTAATGATAGTCACTGACAGATTTCGATTAACTGGAGTCAATCAACGATAGACACTGATAGACTTTGAATAATCAGAGTCTATCGGTCTGACTTTGAATAATCAGAGTCTATCGCAGATAAATTCTGATAATCGAAGTCTATCAGATAGATTCTAATTAACCGGAGTCTATCCGTGTATATCAGTGATATACTCGAATAGATTTTGCTATATTTGCATTTTTTTTATATTGTGCTATATTTGTAATTGTATAATTCTTATTTGTCACCACGACAAATTCTCTATCAAAAAAGGAAATTACTTACCCAATGATGTAATCTTGGGTTGTCAGTAAAATTGACAATAGTAGATTCTGGCCAATCCTTTTCCAATAAAAGATCTATTTTTCTGTTGGTGAAGGGAAAAGCTTGAGGTCCCCAAACTCGAATTAAATGAATTGCATTTGTAAATTCCACTTTTGATCTTGAGTCAAGAACAACTACTAATGGATCATCTCTGAGTTGCCAATTTTCTTCTAAGAATCTCCACCCTGCAATTTTTGTAGTGTATTGCACTATGTACCATGGCATCTTAGATATTACATATTCATACCTTTTTCGATTTTCTTCGGCTGAATCATTGGGGTTGATAACAGGAATCCAAACAATCTTATATTTATCTTCTCTGTTCAATTCATCATAAACTGTGTGAAGAGCTTTGATGTCTTCCTCTGAAATGTTTAATCCAGATATTACCAATACCACACCCTTCCTCCTCAAACTATTTTCAACCCTAACCTGCATGACATACATCTCTGCACTGTTGATAACTATTTAGGTTTCGTTTGATAATGATTTTGTTTTTAGTTTTTTGTTTTTGATAACTGTGTTTGTTTCCTCGTGTTTTCTTTACTATGATTTTCATATCTCTTTAGGAAACACTTGTATAATAGCCAAATTCAAAAACCAAAAACTAGTTTTTAGAAACTATTTTTTTTAAAGTTTTTAAATGAAAACATTTTTAGAAAGTAGATGATAAAGCAAAGAAACTCGTAGGTGGAAGTAATATTCATAAGCTTAATTTTCAAAAACCAAAAATCAAAAATCAAATATGGTTATCAAATTGGACTTTAGGTTTTTGGTTTTTGAAAATTAGGTTTATAAGCATTACTTAAACATTTTTCTTTTATATCCGTAAGTGTCTGAAGTTAGCTTGCATGCATCTCTTCTAATATCATGGAACAATAATAATCACCTGATCCTACTATATTTGGTTGTCAAAGAAATACTAGGACTTGCATCATGGATTGCATTTTCCCTCTAAGAGCCTTTAAGTTTCTTTATTTTGTTATCCACTTTTTACAAATGTTTTCAAAATCAAAGCCAAATTTTGAAAACTAAAAAAAAAAAAGAGTTATTATTATGATTTTTTTTTTAAAAAAAATGGCTTAAGATTCAAATGTTACATCTAGAAAGATGAAAATAATTTTCAAGAAAATGTGAGAAGACGAGCCCAATTTAAATAAAAATCAAATAGTTATCGAATGGGACCTTAATTATTTTGAACTATAAGGGTCCGTTTGGTTGGTGATCTGAAAACAGAAATTTGAAAACAAGGGATTCAATGAAAACAGAGTTGTATTTCATGTTTTCAGATATGTGTTTGGTAGCAAATTCAGAAATTGGATCTGAATTTAAATAATGGTTGTTTGACAATATATTTATAAACGATAAATCATTTGTAGTTATCAACTAAATACTAAGTTGAATATAAAATATTATTAATTAATTTTTAAAAATGTTATGTATTATAAATTTATTATTATTATTATTTTACAATATCATATAATTTATAATACATTATATTATACAAATTTTAATTTTACAAAAATAAATTGAGTTTATAACATGAAATACTATATTTATTAAAGTTTTTATCTTTTTTAAATTAATTTTGCATTTAAAAATTTGAAATTCAAAATCTGGATACAACGAAAACATAAAAAAGTTGTTTTCAGAATTTTCACTATTTGGATCACAGAATCCGAAAACAGTTTTCAGAAACACGTCTACCATATTCACTCAATTCAGTGAATCTGAAAACATAAAACAGGATCCGGATTGCCTACCAAACAGGCCCTAATTGTCCTTGTTTCATAAAAATCTTATATTTGTTTGTCAAGTTGTATTAATATTTATCCTAAACTTTCAATTTCATCAAACTACATCCTAAACTTTTATAAGTGTTGCAATATGAACTTTAAACATAAAAAATTGCTGCAAATTGTGCCTTCTAATAAGTTTCATGAAAAAAGTATTCTCATATGATTTCAATAAATTATAAAATATATGTATATGGTACCAAATTGATAATATTTTAATAAGTTATAAAACATATATGTATGGTTAATTTGTGCAAAATTTGTATCTATTATTAAAACTATTGAGTTTATGGAGAATTTCATATTTCTTTTTGTTAAAATTAATCGATTAATTAGTGGAAATTGAATGAAGGATCAAAATTGTAATATATAACTAAGTTTAAAGTCCATTTTGATGAAATTAAAAGTTGAAGGTAAAAATTGATATAACCGGATTTTTTTTTATTTTATTTTGGAAAGAAATCTAAACAAATAAACGGTTAGTAAACTAATTCAATCTTTAAAAATAATAAATCGAAAAATAAAAATAGCAAATAGTTTTTTGTTTTGTTTTGTTTTTTTTTTTTTTTGTTTTGTTTTTTTTTTTTAAGTTCAAAATAAACTAGTTGTTAAATGATACCTAAAAGTGTTATATTAAAGAAGACGACATTGACCTTTCTTTTGGTAGAACCATCTATGAAAGGCATAGCTTCATTATTTCCCTCAATCAACTTTGACACAACCAATGATAGTTCAGTAGGAAAGTTATCCACATGATCCACCAACCATTTATATAGGTTAATCTCTTCTGCAGCAATCCAAAAAAAAAAAAATGTTACATTAACATGGAAAGAGTATCATGAAAGATATACCAAGCTTGTTTACTAACCATCTTTTTCTTTATTAAAAAAAAATCTCACTTTTTAGGTCTCGTTTGATAACTATTTGGGTTTTTGTTTTTGAAAATTAAGTCTATAAACACAACTTTCACCTATAAGTTTCTATATGTTACGTTATTCACATTCTTCCCATATTTTAAAATACAGAATCAAGTTTTGAAAACGAAAAAAATTAGGCCCCGTTTGATAACCATTTGGTTTTTGGTTTTTGGTTTTTGAAAATTAGACTTATACACACCTACTTTCACCCATAAGTTTTCATTATGTTTTCAAAAACCAAGTCCAATTTTGAAAACAAAAAAAAAAGTAGGCCCTGTTTGATAACCATTTCGTTTTTTGTTTTTGGTTTTTGGAAATTAAGTTTATAAACACTCATTCCACCTATTCATTTCTTTGGTTTGAACTTACATCATTCCCATGATTTCAAAAAATCAAGTCAAAAATTGAAAACAAAAAAAAGAGTAGTTTTCAAAAAACTTGTTTTTGTTTTTGGAATTTGGCTAAGAACTCTAATGTCTCCCTAACCAAAATGAAAACCAATGTAAGGAAATTGAGAGAAAACAAGCATAATTTTGAAAAACCAAAAATAAAAAACCAAATGGTTATCAAATGGGGCAGTAGTTTTCAAAAACTTGTTTTTGTTTTTAGAAATTGGCTAGGAATTCAAATGGATCCTTAACAAGGTTGAGAGTTATGACAGGAAATTTAGGAGAAAACAATCATAATTTTCAAAAACCAAAAACAAAAAACCAAGTGATTATCAAACGGGGCCTTAGTTTTCAAAAATTAGTTTTTGTTTTTTGAATTTGACTAAGAATTAAAATGTCTCTTTAACACCATAAATGAAAACATTCTAAGAAAATTGGGAAAAAAAAATATGATCTTCAACAACCAAATGGTTATCAAATGGGGTCTAAGTTAATTTTTAGCTAAAATTTTTATAATAAAAAATTTATTATTTTTTTTTAAATTTAAAAACTGACAAAGATTTGAACAATGGTAGCATATTTTATAAAGAGCATAATAATAAAAACCAATGTCTAAATTAAATTAGTTGTAGAAGTGTCACGTATAAAACTAAAATTGAACCTTCTTGTTGTCGTATAATCTTCAGATGGGTTTCAAGTATGAAGAGTATGGAATTGATCTTCTCTGTCAATTCATTCAAATATTTCTGCGATTGACCCCTGAGATTATTGCTACCTTAATTAGTTTTTTGATATTGAAACAACTTTGTTAATGCATAAAAAAATTGTCAAGTTTAATAGGCTATAAGTATCAAAAAAAAAAAAAACAAAGTATCAAAGGGACAACCATTGAAGTAATAATTAAAGGGTATTTCAAAAAAAAAAAAAAAAAAAAACGAGAGCCTTGACTCTAATATGTGTTTTTGTTTCATTAGAAAATAAAATCAATTATTTCTATAATAGGTTTTTTTTTTTTTAAATGAACAAATATTATTCCAATGAACCATAGGTAAAAAGTAGTATTACTTAATTTAAAAGCTGAAATACAATATGGAAAATAATTTAAAAGCTCCTACGATAGCTCTAAATTGGAAGGCTTTTTTTGTAAGCTTTATCATGTATGTTGCTCACATACTTAAATAAAGTATCTTTTTCCAAAAAAAAAAAAAAAAAAAAAGCTGAAATACAATATGGAAAATAATTATATTTTAGTTATGGTTTTCCATTCTTACATTATATATGTTCAAATTCAAATAAAATCTGACCGTCAATCTAAACATAGTTCAACTAGTTAAGACTTGTACTTTTGATCAAAAGGTAAGAGGTTTGAATTCGATCCCCACCCACATATTGAACTCAAAATAGTAATAATAGTTGGAAGAGGAGTAGTAGTAAAAGATAGATAGATAGATAAATAAATAAATAAAATCCAACCATTAATGTCTACTAAAACATAAAATAAAACAAGCTAAAGAACAACCTATATTTTTAAAATGTTAAATTATTAAAAATATCCCTGAACTATGAGATTGGTTTCAATTATATCCCTGTACTTTAAAAATTTTCATTTTAGCCCTTGAAGTTTGAAGTTTGTTTCAAAACAACCCTTGAAGTTTGAGGTTTGTTTCAAAACAACCGTCGAAGGTTTTTTTTGGTTAAATTCATGAATGGAAAATGACGTGTTTGCATATATATTATTGTTTATGTGTATAAATTTGAACACATACATGGAATAAAAAACAATAAAAACACATGCAAATACATCATTTTTTTTCTATAACTTTAACGAAAAATGTCTCCAAAGGTCATTTTGAAACAAACTTCAAACTTCAAGAGTTAAAATGAAACTAACCCCATAGTTCAGGGTATTTTTAATAATTTAACAATTTTTACGAAATATTTCTACTTTTCACATCTTTACAAGAAATCAAGATCCTTTTCAAACAAGCCTTAAAAAACCAACTTTTAAAAATTAAACTAAAAAGTAAAAAATATCTTAAAAAACGTCCGAAACCAAAATAAAAAGTAAATAATAATGAATAAAATAACAATCAAGAAATGTTAACTTAGATTACTTACTCAGTGGCAGTCAAATAAGCAGAAATTTCTGTTCTAGAAGCAACAATAATGTGTATAACCCAATAAGTAATCAAAGGAATTTGGCGAATGGCAGAAGACAACTCAGTGAGCTCCTTTATATCGTACTTAGAGAAATTCTTAATCTCTCTGATATATTTGATGGCTTGCATACAGCCATAGATTAAGCACCTGTGGCTAAGAAACACTTGTCGATATTTGGGTGTGTCCAAGTGCTTTTTCAACTCAGGCACTTGCTTGATAATGGCCAATGTTTTAGCAAGTGGGTCTGTTTTGAAGTAATAGTTGAGGTGCCACAAGTCTCCATAATCCATTGCAAATGCTGCAAGGGTCAGAATTGCTTTTGCCTCCCATGGATAGCTAATTAGAATGTTGAAGATTTCCATGGTTGTCTCATGTGCTTTTTCAATCCCTGGTGCTTTGCATGCCAACTGCTCAGCATTGCATTCAATTATATTGTTAGAAATTTGTGTGGTGTACGAGCGGAACTAGAAATTTTCATAAGGTAGAACGACGTTGTTTATCTAACGTAACATTTCTGATATATATATAAAAGGAATTCATTACGCCACAGGGAAAAAAAGAAAACAGCCAAAAGACGAGAGATACAATCCACTCAGAAATAGAAAACCTCCCTTCCTCACTGCAACCATTTCTTTTAGCTTTTTTTTTTTTTTTTTTTTTGGCAATAGAAAGAAAATAAAAGTGTAACATTAGAAAGAAAAGTTTTGAAATATTAATTCTTTATGTACATAGTCTAAGACGATCTTAAAGGGTAATTTTTGAACTAAAAAAAAAAAAAAAAATTACGGGTAATTTTTGACAATCATATTTTATCTATTTATTTTTTTTGAAAAGCATATTTTATCTATTTATTAAACGTTTGGTTTATATGTTGGTTCGTAATATATTAAGGGATTAAAAATACTCTGATTAAGACATTTTTTTTTTCTTTTGAAAACTAAGCATATATAAACTCTATTTTCACTTATGGATTTCACTGTTTTGTCATTTACTTTCTATAAATGTTTTCAATATCCAACTCAAGTTTTAAAAACTAAAAAGATAGCTTTTAAATTTTTTTTTTTTTTTTTGAAATTTGACTAAAAATTTAAATTATTCCTCAAGAAAGAGGAAAATCATTTTAACAAAATTTATGAGAAAACAAATATAATTTTTAAAAACAACAACCAAAAAAGGTTATCCAAGAAAAGGTTTTTTTAGGTTTAAGAGTGTTTTTAATAGAATAGAGATAATCTTGAGTTCAAGAGCTAGTTTCAAAATATTTTTGTAATCCTAAGTAAAATTTAAGAACTAAAAAAGTAACTTAAAAATTTTTGTTTTATTTTGCTTTATATATGTATGTATGTATATATATATATAATTCCAATCTTTTTTTTTTTTCAAAAAAAAAGTGAAAGACAAAATAATGAAATGATAAGCAAATATGCTTGCATTTTTAAAAGGAGAAACCCTAAAAATAAAGATGGGATAAATTTGGTCATTCTTATTGATTTTTCAAGAAAGAGAGGAAAACAAAATCTAATTTTTAGCTGAAGTGAAAGTATAAATCAATAAGAAATTATTTATTTAATTAATTTTGAAAACGTGTGGGATGGGAGATTCATATCTCTAATCTCTTAGTCGATGATACAAACTTTATTTCAGTTGAGTTATGTTCATGTTGACAAATCAATCTAGAAAATTAGGCCAACTTGATGTGCTCAACTGACATAAAGTGTGTACTAATGACCAAAAGATCTGTAGTTCGACTTCCCACCCCACGAGTTATCAAAAAAAAAAAAAATGATTAGATCAAACAATTAATTTAAAATATACACATCTATAAAAGCTTTAATGAATGACCTCACTAGAGATACGATGTAGAGTACAAAAAGGTAGATTGAGTGAAGCAGCATGCTCACTTCCAAATGCTATACGACCTTCAATTACCTGCAGAGAAACAAATTATATGAATACAGTACAATTAATTCTTTAAAAAAAATCGATCAAACATTTTAGTCACTCACTTAAGACATGTTTGAAATGACTTTTCAAGTACTTAAACAATTTTTCTAATCCTTTAAAAACACTTTTTAAACACTTAAAAAGTCATTCCAAACAAACCTTTAAATATGACAAAGCTAAAGTGTATATAGAAAAGATTGTTTATACTCGAGAAACACTATCGGTGATTCGATCTGCAGTTATTATGATGCTTTCGACCAGTAATATATAATTATCGATATCGATCTTGATCTTATCGTCTTCACGATGTTTGGTGTAAACATGATTTGTAACGACGTCGTCCGAGAAGTGTTCGAGGCTCAATCCGTCCTTGGGGTTTTGCAATTTGGGATGAACAAGCGAGGTGGTGGGGTTCTTGGACGGTACTAAAGACATGGTTGTACAGAGAAATGAAAAGGAGACTAAAAAAAAAAAAGGCCAATGTCAGAGAAATGGAGAAGAAAGAAGAAGGAATTTGGTTGTAGTTTAATTGATTATGAATTGCTATTTATAGGACTCAGAAGAATGTGAATGAAGAGACAATAGTAAAGAGAACCCTCAAAATCCACAGCTTCGTTTCAAAGAATAGAATATTTTGTAACTTGATTGAAAATTGGTTAAAGTATATAATGGACCAAAACTTATCTTCATTTGTACTGATGTTATATTATATGTTGATTTTCTGAATCACTTTTAGTGGTTTGAATGGCAAGATTTTTACCTAATTTAGTAGTATCTTCGACTTTTTGTTTCATTTCGTAGCTCATAATGGTCAAGAAATTATTATATTTGAAGCTATCGACACCAACAAAAGTATTGAGCACTCAATTTTGTAGAATATATTTTTCAATTAGAAATATTGATGACTTTTGTTGTGTTCGGAATGTTGTGATTTTGAGAGAATTCAAATCTAAAATGATTTCAAATCATGTTTTTCCTAAACAAAATTCTCAACGAAATGACTTAAATTAAATTAAAAGTCTATATTAGTAAATTCTTTTACTTTTTTTTCTTTTTCATTACCATCCAAACATAAAATTTTAAATACATTCATTCTGTTAAGGATCCCACATTGAAAAGATGTGTGAAAACCTCCACAAGTTATAAGATAGATGAGTTATTTCACTCTTTGCCAATTGGTTTTGAGATGGAACCTCATGTTTATCTAATATGGTATTAAAGTCATTAAACCTAAACTGATATTCAGTTCAAGAAAAAAAAAAGGGATCCGATCCCTTTTTTTACATTTGATAACTACTTGGTTTTTTAAAATTATGTTTGTTTTCTCCCAATTTTCTTACCATGGTTTTCATATTTGTCAATGACACCATTTGAATTCTTAGCCAAATTTCAAAAACAAAAATAATTTTTTTTTTTTAGTTTTCAAAATTTTACTTGGTTTTTGAAAACATGGAAAGAAGGTATAGATAACAAAACAAGGAAAGTTATAGGTGATAGTAGTGTTTATAAGCTTAATTTTAAAAAACCAAATGGTTATAAAATGGAACCTTAATAAATCTTAACATTTTTATATTATTTTATGTAGATGTATACATTAGGAAAAAAAAAAACCTTTACATTTTTCATTAGTTTAAATTGGTCCTCATTAAAGTAGCCAACTACTAATTGAAAATATTTTTGGTTTTTAGTTATGTGAAATAGTTTTAACTTATATGAAATTGAACTCAAAGAAAAAAAAAAAAACTTATATGAAATTGTCGATCCAAACCTAACTCAATGTATAAGGCACCAATTACTATTCAAAGATGTCGATGATTCAATCTTCCGCCATCATGGTTGTGCTCAAACTAAAAAAAAAAATCTAAGTAGGCTATTTTGAATTCAAACTTTTCCCCAGTATAAATTTTGTTTATAGGGGAAAAACAACTTGGTATATATTTGAAATTACTTTTGGAAATACAAAGTCCCACTAACTTTTGTGATTCACATTTCCATGGAGAAATGGGGAAGGTAATTTTTAGTGAAGACAGTTATATTAGTTAGTGATAGATAAATCTTTTATGCGAGTAAGGATATAATAATAATATTTTTTTTTGGCAACAAGGATATTATAATAACATTGGTAAGAGATATATTCTGAATAAATTTTCAAATTCAAGTTATATTATTTTACAATATCAAATTGAGACTTTTTTTTAAAAAAATTAAAATGTTGTATATTATAAAATATGATTAACTAATAGAAAAGAGAAAGAAAAAGAAAGAGGGCAAAAAAGTTTATCTTGTACAAGATTTAGATTTTTGTTGTAATATTTTAAAAAATGATTAACTAATATGTGTTTAGATTTTTGTACAATACATTTTTTTAAAGGAAATTAAAAGTTATGAACTCGTTTCTTGAAGAAAAGAATATATAATTTGAATATTATTATTATTATTTTATTGAAGAATAATGGGATATCTTTAAAAAAAAGTTTTAGATTTAAAGTCATCTCCTCAACTTTTGAGTGTATTATGTAAAGTAATATATGTTTTGGAAAAGTTTATTATCTTTTACCTTTTTATTTAATTTAATGAAATTTAATCCTAAAATTTTAATTTCATCTAGTCCAATTATGAAATTTAAGTGGATTTTTTTTTTTACGATATGTAGGATGAGAGATTTGAACCACAAACCTCATGATCATTAATACAAATTTTATGCTTTTTTTTTAAAAAAAAAAGATATGGAATTAATAACCAACCGTTTTACACCTACCCTCATTTAAGTGTGTTGAGGATCCCACATACAAGGGTCACCCCACTCATTGCCAATTGGTTTTGAGATGGAAGCCCATATGATATAATATGGTATCAGAGTCCATTAAACCCAAAAGGGTATTCAGTCCAATAAAAAGAAATTGGGATCCGATCCAAGAATGGTGAACCTAAAGAGACACCATCTTGAGAGGACATGTTGAAGATCCTCACAATATGTAAGCTACAAGGGTCACTCCAATATAATATAATAAAGTGAGGGAAAAGCCAAAAAGGAAAAGAGGGAGCCCAAAAAATACGCTCCTTCCGAAAGACACTTCCCATCGACAAAATCTACACTAGAGGGATAGTCCGTCTACTTAAGGAAAGTCATCCAATTAAGAGCTATGGTAGAAGTATTCATAGTATTCATAGTTAAGAGAGAGAGAGAGAAAAAAAAAGTGACTGCATTAACAATAATATCATCCCATAAAAGAGGAGAGGCATGTTAATTAAAACATCATTTTGGATTATCGAAAAAAAAAAAAAATTAAAACATCATTTTGGTCTGTGTACTTTTAAGTCTTGTTCCACTTTAGTCCTTTTTGTACTTTCAATAAATTAAGCTTAAAATTGGTCTCTCGTAAGTTTAAATTTAATTTTTATATCGAAATTGGTTAAATAATAATAATAATTTTCATACATGAAAAGACACCATATAAAAATTAAATATTTCTAAAATTTAAAGAAGACTAATAGAAACTAACTTTTACAGGGAAATTAACAACAAGCTCTCTTTAGAGACCAATTTTAAACTCCATTAAGCGTACATGCCCTAAAATCATATGTAAATATAAAGACTAAAATGGAACAAAACTCTAAGTAAAAGAGACCAAAATAATATTTTAACCCAAAATTTTACTATGGAACTTATCTCTCACATACTTTTTTTTTTTTTTTTTTTTTTTTTTTTTTTTTTTTTTTTGGAGATGACGATTCATTGCTTTTATAATATTTGTTTTATTGAATTTTTCCATGGAAAGATAAGCTTACACATATATAAAATTAAAAAAAGTACATATAATGAAATACATAAGATTTTGTAGTTTTCCTCCAAGTCGTCACTTCTAAATTTTTAGAATTGAAATATTGTATATATAAAAGGTCAGCATTTAAAATTTTGTCCTCAGACAAAAATTTATGGTTAGTAAATACCTATTATCTTTGCCTAAAGAAAATCAAAATTTGAAATGAAGAAACCCTAAAATGTCGAGGAGAGAAAGATGTAAGACAAAAATCCACTATAAGTTGTCAATACTAGTATTATATTATATGGGCTAAATTTTCGATGACCCTTGAAGCTTATATATTGTGAGATCTCCACCAACCTTTTCGATATAGGCCTCAACATGCCCCCTCAAAATGGTGCCTCTTTGGGTTCACCATTCACCTTTTCGATATAGGATGAATACCCGTTTGGGAATGGTGCCTCTTTGGGTTCACCATTCTTGGATCGGATCTCAATTTCTTTTTATTGGATCGGATCTGATACCATATTATATTATATGAGCTTCCATCTCAAAACCAATTGGCTAAAACTAATGGACAATGAGTGGAGTGACCCTTGAAGCTTATATATCGTGAGGTCTCCACCAATCTTTTCGATGTGGGATCCTCAACATGTCCCCTCAAGATGGTGCCTCTTTGGGTTCACCATTGTCAATTGGTTTTGAGATGGAAGCCCATATAATATAATAATTAGCATAGCTCAACTCACACAAAATTTGTATCCTCAATCATGAGGTCAGAGGTTCAGATTTCCCACACCGTACATGTAGTAAAAAAAAAAAAAAAATCCTCTGTAAGTTTCACATTATCCATGTTTTTGCCTTAAAGAATGTCCATGCATGGCTAAAGCTGTTTGGAATCTATTCTTGCCTTGAACAAAGAGCTGATGTTTCCTTGTGCTTTTTACGAAGGGACAAATATCTCATTTTGTATAGATTAATTTCAGTGATAACTTGGCTTTTTTCAACCTTGAAGTAGAAAGTGCTTCTTGCTGTCAAAATGATTCTCATTCCTTAGCTGTCTGGAGTAAAGAGCAGGATGTTCTTGTTCCAAAACAACCAACCAATGACGATGTTAATTTGATTGTTCTGTCTTGTTCTGTTCCCATCAAATTATTGTATCTTCTTTATGAAAATTATGTCCACCACTACATAATCTGATTCTTGTCTTTTGGTCGTCACATTTTGTCGAGGTTAAAGGGGTGTAAGACCTTGACAATTATTATTATCACTACAACAAATTTGTCTTTTAATGTCGGTCAGTGACCGACATTAAAAACACCGACATTAAAAGTTTTCATGTCGGTCGCTTTTAATGTGGACATTGCCCGACATTAAAAGCCTCTTTTAATGTCGGTCGCTTTTAATGTCGGGCATTGCTCTGTCCGACATTAAAAGTGTCGTTGCCCGACATTAAAAGGGCCCTTTTAATGTTAGTCAACCACTCATTGTCCGACATTAAAAAGTTACTTTTAATGTCGGTCAGTTTTTTATGTCGGTCATTGTCCGACATTAAGAGTTGTGGCATTAAAAGTGCCGACATTAAAAGTGTCAATAGTAAATAAAAAAAAAAATTGTTGGTTGCACACGTGGCTAACCAACAATATTTCTCCATTTATCAAGCTATGCACAAAATAAAGTCCCAAAAGTATTTTTACAACTAACTCAACGAACATATACTTAATTAATATAATATATCAGTGTATATATAATACATAAAACTTTCCATCCATCCAATTTACAAAGAAAAAGTAAACTTGCTAAACAAAATAAGTACACAACTCTAAAATATTTCAACCTCAAAGCCGATGCTGAGGAGGCAACAACGACTTCGCCATAGAGGACACTGTCTTGGAAGATGATGGCAATTTGATATTATTATTCGACGTCGTTGAGTTTCTTTCGCTAGGGTCATGACCACTATGGTGAAGGTTATGAGTTGACGACGAAGAAGACGAAGTATTCCTCAATTGCCAAATCGGACACAACCTGAAGAGTTTCACATCGACGAGTGGCTTGTGACGCTCGACGACGACCATGGACATTAAAACACTAACAACACATTAAAGAGAATATTTAGTCATTACATCCATTAGAAAGAACATCTTCAACTTACTTATAGCAAATAATAATATAAGTTTGACTAAACCAACAATTGCAGACATAAATCAATGGCATTATCCCATGCTGATAGACTTACAATATCACCTTAACCAAGTAATAGTATTACATCCCATCCAATGTTTAACTATCAAATAGACTCATAATTCATCTACTTTATTGACTACTCGCACACAAACAACTCTAGAAGAAATTTCACGAGCAAGGAGTTCAAAACACAAGACAGGACATATCCAAATATCTTCTTTACCTTTTAAGCGTTTGTTTGAAATGACTTTCTTAGTGCTTGAAACGCTTTTTTGAACATTTAGAAAATCATTTCAAACGGATCTTAAATCACTATCTCTAGTTAATTTTCTTTGTACTTACAGTATGAAATGGGTAAAAACGAGTTAATCAGCACAAAAGAGTTTACAAATTAGAGACCATGTAGAACAAAACTGATGACAGGAAAAGATGATAAGACAAGTCAATGCACAAGCCATGAAAGTAACTGCATTTGAGATTGAAAGAGTCAGAGTGTCAATGCCTACTATTCTAACTTTAATGGATCAATCATTTGCACCAAAGCCATGAGCATAAAGTAAAGATTCATATATGTCGGAATAAGAAATAGCAAAATGGACAAGAAATTGGAAAAAGTTACTTGGAATCACCTCGATGGAATCACGAGGTCCTCCCAGAACCCTTCCCTACTCATAATCTTCATCGTTGCAAGATTTGCTATGTTCTTGCATTTCATCAACTCATTCTTACTCACAATAGAAAGCAAAATAAGGTTAACAAGAACTAGCAACTTCAAAGTTGATGTCATCGTTAACGATATATTTATCAAACAAAAAGCAAACGGAAAAAGGATATTTTATATTGAATTTATTTTCCATTCAAACTAAGGCATATAACATGACTTAAGGTCCAGAAATATAGGTAAAGCTATGTTTTTCTTATAATTATGAAATGTTTTTTGGGCTAGTTTATGCACACCTAACTCTTATCAATGTTATCATAGGATGGAACATTCATTAATTATAAACAATCTAGGCTGGTGGACGCTGTTTAAAATAAATAAGCATATACAGATAAATCTAAGTCATACCTGAAAGTAGGATGACATAAAGGAGAAACAAACCATCATTGTTTACAAGCAATCTTCAAATATGCTTTCAGTCTCACCAAAATAGACATTGATTTATTATAATATTGCAACAAAAATATTGATAACATGAGCATCTACAATTTTGAATGCACTGCTAATGATACAAATTCCTATGAAGGGGCCAAACCCTCCTCTTCCAGATGTTGCTAAATCCAACTCCAATAGATTGACAATGACAAACCAAAAAAATTCACTCTTTAAGCTATAGAATCAAATCATGTTTCATAAGAATTTCAAACAAATGAGAATAATCAAGAAGCTTACAAGCTGCCTCTTCAGGAACATTTTTGAACTTCAAATTGTAAATGATTGCATTTCCCTTTCATTAATTCAGGGGGAAAAACAAACAAACACTTTAGCTTTATAAACTTTACTGAGAATGAAGGATAATCCAAACATGTCCAAAAGATAGAAGGAACATATTCACATATTGAGACCAAAAGAAGGATAAAATTTCCAAGTACCATAGAATAATGCATTACCTCTTTCAAGTCATGGGAAAACTCTCTAACGGTAGATATGGTTGTTGTGGCAGCTTCATCAAAAGGATATCTGCAAGAGTATAATAAAAATCAATAAACAAATATTTGCAAGAGGAATAATCAGGATCATAAATCATGAATCAACTAATTTTTAATAATAAATGAATGGTATAAACAAACAAACACACACACAAGCCATTAGAAAATTAATTTTAGAGGAACCTGGATCAATTGATCATGAAACAACTAATGTTTTATAATAAAAAAATGGTATAAATTAACATACAGACAAGCAAAAAAAATGAAGTCGTTTCATTTAAACCTACCCATATATACCACAGGATATGGCAAGAAAGACAATATATATATATTGAATGTTATTCTCCTTTGCCACAGCCAAGGAATTTCTAAATCAATATGGCAATAGAAAACGTTAAGTCCTGGATGGTAAATCAAACTGAAAAGGAAAGCACAATTACATAACAAGAACTTATATGCACTTCTCAGTAAGGCCTGGGGGTTACTACTTTTTTTGTAGATTGGTCCAACAGTATGGATTACATGAGTGGCAGGCAACCGAAAACCTCTGCATTTTTAGATCACATTAGTATTTGCAAATGAAACAGTGTTCATGTCAGTTACTGAATTAGAAGAGCCTACTGAGTAATCCTTGCTTCTCTAGTTGGACAACGGAATCTAGGCTGGACTTCTGGTACAGAATAACATGCTTGTAGAAGATCTGGCCCTGCAGCATTATGTATGGCTACAAAACAAGGAAAGAAATTTCGGATTGTAAGTTCATCTTATAAGTTCTAAAACTAAAATAATGTTTTTAACTCCATACCTCCATCAGCACCACCACCTCCAAGCATTACCTCATTTGCTGGATTAACCTACATAAGATTAAAGTTATCAACCAAAAGTTAATAGATTTCATGGTACTGGAGACTTCTAAAAATAAGAAATTACACGACAAAAGATATGGATCCTTGTTACTAATGTAGTATAATTAGTATTTTCTTTTTAGAGGAGGAAACAAAGAGTTTATTGATGAATGAAATGTTCAAAAGAGACAGAAAAATCTCAGCCGCTGTAGTGGTTACAAAAAGTACCACCAAATAGCAACAAAAAGACGGTATGCATTTACACAAATGGAGAGCGGTACAAAGAGTATTGTCCAAAAAATGGTTGAAAGCCGATGACTTATCACAGAAAATTATGGAATTCCTGTCCCCATAAATTCCATAAGAAGGCTCTCCTCTAATAATGGCTAACTAGAGAAGCTTCTTTTCGTCTTTAAATGGATTACCCAAGAAAAATGTGGCAAGGAGATCATGTATATTTCCTGGCAAAGTCA
Organism: Luffa acutangula; assembly: GCA_036850905.1. NCBI lineage: Eukaryota > Viridiplantae > Streptophyta > Magnoliopsida > Cucurbitales > Cucurbitaceae > Luffa > Luffa acutangula. Next base: position 46,456,291 of record CM072098.1, on the reverse strand, counting down.
TGGACTAGTCAAATGCACCAAAGATAACCTCCCAAAATTTTCTTGCATAACACAGTAGCTAGGTGAAAGGGCGAAGATTGGCATCACTTTTTGAAGTTTTTCAGATGTGTTAATACCTCCATGGTTGAGTTCCAACAAAAAAAAAAACTTTGATTTTCCTCTGTATATTCCTTTCAAAAATCACCTTGTACAGAAGATCGTTTATGGAGTTTGTTCTGCTGGTTAAATCATCCAACAAATTAGCAATATATTTATGAAGTTAGGAGAGAAAAAGAAAAGCTATGGATGAATTCCTACAAATCAGTCCCCCTAATTTTCACAGCAATTAAACTAACAGACATCGATTCAAGCAAATTAAACTCAAGCTTAGACCCAAGATTTCAGCCAAATACTCGGATCAAATATTTCACCACTAATTTTGAAATCAATTGAACAAACAAAAAATTAGAAGAAGAAACCCACGTCAGAGATGAAGAAATCAACTACCGACGGTATTGAATGACAACCCACCCTTCAGATCCAGCAAATCACACTGAGGAAAAGAAAACCCACGTCGGAGATGAAGAAAAATCGTGTCAGTGAGGAGAAGAAACTCGTGTCGTCGATGAGAGGAAGAGATTCACGCTGGTGAGGGGAACGTCCAGTCGCCATCAGTGAGAAGAAGAGGAAACGCTTCGAGAGGGAGAGCGGCGCAATAGGGGAATGAGGGTTTTTTTCGGGGAGAGATAAAGCTGAAATGTGATTTTAAGAAACCCTTGCATTTAATGTCGGGCATTGCCCGACAATAAAAGCCCGAATGCATGTCCGACATAAAAAGGTCCGCGTGTTTTTTTGTCCGACATTAAAAGCCCCGCGCGATTTTTTTTGTCCGACATTAAATGCATAATTTGTTATAGTGTATTAAGAATTTTATTCAAAAGGTCTAATACATCAGTGTGATTAATTAGTTTAAATTTTGAGTTCAATAATACCTTAAAAAAAATATTTAAATGAGAAATTTTACTTTCGTGAGGCTTCATACGACATTAATCCTAAGCTTTTAATTTTATCAAATTAGACACTAGACTAAGATAATTGTTGCAATTTTTATTTTGGTACAATCTTTGCTGATTTACCCATTAATTTTAGGAGTAGTTGCATAGATGACAAATTGAACCAAATTAATAGCAAATATAGCACAGTTGCAAACTAATTGCATATATAGCAAAATTAATTGTACAAGACTAAGAAGCTGTCGTCAGATTCTATCCGTTTCTATCACAAATGGATTCCGATTATTCAAAGCCTATCAGTATCTATTACTGATAGACACTGATAAACTATGAATAATCGAAGTCTATCAATAGACTCTAATAGATTCTGATTCATCAGAGTCTATTGCTGATAAACTCTGATAATCGAAGTCTATCAGATAAATTCTAATTGACTTTGATCTATCAGTAATATGCTTTGGTAAATTTTGCAATATTTGCAATTTTTTTTTACATTGTGCTATATTTACAATTATATAATTCTTATTTGTCACCCACTTAAAATTCAGAAGGCAGCCTAAGAATCTTCAAAAGTTCACTATTTTTTCTTAAAAAAGGTTTGGCACAAAATTAAACTTGTTTATGCATCAACATGCCCCTTCAAGATGGGGTCTCTCTTGGACTTTGATACTATATTAGATTACATGGGCTTCCATCTCAAAACTAATTGACAATGAGTGGGATGACTCTTGTATCTTATAAATTGTGAGTTCTCCACTTATCTTTTCAATGTGAGATTCTCAACACTAATATCATTTTTATCAGAAATTTTATCATTTTCATACCAAACATATATTTTATGATTCATTAAATACACATAAAAATATTTTTTGACGATTTTTCAAACAACAAATTATCATAATGTAAAAGTCATAATGCTCATTCAAATTCAAGTCAAAGATTGCAACACTTATCCAAAATTTAGAGTAAAAATTGATACACCGTACCAATTTTTAAGGTAAAAGTTGATTTTTTTCCTTAAAAAAAGAAGTATAAACAAGAGTCAATCGATTAGGCCGTGTGTTTGATAACCATTTGGTTTTTGGTTTTTGGTTTTTAAAAATTTTTCTTGTTTTCTCCTTATTTCCTCGTTGTGGTTTTCATGTTTGTCAAGGATACATTTGAATTCTTAGCCAACTTTCAAAAACAAAAAGTTTTTGAAAAGTACTTTTTTTTTTTAGTTTTAAAAAATTGGCTTAGTTTTTGAAAACATGAGAATAAGGTATTAGAAAAAACAAAGAAACTTGTAGATGAAAGTAATGTTTATAAGTCTGTGGTTCGAATCCCCCACCCCACAAATTGTCAAAAAAAAAAAAGAAAGTAATATTTATAAGTTTAATTTTCAAAAACCAAAAACCAACAAACAAATGGTTATCAAATGGGGCATTGTTTTAATCTTTTAATTGACATTTAAGATAATCATCAATTTAATTATAATTTGACAATAGCTATAAAATTGTGAAAAACAAATTGATTACTGTTATCAGGTAAATCATTTATTACCAAATGTTTAGAAAAATATCATTTCTAATGTTAATTTCTCAAGAAAAATTATATATACCTATAATTAATTTTCATAAAATGCATATATTTATAAATATTTTAGAAAAGAAGATTTCTTAATGATTTTTCCCAAACTTTCTTTAATAAATTTTGGCACTTTTTCAAAATGTCACTACCATGCTTGTCTTCTCATTACATCGAGCAATGGAGGACACTGTACTTGTTAATTTAAGACTAAAGACTCGATCTAATTAGTACATAATAATATTCTATTCTTTAGACCATAAACGAAAAAAAGAAAGAATGAAACTGTATATATATTTTCAGTTCTCCTTTTCTTTTGTTCTTTTCTTCTCTTATGAGAGATAAAAATATATCTAAATGCACATACAAGGCAAGAGCACAAAACAATCTCCTTTTCCTTTGCTTCTGCTTTTTTTTTTCTTTTTTTTTTTTTTACGAATACATGGGTGAGGAATTCAAACAACAGACTTCTTGTTATTAGTACAAACCTTATGTCAGTTGAGCTTTGTTCATTCCGGCTTCGCTCCTTGCACTCATGTCAAGAGTTTTACCTCACTTTCATTCAATCATGTCTCTGTAGTACCTTCCAAGATCCCTACAACTCAATGGCTGCATTCTAGACCTGCAGCAACCACAAAAGGAGGAGTTGACCTTGAGGCACTTTTCTGATGATGTTGTCACAGGTCATCAAGAATTAAAATTCGATGTTCGGGATAAAATTGTACGGATATATAGATAAAACATCGATATCGATTGATATTCCTTTATAAAATTTATTAAAATTAATAATTAAGGTTTTTCACTTTCTAAAAATAAGTTTTAAAACCTTTTTTATTAGTATATTTTATATTCATATTGATGATATTTTTTATGTTGTATGGTACATACTAGAGATATCAATGAATCCTTAATATTATGTTGATTATCTCTCTAATGTCCAAATATATCAATATATTGACGAATATTTTAATCCTTGACAGTCATATTCTATATCAAACATTGGGACGATGATAGGACGAAGAATGTGATATTGATAATTTCTAGGCCAAAATCCGGACAGAGGACTCACCTGACCTTCACGTGACACCAACAGTGAATTTGTAGAAGCTGGGGAAGACATGACCTGCAAGACCAGCAAAAACTGCTACACATCGGTGTGGTGTAGGCCACACCGCCTCCGATGCTTAAGTCAGAAAACCGAGGAGAAGCTAGAGAGTAAGAGGAGAAGTCGAGAATAGAGTTTTGGAACCCCTTCTTCAGTGATGAAGAGAAGTTTTTATACCTGTTTTTCCTCCTAGGGTTTTTAGGAATTCGGAGGTGCTTCGGGATGAATCAGGCAAAACCGGGGCGATCCGGGGCGTCACGGGTCGGAAGGAGGTGACCGGGTTCGGCCAGCGCAAGCGGGCCGAATGGTCGGGCTATGTTGGCCCGACCCATTGGTCCGGTTTTCTTATGGGTCGATCTTCTGGTCCTACCTCTGCCCGATTGTCCTTGTCAGCTCCCTCCTCGTCAGTGTGGTCCAAAATTACCTATAACATTAAGCTCCCACTATTGAATTGGGATTCATGTGCGACTTGATGCTATAGGCTGAGCTCCTTAAGCCCGATTTAAGAGTTCGACTCGTGCATGACTTCTTGTTATCCTGCAGAATAGGACAAACTAGACAAAGTAGAAACTCCTTGAATAGGGGTTAGGTGAAATGGAAATGAGAAGAGAGAGAGGTTACAAAAGTAGCTGGAGGGCCTCTCTGGTCGGCCTCGGCCCCGGGTAGAGGCCGAGCACATCACTTTCCCGTTTTAGCTTAGGGGGCGTTGCTCCCGAACCCCCACCGGGCGCTTCGCCCTTGGACCCCGACTTGGTCATTCGGAGTGCTTCATTCCAGATCCAGGGTTTATCCATAATTAACATTAGGAAAAGCAGAAGTCTTCACAATCCTGCATTGAAAAGTTAATTTCTGCAAAAGGAAAACGAAGGAGGAGGCCAGGATCGGCCTTGGCCTCTGGCCCCTGTTAGCTCAGTACTTAGCCCCCTGTATTCATATGTCAGTCCTTACTGGAAAATAATGGGAGAGTTGCATGACGATTACAACAAAGGAATGGAATAACCTTAACCTATCCCTATTCCCAGCCCCCACTCAACATGTGCATTTATTACCTCAAGCGTTGCATTTTTCAAGCAAGAGGGACTAATTTCATACCTGGCCTTTTGAAGGTGGACGGTCGGCCTCGGCCTTGGCATGAGGCTGACCACCTTCTCTGTACTATTCGCTTGTCGACGGCTAGGCTTGTGTGTAGATTTGCCCGGCCCTACCTTAAGCATCTCCCTGCGGCTTTGAGCGCCTCGGCTGTGCTAAAAGTAAAGTGACTGAGAACTCGAAACAGTCATGCTGCTTTGAATGTGTGCCTGATGGTTGGCTTCGGAGCTGGAATGCTCGGCCTCGGCCTTGGCATGAGGCCGAGCATTTCTTCTACTTTGCTTGCCAATTTGCTCTGTTGTATCCATCCTGACGGTGCGTAGACTCAGTCAGGGGAAACTTGGGGAGGCCTAGGAAGTTCCCGAGCCTCTCTTCAAGCTGTCATGGTCATCCCAGGGGTGAGTACACTCTTCTGGAGAAAAGCTTAGGGAGGCCTAGGAAGTTCCCAGGCCTCTCTTCAAGCTGTCATGGTCATCCCAGGGGTGTGTACACTCTTCTGGGGAAAAGCTTGGGGAGGCCTAGGAAGTTCCCGGGCATCTCTTCAAACTATCATGGTCATCACAGGGGTGCGTACACTCTTCTGGGGAAAAACTTGGGGAGGCCTAGAAAGTTCCCGAGCCTCTCTTCAAGCTGTCATGGTCATCCCAGGGGTGCGTACACTCTTCTGGGGAAAAGGCTTGGGGAGGCCTAGGAAGTTTCCGGGCCTCTTTTCAAGCTACTATGTTCATCTCAGGGGTGCGTACACTCTTCTAGGGAAAAGGTTTGGGGAGGCCTAGGAAATTCCCGAGCCTCTCTTCAAGCTGTTGCGTTCATCCAGTGGGTGCGTACACTCAATCGGGGAAAGCACGAAAGTCTGGCCTCTACAAGGATCGTTCCTGTCTAGCCACATGCGTTACATCCTATGGAAAAAGCACTTTATGCAAAACACAACGCCATGGACATGTGTTATACGAAATGAAAACAAATGATCTTATAAATAGCTCCACCGCTATTCATAACGCAATTCTAACTTGAATAAGCAAGAAAGGAAAGTCGAACTCATTACAACATGACCATGATTATGATGGACTCGACCTGTCCTTATCCCTAACTCCCCACTCAAAATGTGCATTCAATATCTTCGACATGCATTTTTTGAGTAAGGAAAAACTAACTTCGCACCTGGGCCTCTAAAGGTGGAGCTCGGCCTTGGCCTCTGGATGGTCGGCCTCGGCCTTGGCATGAGGCCGACCAGCTCCTCTATGTTGTTTGCTTGCTTGTTTCCCATCTCAAGGGTGCGTACATTCTGTTGGGGACCTGGGGAGGTTGAGGACATGCGTCAACCTCTCTTCAGGAATTTAGTCTCCGCAAGAATCATTCTTGTCTGGGAAAGTGCGAGAGCTTGGCCTCTGCAAGAATTATTCTCGTCTGGCCGTATGCGTCACACCCTGCTTTATGCAAAACACAACATAATAGATTTTATTGAATTCGCAAATGTTCGCGCGTTCTACAGTGAGATAAATGATAGACAATCTCTATGTCAAGTAAACATAAGTAGAAAAAACATTGTTCCTGGTCGGCCTTGGCCTCTTCTGGTCGGCCTCGACGTTCCTACAGTGGCGGCGTTGCCTGCCACTTGTTTCTGCTATGGGTACTGATAGTAAATCTTCAAGTGTTCTGCATTCCATGGGTGTGGAGTTGGTTTCCCGTTTTCGTCAACCAAGGCATAGGTGCCGGGGCGGACCTCTTTGCTAACTTGATAAGGTCCTTCTCATGCTGGTCCCAATGCACCTGCATTGGGATCTCTGGTGTTCTGCATGACTTTTCTCAGTACTAGATCTCCTTCCTTGAAGGTGCGCCTTTTCACTTTCGTGTTATAATACCTGGCAATCCTGTTTTTATACTCTACAACCCGGAGTTGTGCCATTTCACGATGCTCGTCTAAAAGGTCTAAACTAAACCTCATAGCTTCATCATTCCCCGGCACATTAAACTGCTCTGTCCTGTGGGAGGGGATGTCGACCTCCACTAGGACTACTGCCTCTGCCCCGAATGAAAGGGACAATGGCGTTTCCCCTGTGGAGGTTCGTGCTGTCGTCCGATACGCCCACAGTACACGCGGGAGCTCTTCAGCCCATAATCCTTTTAGCCCTTCAAGCTTCATTTTCAGATTCTGCTTGATTATTTTATTCACAGCCTCCACCTGGCCATTAGCTTGCGGATGGGCTGGGGACGAACAATGGTGCGATATGCCCAAATCTAAGCAAAACCTCCTGAAAGCGGCATTGTCGAACTGCCTACCATTATCTGATATAATGGTGTTAGGAATCCCAAAACGGGACACAATATTCTTCCATATAAAGTCAGTAATCTTCTTTTCGGTTATTGTTGCTAGCGGTTCTGCCTCTGCCCATTTTGTGAAATAATCCACAGCCACGACTGCATACTTGGTCTACCCTTTACCTCGGGGGAGAGGTCCGATCGGATCTATTCCTACAACAAATGACCAATGACGCAGTTCAGAAGATAAGGGCAAGAATGCAAACCGCTCAGAGTAGGCAGAAGAGTTATGCAGATGTCCGGCGTAGAGAACTCGAATTCAGTGTTGGTGATCACGTGTTCCTCCGAGTGGCTCCAATGAAAGGAGTTTTGCGTTCCGGTAAGAAGGGCAAGCTTAGCCCCAGGTTCATCGGACCTTATGAGATCTTGGAGCGCATTGGTCCTGTTGCGTATAGGTTGGCGTTGCCGCCAGCTATGTCTGCAGTGCACAATGTGTTTCACGTGTCGATGTTGAGGAAATATGTCCATGACCCTTCGCATGTGCTGAGTCCAGAACCTTTGATGCTGAATGAGGACTTGTCCTATGAAGAGAAGTCGGTTAAGATCTTGGCTAAGGAGTCGAAAGTCTTGAGAAGCAGGACCATTGATTTAGTAAAGGTTTTGTGGAGGAATCACAAAATGGAAGAGGCAACCTGGGAAAGGGAAGCTGTGATTAGAGCTAAGTATCCTGAGCTCTTCGAACAGCAAACTTTCGAGGACGAAAGTTCTTAAGGTGGGGAGATTGTGACGCCCCGCATTCCAGGTAACCTAAGTTTTTATTAAGCGATATTTTGTTCGTTAGCCAATTGGGATTTTTGTTTTTCTTCTCGTGTGTGGTTGGATATTTTTGTTGGTTGAGTTCTTTCAGGTTAGTGGGCGTGTGTGGCGTTTTTTTCTCCTTGTTAGTGGGTAGTTTGGGATCAGTTAGGTTTTTAAAAAAAAAAGGAAAGAAGGAAAAATCTCTCTCTCTCTCTCTCTCCCCCATTCGCGTATCAGACCCCCCAAGGAAAAAAATCTCCTCTCGATCTCTTCTTCCGTTTTCTTCACCCAGTCGTCGTCTTCTCCTCCAGACGCACGGAAGCACCGCCACTCGCGCCCCCGCCAGCAGCCATACCGCAACTCGTGCCTCCGCCAGCAGTCGCCTCTCTCCTCCTCGCGTCGCCGCCGAACTCTGTGAGCGTCGCCGTCGTCTTCCCCTCGTTTCCCTCCTTTGCGCCGCCGCTGACCTCACGCCGCCCTTGTCTTTCCTCGATTTCGGCTAGCAGTGGGTAAGATCTAAACTTTTCCCTTGTTCTTAGTTGATTAAGCTCGTTATGATTTTCCTCCCTCTCATTTTGGTTAGATCCCGTGCAACCATCATCTCAGAACTCGTTTCTCTCGCGATTTCGTCTCTGTCCAGCGTGACTCGGGTGTGGTTTCAACTCTTCTCATCGTTATTTCGACGATTTTAGTAAGTTTTAACGTGACCCATTCTCTTCTGGCTTAAAATTAAGGTTACCCATGACTCGAATAGCGTTAATCTGAGTTACCCATGCCTTATCGGGCCTTAAGTCGCAGATTTTGGCTTCTTTTGAACGCTGTTCAGCACGTTAGCATCTCTGTTTGGTGTTGAACGGTAAGTTCCAGCACCCTTAGGACTTTGGAATCCATTTGAAGTAACTTTAGAATGCTTTCTAACCTTTGGGCATCCTTTAGTTTCAGTTGTAACTTATTTCGGCCTTGGGACAACACTTATTCTAGGTGTTTCGGTGCTGATCGATTAGCTCCAGCAAGGTTTCTGCCCCTTTTCGGTAAGTGTCGGCACCTTGTAGCACGCTTTAGGTCCCTTTTATTAAAATGTTAGGTGTTAGAAAGATTGTTGGGATATTCTCTAACCTTTAGAAGGCTTCTATTGCGTTCGTAGGTCCGCCTAGAACCTATTCTAATAATTTCCAGCAAGCGTTAGCTGAATTTAGGAGCACTTTTAAGTATTGTAAGTAGTTTCTATCTGGATGAGCTTGGTTGTTTGCTTGAGCATGTCACTTGTTTGCTTGCTTGCTTGTACGTTTCGTGTTTGATATATATACGTTTATACAATCTGTTATGTGAGTTAAGGATGTTGACATGTTTATTTACTTAAGCATGAGGTACTTTAAGCATGTTTGGTTCTATTTGAGAAAGTTGTTGTTAGTGGACTATGTTGCATGTTGGTCGAGTCTGCATAGTGTGTGTGCATTGGGGAGAGGCGGAGCATGACGCGTAAATCATGTGTTGGGTGTGTGTGCGGAGCGTGACGTGGAAATCACGTGTGGGTGTGAGTGCGGAGCGTGACGCGGAAATCACGTGTGAGTGGTGCTGCGCATGGCGCGTTATAATACATGTGTTGGGTGGGTTTGCGGAGCGTGACGCGGAAATCACGTGTGGGATGTGAGTGCGGAGCGTGACGCGGAAATCACGTGAGTGTGCGGGCATGGTGTGGAAACCATGTGGGGGTGCATATCATGATGCGTGGATTCATGTTGTCGTCCCATTTTGCATAAAACATGTGTTGGCATTAATGTTTTCGTGTTTAAGAGCTTGTTGGTTCGTTTATCGCTTAAAAAGCATGAGATGTGTGGATAGCATGTTGTTGTGGGTGTTTGTTGTTTGGTGGCTCACCGGGTGTGAGCTACTTACCAGTACTGTGGTTGTACTGATACCCCTCCCCTTTCTTCCCCCCAACAATTTCAGATTTCGCAGGTGATGAGTTTTATGTGCCCGGTGATGCGGATGAGGAGATTCACGAGGGATGACCATCTGTTTTAAATTATTAGTTTGTTTACTTCATCTTGTTGGATAGGTTAATATTTAGTATTTAGTTGTTGAGTCAAAGGAAACGTTAGTTGTTAAATTTGTAGTAGTTAATGCTTCCGCTAGGTTGTAAATATGCTAATGTCTAATAAAGTTGAACTGCTTCTAGAAAGTTAAGGTTATGCTTGATCTGGTAGAGTTAGGTTCTGTTGTTGGATGGAGATGCGAGATCTGACTCGTATCCTGTTTGTTGTTGTTCTGTGGAGTTGTGGAGTTGAATGAATCAATATAGAAGTGTCATTTTGTGTTTAACAAGTGATCTAAAATTTTGGTTTCGTCCTATGTGTCGCAACGTCATCGCGACGCGGAGCGGCCGACGTCCTTCTCTAAGGGTCTCTTTCGAGAGGAGAGGTTTGGAGTCGCCACCAATCATCTTGGGGTGTGATTGGTCACCCATTTTAAAGAAAAACCGGTCTTTGAAAACAAAAAATTAGGCTCGGGAGTCGATTGAGTGTAGGGAAGGTGTTAGCACCCTACAACACCCGTTTAAAAAACGGTTACCACATTTTATTTTAAAATTATCCTTTTATAACATGAAAGAGTCCTTTATTTTGGAGAAAAATAAATAAATAAATAAACAAATGTCTCACTTGATCTTACCTTAGCTTTAAAAATTAAAGTAAGGTTTTGATATAGTGAGTGGGGTTATACCCAATAATTATTTGTCATGTTGAAATCTTCTTTTAATTAAAAGAAAATTTGTCACCTCAAGAATTTGACTCCGTCATAGGTTATACATGAGTTATTTTGTCTCACATCTATTATTTCACATTTCAACAATAAAATGTGAACTAATAATCATGAGTGGTATGACACCACAACGAAAAAAAAATATTTTTTCATTTTTAAATAAAATTCAATTAAAAATTCATTTGAAATAACTAAAGTAGAATCATTTTGGAATTCATTTGGAAAATTCAATTTAGAATCAAATTGAAATTGATTTGAAAAGATCTAAGTTAATCAAATTTAAATTTTGATTGCAAAATAATCGATAGTTAAACTTTGGGCTAATTTCCAGGCAGGGTGTTCCCTTTCGGTCAGCTTAAGTACCCGTTCTTAGACAAAATTAGCTTCAAAGTTTTCATGATCGATCTATTTTAGCTTTTCAAAATATTAGATAATGTTTTTTGAAATTTGATTTAACCTTTGAAATATATTTCCGATTTAATTTAAAATTGAAATTAATTTTCAATATAAAAGCAAAAGATATTGACTTGGAAACTTTGATTTAGAACCAAATTGACATTGATTTTGAAATTCTAAATTAAAATCTATTTTGAATTTTTGCTCAGAAATTCTAGGTTAATGAGATACAATTTGAAATTCATTTGAAAAATTCAAAATCACTTTGAAACTCCTTGAATTCAAGATTAAAACTAATTGAGGGAAAATTGAAATTTCAAATTAAATTGATTTCGGAATTTCAATCAAAACATATTTTGAAATTTATTTGAAAAACAAAACTGAATTTCCAATCAAATTGAAATTGATTTTGAAATCTAAATTAAACTCAAATTGAAATTCATTTGAGAATCCAAAGTAAAATCAAATTGAGAGTGTTAAAATTCCAAATTTAAAATAAATTAAAAATTTTAATTATTGTCCAATAGAAATTAATTAAGGAAATACAAATTCAAATTTAAATTAGAAATTTGAAGTTAAACCTCAATTAAAAGAAATCTAATTTAAAGTTGAAAATCTCCTATTAAAATCCAATTGAAATTGACAATAGAATTCAATTTAAAAACAATTGAATTAATTTGGAAACTTCTAATTAAAATCCAATTAGAAATTTGATTTGAAGATTCAATCAAAATCCAATTTAAAAAACAGATTTGGAATTCTAAATTAAAACAAATCAATTGAATGAAATAAACTCCCAAAAACACAAAATACATGAATAAATAAATAACTTTAAAAAAAAGAATTGATCAAAATGATGGAAAAAAAATTAAAAAGAAAGTGGGGTCCACTACCTTTATTCTCTCTCTTTTCTCCTCCACCTCCCAATCTTCTTCACGATTTTTCTTCCCCGTGTGTTCTTCTTTTCTTTTTCTTTTTGAATGTCCTTGATTCTCACCCTTCTCCTCCATAGTCAAGACGTTGGAATGGAAGTTGCAGGCGCTTGGGTCGGAGCTACAGATTCGCGAGTGAGTATATTTTTATGGAGTAAAAGGAGTTTTCATGGAGGAAGAAGAAAATGAGTTTGGGTGGAGGAATAAGACAATTTCCATGGAAAGAGGAGAAAAGAGGAGAGTGAGGGTTGGAGAGAGAAAGTGAGGGTTCAAAATGAAGATATACCCAAATTTCCTCCCATTCCCTTTTATCTTTTACCTCCAAACTTGCTTACTTGTTTCTTGTTTAGCTTTCCTCTCCCCCTTTACTTCCTTCATGGAGCTTCAATTTATAGTGTTGTCACTCCCCCAAACAGTACAGTAAGTAGAAAGAAAAGGGGGAGAACATGGGAATGAGGGTGAGAGGTGAGGGAGAAAGATTCGTTGGTGGGGGAAATTATGAGAAAAATAAGGAAGAAAAAAAACATTTAAAAGAAGGTAGTTGGAAGATATTTTTTAATAAATTTTTTATATTTTTATTTTTTAACAAATGACAAATATCAAAACTAATCATGATATATATACATTAAAAAAAATGATAAGGTAAAAGCATATTATAAACCAAAAAATCAAGCCGGACCAAATAGGGTGTCTATACTATGTATGCCGTTATGGTGCCGAAATTTTCGGAGCTCTCGGTTAATCCGAATAGGAGTTTAGTAATGTCACTAGGTTAGTTACTAATAAAACCTGGGGCGTTACATGCAGACTAAATTTCTTCTACAATTTCATAAACTATTGCTATTTTCCTTTCTATTTGAGATTTATTTAAATTAATAATATATATGTAATAATTATATTATCTATTTTGCAGGGTATTGAAGAGCTAGCAGTGATATTTTCGGATGCTTCATTCAAATCTAATCTCTCTATTCAATCCACCATTGTTGATATTATTTTCTTAATGAATTTTTAGGGTTTGTTTGGTTAAGGACTTTGGTTTTGTTTTTCATTTTTCAGAATTATGCTGGTTTTTATCAACAATATTACTTGTTTAAATTTGAAAATGTTAAGAAGATTCTGAAGACTAAAAATAAAGGTTTTCAACCATCCTCATTATTATTTTTTGTTTTTTATAAAGTTGGGCAAAATTTTGGAGGGTCTTTTAAAAATGAAAGGCTAAGATAAAAAAAATACTCAAAGTATCTTGTTTCAAAAAAATTAAAAAAAATATATATACTCATATTTTAGTTTTCCTTTTTCTGTTTGCTAGGCAAACCAATTATACGCCAAAACGAGCTTAACTCAGCAGTAATTGGCATGTATCCTCGACCATGAGATCAGAGGTTCGAATCCCCCACCCCCAAATGTTGATGTACTCAAAAAAAAAATTATACTATTTTCTATTCTACACATTTGGGCAATTTTATATTGTTTAATTGGAAAGAACAATGGAGATCGATGACAAGAGTAGATTCTTCGATTACGGACGTGTTTGGTTTAACTCTTCAAGTGTTTAATTTTGAAAAAAAAAATTATAGTGTTTGGCAACCACTAAAAATGATTTATTAAAAAATGAGATTGAGAAATAAGTCATTTTGAGAGAAGCATTTGAAAGCAAAATGAGTTTTTAAGTATATGATAAATTGGGTAAAAAACACTTATGATGAAATGTAACCAAACATATCAGTGTTTAAATTCTAAACTAAAATGTATTCCAAACAGACCCCTACAACTTTATCAAATCCTGTGCATAGACCATCGATACTCATTCAACCCCGTTTTTGATAACCAATATCATTTTTTGGGTTTTAGGCCCCATTTAATAAACATTTTATTTTTTATTTTTTATTTTAAAAATTATGTTTGTTCTCTCAATTTCCTTATCATGGTTTTCATATTTACTAAGGACACATTTGAATTGCTAGCCAAATTCCAAAAAAAAAATTTTGAAAACTACTTTTTTTTTAGTCTTCAAAAATTTGCTTGGTTTTTGAAAACATGGAAAAAGGTAGATTAAAAAAAAACTTAGAAATGGAAGTATTGTTTATAAGTTTAAATTTCAAAACTAAATAGTTATCATATGGGACCTTAGGGCTCGTTTGATAACGTTCTCGTTTCCCGTTTCTAGTTTCTTGTTTCTTGTTTCCTGTTTCTTGTTTCTTGTTTTTTAAGAACTAAAAACAGAAACATGTTTGATAACTATTTTTGTTTCTTGTTTCTCTAAAAAAAAGAAACAGAAACAAATATGTGTTTGATAACTGTTTCTCGTTTCTTGATTTTTAGTTGAAATAAAATTTGGTACATATAATATAAATATTATATATAACATACATTAAAATTATAGTTAGAGGTTGCCAGTGGTGGTTGGTCGGTAGAGATTGACGACGGTCGGTATTCGGAGGTTGACAGTGGCGCCTTGTAGTCAGAGGTCGACAGTGACGGTTGACCAGCGGAGGTCAGCAGCGCGATAGTCAAAGGTCGCCGTTAGCGGTCGGTCGCCACCGATAGTCAGAGGTTGACGATGGCGGTGGCAGTCGGTCAGTGGAGGTCGTCAGCGACGGGTCGATGGTAGCAACCGGTCGCAACTGGTAATCGGAGGTCTAAGAAGGTCGACGACGACTGGTAGTTGGTGGGGGACGGTGGCAGTCTGTCGGTTGAGGTCGACGACGGTCGGTAGTTGAAGGTCGACGGTGGCGGTCGGTCGGTAGAGACCGGTCAACGGAGGTCAACAGTAGTGGTCGGCGACGACTGGTAGTCAGAGGTGGGCGGTGGCGGTCGGTCGGCAGAGGTCGACGACGATCGGCACTGGTCGGTCAGCGGAGGTCGACAGCGGCCGGTCGTCGAAAGTTGACAGTCGCTGTCGGCAGCGACTGATAGTCGAAGGTTAACAATGGTTGTCGGTCGATGAAGGTCGGCGATGACCGGTAGTCGGAGGTGGACGTTGACAGTCGGTCGACGACGACCGATAGTCGGAGGTCGACAGTAGTGGTCGGTCGGTGGAGGTCGACGGTAGCGATCGGTCGGGACCGGTATTCGAAGGTGATATGATGGTGGCTGATCGACAGAGGTTGGCAACAACCGGTAGTTGGAGGTCGACGGTAGCGGTCGGTTGACGGAAGTCGACAGTAGCCGGTAGTCGGAGGTCGTTGGTGGCGGTCGGTCGACGAAAGTCGGCAGTGGCCGGTAGTCGAAGATCGACAGTAGCGGTTGGTCGGCGAAGGTCGGCAGCTACCGGTAGTTGAAGGTTGACGATGGCGGATCGTCGGAGGTTGACGGTGGCGACTAGTCGGCGGAGGTTGGCGGCAACCAATAGTCGGAGGTTAACGATGGCCGCTGATCGGTGGAGGTCAACGACAACCGATAGTCAGAGATCGACAAAGGTGATAAAAAAGGGAAAAAAGAAAGAAATAACATAAATAATAAAAAAATGAAAGAGAAAGAAATAATAGGAAAAAGAAAAAAAAATTAAAAGGGAAAGAAAACGAAATAACGAAAAATATATATTAAAAAAAAAGACGAGGAAGTGGTTAAAAATATAGAGGAAGAGAAGAGATTGGTGTAGGAATGTGAGAGAATATGGATAAATGCATGAAAGATAAAAAAAAGAAACAGAAACAGAACTTGAGAAACTACTTTTTGTAGTTTCTCAAATTTGGCCACTTTTTTAGAAACGTTTCTAAAAATTTAGAAACAAGAAACAGGGATGAGTTATCAAACAAGTCTGTTTCTTAAAAAAGGAGAAACAGGAACAAGAAACAGGAAACAGGAACGTTATCAAACGAGCCCTTAGTTTTTGGTTTTTGAGCTTATAAACACTACTCCCTCCTCTCAGGGTTTTTTTTTTAAAAAAAAAATTATTAAGTAGTTTTCAAAAACATGTTTTTGTTTTTAGAATTCGTTTAGGAATTCAGGTGTGTCTTTAACAAAAATGAAAACTATGATAAGGAAATTTGGAGAAAACAAGTATAATTTCCAAAAACCAAATGGTTGTCAAATGAGGTGTAACGCCCCAGGTTTTATTATTAACTAACCTAGTGACATTACTAAACTCCTATTCAAACTAACCGAGAGCTCCGAAAATTTCGGCAGCATAACAACATACATAGGACGAAACAAAAATTTTTAACACCTGATAAAAACCAAACCACACTTTTATATTAAACCCAACTACTCCACCTCACTTCAATACATCAGAAACCAACTTCACCAAACAATACGAGTCAGGTCTCGTGTTCACAACTAACATCAAAACCACATCCTTAACAAGAATAGAAATGCACTTAACTCCTAAAGACAACTCCACTTTATTGAACTATGTGCAACTGGAAGAGACATCAGACATCAGACTAAATCCACCTAACTGACTAAGAACCATATTACCAAAGAGACATCAGACTAAATCCACCTAACTGACTAAGAACCACAACTAAAGTCATATCTCAATAGGCAAGAAAATAAAACAAACTCAGCTACTAGGGTCATTCCTCGTGAGCCTCCTCAACATCACCGGGCACATAAAACTCGCCAACACCTGCATAAACTGAAAATGTTGGGGGGAAAGAAAGGGGAGGGGTATCAGTACAACCACAGTACTGGTAAGTAGCTCACACCCGGTGAGCCACCAAACAACATACCGCCACAACATCATGCTATCCACACACACCATGCTTGGAAAGCAATAAACAACTCAATATGCTCTTAGACACGAAACAATAATGCGAACACGTGCTCATGCACAATGGGATGACAACATGAATCCACGCATCATCCTATGCACCCCCACATGGTTTCCGCGCCATGCCTGCACACTCACACGTGATTTCCACATCACGCTCCGCAAACCCACCCAACACATGTATTATTACGCGCCATGCGCAGCGCCACTCACACGTGATTTCTGCGTCATGCTCCGCACTCACACCCACACGTGATTTCCGCATCACGCTCCGCACACACACCCAACACATGACTTACGCGTCATGCTCCGCCTCTCCCCAATGAACACACACTATGCAGACATGCCTCACATGCAACATAGCCAACTGACAACAGAATCTCATGCTTATGGAAATTAACAAAGCGACATGCTCATTTCACGTACGAATTACATTCATATCCAGCACATCATATAATAACAGAACAAGTAAAACAAATAGCATGCTCAAGAAACAAACAGCCTCGTCCAGGTAGAAACTACTTACTCAAGCTAAAACACTCCTAAATAGACCAAAAGTCGCTCCTAAAATGATCCAACAAACTCCTGAAAAAGAATTGCAAAGCTTCAAAAGCTAAACTCAATTCAATCTATACTAGAAGGCAAAGGTGCTTAAAAAGGAACGATCTTACCAAATAGGACCCTTAAGCTTGATTCAAACGCTCCAAAGTGGCCTAGGATCACAAATAGGGAGATTCTAAGCAATAGAAACCTATTTAGACTAATTCAAGGAGACTCACACAACGTTTCAGCACTAACACTTTGCCAAAAATGAACTTTGGTTCTTGGTCATTAGTGTTCGATGCGTGGGTCACAATTTTCAGCGAAGAGCAACAAAGAGGGAAGAGTAGCGTATCGTGGGTTTTGCTTGGCGGGAGAAAACGAGGGAGGGAGAGAGAGAAGGCGACGGCGCAATCGAGAGCAAGAGGAAAATGAATGGTGGCACGAGGCGAACGACGGTGAGGGTAGGCGGCGAAGCGAAGAGGAAGAAGAACAAACGGGGAGGCACGACTTCTTGCAATTGACAGAGGAAGGAGGCGGCGGCGAGGAGTGGAGCAGCGACGGCGGTGGGAGCAGCAGGTGACGGCGATGTGGCCACACGGCTGGTGGAAAGAAAAAAAAAAACGGAAGAGATGGGGGGAAGGGGAATCTGCACGCGCGAGAGAGAGGAGAGAGAGAGATTTCCTATTGTCTTTCTCTTTTTTTTTAACTCCCTTAATACCAAAACCATCCACTAACGAAAAAGACGCTACTAAACTGCCCACTAACCTGCAAAGACTTAACCAACTAAATCAATCAACCTCTAACACACGAGAAGGGGAAAAATCTCAATTGACTTTAAAATATCAAAATAATTTTTTTTCCAAATTAGAATTCAAACCCGATTAATCCAAAATGGCATAAATTCGAAACGCGGGGCGTTACATGAGGTCAGGTTTTTTTTTCTATTTTTTAAAATAAAAAATCACACACATTTGGTATCTAACTTTTGTTTTCTATTTAAAAAAGAAAACTAAGCATAACTATTTTTGGTTTGCAATTTGTTAAATTTAGCCAAAAGTCTACATTGCAACATTTATGAAAGTTCGAGATTTCAATGATATAATTTGTTAAATTTAGGGTTCAATTTGATGAAATTGAAAGTTTATGGTTAAAATTGATACAACCTAGTCAAAATTGATTTTTTCCCTAAATTTTAGAGAAACGTGATAGAGAAAGTTGAGAGTAAAAAATGTGTCAAAAAATATAAAAGGAAAAAAATAAATAGAATTTGTGGTGAGAAAATTTAGATAAAATTTTTTGATGAAAAAAGAAAGAGATATATTCATTAGAGAGAGAAAAGTTAGGGTGAGATCTTAGAAATAGGTAAGTTAGAGAGAAGTTTTTAGAGAGGAAAAAAAAATAAAAAAAATGTATATTAGAAGAGAAAGAGGAATGAAAGTTATATATATGAACATTTTAGACAAATAAAAAATATGTATGTGCAGGTGAAAATTTTAGAGAGAGAAAAAGAAAATTTTTTTAGGGAGAAATTCAGAGAGACAAAAGTTTTAGAGAGAGAAAAGTTACAAATTTAAAATTTATCAGAGAGAGAACTATATCAAAGAGAAAAAGAAACAAGCATTAGAAGAAGGAATAAAAACTATTTTTTTTTAAAGAATTTTAAGTGGAATGTTTAATTGTTTATCTCAATTAAACCTATTTAAAAAAATACCCTTTTTTAAATGGAGGAAGGAAGAAGAGAAATGTCGAGATCTCAATTTTATGAAAATGTTAATGGAAACATCGGTGAAATGTCAATATCAATCGATAATCCTAGAAAAATAATAAAGACGGAAAAAAAAGAAGATGTTTTACCCTTTTTAAAATAAGTTAAAATGCTTATTATTCATATTATATTCATATTAGTGACATTTGGTTTCTATTTTATATGTTTCACCAATTTTTCTGATATAATGGAAATGTCGATTAATTTACTATGTTAATGTCAAATCCACGAATATGTGAAAATATCGACATATGAATGAAAATTTAATATTGTGATTATGTCATTGTCCATGTAGAATTACCAAAAGTGAGGAAAAAGTGAAAAGAAACAAAAACACAAGGGACTGATAACATGCAATCTTATGTCCAAAGATTAGAATATTGCTGCAATTAAGCTTTAGTTTGCAAATATGGCAGTGGGTCCAATTTTTGTTCCTACTTTATTTAAAGAAAAAGTAAATTACCTAAAAAGTACAAAAATATTGTCCTTATACATGGGACTTTATTTTGAATTGTGCACAAATTTCCATTTTGTCCCTATTTTATTTTAAATTGTGCACGAATTCTACCAATTTCTTTTTATCAATGTTAATCACGGATAGACTTTGATTATCGAATTCAATTAATCAAAGTCTATTGGTGACTATCGGTGATAGACATTGATAGACTATCATGCTAATAGACTCTGTATAATAATTTATATTAATGTCTATCACTCATAGATTTTGATAATCGAAATCATCAATATATCATTGATAGACTTCGATTAATCCAACATTGATAGACTCTGATTAATCGAAGTCTATTAGTGACTATCAATGATAGACACTGATAAACTATCAATAGACTCCATATAATTCTTTCTATTTGATAGACTTCGATTAATTCAGCGTATTAATGACTATCAATGATAGACACTAATAGACTATCATACTGATAGACCATGTATAGTTCTTACTATCAATGTCTATCACTGATAGACTCTAATTAGTCGAAGTTTATCAGTGACAGACACTAATAATCCTTTCTATTAGATAGTTGCCGATAAAAAATGATATTTTTGTAACTTAATGTCACTTTGTGTTATTTTTGTAAGTAGTTTTATTTTTTTATTTTTTTTGCTATTTTTGTAATATGTTTAATGTTTTTTGCTATTTGTGCAAATGTCCTTTTTTTGTATTATAAAATCTTCCACTTAAATTTGTACAAACTTTACTTTGAAATCATTTTTTTTTAATAATATTAAAGATAAAGTTGATAATATATTTGTGTGTAGAATAAAATAAATCTGTGAGTATTATTTACAACTATCTAGATTGTATTTAGTAATGTTTATGTTAAAATATTGATATTAGATTAAATTTACTCTAATTTAAATAGTGTAGATGATTTAACATTATGTATAGTAACAAACTGAGGCAAAAAAAAAGTTTAAAAAACAAGAGCTTAATTCAACTAATATAAAGTATATTATTATGATCATGAGATCATGGGGCTCAAATCTCCCAACTTCATATTGTTAAATTAAAAAAAAAAGAGTAATACAAGTTTCAATGTACTGTGACTTGTTTATGGTTTTTAATCTTCACGTTCTTCAAATTTTAACTATTAAATCTTTTCAGAAATCTCTGTCTTAGCGAAGAATACCAACAAAAATTTTCAATATGACACCAGTCTTTTTTTTTTTTTTTTAATTCAACAACATTTGAAGTGAAATAATTCAAACCTCAGACTTCATGATCGAAGTTACATATCAATTATCATTGAGTTATACTTTGACTCAATATAACACAAGTTATTTATAAAAATAAGAGCTTCACATGTAATAGACGTTTATTTTTAACTAATGTGACTTGTCTTCTACATATCATTAAAAAAATATATCACATAAAAAAATATAATTCATATAGATCCACAAATAACATTTATTCTACACCTCTTGCATTTTATTAGCCATCAATTAACTTGTATGCCTAGTAATTATGTTTGGATTTAGAGATAAGAATGATAATTTTTTATTTATTTTAAACTTGATAAGCAAAGATTTTTTTCTTTATTCTTTTTCCTTTTTGTTTCATAAATTTAAACATATATGTGTGAAATTATATGAATAAGATCAAATATAGAAATGGGCTACACAAAGATTTTCTTTTTTTTTTTCCCTTTCTCCTTCTTTTCATAAATTTAAACATATATGTTGAACTACTTTCAAGTACCCAAAAAAAAAAAAAAAAAAGAACAAAAAGGAATGGACCCACTTTGACCACTTGCTAGGCAAAGTTAACTCAACCCAGCTAGTACATACAATATTCTTTTATTTTGTGAGTGTGACAAAAGTGACAAAGGTTTTCATGCATGCATATGCTTAATATCACTTTTGCTCTTTTTCTTTTTGTGTCTTCTTTCTTCCCTTCTCAAGAGCTATATACATGGGCAGTGAAACACAAAAGCAAACAGCATAACAATCAATCTCCTCCTTCCCTCTGCCTAATTTGCATTTTCTCTAAAGCTTTCCAATTCCTTCTTTTCTGAAATCATGTCTCTATTTGTTCCTATCAACCCAAATTTGGATCGAAGCCTGAAACACTTCCCCGACGAGGCCATCACTAGTTTCGTATATACTAAACATCATGACGACGATAAAATCAAGATCGATGTTGACAATTATATTACACTTGTTGATAGCATCATCACAATGGTTGATCAAATCACCACAAATGTTTCTCAAGTAGGCATTTTTGTTTAGTATCTACTTTCGTATCATTTCTATTAATTTTTTTTCTAATTTATAAGTTTGTCATATTTATAACCCATTGTAGGGTATCGAAGGACGTTTGATATTTTCAGATGATTTCTTGAATGTCAATATCGTTGATCCACCACTCTATACTCTTCACCAGATATCAAGCGAGGTTATTAAAAGAAGAGCTAAATTGATTCTAATCTTAAATAACATATATTTTTTTTAATAATTTTTTATACCATATACATTTGAGGGTAAAATATATTTTTAGGGCTTGAGATTTGGAGTTACTGTCTATTTGGATCTTGAGGTTGGATCTTGAGGTTTCAGCGATCGTGAAATTTGGAAAATTGTTCTAGATGGTTTCTCAGTCAATTTAACCATTAATTGACAAAAATATAAACTACATTTGCTGGTTAGATGAAAATGTTCTCTATTGATATGCTTTGAATATGTTATGAAGCGTTCTGAATGACTAATTATAGGGGTCTCACTATATAAACCCTTTTAACCTAATTTGTCCTAATCTCTGTAATCTGTATATGCTCTTTCTCCTCACTAATAAGATTATTCTCTCCTTCTGTCCGTGGATGTAGCTAACACACCGTTAATGACCCACGTAAATTCTGTGTCGTTCTTGATTTGTTGATTTATGATTTCTGTCATAACATTCTCTCTTTCCCTCTTCTTCCTATCTCCTTCTCCCCTCTCTCAATGAACGTTGCCATCGCCGCAATCCACCATCCTCAGCCGTCTACCCTTGCCACTTGCCTCCTTCCAGTCATATATTGTGCCGCTCCTTTTGATTGTCTGTCGTGCGACTCTTCAGATCTGAAACGAAGAGATTCATTTTAGAATTTAAATCTATGTCAACTTCCTTTACATATGTTGTCATCACTCCCTTTTGTTAGTCGTTGGCGACTTTGTTTCATTCCAAATAGATTGGAATGAAGACATTCGTGATCTGAAACAAAAGTTCTTTCATGCCCTAGATCTGGAATGAAGAGGTTGAACGAACCTCTTCGTTCTAGATTTGAAGAAGGAGAAGAAGAAAGAGAGAGGAAGAAGAAGAAGGAAAGAGAAAAAAAATAACCCCAAACCTCACCCATACATATTAGTCAAACCAACAAATATATAGTTAGCCATTAAATTACTACATACATCACATTTTCGTTAGTCACAAATTAGTATCAAAGGTTTTTCATTTTAAAACGTAGAAACCAAATAGACACCAACTCCAAATTCCAGGAGACCAAAAACGTATTTTGCCTTAGATTTAATTTTACACGTAACAATGACACATTTATAATATCTTTCAAAGATTTCATAAAACACATATTTTAATTTGCATTTGAAACTAACTTCTAAAATATCCATATTATTGTTAACTGATGGAATTTGATCTCTCTCAGATGGCATACAAAGCTCCAGGTATAGAAAAAGCACACCAAATAACACTAGACATTCTTGATATATTGGTAAGCTACCCATGGGAAGCCAAAGCAGTGCTTACATTGACTGCTTTTGCTACTGAATATGGAGACATATGGCACCTCAACCATTATCATTCACTGTTAGATCCACTCGCAAAATCACTGGCAATGATCAAGAGAGTGCCGTTCTTGACGAAGCAATTAAACTCGATCAAATATCGACAAGTGCTTCTTGGCCCCAACAGTTTAATCTATGGTTGCTTACGAGCGATCAAATATATGAATCAAATCAAGAAATTCTCCAGATATGATGTAAAGGAACTTTCAGAGTTGTCTTCGGTTCTTCGCCAAATTCCATTGGTTTCTTATTGGGTAATACACATTATTGTTGCTGCCCGAATTGAGATTTCAAGTTATTTGAATCAGACCGAGTAAGTATTCTAATTATCCTTTGTTGATGCTAATGATCTTGATGATTTCTTTTTGTAGTTATAGTTGTCAAATTTTGTTTTAATTTTATTGGGATGCTTGGTAGTGAAAAAATTGACCTTTCCAAAAGCTGATGAGAGTATTTTTAGCCAACGTAATTTTGAAAAATATGATTTTATAGTCATGCTTCCTTTTAAAAGACAATTAAAAAAAAAATTAATTAAGGGTATAACTAAATATTTGGAAATATATTCTCCCCACTTATTATAACAAACAAGCTTCTAAACCCGTTTTATTTCGAGAATTTGCAGTGAGTGGCAAATAAGAATTATATAATTGCAAATATAGCACAATGTAAAAAAAAATTACAAATATAGCAAAATATATCCGTATATATTACTGATAGACACCGATAGACTTCGATTATTAGAGTTTATCAGCGATAGACTCTGATCAATCAAAATCTATCAATCTACTAATAGATTCCAATTATTCAAAGTCTATCGGTGTTTATTGCTGATAGACACGGATAGAAGTCTATAAGCGATAGACACTGATAGACTTTGAATAATCAGAGTCTATCAGTGATAGACACGGATAGAATCTGACAACAGCTTTTTGGTCTTGTACAATTAATTTTGCTATATATGCAATTAGTTTGTAACTGTGTTATATTTGCTATTAATTTGGTCCAATTTGTCATCTATGCAATTGCCCCTTTATTTCTCTACTTAACCTCTCATTTGTTAGTTGTTTTTATTTAAGAAAGGACCATTCATTGGTTGTCGGGTATGTAGATATCTCCCTACACCACCATTAACACGTTGACAATTATGAGAAATAAATTTTTTTATCATTTTCTACATTTCTCTCACATTTATGCAGCCAAATATTTTTCTTTAAGAAAAATGAGGAAAAGAAAGAAAAGTTTTATTTTCTTTTTCTTTTTTCTATTAATACTTTTTGCATTAGAGTAAAACAAAAATGTAAATAAGCTTATTTAAAGAAGGTTAAAAATAAAATGAGTATATGTAGTAAACCCTAACAAGCTCTCAACTTATATAATTTACAAAATTTAGATATTTTTGTACAAATCTTTGGACGATGATACTTATTTTATTTTACTTGAAAATGACTCATCGGATGCATTTTGTTATTTAATTCTAAATTTTAGAATTTTAATACTGATTTTTTTTTTTTTTTTTTTTTGAGAAACTAATACTGATTTTCTTTATTTGGTCTTTAGTAGAATAACTTAATTATTAAGGATATTAAAAGTGTTTCATTAACGGTTTATGTGGCTATATTTTCAGGGGCCAATCACAAAAGTATTTGAATGAATTATCCGAAAAGATTAGCTCTATACTCAACACGCTTGAAAATCATCTCAACCTCATTCCACAACAACAAGCTCAATTTTCAGTCATGTATATAAGATAGAGGATGGAGAGCCAATGTACCATAGGAGAGGCCAATTTCTCAACCTTCTAATTAAGTTTTTGTTTTAAAAAAGTCATCTATATATATAGGGTTTTGATCAAAAAACCAAATGAAAAATTAAAACTTTCCCTATAAATTAAAATACCCAATTGAAGTTGTCTTCCAAAAAAAAAAAAAAAATGAAGATGTCTTTATTTCTTTTTCCCTTGTATTTTGTTGAATGTGGACTTTTTAATATGATAATTGCAATAGAAGGTCGTGTTCCTGCCTTATGTGGGGTTATTGCTCTACTTTTGTACTTAAAAAAAAAAAAAAACAAAAAAAAAAACTCTACTTTTCAATATTGTTTGTGATGTGTATATAAATTACACGTTCTTCTATACATGTGAATACTTATCAGCACTATTGGCGGTCTAGTTATATGGAGCATTGAAGAATTAATATAAACAATTTTCTAATTGTTAAACATAATAACATTTTAGGTCCGTTTGATAACCATATGGTTTTTGTTTTCAGTTTTTGAAAATTAAGTTTAAAAATACTACTCTCACTATTAAGTTCTTTGTTTTTGTTATATACCTTGTTCCCATGTTTTAAAAAACCAAGTTAAGTTTTGAAAATTAAAAAAGCTAGTTTTCAAAAACTTTTTTTTTTTTTTAAAAAAAAAAATTTGGCTAGGATTTCGAATGTGTTGTTAAAAACAGAGAGCATTTACACTGCCATAACAGATCAATCAAATCCACATTATACCAAACCACATTCCAACAAATCAAAGAAATAAACTCAAACGAATACAGAGAAGGGAAGAGGAAGAATAAACACAGGTGTTTATAGTGGTTCAACCCCAAAGGGTCTACATCCACTGTGCAAGATGAGTATATGTCTTTATTTGCCGGTAGAAATGGAGATACAATCACAGCTGCACTGATCACTACACAAACGAAGAAGAAGAACGCAGAAAAACCCTAGAGAAAAATTATCCCACAAGATACAATTCTCTCATAAAATGCCCACTCACTGAAGCAACACTCTCACTCTGAAAACCCTTCAGCCAATACATTTATAACAGAATGTACAGTGATGAATAACCAACTCATATGCTAGTCACGTGCTTCTAGAAGAATGTGTAACTAAAATGCCTTCTTCTGAAGTGGATCCATGTCAGCAATAATCCTCCAGCTTGGATATGACTTGGGTCAAACTTTCAACAAATCACCCTCTTGACCTGAGTATATCCAACGAAACAAACAAAAGGACAGATAACTCATCAGGCACCACATGATTAATATTTCAACAATAATCAACCAACTCCTATTTTAAGGAGTTCACAAAGGTACAGAACCCTCGAGCTTGATAAAGCTTTAGTGAATAAGTCTGCTGGATTCATTTCAGAAGGAATTTTCTCAAGCTTTACTTCACCTCTTGCAACCAAATCTCTTAAATAATGGAATTTTACATCTATATGTTTCGTTCGATCATGATATATGGGGTTCTTAGAAAGTGCCAAAGCACTTTGATTGTCACAGTGTATAAGAGGTTTATCTACATCACCAATTAATTCATCAACTAACCCTTTAATCCATATAGCTTCTTTTACACATTCAGACAAAGCAATATATTCAGATTCAGTAGAAGAAAGGGCCACAATAGATTGCAAATTTGACTTCCAAGACACGGTATTACCCAGAAATTTGAAGACAAAACCAGTTGTTGATCTTCTTTTGTCTAAGTCTGCTGCAAAATCAGCATCTACGAACCCTTCTACACATGGTAATTTTGACTCCATCTTGGTATATATCAACCCATAAGAACTAGTCCCTTTTATATACCTTAGAATCCATTTTACGGCTTCCCAATGTGGTTTTCTAGGATTACTCATAAACCTGTTGGGTTTTATGCCCTAAAACTCGTAGATAGTGAATGTAAACAAATTATATACTTGTATTTAATAAAGTGTTATTTAGTTTCTACAATAAAATGTTATTGTTAAATATTGCACTATTTGACCCTAATCCAATAAACTAGACATCCAAGGCTGTAATATGAGTCTTGAACTATATGTAGCGACATATGGGATCATTGTTCAAGAAACAGCCTAAAGGGTCTATAGTATAGGGATAAGACTGGGTGCCTTATCCTGGTGACACTATGGATACGGCCCACTTTGTATTTGATACAAACGCTGCGATCCAACGCGTTCGTGTAGGAGACATGCGAGTGGGGGTATCCTATGCAATGAGTTTGCATAAGACCGGACCGCGAAATAGTAACCACTAGTTATAACACCGTTAACTAGTTGCTTTTCTATTTCACTAGGACGACCGAGACAACTTAGTCTTAATCCTGAGTTGATTATGGACTCCTGCTCATGAGAGACTGTCCTTTGATTTGTATGGGTGAGAGTGGCCAATACGCCGACTCAATAAGCCTACCACTTTGGGGACAAGATCGAATGGGGAGCTGGGAACATAATCGTACAAGATGGAATTCACTCCTTCCCGACTTTAGGGAAGCAGATGAGTGTTCCCTTAAGTGGTTACTCCGAGTCTTGAACAAAGGGCCCTACCCTCTCAATGGCACGGGAGGGTTTTCTGTTTAATGGTTGGACCATAAACAGATTGTTCATTAGAGGAGAATTGGTACTTAAGGAAATAGAGGTGACCCAGGGGTAAAACGGTAATTTGACCCAGCTGGTGTTACGGACACTCGTGAAGGACTAACTAGTCGATATTGGTCTAAGTTCCGTGGACACAGAAAATATGTCTGCAGTGAGAAGAGTGCAACTGTGAGTCTATAGTGGAATGTACACACAGTTAACGAATATTGATTATTGTGGTTAATGAGTTTAACCAATTAATCTCACATCGTTGGAGCTTCTGATCTGCAGGTCCATAAGGTCCCACTGGTAGCTCGTAAAGTAATTTGAGGCAACTAAGTAATTAAATGTAAATTGAAAATGTTCAATTTACTAAGGGAAATAAATATAATATATATTGATATATTATTATGAGAGAAATTAATATTTGAAAAGTTCAAATATAAATTTATGGAAGATTGAAAAGAATTAATTAATTTAAGTCCTAAAAGTGTTTGGGAAAAATTAATTAATTCAAGGCCGAAAATTAAATATGTGATATTTAATTGGTGGTTAATTAATTAAAGAATTCATTAACCACGAATTAATCAATTATGTAAATAAATAATCACTTAAGGAAGTGATTAATCATTTATGGGAATGATCTAATTACTTATGGAAGAAATTAGTCATTTATGGAAAAGATTAATCAATTGGGAATTGATTGATCATGATTGATTAATTAAGGAATAAAGATTGAATCAATTTTGGAAAAGATTGATTTAATTGAATATTTTATTCATGGCCTCTCTTCTATAAATAGAACACTAGACCTAATTGGTCATGACACTTGACACTCTTGAAAGACAAGACCTAGAATTCTCTCTAGCCTCCCTCTTAGAGAAAGACTCCCACAAGTCTTTGGCCTCCTAGACTTAGAGACATACCGGTGTAACCTCTGTGGTTATTGTGTCAATTAAAGAAGAATTTCCAGCAAAGAATACCTTGAAGCGGCTGCTGCGTTTTCGTTCGTGGAGCTTCGTTGGCGAAGAACGGTCAAGTCTACAACGGAGGTTTGTAACGGTTCTTCCTCTTTTCTTTAGAAAAGTTTTAAAAATAAATTTAGATTTATTTTAGCATGTTTAAACCGATTTTACAGCGGCTTTAAAGTTAGTTTAAAGTTTTGTTTGAGTTTTCGTAACGGTTTTTAATGTTAATTAATACACGGCGTAAGGTCCAATCGATGCGCTTCCGCTGCGTGGGGACTTTTATTCCCTTCAAAACCGACTCACTACACTTAAAGCGAATGCTATGTCTGGTCGGGTACAAGTCATACCATACATTAGGCTTCCCACAGCATTAGTATATGGTATTTTAGACATTTCTTGTACCTCATCTTCAGTTTCAGGTGACTGATTTTTTGACATCTTAAAGTGTTGGGCCAAGGGCAGTTTCACTGATTTAGATGTACTTAAATGAAACCTATCCAACACTTTCTTTAAGTAATCAGTTTGAGTAATTTTTAACAAACTGGCTGTTCTATCTCTGTGAATTTCCATACCGAGGATTTTTCTAGCTGAACCAAGGTCTTTCATTTCGAATTCCCTACTCAATTCTGCCTTTAACTCATTTATCAGAGATAATTCAGATGAAGATATTAACATATCGTCAACATAAAGCAGAAGAAAAACAACACAATCATTCGGTAAAGACTTCACATACATACAACTATCATACAGACTTCTTTTAAACCCACATTTTGCAATGAAATTATCAAATCTCATGTACCATTGCCTAGGAGACTGTTTTAAACCGTATAAGGATTTTTTAAGTTTACACACCAAGTGTTCATTTCCCTTTTCTTCAAACCCTTGAGGTTGTTTCATATATATTTCCTCATCTAACTCTCCATGAAGGAATGCGGTTGTCACATCCATTTGCTCCAACTCCAAATCATAATGAGCAACAAGTGAAAGTAAGATTCGAATAGATGAGTGTCGTGCTACAGGAGAGAAAACTTCATTATAGTCTACACCATATTTTTGAGTATACCCTTTTGCTACTAACCTAGCTTTGAATCTAGGTACTTTCTCCCCTGACACACTTGGTTTAAGCTTATAAATCCATTTACAGTCTACTACTTTATGGCCAATTGGAAGCTGAATTAATTCCCATGTGTCATTCTTATACAAAGAAGCCATTTCAATATTCATAGCCTGCATCCATTTTTCTCTGTTTTCAGAAATAATAGCTTCATTGTATGTTAATGGTTCGTTTAACATGTCTTCTTCATCACAAATTCAGGGCATACGCTGGAACTTTTTCTTGATCAAGAACAAGACCAGCTTGATCATATCTTGAAGGAGGCCTTATCACCCTCCTTTGCCTATCTCTCGTAAGTTGGTAATCTGTTAATTGGTTTTCCTCAGATGGTGATGCTACACTTCCTGACGTTTCACCCTCATGATATTCAGAAATTACTTGATTTTCAGTTTCTGTTTGCTCCATTACATTTTCTTGAAGATTTTGGTTTTCTATTACAGGAGTTAAACTTGAATCTGACTCTAGTTCAATATCAAAGGTTGTTGTAACTAGTTCTTGCCTTTTTGTATAACTCAAACTCCCACAGGATTCCCACGGCATATCAGTTTCATCAAATTTAACATCTCTGCTCATAATACATCTTCCTTCCCCTGGTTCTAACAGCCACAATTTATACCCTTTCACTTCAGAAGGGTATCCTAACAGCAGACACTTTTTGGATCGTGGCTCCAATTTATCTTGGCGAACGTGTGCATATGAAGCACAACCAAAAACTCTCAAATGACTGAGATTCGGAGGTTTACCGGTCCATTTTTCTTGAGGAGTCTTCATATTTAGGGCTGAAGAAGGACTCCTATTTATCAAGTATGCTGCTGTTGTCACTGCCTCACCCCAAAACATCTTTGGAAGTTTAGCATTAGCAAGCATACATCTCACCCTCTCCAATAAAGTTCTATTATACCTCTCTGCTAGCCCATTCTGTTGAGGGGTGTAAGGTACTGTGTGGTGTCTTTTAATCCCTGCTGATTTACATAGGTTTATGAACTTTTCATTTAGGTATTCCAACCCATTATCTGTTCTCAACACTTTTATTTTCTTCCCTGTTTGATTTTCTACAAGAGTTTTCCAATTAACAAAAGTTTCATATGCTTCTGCCTTAGTTTTCAAAGTGTATACCCACAGTTTTCTCGAATAATCATCAACTATACTCATGAAATACTTAGCTCCTCCCATAGTTGAAACTCTCGCTGGACCCCAAAGATCCGAGTGAATATATTCAAGAATGCCTTTAGTTGTTTGTATACATTTTGAAAATTTAACTCTTGTACTCTTTCCTAAGGTGCAGTGTTGACAAAAAGGTAACTCAGTAGGCTTACTCTTCCCCAATAAACCCTGTTTTGATAACTCAAGCAATCCTCTTTCTGATATGTGGGCTAATCTTTTATGCCATAGAACAGTTTCTGTATTGTTTTCATCTATGACATTATTAACGGACTGCACAGTAGCTGATGTACCTTGAAGTACATACAACCCATTTCTAAGTATACCTTTCATTTTCAGCAAGGAACCCTTAAAGATTTTAATGACTCCACCATCTGATTTAAAAGTGTAACCGGCTTTATCAAGTTGGCCCAGGGATATAAGGTTTCTTTTTAAATCAGGAACCAATCTAACTTCAGGCAAAACTTTATGGACTCCATCATAAAGTCTTAGCTTAACTGACCCGATGCCTTCAACTTGGCATCTATGATCGTTCCCCATAAGAACCTTATTTCCAACTTGTTCTTCTAAGTCTAGGAAGTAGTGCCTGTGAGGTGTCATGTGATAAGAACAACTGGAATCAAGGATCCACTCATCACTAAGTGCAATTTCAGATACAGTAAGCACTTCAGCAGAGTCGTATCCTTCATGAACATTAGCTGTGTTTTGTTCTTCATTCTTTTCCTGTTTTTTGTTCTTATTCTTAAGTTGATAGCAATTCTTTATATAATGACCCTCCTTATGGCAATAAAAACACTTCTTCCCTTTACCCTTAGACTTAGATCGATTTTTAGAATTATGTTTTTCTTGAGACTTGCTTCTGTTTTCTGGTCTTCCTCTGATATTTAAAGCTTCTGCCTGCCCTTTCTCAGTTTTAATTTCAAAATCTTTTGACCTCAACGCATTTAACACAGTTGCTAATGACAAGGAGTCTCTACCATACTTTATAGCTGCCTTTACCTCTCTATAGTTCTCAGGCAATGAATTCAAAAGTATTATGGCTTGATTTTCATCATCAAGCTTTTCTCCTGTATTAGTTAGGTCCATACAGATTTTGTTAAAATCATCTAGCACTACAACAAATTTAGCTTTTAATGTCGGGCAATGCCCGGCATTAAAAGTCTTTAATGTCGGTCACTGACCGACATTAAAAACACCGACATTAAAAGTTTTAATGTCGGTCGCTTTTAATGTCGGGCAATGCCCGACATTGAAAACCTCTTTTAATGTCAGTCACTTTTAATGTCGGTCATTGCCCGACATTAAAAGCTCTGTCCGACATTAAAAGTACCCTTTTAATGTCGGTCATTGCCCGACATTAAAAGTACCCTTTTAATGTCATTCAACAAGCTTTGACCGACATTAAAAGTGACTTTTAATGTCGGTCAATGCCCGACATTAAAAGTGAACTTTTTATGTCGGTCAACCACTCTTTGTCCGACATTAAAGGTCACTTTTAATGTCGGTCAGTTTTTAATGTCTGTCATTGCCCGACATTAAAAGCTGTGACATTAAAAATGTCCGACATTAAATGTGCGATATTAAATTTTAAAAAATTGTTGGTTGCACACGTAGCTAACCAACAATACTATTTCTTCATTATTGTAAAAACCTGTACACAAAATAAAATCTCGAAAGTATTTTTACATAACAACTAAAACTCAATGAACATGAATTTAATTAATAAAATATAACAGTGTATATATTACATGAAACTTTCCGTCCATCCACAAATCATATCCATGAACCAAATTTACATAAAGAAAAAAGTAAAATTACTAATCAAAATAAGTACACAACTCCTTAAATGCTCTTTCCCAAGTTCATCTTCGAGCTTCTTTTCAAGAATATTCATTTCATCATCTGCAACATAACAAGATGAATTCCAAACCTTATACAAATCAAAAACGTATAAATGAAATATAATCGACACACATCTCCAATCAAATCCTTAAACTAAAATTAAAGCTCAAGACATATGGGTAAAGTAGAGAAGATGAATAAAAATGCTTTTAAAGCAAAAATGAATTTAACTAGAATAGCAACTTCATTAAACTTTTGACACCAGAAAAACAACAAGAGAAGATAAATAAAAATGTTGTAGAACAAAAAGGAGAGACTGCATTTATTGAAAAAACTAGTTTAATCTATAATAACAATTCTTTTAAAAGTCACAATTAAGAGTAAACCTAAAATAAACTATTATTCAACTCTTACAAGAATTTACCATAATGGTTAAGAAGTACCTTTACTAATTGTTATACTAATATGTTGTCAACTACTCTTTCAAGTAACAATTCTGACATTCACAAGAGATTTGCAAGGCCTCTGCCCATCTGTGTATGAATAAGCTCCACTTCATATATGCAAGAATTGATTGTTCTACAGTCACTTGGGAAGTTTTTCCCATAAATAAAGTCCATAGACATAGCTAGAGAAACATGTACAGTACATCAAATCTGGGATTAAGATTATCTTTAACACAATGCAAAATTTAAAGAATCATGCCAAAGAGTTCTAACTTAAATTGCTTAAATGAGTTTTCTAACATTTCCTTTCTCAATTCCCTCTGAAGGTGAAGTGTAAACATTGTCAAAGTCTTACCTTCATTTCTTTTTTGATGTCATTTTCAAGAGAACTATTATCCCCCACACAAGACCTAAAATAGAAGAAAATTGTGAGAAGAACATTTTACTAGGTAATGGTGCAGAAATTACATCAACCAGAGGTCCAAAGAACTAGACAACAATTAGAAAATTTAGTAGGGTCAATTCAAAGAAATGTTAGGATAAGTGATCATATATATATCTATTTACATCCCACTTTGGGGAGGAAAAGAGAAAAGGAATAACGCAAATAATAACACCCGGGAGGGAAAAATTACCACAAATCATGACTAGCATCAGTGATCTACTCAATATTCCTCAACAAGCTAAGTGCCAAGTGGTTATGAAAAACATGACATTTTCAATCAAAAGATATACTCGTTCTTTTTTCTTACAAATATTCCTCATTTTTTTTTTTTTTGCCAATGTATACACACGCGCACACATGGATATATACATGTGTGATCCTGTATATATAAGATACAAAAGAAACTACTTAGATTTAATTGAATTAAAAATCACAAGCTATGTAATGTTCGTGTAACTATAACATACCTCTTTGTAGGTGATTAAACTGGCTAAGTCTTTAGGGATAGCCCACTTCTTAAAATGGCAGAGAACAACATCAACATGGTACAACTTTGGTGCTGGACTTAAATTAACAGCATTTACCTTCTGTCCAGAGACTTAAGTATCCTGACACCACATGAGTTTGCCAAAAATGAGATTAGTAAAATTATAATCACTTTAATATGGTTGTTCTATGAATTACACATACATACATGAGCCTTAAGATGCTCATTGAGTGTCTTCAACTCTTGATTTTAAAAAATCAAAAACTAAAAACCAAATAGTTAACAACCGGACCTTAATAATCTATTTCTTAATTGTGTCGTATATATGTTTATAAAGAAAAACAGGGTAAATTTTTCCATCTGACTGATTGTATAATAAAATAATTTTTTTTTTTTCTAATCAAAGTTAAAGATTGAATTTTCCTTTTAAAGAATTGTAATTACTTTGAAAAAGTATCCGAAGTATATTGTTACAAATGGTCATAACTAGAATATATTTGACATTATTTTAATTAAAATGTTTTTTTAGAAAAATTAAATTGTACAAATACATTTTACATAATAATAGCTTTTATTACAAAGATTAATTAACACCCCTTCTACAAAAAGTTTGGAGTATGTCCCTCCTTTGTGAAAAAGATTTATATTAACTTTATTTTGTTTGAGTGATTTTATTTACTCTATAAGTATGCTAACTAGAAAATCACGTGTTATTTATGAAATGTAGATGAGATTGAACATGATAGGTGGCATGCGGATCGGTTAGGATAAAAACCAAACAATTTCATGAAAGAACAAAACATGTTGATGTAAGACTACTTTTTATTAGAGATCTGGTAGAGAAAGGAACCATTAATATTTCAAAAGTAAATACAGAAAAAAAATACCTCACACATGTTAACTAAAGTTGTTACCCTTTCTAAACTTGAGCACTGTTTGAAGTTGCTCAAGGTCGTTGATCTACCAACTGAAGAGTAACC
The DNA here is from genome assembly GCA_036850905.1 of Luffa acutangula. Taxonomy (NCBI): domain Eukaryota; kingdom Viridiplantae; phylum Streptophyta; class Magnoliopsida; order Cucurbitales; family Cucurbitaceae; genus Luffa; species Luffa acutangula. The sequence continues at coordinate 46,421,286 of CM072098.1, read as the reverse complement.
TGAGATAAGAAACAATGAGGACATTGTTTAATTCAAGGTAGAGATTTGTTAAAAAGGTGAATTAAAAATTACTTTGTTGATTGTTTAAGGTTGAACAAGATCAACCTCACTCCAAGTGATTATTCACCTCCCGACAAAAAAATAGAAAACGAAAGTTTGTTACCCATTCTAAACTCGAGTTCTGTTTGAAGTTGTTCAAGGTCGTTGATCTACCAACTAAAGAGTAACATGAGATAAGAAACAATGAGGACATTGTTTAATTCAAAATAGAGACTTGTTAAAAAGGTAATTAATTAAAAATTACCTTGTTGATTGTTTAAGATTTAACAAAATCAACCTCACTCGAAGTGGTTATTCACCTCTCGACAAAAAAATAGAAAACGAAAGTTTGTTATCCTTTTGTTTTACTAAAAGGCTGTTTCATGTAGAAGAAGATTGTGTTTCCCAGAGTGAAAAACCGAAAATGTGACCAAGAATACGTACCTTTCTTTCTTGTAAAACCCATCCATTCTCGAAGCTCAGGTGAGGGTATGATTTGTTTGAAATACCTTTTAGTTTAAGTGTTTTTCAAAAATGCATTTTCTTTTAAACATTTTGTACAAAAATTGTTTAGAATTTAAGTACTAATATATTTGGTTATAGTTCTTCACAAGTATTTCTCATAAAATGATTTATTTCTCAACCTTATTTTTTAATAAGTTATTTTTAGTGTGGTTGCCAAACACTATAAATTTTTTAAAAATGATTCTTTTTCAAAATGAAACACTTAAAAAGTTAGACCAAACATATTCGTAGCTCCTTGCCGAACCACTATATAATTCATGTGGGTTAGTCTTCATCTTTTCTGCTCACTTTCCTCTTTGATTTGGTATGTTTTTTCTCTTCTTCTCCAGTATCTTCAACTTTATGTGTTCTGTTGTGAGAGAGAAAATTAGCTTCTTCCTTTGTGAATGGAGAAAGAGTAAAATTTGCAAACAGAGAGGAAGAAAATCTTGTCTATTGAAATGAGTGATAACGAACAGGTGTGTTTAAATTGATTTGCCAACGCAGCATTATTTCAATTTTACTTTTACATAATTGATACCCATGTTAGATTGCTTCTCTAGTCTAAAAATTTAGGTGATCTCAGTTGAGTTTTAGTTTTTTTTTTTTAAACTTGTTTTCCCTCTATTAAATTTATTTTAAAAAACCAAAAACCAAAAACTAAGGTCCCATTTGATAACCATTTGATTTTTTGGTTTTTGAAAATTAAACCTACAAACATAACTTCCACATATACGTTTTTTTGTGTTGTTATCTATCTTCTTTCCATGTTTTCAAAAAACCAATTCAAATTTTGAAAACTAAAAAAAAAGGAGTTGACTAGGATTGCAAATGTGTCATTTTATTATATTATATGGGCTTCCATCTCAAAACCAATTGGCAATGAGTGGAGTGACCCTTGAAGCTTATATATTGTGAGGTCTCCACCAATATTTTCGATGTGGGATCCTCAATAATTTGCACTTGTTTTTTATATTTCAACTTTAATGTTTAGGTTGGGTCAATTTTTTTTTTTTTTTTGGATTATATGTACAACATTACAAAACTGATGACATTGTTGCAAATTCCATTTTTATTTTTTCTATTCTTGCAACTGCGGCTTAAAAAAAAATTTAAGATAACTTAGAAAGGGAGAAAGAATTGGAAACTCTTTAGAGGGAAAGAAGCAACAAGAGATTACTTGTATCGTTGCCTACAATAACTATTGAAAGGTCGGAATGTGAGAAAAAAACAAAAAGTAAAAAAGACAGAGATCGTACAATTTTATGTCTAAAGATTAGAATATCAATAGCAAATTAACCTTTAAGTACTTTTATTTTACAAATCTTGCAATTTGTTTAACAAGAAAAACTTGCACAATTATTGCACACTTTAACTTTGAAGTCGTTTTTTGTAACATTAAGAATAAAGTTAATGTACTAATTATTTATTCTTTTAAATTTTTATTGCCATTGCGTCCAAAATTATATATTGTTAACTAAGGGTCCGTTTGGTAACGTTTTCATTTCTTATTTCTTGTTTTTAATTTTACTAAGAAATCTAAGCATTTAATAACTATGTATATTTCTTGTCTCTCATTTTTTTTAGAAACTCCCAAAATTTGTATAGAACTTTTGGGAACAACTAAAACTGGTTTCTCCTTTTTTGTTTCCGTTTCCAATTTTTTCCAAAACATAAATAAGAATATAGGTTTATTATAATTACTGAATGTATAGGTGTTAGGGTCATGAAATTCTATTTTTCTTTATTAAATATGAAGAAAAAGAAACAAGAAACGAGAACATTACCAAACGGGCCCTAAGAGACCATCTTTCCATTAGTATTAGACATTTTAGGTTAAACCAAAAACAAAGTCATGAATACATATGTCCGAAGTGTACAATATCATTATATATCATTGTCCCTAGTACTTTTTTTTTTTTTTTTAATTCAAACAAGAGGTTTAGAGATTAATTAGTTGATGCTTTTAACCAGAAGAGTTATGCTTAAGTCACCTATTTAGTATTTCGAAAAAGTTACAATGATGAGATTTTTAAATATGGGTTTTTTATGTTTCACAACATATGTTAAAGTGAAGATTCAAATCTTTGACCTATGTAGGGCATATGTCATTACCAATTGAATTATGATCAGATCGAAATTTAATTTTTAATTGTCATTTCAAATTTTTTTCTTAATTAATTTAATTTGTTGAGTTAAAATAATTTTTAAATTCTTGTGACTTATAACCTAAGTTTTAATTTGGTCTATTTTAAAGATTTATATTACTATTCTTATCTCTTTTGTTAGAAATAATTAACATGTGGGTTGTTTGCGAGTAATACAAACAGAAATCCAATATATGGTAAGTTATTGGTAGATGTACAGAAGATTAAGTTAGATTAAATTGAAAAGCATAAGAAATTTAGGTTGGAATCTAGTACCAATACAAGTTGAAAACCAAACAAAATTTAAGTTTCTCAACGAAACAAAATAACATATTACAAAGTCAATCTATCACATCCATATAAATAACTTGAAATGTTATATTTATGTTATCCCCACTAACAATAGAGCTGAAATATACTAACTATTTTTCTTATAATCCAAAATCTTTTTTTTTTTTACAACATGTTGGTGTGGGGGATTGAACTCTGATCTCTTGGTCAAGATACAAATTTTATGTCAGTTGAGTCATGCTCTTGTTGACCTTTTAATCCAAAATCTACCGACTATATTTTGATAAAGAATAGCAATGAAAATGGAACTTCTAAAACAATAAAAAAAAAAAAAAAAAAAAACTAATTTGATATACATGATGTTTCAAAAAAAAAAATTATATAGATGAAAGCTTAGGTCCTTATTGATAATCAAGTTTTTTATTTTTTTTTTTTTGTTTTTGAAAAGTTATTTTTGATTTCTCTCGATTTCTTTACTTTTTTTTTTCTGAAAAGGCTTACAAAGGTTTTTCATCTTTACTAAGGACACATATTTGAATTTCTAGTCAAATTTTAAAAATAAAACAAGTTTTTGAAAACTACAGCCTCGTTTGATAACCATTTCAATTTTTGGTTTTTGGTTTTTGGTTTTCTGTTTTTTAAAATAAAAAATCATATATGTTTGATAACTGTTTTTTGTTTTCTGTTTTTGGTCTTCAATTTTTAAAAAATGAGAGAGATGAAAAGATGTTTAGAGAGAGAAAAATGTGTAGAGACATTGAAACAAAAATTTAGAGATACAAATATAAATGTTTTTTAGAGAAATTTTAAACACAAAATTTAGAGACGTGAAAGAAAAAATTTAGTGAGAGAATATTAGTTAGGGAAAGAAAGAAAAAAGTTAGAGTAAAAGATATAAATTTTAGATAGAAAAATTAAATAAAAAGAGGAATTTTAGAGAGATAGTAAGGTTAAAAGTAGTAGATATGCTAAAGAAATAACGATAAATTAGAAAAATAAAGAAAAGTTGTAGCGAGAGAAGATTCTTGGAGATTTTTTTCTCTAAAGAAAAGTTATAATTTATTTATTAGGGAGAGAAAATTTATGGATAAATTTTTAGAAATAAATAAGTTATAGTGGAGAAAAAGTTTTGAGAGAGAAAAAGAAATTTTATACTGAGAAAAATGTTATAGAGAAAAAAAATAGAAAAAAGAATTTGTAGGAGAGAGATATAGGTAACAGAGAAACAAAAATAGAAACAAGAATTTGTAGGAGAGAGATAGGTAAAAGAGAAAAAAAATGCATTGGAAGAAAAATGAGTTTTTGAAAAATATATTTGTTTTTAAAAACTATTTTTTTTTTTTTTTTGAAATTTGATTATAATTTCAAAAACGTTTTTTTAAAAAAGAAATGTTCAAACAGCTTTGTTTTTCAAAAAAGAAAAACAATAATAGAAAACAAAAAACGAAATGGTTATCAAATGATCCCACTTTTTTTAGTTTTCAAAACTTACCTTTGTGTTTTTTTTTTTTAAAAGATGAAAGTAAATTACATAATAAAGAAACTTATAGGTGGAAATAGTGTTTATAGGCTTAATTTTCAAAAATAAAATTATGTTTGTTTTATCTCAATTTTCCTATAATGGTTTTTATTTTTGTTAAGTATACATTTAAATTCCTAGTCAAATTAAAAAACAAAAGAAGTTTGGAAAACTACTTTTTTTAGTTTTCAAATTTTGACTTGTTTTTTTAATATATGAGAAAAAGGTAGATAACAAAACAAATAACCTTACAGGTGGAGTAGTGTTTATAAACTAAATTTTCAAAAACCAAAAACAAAAAACCAAGGGTCGTTTGATAACCATTTCGTTTTTGGTTTTTTGTTTTTGAAAATTGTGCTTGTTTTCTCTCAATCTTCGTACCATTGTTTTCATTTTTGTTAAAGAGACATTTGAGTTCCTAGCCAACTTCCAAAACACAAAAACAAATTTTTGAAAACTACTTTTTTGTATTCAAAATTTGGCTTGGTTTTTGAAAACATGGGAAAGAATATACATAAAAAACAAAGAAGCTTATAGGTAAAAATAATGTTATAGATTTAATTTTCAAAAACCAAAAACAAAAAACGAAATGGTTATCAAACGGAACCCAAATGATTAACAAACGGAGCTTTATCAATCCGACCTAAATGGTTATTAAACGGGTCTAAAATATGAAAATTACAAATACAATTCAACCATTTACTTATTCCAAACGTGATGCATGAAGATTTTCTTCCCCCTTTCTTGGACATAAAATAAATAAAAGCTACAAAATTTAAGATCAATCCGTAAGATATGGACCCACTTTTACGGCTTTGTATGCTAAAGCTCACTCTCAACCAGCTAGCTAGTACATAAATATTCTTTTTTTGAGACAAAATATAAAAAATAAAAAATAAAAAATAGAAAATAAAATCTATTTTTCTGTAGTTTTTCCCTTGGCCTTTATCTTTGTCTCCTCTTCCTTCACTTCTCAAGAGCTATAAATAAGAGAAGAAATCAGAGCAAATGGCACAACAATCTCTTCTTTCCCTCTCTTTACATTTGTTCTAAGCTCTCCAATTCCTTCTTTGTGAAATCATGTCTCTTTCAGTTTCTAACAATCCCATTGCTCCATCGGTGCATCCAAAACTTTCAACCACCACCAAGGACGACCAAAGCGTTCGACACTTGTCCGATGAGACCGTCACTAGTCACATATATACTAAACACCGGGAGGACGATAGAGTCAAGATCGATGTTCACAATTACATTGCACTATGTGAAAGTCTCATCACAACTGCCGATCGAATCACTGAAACTGTTACTCAAGTAAGTGTTTCTTCATATCATCTATTTTCTTATAGTTTCTATGTTTCTAGTTTTATATATATTTGTGTGATGTATCCATAACACAAATGCAGGGCACCGAAGGACGTTTGATATTCTCAGATGATTTCTTGAAAGTCAATGCTGTCGAGCCACCACTTTGTACCCTTCACAAAGTTTCAAGCCAGGTCATTCGAGAAAATTATAATTCTTGATTAACCAATTTAATTATTTAGACAATTTTTTGTTGATATGGCCATTAGAAAAGCTACAATATTAATTGGAGAAAATAACCTCTGAAATCATTTCTTCCCCATTGGTCTTTTGACAAATTTTGAAGTCCATAAATAACGGGGAGTCTTAATTTATTGATAACAGATTGAATTTACTATAATCTATCTAAACTCTTGGGTTTTTTTTGACAACATGTAGGGTAGGAGGATTCGATCCACATACCTCTAGGTCATTTGTACAAGCTTTATATGTCATTTGAACTCACTTTGAGGTTGATTATTCATTTAACAACTTTAACCTTCGTAGAATAATTTTATGTACAAACCATAAAAAGTTGTCACTAAAATCACTCTGAAAAAGACCGAACACATCCAAAATCACTTCTCTTCCCATTTTTAGTGAAAAACAACCTAACAAAAATCATTTTTTTTAGAAGTGTTTAAACTAGTATGCATGTCAAACTCATCAATGAAACACATTCTCTCAGCTGGCTTGCAAAGCACCAGGTATAGAGAAGGCACACCAAACAACACTAGACATTCTTGATATATTGGTAAGTTACCCATGGGAAGCCAAAGCAGTGCTGACATTGACTGCTTTTGCCACTGAATATGGAGACATATGGCACCTAAACCATTACTCATTGTTGGATCCACTTGCTAAATCATTGTCAATGATCAAGCGAGTCCCTTTGTTGAAGAAGCAATTGGATTCCATCAAATACCGGCAAGTGCTTCTTAGCCCCAACAGTTTGATCTACAGATGCTTGCGAGCTATGAAGTACATTAGCCAACTCAAGAATTTCTCCAAATATGATATCAAAGAACTCTCTGAGTTGTCTTCAGTCCTTCGCCAAATCCCATTGGTTTCTTATTGGATTATACACATTATTGTTGCTTCCAGAACTGAGATTTCAAGTTATTTGAATGAGACTGAGTAAGTATTATACTTCTTCTCTTGTTAATTTGTGTATGATTTCAATAACGTTTTCATATTTATTGAATAATGATATTGGTAGCTTATTCAATTAATATTTGATTGTTATGGATTTTGAACCTATTCAATTAACTGATCATTGATTTTGTGGCAATTTTTTCAGGGGTCAATCACAAAAGTATCTGAGTGAGTTGGCCGAAAAGATCAACTCTATACTCAATACACTTGAAAGTCATCTCAACATCATTCGAGCACAACAAGGTCAATTTTCAGACATGTTTTGTAGAATAGATAGACTAAGATTATTGGCTTTACTTCCACGAGCAATGACTAAAGAAAACTTTGATTTTACTTCATATTTATGCTAAAGTTTCTAACTTGAAAAATCGTATGCAGAGGAGATTGATCTTTATAGATGGCTTGTGGATCACATTGATAATTTTCCCACTGAGATAACATTAGTTGTGCCTAAGCTTATTGAAGGCAAGGTTGATGCAAAGCCTTTCATAGATGGTTCTACTCGATTGCAGGTCCTTCCCATACAAATTTACAGCAGAACCTTTTTTTTTTTTGGATTAATTTGCACAAATAGCAAAATAGCTAGACTAAAAAATTACAAATATAGCAAAATCTAAAACTATTTGCAAATATAGCAAAATTGAAGTCTATCATTGACCGAAGTTTGTCAACGATAAACTTCAATCACAAGTGTAATTATTGCTGATAAACTATTTTATCAAGGAGAGTAGTCTATCATGATAGATTTTTCAAAAGTATTTGTAAATATAAGAAAATTAAAGTCTATCAGTGATAGAAGTCTATCAACGATAGAACTTTAATTACAATTGCAATTATTGCTGATAGACTATTCTATCAGTGATAATAGTTTATTACCGATAGATTACATGCATTGTGATTGAAGTCTATTAGTGAAAGACATTTATTATTGATAGATTTTCCATATTTGCAAATTTTTTTAAAAGTTGCTATATTTGCAAATAACAAACTTTAAATTACTACCCATTTACAATTACTTTCTTTTTTATATATATTTGATTAGATCCTATTTAACATGCATGGTGATGTTGTGCAAAATACAGGTTGGCATTGAAGATGCTTTGAGAGAAAAGAGTGTGATCTTGTTGATTTCAGGATTAGATATCTCAGATGATGATATCAGAGCTATTCATTTGATTTACAATGAAGTGAAAAATGAGGATAAGTATAAGGTTGTTTGGATTCCAGTTATTCCTGAACATTCTTTGGAAGAGGAAGAAGCTCGTAAGAGGTATGATTATATAAGCTCTTCGATGAAGTGGTACATTGTGCCATACACTACAAAAATTGCAGGTTGGAGATATCTTGAGGAGAATTGGCAACTTAGACAAGACCCTTTGGTTGTTGTTATGAACTCAAAATCGAGGGTTGAATTTTCAAATGCAATCCACTTAATTCGAGTTTGGGGAACTGAGGCTATTCCATTCACAAAGGGAAGAGCTGATGCTTTATTGGGAAAGAATTGGCCTGAGTCTACACTTTTAAAGTTTATTGACCAACCAAGATTGCAAAGTTGGGTATGTAATTATCTTTCGAGATTTTTCTATACATCCATTAAAATCTTGATAACTAAGGTCTCGTTTGATAACTATTTGGTTTTTGGATTTTGGTTTTTGAAAATTAGACATTTTTTTCTCAATTTTCCTACCATGGTTTTCATTTTTTCTCTTAATTGTTAATATTTTAATGGTGGTGTGTAGGAAGGTACTTAGACATCGATATGCAGCCAAGTATTGTCATTTTTCATTGCCACATGTTTATGTGTTTTGGCGATATTGTTTTAATTGTTATTTTATATCTTGACATGTCAAAAATATTTCATTAGGTCAATCAAGAGAGGAGCATCATATTTTATGGAGGAAAAGACCATAATTGGATCCAACAATTTGAAGAGAAAGTAGTAGAAATTAAGAACGACCCTTATATAAGGGAAAAAGGAAATACATTCGAAATTGTACGTGTGGGACGAAACATCAAAGGAGAGAACGATTTTACTCTTACGCCTCGTTTTTGGATCACTCAATGGGGTTACTTTGTAATCAAGAGTCAACTGAAAGGTTCAAGTGCAACTGAAACAACTGAAGATATTTTACGACTGATATCTTACGAAAATGAGAATGGTTGGGCAATTTTAGCCGTTGGCGCAAGTCCATTGCTTGTAGGGCGTGGCAATTTGATTTTGGGAGTGCTTGAAGATTTTAACAAATGGAAAAGAAATTTGAACATAAAAGCCTTCCCAGATGCATTTAGAGATTACTTCAACGAGTTGAATCTCAAATTTCATACTTGTGAAAGAATGACTCTTCCTGGGTTTAGTGGATGGATTCCAATGATAGTAAATTGTCCTGAATGTCCTCGCTTCATGGAGACTGGTATAAGCTTCAAGTGTAACCATGGCCATCCTGAATTGTGATTCATATTAAAGGCAAAGGTTGGATTGGACTTATTATACGTGCTTTATAATCCTATATATGTACTACTAAATAATACGAAGTGATTTGGTTGCATATTAATGTATTACTTTACTTCTACTAAATTCAAGCCTATTTTAGGCCAGCCGAAAGTTAGGTTCTTTCTTCTCTCTTTTTCTTTCTTCCTTTTTTTTTTTTTCTTTCTTTTTTCTACTGCAGTTTTCAAGAGTTAAATATTTAAACTCACTAATGGACTTGAATGAAAAATAACTTAGGACATGAAGAAAGAGAGCTATTAGATAATCATGGGTTCTATCTCAAAATTAATTGGCAATGAAAGGAATACCCCATAATATCTTATAAATTGTGAGGTTTCCATCCATCTTTTCAATGTATGATCCTCAACAAGAGCAACGATCAGCTAAAAACAGAAAATAAACAGAGGACTGATTCTAGTAAATTTCTAGGTAAAGAGAAATATATTAAATTGGCTCCGAATTTAAAGCGTGGGAGGAAGTTTTAGGGGAAAATACACTTTTGGTCCCTGAGGTTTGGGTTAGGTTTCATTTCGGTCTTTGAGTTTTCAAACTTGAAAGTTTAGTCACTGAAATTTGGATTTCGTTTCATTTTAGTCCCTTCATCTAATTTTTCGTTAATATTTAACAGATTGCTGACATGGCATTGATTTTCTTATTTAAAAAATATATTTTTAAAATTTTTTAAATAAAATAATATAAATTCATTTAATTTTTTTTTAGTTCTTTCTCTTTCTCTTTCTCTTTCTCTTTCTTCTTCTTTTTCTTCTCACTTTCTTCATCTTCTTCATCTTCTTCTTCACTAGTCACCCGAGTGCCGTCGTCGTCGTCGTCAAAGTGCCCATTTTTTTCCTCCCTTTTTCTTCTTCTTTTTCCCTATTCCTCCCTTCCCTTTCTTATTTGGTTGGTTTTATTAAAAAAAAAATAAAGAAAGAAAGAAGGCCCTTCGAATCTGACGAGACCCCTTCGTTCCAGATCTAGAACGAACCAGATCTGGGCTCAATCCAGTCGAATTCAAAGGGGGTTCCTCCATTTTTTTTAATAAAAACAGAGGAAAGAGGGCTAGCAGCAACAGATATCCACGCGAACTGTAGAGGCCATCGCGGGTTGGCGGAACTCACGGCGAATCGTGATTAACCTCTTTGATCAACCTCCAGCGAGATGCAGCAGGCTTCATCTACCTCTTCCAGTCATAACTCTGGCAAATCGCAGGCTGGCAGTAGTGGATATCCACGTGAACAGTAGAGGGTCTATTTCAGACGAGTTTCGACAACCTCCTTCCTCCGGTGTTGTGCGTATGGGTTCCGACAAGGCGTGAGTAGCGACGTTGTGCGTATGAGTTTCGAAGGGGGTTTCTTTTTCTTTTTTCTTTTTTTAAATAAAACTAGTGAAAGAAGAAAGGGAAAAGGGGAAGAGGGAAGAAGAAGAAAAATGGAGGAGAGAGAAGAAGAAAAAGGAGAAAAAAGAGAGAAAAAAATGGGTCCTCCGAGAGGGCGACGACAGCCGATGACCGATGAAGAAGAAGAAAGAGAAAGAGAAAAATAAAAAATAATAATAATATTTTTAGATGAATGTATATTATTTTATTTTTAAAAATTTGAAAATAATTTTTTAATAAGAAATTAATGTCACGTCAGCAATTTGTTAAATATTAACGAAAAATTGAATGGAATGACTAAAATTAAACAAAATCCAAACCTTAGGGACTAAATTTTTTAGTTTCAAAACTAAGAGATCAAAATGAAACCTAACCCAAACCTAGAGACCAAAAATGTATTTTTTTTTTTGAAATTATTTTAAATGTATAGGATTATACAATCAAAGAAATTTAAAATAATTTTATTAAAAAATAATAATTCTATAAGAATTGATAAATATGACTTACATCAATGAGATACATCTTATTTTTGGGAGAAAGCAATCATTCAATGTAAAGCCTCCACAATGCGTAGGGTACCCTAGATCGGAAGACCTATATATTGGAATGTGAGTGAAAATAAAGTGTGTTAAACTCGGATGAAGTTGCCAACAAGAGCATAGCTTCAACTAGCATAAAGATATACTTATAACTACAAGGTTTGTGGTTCAAATTCTCCACCTTCATATTGTCAAAAAAACTCTTATTTAAAATTTGGTGTAACTAACTAATATTTAAAATTATTTTTTTATCCTTCCATCTTCTTCCTTCCCCCTCCCATCTTCTTCAGCTCCGGTGGTCGGCCGCCGCCGGCGAACAGCGGCGGCGGCAGCGGTTGCCGGATTTTTTTTTCCTTCTTTCTTCTTATTCTCTTATTCTCTTCTTCCCTTCTTCTTCTTTCTCTTCCTTTCTTCTGTTTTTTTTTTTAAAAAAAAAAAGAAGGGAGTTTCGGGGAGAAGGAGCTCCTCCCCGAATAGAAGAAGAAGGGAAGAATAGAAGAAGAGAAGAAGAAGAAAGAAGGGAAAAAAAATCCGGCGACCGCCGCCGCCGCCGCCGTTTGTCGGCAGCCGGCGGTGGCTGGCCACCGGAGCTGAAGAAGATGGGAGGGGGAAGGAAGAAGATGGAGGGAGAAAGAAGGTGGAGAAGAAAGAAGATGGAGAAGATAGAGAGATAATTTTAAAAATAATAAAAATAATAAAATATATTTAATATTTTTATATTTTTTATTTAAAAAAATTAAAAATTAATTTTTTTAATTAAAATAATAGTGCCACGTCAGCTTACCGTTAGGGTTTAACAGAAAAATTGACGGCAGGGACCAAATTGCTCCTTATCTCAAACCTCGGGGGTATTTTTGTTGAGATTGAAAACTCGGGGACCAAAGTGTCACTTAACCCAAACCTCAGGGACCAAAAGTGTATTTTTTCCTAAAAAATGACCTTTAATAACGGACACCTTTAATGACGGACATGTGGTTGGAAAACACACTTTCAATGACGGACTTTTCATGACGGACACCTTTTAATGACGGGCATTGCCCGTCATTAAAAATCTGGCTGGTTGGAAAATACTCTTTAATGACGAACTTTTGATGACAGACGACTTTTAATGACAAGCATTGCCCGTCATGAAAAACGTCTGTCATTGTACCTTGTTATGACGGACAGCTTTTAATGACGGGCAATGCCCGTCATAAAAAGTTACGACGACACTCATATAGACGACGAACGCCGTCCGTCATGAAAAGTCTTTAATGACGGACAATGTTCGTCATTAAAAGTGATTTTTGTAGTAGTGAATATTTAATTTACCAAACAACTTGACTTTCCATGTTTAAATCTGAAATTTACGAAACACTATTTTACTTCTTATGGTAGCTAATTTTCTTAAAAGCACAGTTGACAACAATTATTTTGAAAGCTACAGCAACCCCAAACTAACTCTATGATTTCTAAACAATTTAAAAGTCAATTTGACGATGAACTTTGAGATTATTTAGATTAAATAAAAAATAATATAAAGATTATTTATCTTTCGTAGACTTTTCAAGGCCTCCACAAAAACTCCCTCATTATGACTCGAATCAAAGGAGTGATTTGTGGAACCTCTTGAAAGAAAATATGGAGATTATTTTTTCTATTCTTTATCCAAACCCTAATGTTTTAAATATTATTAGTCATAAAATTTTATTTATTTATTTATTTTCTAAACCTTATGAATAAGAAATATTTACACTATAATTATTACTTAAAAGAAAAAACTTTGCTTAGAAAATAATTATATTATCATTTTATTTTTTTACAAACCTAATTATAGGAAATTTATTTTTTTAATTTATAAATTTTTTAAAAATATATATATTAACATTTTAAAGAGAAGTTACCTATCTCATTCAAATCTCATAACATATACATTTAACTTAGGGTAATTGTAATGGTAGCAAAAATATTTTACCATATTTGCAAATATAGCATTTTTTTTTTTTTTTTTTTTTGGTTTTGCAAATATGGAAAAAAGAAAAATTAACATCAGACTTTTGTTTTTTTATTTGTTTTTTGTTATTGTGATTTTTTCTTCTTTATTTCTTGTACATAAGTGACCTAATATATGTTAGGTATATCATTGGTATAATAGATCAAGTATATCAGTACTATATCATAGGTATATTCACTGTATATAAGCAATATATACATTAACACACATGCATATTATTCTATCAAGTATTTCATTTAAATATAAGTTAAATATATGTTGTAGTCCCTAATTCTTTGGAGTTTTTTTTTTTTTTCAATTTAGTCTTTCTGGTTTAAAAAGTTTTAATTTTAGTCCTTTAGGTATATTAACATTATTTTAGATTTAGTCCCTTGATTGGAATTTGATTTTTGGTTTTTAGTTATTTCGATTATCGATTTTTGAGTGGAAGAAGCAAAGAAGAGATTTTTTGTGACATTGCCTACACATAACTATTGAAAGGTCCGAAAGAGAGAAAAGAACCAAATTAAAAGAACAAAGGCAAGAAGATAGATACCCTACAATTTTATGTTTAAAGGTAAGAATATTAGGTAGCAAATTAACCTTCACATTTTCTTTTAACAAATATTGCACATTCTTTTACAAGAAACTCTTACACAATTATTGCACAATCTAACTTTGAAAACGTTTTTTTTTTTTTTTTTTTTTTTTTTTTTTAGTTCAAAACAAGAGGTTCAGGGAGATCAAAATCTTGCACAATTCTCGCACGCTTTACCTTCAAATCATTTTTTTTTTTTTAGTATTAAAGAGGTTAGAAAAAACATTTTTTGTTTCTAAGTTTTCGTGAAAATGATTTTAACAATAACTTTCACGATAAGAACTAAATCGTTACAATTTGTAAAAAGTATATGGATTAAATATTGTTACATACTAAAATTTAATGACTAAAATTGTTTCAAAATAGCACATGAACTAAATCGTTACAAACCAAAGTTCAGGGACTGAAGTGTTACTTCCATGAAAGTTTAGAAACTAAAAGTGATTTTTAACCTATTAAAAATAATAATTTAGATATGTTATATTTATGTTATCCTCCTAACAATAGTCATTTTCATTTATACTTTGCACAAAGGATAGCAATTAAAATGAAACTTCTACAAGTATGAAACTAATTTGATATAAGATTTTATTCTTCTTCCTTTGCCATAAAATATATAAAAGCTACAAAATTTAAGATCAATCCATAGGATATGGACCCACTTTTACAGCTTGTTAGCTAAAGCTCTCGCTCAGCCAAGCAAGCTAGTGCACAATATTCTTTTATTGAGACAAGAAAAAGACAGGATTTTCCTGTAGTTTTCCCTTGGCCTTCAGCTTTGTCTCCTCTTCCTTCACTTCTCAAGAGCTATAAAAAAGGAGAAGAAATCAAAGCAAATGGCACAACAATCTCTTCTTTCCCTCTCTTTGCATTTGCTCTAAGCTCTCCAATTCCTTCTTTGTGAAATCATGTCTCTTTCAGTTCCTAACAATCCCATTGCTCCTTTGGTGCATCCAAAACTTTCAACCACCACCAAGGACGACCAAAGTGTTCGACACTTGTCCGATGAAACCGTCACTAGTCACATATACACTAAACATCGTGAGGACGACAGAGTTAAGATCGATGTAGACAACTACATTGCACTTGTTGAAAGTATCATCACAACTGCTGATCGAATCACTGAAACTGTTACTCAAGTAAGTGTTTCTTCATATCATTTATTTTCTTGTAGTTCCTATGTTTCTAGTTTTATATATATTTGTGTGATGTATCCATAACACAAATGCAGGGCACCGAAGGACGTTTGATATTCTCAGATGATTTCTTGAAAGTCAATGCCGTTGAGCCACCACTTTGTACCCTTCACAAAGTTTCAAGCCAGGTCATTCGAGAATAACTTTAAATTAACCAATTTATTTTAGTGATATACATTCAATTATTTAGCAAATTATTATGCTCATATATGTGTTAGAGTGCGTTTGGACTAACTTTGCCAGTGATTGTGAAGGACCAAAAACGTTTTCTTAAGAAACCTAGAGTGTTTGGAAACAAAAATACTCATTTCTTAAATACTTCAAAGAAAAACTGATACATTAAAAAATTTCATAATATTACACTTAAAAAAAATACTCAAATTGCTGAAATTACAAACTTATTCTCAAATTTAAATTCTCTCTCTATGGTACTTTTGTTTAAGTATCAATAATTGATTAAATTTAGCCAAAGCAAGCATATCTCAGCAGTAATTGGCATGTACCCTCGATCAAGAGGTCAGAGGTTCGAATCCCCCATCCCCAAATGTTGATGTACTCAAAAAAAAAAAAAAAGATTAAATTTAAACTGTAATCTATCATCTTAAGCTTTTAGGTTGATTAGTAATTAGTAATTTAACATGGTATTACAACGTCCCATGTTTGAACATTCAAAATGTCAGTTAATATTGATTTCCACTTGTTGGACCTTTGACAAATTTTCAAGCTTCCAAATAAGGAGTCTTTTTTTTAGTAACCAAAAACAGCTTAGGGGGAGTCTTTAATCTATTGATAAAAGATTAAATATACTATAATCTATCTCCTTTAAGCTCTTGGGTTGATTGTTCATTTAACAACTTCAACATTTGTGGAATAACTTTATTTGCAACCATACAAAGTTGTCATTAAATCACTTTTAAGAAGACCAGATACGTACAAAATCGCTCCTCTCTCCATTTTTAGAGAAAAAAAAACCTAACAAAGATATTTTTTTTTTACCATACAAAGTTGTCATTAAATCACTTTTAAGAAGACCAGACACGTCCAAAATCGCTCCTCTCCTCATTTTTAGAGAAAAAAAACCTAACAAAGATATTTTTTTTAAGTGTTTAAACTAGTAAACATGTCAAACTCATCCATGAAACGCATTCTCTCAGCTGGCTTGCAAAGCACCAGGTATAGAAAAAGCACATCAAACAACACTAGACATTCTTGATATATTGGTAAGTTACCCATGGGAAGCCAAAGCAGTGCTGGCATTGACTGCTTTTGCTACTGAATATGGAGACATATGGCACCTCAACCATTACTCATTGTTGGATCCACTTGCTAAATCATTGTCAATGATCAAGCGAGTCCCTTTGTTGAAGAAGCAATTGGATTCCATCAAATACCGGCAAGTGCTTCTTAGCCCCAACAGTTTGATCTACAGCTGCTTGCGAGCTATGAAATACATTAGCCAACTCAAGAATTTCTCCAAATATGATATCAAAGAACTCTCTGAGCTGTCTTCAGTCCTTCGCCAAATCCCATTGGTTTCTTATTGGATTATACACATTATTGTTGCTTCCCGAACTGAGATTTCAAGTTATTTGAATGAGACTGAGTAAGTGTACTATATTTCTTCTCTTGTTAATTTTCATGATTTCAATCACGTTTTCATATTTATTGAATGATATTGGTAGCTTATTCAATTAATATTTGATTGTTATGGATCTTGAACCTATTCAATTAACTAATCATTGATTTTGTGGCAATTTTTTCAGGGGTCAATCACAAAAGTATCTGAGTGAGTTGGCCGAAAAGATCAACTCTATACTCAATACACTTGAAAGTCATCTCAGCATCATTCGAGCACAACAAGGTCAATTTTCAGACATGTTTTGTAGAATAGATAGACTAATATTATTGGCTTTACGCTTCCACGAGCAATGACTAAAGAAAACTTTGATTTTACTTTAAAAATCATATGCAGAGGAGATTGATCTTTACAGATGGCTTGTGGATCACATTGATAATTTTCCCACAGAGATAACATTAGTTGTGCCTAAGCTTATTGAAGGCAAGGTTGATGCAAAGCCTCTCATTGATGGTTCTACTCGATTGCAGGTCCTTCCCATACAAATTTATAGTAAAGAAAAAAAAAACATTTTTTCTACATATTTGAAAATTAGAGATATTTAACATATTGTGAAAATTAAATACAGGTTGGCATTGAAGATGCTTTGAGAGAAAAGAGTGTGATCTTGGTAATTTCAGGATTAGATATCTCGGATGATGATATCAGAGCTATTCATATGATTTACAATGAAGTGAAAAATGAGGATAAGTATAAGATTGTTTGGATTCCAGTTATTCCTGAACATTCTTTGGAAGAGGAAGAAGCTCGTAAGAGGTATGATTATATAAGCTCTTCAATGAAGTGGTACATTGTGCCATACACTACAAAAATTGCAGGTTGGAGATATCTTGAGGAGAATTGGCAACTTAGACAAGACCCTTTGGTTGTTGTTATGAACTCAAAATCGAGGGTTGAATTTTCAAATGCAATCCATTTAATTCGAGTTTGGGGAACTGAAGCTATTCCATTCACAAATGGAAGAACTAATGCTTTATTGGGAAAGAATTGGCCTGAGTCCACACTTTTGAAGTTTATTGACCAACCAAGATTGCAAAGTTGGGTATGTAGTTATCTTTTTTCATTCCCATATATTTGTGTTTTTGCAATGTTGTTTTAATTGGTAGTTTTATTTCTTGACAGATCAATTCTTTCATTTTGTTAGGTCAATCAAGAGAGGAGCATCATATTTTATGGAGGGAAAGATCATAATTGGATTCAACAATTTGAAGAGAAAGTAGTGGAAATTAAGAACGATCCATACATAAAGGAAAAAGGAAATGCATTTGAAATTGTACGAGTGGGACGAAACATCAAAGGAGAGAATGATTTTACACTTACGCCTCGTTTTTGGCTCACGCAATGGGGTTACTTTGTAATCAAAAGTCAACTAAAAGGTTCTAGTGCGACTGAAACAACTGAGGATATTTTACGACTGATATCTTACGAAAATGAGAATGGTTGGGCAATTTTAGCGGTTGGTGCTGCTCCATTGCTGGTAGGGCGTGGCAATTTGATTTTGGGGGTGCTTGAAGATTTTAACAAGTGGAAAAGAAACTTGAACATAAAAGCTTTCCCTGATGCATTTAGAGATTACTTCAATGAGTTAAATCTCAAATTTCATACTTGTGAAAGAATGACTCTTCCTGGATTTAGTGGGTGGATTCCGATGATAGTAAATTGTCCTGAATGTCCTCGCTTCATGGAGACTGGTATAAGCTTCAAATGTAACCACGGCGGCCCTGAACTGTGATGATATCGATAGACATTAATGTTGAGCATATTATATGCTTTGTAATACTATATGTACTACTACTAAATAATATGAAGCGATCCGACTACATCTTATCGGATTATTTCTATCAAGTTTGAGCTTACACATGATTATTCTACATTGATGAAAGCTTGTTGATTTTTCTCTTTTTAGTTATGTTTTAGAAGAATTACTTTTAAAAGAGTTTTTTTTTTTTTTTTTTTTTTGTCGTTTGGAAAGAAAACATTTTTTTTAGTTCAAGAAAACGTTCATTACTACCTTCAAAGGTGTAATTTTGAAGGTGTAAAAGCATTTAATTCTGCCATTTTTCTAGAAATATTTCTAGAAATTTAGAAATTACAAGAAACATGATGAGTTATCAAACACATTTGCTTCTTAAAAAATAAGAAACAGAGACAAGAAAAAAAAACCAAATTTACTTCATATTACAATGGAATGTTTTAAAAACATATTTGTCAACAATTATTTTAAAAGTTATAACAATTTCAAACTAAGGATTTTTTTTTTTCCTGATTTTAGACTTTCAGTAGAAGTATTGTAACGACCCTACTTTTCATGACTAGATCCTAGGGTCATTACTACATACGCCACTACTACAAAAACAGTATTACTTGACGCTTTTGGAATGTCAAATTTTTATACTCTTGACGCTTTTAAAAGCGTCGAGAGAGCCACTGTCAAGAATAAGGTATCGAAAATGGAGCGTCAAGATATTCTTTCCTTTAAATTTTTTAAACGTCAAGAATATTAACAGAGTTGACATTTTTAAAGCGTCATGTGTATGGATTTCTTGACATTTATTAAACATCATTTTTGTTAAAACTTGACATGCTTAACGCGTCAAATGATACTTTATCTTGACATTTTAAAATTGTCAATTTAAAAAGTTTTTGACACATTTTACATGTCATGTTTGTTTGTGATTTTTTTTTTTTCAATTATAATAGTCGTTCCCTATTATCTTGGATCTCCTACAATTTGATATATTGAGAAGGACATAATTTCGTCAACCAAATAAATAATACACACTCAAGATATATCAACCAAATTTCCACCAATAACATTAACAAAATTCATATATGGACGATTCCAAAATTACAAGAACTATTAACCCAATAAAATAAGTATAACATGGTCACATATAATTTCCATAACATTATGGTGTTTGTCAAGTACAATATTGTCGATTGCAAAAAAAAAAAAACAAAAAACAAAAAACCCACATAACTCTTTGAAGGTTGATTGAACGTAGTGCAATTTGTACTTGAAGCCATTGACGATGCATAGGAACAACAAATCTGACAGATAAGAAACAAATAAGGTAAGCAAGTGAACTAATAAAGCTAAAACAATCCAAGCTTTAGAAGCATAACATCAAAATTTATAACAAACCTAAACAACCAAATCTTACCAACTTTTTGCTTAGTAACCAAAGGTAAATAAAAAAGGAAAAATTACACATAAAATCCAACCAAGACCACAAAGAAGATGACCAGAACAAAAATGCAACATTTAAATTTTATCACTACTAAATACTAATGCAAGTGCTAGTTCATAGAACTTCTAATTGATTAAGATTTTAAAGGATTTCAAACTCAAAGAAATGGGGAATAAACCAAACCTTCGAGTGGACTTTGTGAGTTTTGTGCATTTAATCTTGCTGGCTGAAAAGATAAACAACTTAGTGTAGCTCAATTTCTCTTTTTCTATTTCCTAAAATAGATTCTTATTAATGCTCATTCCAACACCTTCCTAAAATAAGTGATATGACAATCAACACAAATATTCACAATTTTCCTAAATGACCAGAGTCCACACTGTCAATTTCAAACTTAAAAACTGCCATTAATATTAGACAGTGTACTTTCAAGAATTTCTGTCATTACATAGTGTACTTTTAACAATCCTTTTCTTCAAATAGATAAGTAACCTTCTTTGTTTTCTCCCCCATCACTTCAAGCTTCACCAAATCAAGCCAAACCCCATCAACAATGAACAATTAAGAACATATATTCCCCCACAGTTTCAGAGATCCAACAATGAACAATTTTCAATGTCATAAACAGAGAGAGATAAGGAAAATAAGAAGAATACAAACACCAAGAAATAGAGTTTGTTTCAAGTATGCCCTGCATCAAATGTTTCATATACCCCTAAAGTTTATCCATAAAATGTCAATACCATAATTTTGTTCATAGCAGCGCAATCAACCTTCTCCTAGGGAATGGATTCTTTTATGGGGTTACAAGTGTTGCATTTAGATAGCCAATCAACTTTTTAGGGATTACAAGTCTTGCATTTAGATAGCCAACCACAGCAACTCCATTGCATATCTATAATATATAGATAACAGTAACAACATAGAATGAGAAAAGACATTATTTACCCAGAAAGTTATTTCCTAGGTAATGGATTCTTTTGTGGGGTCGGAGAAGTAGGTGGTTTAAAGAAAGCAAGAAATTAAAAAGGAGGTAAAAGAAACCAACCGATGTTCTTTGTTGATTAAGACCACCGTATATCCATTTGACTCAGGTAGGCCTATTAAAAAGAAAGAAAGAAAGAAAGAAAGAAAACCATACATGAAATTGTAAACAATAAATGAAACGGAAATTCGAATAACAATTAGTAGGCATTACACGAATAGAGCAAGTAAAAAATATTTATCTTAAAAACGGAACATTTCTAAATAGGAAAGGGCATAACGAGCAAGTACACACATCCAACAAGTAATTCAGCTAAGACCAGTTAAATAACATAACTATTCACAGTGTTTCAAACGAGCATTTCATCTGAATAATAATCCATCTCTCATAAAAAAATTACCTGCAATGATTTTTTTAAAGATAAAGTACAGTAGTCATGATAAATGATCACAAAGGTGGTAAAAGGACAACGTTAGACGAGGACAGTGAGCAGAAAATGTAGCAATTTTGAACTATCAGAGTAACTTTGTAGCATTCTGACAATGTTATCAATTATTTATGAAAGGAAGAGGAACTCAGAATGACTTTGGAGATGTTGCCGCTTCTCAAAGTGGCTTTGGGGCTAACCTTCAGAAACTCACCTTTGCCATGAAGTGATTTCCAGAATTAAAATGAAATATAAAATAGGATTGCCTAGAAACGCATTTTAAAATCATGGACAGTGATGCCGATGTGTATCTACCATCATCTAGATACAAAGAAAGAAAGAAGAAATGGATGATCAAAACAAATTTCCATAGAGATTTCACATCAAGAATGTAGCAAAACCACCATCCAGCATAAAAAAAAACTTCATAACTTCAACAAGTCAACAGAGAAAAAAGGTACACACAATGGGAGAAGCCATTAAAACACCAAGCCAAAGCTAATCAGAGACAATCAAAAGGGAAATCTCATTAGCAAAACAATAATCGGACTCAAATCTCCTAATCCCACCATTGTTTAAGCAAATTACAGCATTGAGTCCAATGAGAAGCCATGAGAGCAGAAATCCCATTATCAAAACAATAATCAGACTCAAATCTCCTAATCCCACCATTGTTTAAGCAAATGACAGCATTGAGTCCAATGAGAAGCCATGAGAGCACCAAGCCAAAAGCCAATCAGAAACAATCACAAGAGAAATCCCAATAGCTAACAATTAATCAAACGAAAATCTCTTAATCCCACCATTTGTTTAAGCAAATTACAACATTAAGTCTAAAACTTGTTTGTCTAAAACTAATTGATAAGTTATTTACCTTCTTCCCTCCCTCAATGTACTTGGCTGCAAGAAGTTCGTTGGTCTTCTCTAAAATTTGTTTGTCTTTATCATTTATCTCAGCCATTGTTTCCTTTGCTCTTTCTCTCACTTTATTGTGTATTATTATTGATTTCTAAATGAATGGGAAAAAGATTTAATAGATAAATAATCATAAGAAACAAAATAATGGTCACATGCCGCTTAATTACTTTGCATCA
This sequence comes from Luffa acutangula, assembly GCA_036850905.1. Lineage (NCBI taxonomy): Eukaryota > Viridiplantae > Streptophyta > Magnoliopsida > Cucurbitales > Cucurbitaceae > Luffa > Luffa acutangula. Next base: position 46,398,789 of record CM072098.1, on the reverse strand, counting down.
GAACTAAATTAATTCCTTAACTCCAACCTTTAATCAAGCTACACAAGGGGAGAAATTCCTTAAAACAAAATAGAATCTCAAATCAAATGCTTACTAAGAGCCCATTAAATTGGAGAAAGTAACACCCAAAACTTGACCAAAAAACAGAACAAATGTTTGTTGTTCGGGCTTCCAATTTCACTCCAAATTGACAAATAAATCACCAAACGCTATGGATACCTTTAAATTGAAAGCTAACATAAATGGGTATTTGAATAACACTAAAATAAACCCAAATCCTTGATGTAAAACACTTACCCAATGCTGAAATTGCTCAAAGACGTTGAAAGTCGAAGACCCACTGCTTGAATCGTCGAAATTTGAAGGGAAAGCATGCTGAACGAAACTAATAGTGAGTGGGTATTCAATTAAACATGTTAATCAACCAATACAACCTTCAATCCAACTTACCTATGGTCGAATTCGCTATAAAACCCATTAAAAACGCCCAAAAACACTGTTATTCGCGCTTAAATAGAGCACCTGCCGGAAAATTGTGAAAATAGCTGCTGCCCTGCTTGAAACTCGCCGAAAAAATGCTAGAAAACAGAGATGGAGATCACGAGTGAGAGAGAGAACGAAGGAGAGAGAGGAATCGAGCCTTGAGGAGTGAAAAACCGAGAGAAATACACTAACCCACGTAGAAATCATCGTTGACCGCGTGAAGGAGTGCTCGACGCCGATGAACCGTCGTTGTTGTTGCGCCGTCGTCGGAGCTATTCGTCGGAGGGGAGGGGACACACATGGCTGGGAGAAAGAGATGGTGAGAGGATTGAGATGGTGAGTTAGGGCTTCTAAAATCGTGAATGGTGGGGGAAGGAGAAGCTTCAGAAAATTATTTTATTTTAAACTAAACTATTCTTGACATCTAAAACATGGCAAGTAAATTAAGATAAAACTTGACATTTTTTAAAAGTCAAATTTTATGTTAGTGTTGAACAAATCCGAAAATTCCCGTCAACCTCCGTCTTTTTTTTATTTTTCTTGACGTTTCCTCCACCTTTTTTCATTTTTCTTGACATTTTTTTTTAGAAAATGCATGTTACTTGACATTTTTGTATTAAAATGTCAAGTGATTAAAAATTGCAAATGTCAAGTAAGATAGATTTTGTAGTAGTGTACATATCATTCTACTTCTAAGAACAACAAGGAAATGACATTTAAAGTAAAACATACTTAGAAATTTTGCGAAACGTTACATGGTTCATGTGTCATTGTTAAGAAAGTGTAGCGAGGATCCTTCCAATATGTCAGATCTAGAAATTTCAACATGAGAATTTGGTATGACGGAAAAAAAAAAAAAAAAAAAAAAGTTAGGATTATGGCTTAAGGAACTATTGGGCTAAGGGATCAAATACTTGATTTGGTAAAAGTATTATAATGGAATTAGAGAACAAAAGAAGTGGCTTGAGAGAGAGAAGGTGAAATGAGGACTAGTACCAGGACTTGTTTAAGGACTGGCTGCTTTTGAGGACGAAAGCTCTTTTAAGGTTAGTATGATGTAACAACCCTTGTTTAGAGGGAAAAAGAAAAGGACGAGAAAAAAAATCAGTTTTTTTTTTATTCCCTAAAAAAAATCTCCCTCTCCTGATTTTTTCCTCTTTTCCTCTCTAACCCACACCCATTTTTTCTCCTATCCCTCTCGGTAAACAAGCAGCAGCCACCGTCTCTCTCATCACTCACGCCCTCTCTCTCACTCACTCTCTCTCTCGTCTGCAACCGAACAAGTCGCTGCTGCCCATTCCTCCAATTGTTCTGTTGTCGCCTCTGTTGTGTCTAGATCTGATCGTCGTCGCTTAGACCCACGTTGCTGCAAGCCTTCCGCGTCAAATGTGACTCACGATAGCAGGTTGCAACGTCGTCTGCAGAGGAATTCGCGTGGGACTTCCTCCATTCTCTTCCATGTGATCTCCTCCTTTGTGTCAGTTGCTATCGTCGCTTGCTTGGACGTTTTTCAGCGAATAGATTGGTGCGGACAACAACGTTTTTGGACCGTTTTTACAATTTTCCAACAGCTTTGGCTTTGGGTAAGTGAGATTGAAAGCTTTTCGGTTTGATTTTAGTGTTTAATCATATACCCACTAATGTTTAGAACTTGTTCAGCAAGCTCTGCTTTCGATTTTCAACGTTTCAGACAATGGGTATTTGATTTCCAGTGGACTTGAATATTTCTAGTAGTGGGTAAAAGTTTCTAAGATGAATTTGGGTTGGTTATGGTGTGTAATCAAATACCCATTGGCTTTAGCTATTGATTTTAAGGTACCCATAGTATTTGGAGGCAGATTTGTCGATTTGGAGCGAAATTTAGAACCCGGACAGCAAGCTTAAGGTTCTATTTTGGTGAGTTTTGGGTGTGAAATGTATCTCCATGATTATTTGGCTCCTAGTTGTATGCTTGCAATAATCTCCTTTTGGTTTAAGAATTCTTTTCACCTTGTGTAGATTGATTAAAGGCCTTGGGAGCTAAGAAGCTAAATTAGCATTTGGCAAACATTATTTGGCTATGTAAGTAACTTTACTATTTGCAAAGCCTTGGCTAGGCTAGGCTATTTATTATGAATTGTTACATGCTTTAAGTATTATAAAACAAGAGACATCGATTATGTACGGTTGGAATATGTAATGTGATATTGTGTGTTCTGGTGATACCAAATCTTCTGGTTATGCGTGTGTTTGTCACTATTGAATGCTCGAAATGTTTTGTGTTGGTAAGTATGAAATGTTCTGCTTGGGTAAACCTTGAATGCTTTGAATGCTCTATGTTGGGGAAGATAGGATGTTTTATATGGTTGAGTTGTGGATGCGAGACCTAACTCGCTTCGTTTTGTGGAAGTTCGGAGTCTATTCTATTGATTGGAAGTGTTGTGGAAGTTTGTAGTTGAGCAGTTCTAAATATAGAAGCGTATACTCTTGTTTACAGGTGATAAGTAATTTGAGGTCAGCTATACGAACGTCGTTGTGCTGCCGAATTTTTCGGTAGCATTACAGGAAATAATGAGGCTAAGTTTTATGATATCACTTGGATTACGATGTGCTAATATTGATTGCTGGCTGTTTAAAATATGCATATGTCTTTTCTATTTAGTGTTATGGATGTTGGTTATGATATCTTTGTTTGAATGAGATGAAAGGTGAGGTAGTTAAAACATGTGAAATTAGCCCTTTAGAGACCTTTATGGGAAAGAAACTTGATGGTTAGGTTGCAAGTTAAATCAAACTCTGTTAACAGGGGCCCTAACACGAAATGGGGATAGGTTACTTATTCTAGTAGGGACCGTGGCAATTAAACACCTAGGACTGAAATGTTTATAGACTGAGATGAGGAGCTAAATGGGCGGGACTCGGCTTCGCAGACTAGGTGCCATCTACTATCTGTGGGAGTAAAGTTCCGACTACAAATCCATGGACGCCCTACCAGTGAGTTGGTAGTTATAGTGCTATGCACACATAGGTGCCTTGATGGGTGAGACTTGGCTTCACTGATTGGGTGTCTTCTACCATCAATAGGAGTAGAGATCTCTCGCGATTCCCACTTGTGTACCTCCAGTGAGTTGGTAAGCATGTGACAGGTTGGTTAATTGTCCACGTGACCCGTACGTCATGATAGATGAAACGAAATGAAATGAAATGACTTCGTACGTCATGATAGATGAAACGAAATGAAATGAAATGACCATTAGGCCCTTAGCAGCAACTAACCTCAAGTTATCCATGTAATGCTTGTAAATCTCCTCCCAATAGTAGTGTTACTTACTGAGTATCTTTAATACTCATTTTTTAAAAAATGTTTCCTTTCAGGTACGAGCAAGGACATACAAAGCGTGTGACGGATTGCTGCTGACGAGCCATGGAAAATATGTGAACCTGACTTCCGCGTAGTTTAGTTCCTCATTCTTCTTTTAGTCAGATTTGTAAATTGTGGTTTTTAAGGGTTTAAATATGTTTGTATATTGTTTTTAGAATAAGCCTCTGTTTTAATGAAGTTTTTGCAAGTTTCTTGTTTTATTTGGGATCCCAAGTCGAAAGGTTTTCTTTCTTTAAAATCTCAAATGTTTTGTATTAAACCTTATTTCAAAATAAGCTTTCTCCTAAAAGTAATTAGGCATGTATGTGGTAACGACCCTAGGAATTTGTCATGAGAAGGTGGCTCGTTACAAGTATGCAGCAAATTGAAGATTTTCTAAAGGTTTAAGTGTATGTATATGTATATATTGTCAAAAAAAAATGTATGTATATGTATACGTGTGCACATATGTATATATCAGTGGATAAAAGCACATGTTACCTTCTTAGACTTCTCCTTAAAAAAAATGTAGTTAAATCTTTTTATGGTATCACTATATACTCTATCTCTAACAGTCGTATCTTAAGCTCAAATTTCTTCAGGGAGGTTCATCCTATCATGATTGAATAAAGTAAAGATCTAATAAGAAATTTCTACTCTTTACAAAGATTTTGTAACACTCTTACTACAAATGGAATATGTGCTTTACAACATTATTATTTATTTGAGATGCACTTTCTTCCTTCATGTGATGTGTATTGAAGCTTTATTGAATCCTCTACTTCTTTAGCCATTAATATCCAATTTGATGTAAAAAATGCTTTAAAAAATACCACATCAATATTCGTTCAACCTATTAGATGTTCTCTATGTGAAAATTAGATTGCAACATCTAACCATTATATAATTGATTTCTCTCTCTCTCTATTTTTTTTTTTTTTTTTGGTCCAATTTATTATAAATTATTCCACTTTTTATGTACAAATTTCAATTACTATCTTGAAAACTCCCTCGTTTCATACTAGTAAGTTCACTTTTCAACTTAAAGCTTTTTACCTCTTATTTAATCATTATTAACAAATGCATTGAATTTTACGCTCTAATTTTCCCTATTTCTTTTTTTTTTTTTTTCAAAACTTCTATTTTTGTTCATAAATATAGTAACAATTTATTTATGCCTCTTCTTTTGTGTACCTTCATATGTTATCCGGTAATGACTAAATATTTGTAGTCCCAACTGTACATAGTTCAACTGACCACATAAAACTTATACTAATGATCAAGAAATCTATGATTTGAATCCTCTCACCCTACATGTTATTATTATTTAAAGAAAAACGCTAAATATTTGTAAGAAAAATAATATATATATATATATATATATATATATAAATAAAAAGGTATTATCATTCAGCAATACTCATAATACTTAGGTTTAAGTCTTATAATAATTTAAGCAACATGGAAGATATTAATATCTTATACATTTTTTGCTCATAAAATTATGAATAACTATATTTTTATTCCATGGAGTTTCACACATACTTTCACGCCCTTAAATTTGGAGGGGTGGCTTGGGACACAAAATTGGTTATAATAGTTTGTGTGGAGTTTGATAGTATGTGTTTGGGATGCAGAGTATTTTAGTCTGATTCAGAAAGTATGTGATTGGGGTGCAGAGTATGTTATAATAGTAGGGATTATAACTATTTTATTCATTAAATGTCAATACATAGAGTGAGCCATCTTTTTTTAACCTCAACTAAAAAAATAGACCATTAAATAAATCTTTCAAACTTTTTCAATGTTTAACATCTAAAAAAATCCAATTAAAAAAGCAAGAAATGAAACATTCATTAACATTTTTTTAATACAACAAATATGGATAGTATGGAAAAATTTGAACCTTCGACATTAAGAAAAAGAGTATATGTCAAATCCCACATGTAACTGAACCAAAATAAAATGTGTAAAATTTATGTGTTGTTCACAACTAAGTGTTTATTATTTAGCAAACAAATTATACATTTCCAATCAAAATGTCAAAAGACTATTATAATTGTGCAACCTATACAAAGCAAAGTTCTTCTTAGTTACGTATGAGTATAAGAGGAACTTGGAACCTCTGACGAACACTGCCAGTGCCAGTGAATGGAATTTTTTTTTTCACTTTTTTCTTCTTTCTTTTTACTTTGATTTCGAAAAATAAAAAATTAAAATAACGAAAGAAATAGAAGAAAAGAAATAAAAAAAAATATTGATCGTCAATGGTGGTCGTGAAATTGTCGTTGGCATCAGGGCGGTCACCAGAATGTTAGCTAAAGGTGTTCGTTGACAAAGGTAGAGGCCACCAATGGTAGCAACAGTAGCTGGCGGTAATAATGGGACTAAAAGAACGTGAGTGGGTTATAATAGTAAAACGGGATTACTGTAGAAAAATGGGAGGTAAATAACTCAACCCCCGTTTAATTAAATCAGTGTTCCAAACGTTGAGTGGGCTATAATAGCCCACTCAACTAAACTCAACTCAATCTAGGGAAAATTATTAGGTGCTCTTAATGCAATGAGGATCCTTCTTTAGAACTGTCAGATGTAAATCTTCAAGTTTGTTTGTCCCCTAATAACCGTTGATACAAAATCGAGGTACTTTTACAATTTCTCTTCCTTACATCCAACGATGCAAAACTACCCACCTCATTACACTGGAAGAACCTAATAATTTCTCCAATCCAACAGTCGAAGCGACCCCTAAAACCTTACCATTAAAACCTCAAACGGTCCAAAAATGCTTCAAAATAGTCTTTTTTATGATAATCAAATCATCTACTAAAACAACTCAAACTAATCAAATCATCTACTAAAACAACTAGGAAAAACATAACCACACGGACACCACCACTCTAGGGATTTTTCCTCGTAGCTCCCCTCCTCGCCACCAAGGTCCGGATCATCCTCGATATCTGCAACATCTAAAATGTTGGGGGGAAAGGTGGGGAAGAAGGTATCAGTACAACCGTGGTACTGGTAAGCAGCTCACACTTACCAAGCCACAAACAACAAACAACGCAATCAACATGCTTTACACACGAAAGGGGCATACGAAAGGGGCTATAAGAGACGATGTAAGGAACTGATATACCTCATTTTTTTAGAGAACAGAAACTTTATTAAAAGCGTATGTAAGGAACATACGAAAGGGGCTACAAGAAAGGATTTCCAATTTAAAGCTATATGAGAAGCATTATAATCGGAGAAAACTTTAGATTTCGTAGCTCAAAGAGCAGCAAAAGAGACGATGTCCTCCCAGAGTTGATTCTGATTGCGAGCTTTATCTTCAAAAATACGGAGATTACGCTCGTTCCACAAAAGCCAAAGGGTAGCTACGAAAACGTTTCTGCGGAGAATTTGCCTTTGCGAAATAGCTTTGGTAGCAAACAAATTTGCGCAAAAAGATTCTATAGTTGTCGGAGGAACCGTAGAGAACCCCAAAGCAAGGTTGATTTTGTTCCTAAAAGAGGACGCACAACTACAGTGAATGAAAAGATGGCCAATATCTTCAGAATTCTTCCTACATAGAATGCAAACTGATGGGTTGTGAAGAGAATTCTGAAAAATCGCTTGAAGTCTATCTGACGTGTTTATGCTACGGTGAAAGATAGACCAAATGAAAACCTTAATCTTCTTTGGAATGTCAGTAGTCCAAAGATTTCTTTTCTCCGGGACTTTGAAAAGGTCTTGAAGGACGAACAGATAAAATAACGCACGCAGATTTAGTAGTGAAGAGACCATCCCCAGATATCATCCAACGTCGAATATCTGCACCCCCGTGAGAATTAGGGATGGGCAATAATTCTGCAAAATCATTCCATCTTTGTAAATCTCTATCAAGCAAAGGTCTTCGAGGCTGAAAATTCCACATTCTGTCCGAAGAAGACCATGCTTAAGCCACTGTGAGATTTTTGTTGGAAGATAGCTGATATAAACAGGCAAATTTAAGAGGGCCAAAGGAAGACCAATTATCATGCCAAAACAGAGTAGAGCTACCATTGCGAATATCCCATCTGAAATTAGCTAAGAAAACATCTTGAAGCTTTGAGATAGCATGCGAATATCCCATCTGAAATTAGCTAAGAAAACATCTTGAAGCTTTGAGATAGCATGCCAAGGAGGATATACCTCATTTGTTATATTACTTAAGTAATTAATAACATTGATATACCCGATTATGAGTAGCTAAATACATCAATGATAGACTTTTTATTTTTTGAAAAAAAAAATCATTGATATATATTTTTAACTATTGGTGTGTTATGAAGGTCATGGAATGCAAAATTTGTTATAAGTATATCAATCAGAAGCAATTTTAAGTATATCATTGGTGTATCATTGGTGTATTAGTAGTATATCAATACTCACTACAAAATATAATTTCAAGTATATCATTAGTGTACCAATACTATATTATTAAGATGATATATAGTATATCGATGATATATTTGCCAACATGAGCATAGTTCAACTAGTACAAGACATACATATCCAACCAAGAGGTTATAAGTTTAAATCTCCTACCATACCTATTGTCCCAAAATAAAGCTAATATATATTATCTAATTCTTTATTAATAAAGTATATCAAAGACATCTAAACTAATGAAAGCTTATGTGTATACTTCAGAAATGAAGTATATTATATGTTCACAAAATATACATATGATCTACTATATATTTAGTATATCAGTTAATTGATATACCAAATATCTAGTATATCAGTCACACTAAATAAATGATGTACCTGATATACGGTATATCAATAACATCATTGATATATTTTTTAAACTTTAAACTTCCAACATGTTTGTTATGGATTTTTTTTACTTTTCAACTTTAATGTTTAGGTTGGGACTTTTTTTTTTTTTTTTTTTTTTTTTGCTATGTTTGCAACATTAAAAAACTGATGACATGGTTGCAAAATTCCATTTTTATTTTTTCTATTCTTGCAAATGTCGCTATAAAATACACAATAAACATTTAAAAGTAAATATAATGTAAAATCACAAAGTTGCACAGGAAATTAAACACCAGGAGAAAAACCTCTTTCTTATATTATGAATTTCCAATTGCTTGATCAAATACATAAAAGGCAGCTGTATTTATAAGCTGAGGAAAGAGGTGAAAAAACTCCTGAAATTCTACACATGGTTACATTGGAAAACTAACACAACAACCATAAGAAAATATGGGCAGTGGTTACAAAACAGAATAACCATAAGAAGAAAATCTGGGTAGTGGTTACTAAACAGAAAAAGAGAAAATAAATCTGCTTTTCAAACTAACTCAGAATACTTCTTAATGAGCACTCTTAACACCCCCCCCCCCCCCCCGCAAGCCAATGGTAGAGGGATCTCGAACATTGAGCTTGGACCTTAAACGAATAAAACTAGCAGCCAATAGAGGCTTTGTTAAGACATCAGCAATCTGATCATTGGCTGGTAAGTGCTGCACAAACAACTTTTTAGCAAGAACCAAGTCACGAACGAAGTAAATATCCAATTCAACATGTTTGGTTTTAGAATGAAGAACAAGATTAGCACTAAGATGAACGGCGCTGAGATTATCACACCACAAAACAGGTAAATTAGTCACAGGAATACATAAATCAACAAACAAAGACCTCAACCACACTAATTCAGCAGCTGCTAAAGCAAGACATCTGTATTCGGCTTCAGTGCTGGATCTCGAAATAACAGTTTGCTTCTTTGAGCCCCAAGTAATCAGATTACCACCAAAGAAAATACAAAAACCTGATGTAGACTTACGATCATCTGGGTCAGAAGCCCAATCAGCATCAGCAAAGCCATGAAGAGAGAAATTAGCAGCCTTATTAAGTAATAAACCATAATTATAAGTGCCCTTAAGATATCTCAAGATACGTTTAACTAACTTCCAATGTTCCAAAGTCGGGGCATGCATAAACTGACACGCTTTGTTGACACTATAAGAGATTTCAGGTCGGGTTAAAGTAGCATATTGTAGTGCACCCACAACACTTCTATATAAACGAACATCAGCAAATGTCTCCCCTTGATGTGCAGAAATTAACGGACCACTAACCATAGGTGTACTAATAGACTTGGCTTCTGCCATCTTAGTTTTAGAGAGTAAATCCTGGACATACTTGGTCTGAGACAAGAATAAACCACCTGAAGAGGGATAGGATACCTCAATCCCTAAAAAATAATGTAAAGGCCCCAAATCTTTTAAAGAAAATCTTCTGTGAAGTTCAGCAATTAAACTGGAAATAACAGTAGTAGAGTTACCAGTAATTATAATATCATCGACATACACCAAAATGTAGCAACACTGATTACCAGCACGTCTAAACAGAAGAGATGGATCAGCCCTTGAGCTATGAAAACCAAGAGACTGAAGAAATATACTTAACCTATCAAACCATGCTCGTGGGGCTTGCTTAAGTCCATAAATTGCCTTATGTAACCGACAAACAAGAGGAGAAGTACCCTGAACTTGAAAACCCGCAGGCTGTTCCATATAGACTTTCTCAGTTAGCAAACCATGTAAGAATGCATTATTAATGTCAATTTGTCTAACAGGCCAATTGTAAGTAATAGCAAGAGACAATAATACACGGATAGTAATAGGCTTCACCACAGGACTATAGGTCTCAAAATAATCAATATCAGCCGACTGATGAAACCCCTTCGCTACTAATCGTGCTTTATACCTAGATATAGACCCATCTGAATTTCTTTTTATTTTAAATACCCATTTGCAGCCAACAATCTTGTGATCAGAAGGTATTGAAACAAGTTCCCAAGTTTTGTTTTTAATAAGAGCATCATATTCGGATTGCATAGCTTTCTTCCAATGGGGACATCTAAGGGCTTCATGAACATTCGGAGGCTCAAAATCAGTATAGGTCGCCAAGAAAACTTTCGGTTTGAATATGCCTCGCTTACTCCTAGTTATCATGTGATGTGTGCCTGGAGGATTTAGAACAGATGAAGTAGGAGGAGGATTATTCGGTGGATGATCAGGAGAAATAGTATTTGGCTGGACATCAGGAGTATTTGATGGATTATCAGGAAAAACAGGCTGAATAGTAGATGAAGAAGGGGAAGGTGGTTGAACCTCAGTAGGTGATAAAATTGGTGATGAACTGTCTTGCTGATTGTTTGAGGAAACAATAGGTAAATGTAAAGACACGGATGACAACGGTGACTTAGACTTAGGCAAGGGAGAAGTAGCAAATGGAAAACTTTGTTCATCAAATATGACGTGCCGAGATACATAAATTCTACCATTTGCATCTAAACATTTATATCCTTTGTGAGAATGACTATACCCGAGAAAAGTACAAGGTTGAGATCGAAAATCCAATTTATGAGAATTATAAGAACGAAGGCAAGGGAAACACTTACAACCAAATACCTTTAGAAACATGTAGTCGGGTTGCCGCTGAAAAAGTTTCTCCAAAGGACTCAATCCATGAAGTACCTTAGAAGGCAATCTGTTTATAAGATACACACCTGTAGCAAAAGCATCATCCCAAAAAGATAAAGGCATAGATGATTGAGATAACAAGGTTAAGCCAACATCAACTATATGTCTATGCTTTCTTTCAACTATACCATTTTGTTGGGAGGTGTAGGGGCAAGTAATCCTATGATTAATGCCTTGAGCTTTTAAAAATGGAACAAATGGTTTATATTCAGCACCTCCATCAGTTTGAATACTTAAAATAGGTATGTTAAATTGCTTTTCAACAAAGGTTTTGAAATTTAGAAAAGCTTGAAATGCCTCTGATTTAGTTTGAAGAAAGTAGATCCAGGTATATCTAGAAAAGGCATCAACAAAACTAATATAATATCGAAATCCATTCCTAGATAATTTGTACGAAGGCCCCCAAATATCAGTAACAATAAGTTGAAAAGGTGCTGAATATGAAGTGACAGATGGAGAAAACGGTAAAGCATGATGTTTTCCAATTGCACATGCATTACAAAAAGAAACAGTAGAATTACTAGGAATTTGCGGTTTACATTGTTTAACAACTTGCTTAACAATGGAAAGAGCAGGATGCCCAAGTCTTTGATGCCAAATATCAAGAGACACATTATTTTGAGAAGAAAAAGAAGTATTTAAGGCAGTAGATTGAACAGAAGAATGTTGTGAACCAGAAAGCATGTTATCAGAAGCAGAAGAAACTAAGGTAGCAGGCGTTTGACGTTGTGACAGATTGAATTTGTAGAGTCCTTCATGAAGAGTCCCTTGGAGAAGAACTTGCCCAGTTGCTAGATCCTTCACAAAACAAAAATTGGGGTGAAATTCAAAGAATACTGAGTTATCTTTAGCAAACTGGCTGACACTAATCAAGTTTTTAGTAATAGTAGGAACATGTAAAAGATTATGAAGATGAAACACATGACTAGATGGAGAAGTAATAGAAGCATATCCAATCCGAGTAATAGGCAAACCTGTACCGTTCCCGACGTGAACTTGATTATTTCCAAGATACTCAGAGCTTACAGACAGATTACCCAGATTATTTGTGAGATGATTTGTGGCACCTGAGTCGGGATACCAATTGCAGTCTTGGTTGAAGTTATGTGCTGCCATCATTGCAGCCATCTGGGGGGGAATTTGACCATATTGATTGGATGAATTACCATAATTCTGACCAGCAATGAATGACTGATTGGGAGGCACACATTGAGTAGATCGAGAAGACCCCTGGCATTTGAACACGAGAGTAACACTTGATAGCTGTATGCCCAAACTTATTGCACAGTTGACATTGAGGCCTATTTCGATTATTCCAAGACCTCCCTCCTCTGTTTTGTCCAAAATTAAACCTCCCCCGTCCTCTGCCTGCACCAAAATTTTGAGAATAATTTTGTTGTTGATTCAAACCTCTTTGATTATCGTTTTCCTTAGGAGCGGGATTTTGAACTGAAAGATTTGCCGTTGGTAGTGTTCCATCAGGATTAACAGCAGCTTTGCTTTCAATGCGACTTTCATGAGTCAGAAGAAGAGCTATGACTTCTTGGACTGTTTGAGTTCCTGTCTTAGCAGTTATCACAGACACCATGGTATCATACTCAGTTCCAAGTCCAGATAGTATATACAGTATGTGATCCTCCACTGGGACTTGCTTCCCTATAGCAGCTAGGGCATCTATGTACTTCTTAATTTTAGAGAAATACTCATTTAGACTAGAACCTCCTTTTTGAATATTTTGTAATTTTGATTTTATCTTCATCATGTGAGCTAAATGTCTGGAACTAAAAATCTCTGACAAGCAATGCCAAATTTCTTTTGCACTTTTACAATGAATAACTTGCTCTAAGATAGCTTCTGACATCGATCCAACTAACCAAGAAGAAACTAGTTTATCTTGTCTTTTCCACTGTTTATAAGTTGGATTTGTTTTACTAACAGTAGAGGAACCTTCACTTACTTGGATAGTTTTCGGAGGAGGCTCTGAATCTTGATTGATATGCTCTTCTAACTCATGCCCTTCAAGAGCTATGAGGATTTGAAATTTCCACAGCAGGAAATTTTCATCAGTCAGCTTCACGGTGGAAATTTTGTTCCCCGAATTGATGAACTGAGTACTTTGACTGCCATTTGAAACATCCGAGTTACTTTCTGATGAATCCATGAAGAGTCGAGCAGTGTCGTTGGACTACGGCTCTGATACCATCACAAAGTTGCACAGGAAATTAAACACCAGGAGAAAAACCTCTTTCTTATATTATGAATTTTCAATTGCTTGATCAAATACATAAAAGGCAGCTGTATTTATAAACTGAGGAAAGAGGTGAAAAAACTCCTGAAATTCTACACATGGTTACATTGGAAAACTAACACAACAACCATAAGAAAATATGAGCAGTGGTTACAAAACAGAATAACCATAAGAAGAAAATCTGGGTAGTGGTTACTAAACAGAAAAAGAGAAAATAAATCTGCTTTTCAAACTAACTCAGAATACTTCTTAATGAGCACTCTTAACATAAAAAGCTTGAATATTTAATTCCAAAAATTAATTTTTATATAAAACTTATAAATTTGTAATGTAAAATTTTAGAAAATAAGAAAGGATTATCAAACACATTTCAGTTTCTTTTTCAATTAAAAAAAATAATGAAACAATTATCAAATGTGATTTTATTTAAATAAAAAGAAAACCAGAAACAAGAAATAAGAAACAAAAGCTATTTTCTAAAATTGGAGGGATTTAATTGTGAAAATATACATATTGTTGATGGTCGATTTTGGCCAGAGGATCTCACCTGACCTTCACGTGCCACCAACAGTAAATTTGTGGGTGAGGGGGGAAGACGTGGCCTGCAAGACAGTAAACCTGCACACCGGTGTGGTGCTCGCCACACCGGCTCCGATGCTTAAGTCAGCAAACAGAACGGTAGGGCGTGGAAAAGTAAGAGCAAGAGGAGAAAGCAGAGAATAGAGAGTAGAGTTTAGGGATAGAATTCGGGATCCTCTCTTCAGTGGCGAAGAGGGATATAAATACTTGTTCATCCTCCTAGCCTTTTTAGGGTTTCGGAGGCGTTTTAGGTCAAACCAGGCGAAACCGGGGCATCCAGAGCGGTGGGGACCAGACGGGACCAAACGGACTCGGCCCGCACGAGCGGGCCGAGGCCGAGCAGGGGGTCGGGCCGAAAACCCGACCCCTTCGGTCTTGGCCCGTCCCATTTGCCGGTTTTGCCTCCTTGGTCCATCTTTCAGCCCGATTTCTCCCCGGTTGTCCTCGTCAGCTCCTTGTATATCGGGGTGGTCCAAAATTGCCTATAACACATATAGCTAGTGATATAGATCAAAATGCTGTCAAAATATAAAGATTAAAAGTTTATGTCAACATGAGAACAAAGATTTGAATGTAAGTTCCACCTTAATATCATGTTAAATCATCAGTCAACCTAAAAACTGTAAGTCGATGAATGATGGTAATTTTAATTATATCAATATTGAACATATTATTGAATACAAATATATAGATAGATAGATTCTGTGGAAACTTCATCAACATATATGTTGTGTAGCTTCAATAAGTAAGTTGGTTTTGGAATCAAAACCCTTTGTCGTTCTTCAAATTAATTATTTGTGGTCTTAATGCTTTACCACACTTTTTGAATAAATAAACAATAAAAACTTTTGTCCCTAAATAAAAATTATTTAAAAAAAAAAAAAAACATATGATATCATCATGTCTTGCTAATTACCTATTCCATTCAACTAAACTTTCATACAATCGAATATTAAGAGACTTTTGGTATATTTATTCAACTACTTCGCACTCAATAAAATCCTATACGAAGATCTCACTTCAAAAAATATATATAAATAAAAATGTTTCTTAATATTCTTAACACTTTGAATCTGTAAATTTTTCTTTCAAAAAAAAAAAAAAAGAATATGTAAATTTTAAGCTTCCAAATGGAACTTTTTTTTCTTTCTCCAAGTGAAAGAAAAACTCATATTTGTATGTAAAGATCTAGATTTGACTATTTAATTCATTTGTGTCTCTCTTAACTATCTATGCTGAGATTTTATCTTTCGATAATACTTGTTGAATTGTTGAGTAATTTAGATACGTATACATATATGATTTCTTTTAATAATATTTCATCGTGAAACAGAGTGAGAGATACGAAGATACAAACTCTACAAGAAAGTAGAGATTTCTTAACTTATATGAAGTTTTGATTGGTTAATATAAGTTCCAAGATAATATTTGGTTAATTATATCTAACATCATTAATATTTAATAAAATAAAGTATAAATTTTGGGTAGATTTGTTTAAAGTTTAAAAAAAGATGGAGTAGTTCTGTTGGTCACAATTTATTAGAATATATTATTAATTTAGAGTTTGAAATTTGAAATAACATTTTAATATTAATTAACAATTTTACTGATTTTCCTAGATATATCTAGTGAAAACAAATGCATGATTAACTTTAGGTAGTAATCAACAATTTTACTAATGATTAATTGACCTACTTATTTTAATTAAAATTATTTGTAATGACTCAGGCTCAGGATTCGGAATTCGAATGGGTCCTTTTAGGATGCTTTGTCCTAGGAAAATTCCTAGAAGGTCACCCAACATAGAACTTCTCCAAACCAAGCACGCTTAACTTCAAAGTTCCTATGATTGAGCTACCGAAAAAGAAGGTACACCTTGTTGGTATAGGTAGTATCTATCAATTCTTTTAAACTTATCTTGAACATACTTTCATGTCCTCAGGATCCCTCTCACTCGGATGTGACCTCGGTTCATTAATGTACCCCTCCTAACTCGGGTGTTACATTATTGATTTACATATACTTCTTTTTTAATTAATATTTTCAATTTTTTAAGTATTATTTGTTAATTCTTTTTAATCTAAATTGTATTAAATTTGAAACTACCTATACTTTTTAATCTAGATGTTTTAATGCATCTACTATAATCTATATTATCAACAACTTTAATTTGTTTAAATTTTCTATTATATTTTTATACCACAATTTGTTGACCCCTACAAAATATATTTTCTCAATTTGCCCCTCCCATCAAATCAACAAACTTGCAATTTTTTTTTTTTTTTTTTTTTGTGAAGGTGAAGGGATTCGAACCTCCGGCCAAGACCTCTTAGCCGGAGATACATGTCAATTATCGTTGAGCTATCCTCACTTCGAGCTTAAGTTCCTATAACCTATTTTCTTTTTGTAAAATTTCAAACATAAATTGTATAAAAATAGGTTTCTAAATCCTAAAATGAATAAAGTTCAAACGTTCCTTATTTAAAAACATTTTTACCAATATAGAAATTTCTTCTCTCTTCTTAGTCAAATGTTTTCTAACTTATGGGGTCTCACTTTGTCCTTCAAATCCCACCATATTAGCTTCCTTTTGAATAACAAAGATAAATCAACATGAACTAATTTTATCAATTATTATAATTTTCTAACTTATGGGTCTCACCTTGTCATTCAAATCTTACCATTATTGAGGTTTTTTTTAATAACAAAGATAAATTAACATATAGGAATTGTGGATCTATATGGAAATTAAATTTTAAAAACTAAATGAACTTTTCCTTTTGAGTGATGTATACTTGGAGAATTTTGAGTTAGCTTGATGCCCAATTAAATTTTTCTGACAAAGTATCATAACTAAAGTCAATAAAAATACTATATTTAGTCAATATAAGCTGCTTTCACTTGCATATTCTTTAACTCAATGAAGCTATGTAAAAAAAAGCTTCACTAAGGCTTAATTTCTAGTACTATACTACCCTTACATTCATTATTCTTTCTTTGAACAAAAAACTCCTACAAATTCTTTTCTTTATCTGTGATTTTTCACCCCTTGTGAAAGCTATAAATAAGATGCAAATCAAAGCAAAAATGAATATAAAAAATAAAATAGCACAAAAGCAAATCTCTCTATCTATACTCCCAAGTCTTGCTTGGTAGAACTAGCTAGCTAGCCAAAGCAAACATGTCCACAGCTCGTCCCAAGACCCCGGCCGCTCAATTGGCGATTTCTTTATCGCAGCAAGTAGACAAGGAAGAGCGGAGTCTAAGGCACTTGTCCGACGATGTTATCATGAACCAAATGTACACCAAACACAACGACGACGATACGATAAAGATCGACGTTAATAACTACATTTTGTTCATCGAAAGCGTCATCAAAACCGCTGATGAGATTGCTGGGGTTAGAATATTTCACATGCTCTCTCCCTTTCTCATTCCCAAGTTTCTTTTGGTTTTATTTTATGCAAATTTATATGATCATTTCAGGCACAAGGAAGCAAAGGGCATTTTGTATTTTCAAATGATTCCTCCAAATTTCCCTCCTCAATTGATCCACCAATTTGCACCCTTCATGAAATCTCAAGAGAGGTTTAATTTCCATTAGCCAAAAACTTTTGATATATATATATATCTCATAAATCATCATGAAATAATTAACTTTTGTATATTATTTTGCTTCCCAAGCATTGAAAATAATAATAACATGTTTAGAATTGTTGTAAACTTTCATCAGTTGGCATGTAAGGCTCCAGGGATTGAAACAGCACACAAAACAACTCTTGACATTCTCAGCAAACTTACAAGATATCCTTGGGACGCCAAGGCCGTGCTGATCTTCGCAGCGTTTGCGACGAACTATGGAGTTATGTGGCACCTCGACAATTACTCGCACACCGACGATCCGCTCGCTAAATCGTTGGCGATGATCAAGCGAGTGGCTTTGCTGAGAAAGGAGTTGGATTCTCTCAAATATGGCCAAGTGTTTTTTGACTCCAACAGTTTGATCTACAGTTGCTTGAAGGCGATTAAATACATGAATGAAATCAAGAACTCATCCAAATATGATACCAAGGAAGTTCCTGAGTTATCTGCAGCACTTCGCCAGATCCCCTTGGTTTCTTATTGGATTATTCACATTCTTGTGGCTTCCAGCACCGAACTTCATTGCTATCTTTCGGGCTCCGAGTAAGTTCTTTTCACTCTTTGACGCCAGGGGCAGAGCTAGAAATTTTCATTGGGAAGGGACAAAGTTCTGCATTCTAACGTTTTTATCTTTTGATTTCACTCCTATAGTTTCTTTATTTTGTTATCTATTTCTTATAAATGTTTTCAAAATCCAAATCGAGTTTTGAAAAATAAAAGACGTAACTTGTAAAAATTAAGAATTCAAATGTTTCCTGAAAATCATGAGATTGTAAGAAAACAAACACAATTTTCAAAAACCAAATAGTTATAAAACGAGATCTTAGTTTTTTATTAAGTCTCATTTGATAATCATTTGGGTCTTGTTTGATAACCGTTTGATTTTTGGGTTTTGGTTTTTGAAATTTATGTTTATTTCCTCCCATTTTCCTTACAATGGTTTTCATCTTTATTAAAGATACATTTGAATTTCTAGTCAAATTCTTAAAGCAAAAACAAGTTTTTGAAAACTTTTTTTTTTTTTTAGTTTTCAAAATTTGACTTGGTTTTTTAAAACAAGGCAAGGACATACATAACAAAATGAATAAACTTGTAGATATAATAGTAGTGTTTATAAGCTTAATTTTCAAAAACCAAAAACTAAAAACGAAATGGTTATCAAACGAGGGCTTGGTTTTTCGTTTTTGAAAATTATGTTTGTTTTTTCTCAATTGTCTTACAATGATTTTCATCTTTGTTAGGGAGACATTAGAGTTCTTAACTAAAATCCAAAAACAAAAACAAATTTTTGAATACCACTTTTTAAAAAAAAAAAGAAATTGACTTGGTTTTTTAAAACATGGAAATAAGTAGATAACAAAACAAATGAACTTGCAAGTGAAAATCGTGTTTATAAGCTTAATTTTCAAAAAAAAAAAATAAATAAAAAACGAAATGGTTATCAATCGGAACTTATAATAATCTAAGAGGAATCGTCCTCCTTCCTTCTTCGCCCTACTCTTCTCGTTGTTTGTTCAAACTTTCTTTGTCAACTAACAATTGTTGAGGCAAATTTCAGAGGTCAGACACAAAAATATTTGAATGAATTGACCGAAAAATTCCAAACTTTACTTTACACGCTCGAGAAACATCTGCAGTTCATCAGAGAACAACAAGGTCGATTTTCTATATCAATTTCTTTTTCTTCAATGGAGTTTTTTATGATCATAAAAGAAAACAACAACAAAAAATTTTGGTTTGTGTGTTGCAGGAGAGGTAGAACTTTATAGGTGGCTGGTGGATCAAACTGATCATTTTCCAACTGATATCACATTGTTCCTTTCCAAGCTGATAGATGGCAGACACAAAGCCAGACCTCTCATAAACTGTTCTACTCAAATGGAGGTCTTGAAAATACAAAAATTTTAATTTTGATGTCTTTTTTTTATTCCAAGGGTCCGTTTGGAATGAATTTCTAAGTGTTATTCCGAATAGACACTAAGACTTGTGTTCAATGCAGGAATACATTGAGGATTTTCTCAAGGACAAGAACTTGATATTGGTAGTTTCAAAGAGTGTGGAAATTTCTAAAGAGGATCTTGAGAGTCTTAATTTGATTTACAGTGAATTGAAGAAGGGAAACAATTATGAGATTGTTTGGATTCCTGTTATATCTGATCCTCCCAATGATGGAGATGAGGAAGCATATGAGTATTTGAAATCTAAAATGAAATGGTATGCAGTGCCATTCACTACAAAGATTGCAGGGGTGAGGTTTTTGGAGGAGAAATGGGAGCTTAGAGAAGATCTTTTGGTCGTCGTTCTCAACACGCAATCGAAGATCGAATTCACAAATGCAATTCATTTGATTCGAGTTTGGGAGAAAGAGGCTATTCCTTTAACTTATGAGAGAGCTAAGGCTTTGTTGAAGAAGAATTGGATTGATTCTACTGTTGTTAAATTTAGTGATGAACCAAGGTTGAACAGCTTGGTAATGGTACGTTTTCTTCTGCTCCAGAATTTTGATGAATGATCTTTTCTTTTTGTTTGGTTAACGTTCTTGTTTCTCGATTTCTGTTTTTCGTTTCACCATCGATTGGAAACAATAAAAGTACTTGTGTAAATTTCTATCAGATTAACCAAGAAAGGAACATCATATTCTATGGAGGACACAATCCCAGATGGATTAAAAGATTCGAAGAAACAGCTGACGCCATTAAAAGAGATCCTTTGACGAGAGAAGAAGGAATTTCATTTGAAATACTACCCGTAGGATTGAACAACAAAGGCGAACAGGATCCCGCCGTCATGTTTCGTTTCTGGATGGCGCAACGGAGTTTCTTCATTCTCAAGCATCAACTACAAGGTTCGACTGCATCCGAAGATATTTCACGATTGATATCTTATGAAAACGAATACGGATGGGCAATCATAGCCAAAGGTCCAACGGTCATCTTCGTCGGTGGTGGCGATCTGATAATAAAAGCAATGGAGGAGTTTCAGTTATGGAAGAAAAACATACGTCGAGTAGGCTTCTCTGGTTCTTTCAAAGATTACTACGACGAGCTCACTGCCACGAGTGTTCACTGCACACATGTGAATATTATTGGATTTAGCGGGTGGATTCCTCTTATCATCACCTGCCCCGTGTGTCGTCGCTACATGGGAAGTGGTATCAGATTCACATGCTGCCATGGCGGCCCTGATGTTCTTTAGATCACCTTATTCAACTTCTACTACTGCTAAATAATACCCTTTGGCTGCCTCTTCTACATTTAGAGTCCCTAAAGCCAAGTGGTTATACAAATGATGTTCTCTTATTTCATACTTTCATAATTCTATTTGGTTTTCGTATGGTTTTGTTCTCTTTTTTCATCAGAAATTTCTGTATGATGAGTCTAATGGTCCGTTCGGATCGAAGGATTTGTTTCATGAATATTGATATTAAATAAATGTGAGTTGAATGTTTGAGATTTAAGTATTTGATCAAGGAAATTCCTACAGACTTTTAGCTTCAATTAATAATGTCATCTAGACATGTTGTTCTTCCCCTGAAGACCACTTGATTTGGTTTTTCTAAATATATCTTAGAAAGCATGCTAATGAACTCAGTATGATGGACACTTGAAACTCTAACCATTCATAACTGTTCTTTGCATGAAATTTAACTTCCAACATCTAACAAGGTTAATTACATAAAAAAAAGAGTCAGAATGTTATCAAGACATGTACTTAAATACAGAGTACAAACTTACCAGTGACTGAGATTCATTAAGAAACAGGCCCCAGATAATCACCTTCCAAACTTACCAGTGCCTGAAATTCCCTTTCTGCCTCCAGCCACTTTGTTCCGATGACAATGAAACGTACTACTACGTCTTTCTCGATTTTTGAGAGCTTGTCGTTCAAGAAGACGGGATTTTCACCAGGCACGTAGCGGTAATCTGGCATTTTCAGATAAGAGAGATATATGTTCTCAACAGGGCCACATCTTAAGAAAACACCATGCTTGAGTACCTTGTGAACAACTCCCTCCAAGATCTCGCCCCTGTAAAGCTTGAAGGTAATACCACTGAAAGTAACTGGAAACAAGACATCACCCGACTGTCGAACTTTCCCTTCTCCGATGTTTTCCAGAGTCGTAACTGCGAGGAAATAACCGAGATCCTTTGTGGCCTTTTTTGTGGCAAATTCATCTAATAGACGAATTATAATCGACCTTTGGAGCATCAAGCCCTTTGCGTCTAAGTTCTCGGCAGGTATTATGACATTCCATGGCAACTGCACTTTGAGAAACATTCTTCCTACTTCTTCCACCTATCAGAAACCTTGAAGAGTAAGACTTACAATTAGCATTTTGATTCCAAGTGCTCGAAAGACAGTTTGGAGCATATACCCCAATATCCAGATGTGGTTACAGAACTACAACGTTCTTGTTTCAACTTTGAATAAGAATAATAATGAAAAATGAAAAGGGCCTCCTCCAATGGGGATGTGACCACCATTACCAGCTATACACATCTAATTCTTCAAAAACTAGATTTCTTTCTCATATTCTGGATACGTAAATAAAGCAGAGAAATGGAAATTTTTATCAGTTTTTTTTTTTTTTTGTTATAAAGAACCAACCTACCTCGAGAAAAAATGAAAGAATACACGGACATAAAAAAAAAAACCAAGCCCAGAAAAGGAAGTTCAACTAAAGAGATGGACTTCAATGAAGTTAAATAAGACCTAAAGAATAATTTCAAAACATCTTTGTCCACCCAAAGAGAAACATAGAACCTAACAAGAGACCAAAGGCCTCTCACAATCTCTCTAAAGGTCCCTCTCAATCCCTCAAACAGAAATTTCATGGGTTAGTCTTGAACAAATGGCACCAAAAGGCCAATCTGACTGAAATACTAACATTCCTCTCCCAAGACTCAACTTGCCTTTGCATGCATAAAAATAGCTAAACACTACGAACTTCCTTCCCTAAGAGATAAATTTCCATATGCTTTAGTCATGCTTCAAGATTTAACATTCTTGACAAGTAATATATCAGATTCACCCTCTTCGTCGTCTTCAACATGATCTATATGGGCACTCTAGAACAGAAAACTTGCATTATTTACACTGATTTTCACTATTCTTGTACTTCCCCCGCCTCCATATTCAAGAAGGCTTGGTTCCACTCACGCCCACGCCAACACACTCACCGAAAAACACGCCTAAGAGCTGCTGCCCTGCCGGAGAGACGCCGGAATCACGACTAAAACAGAGGGAGAGTGAACGAGAGAGGCGGGATTAGCGCGAAACATCGAGAAAAGAGGGAATACGCACCTACTGCGGCCGAAAGTGACGAACCGCCGAGCTGCACCGCCACAGACGCCGCCGGAGAGGACAACGGAAGGAGAGGAGACGCCGGAGCTCGAAGGAACGGAAGAACCTGCCGAAGAAGCCCAGCCAACTCGCGAAGACGAAGAAGAAAATCACCTGTCGAGAGCTTGGAGACTGCGGCTGGAGCAAAAAGAAGAAGAAATCGAAAAGGGGAAGGGACTTGGCGGCTGCAAAACGAGAAGAAGGGAGATCTTTGGGCGGCCGGAAAACGCAAAAGATGAGGGATTCCAAACAAAAGGACGAAATTAGGGCTGATTCCAAATTTCAGGTTATTTTCGAAAATGCCCTATCAACTGATACCTACAACAAAATCATAAAAATCCTTGAAACAAATCATATATCTCCACCAATTAGACTCGAATTAGAGAAGATAAGATTTACCTTTGACGTAGTCGATACAATCTTCCCTCCTTCAAAACTTTCGTTCTCGAAAGTTGCTAGTTTTGGAAGAGTTCCGATACTTGACTCACATCTCATCCTCCCTTTCCCAAGTTGCTCCTTGAACCTCGTGATTCTGCCAAAGTACTTTGACCAGCGTTATCTCTCTATTACAAAGGGTCTTGCGATCTCTAACAACAATTTGAGCTGGCTTTTCCTCATAACACAAGTTCTCATTTAGTCTCAAAAGGTTCAAAATCAATTACATGAGACGGGTCTGCCATGTATCTTCTCAGCATAGACACATGGAACACATCATGCACCGAAGAGAGAGATGGTGGCAACGCCAAATGGTAGGCCACAGAGTCAATCCTCTTCAAAACCTCAAATGGCCCTATAAATATGGGACTAAACTTCTCTTTCTTTCCAAACCTCAGAACCCCCTTCATAGGTGCAACTTTCAGGAACACAAAATCACCAACTACAAACTCCAAATCTTTGCGCCTGGTGTCTGCATAACTCTTCTGCCTGCTCTGAGCTGTCTTTTAAAGGTTGATTGGGTAAGGATTGGTTGGACTTTTTTTTAATCCTATTATTTTCTGTTTTGTCAAATTGAACGTCGGAACATGGACAGGTGGTTGAGTTGGGTTAAGGTCTTGGTGGTAAGTCGATTTAATTTAAAGGCGAAGTGAAATTTTTTCCAAAATCTCAGTTGGGTAAGAAGTTCAGGCCTTAAGCTTCTGTATTTTAATTCTTGTCAGAATTGTGTTAAGACCTAATTTTATTATTAAATTATTAGGAGCTGTGGGATTGCTAGGGAAACCCGTGGGTCAAGTTGTTTTGTTCTGTATTGAGTTCTAAAGGTAAGATAACTTGCTGAATTATTATATAATTATGCTTTGGTGTGACAATTGTGTTTCTGACATATGAAATTGTTATGTATGAGTTGAGACTGAAATGACCTGAGAAAAATATGAATGTTGTTGTTTACAAGATTATGGCTGCAGTAAGTTTTTGTGTTATGAGATGAATGTGAATGCATGTTTTTGGTCTATTGCAGTTGGCTGACATTGTAAGTAGACGACGGGAAGTTTGTGGTTTCTCTGTTTAAAAGTGTTGTTTGTCGTTCTTGTTTCTGTAATTGACTGAGTTGGGATGGTGCGTATCGCTTTAGCCTGTCAGTAATCTCTGAAAAAGAAAGGAATTTTATTGATTAGGTTGCAGTTAGAATTAGCCTGCGTGTTAAGAGACCTTAAAAGGAAAAGAAGGAAAAGGAGTAAGAAAGGAAAAGAATAGGCTAGTTACTCAGGGGGGCATGTCAATTAATCACCTAGGTTGAGTTAGACTGAAATGAGGAGCTAAATGGGTGGAACTTGTCTTCGTAGACTAGGTGCCATTTACTAACTGTGGAAGTTAAATTCCGACTTAAAATCCTTGGACGCCCCACCAGTGAGATGGTAGTTAGAGCGCTATGCGCATATTAGTGCTGATGGGTGAGACTTGGCTCCACTGACTGGGTGTCTTCTACTATTAGTAGGAGTAGAGATCTCCCAAAATACTCACATTTGCACCTTTAGTGAGTTGGCAAACTTATGTAGGTAAATTAATTGATCATGAGACCCAAACTACTGAATGAATGAAATGAAATGAAAAGGAATGAGATGACATAACCTTTAGGCCCTTAGCCCAAATAACCTCTTGAAACCTTGGTCGTTACAAGTTTAGCAATATTGTTACTTATTGAGTATTTTGAAATACTCATTATTTTCCCTAACATGTAAATGCAGGTACAGGCAAGGGCGTACAGAATGCGGGACGGAACGTTGCTGGATGAGCCATGGAATCTCGTAGGATAGACTTTCGCTTTTTCATATGTATTCAAAACTTGTTCTTATTTTCACCTTGTTATGTTTTGTTTTTAGTACTAGTTTCGCTTTGAGGTCTTTCTTTGAAATTGTTACAGTTTTGGTTGTTTCTGTTTTAACTGGGATCCTAGGCTGAAAAGTCTCATTGATTTTCTAAGCATGTTTTACTCTAAACATTGTTTCATCATATTCTTTAAAAGTAAAATAAAATTCATGTGGTAATGACCCTAGGATCTAGACTTGAAATGTAGGGTCGTTACACGGCCACTAGAGTTGAAGAAGAAGGAGATGGATCTAGACTTGTCGTTACACGGCCACCAGAGTTGAAGAAGAATGAGATGGAGAAGAAGGAGAAGTAAAAGAGAAAGAGGAAGGAGAAGAAAGAGAGGGAGAAAGAATTAAAAAAAAAATAAAATACTAATATTTTTATTATTTTAATATATTTTTATTTAGATAAATTAAAAATAATTTTTTTTATTAAAATAATAGTGTCACGTCAGCAAACTGTTAGTTTAACAGAAAATTAGATGAAGGGACCAAAAATGTTATGAAATCCAAACCTTAGTGTAATTTTGTTGAGTTTGAAAACTTACAAAATCTGCCGATAATTGAATAAAATGGAAAGAAAATCAACTGGATTCAAAAGAAAATCAACTGGATTCATTATGGCATGAAATAAAATTGGTACAATAATATTTTGCTAAAATTAAGGAATTTGTTTAGATAATATTTTATATAATAATTCATCCTACAATTTTAATTAAAGAGAAACTATGACAAGAAGGTATAATAGTAACAAAAAGGAAATCTAATCTTGAAAATCTTCAAAACTATTAACATATACGAAAATATGTGAGTCCATCCACCAAAATTTCTCAAGCAAGTCAAATATAATTATGATTATTTTTCAATAGGGTCAATTGCAAGGATAGCAATATGAGCCAAAATAATTGCAAATCTAGCAACCCACAAAAAAATTGTAAAAATGGCAAAAATCTGATGGTCTGCATGTTGCATTTACTAAAATACCCCTCAATATTTTCTATTAGTGATAGAAATCTTTCTATCACTGATAGATTTTATTTTTTTCTATCACTATAGAAAGTTTTAAATTTTCTATAGATTCTATCAGTATATATATATATATATATATATATATATATATATATATAACAAAAAATGACGAGGATGAAAAAGATGCGCTCCAGGGAAAATTTGGAAATATAAAAAATTCATTTAAAAATGTTGCCATATTTGCAATTATTTTAAAATTTTGCTAAATTTGTCATTATTTACCCTAATTTTGCCACCCATTACCATTATCCTTTTCAATATTCTGATTTTTTATGTTTTTTTTTTTGTTTTTTTTTATGTTACTTGATCGTGTTGAAATCTATATAATGGGAGTGGACCTCCGCGTGCCAATAAAATATTAGTGTGAACATTGATTTTTCTAAATCTATCAAATATAATTTTAATATACTTTTTTCAGTGGTATAAAGTCTTCGTTATCAACTAATATATATATAAAGTAAGAGAGAGGAAACTCTAGATCTAGAACATGGACAATAACTAGTTCAAAAAAAAAAAACATGGAGAATAACCATGTGTTGTATTTACTAATTTGAATAGAAAAACTCATATTTAACTCCAAAAATACTAGCTAACTGTATTTTTTTATTTTTAAAATTAGAATTATAATTATTTTTGGTATTATAAGGCTTCAATTTTGGAGCCTGGATTTCAACTTGTTATCACTAACTTAAAAGAATAGATTAAAATTACCCGACACTTAATTTCAATGATGGTCTATCTAGTTCTTGAAGTTTAAAAGATTTTATTTATATATCTAAATTTTTGGTTTTATATTTTTAACATCTCTACGTTTTTATCATCATTTCATAAATATTGATATTGAATGTTAATTGATTTGACAAGAGATGATTTTGCACAACATAGCGAGCCACCATGGAGGATCCTAGAGAATTAATTTATCTTTATGAATAATTAATTATAAAAAAAGAAATTAAAATATCCTTTTGGTCCCTTTACTTTTGGTTTCATTCTTTTTTTTTTTTTTTTTTTGAAAATAAATATGCTTCATTAGAAAACTAAATGTTCGAAAGCCCTCCTTTGTAAACCAGAGGGAAAACCCATGGAGGGAAATTCGGGCCCCAAAACACAAGCCCTCCTTCCCGCTCAACACCGTTCGTCAATAACAAAATTCGAGTTACATGCCATCTTGGCAATACAGTGTGCTATTGTGTTCAAAAGCCTATTACAATGGTGAAATTCAATCGCAAACGCCTTCGAAACTACTGAGGAAATGGAGCTCGTGATGGTTTTTAAGTTTGATAAGTCTTCCTCGACTCCATTCAACACTCGAACCACCTCCAAGGCGTCAGATTCAACCTCCAAGAGGATTCGATCTTGTTTGCAGGTATCAATTATGTGATTGAGCCCTCCTAAAATCGCTTCAGCCTCGAGCATTTTCACTGACCATTTTTTTTGTAATTGATTTCATTCCAAGACAAATCAGGGAAAAAATATTGTGCAAGATCCAAAGAACACGTGGAATTTTCAATTTTCCGGTGAAGTAAATCTGGACTTTCAAGTTGGACTCCAACTGCACCGTCAGGGACCCCACTGGGAGGAGTGGGACCCACAGTCAGAGTTTGAAGATACCATTGGCTAATTCTTCTTCAAAAACGAAGCCACGCGGGAAATTTGACCAAACAATATTAGCCCAACAATAATCTCATTGACCACGTGTTTATTATATTTACCTCATTTTTTCATTTTTATTATTACTATTTATTACCCTCCATCCATCCCCTAAACATATAAATACAGAGACAGAGACTGAGAGAGAAACCCAATTTCAAACCCACCCCACAATTTCCCCTTCCACTAGACCGTTGCCCCATCAACTGAATTTTGAAAACAAAAAACAAACAAAATTTCCCCTCCCATGGATGACCATTTCCCGGTCGAACTCTGGCACAACGATCTCTTTTGGCTCGACGCTCCCCTTTCCGTCCCCGTCCCACCTCCTGCGAGACAGATAAGTGCTTTCGCACCGTATCTGTCTCGACCCGAAAACAATCCAACTACCATCGTCACCGCCACCGTCGCTGCTGCCCGGTCCAATAATTCTGAGAACATCAACAAGAGGGTGATCTCGTACTGGAGAAAGCACTGGGAAGCAGAGAAAGCACCAGCCGCCGTGGGGGATCTAGAGAGAGAGAAATGTCACAGGCACATGCTGAACGAGAGGATGAGGAGAGAGAAACAGAGAAGGAGTTACTTCGAACTCCATTCCTTGCTCCCAACCAAAACTAAGGTCCGCCACGTTTCTAAAAAAGAGGCAAAATTTTGTATCAAAATAGGACAATTGTCTCTTTTCTTCCTTCTTCGCTTCTGACGACGGATCGGTATTGTGTTTTTTTCGTGTAGAACGATAAGAATTCGATAGTTCAGATGGCGGCGAGGACGATACAGGAGCTGAAAACGTTGGAGGAAATGTTAAAGAGGAGGAATTTAGAGGTGGAGATGGCATTGGCAGCGAAGAAATTAAGAGAAGAAAAAGAAGGGACAAAGGCAATAAGAGTATCATTGGCCAACCCTTCATCTGGGATCAACTCAATGTTGGCTGTTCTAAATGTTCTCAAAACTGTAGGAGCAAATGCTAAAGCCATTCAAGCCACTTTCTTCGACTCTCAGTTTTCAGCCAAATTCTCTATTGATACCCACGTAAGAGAATTTACCGTCCCAATGTGTCTGATAGTTTCATATTCTTAGATGTACGAAGAAATATCAAGAGGTTAAGTTACAAGTTTGATCTTTCATAAAAACTTAATTTTGCGTAATATAGGTCATTGAATTTTAAAAAACTTTCAATTTTGTATATAATATGTTTTAGATTTTAAAACTATCTCTAATAAGTTTCTGAATTTTCAATTTTGTGTTTATTGAGTTTCTAAACTTTCAATTTTTCTGTTTAATGGGTTACTTGACTAAGTAAACGTTTTTTAAAATTTATAAATCTATTTGACACAAAATTGAAAGTTTAAAATTTCATATATGTGTTGATTTCTAAAAGTGTTAATGTGTTAGGGATTTATTAGACAAAAAAAATTTGAAATTTCATCAATTTGTTAGATGCTTTTTGAAGTCCAGAACCGTCTTATTGACTGATCCTGTAATTTAACCAAAAATAAAAGCGATCATTAAGTTAATTTGATCAATGTATCAGATGGTGACATGGGAAAACAACTACTGAATAATCAAACCATCACCACGTTGCTATCTCCTAACAACGATTAGACGAACTCTGTATAACATGGTTGGATATAGATTTAAAATACTTTTATAATTTCTTTACATTGTATCGATCGGTCTTCTCCGATTTTCTCTTTTCACATTGTAGCGGTCTCATCGAATAATTTTAGTTTGTGAAGAAATTTTATTCGTGTTTGGTTGACGTGCGCAGATGAGAGCTGCCGAAGTGGAAAGAGCGTTACAGGTGACGCTAAGCGAAGCAGAGAGGAAATTTCAAAGGCAATGCCAGGAAGGATCCAATTTTAATTTTAATTTTAATAACAATAAGTGGGGCCCACGAGGTGGGTCCAGAATTTGATATGTTAAATTAATTATTAATATACACATGGTAGTAGTAACCTCCAAAAGGTTCTTTCTCTTTATGAAGTGGACACGTTGGAAATTAGTAGATTTTTTTTTATTATTGTTTTTGCGTGTCTTATTGTAAATAAATAAATATATATTTTTCTTTTGCAATTATTGTTGTTTTTTCTTTCTTCTTGAATTCAACCTCTAATCATGTGGAATTAATGAGGATTTGGTATAATATGTGATTTTAATTTGAATTTGTCTGCATTTAACACGTTTTATGAGGGCTAATCAACTTTACTACTTTTAAAACTTATTGAAAAATGATTCCCAGTGACAATAGTATACTTTAATATTTAAATAGATAAAGAGTCATTTTCAAAAAAAAAAAATAATATATAACTAATTCTTCCAACACTCAGTATTAAAAAAAAAAAAAAAAAAAGAATGTTGCAAATAAAATAAACTAAATTCTACAAAAAGTTTCCAAAGTTTAATCAATTCAATTTTACTCTTAATAGGTTGGAAGCTTCGGTTTTACATTTTTATTTTATTCTATTTTTTTACAACATCTGGAGAGAAAAAATTTGAACCAAGTTTTCTTAACCAAGTTTTATGTCAGTCGAACTATGCTCTTGACATAAAGCTTTAAATAAAGGATTTTGGAGTAAAATTGAAACATGAAACCATTAGAGGGAAACTTGAAATCAACCACATTCCTTAGAGGCACAACTTAACTAACAAAATAGTTAAGTCATTTATTATCAATTAAAGTCATAGGTTCAAATTCTCACTCTCACATGTTTATATATATATAACATCACAGTGTTATACAAATTATGAAATAAATAATTATATACGGACAAATTTTACTAATCAAGTTTACTACTTTTTAGTTTTTTTTTTCTTAGTTCAACAATATTTGAGATGGAGATTCAAACCTTCTGAGTTCTTGATTGAGAATACATGTCAATTACCATGAATTATGAATTATACTCAAAATACACTATTTTTTTAACTTACTAAATTGATCATAGACTACCCCATATAGTATGTTATAGGCAATTTTGGACCACCCCGATGTACGAGGAGCTGACAAGGACAATCGGGGAGAAATCGAGCTGAGATACGGGCCAAGGACGAAGGGGTCGGGTATTTTACCCGACCCCATGCTCGGCCTCGGCCCGCTCGTGCGGGTCGAGCCCGTTCCGTCTCGTCTGGTCCCCACCGCCTCTGGTTGCCCCGGTTTCGCCTGGTTTGACCTAAAACGCCTCCGAATACCTAAAAACCCTAGGAGGATGAGCAGGTATTTATATCTCTCTTCGCCACTGAAGAGGTGATACCGAATTCTATCCCTAAACTCTACTCTCGAACTCTGTACTTTCTCCTCTTGCTCTTACTTTTCCACTCCCTACCGTTCTGTTTGCTGACTTAACATCGGAGTCGGTGTGGCGAGCACCACACCGGTGTGCAGGTTTACTGTCTTGCAGGCCACGTCTTCCCCCCTCATCTACAAATTTACCGTTGATGGCACGTGAAGGTCAGGTGAGATCATCTGGCCAAAATCGACCATCAACATAGTATACCTTAATGTTGAATTAAATAACTAGTCATATTCAAAATAACAATAAATAAATAGGTATTTTAAAAAAACAATAAATAAATAAGTTTCAAAACTGATGATAATTAATGAATCACCAACAAGAGCATAACTCAACTGATATAAAGTTTATACTCTCAACCATGAGGTTAAAGGTTCAAATCCCCCACTCTAAATGTTGTAAAAAAAATAGTAAATTAAATTTGGTAATCGAAAATTATACAAAATGTCCCACTTCTATTTCATTCTTTTTTTTTTTTTTTTTTGTTTAGTTCAACAACATTTACGAGTGTGAGGATCTGTTTCATTCAATTTTGGCCTAACTATTTAAATTTTTTATTGTCAATAAGAACATAACTCAATTGACATAAAGTATTTTCTTATAACCAAAAGTACATGGGTTCAAATTTCTCAATTTCATATTGTTGAATTAAAATAAATAAATAATTAATTAATTAACTAAAAGTTCGAATTTACCTTCGATTTTTAAATTTGTTTCCTAAAAGACTTTATAAGCAATATCTGTTAAAATATTTAATGGAAAATAAGAGATAAAAGTGAAGCTTTCAAAACATTAGAGACAAATTTAAAAGCTTTATATAACTTTATTTGGTTTCAATTTTGGCCTTATTTGAATTTTTTTAAGAAAGATTAATATATTTGGTCTTAATTTTCACCTAACCATTTTAAAAGCTTGATTAAAATGGAAATTGCTAAGGTATAGTCTTATTTTTAATTAAATAAAAAGATTTGGGGTCAAATTGTAACTTTCAAAATATTAGGAACGAATAAAAACCATTTTGCATAACTGAAACCAATAAAATATAAAATCATGATGTGTACAAATTACGATTTAAATAAATTACAAAATATTATTATTATTATTATTTTACTATTATTATTGTTCTTCTCTTTTTTGGTTGACTCGTAGCTCTATCTAATCACGTGGATTAATTGATGATTTTGTATAATATGCTATTTTATTTTGTATTGACTATTTAACACGTTTTACGAGTGCTAATCAAGTTTCTTATTATTATTATTATTATTATTATTATTAAGTTTACTTCTTTTCAAAGCATATTAAAATAATAACAAATTACCAAAAAAAAAAAGGATAAATTACTGTTTAAAATACTAATACATAAAGTGTCATCTTCAAAAGATATATATAAATAGTTACAACACTAAATAAATAACTAATTAATTTTGATGATCGAATACCACAAATAAAATAGACTAAATTAAATAAAAAATCTTTGATGTTTTTTCATTTAAATTTTGTTCCTAATAATTTAAAATTTTCAATACTACCTTCCATCTTTAAACTTCTTTCATAAAAATCTGTATTTTTTTTAAATATTAAATAAAAAATAACCGATTGGGAGTAAAAATGAGACTTTCAAAATATTAGTGGTAAATTTGAAATCAACCATATTTATTAGAGACATATTATATAATTTTTTTTAGTTTCAATTATGCTCCTAATAATTTTTTAAAAAAAAAATTGCCACTAATCTATATATTTAGAATCAATTTTCTCTTTAGTGTTTTAATTATAATGAAATTTCCAAGAGTAGGGTTTTATTTTTATCCAATTAAAAGATTTGGATTGGAACAAAATTGAAACAATTCTGAATAACTCAACCAATAAAATATGCTGGGTACAAAATAGGAATTAAATACACTTTCTTTTTTTTAAAAAAAAAAAAAATACACTTTCTTTTCTTTTATTTCTTTTTATAAATCAAGTCAAATTATATATCACACACATACATATGCATATTAGAAATATTTTATAATTTGCAAACATAAAAAGAGGTTGATCCACAAAACAAGGTTATAAATATTAATGTTGATGAAAATGTCAATATCTTAATTTAATGAAAGTGTCATTGGAAATACAATAAAATGTCGATATTTATATATATTTAAGCTCAAATGAAAATCAAACCCAAGTAGCTTAATTGAACTCAAAGTCACTAGGATCAATTCAAATTCAACCCAATGGACTATTTACAAGCTAAAATGTTCACACTTGGTAAAAGAAAAATACAAGAATTACAATCATAAGGTCTAATCACAAGAGCTAGAGGTAAAAGTCTTCTACTAGAATTGATTTATTATTTTAAAAGCAATATGTTTACACCGGAAAAAGAGTTACATCCATTCAAATTTGATTAGACGATCATATACCTTGCATCTATTTTTTTTTTAAAATATATATCTTGCATCTATTCAAACTTGATAAGACGATCATTCATATGAGAAGTTTAATGAATTATTTTTGTTTTTTTAAATTCAACCATTGTAAAAGTGAGAGATCAAACCATCGCAGACATACATCAATTTGAAGAAGAAGAACGGCTACCATAATTTAGAATACAAAGATTTTTTTTTTTTTTTTTTTTTTTTTTGCTAAGACTAAGAGTCCTGTATTTTCATTGTTATTTAAATATTTTAATTTATTTAAATTGCATTCTAATCTAAAATTTATCAATACTCTTTTAAAATTGATGCCTTGTCTACTAGATCTATTTGAATTGACATAATAGTAATAGAAGTTAATGTTCAATCTCCCAACTCCACCACTATTATTTCAATTATGTTTAAATTAAGGATATATTCCTTATTTTTTTTAATGAGTTAAAAAATATTATTAATCTTAGATTTGTACTAATACTACTATTTTATATTTATTATATCACACCAATTATTTTACAATACAACTAACTAACCGCAAATATTATCAAATATATATATATCCCATCAAACCGGAATCCATGGACATATAACAAATGTGGATGGAATGTCCTTAAATTTACCTAGCTTTGACAAATTCATGTTTCACAATACTATTATTTCTTGCTTCATTTTTTTTCAGATATCTTATTTTTTTTGTTACGTGATATATTGCCCTTGTTAATAAATAAACTATTGACGATCATAAATATTGTACGCGCATTTTGAAAATAAAAAATAAATTGATAACTAATTTAGAAAACAAATTAAAGCATAATTATATCATTTACATAAGTGTTAACTATGAAACATAACATTCATAATAAAGAGACATCACGAAAACTTTAAACATTTTAATATCATCCTAAGAAGAGAAAGTAAAACAAGGGGTGAAAAAAAAAAGACGGCTCTCAAAAGCCTTTTTGTCATTTTCAATTTTCAATTAAAAGAAAAAATATTGTATTTTCTATTTTAATTAACAAAAGCTTTTATGAAAAAGACACTTACGCTCATGAAATCTTGATTTTATGCTTTAATATTCAAATGAAAAACAAAGGTTTTATAATTTTGAAAATTTTGATATGCAACTTATGAATTGAATAAAAAATTATAAAAAATTACAAATACACTAATTATTTTGCAAAAGTAAATAGAACTGCAAAAAAACACCAGGTCTACATTTAGTTGAAACAAGTAGAATAAATTTTAACAGTAACAGCTTCCAAAAACTAAATCGCTCCAGCCTCCATTGTACTAATCAGATATAAAGCATAGAAAAATGGGCAAAAACTAAGAACAAAATCTGATCAACATCCAAGTTTCTTGTAAAAATATAACAAAACTAGGCAAGCAAGAAGTTGACTCTGTTTTCACTTGAGAGGAATGAACCTTGAAGAGTGGGTGGCACCAATACCGGGCCTACCGTGCTTGACAGGCTTGTATGAAATGGAGAATTCTGCTAGGTAATGGCCGATCATCTCGGGCTTGATTTCGACTTGGTTGAAGGTTTTCCCGTTGTAAACACCAATGATGCTTCCAATCATCTCTGGCACGATGATCATATTTCGGAGGTGAGTTCGGACGGGCTCTGGCTTCTCACCGGGAGGTGCTTCCCTTTTCTATTCAAGTAAAAAACGAAAATGAATGAAATGACGAAAAGATAACAAAAACATTATTCTGCTTTGGAGTAAAAGAAGAGGGATCTAGAGGGGGCGCCAAGTTCACAAACACTTCAACACAGTACAGAAACTTGTAAGAACGAGCGAAAAATGGAAAAGTACATATTGATACGAAAGTATAAAATGATGAATTTCAGAGATTCATGCACATACACTTTCAAATATACCCTGGAGGATGATTTTAAGAGTTCCCATGTTAGATTATAATGGTGAAATTCAGACCTTTAGGAAAATTAACTTTCAAATCTACCATTCGGGTATGATCTTAGGCTCCTATCATGTTAAGTATAATGATGAATTTCACAGTTTCAAGGCACATTAACTTTCAAATCTACCAATGGGTCATGACCTTGAGTTCCAATGTTTGAATATGAGAAAGCCAATGGAAAAAACAGGGAAAATATAAAAACTAACACAACTGTATGATGAGAGTTTCAGAGATTCATGATACATAAACCTTCAAATCTACCATTGGGTAAGTTCCCATGTTAGGACATAGGAAATCCAAAAGCAAAAACAAGATTGAGGCATTGCAAATAGAAATGGAGTTGGTGAAAAATATTATCTTAAAAGTTAGAGCTAAATTAGTGATGAAGAAGACAACAAAAAAGCAGGATCTATAGCTGTTCTCAGAAATAAAAGAGAGAGTTCATTTATTTGCATTGAAACTGATTAATTGCCTATCATATAAATCGTTATCTACTCTAATGACAGACTATTTTCTATAATAGCTTTGAAGATTATAACAAAGAAGCATGAGAGCACAATTCTACATCCAATGATTCAGGGCGAAAACTTAAGGAATAAGAAAATTTTCTAAAATGTTTTATTATATTGTTGTTCATTTAAAGTAAATTGCAGGTGAGGATTGAGCTATAAGTTGATACCAGCCAAGAAAAGGATCAACAGTCTAAACTTGTACTCGGAGATTCCATTCAAAACAACATGTATTGGAGATATTACATAAATGCACTTTACACGATGCTCATACCGCTTTGCGTCAAGATTAAGATACTTCCCCAAAACATTGCACAAGTTACATCTTAGATTCAGAACATTACAGTAACGAATCCATCAACATTTATATCCACTTACATAAAAACACTTAAAAACTAAAGGTGCATTCCAGAAAACAATACCACCAGTAAGAATCAAAAAGTTAAAACAAAAAATTATAGAACGCATCGCACATTGAACTGGTTTAGAGTATGCGAAAAAATACATACCGCTTTGCGTAGCTTCTTGATAAGGGCCATAGGCTTCCTTGTCAAACCCCTTCGAAACCTGACCCAAAATCATAGAGAAAACACACGAGTAAGACAACAAAATCGAATTAACTCAAAATAAATTCAGCACAAGTTCAATTATAGAAACCTTCTGCGAGCACGGGCAGTGAAGAGCTTGACGAGCTCATCAGTGGACATGTCGAGCAAAGCATCCAAATCGACGCCACGGAAGCTGAACTTCTTGAACGTTCTCTTCTTTGGCTGTCCCGCCACTGCAACATCGGCTTCCACGTCCGCCTGAAGAAGACCGAGGGCAACGCCATTAAAGAAACTGGAAGAGAGGAACGATGAATCGGAGAAGAAAGAGTTGAAAACTCACCATGGTTTAGGTTTTGGGATCTCCGGGATGAGAAAGTAGACCTAATCGGCGCGAGGATGCTTCAGAATCTTCAGGGTTTTGAGGCTTCGTTTTTCAGCGGTATATATATATTGGTTACAGACTGCAACTCTAATGGCTGAAACCCTAGGCCGAGAGGAACCAGTTTTGATGATTCGGGCTTCAGACCTGGGCCTACGATGAAGCCCATTTGAGGCCCAATATTTCAAACCCTTATTTTTCATAATTTCAAATATGACCAATATTAGTTATTAATTTTGCTTTTTTTTTTTTAATCAAGAATTTCATTAAGTCACGCGACTAAAAGGATTGTCCAATTTTCCTCTTTAGGGAAGACTCCTGACTACAACCAAAATCAAAAGAACAAGCTAATCAAACAACATAGTGGGCTATTGTGTTTGAGGATCATCTATAGTGAAGGAATTCCGCAACATTCAAGTGTGAGGAGAGGGAAATGATCCCATTGGTGAAAATCTTCCGTCTCCTCCGACAACACCTTGACAACAACAATGGAGTCATATTCAACTTGAAGAGAAATCTGATTTTGCATATAGGTATTGCTAATCGATTTTATTCCTTCCAAAATTGTTTTTGTCTCCAAAATTTTGATGTCCAATTTTTGCATGATTTTTTTCATTCTAAAGTTGATCGATGATCCATTCGAATCATGCACCACCCAACTAATGTCGTCATAGTCTGATTTTTTTAACCAAGTAGCATCTAATTCGTTTTCTAGAAATTGGCCTCTGATTTTTTCCATTGCGCTTAACTCCTCGTCTTCTCTGGGTTGTGGCTCTTAAGGTAAGAAACTTCCCACTCTTTGATGCTTTCTTCTATGGATTTAATTTGGCTAAATTATAGTCAATCTAGTGTAAATTTCAATTTTGTCCCTAATATTTTAAGATTTTCAATTTTTTTTTTCCTTTCTTGAGTTTTTAAGATTTCAATATTATTCTTGATACATCTATTTCAAAGAAACTTTCTAGTTATAATTTTCGTTATAATTGTGACTTAAAATGTTAGAGACAAAATTGAAGTCGAGTATTGTTTAGGTTATAGACAAAATTAAAATTAAATAAATTATATAAAATGCTCCTAATTAATAATATATGTAGTTGGATACAAATTTATGGTGAGTAAATTAATAAAATTACAAATTAAAGAGAACACGTTAGGTATATTTCTGAAAGTGCTGAGACTAGCATGTTCAAGATTGAATCCTTCACTTGAACATGATTCCATATTTAAATTTATGATCATATATTTTCGTGGACAACTCTTACAAGAATTACATTTCATTTCAAGATAAGGTTAAATCTTTCATATTCAAGATTTAACCCTTCACTTAGAACATGACTCCATAATTAAATTTATCTTACATTTCCCTAAACAGCTCTTTAAGAATTACCTTCCTTTTCCAAGATTTTATATGTAATTGCTTTCTGTTATGGGCAAAATCGTTCTTCGATATTTTGTGTAGGATGGACCCAGATAAGCAGGCCCAAGAACTAAAGGAGGCCAAGATGAAGAAGGGAGAAGGGCCGGAGCTCATTCCGGCCCCTCAATAGTAGCGCTCGGCCTCATCCTACGGGAGAGGCCGAGCATGTGGTCGGCCTCGGCCCATTGTCGAGGCCGACCAGGGCCAAAGGCCCAACACCGACTCGGGTGGAAGCCGCCGAAACCCTAAGGGGGGCTTATAAAAGGAGAAACTACCGGTGCACTAAGGTATGCAAAATCCAACCCTAAATACTCTCTACTTGTTCTTCGGCCGATGACTAACTTAAGCATCGGAGTGCGTGTGGCCAACACCACACCGGTGTGCAGCGTTTGTCCGTCTTGCAGGTCACGCTCTTCCCGCTTCCTTACAAATTCACTGTTGGTCGTTGCGTGGAGTGAGGGGTAAGTCCCTAAGCAAAATTTGACCATCAACACTTTCAAAATTAAAAATAAAAATAGAAATAAAAAAAAAATTATATGTATGTATGCATGAGAAAAGCTTCTAATATGTATTCATTTCTAATATGTATGCATGAGAAAAGTTTCTAACAATGATGGAGATGACGGTAGCCTAGGCAGCAACAAGATCACTCCCAAGGTGGGACGAGAATAGGGATGGCTTCCCCTTTTCTATCCCCGTCTCCATCCCACATTTAAATCTTCATTCTTGTAAAATTTCGTATAAAATTTTGTGGAGATTGAAAAATTTATAGGAATCGATTCTCACAAAGAATTATTTCTTGTCTATTTTTTTTTTAATTTCAATTGAATTGAATAATTTGTTGGATAGTTTTTTTTAATTAAATAGTTAACTTTTCATTAAAAAAAAAATATTTATTAGTTTTCAATTAGATAGTTATTATTATTTTTTAATTAAATAACTTCATTAAAACTATCCACATCCTCCTGAGTTAATGATGATAACCAAAAGGGATTGTGATCATCCCTACAAAAATAAATAAATAAATAAATAAAAGTCTTCTATCATGGAAGAATGAGAGAGCACAAAAACCTATCGACTACGTCGGACGACAAGGGAAGCACCGACGAGAAGCCTACCGCTGCACGCGCAAGGAAGTGCGCTACGCGACTACCTGCCCTTGGACATTTAACAAAAAGAGATTACACCAGTTTTTGTCGCCAACTCCTCCACCCCGTTGAACACGATTAAGGCTTCAGAAATGTCGACACTTTCGAAATTTAGGGCTCTGATGACCAATTATTAATCTTCATTTTAAATAGTTAATTTCATGAGGAAAAAAAAAACTTTATTTAAAGATAAAATTCTTAAAACCGGATAATAGAAACAAAATAATATTTCACATCAAATTATCTTTTTTTTTTTTTTGAAAAAATTAAATTATCTTATTATCTATACATATAATTCAAATGTTTAATTATATAATTAAAACATATCCAATTGTCTTAATCATTTAAAATAAAACTTTAAATATATATTAAAAATTAATAAAAATAAACAAATGGGGGATAAAGAACCGAAAAAAAATTCTCTGCACTCCCTACACCTTTACCCACCTAAACCAAGATTTCTCACCCTGTTAGGGGTGGATCCCTATAGGGTCTCATCTCCAACAAAAAATAGACTTCCCTAAGATTTAAGGCATTTCAAACTTAAAAAACGCTTTTAATTGGTCAAAAGCACTTTCTACCATTCTTTAAAATTTTAACCAAACACTACCAATTTCCGTAAACACTTTAAACGACATGTCAAACACAAACCTAATCCATGTCGGATACAACACTCTAAAAATTAATCTCAGCCTCTCAACAAATAGAAACATTACACTGTTCTTCTTCAAAAAAAAAAAAAAAAAGAAGAAGAAGAAGAAGAAAGAAAGAAAGTTTCTATTTCCCTTCAATGCTTTGTATGGAAGCCCTCAACTCCATCTGAACACTGGCCCTAGAAGATGACATAACAGTTTCTTTCCATAGAGAACCTGGCTCCCTTAAAATGCTTGCATCTTGGTAAAGTTCATATACAGAAACTGCATTCTCCTTCAACCCACTCAGCACTGAAACACATTTTATTTCTTCTGGATCTACCAGTAACTTGTTATCTCCATTTTTCCACCCAATCAACTGCAATTACGTACAAGCCATTTCTCACAGGTTTATCAATAATAGACATCTATCACTGGTAAACTTCAATTTCAAATACTTAGGAAAATGAGTTTTGTTTACCTTAGGTGGGCTGCCCATGACATTGGTGGAATAGAGCCTGGCATTATCAACAAGATTGCAGTATTTGGGAAAGGCCTTTGCAAATCTCTTGTGGGACTTCAACTGTGAGTTCACCCTCACAGCCCTTCCAATCATTACCGCTCTCCTGTTTATCCATCCGAACACACAATGTAACCGTCACTCTCATAGCCATCAGATTCACACAACTAATGAAAGAACAAAATTTGACTGCATACCGATATATAGGACATACCTCATTAAAATCTTGACAACTAAGAAAGATCAAGGGAAAAAATGAGATTTCTTTTTTTTATTTCTCCTTGTTGTCAACATTTTAATAGATACCTACATACCTGTATGCAAAATACTCTTGTTATGTCGTCGGTACCTTATGCCTCGGATAACAGCCAAATGGGCGTCGCAAACAACTCCCACCAATTCAATTCTATAAGGCTTTCGATCTTTCTGTACAATCCCATCGAAATCATATTGTTGTTCTTCATCTGGACTCACTTGTTCCCAATAATTTTCAATGACAGTGCCATCTTCAGCAACCTTGTAGCCAACCCCCATGCGATAGCGATGCTTGTGAACATTTCTCACCATTTGAATCGTCTGTTCTACGTAGGGCTCCCACGAAAGAGTCCCATCCATGATCACATCTCTACCTTCGTTTAGTGCAGTGACCAATAGCGACGATGCAGCATCCGTCGAGGATTGATGCACCAATTCGGAGGTTTGAAGCATGTCGTCGGGGCAGCCCATGGAGTTAATTGCTCTGTAAAGGACATCGGTCTCTTTGAAAGCGTCCGCCTCCACCACCACGGCTTTTGCTTCCGCTTCCGACCAAAATGGCCTGCAAATCATTCAGATAGATATCATTGCGCAAATAAGTTCACCCTCTAATTTTAAAAAGTTTCAAATAAGTCATCCAACTTTCAATTTTGTCTTCAATAGGTTCCTGGGATTTAAAAAGTATCTAATAGGTCCTTTGTCAATAGGTTCATTAGCTTTTTAATTTTGTGTCTAATAAGTCATTAACCTATTCGACATTTTTTAAAATTCACAAACTTACTAGATATAAAAGTCGAAGTTTAGAAATCAAGAGACATAAAATTCAATTTTATATATATAGTAGATTGGTTAATTTTAAAAAATCTCAAATATGTCAAAGACCCTATTAGACACAAAATTCAAGGTTTAGAGACCTATAACACGTTTTAAAAAATCAGAGACCTATTAGAAGCACAATTGAAAGTTTAGAAACCTATTAGATACTTTTTAAAATTGGATTTTTGTACGGATGACCCACTAAAAGGCGGAAATGATAAATGACCCATATTTTCAAAACAAGGATATATGTCATTTTTGTTTGCGTCAGCATCCTAGTAAAATTATCATTTTACTCTCTACTCTAACCTTGCTCTTTCTGGCTACTCTCGCTCTCTCTTCAATTTCTCTCTCCAATCTCTCACTCTTTCTCCAATTTCTCTCTCCAATCTCGCTCTGGTTCTCACTCTCACTCTCTCTCTTTCTCTCTCCAATTTTTCCCTCCAATCTCTTACTCTCTCTCTTATTTCTCTCTTCAATCTCACTCTCGCTCCAACATCTCGCTCTTAAATGTCTTAAATGCGCGTTTTCATATAGAGAGTAAAATAATAATTTTGTTGGGAGGATGACGTCAACAAAAGGACATATATCCTTATTCTGAAAATGTATGACATTTTTCATTTTGACCTCTCAAAATGGATCATCCATGGAATTGTTTCTTTTAAATTTAGGGAACTAAACTCGGTGATAAAACCTTTCTATTTAAAATGAATTAAAAAAAAACCGAACAAAAGGCGTTGTGTTTTAACTTACTCATTGAGAATGTCCTTGAGGACGGTGCTTTTGCCGGCTCCCATTCCGCCGCCCATGAGGAGGAGAACGGGACTCCTCCGGCTGAGGGCCACCGGCGCCATGACGTCGGTGCATTTGGAATCAGCCTCCACTCCGCCGCCGTTGATGGCTTTTATTTCATCCACTAGAGTCGAAAAAACCCTCGTCACTTTCAGCTCCTTCGTCACCTTCTCGAACCTCTGCTTCCTACGCTTTATAACAAAATTCTTTAAATAACTTACTGGTTTCGACAGTATCATAATAACCAAATATGTGACTTAACTAATAATAAGTATTGAATTTTTAATTTTCGATACTTAATCTCTTAATTAGATATCAATTAAATGTAATTAAGTAAACTTAAACATGTCAACTTATTACCATAATTTACTTAAAAAAATTATTAGCAGTAGCAGTATAATTTATTTTAAGAATTTTTTTATTTGAATCACAAACCTCGTGGTTATCAATACGACATTATGTCAGTTGAGCTATGCTCTTGTTGGCACGGTATAATTTATTTTAAAGCGGAGAATAAAGAAATGTAACCTCGTGGCAGCCATCAGAAAGCCTTTCAACTTTGTTTTGTGCACAGATTCATCCGTCAACGCCTGCATTAACCCCACAAACCTAATCACATCATTAATTCTATTGTCAAAATTAATATTGCCTATGTCAAAATAATCAATACTTAATGTTTATTTTAGTTCGACATTATGGATTGAAAATCAATAATTAATATATATTTTTTTTACAAGTTTTATGTCAGTTGAGTGATAGCAAAATCAATAATTAATATTATGTTATTATTGACACACAAACTTAATTAAAATGTTTAACTAATTAAGAACTTTGTTGATAATCATTTGATTTTCAATTTTTGAAAACTAAGCTTATAAACACTACTTCTATCTACCTTTGAGCTTTTTTTTGTTTAGCTACCTACTTTTTATAAATGTTTTCAAGTTCAAGCCAAAATTTGAAAAAAATAAATAAATTAAAATTTAACTAATAATTCAAATGTTTTTATTGAGAAAGATAAAAATCATCCCAAAGAAATTGTGGGAAAACAAACATAATTTTTAAAAAACCGTCATAAAAAACCACCTTCCTTTCTTTAATTCAATTTTGAAAATTGGGAACACACATTGATGAACATTTTCATGTCTACCAATGATTTTATTCTTTAAGTAGACATTTTAATTGGTAGATTTTTTTTTTAAAAATATTTGAGGGGAAAAATAGTAGAAACTATATTGATTTAATAAAATAAAATTTAAAAAATATATATATTCAACTTTGTCACAATTCGGATATTTGAGGGAAAAAGATAAGTACAGATTAATAGATGTCAATGTGTATAGATGACCCAATGAGATTGAGATTTACTAACTCACAAGAAAAGACAAAAATAATAATATTAATAATAAATAAATATCCATTTTGAAAAGAAATCCACTAATTTATATAATAATTGTCTTTTTCGTATCAATAAATCAATATAGGGTAAAATACCTTTTTGGTCCCTCATGTTTCGGGTTAGTTTCCAATAGGTCCCTAGGTTTCAAAATTGAACAATCAAGTCCCTACTGTTTAAAAAATGCTTCTATTGAGTCCCTGGACCGTTAATTTTTTTAACGGTGCTGACGTGGCGGTAACGGTGCTGACGTGGCCTATTTAAAAATATTAAAATATTAATTTTTGAATTAAAATAATAAAAAATTAAAATTAAATAATAAATAATTTTTTAAAAAAATCAAACTCTCTCTCCTCTCTCTTCCCACTTCCCGAACCCCCCTCCTTTCTTTTCCCTTCTCTCTCTTTGCTTCCCCTCTCTCTCTCTTTCCTTCCTTTC
Source organism: Luffa acutangula (assembly GCA_036850905.1). Taxonomy (NCBI): domain Eukaryota; kingdom Viridiplantae; phylum Streptophyta; class Magnoliopsida; order Cucurbitales; family Cucurbitaceae; genus Luffa; species Luffa acutangula. The sequence goes on along the minus strand of CM072098.1, from coordinate 46,354,163 downwards.
GTCGGCCGATTGCCATCGCCGCCACACAGCCCACGCCGCCGCCGTCTCCTCTTCTCCCCGGTCACCGTTGCCGCCGCCACACAGCCCACGCCGCCGCTACCGCCCTCTCTCCCCCAATCAATAAACCCGCCCCCCCTCTGTTTTCCCTTTCTCTCGCCGACTCCTCCCCTTCCTTCCCTTTCTCTTTCTCTTTCCCTTCCTTCCGGCCGACCACTTCTTCTTCTTCTATTATTTTTGTTTGCTCAGATCTGTAGATGGGAGGGAAATTTTGCTCTTTTTTTTTGGGTTTTTGTTCAGATCTGTCGCCGCCGCCGCCCTCTTTCTCCTTCCATCCCGCCGGCAGCTTCTTCTTCTTCTTCTTTTTGCTCAGATCTGGTCGGAGGCTAGTTTTTTGGGTTTGCTCAGATCTGTTTTTTTTGTGGGTTTTTGAAGATGGGGGGAGGGGGTTGGGAGAGAGTTTGAGAGGTGGAGGGGGGTTTGTTGAAGGTGGCTGTAGGCAATGAAGGCGGCGGCGACGGTGACCGGGGAGAAGAGGAGACGGTGGCGTCGGGCGGTAGCTGCGGCGTGGGCTGTGTGGCGGCGACGGCAATCGGCCGGCGAAAGGAAGGAAAGAGAGGGAGAGGGGAAGGAGAAAGAGAAAGAAGGGAAAAGAAAGGAAGGGGGGTTTCGGGAAGTGGGAAGAAAGAGGAGAGAGAGAGGGATTTTTTTAAAAAATTATTTATTATTTAATTTTAATTCAAAAATTAATATTTTAATATTTTTAAATAGGCCACGTCAGCACCGTTACCGCCACGTCAGCACCGTTAAAAAAATTAACGGTCCAGGGACTCAATAGAAGCATTTTTTAAACAGTAGGGACTTGATTGTTCAATTTTGAAACCTAGGGACCTATTGGAAACTAACCCGAAACATGAGGGACCAAAAAGGTATTTTACCCATCAATATATGAAAATCCGAACCAAATCCACAATTTTGATAAATTCACCTATGTTTCAGAAATTTATATTAGATATTAATAAATGGGTCCAAGCCTCATAGAGCCAACTCTATTACATTAAATTTAAATTAGCATACATACATTTCAATGTCACAAATACATACTCTATCCTTGATCAAATAATATTAAATAAATAGAAAGTAAACAAATTAGAATAAAGTTTTTGTCTTTCAAAAAAAAAAATAATAATAAAGTTTTTGTCATAAAATATTGAAGAAGATACAGTATCATTATATAATATAGCATGGTTGGCTATATAATAATACTATTTTAAGATTTGATGGATAACGTGTGAAAATGTCACAGGATATTTTAATATTAATTAAAGGTGTGCTTCTCAACTACTTCAATAAATTGAATATACATCTCACAAGGGGTAAATTATATTAAAAATGCATTTTAAAAAAGAAATTTGAAAAAACAGATAGATTTGAAAAAAATTAGGTAAATCAAGCAGATTTTTTGTCCTTTTTAAAATCCGTGACTTAAAGTCACGGATTGTTCACACAACAACTGGTCAAGTTGACCAGTCAAAGCAAAACCCTGAATCCGTGGCTTTGAGTCACGGATTCACCCTTTTTTTTTTTTAATTCTTGCACTGATTGATTGAAACCTCTTTATTTATTTTTATTTTTACTTTTTTTTAAATTCCTCTTTATTTATTTTTTTATTATTCTTTTCCATTATGTATTGATTTTTTTTTAATTTAATTTATTTTCTGCCTTTTATTTTGTTTTAGGTCATTTTTTTTTTCTTGTTTTTGCACTAATGATGGATTGATGATTTTTTTAAAAAAAAAAAATCAAATTTAAATATATTTTTTTAACTAATCATAATAAAACCGTATTTCGAAAATTAATTTTTCATTTCAATATTTTGTTTTAAATTTATTTTTTGCTTTTATTATATAAATCAAATTATTGAAATGTCATTATTGATAACATCCTTATAATAATTGAAAATAGTCTTCTAAATTTACAACAAACTTATTAAAATTAATTTTTATTACCTTGTATGATTATTGCTATAATTTGGTCTTAAACGTTAATTAGTCTTCAATTTAGAATTGAAAAATGATTTTTTGTTATTTTTTATGTCGTTTGTAATGAAAATTATTTGAAATTAATGCATTTTTTTTGTTTAAATGTCTGTTGGAAAGGAAAAAACAGTAAATGTTTGCTTATATAGGTTTTTAATCTCAATTTATTAATAAAAATAAAATATGACAAGGTTCAAGAAGTAACTTACCTCAAAATTGTATGGATTGTGCAAAATTCCACTGTCAACTTTTTTTTTTTTTTTTTTTTTTAACTTAAAAACATGATTTGAAATCACATAAAAATTCAAATAAACTCTACATTAAAATGAAAAAGAAAATATAATCATTTTATCATCGTTAAGTTAAAAAAATATATATAAATTTTAAAATAAAAAAAAAACAATATCATTTGTATATCATTAATACAAAAGCCAGAAATTAAAAAAATAATACGAAGACAAAAGGCACAAAATAAAGTACATAAATAAAATAATAAAAACAGAATCAGTAAGAAAGAATAATTAAAAAAAAATAAAGAGGTTTTAATCCATTCGCGCATGAATAAAAAATTATAAAAAAGAATTATAAAAAAAGCAAAAAAAAAAGTGCGTGAATGAAAACAATCAATAAGAATAGAAACAAATAATAATAATAAAAAAAAGATTCAGCTTCACCTGACGATATTTTTTAGAACAATCCGTGGCTTGGAGCCACGGATTCGAAAAACGACAAAAAAATCTGCTTGATTTATCCAATTTTTTCAAATCTATCTGGTTTTTCAAATTTCCTTTTTAAAATGTATTTTTAATCTAATTTACCCTCTCACAAGCCATAAAAATTGGTTAAATTATCAAAAATATCCCTCAACTATGGATTTTGGTTTCGATTATAATCTTGAACTTTCAAAAGTTTCATTTTAGTTCTTGAAGTGTGAATTTTGTTTCAGAAAACGGCTCTTGAAGGCTTTTTTCCCCGTTAAATTCATGGACGAAAATGACGTGTTTACATATTTATTGTTGCTTATATGAATAGATTTGAACACATGCATGCAAAAAACATTAAAAACACATGTCAACACATCCTTTTTTGTTAATAAATTTATCTGAAAATGTCTCTAAAAATTGTTTTGAAATAAACTTCAAACTTTAGAGGTTAAAATGAAACTTTTAAAAGTTCAGGGTCATAATTGAAACCAACTCCACTTTTCAAAAGAAAAAAAATTTGAAACCAACTTCATAATTCAAGGGTATTTTCGATAATTTAACCCATAAATTTATTAAAAGGGGAAGAACTGTACTAGAGCTATTTTTAATGTTTTTTTGTTTATCTTTAATAATTCACAACAATTATTAAATGGTTTTATAAGTATCAACTCTACTTTTATATATATAAAGAAGTAATGCTACCTACCATTCATTTAACTATAATTTCGGAAGAAATAATAAGTATTGACGACCACACAAAGAAATATATAATTTTTAAAAAATAATAATAAATATTGGTCTCATTTGATAAGCAGCGGAGAAACACATATGGTTACATTTTTCTTTTTAATTACTGTAAAACAGTCATAATAATTTCCATTTTGAATGTAAAAGTAAACTAAAAAGAAAATAAATCAATGAAATGATAACTTTTACTTTCCAATTTTTTTCCCCAAAACAAGTTCTATTCTATTCTTTATTTTTTTGGATTTTAGAAAAATAAAATAAAATAAATTTGTTTGTAAAACTACAAACTTAGTCTGAAAAAATATTGATATCATGTTGAAATAATCTTAAATTTTTGAAAAATACACTTTTGGTCCCTGAAATTTGGGTTAAGTTACACTTTGGTCCCTGAGTTTTAAAACTCAACAAAATTATTAAAAAATAAAATTTTTATTCAAATAATAGCGTCACGTCAGCAAATTGTTAGAGTTTAACAGAAAATTGGATGGAGGGACCAAAAGTGTAACGAAATCCAAACCTCAGGGATAATTTTGTTGAGTTTTAAAATTCCGGGACCAAAGTGTAATTTAACCCAAACATCAGGACCAAAAGTGCATTTTTTTTTTCTTTTTTTTTTTTTGTTAAATGTTGTTGTGGTTTGTAGTAGTACCTGAGAAACCATTTGATGAGCCTTATCCCAATGAAAAGCAAAGTAGCTTAAAATACAAGTCTCCAACTCTTCAATTAGCTTCACATATAGTGAATCTGCATCCTTTTCATCCGCCAAATATTCATAGATCGATTCTTCACATCCTTTTTTCTTCTTCAAATAATCGTTCATTAGCTTCTTCAACCTTGGCCATTCCCCGACGTCTGTAAGCCCCAATTGCCTCACTACACTCTCACAAAACCCAGTTTTGAGATTGACATCAGATAAAAGTTTAGTGGAGACCTCACAATTCTTAAGGTACAAGGTCACCTCATTCATTGTCAATTGATTTTGAGATGGAAGCCCATGTTAAATAATATGGTATCAAGGCCTATGAAACTCAAACGGGTATTCAATCCAAAAAAAAGAAAAATTGGAATATGATCCAAGGATGGTGAATCCAAAGAGGCATCATCTTGAAGGGACATGTTGAGTATCCAACAAACTTTAAATACTAAAATGAAACTTTAAAAAAATTCAAGGATATAATTGATTTTTTTTTTTTTTTTACTATATGTGGGGTGGGGGATTCGAACAACAAACCTTGTGAAATCCAACTCATAGATAGGTTTTTTTTTTTGTTTTTTTTTTTTTTGTTTATAATTTAACCCAAAACAAAACATTTGGAGAAAGAATAAAAAAAGTAAGAGAAAGAAGAAATACTTTTTGCTTTTTTTTAAAAGAATAAATTCTTAATTGCGTGTCATTTAATTTTTAAACAAACTCACGAAATTAAATTAACCAGACGACAGAGATTTGGATGTTTCGAAGCTTACCAACATAGTCAGGGAACGCTTCAATGCTTCCACCTCGGCCGGATTCTGACCGTCCGATCACCGGCACGATTTTCTGATCCTCTACGACGGCCGACGACCTCGAATACCGGCCCCAGTGATAACGCGTTCCGGCGGCGGCCACGACGCCGACCAACGACACGGCGATAATCCGAGCCTGTTTGACGATTGCTCCGCCATTTCCGCCGAGATCTGAACCAGAAAACACCATAATCACAAACCCAGAGATTTTTTTTTTCCTTAAAAAAATGCGATTCTATTCTCCTCACACGCCGGTGATAAAAAGAGAGAGTTACCGGAGAGCTTCATGTCGGAGGTCGGAGAGAGATCTCCGGCAGCGGCGGTGGAGTGGAAAGCTAGCAGAGGAAGAAGAAGGCTGGGGAGAACGGCGGAAGTGTGGTTCTCAGTAAAGTGGCAAATTTTGCTTTGAATATCTCATTCCCAACAAATGGACGAAACCATCATTTTATATCGATTCTCGTTTTTTTTTTAAAAAAAATTGAATTTTCAATCATTCTTTAAATATTGTTTAAAAAAAAAAACAATATGCACTCTTTATTTTGTGATTACTATTCATTCCTACCAGGGATGTTTGGACCACCTCCTTGGTCCTTAGAGTTGGGTGGGTCGGATTGCAAATGGAAAAAAATTGTTAAATTACATCTTTACCCCTTGAATTTTAAAAAGTTTCAAATAAGTCATCGGACTTTCAATTTTGTTAAAAAATATCCAATAGGTTCTTACACTTTTACTTTTGTGTCCAACAAGTCCCTCAACTTATAGTTTTGTATCTAATAAATCCTTGACCTATTTGATAGTTTTTAAAATTCACAAGCAAATATACAAAATTGGAAATTTAGAGTCTTAATAGACAAAAAAATCAATTTTATATATAGTAGATTGGTTAATTTTTAAAAATTTTGAATATGTCAAGAATTTATTAGACACAAAACTAAAAGTTTAGGGACACATAAGATATTTTTAAAGTTTAGAGACCTATTAGAAACAAAATTGAAATTTAAGGATCTAATTAATACAATCCTGAAAGTTTAGAGACTAAATTTGTAATAAAAAAATCATAAAAAAAAAAAAAAAAAAACTTAGAGTTGGATTGGGGTGGGTTAAAATTCTTGGGAAAAAAATCATTTTTAACCCTAAACTTTGGGGTTGTATCAATTTTAACTCTGAACTTTCAATTTCATCAAATTGAACCGTAAACTTAACAAGTTATATCAATTTTAACCCTGAACTTTTAATTTCATCAAATTGAACCTCAAACTTATCAAATCGTATCGATTTTAACCCTAAACTTGCATAAGTGTTACAATGTGTATACCTTTGGTTAACTTTTCGTTTGAACCACCGTACGTAATTGATTATTTCTTCTTTTTTTCTTAATTCACATTGCACTTGAATTAGTTTCTTATAAATAAAAGGGAAAAGTACACATTTGGTCCCTGAGGTTTGGTTTAGGTTTCGTTTTGGTCCCTGAGGTTTCAAACTCAACATTTTAGTTCCTGAAGTTTGCATTTAGTAGCATTTTGGTCCATTCATCCATTTTTCCGTTAAAAGTTAACAGATCGCTGATGTGTCACTTATTTTTTATTAATTTTTTTTTTCATTTTTAAAAATAAAAATTAATAAAAATAATAAAATATATATTTTAATATATTTATAATTCTTTAACCTTTCATCTTCTTCAACCCTTCACCACCACCACTCTCTTTCTTCTTCAACACCATCCTCACCACCAACCCACCGCCGGCGACTAGTCGCCGACCACCGCCGCTCGCCGGCGACCGACAGTTTTTTTTTTTTTTTCTTCTTCTTTTCTCTTCTCTTCTTCTTTCCCACCTCACTTATCTTTTTTTTTTCCTCCTTCTCTCCCTTCCTTCTTCTTCTCCTTTATTCTTTCCTCAAAGTCTCTGTTTTTTCTTCTTTTTTCCTCCCTTATTCTTTTTCGACGCTGGAACCACCGCCATCAACTGTCGTCGCCGCAAGAAGCCAAGAGCTGGAAGGTTGCAGTTCGTGAAACGTCGCAAGAAGCCCAGATCTGTTGCCGTCGTTCGTGAAACGTCGTCGCCAAGCCCAGATCTGAAAAAACGCCCACGAACGAACCCAGTAATGAACGCCCACGAACGACCCGCGATCTGAAGACGAACGAACCCACGAATGACCCGCGATCTGAGGACGAACGAACGCCGACAACGCTGCGAACGAACAAACCCACGAACGAACGCCAACGAACCCACAAATAAACCCGCGATCTGAGGACAACGTCGCCGAGGACAGCGCCGATATGAGGACACGGGGAGGAGACGCCGAAGATGGTGAGGCTGGAGGCGTCACACGACAAGGAGATGAAGAAATGAAGAGGAGAAGAAGAAGATTTGCTTGAGAGAGGTCCGATGTTTTTGTTGAAAAAAAAAAAGAAAAACAGAAAAGTTGGAGAAGGAAGGAAGGAAGAAAAGAAGGAGAAGAAGAAAAGAAAGTAAGGAGAAAAAAAAATCCGACGAACGGTCGCCGGCGAGTGGCGGTGGCTGGTGGCTGGTGCTGTGCCGGCCGTCTTAGGGATGGTGGGTGTTTGGGTGGTTGGTGGGAAGAGGAAAAAGGAGGAGGAGGGAGAGAGAAGGAAATGAAATATTAAAAAGTAATAGTTTTTTTTTTATTATTTTAATATATTTTTAATTAAAAATTAAAAAAAGAATTTTTTAAAATAAAAAATAGTGCCACGTCATCCTCCCGTTAGTTTTTAACGGAAAAATGGATGGAGGGACCAAAATGCTACTAAATGCAAACTTCAGGGACTAAAATGTTGAGTTTGAAACCTTATGCACCAAAACGAAACCTATACCAAACCTCAGGGACCAAAAGTGTATTTTTCCCTAAATAAAATATTGAAGAAACTTTATTTTAGATGACTTTTTCTTGATGTTGAGAACTTTGTAAGTTTTTTTTTTTTGCTTCTATTTAAGATTACGAAAACAAGGAAATTTTGGAGGTTTTTATCCTCAAATATTCGTTGGTTTTTTCTTGTTGCTAAGAACTCTGTGGATTTTTTTTCCCTTCTTTTTAATGTTTTTTTTCTTGCTAATTAGAAGAATGTACAAATCTAGGAAACAAAAATAAAGAAATTTCAAGTTTTTTAATTTCTCATATTTGCTAGATTTTTCTTGTTGCCAATAACTTTGTGTGTGTGTGTTCTTTTTTTTTTTTTTTTTTTTTATAATAATGAAAAGAATAGCATGTTTTAATAGAAATTCAAATGAAAAGTTGACCAAAGGTCTATATTGCAACATTTATGTAAGTTGGAGGTTCAAATTGATACAATTTGTTAAGTTTGGGGTTCAATTTGATAAAATTGAAAGTTTATGTTAAAATTGATACAACCCCCAAAGTTCAGGGGTAAAAATTGATTTTTTCCCAAAATTCTTTTAGTCCCTGTTTGACCCACATACTTCAACTAAATAACTCCATTCCACCTAAGTTGGCACATTTATGGTGGAGCTCCATCTTCCTCTCTTTCCCTCTTTTCACCCGCCTCTCTCACTCTCTTCTCGTGTTGATATTAAGTATTTTAATATATATTTAAAAAGTGTATAATATTTATTTATTCACTTATTTTAATATTTTTGTTTTATAATTTTTTCAAAATTATTTATCGACATCGACATTTTAGTGACATCTCCCTAAAATCGAGAGTTCAATATTTCTTTCTACACATCGACATTTTAAACATCAAAATTTTAGGAAATCTTGCAAAATAGGACGATTTTGGTAATTACTTTTTTTTTTTTTATAGAAAAATATCTTTCAATTTCATATGATAATGAAGAGCAAAATTCATTTTAAATTTGTTAGAATTTGAAATCACTCAAAACCCTACCCACAAACAAACCAAAAAGATGAAGCTACAATATACAGAGACAAAGTTTAATGTTGTGTTTCATTATTGACCTCTTAGTCAAGGATATATGTCAATTACCGATGAGCTATGTTCATTTTGGCAATGTCGTGTTTCATTAGTGATTACAAGGATGGAATCCTTGCCTATCATGTTGGTAAACTTTGTATTTAAATGATAAGATTGAATTTAAAGATTTGATGTTTTTTTTAATCAATTTTTTTTAAAAAAATGAAGCTTGGATACAAAAATTTGATGCTTTTCTAGAATTAAAAAAGGAAACGAAGTTTGGATACAAAAATTTGATGCTTTATTTTGAATTAAAGTAAAAAATTATATTTGGATACAAAAATATGATATTTCCCTGAAATTAAAATAAAAATTGAAGTTTGGATAAAAAATTTGATGTTTTTTTTGGAATTAAAAATAAAAAATAAAAAATGAAGTTTGGATAAAAAGAAAAAAGGAAAACTACACTTTTGGTCTCTCAGGTTTGTGTTAGGTTCATTTTGATCCCTAAGTTTGAAAACTCAAAATTTTATTCTCTGAAGTTTGGATTTCGTTTCATTTTGGTCCCTCGTCCAATTTTCCATTAATTACTTTGTTGTTGTGACACTATTTTTTAATTAAAAAATATTTTTAAAAATTTTAAAATAAATAATAAAAATAATATAACTTTAAATCTAACTTATTTTAGAATTGATGAGAACAGATCTTTATTATTCAAATTATGAAAGATTGATATCTATTGTCAAAAAAAAAAAAAAAAAAAAAAAAAAAAAAAAAAAAAAAAAGATTGATATCTAATATATGTCTAAACGTAATACAAGAAAAAAAAATGTAGACAAAAAAAAAACCACGAACGTAAACCCAAACTTTAGAACTCCATATTAAACAACTCTACATTTGAAACTCAGGCTATTTAACTCTACAAACTACTTTAATTCACTCAGTATCCAAAAAAACATTTTCTATCTTTTTCAAATTTCAAATTTCTATGGCAACACATCACCATGACTCATCAAGTCCGTTTCTAAAGGTTAAAAGTTCAAATCTTCAACTCATTTGAAAGGTTAGAAGTTCAAATCTTCAACTCATTCGTTTGTTGTATTAAGTAAATAAATAAATGAAAAGCTAATTATTTTTTTCTTAACACAAACAATTATAACTAACAGCCAACTATCCCACCATCCTCATAAATTGAGACAAACTTGGGCGAAAAACCCCAACCCACAAATAAGCAACGTCTTCAAACAGCCAAAACGAGCAATTACCTCCATAGAATAGAAGCCTTTCGTCTTCATCAAGCTTTAGAATTTCTGTAATTTTTTTTTTTTTTTTTTTTCAATAAAGTTGAAGGTCCATCCGTAATTACTGGATTTGAAAAAGTTGAGATTTTTTTCTTTTGTAAGATATTTAAGAACAATACTTGACTGTATAACACGTGTGTAGAGATCTCTCTATATATATTCCATTAAATTTTTTACAACCCAGAGATAAATGTAGACATTTTAATGGTGGTATGTCGGATGATATCTATATACCTGTATGTAATTAAATATTGTCCATTAGTTAATAGAATGTGTTATGGGTAAATTTGGACCTAACTCTAAGAAAGTCAGAGAAGCAAGACCACGAAGGCCCAATGGGCCTAAATCAATCTCTAGGGCTACTCACCCTCCTAAAAGGAGGGGGAAAACCCTAATTTCAGCTATAAATAGATGAGACTCTCCCCAAGTCAGGGGGACTCCACTTGGTACTTGTATCTATTTTCTTCCTCCTTATGACTTTATTTGCTTTCCTTGTGATCTCCCAACTGACTTAAGCATCGGAGACGGTGTGGCAACCACACACCGGTGCTTAATTTTCTCTTGTTTTGCAGGCCACGTCTTCCCCATTCAAACAAATTTACCGTTGATGTCACGAAAAGGTCAGGTTAGTCCCTTGGCCAAATTTTGGCATCAACAGTTGGCGCCGTCTGTGGGGAAGAAGGCTAAAATTGCTTAACCTCTGGTGTGGAGCTTAACCAAAAAACAAATCAAAGACGATCGTAGCAAAAACCGAGACCAAGTCCGGTGCAAATTGTTCTCCATGCACCAAAAGAACTGCATGCTGAAATTAGTTGCAGAGGAATCTCTCTCCGAGGAAAATCACCGATCATCGTCGAAATTGGAGAAGCCAAATTTGCGGTTTCGGAGAGATTCCATAGTAAGTCGAAAACATTAATGCCGAGACTTTTTAGAATTGATCTCCAAGAATGATTTTTGCTTCGTGGGTGCAAGGTTCAAGTAAAAACAAAAGCATTAATTCCAAGACTTTTCTCTCCTTTATTCTCTCAAGAGGTTTGATTTCTTTTTCCTATCAACATTTTGATGCGATTTCACCATGCAGGACTCTTAGATTTTCTTTTGTTTTTTGTTTTGGGTTTTGATTATTGTAGTACACACTTTTCATCTCCCCTTTAATTTAGTCTTGCATGGCTTAACCTCCCTTTAGGTTTAATTTATGTATGTATTATGATATAGGGTTAAATTTAGTTTGAGATGAATTAAAATGCTTTCAGCTTTATGATCCTATCCACTGTTGTTAGCGAGACCATTTTACTCTATGCAATATGTCTTGTTGATCATGTTTCTGAAATTCTTCCAATGATGGTTGGGATTCTAGCTTTTCAATCTATAATTCGGTTGTGATTTCGGTGTATTACGTATCTTATTTTGATTAATCAATAAGATATTAGATTAGGTTGAAGAAAGATTTGAATTGATAATGATTGTTTTACTCTTAGAATCTTTTTAATCATTAAGATTTATTTGAAAAATGGATTGAGATAAATCCATGTAGTTTTAAATGCATGATATTAGAACTAATTCAAATTATGTATAGATTTGTGTTTGGCTAAAGATTTGATTTGATTTCTAATTTCAATTAGATATTTTGTTGATAATTCATATTTTAGATTGGATTTATCTAATTTAAAAATTGTAGATTTGATGTATCTATCATTTTGGTCATTTATTCAATAGACCAATTGGTCATATTTCAAGATTAAATAAAGAGTCTAAATTAAGTAGACTATGAATAAGTTATTTATTTACTTCATAAAGTGTTTTATGGCACCTTCATATTGCAAAGTTTGTTATTTATTTCCAATTCTGAGTTCAACAATATGGGATGAGAAATTCAAGTGGTTTGAAGATATAACTCAAGTTAGTCCAACAAAGGGTCTTTACTATTTCATGGGCGAAATCCTGAGCAGCTGGGCGAAAAGTCCTTGTAGGAGTGGCAATGCCTATACTCCTAGGGCGTGCCCCAATGGCGTCTACTTATCGAAAAGTCCTTGTAGGAGTGGCAATGCCTATACTCCTAGGGCGTGCCCCAATGGCGTCTACTTATCGAAAAGTCCTTGTAGGAGTGGCAATGCCTATACTCCTAGGGCGTGCCCCAATGGCGTCTACTTATCGAAAAGTCCTTGTAGGAGTGACAATGTCTATACTCCTAGGGCGTGCCCCAATGGCGTCTACTTATCGAAAAGTCCTTGTAGGAGTGGCAATGCCTATACTCCTAGGGCGTGCCCCAATGGCGTCTACTTATCGAAAAGTCCTTGTAGGAGTGGCAATGCCTATACTCCTAGGGCGTGCCCCAATGGCGTCTACTTATCGAAAAGTCCTTGTAGGAGTGGCAATGCCTATACTCCTAGGGCGTGCCCCAATGGCGTCTACTTATCGAAAAGTCCTTGTAGGAGTGGCAATGCCTATACTCCTAAGGCGTGCCCCAATGGCGTCTACTTATCGAAAAGTCCTTGTAGGAGTGGCAATGCCTATACTCCTAGGGCGTGCCCCAATGGCGTCTACTTATCGAAAAGTCCTTGTAGGAGTGGCAATGCCTATACTCCTAGGGCGTGCCCCAATGGCGTCTACTTATCGAAAAGTCCTTGTAGGAGTGGCAATGCCTATACTCCTAGGGCGTGCCCCAATGGCGTCTACTTATCGAAAAGTCCTTGTAGGAGTGGCAATGCCTATACTCCTAGGGCGTGCCCCAATGGCGTCTACTTATCGAAAAGTCCTTGTAGGAGTGGCAATGCCTATACTCCTAGGGCGTGCCCCAATGGCGTCTACTTATCGAAAAGTCCTTGTAGGAGTGGCAATGCCTATACTCCTAGGGCGTGCCCCAACGGCGTCTACTTATCGAAAAGTCCTTGTAGGAGTGGCAATGCCTATACTCCTAGGGCGTGCCCCAACGGCGTCTACTTATCGAAAAGTCCTTGTAGGAGTGGCAATGCCTATACTCCTAGGGCGTGCCCCAATGGCGTCTACTTATCGAAAAGTCCTTGTAGGAGTGGCAATGCCTATACTCCTAGGGCGTGCCCCAACGGCGTCTACTTATCGAAAAGTCCTTGTAGGAGTGGCAATGCCTATACTCCTAGGGCGTGCCCCAATGGCGTCTACTTATCGAAAAGTCCTTGTAGGAGTGGCAATGCCTATACTCCTAGGGCGTGCCCCAATGGCGTCTACTTATCGAAAAGTCCTTGTAGGAGTGACAATGCCTATACTCCTAGGGCGTGCCCCAATGGCGTCTACTTATCGAAAAGTCCTTGTAGGAGTGGCAATGCCTATACTCCTAGGGCGTGCCCCAATGGCGTCTACTTATCGAAAAGTCCTTGTAGGAGTGACAATGCCTATACTCCTAGGGCGTGCCCCAATGGCGTCTACTTATCGAAAAGTCCTTGTAGGAGTGGCAACACCTATACTCCTAGGGCGCTCCCCGAGGTCAGTAGCTTATAAAAATGTCCTTATAGGAGTCGCGACACCTACACAGGGGGCTTCAAAATAGTAACCACACTTGTAGTTGAGACCAAGGCCTAAGATATTTCGCCAGAAAAATCTTTTTGCAAGATAACAAATTGGCACAGAGGAGAATTATACTCTTAAATTGAGCTTAAGGTGTTTTGACTTATATCAACAGTGGCCACCCCTGAATCCCAATTCAAGAGTGGGGGCTTAATGTTATGGGTAAATTTGGACCTAACTCTAAGAAAGTCAGAGAAGCAAGACCACGAAGGCCCAATGGGCCTAAATCAATCTCTAGGGCTACTCACCCTCCTAAAAGGAGGGGGAAAACCCTAATTTCAGCTATAAATAGATGAGACTCTCCCCAAGTCAGGGGGACTCCACTTGGTACTTGTATCTATTTTCTTCCTCCTTATGACTTTATTTGCTTTCCTTGTGATCTCCCAACTGACTTAAGCATCGGAGACGGTGTGGCAACCACACACCGGTGCTTAATTTTCTCTTGTTTTGCAGGCCACGTCTTCCCCATTCAAACAAATTTACCGTTGATGTCACGAAAAGGTCAGGTTAGTCCCTTGGCCAAATTTTGGCATCAACAGAATGAACTAAATAGGAAGGCTTGGTTGTCTAGCACGTGACTCTCTTGGGTCTCCAATCTTCGCCAGATACAAAAAAAAAATCATAAGAATTGGCAAATTAAGTGTTTAGAAATGAATGCCATTTTAGAAAGCCTGAAGTGCTTACTCGATCGTCTGGGCAGGCCTTTCCCGTGAATCGTTCTGGAATCGGACTCAGCGGAAGCCATTGCTTTGATCAACAAGGATTCGCAGGATTATTCGGAGATCCATCTGCTGGCAGATGAGGTCGACGCTGTGGCAGCTTCAATTGGGGGAGTTTCGTTCTCTTTCTGCAGGCGGGAATGCAATGTTGTAGCACACGATTTGGCGCGATTAACTTTCAATCACATTTGTGTGGATGATTCAAGCTTCATTCTTTTGGTTTCTCCCAGTTCGGAAGAAGATTTTTTGTCTTTGAACTCGCTGCCTTCTTGATTTGTCTCTTCGCCTGATTTGAAGAGTTCTTTTTCTGGGTGGTTGTTTGGTTGTTCGTTAATTAATGAAGTTTTATTTAAAAAAAAAAATAGAATGAACTAAATATGAATAGATGAAACTTGATTAATTTATTTTACCCCATTTCACACATGTTATTTGAAATAAACAAGATTTGTGCCATGTGTACATTGGTACCCATCTTGTTATCGTACTCTTTTAATTCTGACACAAAGGACACCAAACTTTAATTTCTCTTTGTTGAGAATGCTTTCATTAATTTAAATTTCGAAAAGTTTCTTTTTAGTCTTTGAAGTTTGAAGTTTGTTTCAAAATGATTCTTGAAAGCTTTTTTTTCATTAAATTCATAGACAGAAAATGATGTGTTTACATATGTATCGTTGCTGATGTGAATAGATTTGAACACATATGTGAAAAGAAACAATAAAAACACATTTTTTTTTCCCATAAATTTAACAGAAAATGTGTCGTCGTTTTGAAACAAACTTCAAACCTCAAGGGCTAAAATGAAACTTCTAAAAGTTTGGGGTATAATTGACACCAGCCCCATAATTTAAGGTTTTTTTTTAAAAATAATTTAACCTTCATTTTTTAAAATTTTTTGTAGATAACTTGAAAATAAAAAGGTCAGATTTCAAACACGTATAAAGTTTTGAACTATCCTCAAATCAGTGGTCACCTCTCTGGTTTTTTTTTTTTTTTTTTAAGGTGGTCACCTTCTTTATGTTAGGTCTTATCTATGTCATTTTCATTATTTTCATTCATATATCTTACAAGGGATAATGGAAATGGATATAAAGTGAAATTTAAAATTTTGTGTTACTTTGAAGGTTATGTTACGAGATTTAGTTAAGTTAAATTTAGGTTAAAATACATTTTTTGGTCTTTGAAGTTCTGTATTGGTATCTATTTAGGCTATGAGGTTTCATAAAGGATGTTTTTAGTCCTCATGGTTTGAGAAATAGTTTCAAACGGTCTTTGAGCTCTTTTAACAGTTCGGTTTGACTAACACATGACAATTAAAATGTTGACTATGTACACATTTCAGTGTGTAGCCAAGTATTTTTCTTATTTTGGTCTTTATTACAAAATTATAACATAGATTTTGTATATAATGGAGTCCTTTTTAATGCAAAATGATGGCTACATTTCAAAAAATTTATCAAACGCAACTATTGCGTGTTAAAATCGTAATAGAAGGAGGAGATATAAAATGAAAATGAAAGAAACTGTAACGCTCCAGGCCCAAGTTCGAAATTCGGATTCAGCACCTGACGACCCCGACATTCCCCTACGACCTAACCACACTACCATACTACCATACTCGTCTTAAACTGCTTCTAAGATTGAAGATTGTCCCCACAAACCTCACTCACATGCTTCCTAAGAAAATTTCCAGGAGGTCACCCAACATAGAACTTCTCCAAACTAAGCACGCTTAACTTCAAAGTTTCTGTGATTGAGCCACCGAAAAGAAATGTGCACCTTGTTGGTATAGATAGTATCTATCAATTCTTTTAAGCTTATCTTTATTAACTAATAGAATACTTATGTTATTATTCTCTTGTATTTAGGAATGATTCTGTTATTCATTTTGTATTTTATTATTTCTTTGTAAATTTGTTACTATTTGTTAAGGTTTGTTACAGCCTTTAGCCTTTGCTTCCCTTCAAATAGCAAGGCTCTATATTCTTTCAACATCAAGTGAAATCAACAATATTCTCTCATATTTCTCTCAAAGTTATCTGGTATCAGAACTTATTTGACTTACGTCTCTGGTCCTTTTTTTTTCTTCTCTCGTATTTCATTCTCTTTTTGTTTCTCTCTTCGATAACATCATGGATTCTGTCACGTCTACTGCTGAGAAGGATCTTCACTCTCCAATTTTTTTGCTGTCTAATATTTGTAATCTGGTTTCTATCAGATTGGATTCTTCAAATTTTATTCTCTGGAAATTTCAGCTTACATCGATTCTCAAGGCTCATAAGCTCTTCGACTTTATTGATGGTTCCATTCCACAACCTGCTGAATTTCTTTCTTCGGTTGCTGCAACTTCAACCACTGAGAACCCTACTAATTCAGCATCACCTCCCTCTGAAGCAATTACTCTTGTGATCAATCCAAAGCATGGTGACTGGATTGCAAAAGATCAGGCCCTAATGACACTTATCAACACCACCTTGTCTCCTGAAGCTCTTGCCTATGTTGTCGGCAACACTACCTCTAAGGAAATGTGGGAGGTACTTGAAAAACACTATTCCTCAAGCTCTCGTACTAATGTAGTCAATTTGAAATCTGATTTGTAGTCTATTTCAAAGAAAGCAGATGAATCTATTGATGCTTATGTCAAGAGGATCAAGGAAATCAAAGACAAGTTAGCCAATGTCTCCATTACGGTCAATGACGAGGATCTTCTGATCTATACATTGAATGGGTTACCAACTGACTACAACACTTTTCGTACTTCAATGCGCACTCGATCACAATCGGTTTCTTTTGTTGAGTTACATGTCCTCATGAAGTCTGAGGAGTCAGCCCTCGACAAGCAGTCGAAACGAGAGGATCTCATATCTCAACCTACTGTTATGTTTGTTGCTGCTCAACCTCCTTCTACTTGTCCCCCTTTTAATGGTGCTAGGGGACGCGGTCGCGGTCGCAACAATGGCCATGTTTTCATCTACTCGTCCCCCTTTTAATCTTGATCATGTTTTCATCTCCTCAGGATCCCTCTCATTCGGATGTGGTATCGGTTCATTCATGTACCCCTCCTAACCCGGGTGTCACAGAAACTAAAACAACTATATATATATTTTTTTTTTTTGAAAAGTAAAACAACTACTTTAAAAGTAGGTGAACTAAAATAGACATTTTGAAAATATGAAGACCAAAATAAATCAAAGTTAGGATTGCGGACAATCACATAAACGAAATTGTATTTTTAAATGCAAGTAGAGAGAATAATAAAAGCATTAACGTTTTTCATATAGACAAATGTAATAAAGATTACAAATAGGAAACATGTTGGGCCAAATTATACAGCTATTTCCCGATCTATATTATTATTGGAGAAAGATAAGCATAGAAAGACTTTTTTAAATACCATCGAATTAAACTTTTTGCTATATTAATTGTTTTTTTTTAGAAGGATATTAATTGTTTTTTTTTAAAATATCACGTTGTTCATACTGTCACATTTATTATTATTTTTTGTGAAGCTGGTATACTTACTAAACCCATCATTATAACTTTTATATACTCCAATATTATATCATTAACAAAACATATTGAGGCAACAAGAATATAGTTTCTCAAAAAAAAAAAAAAAATTGAACGGACATAAAGTTTATACTAATGATCAAGAAGTCTCTGGTTCGAATCCCCTCACCCCCACATGAAAAATAACAAGTTGAAATACATGAGCTTATTTTGTCAAATTGAACGTAACTCAAATAATTAAAATATTATATCATCTACCAAAATGTTAGAAGTTCGAATGTTTACTCCCACATGTAGTAAATTTTTTTAAAAAAAGAGAGAGAGAGAGAAATACGAGCGTATTTCAGTTTTGTGTATAGTTCGATGACTAGTTAAGGTATTAACAAAAAAAAAAAAAAATTGAAAGTCACGTGTTTGAATTTCAACTACTTGTTTGAACGGTGATATGTTTACAAAAAATTATAAGTTTAGTATTTAAACTTTTAAATTTTGGGGAAAATACACTTTTCGTCCCTGAAGTTTGGGATAAAGTTGCATTTTGGTCCCTGAGTTTTCAAACTGAACAATTTTACTCCTGAGGTTTGGATTTTGTTACACTCTTCGTCCCTCTGTTAACTCTTCTATTAATTATTAACCGAAAGCTGAGGTGACATTTGTTTTTGTTAAAAAAAATTATTTTAATTATTATTTCTTATACTTTTAATTAAAGAAACATTTTTTTATTATTTTTTCTTCTTCCTTCTCTTCTTTCTCTCTCCTCTCTTCTCCCTCCCCTCTCGTTTTCCTCTCCCCTCCTCCATGGATGTATCTTTAATGAACAAAACTTCCATGCGTAAGATTTTTTCTAATAGATATTTGAACTTTGAAAATGTTTAGTGGGTTTTTTAACTTTCAATTTGAGTCTAATAGGTTCTTTTAAAATTCACGAGCCCATTGGACATGAAATTTGACCATTAAATTATGTCTCTAATGAACCTCTAAATTAATTTTTAGGTCAGAACTTATTACATAAAAAATTCAAGAATCCATTAACCAGCGTTAATTTTAGGGTTTCTAAGTATCTATATAATCTTAGAAGCTTAAATACTTTAATTTATTCTTAAAAAAACATTTTAAAAGAAATTATTTGTACGAATTCACTGTTATGATATATTTATTAACTAAGTAGATCTTACTAATATCTTTTAACCACGTACTGAAATAAATATAGATGTAGTTTAAAATATAATAGTGATTTTTTTAATTTTAATTTCAAATATATTATGAAAAACCTAGTATAGTTCATTGAATGAAAAGTTAATTATCCTTTTAATTTGTTAGTTAAATACCCTCAAAGAAAAATAAAATATAAAAAAAACGGTTCAATTATTTTATAATATATATATATATATATTGTTATAGGCAATTTTGGACCATCCCGATATACAAGGAGCTGACGAGGACAACCGGGGAGAAATCGGGTTGAAAGATGGACCAAGGAGGCAAAACCGACAAATGGCGCGGGCCGAGTCCGTTCGATGTCGTTTGGTCCCACCGCCTTTGGCCGTCTCGGTTTCGCCTGGTTTGACCTAAAACGCCTTCGAATCCCTAAAAGCGCCAGGAGGATGAACAGGTATTTATATCCCTCTTCGCCACTGAAGAGGGGATCCCGAATTCTATCCCTAAACACTATTCTATATTCTCTACTCTCTCCTCTTGCTCTTACTTTTCCACTCCCTATCGTTCTGTAATTTGCTGACTTAAGCATCGGAGCCGGTGTGGCGAGCACCACACCGGTGTGCAGGTTTACCGTCTTGCAGGCCACGTCTTCCTCCCTCATCTACAAATTTACCGTTGGTGGCACGTGAAGGTCAGATGAGTTCCCTCTGACCAAAATCGACCATCAACATATATATATATATATATATATTTTGCATACTTCTTTTACATTTTGTCGGATAATATAATAGTCACACTTCCAGATTTATTATAGTTTTTTTTTTAAAAAAAAATTTACACCAATAATGGTAGACCCTCTTATCCTATTACATTACCAAACCCATTAGAATTCTTTATATGCATTTAAAAAAAAAATGTTATCATTGTAATTTGCTTAAATTATTTGATTTGATCTTTTTGCGTTTTTTTTTCTTTTTTAAAAAAACATATTCTTTTGACTTTTTCTTTGGAATATTTCAAATAGTTGGAGAATTTTACAGCTATATTAAAGCAATATTTATTTAATTAAAGAAAAGTTGTTTGATTAAATTATTATTTAAATCTCAATTCTTTATCATTCTAGATCCCTTATTTTATTATAATAAATTGTCATATTTGCCATTAGTTTTACATTGTGCTATATTTGCAATTAGAAAAACTCTAATTACCACCCACCACAAATTTCCAATGAAAATTGTAAGTTTAAGGCTAAATTATAAAAAACATTTTGAACATTCTTTTCTTTCAACAGATTGCAAAATTAACTGCAAATTCCCAATGAAAAATGTAAGTTTTCGGCAATGAAGTTCAAAACATTTTTAACAGTTTCCATCCAAAAATTAACTGTAAGGGTATTTTTGAAACTTTTTAAAGTTTAGGGGCATTTTTGAAACAAACTCCATAATTCAAGAGTATTTTTTATAATTTAGTCTAAGTTAAAAAAAATGTTTTTCCTATAGGGCTATTTAAGGCCCAAGTTCATCTAGAAATGGGCCTTCCAAAAAAGTGAATCAGGCTTTTGATTTCATATTCAATGTTCAATTGTTTATCCCTTATGAGTTCAACGGAGAGATGAGAATATGTAGCTTCTAGTTCTAGCTTCAAAAGAAAAAAAAAAGTGATGTTACAACTATTTTAAGTTATTTTCAGATTGACTTTAATGTTTAATTTCTAAAAGTGATCATAAATACAGTTTATATGTTCACATATTGTGAAAGTAGTTAGCGCTTAATTTTTTAAACTTAAAATTAGTCAATCTAAGTATAGTTTAGTAAATAAGACATCAATTATCATCTTAAAGATCGATGGTTAAATCATTTAAACAATTTCACGTGGAAAGTGGAATGAACCTAGATTTGAAAAACAGATGTTACAAGTGAGTCACCACTTCAACAGGAGATTGAACAAGGCTATGGTAAACTCGACCAAAATATGACACCCGAAGAGCCCGACGCGCACAATCCTATCCTATATGAGTTCGAGTATTAATGCTAGTTAACAAAAATGTAGAAATGACACTATTCTATTTGAAGTAGGAATGAAGTGGATATATTTCCTTGATATAGCGCTGAGTTAGATTGATTAGATTTTGAAATTGTCCAACTTATTAGTGATGTAGTGTCTTCATTTTCCATACCAACATATGATATTTTAAAAAACAAAACTTAAAAAGGGGTAGGGATGTATGTAGAGAATTAAAACCTCAAATTTTTAAAAAGGATTACTAACATCTAAAATTCAAACTAATGACCTTTAATGTTTGACTTTGACCTTAAGATTTTTTCTTTGAACTGACTAGTTCAAATCTCATCTTCTTCATTTATAAATTAGTATGAAGTTTAAAATACCGCGAGTAAAATCCCCCAGTAATGTAACGTAATCCAATTTTACTTTCATTTTTCTCATTTTTTTTCCAATTTTTGTCCTCTCTTCATCTACCATCTTATTTTTTTTCCAATTTTTGTCCTCTCTTCATCTACCATCTTATTTTTCAAATTATTGACATTGAAGCTAGAAAAAGGAGTCGGCGACTAATAAGAGTTGATAGAAAGTGATCCCGACAACATTATTATCTCACTTATTTTTTCCTTTTTTTTCTTTTTAAACTTTATCTTATTTATTTAAACGGTGTTTGATAACCATTTGGTTTTTTATTTTTTATTTTTGAAAATTATGTTTGTTTTCTCCTAGATTTCCTACCATGACTTTCATCCTAATTAGAGTTGCATTTGAATTCCTAGCCAAATTTTAAAAACAAAAAGAAGTTTTTGAAAACTACTTTTTTTTTCCAAAATTGGACTTGGTTGTTGAAAACAACGTAGAAGAATGATACTAAAACCAAGAGACTTATAGGTGGAAGTATGTGTGTATATTAATTTTCAAAAATTAAAAACCAAATGGTTATCAAATGGGGTCTTAGTGAGTATAAAAATCGAAATTTTATTGTGTAATCAAGAAAATGGGAACAAGCATGTAAAGCCTCCTCAAAAATAGAAATTATTCTTCCAAAACAAAGCATATTAATCGAATAATGTAAAAAATTTTCTAGTACTACTATAGTAGTACATACTCCTATGCATAAATTGACAAATCAAGGACAAATTCATTTATTTTATGAGACCTACATAATTCTTAAATGTTATGATTGCCGAAGTTAGTTTGAAATTTTTTCTATATTACCGTAGTAGTACTAGGAAATTCCCCAATGTCTGGCCTATGATATTTCTCTAACTCCCAAGTTTCAATTTCAACTTTTTCAAAGAAGCCAAAATATTAAATAGTCATTAAGATTCATCTTCATCTGATAATAATCTTAATTTAATTTTTTTTTCCTCAAAAGTAATGTTCATCTTCATTACCAATGAAAGAATTTTATTTTCGTTTCTAATATATTTTTAAACAATTTTTTAAAAAAAATACACAAAAATAGTAAAACAAACTCCATAGACAAAGGACGGCTTTGCCTTCTTCGGCTTACATATTTTCCAGTCCCAGTGATGGTACATATCCACAAAAAGAACTTTAAAACTGAGAGAAAGAGATGTAAACTTACATGTTACAAACTAGATAATTGAGCATGCTGAATTAATCTTAGAGCTGGCGAGAATGAAGCCTGGTCCGAGATCATTCAGACGAAAGATTTTTCTTTGAATTTATTCAAATGAATGCTCTCGAACCAGACCGCATTCTCCTCAACAATTCTAGAGAGAGAGAGATGAGAGCATGCAATGGTTCATCATAAGGGGCTTATATATATATATATATATATATATATATATATATGCAGACTTACAGATTTGAAGGTTAGTTGTGCACTCCAAAAGATTGCTTTTTCAACATCTACCAAATCAAGCTTTTCAACTTTAAACAATAGAGAGAGACAAAACAAAAGCAACAAAAATAGTTAGACCGTGTTTGTTGAAATTGTAAAGAGGACTGGGGTAGTTCAACAACAAGCTAGCTAGGCTCGGCTAACTGGTAGATAGCTGCAATTATGGAAGAAGATTGTTCAATAATTAGATATAATAGTTATTATGAACCAAACAAGTAAATAAAAGCTAAATAAATGTTATGAAAACAGCAAGATAGAGATAGTAAAAGAAAAGGAATTAACATAAAAAGGATGGATTTTACATAAAAGACTACTCTTTACGAGCATAGGGGAAAAAATCTGTAATAATAATGTGTAGATTTTGAATAGTTGGTATAAGTTGACATTTGTGTATTATTTACTAAGAAGTATTTACAATTTCTAGATTTATGTATTGTGTATGTAAATTCAGGCTTAATAGCTTGATCCCTTGCTGCCACTAAATTAAAGACATAGTTCTTCTCATTTTGGATATCATATTGCGAGTTTCTCTTGTCGGGCCATAAAGAACGAATGAAGAATTGCCATTGTTTAGGTTCCGTTTAATAACCATTTGGTTTTTGAAAATTATGTTTGTTTTATTCAATTTTCTTACCATGGTTTTCATTTTTGTTAAGCACACATTTGAATTATTAACCAAATTCTAAAAACAAAAACAAGATTTTGAAAACTATTTTTTTTAGTTTTTAAAACTTGATTTAGTTTTTGAAAACATGGGAAGATGGTAGATGACAAAACAAAGAAACTTATGGATGGTAGTAGTGTTTATAGGCTTAATTTTCAAAAACCAAATGGTTATCAAACAAGAAGAATATAGGAGAAAAGGAGTAACAAACCAAATACAGACATATGAAAGAACGGGAAAGTACTGCCCAAAAGCCAAGGAAGAGAATATTTATGCTGGAGTTATAAATTTAAGGGGAAGTTTGAATTTAATAAGCTTAGTTTCATGAAACTTAAGGCTTGTGTAACACATGTGAAGTTTGTAGGTTTATGATTTATAAAAGTATATAGTACGGAACTGATCCGATGTCAATTTGGAACCTTACAATTCTAGTCAGGGTGGTAAGAAGGACCTAATCCATGCTTCTAAATCAAACACATACGCAGCCTTAAATCCAGGTGGAAAAGGTTACCTTGGAGTTGTAGCAATTTTTGGGATTTTAAAAGGGTGGTCACGGCAGCTGCATCTTTTTCTTTATGCAGCCCCTCTTATCTTGGCAACCATAAAAGCTTTAGCTGTAAGGAAAGATATTGAGTTTGCATTTCAGATTAGTGTGACCCCTCTACTAGTGGGAATGGACTCTATAGAATTCAACCTACTAATAGAAAAAATTGAGAGAGATTTTTTTTTAAAAAAATATTTATTTAAATTATTATTATTATAAGAAACCTGACTTTCATTAAAAAAAAAAAAAGAAAAAGAAAGACCCCAAAACTAATTACAAGAATTAATCCTAACATGCAAAGGCCCAATTAACAGACTCCCATACATAAGAGTTAAATCTAATCATATCCCAAAACTCCTCTTCGGATCTCTACAAATCTCTAAAAATATGACGATTTCTCCCTTGCCAAATACCCCACAAATACCAAAGAAGCAAGCTTGCAACATAAATATGAAATATGTTATAGAAGAAGCAAGGGCAAAAGGATTCTCTTTTACCTTAGAAAGGGAGCCAATCAACTCATGAGCTGGCTATGTCGTAAGAGACAATTGGGAGCCGAGATGTTAGACTGAATATTTCTCCTCTTGGCTGGAGAAGATCTGTGAGGACACTGGTTTCTCTTCTAATCTTGTGTTAGAGTGAGATCACTTCAAGTTTGTTTCAGTATTTGTTTGTGCCCCCTGTCAAAAACATTTATAAAACAAAAAAGGCAAAACATGTTAAACACACTTGCATAGCAACAATATGTTCAACTTCTTAATCTCGAATTACTCGAATTAAACAAACCTAACAAGGCGAACTCATAAGCTAAAATGCCTAGACTTTTTCAAGTACATAACATTGGAGGCTCCAACACATAAATTTCTTACATTTTCGCTCTAGCCATTTAGTCCTTCTATCTTAATTTGGTCCAGCAAAAATATTTTCCAGACAGCAAATTGTGACTTCTATGCAACGCACCTTGTTTTGCCTCCTCATCCATGAATGTGAATAACTGGTGAGAAAAAATCCTTTCTCATACAATAGGGAGCAAAATTAGATTCATAAAAGAGTGGAAGTCATGTCATATTAAGCAATAAAACCGCTGGAACGATATCCACTTTTATTTTCAAATCGAAGTCTATGAAACAAGAATGGTCAATGTATAATTTACGTACAAAAGGAAGTAACAAAGGAAACAATAGCTCGAACCACATCTTAGTAGATCTCCTTCTCTCTGTTTTCCTTTTTTCTTTCAGGGGGAGGGCCCTTATAAGATAAATATTTTATCTGGAAGTAAAATGTTTCCGCATAAACAAACGATATAAATTACAGAAATTTACATTTAATAAATTACATAAACCACCGCAATGAACTCTTGAAGATGCTAGATGTAGTAAGCATGGTAGAAGAGACTTGGAAGTTCGTCATAAACTCAAGACTGGACAGAAATATTCATATTCTTTGGACCAGTTACATCAATAGGAATCACCTCACGAAAAGCTCCTCCTTGCGCTTCAGCTCATTTTCTACAAAATGAATGACATCGCTCCGATTCTCAATGACATCCAACGCGATGATATTTCTGTTATGACTGTCCGTTCGACGACCATTTCCCTTGCCGCAATTGACTTTTATCTTGTCTCCATATGATGAATGAACTGTGTCGTTGCAACTTTTACGTCGGCCAAGTTTAGGGGACTTCGCACGGGTTGGTGGGAGCTGACACTCAAACAGAGTATTATTCAAAATATTCAAGCAGAAAATGAATTCACATGTTCTCAATAATATGCTCTCTGTTTGATAAGATAATGTAGGGGCCACAAAAGTTTGTAACGATACCTTTTTCAGCTCAACTTTGGGAGGAGGTCCATCGTGGTAGAAGCTTGGCATTGGGTTTGCTTTGAATAATAAACTCTTTCTTAGTTGTTTGATAGCGGCCTCAGTCTCTTCCTTCAAATTTTGGAAGATTAATGAAGATGTCAACGAAAGGAAAAAGAATAACTTAAGAATTATCTTCAGGAAGCAACTAAAAGGGAAAGATTTGCATAAAGTGACAAGGAGGGAAAAGAAAAAGAGAAGGAGGCAGCAACAACAACAAACATCCTCCTTCTTTTTTTTGAAGAGCACAAACATCCTCCTTCACCACAGAGAGAACATATTTTTACCTTGGACCTCGTCTCACACTCAGTCTTCTCAGCCACCAGAGCTTGGAGTTTCTCCTCCAATTTCGAATTAAACTACATGTATGAGAAAAAAGAATGTAGTAAGATATAGTTTTTTATAGAAATAGTACCCAAAAAACTGGATAGGATAAGATAGACCGTGGGTGGTAGTACCTCCTTCCTTTTCTCTGCACGCTCTGTGCATCTAAATGTAGGAGCTGATGCAACAGTAATTCTGGTCTTAATAGCCCGAGATGATGCACTGCTACCAATAGTCGATAGGCAAAAATCAGTTTTAGACGAAATGAAGAAGGTTATGTTCAGAAGCAAACAAAATAGTGTAAAGACAAGAAGGTTACATGGAAACCACTGAGCAGGAATCTTCCTCATCAGCATGCTTCTTGTTATTAGGTTGAAGTGGCTTCCTCAGCACCCTAGGTGATGCAGGCTACAGGAAGTAAAAGCGAATCCATTGAGACATATACAAGAAGAACTAAAACCACTTTTTCCCGAGCTACAAAGCCCTACGCGTTAATTTTTTATGAATCAAGTAAATGTTTTAGTATAATGATTACTAAACATCCCTCAAAGTGAAAGCAGTGGATTAAGCACGCGGGTCTCCAACCACAAGGAATTGAATTGTACGCATCCTGGGAACCAAGTTGAATACTAGTATAATTGAATATTCCAATAGAATGTACCTGATTTGATTTGGGCTTTGCAGGTCGAACATTGTTTTTGGAAGATTTTTCCGTGGTGATAGCATTGGGTGGTCGAGTACCAGATGAAGCACGCTTCTCTGTTGCTAAGGCGAATGGCTGTGGAACAGTATGTCTTGTACGAGCATTTCCAGCAGAAGATTTCAATGAGTTCACAATTAACAGAGATTTGTCACCATTTTTTTCTTCTTGTACCACCTTATCTTCCAGTCTCTCTTTCTCGTTGTTCAAGCTGACCACACTTTGCTGTTGATCAGGTTTCTCTGAAGGGTGCAGTTCAGGAATCTTGATTGATTTTTCGTTTGTGCACTCCTTCACTTCATATTCCTTTGCTTCGCTTCCCTCCTCTGAATTGTTGATATCATGATCCCCATTTATTTCGCCAAATGACTCCATGACATCTTGATGATTGGGGCTATCTTCACAAGATGAATTATGGGAAATTCCTCCAGAGGAATATGTTATTACACGATCTGGCTCTTTGTCCATACAAACATCTGTACCTTCAATCTCCATAATACTGCAATGATGAAAATCGTGGCAATGGCGTCAATAGGGTTACAATTGGTACACAAACCAACTCTGCAATAAAATCAAACACATCAATGCACATACCGTAACTGCATATATATAAGAAAATCCAAGATTGTTCTTACTAAAAACAATATTATGAGAAAGAGAACTGGAAGCAGTTTGGCAAAGCCACACTGTGATTTGCTATTTTTTTTTTTTTGACAATTGTGATTTGCTATTTTTTTTTTGACAATTGTGATTTGCTATTTATATAAAAAAGTATACTAAATGATCGCAAGTCACAATGCATATTTTCTATAAGAACTACAATTATCCAAATCTCATCATGCCATGATAACAATTACAAACATAGTAACGTTCACAAAATGCTCAAATAGGCGTTGGATATTACCTTAATTAAAATTTATCTAACCAACATCATAATCGCATATATAGCTTTCCAAAACGAAAGCATTCTCTATGAATGAACTCAAAAAAGGAGATTACGATGATCGATCAACAAATTACCAACAAATTCAACGTTACAAACACGCCACAGGAACACAACCTCTCAATCATCAGGAAATCATACACGTATCCAATATCAGCTAATCATTTTCAAAATTCAGCCAACAGATTGGAAAAGAAAAGCAGCAAATGCAGCAACCAGTAATCAAGAAGACATCTACACATTCTGGCGGTAAAATCAATGGATCGAGAGACAGCAACCAGATCTAACGACTACATCAATCGCAAGAAACATTCTGCAAAATGTAGAAGACGAACAAGAATTGATACGATACCTGTGGATTGCTTGAAATTGTATTAAGGCATCAGAGAGAGGTCGCGATTCCGAGAACGGTGTCGGAATGCGCCCTGTTTCTGTTCCTTGTTTATATAAACTTATGCCGCGTCGGTGCCGACTCTCGGTTTTTAACGGTGGCTTTATTTATTTTTTTTAATTTTCTTTTTATCGTATTTACATTTATTTGTTTGAAAGGGATAAATTTTAATTTTAATAAATAAAGTGTACTTTCTTTCTTTTTTTTTTAGTGTGTAATATTAATATATTATATTTATATATAATATTTGCCTTGATTTTAAATGGACCAGGTAAATTTGAATCTTCTAGGATTGCTAAAATTAAAAGTGACAGTCGCACTTTTCAACTTTTTTTTTTAAAAAAAAAAATCTTGACCCCCTTAACTTGTTGATTTGTAAATTTAACCCCCTCAGTTTTTATTTGGTTTTTTAGGTTATTTTATTTTTTATTTGGATGTGAAATTACGGAAATGCCCCTCTCAGATTTTTAAACTTCTTCTTCTTCCTCAGTTTCCCTCTCGTTCTCCCTCAGATTTTTTCCTTCTCCTTGGTTAAGGCTTCATCGATTTCTTGCTTCTATTCGGTGTAAAGACAACTCAGGAGAACGATTTCTAGCTGTAAGGTATGTTTTTTCGTTTTATTTTACTGTTTTCTAGGGTTTAGAAACGTTTGATGTAGTCTAGGATCGTTTGCTCCAATTTCTTGTAGTTTAGCATGATTTTATTATTCAAAACATGTTTTCGGCGCTTTCTGAATGTGTTGTGATGTGAAATGAGGCTGGATTTCGTACGGGTTTTCTGGGTTTTTGAGTTGCAGGCGATGAATCCCGGCCGGGATGCATGTTGGGGCACCGGGAAAATGGACCGGGAATGGATATTTTGAAATCGAAACCACGCGATCTCGGCCGGTCGGTTCGGCCGGAAGCCACGGGAGCTCGGGCGGGCGACCCGAACGAGACGGACCGAACCGGACCGAGATCCATTTTTTTTATATTTTTTTAAATTTTTATTTTTTATTTTTTTTTTAAATTTATTTTTTTTTGTTTGTACTTTTTTGATTTACTCAGGCATTTTGTTGTTGAATTTATAATTTTGTACTGTGATTACTTCATAAAAAAAAAATTCTTTTTATTTTTTTGAAATTAGGGTGAATAGGATTTACCATCATGGCATTGGTACCAAAGATTGCACCTGCTGACTACTTTCCTGCTGCTTTGACATGTTGTTCACATCTCGGAAAAACCGTTAAAAATATTAAGGACAAATTAACTGATACCCAATTAGGAATGTTTAGGCAAACATGTTTTGGACATTTCTTAGATACGTCCTTGATGTTTAATGGACAACTTATTCACTATTTTCTTTTGAGGGAAGTGAATGAGCCTAGGATTGATGTTATTAGTTTTGAGATTCTGGGAGAGAAAGTTTCATTTGGTCGGAGGGAATTTGACCTTATTACTGGAATTAGGCATAGAACCCAACATGTTAGGGGTAATGTATCTAGTACTAGACTGAGAAGACTGTACCTTAACGATAGCATCAGCATGAAAGGGTTTGAACTAGATAGATTATTCCCTTCCATTAATTTTGAGAGCGATGAGGATGCTGTGAAGATGGCCATATTTTATTTCATTGAGTTGGCTATGATGGGGAGGGAGAGAAAGCAGCAGATGGACACTAGCCTGCTCGGCTTTATTGATGATTGGCAAAGGTTTTGTAATGAGGATTGGAGTAAGTTAATTTTTGATAAGACCATAAAGGGACTCAAGAAGGCTGTAGGTGGGAAGGCAGTGTCCTATAAAGAGAGGACGGATGGAAAACAGGAAACATACAGTCTATATGGCTTCCCATACGCGTTTCAGGTACGTTGGTTTAGAGTGATTGATAGTGTATACATTCGCCGTATATATTGTATCTCTAACAATATACTTTCTTTACTTACACAGGTATGGACATACGAGACAGTATCTTCTTTGACCGGGCGTGTGGCTAATCGCTTGAATGACAATGCCATTCCACGCATATTAAGATGGTCATGTAACCACTCACCTACACTTGCAGCGCTGAGTCGGGAGGTGTTTTCTTCAGATATGGTATGTCGGATATATTTTATATGCATTCATTCAATTTAACTTTAGTAGGTTTATTTTATAATTTTCCTTTTCCGTGCAGGCTCGGGTCACAACTGAACTTGTGGCCTCAGAAGAGGAGATCCAATTTATGGATCGTGTGATGCAGCCACCTCGAGCCCCATCTCCACCGCCACCGCCACCTCCACCTCCACCTCCACCTCCGCCCCCAGCAGCTTTGGGAGATATTCTAGTTGAAGATAATATCGTTGAGGATCTCGGGACTGAGAATCCAAATGAAGTGGCAGAGGGTGTTGGGACGTCTGGTACGAATGACAGAGTCTGCAAGAGGTGCAAAGTCCTCGAAGACGAGGTGAAGGTGATTAAAGACGATGTGAAGGAGATTAAGGAGGATTTGAAGGTCATTAAGTCCATGGAAAAAGACCTGAAGGCGATAAGGAAGTTCATGCGTCGACTTTCGAAGGTATGTATAGTGATTTATTACTCGCTTTTATTAGCGTTATGATGCTTAGTTACTTAACATTGGTTTGACAGGGTAAATTCGTCGACGCCAGTAAGTACATAGAACCAGATGACGGTACAGACGATGGTGGTGGTGGATCTCGACCACATTCAAAAGGTCAGGATGATGGTGGTGGTCCTGATCCATCCGGGTCACAAGGAAAAGCAGATGACTACACCCCAATGGCTGACCATGAGGATCCGATGGATACAACAGAACAACATGGTGGTGCTGAGGAAGTAACTGAAATAGGAGAACATGTAAGTGCAATTTAATACATTAATAGGAAGTAATTGATGTTACTTTATGTTATTAGTGATGTTAATTTATGTTATTAGTGATTATTGGTTATTTTATTGTTTTTCTTTTCTTTACCCATTAATAGGAAGTAATTGAAATAGGCGAACATGTAGAGGCCCCGATAGAGGGCGTGGGAAAGGATATTCTTGTTGTCGAAAGTCAACATTCTCTGGTAAGCATTAATTAGGGTTTAGTATATTTATGGTTAGGGTTGATAGTGTTAGGGTTAATGACTTATGTGTAACGGTACGTACCATTGGAACATTTTGTTAGTATGTTTGTTTGATAGTGTTCTATAGGGTTCTTATGTTTGGTATCTTCTTTTCATCAGAATTTTTTCAGACGCGAAAATGGCCTATACAAGGAAATGAGTAGCGGCATACATCCCCGAGACTTGGCGTACGATTGGAGCAGCGCAGGCAATATCTTGAAGTACGGAAAGGGTGAGCTTGCAGACCATAACATACCATGGAGCACGATTGATGTGGTGTACATGCCGTATAACATCGGTGGGTTGCATTGGGTCCTCATATGCATTGACCTCGAGGTGGGGGAGGTCGTTGTATCCGATTCCATGGTGGTGTTGAATAAGGACGAGGTGATTGAGAAGGAGTTAAGGATCCTTTGCCAAGTCCTGCCAGCTCTGCTTTGGAAGATCGGGGTCATGGATGTCAGGAAGAATCTTCCCGTTCAAAGATGGTCGTTGCGTCGGGAATTGTCAAGGCCGCAGCAGGATAGTAGTGGCGACTGCGGTATGTTTGTATGTAAATTTTTTGAATATGATGTAACTGGGTTGCCGTATGACACCCTAAGTCAGGATAATATGATTTATTTTCGATGGCAATATGCTGTACAAATATGGGCGAATAGACCTTTCTTCTAATGGATTATATTGATTCAAGTGTTGTTGTGTGATAAATTATTAACTTTTTATGGTTTATCATACTTCCATGCAAACCATGCAAATTCTCATGCAAACCATGCAAATTCTCATGCAAACGCTCGACAATTGTCACAAACCAGATACTCATTAAAAAAAATATCTAATCACTTATTACGAAAGAATGAACGTGGAATATGTAAAGGAAACCAACCAACAACAATTATTTAATGTGTTATTGAAGACTGTTACTTTTCCCGGGGGAGATTCTCGGCCGGGATACACCGGGAAAAAACACAGTGAACGATAATCAGAAAGGTCGGTACATGCATTTCAACACAAACCTTAGAGTTATAAAATTACATTATATAAAATACGTTCATAGATACATAGATACATTATATAAAATTACATAAAGAAAAAAAAAAAAACTGAATACTATGCAGTGTTGAGTGGTTGGCGGCATGTTTTCCTGTTATGACCTCTCCCTCCACAGCGAGTACATTTGTGAACTTGTCTAACCTCTCCCGTCGATGGTATTCTCAAGGTTTGTCGTCGACCAACTCTTGGAACCCTCTTCGGCGGCAACACTTCAAAATCCACAAAATTTTCGGATGTTTTCCACTCCGACACATGACCTACTGGATATATGGGTTCTGCGTACGCAGCAAGGACCGCCTCAACGCGGTAGCATGGAGAACAAAGATCTAAGTACGATCGGTTCCGGTAGATGCAGGCAGCGATTGCATGGGAGCACGGAAGTTGGAAGACGTCAAATTCACGACAAGTACACGTCCTCGTGTGGATGTTGACGCGACCACCCAAGTGTCCATCGTCAACTTGGAATTCGTACCTGGCAATTGGCGTTACCACATGCCTTCTTGCATTATTCTCCGCTGCTAGAACAATCTCTTCACCATATTTTGATATCGGTGCATCCCATTTCGCTGCATCGGTACGACGGTCGTAGTAAGTGGCTTGCAACCATCCCCTAATGTAATCAAGAAGACCTGTTATTGGTAACTCTCGCGCATCTTTCAGGAGGGAGTTAAAACTTTCCGCAATATTCGTGGTCATTTGATTGTATCTCATCCCACACTGATAAACACGTGACCAATGTTCAAGTCCAACTTCTTCCAAGTATTTTTGGACACGTATTGGAATATGGCTCCAAAATTCCTGAAACTCAGTATCACGAAATGACTTCGCTGCTTTAAGGTAGAGTTGAATAAAGCCGTGATCCTTGAACTTTGTTTTCAAGTTTTCTTGTAGATGGTGGATACAGTAAACGTGGGATGCATCGGGAAACACAGTGTGTACTGCCTTCAATATGCTCTTGTGTCTGTCAGAAACAATCACTAGGGGATTAATGTGACCAATAGCACGCTCGATTTGTCGGAAAAAGTAGGTCCATGATTCATCGGTTTCCCCCCTCCCAATGCCAAACCCTACGGGGTATATTTGGTTGTTTCCATCGATGCCTACTGCAGTTAGAAGCTTACCACTGAACTTTCCTCTCATGTGGGTCCCATCTACAACCAAAATCGGACGAATAGAGTTCAAGAACCCTCTAATTGTGGACCCAATTGCCATGAACACATGCTTGAAGTAACCACCATCTTCCACTTCCAAGTCGAAAAATGAACCAGGATTTTCAATTTTCAACGCTTCTCCAAACCGTGGTAACTGTCTGTAGGAC
Organism: Luffa acutangula; assembly: GCA_036850905.1. NCBI lineage: Eukaryota > Viridiplantae > Streptophyta > Magnoliopsida > Cucurbitales > Cucurbitaceae > Luffa > Luffa acutangula. The sequence goes on along the minus strand of CM072098.1, from coordinate 46,320,309 downwards.
TCTTCAGGCGAGCCTCTGGCAAGGACCAATGCATGTTCTCTAGCCCTCCATGCCTTGTCATAACTCAGATTGACCCCGAACTTTTGCCGGATATCACTTATGATGTCCTTTGGTCTGTAGGAACGACCAACCTCCAGAAACGTTGTCTTCACAATATTGCCAACAACCCAACTTTTGGCCTGACTATGTTTGTGGGTTAGCATCAAGTGTTTGCACGTGTGATTGTTAGAATACTTGGTAACTGTAAGGACATCGGAGCCTTTCAGTACCGTAGCTCGGACCCTCCATTTACATTCCTCAACAACACACCGAACCTTGAATATTTTCTTGTCAGACTTCTTAACCCTAAACTCAAAGTTCTCTCTCATCCCTAAAACAGACAGTCTCATCTGCAAGTCCTTCTTAGACAAGAATACCTCTCCCACTTCTATATCCTTGTAATTAGAGTACTGACCTGGCATTACTGCTGAATTAGATGCACGAGTTGTCGTAGAAGGGCCAGGTGCCATATTAACGGCCATAGCAGGAGTATCGATATTTTCTGCAGTTCCAAGTACCTCCCGATGAACCCCGATATTCTCCTGGGCAGTTACATCAACTTCGTACAGATCTTCCTCGCCACTCTCAAGTACCTCTTCTCCGTAATCTCCCCAATCCTGAAAATCACTGTCCGGGTTCACATCCTGTCCATAGTCTCCCCAGTCATGGAAATCATTCTGTGATGTAACGTAGTCAACATCATCCCCAAGGTTATATGCCCTCTCGTCGTCACGTATTGGACTCAGTGACATCGGGTCATTATACATCGGTGTAAATGGCATGTGTGTGGAAACGGGGGGATGTGTTGCTCTTGCTCTTGCTCTTCTTTGTATGGGAAAGATGTGGAGGTCGAGGGATTGTGATGATCTTCATTGTGTGGAAAGGGTGTGGCTCGGGATGGTATTTCTTGACTCATGTAATGTGGAGTATATGGTGGGACAGACGTGTAATGGTATGGTTGATGATTTGGATCCATATACGAAAAGTACTGCACTCCCATATATGGAGTATTTGGTACAGTATATGGAATGGGATATGGACGAAACCCTTGGTGACTGGACTGGGGGGATGATTTCGGCACGGTGGATACATAAAGGGGACTTGCAGACACTAACTCCCAAGTCAAAAAACTATGCAAATCTACCTCGTTCCTAATCACAAAAGCGGGAGATTTAGACCTCAGTTCAAGCAGACACCTCAAAACAATGTCGTTATCATTCGGACTTATACTACTTATTTCATACACTTGACCTAAGAACTCGTTATAAGAAATTCCCACATCCACGTCTAAGGCCCTCACCTCTCCACCATCATACTCCTTTTCACTCTCCTTCCACACACCACCAAAACATACCCAAACACGAGGCATCTGCACAAATACAAAAGAATATATAAACAAATGTATGCAACCACCAGAAATTCAAAAAACTTAAAAAAATTTAAAAACCAAACAAAAAAACAAAAAAAAATCACTGTTCTCGGCCAAATCTCGGTGACGGTTCGGTCGGGAAAAACGTGGTCCGGCCGGGAAAAAATCGGTTCGGCCGGTCTTCAAAATGTATGAATCCCGGCCGGAAAAAAGGGTGGTTCGGCCGGGATTTTCAAGCTGTCCGGCCGAGATTGGACCGGGTTCGACACAGGATTGACGAAAAACCATTTCAACACATTCTATTGGATATTTTTTAAACAAATACGATAGAATAATCAAAAGTAACGTACCTTCTTTAAAAAATGAGCACTTGTTGTGGATCAAATGCACTTTAGTGAACAACTTGTTGTGGATTCAAGAGAGAAGATGAGAGGTTGGGTGATTGAAAGATGTTTTTTTTTTTCAAAATGAGTTTAATGAAGGGTTAAGAGTAATGTATGGTAATTATGGTATTGGAAGTTGGTGAAGGTGGGTGAAAAGTTGGTGAAATAATTAATTTTAGTGGGTTTTAATGACTTGAGGGTATAAAAGTAAATTGCTATGCATGCTTACATCATATTCATCATCAAGGGGGTCAAAAAAAACTTTTTTCTTATAGGGGGTTAAAATTTTAAACAAAAAACTTGGAGGGGGCAATTTTGTAATTACCCCATGCGCCCTGTTTCTGTTCCTTGTTTATATAAACTTATGCCGCGTCGGTGCCGACTCTCGGTTTTTAACGGTGGCTTTATTTATTTTTTTTTTAATTTTCTTTTTATCGTATTTACATTTATTTGTTTGAAAGGGATAAATTTTAATTTTAATAAATAAAGTGTACTTTCTTTCTTTTTTTTTTTTAGTGTGTAATATTAATATATTATATTTATATATAATATTTGCCTTGATTTTAAATGGACCAGGTAAATTTGAATCTTCTAGGATTGCTAAAATTAAAAGTGACAGTCGCACTTTTCAACTTTTTTTTTAAAAAAAAAAATCTTTTTAAATGTTCAAATTTGAAATTTGATATTTCAAAATATTTAAGCGCCTGAAGAAGGGGCTAGCAATGCAAATTTTGAATTAACTTTAGGAAAAGACTTGTTTGTTTATCATGTACTTCAATATTTGGCCATATGTCGGTGATTAGGTATTTCTCTACACATCACCATTAAAATGTTGACAACTACGAGCGGTAAAAAAAAATCTCTCATTTACTATCTTTCTCTCTTAGTTGTCAAGGTTTTAATAGGACATGTAGAAAGATTCTTACACATCGTTATGCGGTCAAATATTGTTTGTAGTTTAAATGGTTGAGTTAATTTGAAATTGAGTATTAATTTTTGAGTAATCGAAATCTTGAATTTAAGTGATTGGTAAAATTAATGAAATTTCAAAATAAAGTTATAAAAGTTGTCTAAATGACCACCAATAAATATCTCAAAAGTTAATTATAAAAAATATAACAAAAATGTTTAGACTTTGCCATAATATTTCAAACACCGTCACAAAATAGATGTTGAAAGATATTAAAAGTTTTTGCTCTTAAGCCTTAAGGTCTCTTCCTACAATATTTCAAAAAAAAAAAAAAAAAAAAAAAAAAAAGTCTCTTCCTACAATGAGGATTAATTTTTAAAGTAATTTTTTTAATTAAATAGGAGGGGGCTAGTGGGTAAGATAAATGTTTCCCATCGTAGGTTGTTTCTTGTCTTTAAATTGTTGAGAAAATAGGGACACTTGGCGATGTACGCTAGTTTTATGTTTCTCCTTCTATTTTTTTTTTTTAAAAAACATTCCATAAATAGTATACTATTTTTTTAAAAAAAAATTATAAGTTTAGTCCCCAAATTTTCAAGATGGTCCTCAAATTTTTTATTTTATATCCAATAGGCCGGTGAACTTTAAAAAGTATCAAATACATCCTTAAACTTGTATTTTTATGTCCAATAAACTCATCAACTTTCAATTATCTGTCTAATCGATCTTTTACATATTCAATATTATTTTAAAAATTAATGACTCTATTAGACACAAAATTGTCTAGTATAACGTTAAATTTTCCATTTTGTATCAAGTAACTTTGTGAATTTTAAAAAATGTCAAATAGGTCAATGGCATATTAAGCCTAAATTGAAAAAACTCATGGACTTATTGAACACAAAATTGAAAGTTTAAAAAACTTATTATAAATTATAATCTTTTTAAAGTTCAAAATCTTAAACACAAAATTAAATTAAGTGACCTATTTGACACCAACTTCAAAATTTGAGAGACTAAATTTGTATTTTAAACTTTAATAATTTTATGGGGAATATATAGGTTTTAATTACCAATTTCAATTTAAAAAAAAAAAAAGATAAAGAATAGAGAAAAATAATAACCACCAAACCTTGATATATGTTCTTTTTACTTTTCTTTCTTAAAAGACATAAACAATAAATAATAACCATCTTTTTTTTTTTTTAGAATAATAAATAATAACCATCTACTCCCAATATCAAATTTCATTTAGTTATCCAATACATTGGAGTCAATAATTATTGAGATGTATTATTGACACTATATATAAACAACTAATATGTGAGATTACTAACAAATCACATCAATTTGATTATTTATATGCAATTCCTAACATTGAAAAAATATATATATATTCATTAAACAGGTTTGTACCCTCCAATGAAAGAAGATACTAGATACAATAATTTATTTGTTATGAACCAAACATGTCATTAAATATGATTTAAATAGGTATCCAAATACATTTCAATTATTAACAACAAAAAAAAAAAAAAAAAAAAACTAATATATGTATAATATAACACAATTCAAGCAAAAATATTCCCTAAAGAAAATTGGTAGTAAATTATATATATATATATAATCTAAATTGATTGTGTATGAATTTAAAAAGATTTAATTGGAGGGATTAGTTGAATAATAGAGCCCTTAAAGGGGGAAATAGAGGTGTTAAGTAGTGTAAGAAGAGGTCCATGTCTTAACCAAAAAGTAAAGAAAGAGAAAGATGTTGCATCTAAATAATTGATTAGGCCCCATATTTGATTATTGCTCCTTAACCCTTTTGAAAATGCCTCATCAACTTCCATTTAATTAATTTCCCCACCTCTTCCCTACCTTATTCAACATTTATTAATTATCTTTATCTTTATCTCATTAAAAAATAAAAAGAGGAAGGAGAAGAAAGCATATTAGAATTTCTTAAGATTTTGGTGTAACTAATAATAGATATTGGAATGATCTTATGTTTTATTCTTTTTTTTTTCATTTTAAATATAGTTTTCAAGTTAAATTACAAGTTTAGTACTTTAAATTTTAGTGTTGTGTCAATCTGGTTGCTAAAATTTCAAAGGGGTGATCTAATAGGTCATTGAACTTTTAATTTTGTGTCTAATAGGTCTTTGAACTTTAAAAATGTCTAAATAGATCCCTGAATTTTCGATTTTGTGTCTAATGGCTCGTTGACACATTTAAGATTTTTAAAAATTAACCAAATTAAACTACTAGATGAATTGAAATTCATGTCTACTAGAATCCAAAATTTCCAATTTTGTATGAAGTAGGCTTGTGAATTTAAAAAAAGAAAAAGTAAAATAGGTCAAGGACTTATTAGTCACAAAAATTGAAAGTTGAGAGATCTATTTGACACAATAGTGAAAGTCTAAAAAGTTACTAGATACTTTTTAAAGTATAAGGACTCACTGGAGACAAAATTGAAAACTCAAGGACCTACTTAATTTTTTTTTAAGTTCAGAGACCAAATTGACATAATCTTGAAAATTTAGGGTCGAAACTAAATTTGTAATTCTAGTTTTATTATGACCAAGAAGGCTTATATCAATTCATAAGTTGATGAATATAAGAATTGTTTGAAGATTATCCTTAAAATCAAATTTTTAATATTTAAAGTTACGGTTGTGAACAACTTTGGGATGATTTTTATCTACCATGTCTATGATTTAAAAAATGCATAACAAATTTAAATCCTTTTTAAATAGATTATTTATATGAAAAAGATGTTGTTGAATGACAACGTTTATATATGTGTTCACAAAAAAATTTTATTTGTATAAACACAAATATGTTTTAGAAGACTCACGAATATCATATCACGAGTATGATATAAACTATCTATAGATTAAAAATTACTCAAGTTAAACAAAAAATACATCTCATGTTATTTTCTCTCTTATTTTGAAAAAGTAAAATTGTTACATGTTGTCATATAATAATATAACAATAAAAGAAATTCCATGAGAGAAATTAAAAAAGTTTGACATGATTAAACCTTATTGTATATAAATATAATGTTTAGGGTGACAACAAGAAAAGAAGCATTGACACATATGATTGAAATATATAATTTGATGCCAACTCTCATGTCTTATCTTAAACGAGATGACATGTTTAGAATCTATCCAATATTTTTAGAGAAAAAAAAAAAAGAAAAAAGAAAAGATAAAAAAGGGTTTGTTGCAAAAGGGAATGGGGAGATTCGAAAAGCATATAAAATTAGGCGAGGAGGGTGGAGAGGGAACGGAGGGCGGCGGCGGCCCCACCGGCGGACGGTGGCTTAACCGCAAGCAGAAGGTTCAAAGAGGGAAGCCAACCACCGCACCGCACCGGAATAAAAAGAAGAAGAAGCTTAGCGGATATATATAATCATTGAAGGGAATAGTGAGTTGGCAATAATTGGACAATGAGAAAAAGCACATAATTGTAGGGTCTGTTTCGAATACCTTTTAATTTAAATGTTTTTCAAGAATGTATTTTTTTAAAAAAACATTTTGTATTAAAATTGTTTTGAATTTAAACACTCGTATGTTTGGTTGTGTTCCCTCGTTAGTGTTTTTATACACAAATGATTGTATACTTAATAAGTCTTTTAAAAAAACCAGTTGTTGGTTTCAAGTTTTTCTCTTTAAATAGTTTATTTATCAATCTCATTTTCTAATAAGTCATTTTTAGTGGATGTCAAACACTATAATCTTTTTTTAAATGTTTTTTTTTTTCAAAATTAAACCCTTGAAAAGTTAAACCAAACACACCCGTAATGTCAAAGAAAATAAATTGTAATGTCAAAGAAAGAAAGAAATTATTATGGTTGTGTTATATCCTTGGTCAAAATGTTTGAAGTTATAAATCTTTATTTTTATAGGATGACGAATTCTAAAAAAAACACGGAGAAAAGTTGTTTGAGTTTTCATTTCTTCATTTTTAGGTTTGTTTTTTAAAAGAAAAATATAAGGATGGAGACTTAAACTTCTAAATGTATAGCTTAATTGTGTTAAGTTGTGGTCATGTTGGAATATTGTTTTAGTCTCTTATTTTATAATTATTCAACTTTAATATTCGCGCTTTCAAATATACAAATTCAATATTTCTTTATTGGATTTTCTCTTTAAAAATTTGAGAAATATATTTCAATAGTGTAATTTGAGGTTATTTTATTAGTATTAATACTAATAATATTATTATATTGTCAAAGTTAGATAAAGATTGGAATTAAAAAAAAAAAAGTTAGATAAAGATTGGAGGCATTTATACCTAAATAGCATGAAATAAATATATATATACCTTCAAATATAAGGGAAAATTTTAAATAATTTTAATCAAACTCAAATTCAAATCTAAGTAAAATACACTAAAAGAAAGTCATATTTATACTATATTTGAAATAAATAAAAAAAAAGAAAATTGTTTATAGGTAATTTTGGACCACCATAGCGTACGAGGAGCTGACAGGACAACCGGGAGGAGATAGGACCAGGAAAGGGACCCAGAGGGAGACCATACCGACGGGCCGGGCCAACGTGGCCCGACCCGTACGGTCGGCCCGTTTGCGCGGGCCGAGTTCGTTTGCCTCCGCTCGGCCCCTACCGCTTCCAGCTACCTCGGTCCAGCCTGCTTCGTCCCAGAACACCTCCAAACCCTAGAAGTCCGAGCAGGTATTTATACCCCTCTTCGCCATCGAAGAAGGGGGCCGAAAACTCAATTCTTGACTTCTTTCTCTATTCTCTAGCTGCTCATTTTCCTGACTTAGGCATCGGAGGTGGTGTGGCCTACACCACACCGGTGTCCAGCGATTCTTGCTGGTCTTGCAGGTCACGTCTTCCCCAGCTTCTACAAATTCATTGTTGGTGTCACGTGAAGGGCAGGTGGATTGCTTGGCCAAATTTTGGCATCAACAAAAATAAGTTATGACTTTTTAAAAATACACATTTTTTCCTCCATTCAATAATAACGAGGTGGGAGTATTTGAGTTTCTAATTGCTGGGAATGACAAATAGTTTTTTCCTACATCGAAAGCGTAGCTCTTGGAAAGCTAATTTAAAAGCACTTGTTGTATATTAGATTTATAAACTTGATGTGAGGTAAGCCAAGACCAAGGCCCATATGCGCAGTTATCGTCCAGTTCGGGTTTGGGCTTATTTTTTGGGACTTCCACAACACAACGATTTTGTCTTTCAAATCCTATTTTTACCCTCCTTTCTACAAACCTTTTGGTCAACAAGAGTTATGTCAATTGAGCTCATGCTTTGATTGGCTTAGATTTATACATTAGTACAAAAGTCTAAAATAATATATGCAACCAAAATGTTATTTTAAGATTATTTTCCTTTTTATTATTATTGGTTGAAGGAGGCAGTTGAATAGAGTGGCATTAAAGGAAATGTGGGGCATGTGGGCCCACAGTTTCTGACTGTCTTTTTTTGTGGCCTACTCAAAAGCTTGGATGTGAAGAGACTCAACCAATGAACCAATGGGTTTGATGATTAATTTTCATCAACCCTTCTTTTTTTTTCTCCAAATCCCCACGGACGTTTGAGTCTCATCATTAATCGTCTGCACCCGATAATTTGGACTCATTTAAGTGTAATAATAGCTGTTTTTTTTAAGGGTTGTTTAAACTGTTACAATTATTTATGTTTTTTTTTTTTTAATTTATTTTGGGGTAAAATACCTTTTTGGTCCCTCATGTTTCGGGTTCGTTTCCAATAGGTCCCTAGGTTTCAAAATCAAACAATCAAGTCCCTACTGTTTAAGAAATGTATCTATTGAGTCCCTCCACCGTTAATTTTTTTAACGGTGGTGACGTGGCACGTTAAAAAATATTAAAATATTAATTTTTTAAATTAAAATAATTAAATAATAATAATAGTTAAATAATTAAATGATTAAAAAAATTTTAAAAAAAATTCCTCTTCTCTCTCCAGTCTCCCCCATCTTCGTCTCTCTCTCTTCTGTGATTTTCTTCCCCTCTAGCCTCTCTCTCCTCTTTTCTTTCTCTCTTCTTCTCCCCCACCCATCCCCTCCTCGTCGGCGTCCGGCGATAGCCCCCACCGTCCTCCACCTCTCTTCTTCTCCTTACCCACCAAAAAATCTTTCTCTCTCTCCTCTCCCCACCCTCACGATACCACTTCTCTTTCTTTCCCTTTCTTTCCCCATTCTTTCCCTTGCCGTCGCCGTCGCCGCCGCTTTGATTTGCATGGAGAGGGAGGCGGATTGGCGGAGGTGTTTTCGGAGCCGAGAATTTGGAAATTAACAGCGAACAGAACACAAATTTTGAGTCCCAGTGGTTACGATTTGTTCACACTAAAGAGGAAACAAGAAGGAAACATTTCGAATAAATTCAAACGAGAGAGAGACGTAGATTCACAAAAATCACAAACAAATCCTACAAATCTCAACGAATTAGTATTTATATATATATGGGGGAGAGAATCCAGCCATGACAAGCATCAGCAAATCTCCAAAGAAAAAAGGGCATCGAACAATCAACGAAGTGAAATTAAAAGGAACGAAAAGGGGGAAGGGGGGATCATGTTGGAAACAATGAAATGGGAAAATCAACAATCAATAGAAAGAAAAACCCAAGTAAGATAAGTGAATTAAATCGAATCGAACAAAATGGAATCGTGATGAATCGAGACGGGGAAAAATCGATTTGGGAAGGGAAAGAGGAAAGACATACCGACATGAATTCAAGAAAAAAAGGGAAAAAGGAGAAGTTTCTTTGCCAGTAAATGAAGACTCGAAGAATGGAAGAAAAGCAAGGGCCACACCAGGAGCGAGCCAGCGACCAAGAGAGAGAAGAAGTGAGAGAGTTTCGTTTACCGGAGCGAGAGTTTCGGCTCCGACAACACCTCCACCAATCCACCTCCTATGAAAGGCTTCGCTCAGCAGACCCTCTCCATGCAAATCGAAGCGGCGGCGACGGGAATGGCGGCGGCTGCGAGGGAAAGAATGGGAAAAGAAAGGGAAAGAAAGAGAAGGGATATCGTGGGGGTGGGGGAGAGGAGAGAGAGAGATTTTTTGGGTGGATAAGAAGAAGAAGAGAGGTGGAGGACGGTGGCGGCGACGACGGGGGCTATCGCCGGACGCCGACGAGGATGGGATGGGTGGGGGAGAAGAAGAGAGAAAGAGAAGAGGAGAGAGAAGGGAAGAAAATCACAGAAGAGAGAGACGAAGATGTGGGAGACTAGAGAGAGAAGAGGATTTTTTTTTAATTTTTTAATCATTTAATCATTATTATTATTTAATTATTTTAATTTTAATTTAATATTTTAATATTTTTTAGTTTGCCACGTCACCACCGTTAAAAAAATTAACGGTGGAGGGACTCAATAGATACATTTCTTAAACAGTAGGGACTTGATTGTTTGATTTTGAAACCTAGGGACCTATTGGAAACGAACCCGAAACATGAGGGACCAAAAAGGTATTTTACCCTTTATTTTGTTATCCCATTAGGCACCAACTTCTTTTTCTCCTAAAGTATGATATGAATTTGGATATATTTGGTTTAGAAATAAACCTAACTCGATTAATTTATGCATTAATAACTTGTTATAGGTCAAAAACAAAAGTTTGAACTGTCATACTTAGTTTTTGTGATGTTGGGATAAAAAAAAAATGGTTCCCTCCTTCGTTGAGGGGATTTTTCCTCTCTTTTTAATTATTTAGGTTCCGTTTAATAACCATTTCGTTTTTTATTTTAGTTTTTGAAAATTAAGCTTATAAACACTACTTCCACCTACAACTTTCTTTGTTTTGTTATCTACATCTTTCCCATGTTTTTAAAAAACAAATCAAATTTTGAAGAAAAAAAAATAGTTTTCAAATATTTTTGTTTTTGGAATTTGGCTAAGATCTCAAATGTCTACTTAACAAAAATGAAAACCATGACAAGAAAATTGAGAGAAAACAAGCATAATTTTCAAAAATAAAAAACAAAAAACCAAATGGTTATCAAACGGGACCTTAATGTTTTATTTTTTAAAAGATGTGATATAATCAGTGATTTGAAACTTTAAGCATTATAAATATAAATTAAAATGGAGAAAAATTTTGTTTTAAAAAAAGATTGTTAGTGTTGGATTTTTCTTCTAATAAAATAAAACTTTTGTTTGAAAATAGCTCTCAAGGAAGTCATGGCCACTAAATTGTTGTTGAGACCTTAGTGTCTATGATGATTACTATATTCAATTTTTGAGCTTAGCAAATAATGGAACATAAGAGAAAAAATGAAAGTGGATAGGATGAGATGTTAGATCCAGAAGTGTCAGCATTCGTCGTCATTTCTTGCTAGAGTTATGGAGGGTCACTATTTTCTATCTTTAGACTTCCTAAGTGTTTTGATGTGGGAGAAAGAGTTCCAATAGAAAGGATTCTAATGAGAGATTGGAAATGAATGATAGTATTAGTTCATGGAGCCAACATGTTTGTCTCATAATTAGATCTCCAGCTACCTTAGTACCAGATATTCGAGTGACCGAGTTGCTAATTGCTTCTAAACAATGGAATGAAGCTTTGTTCCAACAACATTTTAACCCACACGAGGTAAATTTTATTCTCACTATTCCAATATGTCTTTCTAATGATTGAGTTATTTGACCTTTTGTGAAGAATAACTTATACTCGATCAAAAGTGGATATCAACTAGGCCAAAAGGCCATGATGGCTTAATTACCCTCCTTCTCTTCTAATGAAGTAACACACAACTGGTGGAGGGGATGTTGGAGGATGGGAATCCCGACTAAAATTAAGATCTTCTTGTGGAGATTATGTGTAGATAGACTGCCCACGATTGATAATCTAAGTAGAAGAGTTGTGTGAACTAAGAAGAAATTTAAATGGTAATTTAGCCCCCGTTTGAAAATCATTTGGTTTTTGGTTTTTGAAAATTAAGCTTGTATTAAGACTAGGAGAGGCATAAAACTTTGCATGATGTTCCATTGATAACAAGGTTGTATATATAGCCAAACTATGCACCAGAAATAACAAAAATGAGAAACAAACTATTAACAAACTAAATAAAAAGAAGAAAACTAATTAATTTAACAAACTAAACACAAAATAGGGAAACTAATTAACTGTCTTAATAGCTTGTTTTCAATGAATTTCCTTACCATGGTTTTCATCTTTGTTGAGGACACATTTGAAACCCTAGCCAGATTTAAAAAACAAAAACATGTTTTTGAAAACTACTTTTTTTAGTTTTCAAAACTTGACTTGGTTTTTGAAAACATGGAAACAAGGTATATATAACAAAAACAATGAACTTAATGGTGGTAGTAGTATTTTTAAGCTTAATTTTTAAAAACTAAAAACCAAAAATCAAATGGTTATCAAACGAGCCTTACTTTCTGAATTTTGGATGGAATCCTACTTTGTGTGCGTGGAAGGGTTGGTTGCTAAAGAAGCAGCCCATTGCAATCTCCTTTAATGGTTGAAATGAGATAGCTTTCTTCTTCTTCTTAAAAATAAATAACTTCTTAGGAGGTGGACAACATGTGTAAAATGCAAGAATCGTAACCAAAATAATCCATCATTGTTGGAAGTGGTAGCAATCATATGTGTGTGTTTGTGCATATATATAAAAGTAAAAAGATCAATGTTTTATTTGATCAAAACGTATTAGATATAACTCAAATATATGGTAAATAACATTTCAAATTAGTTATGTGACGAAATCTTTAAATAAGGAAAAAAATTGGAGACTTATACATATAAACACGTAGATGGAATTATAAGATATTGAAAGAAAAGTTGTAAGATCCAATTATCTTACTGATTAATTAATGGACAAAAGATTTATGGTCCTTATTGACATGCTTTGATTAAACGAGAGAGGGATTATAAATGAGAAGCTTTTGTAGTTGGTTTTATAAGAGAGACCAACTAAGACGAACAAAAAATAATTGACCATAACCAAAGTGAGCATAGTTCAACGATAGTTAACATATATCTTCGACAAAAAAATAAGAGGTTTGAATCTCCCACCTCAATTGCTGTTGAACTCAAAATAATAATAATAATAATAACAACTGTCCATCGAAAACGTAACCTTGAATATTAGTGGCAGTGCAACTCTTCTTTAGTATAGAGTGGACAAGTAAATAATTGTTAGATAAATACAAGTTTGATAAAATATTTATTGATCAATATTAAAACCGTGGAGGATTATTAAAAGTGGTAACAACAACAATAATAAAGTATTATTGGAAGGGTGATACAAATTGGGAATGATAACGATTGAAGCAGCATCCTCCTCCAATAACGATGTTTGTTCTGATTGGTGGTCTCGGTTATGGAAATTGAAAATCCCGCTGAAAGTCAAGCATTTTGTTTGGCGATCTTTCCATAATTGTATTCCGTGTATGGATAACTTACGGAAACATCATGTTCCTGTTAATGTTAGGTGTCCGTTTTGTTTCGAGGTGCAGGAGGATTCGACACATGCACTTTTTATGTGTACAAGAGCTCGAGATGTGTGGTCTTCATTGGGACTTTTACAGGATGTGGGACCGGAGACTATGACGAATATACAGGATAGGTGGATTTATATCTGTAATTCCGCCTCAACATCAGTTCTTGAAAGGGTGTGTGTGGGTTCTTGGGCTATTTGGAATGATCGAAATAGCTCGATTCATCAGCGTCCTATTCCGAGGGTCGGGGTTCGGGGCGAGTGGATTTTGGACTATCTTTACGAGTTTCAATCGGCCAACCATTCACAAGGTCGTCGTATTCAGACAACGGGGACAGTTTTGGATATGATCTCAGGAGGAGAGGAGGTCATCTTACATGTGGATGCAACATGGAGTAAGCACAGCAGACGTGGAGGGATTGGAGCGTGTCTTCGTACAAAAACAGGTTCATTGGTGGCCATTATGCATTCAGATATTCCTTCAAGTCCATCTCCTTTATGTGCTGAGGCGGTAGCTCTCCTGGAAGGAATTAAGTTGTCTACTGCTCTGAATATTCGGAGGGTAACGGTATGCTCGGACTCCCTTGTGCTGATTTCAATTATCCGTAATCACGATCGTTGTCCATCAGATTGTTTTCCCGTCATGGCAGAAATTCATTCTCTGAGAGAATCTTTTGATAATATAACTTTTTGTCATATTAATCGTGAGTACAATTTACTAGCTCATGACTTAGCAGCAGTAGGTGTGAGTTCATCTACTCGGTTATGGTGTAGGAACTTTCCAGATTGGGTGGTAGACTTGGCTAGTAGAGAGCTGAGTTGGTTTGTATCTCCCGAGGGGAATCTTTGTTCGTAATGAAAGTTCTCTATTTTCAAAAAAAAAAAAAAATTATTGGAAGGGTAACCAAAATTCTACCTACAATAAATAAAGTATAAATGTATAAGTGGTTGTACTATATTAATTAAAAATAGATCTTATCATGCTAATAGGTACAAAGAGAAATTGTTTGACATTCTCCCAAAAGAGAGAGAACTTGTTTGACTAGTCATCCTAACACATAAAGAATCAAGCATCTTTCAACCATCTATTTTTTTAAAATGAATATTAAATTGTGAATTCCTTCTCTATTGTTATGTCTACTTAATTTATGGTAACAATATTATTCAACTTTGAATTATACTTCATATTTAGTCTTTGTTATTGATTAGTCAATATACATATTTAATTAGAAAAAAGTGGAAGCATGATCTATTCTTCGGTGTCAACAACAACATGACTCAATTGACATAAAACTTGTATCGTGACCAAGAGGTCAAAGGTTCAATCCTCCACCCTTACATATTGTAATAATAATAATAAAAAAAAAGACCTATTACTCAGTAGGGGTGTACACGGGTTGGGTTGGGTTGAGGAGATTTTTTGGACCAACCTGAAAATTCGGGTTGGTCGGGTTGTCGACCCGAATGAACCGATTGAATATGGCAACCCAAGCCTTCTATTTTGGGTTGGGTTGTCGGGTTGTTTTTTTTTAGGGAAAAATACACTTTTAGTCCCTGAGGTTTGAGTTAAGTGACAGTTTGGTCCCTGAGTTTTCAAACTCAACAAAAATACCCCTGAGTTTTGAGATAAGGAGCATTTTGGTCCCTGCCGTCAACTTTTCTGTTAAATTTTAACAGTTGCTGACGTGGCACTATTATTTTAATAAAAAAAATTATTTTTAAAATTTTTTAAAATAAAAAATAAAAAAATATTAAAATATTATTATTTTTTTAATTATTTTATTTTTTCTCCATTTCTTTACTTCCCTTCTTCTTCTCCATCTTCTTCCTCTTCATCCTTTCATTCTTCTTCTTCATATCTCCGGTGGCCGGCGACCGGCGGCCACCGCTCGCCGGCGCCGGCGCCGGCCGCCGACACCTTTTTTTTTTTTTTTTTTTTCCTCCCTCTCCTTTTCTTTTTCTTCCTCCCTCTTTTACTGTTAAAAAAAAAACAAAACAAAACGAAGGGGGAAAATCCCCTTCGATTCCGGCGCCGGAGAGGGAGGAGGGAGCCGGAATTTACAGGAATCATAACCAAAACAAAACAAACTCAAATCTTACATCCAAAGAAAAACCCGTCCTTCTCTCTCACATCCAAAGAAAACATATCTTTTTTCAGCAGATTCACCCAAATTTACAGGAATCATAACCAAAACAAACTCAAATCTTACAAAAAAAAAAATGATAACTTCATGTTTATACAAAACAATTTACAGAAATTACAACTTGACCAATAAGAATAAGGCAAAGAATATTGAAAGAAGAAAAGATTATAAGAATTAAATTTCCAATTATTTCCTCTGCTTCATGAGATATTTACACATTAACGTGTAAAAATGTAAAAGAAAGAAAGAAAAAAAAATTGAATGGCTATCTGTTTGTGGTGTAATTGAAGTGTATCTATCTGAAGAAGAAGATGAAAGAGCAGAAAGAAAAAAGAATGGCGATTCCAGTAAAAACACAGACCATATCCAAAGCATTCTCGATCCTGTCCTTTCTGGCTTTTCTCTTCCTCTTCATCTCTTCGTATTCTCTGAACCTCAATCTTCCTTCCCCTTTCTTTGCCCTAATTCTCTTCCCTCTTTCCATGGCTTCCCCCAAAATCCCCAAACTCTCCTTCCCGTTCAAATGCTTCCCTTCCATGTCCAACATCTGCATACTCACCTCTGTTACATTCATCTCCATCCCTTCCTCCTCTTTCTCGCCGCAACTCACCACCACCGCGCACTGCACCACCTCCGTCGTCGACCCTGCCTTCCCGTCGCCGCCCATCACCGTCGTGTATTGTACCTGTATCTCGCCGGACAACCAGTGCCGTCGCACTTTCACCGCCTGCCTACTCGAGACGTTCGCCGCTCGGTTCTTAAAAATGAAAAACCCCCTTCGTTTTGTTTTTTTTTTTTTTTTTAACAGTAAAAGAGGGAGGAAGAAAAAGAAAAGGAGAGGGAGGAAAAAAAAAAAAAAAAAAAAAAGAGAGTGCCGGCGGCCGGCGCCGGCGCCGGCGGGGGGGGGCCGCCGGCGCCGGCCACCGGAGATATGAAGAAGAAGAATGAAAGGATGAAGAGGAAGAAGATGGAGAAGAAGAAGGGAAGTAAAGAAATGGAGAAAAAATAAAATAATTAAAAAAATAATAATATTTTAATATTTTTTATTTTTTATTTTAAAAAATTTTAAAAATAATTTTTTTTATTAAAATAATAGTGCCACGTCAGCAACGGTTAAAATTTAACAGAAAAGTTGACGGCAGGGACCAAAATGCTCCTTATCTCAAAACTCAGGGGTATTTTTGTTGAGTTTGAAAACTCAGGGACCAAACTGTCACTTAACCCAAACCTCAGGGACTAAAAGTGTATTTTTCCCTTTTTTTATTATTATTATTTAAATTTTTTCCTTTTTTTAAACACTATTTAGATTAAATTTAAAAAAAAAAGTTTAAAAACCTCAAAAAATAATATGTAAAAAATAAACAAATTTTTAATAAACAAATTTTTGACATTATTGAAGCTCAAACTCAAGCCAAGAAGGATCACAAGGACGAATTACAACCACTATTCCATAACAATGAATTGAAAATTTAGGCGGCAAATATAATATATAACTTTT
The DNA here is from genome assembly GCA_036850905.1 of Luffa acutangula. Lineage (NCBI taxonomy): Eukaryota > Viridiplantae > Streptophyta > Magnoliopsida > Cucurbitales > Cucurbitaceae > Luffa > Luffa acutangula. The sequence continues at coordinate 46,303,495 of CM072098.1, read as the reverse complement.
CGGTTCAGTTTGGGTTGAATTGAGTCAAATTTCGTCTAACCCATGGACCGAACCGAATTTTCAATTTTATAAAAATTTAACCCTACCCAAACCGAACAAAATCTCAACCCAACCCAACCCTTACGGTTTGGGTTGGGTAGTCCGAGTTGTTCGGGTTGTCGGGTTTTTTGTACACCCCTATTACTCAGTTTAATGGATTATAAATTTCCACGTAGGAACAACACCCACCATTATTAGACTTTATCTCTAATTTTAATCCATCCAATTTTACCTACCTATCTCAAATATAATTCAACCCTAGTTCTATTTACTCATTTATATGTAATTCACACAACTATCTCACAAATCACATTGTCTCGTTGTCACCACTTTATTTAATAAAATGTCACGTACGTTATCATTTTCTACTGACCAATACCAACGAGAAAAGACTAATTTAAACCTTTCAATTGAATTACAGGTTGAGTCGGGAAGCTTTTAGAATTGTGTGGTATTTGATCCATGAACTATAAAAAGTGCCTTTTAAGTGCTTAAACTTTTGATTTTGTATCCAACATGTATATAAGCTTTAAAAAAATGTCTAATAAATTTTCAAACTTTCAACTTTGTGTCAATAAATCTTCGAATTTTCAAATTTGAGTCTATAGATCAAAATTCATAAACATACTAAATATAAATTTAAATTTTAGTGTTTTATTAAACATAAAATTCATTTTTATATTTAGTAGGTTAGTTAATTTAAAAATGTTTTGAAACATTAAAAAAAAAAATATATACTTCCACATACAAAGAGAAATTAGAGAAATCATAATTTTCAAAATAATAATAATAATAAAAACCCAAGTGGTTTTGGGCAAGAAAGAAAGAAAAAAAAAGAAAAAGAAAAAGAAAAAGAACACGTTCTTTTGATGTTATTTGTAAATGTCATACTTTTAGGATATATACCATTTTGCTTGTGTCAGCATCCTAATAAAATTATCATTTTACTCTCTATTATAACTTCGCTCTCTCTCATTTCTCACTTTAATCTCTCACTCTTTCTCCAACCTCTTGCTCTAGTTTCTCGTTCTCTCTTCAACCTTTCGCTCCTCGTTACTCTAGCTCTCACTCTCGTTGTGTGCTCCTTGGAGAGATAAAATAAAGGGAAAGAAGAAATAAATTATTGAGCGAGAAACAAGAGAGAAAAATGAGCGTTTTTATATAAAGAGTAAAATGATAATTTTGTTAGGACGATCATATAAGCTTAAATTGAAAACGTAGGACTTTTTTTTTTCGTGATCTATACAAATATTCCTTAGACCTAAAATAAAAATAAAAATTCTATGCTGCTCGGCACTTGTCACACTTCCTCGATAGAGGAAAGGGGGAGAAGGAGAAGGAGAAGGAGAAGGAGAAGGAGAAGGAGAAGGGGGAGAAAGAGGACAGTTGCAGTTGCAGGCACGAACAAAGGTAACTTCTCAATACGAGCTCACCATTTTTTCATCTTAACGAGATGCCTTATATTGTACTTTGGCTTTGCGTCGATGGAAGCAAAGCAACTAGCGAGATAGGAACTAGGAAGACTAGGAAATTTGTTTTGCTTAATCGAGAAAATGGATTTTCAGGCTGTTTACCCGCGGAAATGGCTGCCACCTGAACCGTCCCTCGAGCAGCCCTAAGATTTTTGCATTTGAAGAATTTTTGCGGAGGAAGCTCAGGCTACGCTCATAAGTCATAACTGTAATTTTTCTATCACTTTTTAATTGTTAGCGTCATTAAGATGTTTTTATCGAATTTCCAAGCTCCCATTTCTGTTTCCCAGTCTCTGCAAGTGGATGATCGGTTTTCAGTTTGCACCAATGATTTTTGAACGTGATGGTTGGGGAAATGGGAACCTCGAGGCTTAGTACAGTCTTTGTTTGCTGTAGGCTCTGAATTATTTGTTGTAGAGAGAGTGGAAGAGTCTTTAGAAACAGATTTGCGAGGTAACTGCGTTTCAGGTATTGTGTTTGGTGGGGTGAATCATTCTAGAAGTTGTGAGCACGCTCCTACGATAAATGGGAACAATAAAAAAAACATCTAGTAAAACTGTTTATGTCTCTCTCAGGTGTGCATTACTTAATTCTTCAAATGTCAGTATGATTCTTTTTTCACGTGGCTCTCTAACAGAAAAATGAAATGTAGCCAAGATCTAGATAAAATAGCCTACATGCTTGGTACTGGACGTGAATTGATTTCCCTAATTGGTTGTTTGTTAGCGTAACCAAATATTTCTGTAATTTTACCCTCTCCTTAGCTTCATCCAACTGGTGAGTTCTTCTTTGTAATCTCATTTGGTTTTCTGGAGGAAGAGGGTATTACATCCTCACGTCATTTTGATATATGTTATGCGTATTTATGCTTTGTTTCTTATCTAAAAGAAAGAAAAGAAAATGTCATGAAGATAAGGGTTCAGACAATGGTGACCACCTATTTAAAATATTAACTAATCATTCAAATTTCTCGATGGGATCTTGTAGGGTTATGTGATTATCTAATGGAATTAGCCATAATATGTGTAAACAAATACAAGCCAGTGCAATTTTTGATATGTGGAATTTGAAAGCATATTTATAGCTCGGTTGCTTGCTTTACATGGCCATGGCCCCTCTACTGCCTGGGTATTATGAATACAAGTGATGAACTAGATGAAAGTTATGATGCTAATTTTTTTATTTTTGGCTTGAATTATGTATTATCTAGTTTTTCAATATGGAAATTCTTTCCAACAGGTGTATGCTATTTTATGAAATGATATGGCAAGTAGGTTACCTTTTCAAATTGGGCAACTGGTAGAGTCACGTTGCTTTCTCATTGGTTATCGTGGTGCTTGGTTCCGATGTAAGGTAGGAATCAAATTCTTACTCTAAAGGCTAACTATTGAAGCAGTTTGTTGACAATCTAAGACCACGAATCTGATTTACCCTTAAAATCTCTTTACATTCATATGTTCATATATTTTTAACCTTTAAAATCTTAATTTGCTTTGTATGGTTTATATCGGCCATAGTGATATGCTTGGATGAAATATTTGATTGTTTTGAGGAAGTTTTCAGCACTATTGTAGGGACAAATACCTAGGGTGTAGGAGACCTAGAATGTTAACTAGTATCTATGCAATATACAACATGTACATGGGATGTTTATTTAGTAAATTAAATACTAAAAATTGCATTGTTGAATAGGTAAAGTTGTATTCGTTTATACCTATTGACAAGTTTTTGGATTTTGGTTTTGTACATTGACATTCTGTAAGGTTAGGTTGGATTTGTTTCCCAATTGCTCCACGTATTTCATCTCTGTTGTTATCCTGTTTCTTACCTAAAAGATTATTTCTCAAGGTCAGATTTCAAAGTGATATTGAGATCAAATTTGAAAATTGTAGACAAACGTGGATTAATTTGCCTAGAGATTTTGGTGGCCCTTTCTAAAGAATGGAAACTGAAAGATAAAACTTCAAGACTAATTAGGGTAGGTTAACCTGTAAATCGTGGTTTAGAATGTGCTTTGGATAAGATGTATTAAGGCAAGTGCTTCTAAAACAATAATACAACCAAATGTATGTACTCAGTATAAGAGTATACGAAGTGAGATACCTTACCAAAGGAGGTGTTATCAATTAAAGAGAAGTTGAGGAAGGAGGTCTGCTTTCATTTGGGAGTTTGAGTAGTATGGAAATTAATAGAAAGAATATGGTTCTAATGAAAGATAAGATGATTGAAGAAGGATAACAGAAGATTCTTTGGATGGAATATATAGTATGTTTAGAAGTTCATGTTAAGGATTACTGAGAAGTTCATGGATTCTAGCACATAGAGACCTTATTATGATTGTTTTATGATCTTTTAACAGCTTTCCACAATGGTGAATACGCTCCATTTCTTTTCCTTTTATTGTTTATATTTTAGAGTAATATATCTACTAGCTTATAGGAGCTTTTTTGGTTAAGGAAAAGGATACTTAACTAGATTCAGGCCCTGAAGGCCCTAATGGATTAATGCCCGACAGCAAGAGTGAACATACCTTTTACCGAAGTATGTAAGATATTTCTGCTTTCATTAGCTAATTGGTTTGTAGGATTTACTTCATTATTTCTCTTTCTAATTTTGCCAAATAGTGAAGTATGACGATCAGTAACCAATGTGGATGGGATAGATGGGTCAAAAAGCTGAAAAATACTTTGTAGTTCCATCAACTCCGGTATTATTATTAGTATTTTTCAAATAAACGAGTGACAGTTTTGTGCTTTACAACAATAACAATGAACACTGATTTCCAGAGGCTTAGGCATTTTAATTGAAAATGCTGATGGATTGAACCTCTTGGTCGTCATGGGTAAACCTCCTTGGATCACCTACTTGAGATGCAAGATTTATTATCCAAGTTTTCAATACTATAGCATCTTGGAGCATGATTCCTTGTTTTGAATATCAAGCAAGCGTAAAAGGTTTGTAGAGGATTTCTGATAGACTCCAGAACAAGAAATATGTAAAGAATAAATGTGCTGGCGGTGAATTTAGCTCAGAAAAAGGGGGATACAGGCCAGGAATTCTGAGGGCTTAGTCTCTCCCTAGGCAAAAATGCCATATATAAACTCACTTAAAATTTACTTCGTTCTTTCCTCCTCTTCCTCAGGTATTAATTCTCTATAAAGCAATAGCAAACTCTCCAGCAACCCCTAATACATCAACTATCCAATGCCCTCCTTAAAACATCTAAATTTTTCCGTCTTACTGAATGCACTTGTTAGGCCCCCAATTATCCACACATATGCCAGGAGGGGTAGGGGAGGAAATTCACCATCTATGTAAGCGGTTAGTGGGGGAAAATGGGAGTTTTGTTTAATGTAAATATTAAGGGGTTAGTCGGTGTGTTAATCGGTGACTGTACTGTTCTTTTTGGCTGTAAATAAAAGTTTCCGAACTTGTGTCTTAACAGCCCTGCAACCTGTATATTGTAGTACTAGATAGATTTTGATCAATACCTGTTACAAAAGTTTCAGCTTCCCCTCAAGATATAAATAGAAGACTGAAATATCTTCTTCATGGATGGATCAAATAATCTCACTTGTGGTCAATTTTGTTGCCTAAGGGTCCACACAACGAGCAGAATTGGAGTGTGACTCAAGGAAAAGTATGTACCATTTTCATAATTGGTGGAGCACTAAAACTGAGCCTATATAGTACTTAGTCCACTTGCATGGTTGATTCAGTAATAAAACAGAGCTGACATAGTACATGATATGTGCTCTACACACTTGTTCAAGTGCATCAATCCATTGGACTAAGATAAAAACCTCTAGGTGTCATGTCCTGCTCCTTCATTTGGATCCTTGGAACCTTTAGTGTGAGAAGACTCGTGGAATAGTCATAGGTGATGTCGTGGGAAGTGGGAACAACAGTGTGGGTACTCGCCCTCTAGGATAATGTGGTCATTGGTTACTAAGATGAGAGGAAAGAATATAGGCGATTATTCTTGGGTATGAATTTTTCTACGAAGCAAGCATAGGAAGTTGTACATGAAAAATGAGTTTGCTTCATTACTAAGTTCATGGTTTGACTTTAATCATTATGGATGAGTACCAAGATCTAGTCCCAAACAGGCAGATTTAATTTCAATAGCAGATACAGTGGCAGTGAAATGACTCATTCTTTAGTAAAATTATATGAGTAAATGTTTGAACTAGAAGTGCTTGTACTATATGGCTTTCTTAATGATCCTGAAGTTCCAAAAAATTGCAACATAATGATCTCTGGAAACAATTGCAATAGTCAGTTCTCTCTCTCACACATTGCTGTTAGCCTCCATCTCATACTAAACATTATACCTTGATCAATTCCTAGTGTCATGAAGTAAGTATAGGAATGGAAAGCTATTTCTTCTTTGTTTCCCTTCCTTCTCTCAGTTTGTTAGATGCTATGTGGGGGAAGACTCTGATGTTTATTTTTGGAAAGACACTTGGGTGGGCAATAAACCTTTATTCATCTTATTCCCCGTTTCTATTTTCTCTCAGAGAAGTAGTTGCATTCGGTGACTCATGACTTCTGTGTTGCCTTCTTCTGACCTTGTTTCCTTGATTTCTCTTCGTTTTCGTCGACCTCTTTCCGATAGGGAGGCGATTGATGTGACAAACCTTCTATATATTCTTCGAGATCAGTTTATTTATTCTAGGAGGAGGGATGTTAGAGTTTGGTCCCCAATCCATCTAGGAGTTTCTCTCGGTCATTCCTATTTTCATTCTTTGTCCCTCTCTTTTGCTTCCCATGTTGCTTTCAAGGCTTCTATTTTTGCCCTGCTAAAATTCCTAAAAAGGTAAAATCTTTTGTTTGGCAAGTCTTGCTTGGGAAGGTTAACACTTTGGATCGTGTTCAAAGTAGGGGTGAGCATTGTAGACCGAAAAATTGATCCGACCAACCAAAACTGACCAAACCGACGTCAGTTGGTCGGTGGGCCTAAAAAGGCCCAAATCGACCGATATTCCTAGATTTAAAAAAAAAGGTAACATACAGGAGGGAAAGCTGCAGCCGCTGGCAGTTGGCACATCAGTCTGTTGAGTGCTGACGCTGACACATAAGGCATTTCTCATAGGTAATAATTACCTAGCCTATATAGGTAATAATTATTTATTTTTTTTAAAAAAAATCTTTTTATTGTTTCTTTTTTCTCACATTCAGCTTCAAATTTCTTCTTCCTTTCTCTCTCTTCTTTACTTTTTCCCCTCATCTTCTTTCTCTCTCTCTTTTTACTCTCTCTTTTCATTGTCTTTTTATCTTTCTTGGCCGAAAGGTCCGACCAACATTTTCGCCTCGCCGGAACCGCACCCTTTCTTCGTTGGAGCTTAACACCGTTATAGACCATCGCGTGTTTTTTTTTTTCTCTTTTCTCTCTTTCCTCTGGTTTCTCAATATCATTAACCTGTCGAAGCACATTATCAGATAGGTGAAGAATCATTGTGCTATATGCTATTTCCTCCATTTCAGCTTGCTTTTCTTTGGTTATATCTGCAGGCCAAGTTTCTGGTTTATCTAAAATTTTGCCCACTTTCTGTTGAACTAAAAGAGCTTTCAGCTTCTTTCTCTAAAGGCTAAAATCCCCTTTTCCATCAAACTTATCTAGTTCGAATTTTGTAGACATATTAGGAATTTTAATGGTTAGTTAATTTCTTCTTCCTTTCTCGCTCTCTTCTTTACTTTTTCCCCTCATATTCTTTCTCTTTCTCTCTTTTTACTCTCTCTTTTCATTGTCTTTTTATCTTTCTTGGCCGAAAGGTCCGACCAACATTTTCGCCTTGCCGGAACCGCACCCTTTCTTCGTCAGAGCTTAACACCGCTATAGACCATCGTGTGTTTTTTTTCTCCTTTCTTTCTTTCCTCTGGTTTTTCAATATCATTAACCTGTCAAAGCACATTATCAGATAGGTGAAGAATCATTGTGCTATATGCTATTTCCTCCATTTCAGCTTGCTTTTCTTTGGTTATATCTGTAGGCCAAGTTTATGGTTTATCCAAAATTTTACCCACTTTTTGTTGAACTAAAAGAGCTTTCAGCTTCTTTCTCCAAAGGCTAAAATCCCCTTTTCCATCAAACTTATCTAGTTCGAATTTTGTAGACATATTAGGAATTTTAACAGTCACTCAATCTCACTGATTTTTTTTTTCTTTTTAGCCCAAACACAATTTCAGATACACCCAACAAGTAACACAACCCAGCCAAACAGAAATTTTCAGATTAGATATCAAACCGACGAAAAACATACACTTACAGATTCACGGAATTAAGACACCCACTGCTGCTACTGCCTTAATCATCACTGCTCTGATACCATTTGTTGTGAAGAACTTCAAAAACCATGCTTTAAATCACAACACAATAGAAAATCACACCTAACAAATATCAATTTGCCAACTAAATCAAGCATAGAAAAATAAAGAAGAAGACACAAATATTTATAGTGGTTCGACCAATGAGGTCTACACCCACTGTGCAAGGCGAGATCAATCTTCTATTAACTCCAATCCAAGAACAAGAGTACAATCGAAAAAGAGAGAACTTCAAGCAACCCACAAATCTCTCACAGCCCAATAAAAAATATATAGAAGAAACACTCTCAGAAAGAGACAAATTTCTCTCTTAAAAACACCCACAAGCCACTTGCTTCAAAGAGAAAGAACACTGTTCTTCTGCATACATCAAAAGCTGTCGCTCCTTTTCCGCTTATGTACCACGAAGAAGTAGACCAAGAACCACGATTCTCCACTCTCGGTAAAAAACTATAACACAGGTTAATGATGGGCTAAATTAATTGTGGGCTAGATTTTGGGTTTTGTACAATATAGAAACACAAGCCCAATATTAAATTTATACTGGATATGGCTTGTGTCACATTAGTCAACATTGGTCTTGTGCTTTTGGATTGGATTCCCTTTTTGTAATTTCCAAACTCTGGTTTCTCTTGGTTGTTTTTTGTATGTCCCTGTATTCTTTCATTTGTTCAATGAAAGTTCAGTTTCTTAAAAAAAACAAAAAAGAAAGAGTAAGTATAGGAATGAAATATGTATAATGCTATAGAACTAATATATATCTCTCCTTCAGCATCAGAGCTCTAGAACTTTATCTAAAAATCTCTCTCTCTCTCCCTCCTCCCCTCCCCTATTTATTTTTTACTCAAACCAATGCTTAACTCTAACAATTCCCAATTATCTTGGCTAGCAACAAAAAAATTCCTTTGTTAACTAACACATCCCCATCCCCCGCAACAAAAAAATTCCTTTGTTAACTAACACATCCCCCACCCCCCATCACATCACAATGTATTTTAGTTTTAGAGGCCTATCAATTTCATGGTATTATGTATATTACTAGGTTCTAGACCCCTAAGCCATCTGAGGGTTTCTTTTGTGCCTCTTTTTTCCATTCTCTTTCCTTTCCCCACCCTCCTTTGGGAGCCTCCATTTTCTCCTCCTTGTGGAAGGTTAAAATTCCCAAGAAAGTGAAGTTCTTTGCCTGGGAAGTCTTACATGGTCGGGTGAATACTCAGGATCGAATCCAAAGGTTCTCTTTCTTCGTGTTGCGGCCGCAGTGGTGTGTCCTTTGTAGGAGGTAGGAGGAACAGGAGGAAGACCTTAACCACATGCTTTGGGATTGTTCGTTCGCTAACTCTATTGGGAGCCAGTTCTTCAGGACTTTTGGGGTTGCTTGGACTCGTAACAGTTATTGCTCCTCTATTTTCAAGGAAGTTCTTTGGCATCCCCTTTTTGTGACAAAGGGAGAATCCTTTGGCAGTCTTGTTTTTTTGCTATCTTGTGGGGTATTTGGCTCAAGAGAAACAATAAATTTTTTAGAGGGGTGGAGAAATCCACGAGTGAGCTGTGGGAGACGATTAGATTTAATACGTCTCTGTGGGCCTCGGTTTCTAAGCTTTTTTATAATTATCACCTAGGTTTTATTCTTTTGGATTGGGACCCGTTGTAGTTTGGCGGGTGTTCTTGGTTGAGCTTTTTTTTTTGTATGCCCTCTTGTATTCTTTCATTTTATTCTCAATGAAAGCGTAGTTTCTTATAAAAAAAATAATAAATTCATGGTATTATGAGACATAAGAAAAACATCGAAATGAGTTACAAGCGGTTTATCATATATGGATCTAGCAAAGCAAAGTGGGTTCTGGTCTAATCCAAGTAATTTACTTCTTTAGTGAACCTGCTGATATAAGTGAACTTTGTTTCTAGAAGTTCTTCTAGGGATTGGTCTTGGAATAAAAAACATATCTTTGGGCTAGTTTCTGTTATCAGGTACTAAATGCAATTTTTTTCTTAATTGCTTGTACATTTTCAACCAGATTAAGGACATTGGCTGGAGAATGGGGAGTCTATCTTATGAATTGGAATTTGTTGACTTTCCTGATGAAGGTATGTACTTATCTTTATTTTATTTTATTTTATTTTATATCCGTGAGTGTCCGTGCCAGCTTACGCGCACCTCGACTAATCTCACGGGACAACCGCCTGACCCTACTACATTTGGTTGCCAAGGAAACTTGTAGGATATTAAATATCCTAGATAGGTGGCCACTATGGATTGAACCCATTCCCTCTAAGCCCTTTATTTTTTCTATGGCCCTTATTGACCATTAGGGCCAACCCATGATGGTTTGTACTTATCTTTATTAATTGTCCTAGGCCGTCCCTTTCTTACTCAAAGCCTTCTAGAATTTTCATGGAATATGAGTGTTTGTCATTCATTCATTTTACTGCTTTGAGATCAAGTGAATGATATTTCGATGAAAAGTCCCCTTACTCTGACTATGCTTGTCATAATAGAGGACACGTTAGTGATTGATAACAAATGCATAACTAATTTTGCCAAATCAACGTGGAAAAAATTTTCGTGTTCTTTTAAGCTCCAAATGTTAAGATCACAAATACCTGATGAGACTACTTAGTTTTAAAAATTGGAAGAATGAGATATATTTTTGGTGTATTGAGAACCATTGTAGAGGAAACTGCCCTTAGACTAACAATTTGAGTTAACTGGGAACTGCTTTGAGAATTCCATGTCTTTTAGTCGTATGGTTTAACAGTGGTGGGTTTCTGTTCAGTACTTGAATGTTAAGCTCTTCTTTCTCAATGACGAAGCCTTCTATTTCTTTTTTTCTTTCAGAACCGAGATGTATATTCAGAACTTGGTGGTAAAAAACTTGTGGAATACTTACCAGCAGTAGGTCAAAATTGATTTTGAACCCACTTTCTTTTGGTTGAGTCTGGAAGCCTTCGTTATGCCTGTGGCAGAAATTATTTTTACAATAAATATATAGTTGCAGTCATGAAATTTATTGGATTTCAGTAGTTAGGACAGTACTATATTCACTGTTAGAACTTGTCTCTGATTTCAGAAGTAATATGGACAAAGCCATTTCAAAAACCACCTGCAGCCTTTGGTATCCCATCAACTGGGCCAAAAGGGCAGTTGATGGTCCGTCCTCAGTTTCCACAAGTATATCGTGAAAAACAATTATCTGATGTTAGTACCAATTCTCAGCTAGAGGTGACTGTCGTTGTGAATGATGTCTGGAAGATTGGGGATTTAGTTGATTGGTGGAAGGATAACTGTTATTGGTCTGGCAAAATAATTGCCATATTGGGGGACGAGGAGGTTAAGGTACTTTTATTTACCTACTAGACTTTCAACTGTGTTCAATGATAACTTACTTCTTACTTATTTCTTATTAACTTATTCATGGCTGATGTAGTTCAATTACTAACCAATTTCTCAGGTTTTATTTGTGACTAAAGATGTCTTTTTTTTCCCCAAATATATTTATAGCTCAGTTGTTGAAGAGATATATCTTAGCTACCTTGTCTATGTGTACTAGTTAGTGATGAATAATATTTACAGTATGTTATTATATGATCAGATATAACAAGTCTGACCGACTGTTTGATTTGTTTCCACTGTCTTATTATCATGTGTGACTTTATTCATTAGTTTTAACACACAACAACATATAGTACTTTTAAAGGAACGACTAATTATTTTTCTTTTGTATTATCCTGTTCTGTAGGTTGAGCTGCTCCCACCACCATTTGGTGAAGGATTGGCTTATCATGCCTCCTCCAAGGATTTGCGGCCAACTTTAGACTGGTCTCCAGAATCTGGTTGGATGGTCCCTAATATAAAGGTGCCTTTCTTTCGACTGTTTTATCCCCTTGTATTCTTTCATTTTTTCTCAATGAAAGCAGGTTTTTCTATCAATTTTTTTTTTTGTACCCGTTGGTTAGAAACTAGGGCTTGTTTTCGAACCTTTGGGTTGTAAACTTAATAGAAGAAAGCTTGTTTTGTCTCTGGAATCTTGCATTGAGGCATGCTATTAGTGTGTTTTGGAGAAACTTCATAAAACAAATGTTTCGTTAAACAAAATCAATTTTTCTACAAGCACCTTTGAAAAAACTTAATAATTTAAAGCGTGTTGAGTACTTATGGAATGATTTTAGAGGATCAAAAGTGTTTTTTGAAAAATCTTAATAAATAAAAAAATGCTTTAAAAATTGGATTAGTTTAAAATCTATTTTTGAAGAAATACTTAAAGAGATAGATTATTAAAAATTACTTTAAAGTGATTAACCGAAAAACATATTTATAATTAATATAATCACTTTAAGTTTTACTTAAACTAGAAGGTATTCCAAACAGATCCCAAATCTTGAGTTAGTTAGTTGGAACTAAGACCTTCCAGTCCTTTGATTTGAACACAGTAAAAAGGCCGATTTGGCCCGTATGTCAATTCTGTTGTACTTCGCATCTGTATTGAAATAAGTTCAATTTTAACATCTTTACATTTCCCTCTGAGACATCATTCAGATATATTGGTCTTTTTTGTTGTCGGTCTCTCAGTACTAAGGTACTTATAACTCCTTTGTCGTTATAGGAGAATGGAAGTACTCAATGTGCTCGGGTGCTTAACAACGGAAGTGTAGGTAAGAACCGCATTAACAATATAAATCACTTCAAATAATGTATGAATTATTATAATTTACAGTCAATGCCCACTTGTTTGTAAATATAGAAATTGTTTCTTCCGAGAACTATAAGCACTTTTATTTTATTTATTTATGTTGTGGACTTTATCAGTATGGTTCCTTGGTGGTGCTTTACAGACTTGAGAACCCAGAACGTAAGTCAAGGAAATGGCAGTGAAGCCCCAGCGGGAAAATCAAATGCATCATTATCTTTACAGACCGGTTCAGCGCAGCCTGCTCATGAGCCAGCAAGAAAGTTGAAGCGACTCCACAGCAACACGACATCGAAAGAGAAACAGGAGCACACACCAAAAGTACGTGTAAGTACAGTGGCCAAGAAAACAAGTACGTCGGAGTATAACTCAACTTCACCTGCTCAAGAAGGAGACGCATCAACAGAAATTCGAGGAACACGAACTGATGCAGACGGATGTAGTGATGTGACATCTGTAAAGAAGATGGTACCCCATGTGAGTTTGAATTCCATGCACCATGGTTCATTAGAAGATGCAATTTTGGACTTGGAAGAGCTGATAAACAGGATTAAATGGATCAAAGGCATTTTGGAGGGTGGAATTGCTCAGCCAAATGCTTCAGGATCTTCATGGAAATTTGTGGAACACCGACCCTCATCTATACCAAAATGAAGAACAATACTTAGCTGCATATCGGTATGTAGGGATGTTCCTACATACCTCATTAAAATCTTGGCAACCAAGAAAGAGGAAAGTGGAAAATGAGAACTTTTTTTATCTCTCCTAGTTGTCAGCATTTTAATGGTGGTATATTGTGTAGGAAGATTTCTAAATACCGATATGCGGTTAAGTATTTTTTCAAAATGAAAGCATGATAAGGAAGATATTTCTTTCTTTTTGTAATAGTCTTTGACATGAACTCTGTGTTGATTGAATGGTTTTGAAAAGGTAGGCTTAACTCGAGGAAAACAAAAGTCTTTGGGATATTTACAAACAACTATCTTTGTGATCTCACTTAGGGTGATCATCGGTCAGTTGGCGTTGGTTTTAGGCTCAAACCGATGTCGACCACCTACATGTCGGTTTTTGTCGGTTTGAGAGTGGTTGGTTACACCAACCGATCGATCATATTGGCGGTTAGTCAGTTATGGTCGGTTTCAAGATTCTGGTGAAGTGAAGAAGAAGATAAAAAAAGAAAAGGAAAAAGAAAGAAGAAGGAAGGAAAAAAAATGGGGATGAAAGCTCGGTTTCAAGAATTTAGCAAAGTAAAGGAAGAAGAAGATAACAGAAAAGTAAAGGGAAATAATGAAAAAACGCGGAGAATAAAGGAAGAAGATAAAAAAAATGAAAAAGTGAAAACAAAAGAAAAAAAAATAAAGAAAGAAGATGAGGAAGAGAAGGAAAAAAGTGAAGGAAAAAGGAAGAAGATGAAAAGAGAGAGGAGAAATGAGGGAAGGAGACATGCCTTGAGACTTGAGAGATTAAAAAAAAATATATTTTTTTGTCTTAAATGCTTTCCCTATGACTAATGAAGGTGCTGCACAGTGCATAGCAGCTAACAGTATCATACCGTACACGCAATCGAGGCATTTATTGTTTTATTTTGTTTTTTCTTAAAAAAAAAAATCGATTAGTTCAGTCTATTCTCGCCATTTTGGACAAGTCAACCGATTGACAAACCGGTTTTACTCTTAGGTAAAACTGAGTCCAATCAAGATTATAAGAAAACCGACCGATTGACGTCGACTTGGTCGGCTTAGTTTTTCGATTTTTCTTGCTCACCCCTAATCTCACTAAAATGTGGTGTGTCTCTCATTTACCAACTAAAAGTACACTTGAAAATTGTACATTTGAATATAATACTTTGCGATAATCGTGAATCATAATTTTATTAAAAAGAAAAAAAGTGTAAATCATAACTGATAAAGTCACATTTAATTTTTTTTTTTAAAGGAAATTATGTTTTGAACTCTATGAAACACATACAATGAACTTGATATTAAATTACATTGTGTAAATGCCTCTCATGTATATAAAAGAAGTTAGGAGGTAAAATTTTCTCTTTAAAAAATTTCTATCTTCATCAAGTAACTTAAGAGAAAAATAATGTAAAGTCTAATCACCGATCCGTGATTGTTTAATATATATTCATTTAGTCAACTCACCATTAATATGATTTATAAAATACTTGTAATAAATTTTAAGAATTTAAACACTAAAATTAATGTTTAAATTTCAACCCAGAAAAAGAAAAAGAAAAAGAAAAGGTTATAAAAACATATGATCCCTATGTTTCATTGATTAAACAAATGAATTTCTGAAATTTTTGTAACGATTTAGTTTCTTATTTTCATATTGGAAATTTGAAATAGTTTAGTCTTTGAATTAGATAGGTAACAAACAATTTAGTCTATATTGTAAAAAAATCCTATCAAAATAATGATTTAGTCGTGTAGTTTACAAACACATTCACTTCTCATTATTTAAACAATCTATACAAGAAATTGCATTAAATCTTAATTAAATTGTTGTAAATTTTAAATTATAAGGATTAATTTACTATATACTAAAGTTTAAGTACTAAATTATTACTCTTTAAAAAAAATATACTAAATTATGACTAATTTGAAAGTATAAAGTTTAAACCATTGGAAATTAAAGTTGGAAAAATAACTCATTCATTATTTCTATGAAATTAGATAGTTCAAAAGTATTATTTAGCTATGTGAATCCAAATTTTAAGAATAAAATTGCAATTCATCCATAATAAAATTGTAATATCAAACTCTTACTAGTTTTGAAATTTGCGAGTGTAGCTCGAGCTTGCAATTGAAAATAATTAGTCGAGATGGTCGAAATATTTTTGCTTTATTTCCAATTTTCAGTCATTATCAAACCATTGAGTGAAATAGCAACAAAAATACCCCCGATTTTTTTTTCTTTTTCTTCTTTCCTCTTTTTCTCTTCTTTATTCTTCCCTACATTTGCTTCACTGGATTTTTTTTTTAAAAAAAAAAAAAAAAGAAAGGGGAGGGAATGATGGAGGGGAGGAGGCGCTGGAAACGGAGGAGGGAGGTCCCTCCTCCTTTTTTTTTTTTTTTTTTTTTTTTTTTTTTTTTTTTAAATCAGTGAAGAAAGAAAGAGAAAAATAAAGAAGAGAAAAAGAGGAAAGAAGAGAAAAGAAAAAAAAAAAAAAAGGTCGCCGGCGGTGGTCGCCGGTCGCCGGTCGCCGGACATAGGAAGAAGAAGAAGGAGGAAGGAGAAGGTGGAGAAGATGAAAAAGAAGAAGAAGAAGAAGGGAGAGAAAGGAAATGGAGAAAGAATAAAAATAATAATTAAATATTAATATTTTATTTTTTTAATATTTTTTATTTTAAAAAATAAAATATATAATTTTTTATATTAAAATAATAGTGCCACGTCAGCAATTGTTAAAAGTTAACAGAAAATTTGACGGCAGGGACCAAAGTGCTCCTTATCTCAAACTTCGGGGGTATTTTTGTTGAGTTTGAAAACTCAGGGACCAAAGTGTCACTTAACCCAAACCTCAGGGACCAAATGTGTATTTTTCCCTATTTTTTATTATATGAGTATTATTGATGTTGATGGTCAAATGTGGTCAAAGGAAGTCACCTGACCTTCACGTACCACCAACGGTAAATTTGTAGATGAGGAGGAAGACGTGGTCTGCAAAATAGTAAATCTACACACTGGTGTGGTGCTAGCCACACCGCCTCCGATGCTTAAGTCAGAAGGGAGAGCTAGAGAGTAAGAGGAGAAGTCGGATTCAGGATCCCTTCTTTTGTGGCGAAGAGGGGTATAAATATCTACTCATCCTCCTAGGGCTTTTAGGAGTTCGGAGGCGTTTCAGGATGAACCAAACCAGGGCGGCCAGAGGTGGTAGGGGATCGGACGGAGCCAGAAGAACTCGGTGCGGGCCGAGGGTCGGCCTCGGCTCGACCACTGCCAAGGCCGAGGCCGACCATGGGGTTGGGCCAGTCGATTTCACCTTTAGGGTCCATCTCCCAGTCCTATTTTCGCCTGGTTGTCCTCGTCAGCTCCTTGTACACTGGAGTAGTCTAAAATCACCTATAACAATTGAATTCAGATAAATTGAGTGAATACACGTGTATTCATTCACGTGTTTATAATCACATGAGTGAATTCACTTGTATTACTGAATACACATGAGTGAATTGTGAAAGAGAATAAATAAATAAATAAATAAAGAGAATACACATGTGAATTGAAGTAAAAAGAATAAATAAATAAATAATCACATGAGTGAATTCACTTGTTTGCAACTTCATGGGAAGCTATTTCACTCAATGGTTTGATAATGACTGAAAATTGGAAATAAAGCAAAAATATTTCGACCACTAATTATTTTCAATTGCGAGCTCGAGCTACACTCGCAAATTTCAAAAGCTAGTAAGAGAATATTACAATTTTATTATGGATGAATTGCAATTTTATTCCAATTCAAAAAAAAAAAAAAAAAAGAATTGCAATTTTATTCTTAAAATTTGGATTCACATATCTAAATAATACTTTTGAACTATCTAATTTCATTGAAGCAATAAATGAGTTATTTTTCCAACTTTAATTTCCAATGGTTTAAACTTTATACTTTTAAATAAGTAACAATTTAGTAAATTTTTTTTTACAATAAGTAACAATTTAGTAATTAAACTTTTGTATATAGTAAATTAATCTTTACTATTTAAAATTTACTACAATTTAGTTAAGATTGAATGAAATTTCTTATATAGATCATTCAAATAATAAGAAGTGAAATGTGTTTGTAAATTACCCGACTAAATCATTAATTTTGATGAGATTCTTTACAATATAGACTAATTATCTATCTAATTTAGAGACTAAGGGCTTGTTTGATAACGTTCTTATTTGTTGTTTTTTTGCTCATGTTTCTTGCTCATGTTTCTCATTTTTCTAGAAACATACATGTTTGGTAACTTTTTTTTTTAGTTTCTAGAAACATTTCCAAAAAAGAACCAAAATTTGAGAAACCACAAAAAGTAGTTTCTCAATTTCTTTTAATCATATCTTTCATGCATGTATCTATCTCTCCTTCCTACACTCATGGCTTCTCTTCCTTTCCTCATATTTCTCTGTATTTTTTTTACCACTTTTTTTTTTCTTCGCTTTTCCATTATTTCTCTATCTTTCCTTTTTATTTTTTATTTTTCCGTTATTTCTTTCTCTTTCCTTTTTTTTAATCGTTTTTTCTCTTTTTATTAATGAGTTTTTAGTTATTTTTTTTTATTTAAATCTCTATCATTTTTCGTTAATTTTTATAGGATTTTAATTTTATTAAATAAATTAATTAATAAGATATTTTACTTTTGCTATTAATTGCAGAAAAATATATATTTTTTCTTTCCCCCTCTCTAATCTTATGTGTCAGAATCATTGACTAATGAGAAATACATTCACTTTTAAAGAAAAAATAAAAATAAATTTTATTATTCAATTCAAGAAATGTGGGTATATAAGCTCGATTGTCTAACCTTAAATAAATTTCTCACTACCACAAACTTACAAAAAATATATATCGATAGCATGTTGCGTAATTGTAACGCCCGTAATTTGAGATTAATTTCAATTTCCTAAATTGGAATTAATTTGGAATTTAGAGGGAAAAAGTTCAAATTATTGAAAGATTTGTATGTGGTGGGAAAATAAGATTCATTTTATGGTCCTTGGCCCAATTCCTTTAAGTAATAGGTTGCAAGGGGGCAATTTTGTAAATAACTACATGATGGAGTTAACCCTAAGCCATTCCTTTTTGTATTTAAGCTACACGCAGCCCGAGGGAAGCTTATTTTTTGAACCCCAACATCTTCTTCCCCACGTGATTGCAGCCGCCGAAGTCTTCTTCTCCAAAAAGTAGCCGCACAGCAGCCATTCTCGAGTTTCTTCCCTCTCCACAACCCACAACCGGCGACCACTTCCCTCTCTCTCACCTCCGGCGAGCTCCTCCGGCAAGCAATCGGGCGGCGCGGCGGCGCGCGGGGGCAGCAGCGTTCGTGGTCGTCTCTTCCGGTTGTGCGGCGTGTAGCAGTAGCTTCCGGCGTGTTCTCCCTGCTCCGTCGACGGCAACGTGCAGGAGGGTTGGTGCGGCGGTTCTGGAGGTGTTCCGACAGCTGAGCAGCAAGGGTGCGGCGGTGCTGAAGGTGCTCCGGCGAGCTTCGTGGCGGCGTATCAGTAGCGTTTGGGCGTGTTCATTGAGTTTCAGGCGATTTTCATATTGGGTTATTAGCGTATTGGTGATTCCATTGGAGGATTGGAGTCGATTGGAGACCGCGGGCAGCAAGCGTTATTCTAGTTTGAGTCCTTGGTCTTAAGGAATCATTTTAGTGTTGTTTAAAGACTATTAAGCCAAGTAAGTGAACTTGCTGTTGAATTTTTTAATTGGGTGCATGCGTGCGATTTTCTAAAATTATCGTGTTTAGAATAATTGATTTTCTATAATATTCGTGTTTATGAGTAGCTCCTGAAATTATTATTATAGTCTATAAGCATGAGAATTATGCATAAGAAGTTTATATTTTTCATTATGCATGAGTTCATGAAAATTATTATTTGCTGTTTAAAATAGTTGAGTTGGTGGTCTCTTTAGTTTAAATTATTTATAAGTGTAATCTAGCGTGCATGAAATTGATGTACGTTCAGAGATGCCTACAAAGGACTTAGGGACATGAAATTGATGTACCTAAGTCGAGGGTTGTGAAATTGACGCCCTCGAGGTTTCGTGAAATTGACGGCCTCTGTAGGAGACATATGAAATTGATGTGTCTAGAATATGTATGAAAGTGATGCATATTCTCTCTCATTAGAAGTACACATGAAATTGATGTGTTTTAGGTTATGCATGAAATTGATGTATATCCTAAGTTTGCAAATAAAGTTTAGAGTCACCAAAATTGTATTTGATGTTATTTTTAAAATGTTTTGAAAGCGTGACCCAATCTCAATAGTAGGGTCTCTTACTGAGTATTTAAAATACTCATTCTTTTCAAAAATATTTTTTTTCAGGTAAGGACAAGGGCAGATGAAAGGCGAATGATGAGAAATCGATAGATGGCCATGGAAGGACTCGAGTTCATGATTTATTTTTATTCCGCGTTAAGAACCATGTTTTACTTTTGAAAATTGTTTTAAGAAGATTTTTAGAGGCCTTGTGCATTTATGTTTTAGAAATTATATAAGCTCGTTTAAAATCTTTGAAATAAGGGATCCCGAATAAAAGTTTTGCTTTAAAGATTTGTTTAAATTAGTGTGTTTGATCCAAATTATTTTCATTTAAAAATGCCTCCAAAGCATGCATTGTCGTAACGGTCCCTTTAAGACTTATTAAGAAGTCGGGTCGTTACAGTTGGTATCAGAGCCCAGTTAATGGTTCTGTAGACTGCTTACATCGTAAGCTTATGAGTCCCCATGGCTAAATAACAAGATTCTCATCATCGCCAGGTATGCCCTTGTAGTAGATTGAGTTTTAAAATTTTCAAGCTTATGTGATTATTATTCCATGCATGAATTTCTCTTGTCATTTAGTTTCCGGTTAAGGTGTTGATTAGCCTTAGTATGGGTGTAGAAACTTGAAGTATGCCTCCACGTGGACAAGGTCGAGGACGTGGACGCGGACGTGGTCGCGGTAGGGGTGGCAGAGGTCTGGCACTCCCGGAGCAAGTAGATCCCCCTATGGATCAGTACGAGGAAGATCTCCCTAATGAGCAAGCTCCTGCACCTCCGGCACCAGCGCAAACTGTCACTTTGACTTTAGAGGCTCTTCAGGCGCTTCTAAATAATGTTGCTGCCAATCAGGCGCCCCAAGTGAACCAAAATGAGAATCAGGGTCAGGTAGGCTCTACTGCGGGAGCTCGGTGTCTTAAGGATTTTAAGAAATATGACCCACCGACGTTTAGCGGAAAGACTGTGGATCCCACAGAGGCCGAAGCTTGGACTGCCAAAATTGAAGAGATTTTTCGTTATATGGGATGCCCTGAGGCACAACAGGTGCCGTGCGCGGTTTTTGTGCTAAGGGATGATGCTCTGTTGTGGTGGAGATCGGCTGAGAGATCCATCGATGTGAGTTCTGGTCCGGTCACTTGGTTGCAGTTCAAGGAGGCGTTCTTCCAGAAATATTACTCGGCCATCATCAGTTACAGGAAGGAGAGAGAATTCCTAACCTTGTCGCAAGGGGGAAAGTCAGTGGAAGAGTACGAGTTGGAATTCACCCGACTGTCCCGATTCGCTCCTGAAGCGGTGGATACGGAGGCAAAGAAGACAAAGAGGTTCATCGCTGGCCTCAGAGACGACGTACAGAGGGTTGTTGGAGCCCTTGGCCCAGCGGACTACGCAGCGGCCCTTCGAGCGGCCACCTTCATGGGCATGCCAACTGTTAATGCAACTCCAGTAGCCAAGGAGTCGGAGCTCAACACAGGACAGAAGAGGAAACACGAGCAGACAACTACCAACCTCCAGCGATCTCAACCCTCATCCGAAGGTTCTAGACAGAAAACTCAGCATGACAAACAAGAGGGCAATGGAGGTGACAAACCCAAATGCAACACTTGTGGAAGACATCATTGGGGTCAGTGCTTGGCGAGGAAAGGTGTGTGTTTCAAATGTCACCAGGAAGGGCATATGGCTAATAACTGCCCTCAGAAGAAAACAGGAGGCTCGTGAAGAGAGACCTTTGAAGAAAGACCTTAGTAGTTACTCTTATTTTATTTGCTTTATTTTGTCAAAGATGAGACTCTAGTCATTGCTTTCATTGTTTTAGCTTGTTTGGTTTTTGTTGTTTTTAGGTATTCAGTTTGAACCTTGGGATAGTGGATATTTTCCCTATCCTCCATTGCATTTGATTGTTAGTCATGAGATGATTAAAGTATGTTTGAATTAAGAATCCTTTCTTCTTCTAACAGTAGCTTGTGATTTATAGCATTATGTTCCCAAAAATTTTGGAGCATTCAGCTAGTATTGAGATAAAAGTTTAAGTAATGGTCCAAAGTTAAGTATAAAACTTGGAGCATTACATTTACACAGTTTAGTTCACTCCTTCGGAGTATTCGTGCTTACTTTTTATTAAGTGGGCTCAGTTTGATTTGAAAGAGATAAGAATCAAGTATCTAGAACTCTTCCAGGACCAACAACTTTCGAGGACGAAAGTTCTTAAGGAGGGAAGGTTGTAACGCCCGTAATTTGAGATTAATTTCAATTTCCTAAATTGGAATTAATTTGGAATTTAGAGGGAAAAAGTTCAAATTATTGAAAGATTTGTATGTGGTGGGAAAATAAGATTCATTTTATGGTCCTTGGCCCAATTCCTTTAAGTAATAGGTTGCAAGGGGGCAATTTTGTAAATAACTACATGATGGAGTTAACCCTAAGCCATTCCTTTTTGTATTTAAGCTACACGCAGCCCGAGGGAAGCTTATTTTTTGAACCCCAACATCTTCTTCCCCACGTGATTGCAGCCGCCGAAGTCTTCTTCTCCAAAAAGTAGCCGCACAGCAGCCATTCTCGAGTTTCTTCCCTCTCCACAACCCACAACCGGCGACCACTTCCCTCTCTCTCACCTCCGGCGAGCTCCTCCGGCAAGCAATCGGGCGGCGCGGCGGCGCGCGGGGGCAGCAGCGTTCGTGGTCGTCTCTTCCGGTTGTGCGGCGTGTAGCAGTAGCTTCCGGCGTGTTCTCCCTGCTCCGTCGACGGCAACGTGCAGGAGGGTTGGTGCGGCGGTTCTGGAGGTGTTCCGACAGCTGAGCAGCAAGGGTGCGGCGGTGCTGAAGGTGCTCCGGCGAGCTTCGTGGCGGCGTATCAGTAGCGTTTGGGCGTGTTCATTGAGTTTCAGGCGATTTTCATATTGGGTTATTAGCGTATTGGTGATTCCATTGGAGGATTGGAGTCGATTGGAGACCGCGGGCAGCAAGCGTTATTCTAGTTTGAGTCCTTGGTCTTAAGGAATCATTTTAGTGTTGTTTAAAGACTATTAAGCCAAGTAAGTGAACTTGCTGTTGAATTTTTTAATTGGGTGCATGCGTGCGATTTTCTAAAATTATCGTGTTTAGAATAATTGATTTTCTATAATATTCGTGTTTATGAGTAGCTCCTGAAATTATTATTATAGTCTATAAGCATGAGAATTATGCATAAGAAGTTTATATTTTTCATTATGCATGAGTTCATGAAAATTATTATTTGCTGTTTAAAATAGTTGAGTTGGTGGTCTCTTTAGTTTAAATTATTTATAAGTGTAATCTAGCGTGCATGAAATTGATGTACGTTCAGAGATGCCTACAAAGGACTTAGGGACATGAAATTGATGTACCTAAGTCGAGGGTTGTGAAATTGACGCCCTCGAGGTTTCGTGAAATTGACGGCCTCTGTAGGAGACATATGAAATTGATGTGTCTAGAATATGTATGAAAGTGATGCATATTCTCTCTCATTAGAAGTACACATGAAATTGATGTGTTTTAGGTTATGCATGAAATTGATGTATATCCTAAGTTTGCAAATAAAGTTTAGAGTCACCAAAATTGTATTTGATGTTATTTTTAAAATGTTTTGAAAGCGTGACCCAATCTCAATAGTAGGGTCTCTTACTGAGTATTTAAAATACTCATTCTTTTCAAAAATATTTTTTTTCAGGTAAGGACAAGGGCAGATGAAAGGCGAATGATGAGAAATCGATAGATGGCCATGGAAGGACTCGAGTTCATGATTTATTTTTATTCCGCGTTAAGAACCATGTTTTACTTTTGAAAATTGTTTTAAGAAGATTTTTAGAGGCCTTGTGCATTTATGTTTTAGAAATTATATAAGCTCGTTTAAAATCTTTGAAATAAGGGATCCCGAATAAAAGTTTTGCTTTAAAGATTTGTTTAAATTAGTGTGTTTGATCCAAATTATTTTCATTTAAAAATGCCTCCAAAGCATGCATTGTCGTAACGGTCCCTTTAAGACTTATTAAGAAGTCGGGTCGTTACAGTAATAAATAATGATTGTTGAAAATTTACAAAGTTTGTGAACAACAAATCAATCTAATTGAACTAACCTATGTGAGTGAACATTGTTAAAGATAAATTGGTTGGAGTGATAAATGATATTGCAAATCAAATTTGAACATTTGAAGGATAAAATGTTTATAATTTTTTTTTTATTTTGTGTTTGGGCTGAATAAACACTATAAACTCTATATATATATATATATATATAATTTTACTTTAACTAAAAAACAAGAAACATTATAAACTCTATATTAAATGTATTAAATTTTACTTTAACTAAAAAACAAGAAACATGGAAGGAGAAATGAGAACGTTAACGAGCCCTAAACTATTGGAAATTTGAAGTAAGAGACTAAATGTTACAAAAATTCAAGAATTTATTTGTTTATTCAATGAAACATAGGGATCACAAATGTTTTTATAACTTTTCTTCTTGATTTTTTTTTAGTACATTAGTATTTGAGGTGAGGAGATTCAAACATTTGACCATGCCAATTACTGCTGTGCTAAGTTCGTTTTGGTGTTTAAAATTTTAAAACTTATAATAAGCAATTTATAAAACATATTAGGAGCCGTTTGGTGCGCCGGAATTGAATGAGTTTGGAATGGAATGGAATGGAATCTGATGCCCATGGGAATATTTTGTTGGAATCATGATTCCCATGCCTGTGTTTGGTGCATTGGATTTGAATTGGAATTAATGGAGAGAGAAATAGTGGGACCCACCAAAATTATAAGTAAAATAGAAAAAAATGGTGGGTCCCATCAAAATTATAAAGAAAAATGGGGAGAGAAATAGTGGGACCCACCAAAATGAATATATAGTAAAACAACTTTGAATTGGTGATTAGACTTTATATTATTTTTCCCAAGCCTCAGAGACCAGCAATATATTTTTTCCTAAAATTTTTTAAAGAGACAAAATTTTAACTCCTATCTTCTTTTGTATACATGAGAGGCCGTAATTTAATATCAAGTCTATTGCACATGTTTCATAGAGTTCAAAACATAATTTTCTTTAGGGGTGTAAAAAGTTCGTGTCGGGTCGGTTGTACAAACGAACCGACCCGACTAGACTCGAACCGATTGGATCGGGTCACCTTCTTTTGATTGAATAAGAATCCCAAACTCACGTTGCAACACCGAAAATCATGAATGGGTCTGCACATTTGTGAGAGGTACTGCAACTTTACTCTTGCTAATCGCAGATGGAGTCGTCGACGACTTCATGGATCCGGAAGTGAAACTGTGAGAGGGGCCTGTTCACGGATCTGGAAGTGAGACTGTGAGGGAGGGGCTTGTTCACGAATCTGGAAGTTAGACTGTGAGAGAGGGGCTTGCTTCACGGATCTGGAAGTGAGAGAGGGAGAGAAATAAAGAGAGTATCAGGAAGGAGAATGAGAAACTGAGAGGAACAAATATCCAAGCCCGCTCATTGTCGCTGCTTGCCGTTGTCGATCACTTCACTTACCGGAGGAGACGCGGTTCGGGTGGAGGAGACAACGATTGAGTAAACGTGAGAAAGAGTCTTCAAGTGCGACTGAGTAAACGTGAAGAATGGTGACTGACAGACAGAGAATAAGAAGATGGAGGAGGGAAAGAGCCACGATGGAGGATGGACTACCTAAACTAAACCCTAAATTTTCTATTCATACTGAAAGTTGAGAATCGAACTGAATCGAGTCAGTTCGGTTCGGTTTTCTTCATCGTCTAAAAAAAAATTTCTTTCTCATCTGTATTTTTATATAAATCATAGATTATAGATAATATCTTCGTACCGGTAACGAATCTCTAAACTACTAATGAAATATTATTTAACAAATATATGTATGGTTCATTTTTTTTGGAGGTATAATGTACTAAATTTTTACTTAAAAAAAAAAACTCTTATTTCATATATATTGTAAACATTCAAAGTACTTTAATTATTTTATAGTAAATATAAACATTTAATGGTATTTCTTTCTTTTATTTTAATAAAACGACCACAATATTATTTGATCTTTTAACCAATTAGTTTTAATATATAATAACAAAAAAGGGAAGATCACGTGCCTATCACATATTAAAATAACAAGTATTTGTTGCTGTGAAAAATAATACTAAAAAAAAGTTTGGTTGCTCTCAAAATACTAATGGTAATAAACTAGTATATCTATATGCTTTAAAAAAATATTTTTAGACTAAAATACACCTTTAAATTTAAGATAATTACTTTAGTTAAAATCTAATTATTTTAATTCTAAAAAAAATAAAAGATACAAAAATTAAAAAGTTTGTAATCTCTAAAAAAAATAAAAAATGAATATAAAATCTTGAAAAAATCTTTTCTTATTAAAAAAAAAAGAAATATAAGAAGAAAAAAAAAAACAAACACAAAGTGGTTAACACGAATTGTATTTGCTTTTTTTTCAATAAAAACAAATAGGTAACACAAATTGTGTTTGTTTGTTTTTTTATTTTTCTTTTTTTCTTTTAATAAAAACAAATAGGTAACACGAATTGTGTTTGTTTTTTTTTTTTAATAAAAACAAATAGGATATTTTTTTTTATATTTTTTTATCTTTTATTTTTTTAATATGTCTATAATCCGTAAAAAATTTAAAAATGAACCTAAAAACTTGAAAAAAAAAAATCCTATAAAAAATAAGAAAAAGAAAAACAAACATAAAGTGGTTAACACGGATTGTATTTGCTTTTTTTTTCAATAAAAACAAATAGGTAACACAATTGTGTTTGTTTGTTTTTTTATTTTATTATTATTTTTTTTAATAAAAACAAATAGGTAACACGAACTGTGTTTGTTTTTTTTTTAA
Organism: Luffa acutangula; assembly: GCA_036850905.1. Classification (NCBI taxonomy): domain Eukaryota; kingdom Viridiplantae; phylum Streptophyta; class Magnoliopsida; order Cucurbitales; family Cucurbitaceae; genus Luffa; species Luffa acutangula. The sequence goes on along the minus strand of CM072098.1, from coordinate 46,277,138 downwards.
TAAAAAAAATAAGGTAATTTTTTTTTATCTAAAAGCAAGGATCCGTGAAAAAAAAATTTAGACTAAAATATCTCTTTAAATTTAAAATAATTACTTTAGTTAAAATCTAATATTTTAATTAAAAAATCTAATTATTTTAATTAAAAAATCTGTAATCCGTAAAAAATTAAAAAACGAATAGAAAATCTTGAAAAAATATTTTCCTATTAAAAAAAATAAGAAAAATAAGAAAAAAAAACAAGGGGAATTGTGCTAAATAACTACAAAAAAAAAAAGCATTCTTGATGTTTGACTATGGAAGTTCGGATTTTGTAGGCGTGGCTACCGAAATTTTAGGAACCGTTTCCTTGCTTTTCTTGGACGTTTTTACCCCTGGTATATACGGCTATATACAGACGGCGTTAACGTTTTTTTTTCCACGCAGTTTGCGCTCCCCTTTTTTGCGCGCTCGATGTATCCCGATTTACACAGGATTTGGTGGGCGGTCTGTTTTGATCCTTTAGAAACTATCTATTGTTCAGGCGTAGGTAGTTTCCAACGATTATTTTTTTTATTCCTCCACATTTTTCCCTCATATAAATGTCATAGTTTATTATCTATTTGTTTTATATCACGATCACATTGCCATTGTAATTTTCCTTCCTAATCTAACATGGCGACAGTTCAACATGTCATGATATTGTTTGGTGGTGTCTCAGTGATTTCAATTCCGGAAGTGTGGATGTTAGAAGTGATTCGAATCTCCAAGAGTTTAAAGTATGTCTGACGAAATACCTCCAGCTCCAGGGCGACAATATGATTACTCGGCTAACACTCTTCAAGAGTTGGTCGAATAACCCAATTAATATAATCATTTCCAAGGACAAAGATGTTTTTTTGGATGGTTAACGGATTTCAAAACGGTACATACAGGGGGTGCTGTGTAGTCGTTGACACCCCGGGTGTCAATACTGGTATACACCCCGAGTTTTAATACTGGTATACTGACATTTCTTGCGGGTATGTGCGAAAATATACGGTTTCAAAGGGAATAAACTAAATCCCTAAAATCTTGGTGATAATGTATCTGTTTGTTGCAAATATAAGGGAAGAGAAATGAAACCGTTGCCTAGTTCAAATTTTTTGGTACAGTCGTCGCGTAGGGGGAGAAACGATTGAGCATGCAAGAGATGGTCGTCGACGCGGCGAATGAAGGTCGTTGGCACGACGGAGGTGGTTCGTCGGCGTGATATAGGTAGGTAGCGATATACACTCTGTTTGTCAGTGGGAAATGGTGTGGAATGGAGGTTTCGAGGGTGTGAAATGCTCTCAATGGTGTGGAATGCTCTCAAGAGTTTTGAGTTTTGGAAGAAGAAGATGGACGGATGGGCTGCTACATGAAGGCTATTCTGGTGGGAGGTTGGGCGGTGACATGACATTCCATAATTGCAGCATTTAAAGGTATCGTCTTTTTAGGTTATTCAATTTTCTCGGGAAATTAGCAACTTGTTCTTATTTTTTGTTTTTTAATTTCTAATTTTCTTAGTTGCAGGTAATATGTCTTCGGATTTAGAGGACCTTTTTTCCAATTAATGCATTTCGAAGGTGTTTCTCTCTACTGAGGGAGGTTGGAACTTTGTACTCCTTCTCCAATAAAGGTATTGACTCCTTTTTCTGGGAAGCAAATTTTTTCGGGAAGCAAATTTTTCTGGTAGTAACAATATGGTACACCTAGATTTTCAAACTAGTTTTGTTTCTTGGATTTTTGAATTTCAAACTTCCTAAAATGTCTCAAGCTTATTTTTAGGGGTATATTTTATCTCTCTTAAACTCTGATTTTGGTTTTAAACGTTTACATTAGACAGTTTGTTGGGGGACATATCTGTCTTTTACAAATAGGGATTTATTAATCATTAAATCGTTTAGCCATCTATTTAATTTATAAACGTTTGTAGCTATATTTCAAGCCACCTATTTATTTTTAGCCATATTTCTGGTTGCTCCAAAAAAACAAACATAGAGTGGTTAACATGAATTGTGTTTGTTTTTTTTTTAAATAAAAACAAATAGGTAACATGAATCGTGTTTGTTTTTTTTTTTTTCTTCTTTTTAATAAAAACAAATAGGTAACACGTGTTTGTTATTTTTTTTAAAATTTTTTTAATAAAAATAAATAGGGTAATTTTTTTAATTTTTTTTTTATCTTTTATTTTTTTAATAAGTCTGTAATCCGTAAAAAAATAAAAAAACAAATATAAAATCTTGAAAATATATTTTCCTATAAAAAAAAAAACAAAAAAACAAACATAAAGTGGTTAACACGAATTGTGTTTGTTTGTTTGTTTTAATAAAAACAAATAGGTAACACGATTTTTTTTTTTTATTATTATTATTTTTTTTTAATAAAAACGAATAGGGTAATTTTTTTTTTTTTTTAAATAAGTCTGTAACCCGTAAAAAGTTAAAAAAACAAATATAAAATCTTGAAAAAATCTTTTCCTATATAAAAAAAAGAAAAAAAAACATTAAGTGGTTAACACGAATTGTGGCTGTCAACTTTAATTCTAACAAACATGTTCGGTTTGATTCTTACCTCTTCTTTGTCCGCCTTTTTGTTTTTGTTCGCCTATTCGACTTAGGGTTTCAAACTTCTTTCCTCGCGCTCTTCGTTTTTGTTCGCCTTGCCTCATCTGTCATTTGTCGCTAGTCGCCTCTTCGTCTTCGTCTTCCTCGCCTCATCTGTCGTCGGTCGCCTCTTCGTCTTCGTCTTTGTTTTTGTTCGCATGTCGCTTGTTGTCTTCGTTTTTGCTCGTGCTTACCGCCGCCATCGGTACTGTTAAATCTCGCCTGTTGTCTTCATCTTTGTGCTCGTGTTTCCCAGCTGGGATCATGATCAATTTTTGTTTTTGAGATCTTTGTTGCCTCTTTTGGTTGTTGAGTGGTCATTTTTCTGCGTTTGTTGGTTAGAGATTGAAGTTTGTTCGTTGCAATTTTATATTTTAGTCTTGAATGGGATTGGAAGTTTGAAATTATTTTTTGTCCGTTGATATATCTTTGCATTTTCTTCTACACAAAATCAAAGTGATTTGAGTAGCATCTTTTTTCTGTTCGATTAATGTAGTTATGATTTTGATCTAATTAACAATTACTAATCAAAGGAGGGAAGTTAGTTCTCAGAGTTGAGATTGATCATCTTGGTTTGGTGAAATAGGTTCAGATCTAAATCCAAAAAACTCTATATCCTTGTGTCCACTGATATTTTGTTTGAAATTATTCTTCTTATTTGCAGTGACATGCTTCACAATTTCTAGCCCCAAAAACTCCAACCTGTTTGAAATTCTTCTTAGTTGTTCGTACAACTAGGTCGGGTCTATTTGTCCGTACAACCGACTCGAAAAATTTACACCCCTATTTGAAGATATGTACATCGGACAATTGGAACTTATGAGCTCATTTAATTGTTGATTTGTAAAAAGGGGTCCACTTTTAAAATCTCTTATTTGGGGACCCCCTGTGACCTTGCAATTACCAAAATAACCTTGCCCTTAAAACTTCCCTCTCCCCTCGATTTCGACCGTTGCTGCGTTTAAAAAAGATGAAAAAAAACTTGTATCATTTTGGAAAAATGAAAAATAAAAGAAAAAAAAGAGAGAAAATGGAATGTTTTGATACCAAATTTAGTAAATCTCAGTCGAAAATAGTCGGGATTCATACATTCCCAGTCGAATTTTGGCTAGAAATCATGCAAATCCGACCAAAATGATGAATCCCGACCGAAAATAATGAATCCCGGCCGAGATTCATGCATTCCCGGCTAAAATTCGGGCGGGAATGCATGGCCTGCTTCAATTTTTTTTTTTTTAATTTTAAATTAAGCGTTAAGCGGAAGCCTGGCCGATATCCTTTTTTTAATTTTTAATTTTTAATTTTTTTTTTTAATGTTTTGAATAATTAAACTGAAAATTAAGCATGGACATGTTTTGAATAAATAAACTAAAAAATTAAGCATTAAGTTTCTTTATTATACTAAAAATTTATTTTTTTAAAAAAAATTCAAAAAAAATAAATAAATTAAGAATATATGGTATATGGATGGACATTTTGAGGACATATTTTATTAATATTACAAATTTCAAAACTTATTATTGAAATATAGCTGTTTTGAAAATTATTATTAAAGTATTGTAGTTTTAAATTTTCGGTCAAAGGTCGTCTCTGACCTTGAAACACGTGTCGGACATCATCTCACATGACAATAAATTAAAAAAAAAAACAAACAAAATTCGTAGAGGTCGTCTCTTTGTCTCTTTAAGAGACGACCTCTGCACATTTATTAAACAAATGTACTTCTAGCAAGGTGGGGAATTCGACACTTTTCTTCATTTCCTTCCTAGGTTTGAATCCCAGCACCTACACCTTTTCTTTTTTCGTTTTCGTTTCTAGTTTTTTATTTCTAAAAATATAGTAGTTTTTTATTTTCTTTTTCTTTTTCACTTTTCTTTGAAATTTTAAGTTTTTTTTTTTTTTTTTTTTTTTTTTTTTTTTTTAATGAAATTTGATGTATGAAATATACTTAAAAATAAAAAATTTTATACCATTTTCTTTATATTTTTATTTTGAATTATAAAATTATTATAACCAACATTTTAATTTAGCTAATTGCGATAAAAGAAAAATAAAAATGAGAAATATGACATATAAATCAAATTGTTGTCATCTTTATACCAATTAATTAATTTAATATATAAAATAAACATTTTCTTTTTTCACTCTTCGTTGAAACCATTGTTATTGGTATAAAAATAACAACAATGTGATTTATTTGTCCTATTTCTCATTTTTATTTTTCTTTTATCTCAATTAGCTAATATATAATTTAATATATAAAATAAACATTTTCTTTTTTCACTCTTCGTTGAAACCATTGTTATTGGTATAAAGATGACAACAATTTGATTTATCTTTCATATTTCTCATTATTATTTTTCTTTTATCTCAATTAGCTAAATTAAAAAGTTGGTTATAATAATTTTATAATTCAAAATAAAAATATAAAGAAAATGATATAATTTTTTTTTTTTTATTTTTAAGTATATTTCATACTTCAAATTTCATTTTTTTTTTAAAAAACTTCAAATTTCAAAGAAAAGTGAAACAAAAAAAAAATAATAATAATAATAAACTACTGATATTTTTAGAAATAAAAAAACTAGAAACGAAAAAAAAAAAGAAAAGGTGCAAGCACTGAGATTCAAACCTGGGAAAGGAAGGAAGAAAAGTTCCAAATTCATCACCTTACCAAACGTACATTTATTTAATAAATGTGCAGAGGTCGTCACTAAGAGACGACCTCTGTGAATTTTGTTTTTTTTTTGTTTTTTTTTAATTTAATTTATTGTCATATGAGATGATGTCCGACACGTGTTTCAAGGTCGTCTCTTCAAGAGACGACATTTGACCGAAAATTTAAAACTACAATATTTTAATAATAAGTTTCAAAAGGGCTATATTTCAATAATAAGTCTTAAAAATTGTAATATTAATAAAAAATGTCCGACATTTTGATAGTTAAAAAAATTAGTTAGTTGTTTTTTAAAAGAAAGTGGGTAAACTTGGATAGAATTTGTTGAAATTATAAATTTTTGTTGGTTTATAATTAATGGATATAAAAGCTTTCATATAGGGTTAGAATAGACATTTTGCATGATTGATGACATCACAAAAATAGCAAGAGGTCTAAATAAGAGATTTAAAAAATGGGTCCATTTTTACAAATCAACAATCAAATGGGTCCATAAGTTTCATTTGCTCATATACATCCAATGTAAAATTAGTCGAAACATTGTACCGAAAGCACCTAATATATATATATATATATATATATATATATATATATATATATATATATATATATATATATATATATATATTTATATATTTATTTGTAAATCCACTGCTAGTTAAAAAAAAAAAAAAAATCCACCGCTAGTTTTGGGAGAAGAAATTTAGTATAAAAAAAAATGCAGAGCCTCAGTTTTTCGTGACTGTGAACCAAAAGAGCAAAAAAAAAAAAAAAAAAAAATGGCATCCATCTCCCTCCATACCCTCATAGTCCACCGATGGACCATGGCTTTCAACCGACTTCACATGCTCCTCCACTTCACGACGGTGCTCTTCCTTCTCTATTACCGGACCACCGCCCTCTTCCGCCGCAACGGCGTCGTCTCTCCCCTACTTTGGTCTCTCGTCACCGTCGCCGAACTCATGTTCGCCTTCGTTTGGCTCCTCGCTCAGTCATTCCGATGGCGGCCGGTCTCCCGCTCCGTCTCGCCGGAGAATCTTCCCAGCGACGAGGAGTTTCCCGGCGTCGACGTGTTCGTGTGCACGGCGGATCCGGCTAAAGAGCCGACGGTGGAGGTGATGAACACGGTGCTGTCGTCTCTGGCTCTGGACTACCCGGCGGAGAAGCTGGCCGTGTATCTGTCGGACGACGGCGGGTCTCCGGTGACGCTTTACGCTGCAAAACAAGCCGGGTGTTTCGCGAAGGCTTGGGTTCCGTTCTGTAAAGAGTACGGAATCAACTCGAGATGCCCTGAAGTTTACTTCTCGTCACTGGCCGACGACATGCGGATTTATCGAGACGAAGAATTCGAAGCAGAGGAGAAAGAAATCAAGGTCGGCCTGGTTTTTTCTTCTCTCTTCATTTTGAATTTAGGGTTTTTAGGATTCAAATCTTTGGATATCTCGTTGGTAACGTCCCATTGATTTTTCATAACAGAACAAATACGAAGCGATGAAGAAGAATTTGGAAAGATTTGGAATGGACAAAGACAACAGTCGCGTCCTCAGGAACCGATCTGCATGCGTTCAGGTAACAAATTTTTGGATTAAAAAAAAAAAAAACTCTCTTATTTTGTCTGTTTCATCTTTAAATTTTTTAGGATAATACTTCCCTGCCTACGGGATATGTAGGGATTTTTTTTTTTTTTACTTTCCTCTTTAGTTGTCAAGATGTTAATGGAGGTATGTAGGAAAATCTTTGCAATACTCCATGCAGTCAAGTGTTTTTCAAGAAATCTCTGCATACTTGTATGCAGTATGCAATCAAGTATTTTTCAAGAAATCTCTATTTGTCGTATGCAGTCAAGTATTTTTCAATTTTTTATGAATTTTTAAATGGAGAAGGTTGATCGAAATCAAATACTAGTGTGTAAGAATCTTATTACACACCACCATTAAATATTGACGATTAAAACGGAACGATTTTTTTTTTTTTCATTTTCAATATTTTTGTCTTTTAGTTAATATTTTAGTGGTGGTATAAAATAATATACCCGGCAACGATATATCGTCGAAATAGTTTTCTTTTTTGAATTTATGTTTAAAGATGTTAGAACTTTGATACAACTTATTTTTAGAAGCCATTTAACAAGAACCATACTTAACTGTATGTTAGTGTGTAGGGATCGTTAGAATCTTGACTACCTAGGAAGAAAAAGGTAGAAAATGAGATTTTTTTCTCTTAACTGACAAAATTTTAATTATGGTGTATAGGAAGATACCAATATGTAACTAAGACTGTAAATATTCAATTGAATGTGTTGACTGTTTTTTTTTTTTTTACAATATGTGAAATGAAAGATTGAACTTATGATATTATGGTCGAGAGCACATGTCAATTACTGTTGTGCTAAACTCGCTTGGTCACTTACAATGTTTTTGTTGGCATTCAATGAGTTGATTTGAAAATAATACAATAACGCTCAAGCAACGAGAAATGGATTATTAAAAAGACCATTCATGATTCCCACCGGTAAAAGGACCAATAAGATCATTTCATTTCTTAAAAAAAAAAAAAAAAGGATCGAGGCTTCAATGCATGTCATTGCACTAAATGCAATGCATCAAATATATTTTAGATTAAAATAGCATATTAACCCTTTGCTTTTATGTCTTTTTTTTTTTTTTTTACTTTCAATAAATTAAAAATAATTTTTTATTAATAGAGTTTAAGGTTGATTTCTTTTCCCACCTGACAATTGAAAATACTAATAATTATTTTCATTCCTCCTTCCTCCCCGAAAGATCTTGTTTCTTTTTCAGGAATGAGGCCTCGTTTTTTTTTAGGTTTCCTCCGTTATTTACGAGGAAGTAGTCCTACCTGTTTTTGTTTTTGTTGGTTAATTAATGAAGTAATTTTTTTTTTAAAGTTATTTTCATTAGAAACTATATTTTTATAGAAAAGTTACCATTAAGTACTGACCATTAAAAAGGAACCATTAAAGTAACCAATTCCTTACGTTTCCTTACGTAATAGAAAGAAATTAGCTGCATACCGGTATGTAAAGATCTACATACCACTATTAAAATCTTGACAATTAAGAGAGATAAAAAGATTTCTCATTTCCTCCCTTCCTCTTTCTTAGGTTGTCAAGATTTTAATGGGTATATGAAGGGAGATCCAAGTTTTGTTTTTACATAATTGAACTCTAATTGTGCTGAATCATTAGAATCTTGACAAAACTAAGAGAGAGAAAAAAAAATAGAAAATGACTTTTTTTTTTTTTAGTTTCTCTTATTTGTCAACATTTTAACGTGGTGTATATAAGAAATAGCAATATGCAGTTAAGTATTGTCTATACCAAAAATATTTTGAATGAAAATTAGCAATTTCTCAAAAAATTACCTTCCAAATAAGACTACGTTGATTTATTCAATTGAATGTGTTGACCCTTTTTATTTACAACATATAGGATAAAAGATTTGAATCTTTGACCTCTTGCTTGAAGATACAAATTTTAGACAGTTGAGCTATTATTATTATTAATTATTAATTCTTTTTAGAAAGGTAAAATAATAATAATATTATTATTATTAAACAGCTAGGCTCTTGTTGTTATTGAATGCTTTGACTTGAAAATAATACAATAAGGCTCAATCAAGAGAAATTGATTATTAAAAGGGAACTAAAAAAAGAAAAAGATTGGTTTAAAAAAAGAAGATTATTAAAATGACCCTCATGATTTCCACCGGTAAAAGGGCCAATAAGGTCATTTCATTTCTTAAAAAAAAGGGGTCAATAAGGACAAGGCTTCCATGCATGTTATTGCACCAAAATATTTTGAAGGGCAATGCCTCAAGTATATTTTAGATTAAAATATCATATTAACCCTTTACTTTTTATGTCTTATTTTGTACTTTCAATATATTTAAAATTATTTTTTGTTGATAGTTTGAGGTAACTTGACAAAATACTAATAATTATTTTCATTCAACAAAAACACAGACACAGGGTGGATATGTTTTCAAAATTTATATAAAAGTTACCAACAAACTAGTGGTAAGAATTAAGAATTAATTTTAAGATGTAATTGAAAGCATGAGAACCAAACTTGAATATTTAACTTACATAAATTAAAATAGAATAAATCTTAATATTACACAAATCAAAATGGTATTTTAATCTATATTTTAGGATATACTTTTGAACTCTAAAGTCTTCCTTTTGTAATGTCTTTGTATTACTAAATTAAAAATTAATATGAAATCTTAGAAATGCATGAACTAATATTAGTTGGAGGATTTTTTTTTTTTTTTTGACAACATGTGGAGTAAAAGGATTCGAATCACATATCTCTCGTTATTAGTATAATTTTATGTCAATTGACCTAGTTGGAGTATGATTTTAAAAAAGAAAAAAAAACATTAGTTGGAGTATTTTTGAAAATTAGGGTCTTTTAGGGTTAGTCCATGCTCTATTCATTAAATTTTCTTATGAGAATAAAAATAATTAAGAAAAAAGTTATTAATAAAATTAATTTTTTTTTTTTTAGAAAAAAAAAAAAGGAAATACAATTTCAGTCTTAGTTATTGTACAACTTTTGCTTCTTTTTGTTTCTGTTCAGCTCAGTTTTAATTAAGAAAACGATTAATTCTCTATTAATACATTTATTTAATACATTTTATACTTTTTGAAAAACAAAGTTGTGTGATAATTATTTCTCGTTTGTTGGGTTCAAATCTCTAACATTTTAGTCGAAGATATATTCCAATTATTACAAAGTGATGCTCACTTTGGCTTCTTGTTTGTTGGTCTACTCTCACAAAAAAGTTTCAAATCCTAACCATAGACTTAAATTAAATTTTTAATTTTAATAATATTTCGTAAACGTTTTCAAAGAAAAAAAAAATAGTAGGTAAACAATTATTTTTTAAAAAACTAATAATTATTATATGGATTTTTTTTGTTTTTTGAAATCATAATTATTATATGGATTCTAGCTTTTTAAAACAGGCATTTATATATATGGATTCAAACTTGTAACCGTTTGTAAATTATTTCTGCAATATTTACCTTTTCTTTCTTTCAATAGTAGTAATAATTTAAATAATAGATCAAATTAAATTTGATCTCCATAATCCAAAGTTAGATTTGAGTCTTCATGATTTAAAAAGTTAAAATTTCATGATTATAGTTGCATAAAACCCTGTAAATAGTAGTAGATATTCAATCGATCAGTGATTTTTAACGGTAGTGGTTATTTACAAGAATTTATCCAATGAAATTCTAACATGTAATTTTACTTAAATAATAAAACATTTATTTGTTAACATGAGCATACACAAATATATTTTTGATATTGTTAACTAATTGATTATAATTTCAATAAATATGTAATTGCATTCATTTAATAAACTTGGACTAAGTATTTGTTTTTAAAAAAAAAACCTGGACTAAGTATATATCTTAACAAATGATCATTTATTTAATCTAGTTAAATAATTTATTATATTAATTTTTTGATTTAATACCAATTAGTTAATTAATAAACTATATTCAAAATAAAATTGCAAAGAAGAGATGAATGAGTTTTTTTTTTTTTTTTTTTTTTTGCAAGGAATAGAAAATCCTTGTCTATGAACATAAATGATGTAGGAAAATACTTTATTTCTATGATACACCTTAGAAATCTTGTACCAAACTGGATATCGAAAATGTTTATCCATTTCCATCTCCAAAACTCTGCATCAAACAATCTCGTGGGAGGTTGTGGTTCAAATCCCTTACCTCACCGGTCACTCCACATGTTATTAAAAGAAAACAAATATATCTGATTTTTTTTCCTTAATTCATCAACATTTGGAGGGGAGGATTCGAATCTTAAACATTGGTACATTTCAACTAACGTTGAACTATGCTGGATTTGGCTAATCTAAAATAGAAGTTTAAATAATAAAACCGCCAAAAAAAAATAATCGAATGAATATTGTACTACCACTGCAGATCATTCTCGACGGAAAAGACGACGGAGAAGGTTTCCGGCTGCCATTGTTCGTGTATGTCTCTCGAGAGCGAAGACCGTTGTTTCCTCACCAGTACAAAGCCGGCAACGTCAACACTCTGGTGAGTTCCTCTTCCGGCCACCGCTCTGTAATTTTTGGCTTTTGTAACCCTGAAATTCAATCCCTAATTCGCACGATTGCAGGTTCGCGTCTCCGGATTGATCAGCAATAACCCTTATTTTTTGGTCTTAGACTGCGATATGCATTGCAACGACCCATCATCAGTTAAGCAAGCTATGTGCTTCTATCTCGATTCCACCTTTTCCAGCTCTCTGGGGTTTGTTCAGTTTCCCCAAATTTTCTATAATCTTAGCAAGAATGATATCTATGATAATCAAGCTAGATCTGCTTTCAAGGTAAACAAATTCAACGACCCTTTTGCTTTTTCATGGAGTTTTTTTTTGCAGATTAGGTGTTTGTCCTAATGCCATGTTTGTGGATTTTGTTCTTTTAGACTAAGTGGTGTGGAATGGATGGGCTGAGAGGGCCGGTGATGTCCGGAACTGGATATTTCTTGAGGAGGAAAGCTTTGTTTGCGAGTCCTAATCAGGAAGGTAGATCAAAATTGTCTCTGTTTTGATTCCAAACTTGCTGCTTCTGTTTCTAATGCAGCTTTTGCTCTGTTTCTTATGAATTCCAGTGAGGTTTGATGTGGAGCCATGCAAAGTTTTTGGTCAATCTCAAAAGTTTGTTGACTCGTTGAAGGAGAAAAAGGAGTATCCAACGGATGAGATGTTGAAGGAAGCTGAAATTTTGGCCTCATGTTCTTATGAGAAAAACACGGAATGGGGCAAAAAGGCAAGTTTTCTTTTCAAGCATGTTTAAACAGTAGGTGTAAAAGATTAAATGTACTTCAGCAGTTTAGCTTTTGAATCTAGTTTTTTGTTTAACAAGGTATTTGGACTTTGTAGGAAATATGTTCGAATTCTTGATAATCACTTGAGTTTTGTGCTAATTTTCGAACTTAGGAGAGAGGAAAGAGTTAACAAATATGTATGAAGATTATGTATAGCATAACTTATAAGCTCTAACTTTTAAATCCATTTGTAGTTTAAACATATGACTTGAGTTATTTTCAAATGGTGAAGCTGAAACTCTAGTTACATTCTTTTGATGGTTCAGATTGGATACTCATATGACTGTTTCCTGGAGAGCACCTTCACTGGGTATCTGCTGCAATGCAAAGGATGGACTTCCGCTTATCTATACCCGAAGCGACCGTGCTTCATGGGTTGCAGCCCCGTCGACATGAAAGACGCCATGGTTCAGATGCTAAAATGGAGCTCTGAGTTGTTCCGAGTTTCTTTATCTAAGTTTAGCCCTCTTACCTACGGCATCTCGAGGATGTCCATTCTCCAAAGCATGACCTACGGCTACTTCACATTCTCTACCCTGCTTTCAGTTGCTTTCGTCTTGTATGGGGTGGTTCCTCAGTGGGGCTTCTTGAAAGGCATCCCCTTGTTTCCAAAGGTAAAAAAATCTGTCAACTCTGGAAGTAAACTGAACTTAGAATCTTCCTGCGCGGTTTTGACATTAGATTGTTCTGAATTTGCAGCTTTCAGATCCATGGTTTGCTGTGTTTGTTGCCGTATTCATTTCTTCTCTCTTCCAACACCTGATTGAGGTCTTCTCGAGCGATGGCAACTTGAAGACATGGTGGAATGAGCTGAGAATCTGGGTGGTGAAGTCAGTTACTGCTTGCTTATTCGGGTTCGTAGGTGCCATGATGAAGATAACAGGAATGAAGAAGATGGACTTGAACTTGTCAAACAAGGCAGTAGACAAAGAGAAGCTCGAAAAATACGAGAAGGGTAAGTTTGATTTGGAGGGAGCTGCAGTGCTAATGGCTCCTCTGTTCGTCATGGCTCTATGGAATATGATTTGCTTTGTTGGTGGGATGAGGAAGGTGGTGAAGGAGAGGAATTTTGAGGAGATGTTTGGGCAGATGTTTCTACTATCCTTCGCTCTGCTTCTGCATTACCCTATCCTCGAAGGGGTTGTAAAAAGGAATGGAAAATCTAAGCATTGAGCTCTCTTGCACCATCTCTTCAAGTTTTGTTAGCTTGGTTGGTCCTTTTTTGGGATAAGTTCTTAGCTGGGCTTCTGAATTCTGTGTTTTAAATAGGGAATGAAACGGCACATAATTGAATAAAGTTTGCTATTTTCAACCCATATTAATTTATAATGTTCATTTTAGCTCAACAAGCATGGTTCATAATAGATGTTTTATGATTTTGTGTGTAGCATGTGATTGAACTTTAAAATGTGTTTATTATGCTCCTCAACTTTTAATTTGGGTAAGAATACAATGTTCCAAAAACCTAAAAGTTCCTTTGCGAGGTTTGTCTATAGAGGGTGAGGTTTTTAATTTGGGCTTGGCCCATCAAAGTAACAAAATCTAAACACATGGTCAAATTTCCAACAGCAGCACACAAAAAGCTTCGAACTTACTGAGAAGGAGACCACTGACGGCCACTGACGGTACATACGCCTGAATTTGGAATTTAAGTAAGCGTGGAACGCATCCTCATCACTTTTCTTACACAAAGGGCAAAAATTAGGCACATCAATGCCTCTCCGAGTCAAGTTAACTCTGGTTGGGAACACGGTTCAAGCATAATCTCCACATAAAGATTTTAATTTTTTGGCGCCACATTCATTTGCCGAAACCGATTCCACCAGATAACCATAGTCTTCGTCGATGAATTTGCAAGACGGTATCCGCTCCTAAATTTCAGATTTCTCATAATGCCAAATCCATCGATCACCATCCATTAGAATTCCCAAAATAAAATCTCCCTCCTCATTGAAATGTTGCCGAATTATCTCCCGAAGGGGACCGTAAATCACTAACATGAGAAGATTCTGGGAGGGAAGGAGAAGAACGCACCCGTAAGCCATAATTTCGAGGAATCCAATTCGAATTATAAATTGGAACAGAACGACCATCACCGATGCGCCACCATATACCCTGACAGAGCAGATCTCGACCCCACAGCAAGCTGCGCCATATGAATGAAGGCCTACAATCCAACCGCGTAATAAGAAAGTCACTTGCAGGGAAATACCGACCCCGAAGAGATTTGGCCAGTAAAGAAGACGCCCCCCCCCCCCCCCCCAATACGCTTAGGGCGACAGAGATTTTGCCAACTAACCCAATGTATCAAACCCACCAAAATCGGGCAATAAGTTGATGAATTTCATGGACCAGATTCATTGGTAAGCGGAAACAATTTATAGTGTAACATGGAATGGCTTGGACTACCGTCTTGATTAGAACCTCCTTTCCCCCTGCAGAACCTTGCCAGCCTTGTAATTGCTTCCAAATACGATCTTTAATCTAGCGTAAAGTAGAGGTCCTATTCCTGGGCATAAAGGTCGGAAGGCCAATATAATGTAGATGGCAACCCACCACTGGAACCGCGAAAAGGCTACTCAAGTCATACTGAGCAGCCAATACTGTATTTGGACTAAAGGCCACCATAGACTTATCAAAATTCATTGTTTGGCCCGAGACTTTCTCATACAACTCCAGTATATTTCGGACCACAAGACCTTCAGACCTGTCATCCCCCCATTAATATTGAAAGAGTAAGAGATAGATGAAATACAACGCAATACCAAATCTATCCAACGAGGAGAGAAACCCAGATGACCCAACACAACCTCCAAGAAACTCCATTCCACCCAGTCGCTTACTCATATCAAGTTTTAAGGTCGTCCATCCAAATTTCCCACCCGTTCTGCCTTTAAGGGAATGGATACATTCATAGCCCAAAATCGCATTTTCAATAACAGATCTCCCTCGAACAAAGGCACTTTGGTTGGGAGAAATAGCCACTTTCAGGATCTTTTTCATTATGATAACCATGACTTTCGAAATAAGCTTGTAAACCACATTACAAAAGTTATAGGTCTAAAATCAGTCACCTTTCTAGGGGAGGCCACTTTTGGAATCAACACCACTAGAGTATCATTCAGAGGCCCAGGAGATTCCTCTGTCAAACAACTATGGATCACATCAGGACCAACCAAGGACCAATGCTTTCGATAAAATTCTCTAGTCAAACCATCAGGCTCAGGAGCTTTATTCGGGTCAATTTGTTGGAGGGCCAACTCAATCTCAGCCGGCAGCGGCGAATCCAGAGTTTTGTGTTAGGGGGGGCTATATAGAAAAAAATTTGGACACATTATTATATACAATGACTGAACCATAACTTTATGTTTGTGTCTATTTAGGAAAAATTCATATATATTGATATTAGTTTATGTGTTCTGATATTAGATTGGTTAAGTTAAAATTTTGACCCTTAAATTTTTAAGATTGTATGTATTAGGATCTCGACTTCCAAAAAATTATAATAAATCTAACTTTCAATTTGGTATCTAATAGGTCCTTAAATTTTCAATTTTGTATTTATGAACATTAAAAATAGTATAATAGGTTAGGGATCTATTAGATATTAAACCGAAAAATTAGAACCTATTAGACAAAAAAAAAAAAAAAAAAAAATTTAAAGACCAAATAAACATTTTTTAGAATTTGGGAGCTTATCAGAACAAAGTTCATAGATCAATTAAGTTTTCAACAATGAGTGGAAATAAACTTTCTATATTATTTACATAGAGAGAGGAGTGAAACTTGAAACAAAAATTATCTATATTTTTTACTTTAATAAGAATAAGAATTATAATCTTAAATGATTAATATTTTAAAAAGTAATTTTTTGGAAATAAAAAATAGGGAAAAATACACTTTTGGTCCCTAAGGTTTGGGTTAAGTGACGCCTTGGTCCCTGAGTTTTCAAACTCAACAAAAATACCCCTGAGGTTTGAGATAAGGAGTATTTTGGTCTATTTTTCTGTTAAATACTAACGGTTGCTGATGTGACACTATTATTTTAATAAAAAATTATTTTAATTTTTTTAATAAAAATAAATAGGGAAAAATATACATTTAGTCCCTGAGGTTTGAGTTAGGTTTCATTTTGGTCCATGAGTTTTCAAATTCAACAATTTAGTCTCTGAGGTTTGAGATAAGAAGCAATTTGGTCACTGTCATCCATTTTGCCGTTAAATCTAACAGACTGCTGATGTGGTACTATTATTTTAATTAAAAAATTAATTTTTTATTTGTTTAAATAAAAATATATTAAAAATAATAAAAATATTATTATTTATTATTATTTTTTTAATTTTTTCTTTTCCTCTCTCTTCTCCTTCTTCTTTCTCTTTCCCATCACCTTCTTCCTTCAGTTCCGGTGGTCGGCCGGCGAACGACGGCGGCGGCTGCCAGAAACTTTTTTTTTCCTTCTTTTCTTCTTCTTTCCTTCTTCTCTTTTCTTTTCTTTCCTCTGTTTTTTTTAAACAGGGGCCGATTTGGGGAGGGAGGAGCTCCTCCTCCCCCTTCCGTTTCAAATCTGAAACGGAAGGTCTGAAACGAGAGGGGGAGGAGAAGCTTCTCCTCCATGAATCGATGCTGGAAAAACCTATTTTTTTTCCTTTCAGCCCCGTGCGCAGCCCCTTTCCCCTTCCACCTTCAGCCACCACTCTCCCTCCCCCGTAGCTCTCTCTCGCTCTCGTCTGCCTCTTCCGTCGCGTCTCCCCTCTCAACCTCTCGCCTCTAGTGAGACCACCGCCATTCGAAGGCCTAGTCGCCGCCGACCTTGAAACCACGAGACTATCCTCACGCCCGTTCAGCTGCTCTCCAAGGCCAGTTTCGCCGTGTTCCGTTGCTGTCGTCGGGGTTTGGTGTCGCCGCCGTTGGGGTTGTTTTTCCAGCAGTTGCAAGCCCCGTACCTCACCAGTTAATTAAAACTATAGTTTATATGTGAGAGAAAATTGAATATGGGATGTTCAATTTAATAATTAATTAACCAGTTAATTAATTAATTATTACTTTTAATTTAATTTAATTTTTGATTTAATTAAATTATATTAATTCCATTGGTTATGTAGAAAATGTAAATTTATATGTGATATGAATGACATAATCAATTAAACATTGTTTTAATTGATTTTTAATTTAATTAATTATATAATTGTTATTATATTAATTAAATTAAATTAATATCTTTTAATTTAATTATTAATTAAATTATAAGATATTTTTTAACTGATTTGGTCAGTTATACAGAAACGTGGAGGAGTCCACGTTCACGCAATTTTCTATGCTAACCGATAAATCCCACCTTATCGATAGGAAGTGGTTCCTGACATTGCTCTCTCGCTCATTCGGTGTGTTTTTGGAAGAAAGAAATATTTTTTCTAGAGAGAATCCTCTCGATCTCTTTAGTAGATTAACTCTCCCACCAGAAACCTTAAGAAAAAAAGGCCTTAGTAGATTACTGGTGTTTCCAACTGGGTGGTGTTCGTGGAGAATTGTGAATCAAAGATCAATGGACTGTTGCAAATCTAAGAAGAAAACTCAGAGATTTGGTGAATTCGGTCGAGTCTTCAAGAGGTAGTAAGTACCTAACATCTCTTGATCATTAGGATCAATTCTTTAGATTAGATCTAATTTTTTTTAATTAAAATTCAGCATGCTTATAACCCATTTTACAGTAGTTTTGTATGCTTTTAATTGTTGTAATTTGCCTCTGTATTGGTATTTAAAACGTTTTTAAAAACAGAGTTTGGTTTTGTAAATTCTTCCGCTGCGCAAGAGCTTTTATCCCTTAAAAAATAAACGCTGAAATAGAGGAAAAATAACCCTCATCCTCTGCTGCTGTTCGATTAGGGCTCCTTCACAATTGAAACACACCGTGAGAGAAAGGAAAAATAACGCTGAAACAGAGGAAGAAAACGCCACCGCAGGTCACGAAATTGCGCGGGTCTCGGTGTTCAGAGACAGTTAGGCGTCGGAGTGAGTTTTTTCCAATTAGGCACTGCTGTGGGTTTTGGTTTGAGACGTTGAGAAGTCGTGGGTCTGGTAGAAAACGCAGTGGGTCTCGATTTCAGGGGCAGTTTGTTCGCCGGCGTGGGTCTCGATTAAGCACGTCAGTTTGTTCTCGGTTTGGGTTTGTTTATTGGTTTAGGGTTTTTTCTTCTGTTTCTGGCGCGAAACGGAAGATGAAGAAGATGGAGAAGATGGAGAAGAAAAAGAAAGAGAAAGAGAGAGAATAAAAAAAATAAGGGAAAAAATCAATTTTTACCCCTGAACTTTGGGGGTTGTATCAATTTTAACCCTAAACTTTCAATTTTATCAAATTGAACCCCAAACTTAACAAACTGTATCAATTTGAACCTCCAACTTACATAAATGTTGCAATGTAGACCTTTGGTCAACTTTTCATTTGAATTTCTATTAAAACATGTAATTGACAATTTTTTTTTTTAAATTCACATTGCATTAGTGTTTTGTAAGAAATTTGTTGGAAAAACTCTTTAAGAAATCAAATATCCCAGACTATTCTTCTCATTATTAAAAAAAAACACACACACATACACACAAAGTTCTTGGCAAGAAAAATCTAGCAAATATGAGAAATAAAAAAACTTGAAATTTCTTTATTTTTGTTTCCTAGATTTGTACATTCTTCTAATTAGCAAGAAAAAAAAAACATCAAAAGAAGGAAAAAAAATCCACAAAGTTCTTTAGGGTTCAATTTGATGAAATTGAAAGTTCAGGGTTAAAATTGATACAACCCCCAAAGTTGAGGGTTAAAAATGATTTTTTTTCCAAAAAATAAAAAACCATTTTTTTATTAAAATAATAGTGCCACGTCACCAACTGTTAAAATTTAACAAAAAAGAGGCTCGAACACGAGATCTGACGATTAGCAAGCGAGAGTTAAACCACTATACCACCCTTATGATTTAAAATAGGTTCGCAGACACATTATTTATTTAATAAACTTTTTAAAGCTGAGGGGCTGATCCGCCACTGTCAGCCGGAAAATCAGATCTCGGTCAAATAATCGAGTCAGATTTTGTTATTTATTCCGTTAATCCAGTAAATTGTTAGATTTTTTTTCCTTTATAAACTGTAATTCAACACCAGCCCTCAACTCAAAAAAATCATCTTCACTCTTCTTCTTCTTCTTCGATGGATTACCATCAATGCCAAGATCAAGAATCCTCCACCAGCGAAGGAATCCATAATTTTCAGTTTCCGACGACCGCGGCCGGCTATCGAATCCTCAGTCAAATCGGCGTCAGCGACCACAGCGTCGTCTACATGGCGAACGTCAACGTTGAGTCTGCGACGGTCGTCGTCGCCGTAAAAGTTATCGACATCAACATCGACATCGACCCTGTATCTGTGACGAACTTGAACTCTCTATCACTAGTGAATCACGCCAATGTCCTCAGCCCTCACTGTTGTTTCACCGCCGACGACGGCCGCCTCTGGATCGTCATGCCGTTCATCCACGCCGGCCCTTTACAGGCCATACTCTCCAACCGTTTTCCGACCGGCTTGCCGGATCAATTCTTGGCCATTCTTTTTCACCAACTCCTCCGCGGCTTGGTTTGTCTTCACGAAATGGGCTTCGTCCATAAGGCCATCAAAGCAAGTAACGTTTTTTTCGACTCTCAAGGCTCCGTCAAGCTCTCCGATTTGAGCGTGTCGTCTAGTACAAAAGACGAAAACGACGACGACGATGAATACGACGAATCCTCGTCGGTACCGTATTGGGTTCCGGTGGACGAAGAGTATAGCTTCAAATCGGACGTGTGGTCGATTGGGATTTTAGCCATGGAAATTGCTTACGGGGGCCCTCCCATTTCCGACACAAGAATCATTAGGTCCCAAATTTCGAGCATCTCAAGGCGGTTTCCGTACGATTTGAATCTTGGTAAGACATCGGGAGATAGCAGCAGTAGTATAACCAATAGGAAATTTGGAGATTCGTTCAAGGATTTTGTGAGTTCTTGCCTCGTTAAAGATCGATTCAGAAGGCCTTCGGCTTCGAGCTTGTTGGCTCATCCATTCGTCAAGAAAGGGGAGAGTTCGAATTTCTTGTTCAAGAGCATCGCAAAAGGAATGGTTGGAATTGGAGATAAATTCCAACGAGATAAAGAAAGACTCGTGGGGTTGATGAAAAAGAAGAAGAACAACAGTAATTATTCTAGTAGTAAAAAAAATGTGAAAGTTGATAAGATTTTAAAGATTAGTGGATGGGATTACAACAACTTTTTGTTTGAGCTCGAGCCCGATGAGGAATCATTGGGGAAAAGGGTTCGATTTCGTGGAGAAACGATCATTCAATTTAGAGAAGATCAAGAGAGCAAAATTGATCATCATATGCCATTGGCAGCATCGCTAGTTGAAAGAATTGACGACAAGTTTGAGGTTATGGATAGTGAAAATTTCGCCAAAGCTTTGTCTTCTTTGTTAGAAAGTGTTGATCAACAAAGGAATGTGGTTATGATGTTGATAACTCAATTTGGTTATTTCAATCAAAGGGAGTTGGAAATGACGAAGGAAATTAGTAGATTAGAGGCAGAGTTGACCTCTGAGAAAGAAAAAAGCTTTCAATTGGAGTTGGATTATGAAGTTCTAAAGCTTAAACTTCCTGATTCTGAGGATGAAGAAGACCAAGAAGACAATTCTTGAAATTTACATAATTATGACAATATTGTTAATATCACTGTCTTGTTAATACTACATTTTCTTTTTTTGTTAGCAAAGTAAATTTTTTTGTTAGCAAAGTAAATGAATAAAAAGTTTGTGAATTTCTCTCTTTGTCGTGTCTCTCAAGAGGTTGGAACAATGTGACTGATGATTTGAGACGAGAGAACGATGTTGTTGTAGCGGGATAATTGGATGGGTTTTGGTACGTGAGAGGGAAGGCAGAATGTTGTTACTGAGGGTAAACACTGCAATTTGGGCAATAGAACCTTTGAAAAATGAGTGCCATATTGAGTATTATTGCATGGAGTCATTTGATTGGCCACCAGTCTTATATTTGAATCTCAGTTAATCTAGGCTATAATCTTTTGTGTGTTTTGCTTCTCTGTTGGATTTTTTCCTTCTTTAGTGCATGTTTCTCTTTTTTCACTCATATGTATATACATTATAATATTCTCATAGCAATTTCATAACTTTGTTTTCCATTGTCATGTTCTGTTTTGTTTGTTAATAGGAAACCTACTATATTTCACATTTATTTTCTGGGATTCTATTAAATTTCTTTCCCACTTTTGAGTTTTGAACTTAGTTTTTTTTTCCTTTTCTTTTGTGAGTCAGCTTTTTCATCATATTAGCTCTTGGTTAAATGCATTCAATTTAACTGGTTCAACTGGTTAATTAAGATATGTATTAACAATATGTTGAAGGTGTGTTTGAATTTAGCGATTGGTTAAATTATTTTAAATCTCTTTAAAAGTTAGAGATTTGAATACCGATTCTTGTAATTTGAACTAAAGAGAGTGTTTGAGAAGTCAATAAATTTTGAAATGAAGTTGGGTTGAAAGAAACATTAGGGTTATTATTTATTGGCTAAAATGATTAGTCAAGTATACTAATTAATACCTCCATTGAACATATTCTATATTTGGACATAAAAAAGTGTAACCCTAGCTATCATATCTAGGTTTTATGAAGAATAATACCTAACACATGCATACTTCTCACATCTTCCTCTATCTCTATATATATCCAAAGCCTAAACTCCATAAATCAAACTCACAACACTCATCTTTACTTTCCAAGTAAAACTTTTCCCATCTCTCTCACAAAAAATGGAGAGCAATAGCTTGAGGATGAGCCCACAAGAAGAGCTTAGAATTATAAGCAACTCCAAGATGAAGCCACAACCCAAAGCTAAAGCCTCATTCAAACATAACAACACAAGAGGAGATCAAGAACAAGAAGAAAACATTGGATTTCTATGGCTTTCTTCAGGAGCTTACACATGTAGCTTTTGCAAAAGGCAATTTCGATCGGCACAAGCCCTCGGCGGTCACATGAATGTTCATCGACGAGACCGCGCAAAGCTCAGACGAAGATCTCCTCCATTGGATTCAACTCATCATGGTCATGATTTTCATGGATCTTCATCTCAACCCATTAAGTTTCTCAAACTGTATGACTTCTCAAGCTTTAATAATGGTGGTGAAGAAGAATCAGATGGTGGGTGTAAGATTTGGAAGAAGGTTAAGAAGTTTGTGAACAAGGAGACTGGTTTGCTCAGTGGTTCAAATGAGATAGATTTGGAACTTAGATTAGGGTTTTAGCTAATCTTTGACTCTAACTATATATCTAGTTCATTACCCACAAATGAGTTTGTTTAACTTTGTTGTATTGTTATGGTTTTGTTTAATTTAATTTTCTTTTCTTTTTTAAATAAATGTTCTAATTATATTAATTAGTAATAATGTAAATAGAGTTGGCATGCAATAATTTTATATTTGGCTATATATAATGGCTAACAAGGAATATCAGATGGTACCAAGGTTGTAAATAAAACCATGTAGCCAAACACTTGCCTAAGGTGGAGTGTTTATGAGAAGAGGAAACATTAAAGCATACATCATCCATCCTCAAAACTCAAAAGATCAAATGTTCAAATTCACAACCTAACATGTTGAACAATTAAATTTTCACTTACAGTAGCCAGTGAGTTTTTCTTTTTTGAGTTCAACTATTGAAGAACTAGAGAATCGAACCATAAATTGACGTTCTTATCCACATAAAGTACATGTTTGGAAATGATTTTGAAAGGGTTAAAATCACTTTTGTTATATTCAAAGTCACTCTGAAAACATGTCTTTAATAATTCAAAATCAATTTTGATGATATGAAAATCATGTTTAAAAGTGTAAAATCAAACATGAAATTGATTTTGAATAATTAAAGGTATGTTTTGAGATGATTTCAAACACAACAAAAGTGATTTTAGTCATTTCAAAATCACTCCCAAACATACATAAATTATGCTTAGTACTTCTCCTTAAAATCATTTTAAATGAATATCCATTCAACAGTATGATAAACTACATAAAATTCAAACTAAGAAACTCTTAAAACATGCCACCTAAATGCTCAAACCCCAACCATTAAAATATTTGAACTTAGCTTAGCATTCAACATGACTTGAAAGAAATATTTCAATTTCTTGAAGCTCATTCCAAATCTATAAAAACAATTTGTCACAATAAGTACTTGAGGTTTTTATTTGACGCCATCATAGATTGCCATTTTTGTTAATTGTAATATGCATATGAATGAGACGTGACATTGGCATTGGCATTTGAATATGACAAGAGGGCAGCGTCATTGGCTCTGTTTCTTTTACCAAAATCTCATCTTTTGCATATTCCCAACAATCTTGCCTTTGAATTACCCATGATTCCTTTCTCTCTTTGGAATTTTATGCCTTTTTATTTTACCTTCTCTAATTTGAATATCTTTTTTCTCATAAACACTACACCTATTATCAAGACTATCTTAAAAGCCCTCCCCCTCTTCATATCCAAATCCATTCATTTCAAACCCTCTCACACTTTAGCTACGATGTTTCTAGCTCGTGTTTCGATCCAAGTTTGTAGAATCTATATTTGAATTGCTCAAATATAAAAACAGACGAGAATTAGTGTGACTTGTGACATTATTTACTATCATCGAAGAGGTCATATTTGAATTTAATTTTAAATGATTTTATTCGCACGAGACTTAATATATATGTAGAGAATTTTTTATTCAAAAAATTAACTTTAACACCTAAAAGGATAATTGAAATGCTTTAATCAACTAAACTATGATCACTTTGATTATAAATTACTATTAAATATGATAGGAGGGAAAGAAAATCAAAGTTTAGGGTCACTAAACAAATTATTTGATGATGACAGACATTGACATCTGAGTTTTATGTTGTCTCAATTGTTGTAAAACCATAAAAGATGACAGACATTGACATATGTGATTCAATAAGGTGTAGCAAGGTAATTAATGTAGCTTAATTTGCAATGTTTAATATCATTATCCTTCAGGGATGAAAATGGTGGCGGATACCTGTTCTCGGTGTCGGATTCCTCTCGATATTGAGTCTGATGCCATGGAGGTCATCAGAGTCTTGGTAGGCGATGTGGAAGATTTATCGGAGACGAAAGTTGTAGCGGACTCGATCATCAGCCAAGCGTCGAGGTTGTTTGCAGTCAATTTTCACCATTACTGTAGATCTAAGAACACAGTAGCCCACTGTGTTGCTAGGCATGCTTGTAAGCTTGATTTTTCTTTTGTTCCAGGTCAGGCAAATTCCTCTTTGCGGGAAAATGGGTGTCGTTTTGTTGCCCCTGGTTTTCTTTCTTTTCTTGCGAAGAGTCACTCCCGTTTATTGAGGGCGTGTGGTTTGGTGGGTTTGGTTAATGAAGCATTTCTTTTTCAAAAAAAAAAAAAAATATCATTATCCTACACTTTCAAAATATATATATCATTATCATAAAGTGTTGAAAAGTCATCTGTAAATGTATACCATCAGCAAAACAAGCAAACGAGATTGCTAACAAGAGCATAGTACTTATGACCAAGAGGTCATGGATCGAACCCTCCAATTCCAAATGTGGTTGAATTTTTTTTTTAAAAAAAAAGAAAAAAAAAGCGAGATTGGCTCCATTTGTCACAAGAAATATAGCAATTGAATTGTCTCTTGCCATTGGAGGTTTTTGCATGGACATGAAGAAGAGGGTAATGTTTTTATTTTAGAAAGACTTTGACATTGTCAATTACTCCATTAATTCATTAAAATATAAAACCTAAACAACTACTACACAGCAATACCATTTAAAATAGTGCAGCTGTTATACTCAACCATATATAAAAACAAGAACAAAAAGGTATGTACTTAACTACTACACATTGACATTAATATTTAAAAAATTATATATAAAAAAAATACAGAGATATAAATTAGGCCAAATATATGTTTTAGCTCCTAATGTCGGAGTGTTTTTCCAATTTAGTTTTTATTATTTAAAAAGTTTTAGTTTAGTCTCATTAGATTACACTTTTCAACTATACCATTTTTCTTAGATAACACTTTTCAACTATACCATAGTTCTCCGTGAATGTTAAAATTTGTTGATGATAAACTTTATATTATGAATTAGGTCACCTCATGAAAGAAGAGAATTTCTAATTTCTTTTCCACTTATTTTAATAAAAATTTCCTTTTTTTTTCTTTTAGGTATCCTAATTAATTTCTCCTCTAGATCATTTTTACCACTAAATATCGTGTCATGTAAGTTTATCACCAGTAAATTTTAACGTTCACTAATAAAGACTTAAATTAAGAAAACATCAAAATATTAAGGACTAAAATATATATTTAGCGTGAAAAACTGCGATAGACATAAAAATAGAAAGTATACAAGGTATGATAATATTAAACCTAAGATATTAATAATATATATAATCAACGTGTGGGATGATTTCATTCATACCTTTTTTTTTTAATGATTTCATACTTAATATAGAAATACATGGGCGAAAAAGAAAAACCCTTATTTTATATGGTGGGATAGAATTAATTAGGTCCCGTTTGATAACCATTTCGTTTTTGGCTTTTGATTTTTGAAAATTAAGCTTATAAACACTTCCTCCACCTACACATTTCTTTGGTTTGAACTTACATCATTCCTGTGTTTTTAAAAACCAAGTCAAATTTTGAAAACAAAAGAAGTAGTTTTCAAAAACTTGTTTTTGTTTTTATAATTTGGCTAAAAACTCTAATGTCTTCTTAACCAAAATGAAAACAAGGTAAGTAAATTAAGAGAAAACAAGCATAATTTTGAAAAATCAAAAACTTAAATAGTTATCAAACGAGACCCAAATGATTATCAGTCGAAAACTTAGTATTTGTATCAGGACAGTGAAGATTCAGAAACTCATCCAAAATGACATAGCCGAAAGCAACTTGAGCAGTTGAATTCACATCACAATACACAAAATTAATTACACATGTCATTTACACAAAAACATCATACAAAGCCGGCAACCAGTAAACTTCCAAACAGCAAACAGCCAAGATACCATTCTCTATTTGATGATAATTTTTCCATTTCTTCCTTTAAAAAACTAAAACCAGCCCAATACCGCACGAGTACTTGTCAATCCGAACACAGCTCAGTGAACATAAATTACGATATATTTAATTATTTATTCATATCCTTTCTCTTCTCCATAAAACCCTAGTTTTGTTCCACGAAACAAAAATCTCATCTCTCTTCTTCATGGATTCTGAAAAACTAGGAAGCAGCTCAGAGAGTTCGAGCGATGAACAATCCGATCCAATCAAGGAAGATTATTCAGATTCTTTGACCAATAAACGTTCTTATGGCTGCATATTTTGCAAGCGTGGGTTCACCAACGCTCAAGCTCTTGGAGGCCACATGAACATCCATAGAAAAGATCGAGCCAACAAAGCCAAACAAGTCCCCTCTTTTTCTTATTCTCTTCTGAGCAAGCAAATTGACCAACCCACCTTGGCTAGGTCTCGGCCGAATTATCGAGCCTCGGGTTCGAACCCACATGGTTACTTCCAAGAACTTGGCGAGTTGAATATGAACCTTTGGGGGTCAGATTTGAGCCTTCAAATTGGACCAAGCAAGGAAAGGAGACCAATTTGGAATGGCGATGGAGTTGATTTGGAGCTTCGACTTGGCCATGATCCGTAATTTTTTTCTTTTTCTTTTTCTTTTTATATACATTTTGATTTGATGGGATTTTAGAAATATTTAGGGTTTAATAATTTTCTTTAATCCTTATGAATACAAAGCTGACTTTTTGTAACTTTGTGTTAATTAATCATGCTTTGATTAAGTAAAAGAATTGCTTTGGGTGTTCTTTGTATTTTGGGATTTGTTTTGGGTATATCCTAACCAATAAAGATCATCTCTTTTTGCCTATTTTTTTTTTTTTTTTTTTGTATATAGCAAATTTGGTTGTTCATATAAGTTTAGTTGGTGTAATGAATCCATAAATTACAATTCTCATTGCTTCTGATCTTTTAAAGGAAATCATAATTTATTCATAAATGCTTTTGGCTAAGAAAAATTAGGATATAGGAAAAAAGAAAGATTGCATTTGCTTTTCTATTTATACTTATAATTCTTTGAGAGATGTTTAGCTCACACTTCTTCAATAAGGATATATTTATTGTATAGCATGGAGTTGGGTAATTTGTGTTTATTAGATTATATTGGGAGATGGGTTTTGATGAAATTTCAATTTTATATGTATATAGTTTATGTTAAGTTCATGAGTTTATATGATTGGTAAGAGTAGATGTGAAGGGAAAATTAGAGTTGCAAAATTTTAGATTAATATATAGTCTAAGTTGATGTGTTAATTTGTAACTTATAAGATGCATAAATATTAAACTTTATATATTTGCTTAATTCAAGCTATACAAAATCAACCTATGAACTAAAATGCTCATTAAATGATTGTCCATCTCCCTATATTATTATTAATTCGGCTACTTAACTCATCAATGACAACTTCTAAATCATAATTTTTCTTTTGTTTTTCTTACCAATATTTTGTTTATTTTTTCTTAGCTACAAGGTTTGGCTAATGTAGATTATTGAAATATTAGTTTGTATATAATGAATCCATAAATTAGAATTCTACCACTTTATTTTAAAAAGAAATATATTGTTGCATTTGCTTATCTAGACATACTCAATTCTTTGAGAGATGTTATACATTAATAAGGATGGATCTGTATATTATTTAGATGGAGTTGGGTAATTTGTATTTCATAAGATTATATTTGGGAAATATAGTTTGATGAAGTGGGTATATATATATACAATAAAGTTTGCGAGTAGATGGATACATGGGGGATTTTGACCTCCAACTTGAAAAGAAGAAGTAGATCATGTCAATGTCAATTACGGTTGAGGTATGCTCTTATTGATAGCATAGTTTAAATTTGTGTGTATGTAATTCAGAGACTACACAACTGGTAGATAAGGATATAATATACACTCATGGATAAAACATTAATTCTCCCAACATCATTGAGAAAATTGTGATTATATAATTCGTTTTTTTTCTTCCTGAGTTCAACAATATTGGGATGAGAGATTCGAACCTATAATCTCTCTTGATTGAAGGTACATGTCAATTACCGTTGAGTTATGCTCCGTTTGAAGGTTATATAATTTAGTTAATTATCATTCATTTTTTTCTTTGAAATGGATATCTCATAATAAATTATGAATTATATCATAACTTCATTTCTAGTTCAGTCTTTTCGCACAAATATTTTGTTTACTTGTTTTACAATATTTTTCAAATGAGCAAATGGATTATTTAGAAAGAAATTTTGAACCCCAATTTGTTTACCAGGATGGGAAATCATTTCAAAGGTTGTGATGCATATCATAAAAAATAATTCAAACTTATTATATGCACATCTTTTAGGACATAATTTTCTTTTATCTATATAATTGATAAAGACATAATTTTCTTTATCTTCTTTAAATATATATATATATATATATATATATATATATATATATATATATTTATCTATATCATCACTATGCACTTTATTTATACATTTCCAAAATATAGTATAATAATTAAATTGAAATGTGTCAAAGTGAGTATAGCTTAACAGGAATTGCATATATCATCGATCAAGAGGTCAGAGGTTCGAAATCTCTCTCCCCATGTTGTTGAACTCAAAAAAATTAAATTGAATATTATGTATTTGTTTGAGCTCTCAAACACCTGTGAAGTGTGGTGAAGGGCGTACTCACATAAGAATTTAATCCATAATTGACCAAAAATTATAATTTAAAAGTATGTGGGAGTGATTTTAAAATTGTCAAAATCACTCTGAAACATGTCTTTAATAATTCAAAATTAATTATGATGATATAAACATCACGTTATTTTTTTAAAAAACATTTTGTATAAAAATTGTTTCTAATTTAAACACTCATATGTTTGGTTACATTTTCCCATGTGTTTTTATACCCAAGTTATTGTATACTAAACACTTTAAAAAAAAAAAAAAAAAAAAAAAAAAGTTGGTTTCAAGTGTTTCTCTCAAAACGGTTTATTTATCAATCTCATTTTTGAATAAGTCATTTTTAATAGTTGTCAAACACTATAATTATTTTTCAAAATTAAACACTTGAAAAGTTAAACCAAACACACTCTAATTAATCCAAATTGAAATCCTGACAGTAGAGGATGATTTTTGAAAATTTCCTCATATTTATCATAATGAGGTAAGATATTCCAAAATTAAGAATAATTTTTAAAAATTAAACTCAAATACAAAAGAAGCACCAGTGGTCTAGTGGTAGAATAGTACCCTGCCACGGTACAGACCCGGGTTCGATTCCCGGCTGGTGCAAAGAATTAATTTTATTTATTATTATTATTATTATTTTATTGCCGGTCCGGTGGGACCAAGTATTGAGGAAAAAGACAAAATAGGGCGTATTTGACGGAGAAGTGAAAAGGCCGACAAAGTATTAGCGAAACCATTTTGGAGACACGTGTCGGTTGTAACGTCGACATCTGGAGTTGATTTCTCCACGTCTGATGTGGGCCCAACGATCCCACGATTGGTGGGTCTTCTTTGTCTTTTCTAAACGGCGGCAACTTCTTAATAATTTAATTTAATTAGGTTAAATCCTACAAAATCTAAATTAACTTTTAAGTAGATTTTAATTATGTTACCTTTTACTTCAAAAAAAAAAAAAAAAAAAAAAAAATCTTATTTTTCCTGTTTAAATGATGATAAAATGTAAAATAGCTGTATATGTAATAAAGGCGGTAGGTTTCTTTATTATTGCTTTTGAAATTTAGGATATATTTTAGTTATGCCTAGATTGTTTCAAAAGTTTTAGGGTCGATTGCAAAAGTAACAAAATGGTCCAAATTAATTGCAAATGTAGCAGCCTACAGAAATATTTGAAAAATGGCAAAATCTCACCATCTAAAAAATAAAATTATTAAAATGTTCATCACTAATAGAAAACTTTTTATTCTATCACTGATAAAAAAAATTTCTATCACTGATAGAAAGCTTTTCTACACTGAGAAAAATTTTCCTATCAGTGAAGATACGCGCGTCAATCAGTTTTTCTATCACTGATAGATTCTATCCGTGATAGAAATCTTTTATGATAGAAAACTTTTCTATCAGTGATAGAAACTTTATTCTATCACTGATAGAAACTTTATATTACTGATAGAAAATGTTTCTACCACTAGAAATATTAGTGATAGAAATTCTATTTTATCAGTGATAGAAACTTTCTATCACTGATAGAAAAATTTTCTACCATTGATAGAAAGACTTTCTATCGGTGATAGAAGATTTCTATACAAAAAAAAAAAAAAACAAAAAACTGACGAGGAAGAAGAAGATGTGCGCGCTAATACAGGGAGAATTCAGGAATATAAAAAATTAATTAAAAAATTTTTCCATATTTGCAAATATTTTTAAAAATTGTTACATTTGCCATTATTTACTTTCATGTTGTCACCCATTACAATGGCTATTTCTGAAATGGCTTCAATACAACCATTTTATTAACTTCTTTGATAAAATGATGTAAATAAAAATTGAAAAGTTTTAGTCGTCACACCAAGATGATGTCATTTAATTTGGGGACATGAGAACGAATTTGGGGAGATTAAAGTAAAATATTTTTTTTCTCCCAATCAAAATATTTAGGGCAAATTTTTTTTTAAGTGGTAAGCAAACCAGAAAGGACACTTTTGAAATGATAAAAACATAATTGAGATACACCCTAAAATTTAAGGAGTCTCTGGAAGTATTTAATTTTTCCACATGTACCACTATTTTATAAGTTACCACACATCTCATTTATGTCATCATTTTAGAAAAAGTAATGGAAGGGTCGAGTTTTGGAACAAATTTAGGATAAAATATAAACTTTTAAAAGTTTAAGAAAATAACATGATTGATCATTTAACTATTATATTTTATATATAGGAAAATTTGTTAATACTTTATATTTCTTTTCATTAAGTAATATAGTATTTTATTTCATCACACTATCTTTTAGGTGTTGTTTTACTCGTGATTAAACAATTGATGGAGGTCTTAGTATAGAAAAATTTCATGTGACCATAGGATTATAATTCTTTTTCAAAATTTTAGGCTAACAAGTCCCTTGTCTCTCAACTTTCAATTGTTTGAATGTTTGGGCTGTATGCTTTTAGAGATTTTTTTTTTTTTTTTTGAGTACATGCTTTTAGAGATTTCTAGTAGAGTGTTGATTGTATTATTTAAGAATTATATGAACCATCTTTTGCGTAGGCTAAGGTATTTGGTGTTGTAATTATTGAACTAATGAACGTTGTTAATAATAAGAAATTATTAAAGGTCCTGTTTGATAACTATTTGGTTTTTGGTTTTTGGAAAATTAAGCTTCTAAACACTACTTTCACCTACAAGTTTCTTTATGTTTTTCTAATACCCTTCTTTCCATGTTATTAAAAACCAAACCAATTTTTAAAAACAAAAAAAAAAAGTAGTTTTCAAAAACTTGTTTTTGTTTTTGGAATTTGGCTAGGAATTTCAAATGTATGGTTGACAAAGATAAAAACCATGATAGAGAAATTAGGAGAAAATAAGCCTAATTTTCAAAAACCAAAAACCAAAAACCCAAAACCAAATGGTTATCAAACGGGGCCTAATTTTTAAACTATGAACTTTCTATAACACATAGACTACATTGGCCACATTTTGAAAGTTCAAAGATGATTATTTAGGCTTCATTTGATAACGATTTGGTTTTTTATTTTTGAAAATTAAACTTATACCCATCTACTTCCCCTTCTAGATTTTTTTTTTTTGGGGGGGGTTTAGTAGCTACCTTCTTCCTTGTTTTAAAAAACCCAAGTCAAATTTTGAAAAAAAAAATAGTGTTCAAAATCTTGTTTTTGTTTTTAGAATTCGGCTAGGAATTCAAGTAGATCCTTAACAAGGATGAAAACCATAGTAGGGAATTTGGAAAAAAATCAACATAATTTTCAAAAAAACAAAAAACAAAATGGTTATCAAACGACACCTTAGATACTACACCAAAAGTTGAAAGACCAAATTTATAATTTAATTAAAAGTACATATTTAGCCGGTGAATAGTGTATAACACTTCTAAAAAGTTCTGATTACAAATTGTCAAAATATTTTTATTTAATTCTTTTCATTAATACATTAGTACAACAAAGTTCATCAAATAAATAAGTTAGCATAAATGTGATGGATACTAGACATCCAATTACACAATAGAACAAACTAAATCTAACTTGTTCATTCAAAATACTTCCACATATACTTCATTAATCTAACTAACACTAAGGTCAATTATATTCGTTTGAGAATACGCAAGAACACATAGCCTCACATCAATTAGAAAGAGAAAATATCTTGGATTTATAATAAACAACAACTCGCGCCACAGAAGTATGGAGAGATCGATGGACCCAAACAAATATACCTAATTATAGATTAAAATACCTTTTGACGATAGTCTAGGGTTTACAATTAAAGAGAAGTTTGATTATATTGCACATTCTAGGGTATACTTTCAATTTTGATTTGAATTAACCCAACTCCATTGTTTTTTTTTTCCCTTATCTTGTTCATCAAGTTGGCATTTTACTTGAAGAAGGTTTGGTTAAGATGGTGTCCCATCAATGACAAAATTAAAATAAAAAGGCTTTAATTTCTTTCCCACTTGAATGAGAATTCAAAGAGGTAAATTGTGAGTGGTGCTTTCAATGATAAAAATGCGCATGAGGGTTTGGTGGATTCTCTTTCCAACTTGATATCAATCATTCAAAGGGAAAAATAATGGTTTTTTTCTCATATACCAAACACAAACAAAAAAAAAAAGAAAGAATCCAAATCTAACTCAACTTTGGTTTAATTTTTGTTGAGTGATTAAACATTGATGAACTCCCATTTAATCAATTATTATACCCAACGAATAATTCATAATGGCTTTTCGATCAATCTTATTGTTTGACTTTTATGTTAATTTAATTATATGTGTCTGGCACGTGAAAGTTCGGACCCTCTTTCCATTTATACCTTCAACAAAAAATAATAGTGAAAGTTAGAAAGGTAGATGTTGAATTATAATATTTATTCTCTTTTATTCTAGATCAGACATGACTATTCTCTTTTTTTTTTCTTTACGAAAAAAAAATTCTCGAGAGGTTGGTTGTATAACCTGAAGTAATAAATGAGTTAGTAGGATATATTAATTGATATTTTTTGAACTTTTCTTATTTTCCGATCTCATACTTGCACAATTTTAGAAAGCTCAATTATTTTATATGGAGATGAAGTCAATTTTATCTATCTATATGTCTAAAAAGTATGTGATATTTTTTTTTTTTTTTTGTGTTTTTTCTTCTCTTTTTATATCGGTAATTGAAGGTGTTTTGTCGATTTCGTTGTCACAAGACACTTCAACTATGGGTCTACTCGACTTTCAAATTGGGGGTCCTATTTGTCTAATTTTGATGAAGGGGGACAAAAACCCAACTTTTCTTTTTTCTTTTTTTGAGTAAGACAAATGCCCAACTTGTCATTCATATTTGAGAATATTTTATTAATTAACCTAATGAAATTATTTGAATTACATACTTTTTCTAACCTAATTAAAATTTTATTAGTAGGTAGTTCAAAAAAATGTTGATTTGACAGTGTTCAACTAGTAAATTGTAGTTGAATATTAAAGATAATTCAAAGATTAAAAAAATCTCTCTTCTTACTTTCATTTATGACTTTTTGCGTAAGAAAATGGCCTAAAAAATGCATGTGATGTAGAAGTACAAATAAGATCAAATGACAATTCTTTTTTTTTTTTTTTTGTCCACTTTAAAAGCTACTAATTTATTTCAATTATTAGTCTTAATCTTTTATATTATTTTTAGTTTGAATTGAAGACACTCTCAAACAATTGGGAAGAAAATATATCAAATTTTCAAAAGTAATTAATTATCGGGGCAACCAGATAAATGGCAAAAAAAAAATAGCTGATTTGAAAAATGGCGAATCGTATTTCCAATTTGATAAATGGCCAAATCCTATTTTTAGTAAACTATTTTGACATGAAATTAGACGAAAATACCCTTTAACAAATATTAAATCTGGAAATAAAATAAAACAAATACACTTTAAATCTGGAAATAAAATAAAACAAATACACTATAAATAAGGGAGAAAATCTAGCTTCCTTACCCATGGATTCATCTAGCAAATCAAAACTAACAAAATTCAAATGAAATGGAATATAAATTTGGCAACCTAAATTTAAAACGAGATTTGAATTAAAAAAAGAGAGAAAAAATAGGTGGACTTAAATTTAATCGGTGTATATCAAAAGAAAAAATGAAAGAACAACTTCAATTAAAAAAAATTCCAGATTCAAAGAAAATTAAAGTATAATCAGAAAAAAAAAATCTAGATTCACCTAAAATATGAGATTAAAGTATAATAGAAAAAATATGAAAAAAATTATACACAATTTCAAACAATCAAATCTAGCTTCCTTACCCATGGATTCATCTAGCAAATCAAAACTAATCGAAATTCAAATGAAATGCAATATAAATCTGACAACCTAAATTTAAAACAAGGAGATTTGAATTAAAAAAGAGAGAAAAAATAGGAGGACTTAAATTTAAAAGTGTATATCAAAAGAAAAAATGGAAGAGCTTACCAAATTCAATAACAATGAAGAACAACTTCAATTAAAAAAATTCCAGATTCAAAGAAGAATTAGAGTATAATCAGAATTAAAGTATAATCAGAAAAAAAAAATCTAGATCATTCACCTAAAATATGGGATGAACACCAAAAATATCATAATTAATATAATCAGAAAAAAAAAAATGAAAAAATTGATACACAATTTCAAACAAACCTCTGGATTGATAGCTTCTTGGAAAAAACCCTAAGGCATAATTACTCTCTTGGGAACACACTCACGTTCAAAAAAAACCCTTCCCCCTCCCTCATTTCAAACCCTTCCAACTTACCGTTCGCGAGAGAACCCCTTCCCCTTCCTCCATCATTCGAACCTTTGAGACAAACCCTTCCATCGTTCTACCATCAATCTTCTTCTTTACATACGCCTTCAAGCTTCGTCTCATAACCAAGATTCTCGACAAGATTACACTGTATCTACATGGACAGTCGAAGAACATTCAGAGAAGCTCGAGTGAGTTTTGTCGACATCTAGGATTGAGTTTTGTCGACATCCAGGATGCTTCAATTTCTGCTAATTTTTTTGTTTATATAGATATGAAAATTTTTTACTTACAACTAGGACCCACTGTTGAATAAATAAAATGAAAAACGATAAAGTATGGATCATTTTTCTGTTTATATAGATATGGAACATTTTTTCCTTACAACTAGGACCCACCGTTGAATAATAAAATGAAGATGGAGAAAGATGATCATGTAACTAAAAATCCCTTGATTCATGGAATGAGAGATTATTTTTTTAAAAAAAATAAAAGATACGGCTGCACAAATATAGGATAGACGTGGGGGTGGTTGAAGGGCAAAAAAGTAAGTTTATATACCACGAAAATAGGCTGGGAAAACTAGTTAGGCCATTTTTCATTAAAAAATAGAGTTTGGCCATTTTTCGAAACTACGCTGTAATTTTTGGCCATTTCTGAGGATTTCCATGGAGCTACCAAAGTGATCATAGTTCAGCTGTAATTGGCCTATACCATCGATCGAGAGATAACAAACTTTTTTTTTTACAACATGTGGGAGTGGAGGATTCGAAAACACAAACCTCTTAGTAATTAGTATATATCTTATGTCAATTAAGTTATGCTCATGTTGACAGAAGAATAAACATTTTTCTTTTTTTAAACTAAGAATAGACACACTTCTCCTTTGATCAATGTCCATTTTAATTATATACGCTGATTTTATCACTCATTAATTATGATTTGTTTGTAGATAGGATGGAAAGAAATAATTAGTGGAGATAATTCCAAAAAAAAATGAAATAATTAGGGGAGATATTTTTACATAATTGTTTTAAATAAATATTTCTTTTCAAATTAACAGGAAAATTGAAAAAAAAAAAAAAAAAAAAAAAAAAAAAAAAAAAGCATAATCTAAATCCATCTCAAACTCAAATGTAATTTAAACACAATGGGTCATACTAATACAATATTTTAAAAACTCTTAAATTAGAAGTTTAGTCCTAAACTTTCATGTTTGTATTTAATAGGACCATAAATTTTTAAAAGTATCTTATAAGTATCTTAACTTTCAATTTTGTATTTAATAAATCTCTAAACTTTAAAAATGTAGATAAGTTTGTGAACATTCAATTTTGTATCTAATTAAATATATAACCTAAAGGAAAATAGGCAGAGAAGATTAATTATTTGATTAGTCAATTGCAGTATATATGGGTTCGATATAAATTGTCCATTAAGGCAAGATTTTCAAATTTACTACATTCAAGGAAATATAAATGGTAAATGTTATAGGTAATTTTGGACCACCACGGCGTACGAGGAGCTGACAGGACAACCGGGAGGAGATAGGACCAGGAAAGGGACCCAGAGTGAGACCATACCGACGGGCCGGGCCAACGTGGCCCGACCCGTACGGTCGGCCTCGGCCTTGGGCCGAGGCCGAGCATTATGGTCGGCCTCGGCCCCAGGCCGAGCCCAACCACTCGGCCCATTTGCGCGGGCCGAGTCCGTTTGCCTCCGCTCGGCCCCTACCGCTTCCAGCTGCCTCGGTCCAGCCTGCTTCGTCCCAGAACGCCTCCAAACCCTAGGAGTCCGAGCAGGTATTTATACCCCTCTTCGCCATCGAAGAAGGGGACCGAAAACTCTATTCTTGACTTCTTTCTCTACTCTCTAGCTGCTCAGTTTCCTGACTTAGGCATCGGAGGCGGTGTGGCCTACACCACACCGGTGTCCAGCGATTCTTGCTGGTCTTGCAGGTCACGTCTTCCCCAGCTTCTACAAATTCATTGTTGGTGTCACGTGAAGGGCAGGTGGGTTGCTTGGCCAAATTTTGGCATCAACAGTAAACATAAAATACATAATAAAAAATTATGATGATAGGCCAACGACACAGATCATCCTCTTATCTAGCCAATGTGAGACTTTGGTTTCACTCCTAACAAAACCTTCTAAATCAATCAATATATTAATCATAAAAGTGAATTTGGTGTATAATCAGACATTCAACTTTCAGTTTTGTGTCTCATAAGTACTTGATTTTTTTTTTTTCAAGAAAATACGTTCCATTGGAAAAGGGATAATCCTCGATGGACTACAAAAAGTGAAGACTTGCTACGGAGCCACGGGCTACATGTTCTATCCATGAAGGATAATTTTCAAGCCATAGCATCATATCAAAAGTCCAAAAATCTATAAGATGAATTAATTTAACACAAACCTCATAATGGGATTGATCATACAAAAAAGAATGAAATATTTTAAAATTTCTCTACTGAATATTAGATAATATATGTTAAAGTGAGTATAGCTCCGCTGTAATTGACATGTACCCTTAACTAAGAGATTAGAGGTTCGAATTCTCCACCTTAAATGTTGATGTACTCAAGAAAAAAAAATAATAATATATTTGCGCAGACAAGGGTAGAAAAAATGTTTTCTTCTACGACAGCCAAAAAGGTGAAATATATATATATAATATATAATATACTTTTTTTTAATACTAAAAAGGTGAAATAAGTGGATGGGGATAAACCAATTTTCAGTTATTCTTCTTCTCTCTCTTTTCTTCCTTTATTAAAATCCTCTCTCAAAAAGGAAAATAATAATTAAAAACAAAAAATAAAAAAAAAACCTATATTTCTTTATTTCTTTCTTTCCTTCTTTCTTTCTTTTTTTTTTTTCTTTCTTTTTTTTTTAAAGAAAATAACTTATATTTCTATTGCTTTCACATGTGTCTTCATTTTTTAAAATTAATTTTGAACATCATAGACTTTAAAACCCAAATTTATTTAGAGCAAATGAACTTCTATATCAATTATTTTTCTTAGGAATGGTCAAAGGGAGCATGATTCTCTAGCATATGTGTGATATTATTGTACACTATGCTAAATAGGGCTAGAGCTCCTCAATTTGAAAATTAATTAATTTGGTTCAAATGGGACCAACATTTTCATTTTTTAATCAAGCTTTAGCTTAATAGTTAGTTTTTTAAATCAATCCAATTTTAGATTATTTTCACAATTGGATCATGGTGTTTAATTTTCTTTAATTTTACTTTTTTTTTTTTAGAAGTTTTACTCTGCTTTCTTTAGAAATAAAAGTGTAATGCGATCATGATATTGTAAAGTACAAAAGATTTTTGCACCATTTAAAGATTTATGTGTATTTTGTAATCGGTCATTCATTTACTATTTATTTATTCCGATTTAAGGACAAATCATAATATTTTATGTTTTTTTTTTTTTTTACATATGCTTTCAATATATTTGATCTATTGTGAAGCCTCTTTTCCGAACTCCCAAAGCCTAGAATCCCTTCTCCCACGACGAGTCACTTGATCAGTTAGAGATAGGGGATTAACAACCTCGACCGCCTCTCGATTAGTGAGAGGCCGATGAAAATCTAAAGAGAGAAAAGAGACAAAATAAAGGCTATCAAATGCACTCTAAAATTTGAGGGCAACTGACTTGTGGTAAATTTGCCACTGCTTGAATTAAAAAGACAATCTTAAAGTTTGGATACTAATATGTAGGTTGCAGATTTGAATCTCTAACCTCTCGATCAAAGTTACAAGTTTTATGTCGATTGAGTTATGCTCTTGTTGACGCTAATGATGTTGGTTAAATTAATATTGATCATACTAATTGTGTATGACTATGTGCTTAATTATATGATATTTTATTATCTTCTAAATCAAAATACATTATTCGGTTCCGTTGATCATAATTTAAGGTGGGTTTAGCATACCTTTCTGTTTAGAAAAATTAATTTTTCTTAAAATACTTTTTATAAAATTTATTTTATTTAATATTCTTGTCTGTTCGTTATATATATATATATATATATATATATATTTAAGTGAGTCTAATCACTTTGGCGGAGAATCAACACAAAGTAATTCTTCAAAGAACAATTATATTCTAAACCAAATAAAAAAAAATACTTTTGACCTTCCAAAATCATATAGAAAGTTAATCCAAACACACAATTTAGTATATCATACGATTTGATGATGAAAAGTAAGTAAGAGAAATGTTATTTAAAAAAAAAAAAAAAAAGTTTGAGAAATGCTTTTGAAATTGAACCATATTTTAATTTTAAAGGAGAACATTCCTCCCTACTTTCACTTTAGATGTTTAAGCCTTCGTGACTTGCTTTTGATTTTACTTAAAATATCTTATACAAACGAAGATTATTATTCTTATTGGTTACTTGTATAGTGTTGAAGATCCCACATTGAAAAGATAAGTGGAGATCTCACAATTTATAAAATACATGGATTACTCTAATTATTGTCAAGTGGTTTTGAAATCAAATCTCATGTTATCTATTATATATACCAATAATCTCCAAATGTGAGATACATTTACACTTCTAGAACTCATCCACTTTTTGGCGTGCAGGTCCTAGGTTTGAGAACGCACCCTCTTTTGTGCCTTTTAGCTTATGGGTGAGGTGGAGGAGTTTATAAGCCTTTCTTGGGTTAGTATGGGCTGCTTTAAGTGAGGCTTTGCACTTGCTCACGCGTGAGGTTTCGTGGAGTTAACTTTGATCTGTCTCTTAATTTGTTTGCATGTTTTAGCTCTTCTCTCAGGCATAAGTTTTAGCATCTAGATCGCACAGACTTGATTGCGATAAATTTCAGCTACTGAATTCCTGACATATATATTGAATAAAATTCTAGACTTGATTGAGTTTTATCAGGTGGCAGGTTGGGGCTAAGACAGGATAGTCTATTG
The DNA here is from genome assembly GCA_036850905.1 of Luffa acutangula. Taxonomy (NCBI): domain Eukaryota; kingdom Viridiplantae; phylum Streptophyta; class Magnoliopsida; order Cucurbitales; family Cucurbitaceae; genus Luffa; species Luffa acutangula. The sequence continues at coordinate 46,236,884 of CM072098.1, read as the reverse complement.
TGTGGAGTGAGTTAATGTGTGGTTATTTTCCATTTTCCTACGCTAATTTGCTGCATTTGGATTGTGAAGTTACAGGCCTAGAGTGCGAGGATGGGGTTGGCTTGTGGTGTAAACTAGGCAGGCAGGAGCAAAACAAGTTGCTAGGCTAAGTTCAAAATGGTTTTGTGTGGGTTTGCTAGTGGTGTAACAGTTTAGTCCACTTGGTTGTCTGCTTAGTTTGTTGGAAGAAGAAGAAGAAGAAGCCTCTTCTATACAACTCATTGTTTATGTCCTTTGAAATCATCATTCCTTAGTCTAATCAATCTTCTCTTTTTTTTTTTTTTTTTTTGTGAATAGTCTAATCAATCTTCTCTAACTTAATTTAAATAATAACATACGAATATATCTCTAAAATTTAACATAATCAAGATAGAAAAGAAAGACATAATTAATTATTTTTCATTCAAAAATTAAATATAAACACAACCATCAAAATTCAAACCCGAAAATTTGGAAGCATAATCAAGGTATCAATTTAAACAAGATGGCCTCCCATGAGCCCAAGCATACCCATCAATTCCCATGTGTCCCCCAAACCCATGATGATGATTATTTGGTATCATCATCTCATAAATTGAAGCTGCCGTCGGAGGATACGGTGGCGGCGGCGCCTCCACTTCACCGCTGCCTGCGGCGGCCGGAGAAACCTCTCTTTCTTGATAACCAAGCTCGTCTTCTAAAGGCAATCTCTCAAAAGTTGCATTAGCAAAAGTAGCAGCTATCAATATTACAGGCCCAGCCGCCACCAGTGGGCCCACCACCGTTCCTCCGACCACCTGCCCCTGCCCGCCGGCGAGGTACACGGTCAGCCCGGTCGAACCGGGCGGGGCTCGACCGGGAAGAAAAGAACCGGCCAGAGACAGAATCTCGAACCGGCCGTGAAGTTGGATCACGGCGGCGGAATCGGCGGACTGCCGGAGAGTGACGTCGACGACCGTGCCGCTGCCGCTGAGAACACAAACCCCACGTTGCCGGCGGCGAGAGAATTGGTTTATGCTGTCGGCGACGTCGGCTCCTCCGGTGATCTCGATCACGTGCGTGCGAAGCGCGTGAGGGCTGTCGCGCGTGACGATGATCGGAGGCTTCGGTTTGTTTTTAGAACCCGGTGGCCGCCCTCTCGATCGGCGGTTTCCGACCACCACGCCGCCTTCCTTCGGCTTGTCGTCGTCGTCGTCATGATCTCTTCCGACGCCGTTGACGGCAGAATCTGTCGGGTCGGTGGCCGGAAAGCCCACCCGACTGGCCCACCACGGATTAGCCAGAGTAGCGGAAAATTGAAGGTGAATTAGAAGGATAAATTTAGAAAAATTGGAAGCTGATTTTATATAAATATATGAACTGAAACTGATTATTTTTTTCAGATCATAATGAACCTAGAATCGTTGAGAAAAACTGAAAAACCACTTAGAAAATTGAGAGAGAGAGAGTGAGAGAGAGAGAAAAATAAATAAAGTATTTAACTTCGGAAAGGAATATGACGTTATTATATACACAAAAAATTGTACGGAACGGCAATTTTATTTCAAGGGAGACATATTTCAAAGTTGCTTATTTGACGAAAGTGGTAAATTTGAGTATAGTTAGATATTGTATCAGTTATTATCTCAAAAATTGATCATTCGAGTCAATATAAACATAGTGCAACTGACATAAATTTTTTTCAAAAAAAAAAAAAAACTGACATAAAGTTGTATTAATGACCAAAAGGTCTATGATTCGAATTCCCTCGTCTCATATGTTGTTGATCATTCGATATCATTCTTGTAATTGTTGAACTCGAAAAAATAAAATAATTAAATCATAGTTTAACCAGTTGAAATAGAGCATACACCCAAAGGTTAAAGTTAAATCTTCTATTGCTTAGATGAATTATAAATAATAATAAAGATAGATTTTGAAGTCCAAGTATATTTTGTTAGCTAAGAGAGTGGCCCATTGTTTTAAGCATTTTAATTTATGTATAGTTGAGAATTATTGTTGAATAATTCAAATTTAAGTTTAGGATGGTTAAAATTTTAATTTATGCATGTAGTCTATTACCCTATTATCTCTGATAAAATAGTCGATCAACAATAATTACAATTGTGATTGATCAATTATATCATTGATAGACTTCTATAACTAATAGACTTTAATTGTGTTATATTTGTAAATTGTTTTGGAAAATATATAAATTTCAATCACTATTATCCCGGGTAAAATAGTCTGTTGGTGCCAAAATTTGGTCAAGCCACTCATCTGATCTTCACGTGACACCAGCAGTGAATTTGTTAAAGACGGGGAAGACATGACCTGCAAGACCAATCAGAACCGCTGCACACCGGTGTGGTGTAGGCCACCTGCACTTCGATGTCTACGTCAGATCAAATAGTAGAGAGTGTTTTGGTAGCTAATTTTTCGAACCCTTTTCTGGGTGTGGGAGACCTCATTTATACATGTGTCTTCAATTAGGATTTTCTAGGCGTTCGAAGGCAATCCTGGATTGAACCGAGTGGAACTGGGGCAGACCGAAACAGTAGGGACCGAACAGAGGCGGAAGGAACTCGGCCCACACGAGTGGGCCGAGCATAGGATTGGGCCGATGGCCCGATCCCTTCGACTTGCTCTCCTTCGGGGTTCGCTTCCTGGTCAAGCTTTCGTGTTGGTGCTGCGTTGTCTTGCTTAGTCCTTGGATTCTGGGGTGGTCCAAAATCACCCACAACATAGTCTATCAACAATAATTACACTTGTGAAGTCTATCGTTTATCACTATTAAATTTCAATTTTGTTATATTTATAAATAGTTTTAGATTTGATTATATTTACCATTATTTTAGTCTATTTTTCAATTTGTTTATCAATCCAAAACTTTTTTTTTTAATTGGTATTAAAAACATGTTGTAACCTATAATTAAAAAGAAAAAAAAAAGGTATATATGAGAAAAAAGAATTAAGTTCAAGTCTCCCTCTCCGTCCCTTCCCTACAATTTTTCTTTTTAACTAAAAATAAATAAATAAATAGATAACAAGTAATATTTGATCACACACAGTTTCATTCAGATCATTTGGACAACTTTTTTTTTTTTTTTTGAAAAATTCATTTGGACAACTTTTAATATAGAAAAGAACTAGTCGAACTAATTATTTTATATATTTTGGGAACAAAACAAGATTCTTGATATTATATTTTATTTGTTCGCTCTCAAAAAATAATTTTTAAATTTTTTTTTTCTATATTTTATTCAGTTATATTTAAAACTAGACTTTCATATCCTCACATAAGTAAATTCCTCATGTTGCACGGTATAACTGGTTAGGGTGCATGCATATACTATCATATTCTAAAAAAAAAATAAAAAAAAATTTAAAAAAAAATCTTTTTTTTTGTCATAATTTATAAAGAGCATCATTTAAAAAAAAAAAATTATGAATGCTTTTTTCTATGTAACCATATAGATGAATGCTTGTATAATCAAATACAAGAAAATTTCATCTTAATTAAAAACCTTTTTCTTTTTTTTTTTTTTGACTTATATGTGGAATAACATATTCATATTTCTAATCTCTTAATCGAGAGTACAAGTTCTGTGTTAGTTGAATTATACTCATGTTCGCGTTGACCATGTTTCTCTTTTTTTTTTTTTAATGTCTTATCAATATTTTTGCTGATTTATAAAAAACATGTCTAAACTATTAAGACCAAATTTTGTAATTCAATGGATTTGACCAAAAATATCTAAGAAATGTGGAAATTAGGGTTTAGGTGGGGGTGGGGTGGGCGTGGAATAATGGTGTGATATATGTCCTTTACTAAGGGCCCCATGCAAATCAACATGGAAGCACCAAGTTGAGGCAAGAGACTTCTAATACTTCACGAAACCTTATGAAAATTATTCCATTGAATCCATAACTTTTTTTCTTTTTAATCTTAATATACTTCCAAAATAAGAAAATTCCTAATGGGTAAATTGTAAAATGATTAAAATACATGCATATAATATACATGAATGACTTCATATGTATCATTATAAATAATATTAAATGGTTTGCCTAATTATTAAAGACTAGTTTATATCAAAAAGTCAAAAAAAAAAAAAAAAAAAAAAAAAAAAAAAATCTTTTTTACTACTAATTGCATTACAGAAAAAAACTCAAAAATAACTCCCATAGATTGATGTGGTAGACATTGAGCCTGATGTAGTAGCCATTGAGCCTAAGAGCCTAAGTGAGTGACTTTGGTTCATGTACTTTCAAAATGTTCATTTTAGTTTCTGTACTTTTAAAAAGTAATCAATCTTGTCCCTTCATTTTCAATTTTTTCTCAATTTTTTCAATCATAAGTTTAGCACAACATCTCACATACTAATTTTTCTTGAAATGTAGTAAAAAAAATTGATCAAAGAGTTTCCATTTTATATAAAATTTATACTTCAATTTCACAAATGTGAACTAAATCGGTTATTTTTTAAAAGTAGAGAGACTAAAATGAACATTTTGAAAGTACCGGGATCAAACCAAAGCCCATTGTAGAGGAAACAAAATAAACATTTATCATGGATATGCTTTTAGCCAATCAAAATAAACTAAATTTTCGTGTAGCTATTAGCCAATCACTGGCTGAATGCAAGATCATGGATATGCTTTTAGCCTGTCAAAAAAATAATAATAATAACTAAAAAAGAATGGCCATTTATTGACCTGTTCCAGTCCTCCATTGAAAACGATGTATTTTGGAAAATCTTGTATTGCAGGAAAGTGTTGGTCTGTGTTCCAATGTTCTTGCAAAGACAGGAATATGCGAACGATGTATCTAATACGACACTTCGAGTTGACTCGACATAGAAATCCTACTTCAACTTTGCATGAAGAATCTGAGGAACCTGTAAATGGAATGCCAATGAAAAACATGACCTTAGATGAAACCAAAAATGAAATACAAAAATGGGGAGATGAATCTGGAAACCAAATTTGCATGATGCCAGAAAGAAAAGGATATCTGCACAGCATTTACTTCTATATAAAAGTTACAAGCAAGCATTACTGGAAAAAATAAAACATTATTGCAAGCTGTAATATATAACAATGTAAATGAAAACTACAATAAATTTGAAAAAACTCTATAAAATGGCGTAAATAAGGCCCGGTTTAATAACCATTTGAATTTTGAAAATTAAGCTTAAAAATATTACTTCCACCACCTATAAGTTTCTTTAATTTGTTAAGGACTTTTGACGGGTGATTTCAGAATTTAAGTCAAGTTTTGAAAACTAAAAAATATGGTTTTTAAAAACTTGCTTTTATTGGAATGTGACTAACAATTCAAATGATTTCTTAAGAAAGATAAAAACCGATCATAAAGAAATGGTGAGAAAACAACTTTCATTTTCAAAAACCAAAAATCAAATGGTTATCAAACGAGGCACCTAAGTAATACAGGTTCAATGAAACAAATGGAAAACATGGATACTTTCTGACCAAGCTAAACTCAACAACAAGAGCAATCTTGGAAAGGGTAGAGGAGCAAAGTGATATGCTGAGCTAAATCATTACCTGATGAGATAGAAAAGAAGTAAGAAGGACAATACAAAATACAGTGCAAGTCTACAAGTTCTCCACTTTGATTTTTGCTCAAAAACCTGCAGAATATGAACATTGACAAATTTGAAAAATTAGGAGGATGCATGGAAATAGATCGTTTACAAGATGAAGGAATGTCTACCATATTTTTAGGACTTGATTTTCCATATCTTTTTACTTTTTGGAACAAATGACGGCTGTTTGCCTTTGTGAGGCGAGAAGAAAAATTTTGAGAGCAAAAGAGATTTTGCAAGCTCAGTCCCACACTGTAAGTGCTGAACTTGCAAAAGATCTCTCTATCTTCTCATTTTCTTCCATCATATAAAAAGTATGTAAATAACCATAATTTGCCCTAAATATGATGAGCTGAAAAAGGCTTAGATCAGGTACCATCTTGAATCGATCCATGGTTCTTGACATTATACCCCTTGAAGCATCCATGCCATTCCCCTGATTAGAATAACATCCATATTAAGAAAGACGCTCTTACCATTTTCCACTGACAAGACAAATGAATAACCTTGAAGAAACAACATACCATTCGGTCAAGTAAATTATTATGACTCTCCACTTCTTCGTGAATGTCACCTGTCAACTATTTCAAATAATACGTATATCAAGAGCTGCTACAGATCAAGAAGACACGGGGAAATTTGTATGGAAGTACTAAAACAACCCTAATTCTTGTTATGTATATCAAGTGGTGATGGAGTTATCTAATGATCATTTAAGTTCTATCCACATTAAGTGAAGGGTTACTTTAAGTTTAAGTACTATCTGATGAAAATCAGAATCTCATATTGCACTTGCAGTAATCCTCAAAGGTTTCTATACCTAGAAATTCACCATTGCAAGCAGTGAGAAATTGAAAATTACCATATCATTAGTCATTACAAGGGAATCTGGACCCATAATCTAAGAGTTCGCTTATCATTAGTTATTAAATCCAAGAGTTCTACCACTATGCCCAACCTCAACATAAACTAACAACAACTGCTCAATAGCCAATATTAACTAGTTCGCTTATCCCGGAGCTCTTTTAGCACAACATTTTTTTGCATCAAAGGTATGACACTTCTCGCACAGAATCATACTCGAAAAAGAGCTCATTATCATACAAAAATTCAGGTGCTAAGATGCACAAATATAGTTGAAGAAATTCTCAAAGACTAACATCATATCCTCTTTCCTAATCTCTTTCTTGTATAATTTAAGAATTTGAGGTAAGAGGATGAATCGCTGAATTGCAAAATGATCTGAAATAATAAATTAAGACGTGCAGGCAGCAAACAGCAAAAAGCTGCAGGATCTAACTAGTATTATATATAATCAAATAAGAAAACCAAAATACAATTTCCTAAATAAAATGGCTAAGAGATTATATCATAGAAAGAGTCACTTCAACTTATAACATTGAATCTATCATCATTGCTTCACAAAGATATAACATGTTCAATCAGAAAAACCTTTTATAGAAAGGGAGATCAGAGATAGATAATTAATAATTAAGGAAAATTCCCTGCTTAAAACTAACCCTCTTCAAAATAGAAACTCTATCTTCCAAAGTGTGGAGAGCTTTGTCATTGTCGTGCTCTTTAATTTCAACTGAAGAGCTTGTCCTTAGACCACCCTCCTCAAGGTCATCAAAGAGAGCAGATCTGGAAGAACGGTTCTCCCTGTGAACAAAGACATTACCAGTGATTTCAAATTAAATAATATATATTTTACAAAAGATCAGATACTGATATTCAAGAACAGTGTATGTGTGTGTAACACATTTTAATCAATAAAACCAAAAATGGCTAAATCAGGTGATTAACTCCATGTTACCAAGGAGGAAGAAGTAATGGGATTACAAGAGCCTAACATCCAGAATAACAGAATTGAGGAGATGTTTAACCTCATTATGCTTTCATTAAAATCACTATCCAAAATATGCACGAAAACTTAAAACCACGGCAGGAAAATTAGTAACCAGTTGCAGCTTTTCTGTCATCATAGAATTCATAATTCTGTCTCGAGGTTATGCCACAAGATCGAAGACCATATCTTATCTTACAAAATTGATGCTACAACCTACTCTTCAGTTTACACTCTCTTTTGTCCCAAATTGCTTCATTAAAAAAGCTCAAATATACGTCATACTCGAAATATAACACAAGATCAAAACAAAAATCATTCAGAAGCTACAAAGTATGAGATCACAGCAACTGCGCACAAGAAAAGAAAGCAGTAATCAGAATTTCGGAGACTAATGGAAGCTTATTCAGTTCAACCAAAAAGAGGTCCTCAGATCCAAATCATAGAGTTAGCATTGCAGCCGAACAATCAGGTGGAATAATTAAATCATGTTAAGTGAATTCTGAGCGCGTAACCAACAAAAGAACTGTACATCGACTAAAATTTCGGATACGAACCTTCTGTAACTCATGACGGGCTGAGTTCTGCGAAATGCGTTCCTCTTCCGCCACAATTAGTTTGAAATTGCACAGCAATGTTGAATTTGATCGACAGCCAAATCCAATTGAGACAGCAACAGATTGCGAGAGAAATCTATTCCGTTCGTTTACTAGGAAAATGTGGACAAGAGAAAGAAATCCGTACTGGCTTCGAAGAAAATTGAATTCCCTTTCTTTCTCTTCCGTTCCCTTCCGGTGACCGCTAAATCGAGCTGTCTATCTTGTATTTTAGACGAAGTTAGCCCATGATATCTGGGCCCAACTGAGTTGACCCAGTTAGCCCATTATATTTGGGCCCAACTGAGATGTAGCCCAGTATATGAAGTGGCCCAACATGTAACTTTTTAAAAAATAAAAAATAAAAAATAAAATCTAAAAATAACAACAATAGCCACTATGACAAAACCTAGGATAAATCCATGGGTCATAATAATAGGTAGCAATTTACCACTTGTTATTTGCAAATATAGCAATTTTTAAAAACTTTTGAAATCTATCAGTGAGTGATACACTACCATCACTGATAGAATAGTCTATCAACAATAATTATAGTTGTGATTGAAGTTTATCACTAACAGACTTCTATTACTGATAGACTTCAATTTTGTTATATTTGCAGATAGTTTTAGATTTTGTTATATTTGCAATTGTTTTAGTCCATTTTGCTATTAGTGCAAACAACCCTAAATAAAAATAGGGAAACTAAGGGCCCATTTGAGATGCCTAGTTGAAATGTTTTTCAAAAATGTATTTTTTAAAAAATATTTAGTATAAAAATTGTTTAGAATTTAAACACACATATGTTTGGTTAAATTTTCTCACAAGTGTTTTTATAAACAAGTTATTATATACTCAAAAACTCTTTTTAAAAAATTTGCTTTCAAGTGTTTTTCTCAAAATGGGTTATCTCTCAAGGTGTGTTTAGTTTAACTTTTCAAGTGTTTAATTTTGAGAAAAAATCATTTTGAAAAATTTTATAGTGTTTGACAACCACTAAAAATGATTTATTAGAAAATGAGATTGATAAATAAATCATTTTGAGAGAAACACTTGGAACCAATTTTTTTTTTAAAAAAAAGTCTTTGGATATGCAATAACTTGTGTATAAAAACACCTATGAGGAAATGCAACAAAACATATGAGTTTTTAAATTCTAAACAATTTTTTAAAAAAATGCATTCTTGAAAAACATTTAAATTAAAATGTATTTCAAACGAACCCTCAATCTTTAAGAAGTCATTTTTAGTGGTTCACTCCAAAAGGTCTCATACCAATGGAAATAGTTGTCATCCCTTATAAACCCATGGTCATCCCCTTATCTAGTCGATGTGGGACTTTTGTCGCACTCCCAACAATATTTCTATAACTATGGAGAATAAATCATTACAAACAAAAACAAGAGAAGCTTTTCACTGAAAATAAGAGAGATCTCTTCACTAGATGAAACTAGATATTTTTTCTTCTTGTATTAAAGACAAAATTATATATAGTGAAACAGATTAGATTAGATGAATTAAAGGTGCACATGGGCAGCACATAATGAACACCCAACTACATGGGCAAATAACCTTTAACTCCACAATGAATGCAACTCCATCCATCCCATTATGGCTGCACAGAGCTGTGAAGCCATCACATTCATTACTTCAACTTTAAGGAAACTTTGGACCATTTTCCCACCCTCTTTATTCAAAAACATCCTTCATTCTGCTAAAAAATGAAACTTGGTTGAATAAATAAAACATCCCATTATGCCGGCTTCATATTGATGTCAGTAATTGACAAGGTGAGCATAGCTCAGCGGTAATTAACATGTAATCTCGATCAAAAGGTCAGAGGTTCGAATCCCACCACCCCAAATGATGTCAGTAACTTAGGTGAAAATTAACTACATTGCATTGCAGAAGAAATACATTTATTACTGTTTCAAGAACTTACCAGATATATAAGAAAAGCCAATGTAGTTGGATGTGCAATTATGTTGAAGGAAAACTAAGAACAGAAACTTGACAGAAGAGAGAAGAGCTTATATATTTCATTCATTGATTTGGCATCATATAGATATGGTTGTGATTTAAATACATCAAGCTACAGTTTTATATTTAAATTACAACCATCGAAAAAGAAAAACGAATCGTGGGACGGGGTGGGGACAGGGCGGAGTCGGGGAGAAAAAGCTAACTGTAGAGTTATGAGCATAAATGCTCAAGTTGGGGATGAAGAGATTTCAGCACCAAATTCCCTTTTTCTTTTTCCATCTTCATTTGAAAGAGTCAGCCTGTTTGCTTCAATGCAGAAAAACAGAATTTTTCCACCTGAAAAGAAAATTTTCCTGCTGGTGTATAATCCAGCAGGCTGTAGTTCTTTAACAGATATTCAAGAACAAACCAGTGTAACAGGCAGTGCACAAGAACATCAAACATAGTACAGACTTAGAAATCCAAGATATGAACTTAATCTGACATTGTTTATGACTTGTGAAATGCAATGCTAACTTTAAGCCTCTGTGTTTCAATTTGAAGAAGATCTAAGAGACATTAGATATATCAATGACTAGCCACAAGTTCGTAACGTACAATCGGCTTCAAGCTTTAAACGACAAGAGCGATAGGATGTACGTCGAGAAGAAAGATGAAAAATGGCAATGTTTAGAAATAATATGTGTATTCAATCCAACAAAGTATATACAGATTCCAGGCAGAGGACAATGTATTTCATTAAGGATGCAAATGAGTGATTAGGATTGAACTTTCATACCTTTTAACAGCAAACAGTGACGAATTGAAGTCCCTATCAATCATGTCTTTCAGTGTGCTAAAGCTGCTCAGTATTCACAATTCTATTGAACTATCATTGCTCTAGATGCATTGTGTAATAAGGAAAAAAATGATCTACGCCTGTACCGTCGTCTTCAAGTAAGATACGAAGCTTTACATTGCAACTGCCACTCCATACAATCTTCAAAGTCGAAACTACTAGCACAATCCAGCAATGCATTTTGCTGATGCTCGTAGCGGCAAATGTAATTCAATCCAACAAGAAGCTCACATATGGCTTCCTCGGTCTTCTTGCGATCAGCAAAGTATATAGTTTGGATTAGCAAAACGTTTGTCCGAGTCACAATCTGATGTTGTTCGAAATTGCGCTCGCTTTGCCATCGAATCATGTTGTGTGCCAATGGGGCAAGCCAGCACAAGATCCCATCGAGAGTCTCCTTCCAATCATGGGCTAGAGGAGCATCATATATAGCCAGGTTTTTAACATAAGACTTCAAATGTGTTTTCAGGGATGATCTTAAACTTGTTGGTAGCATCTGATACAAATCGTCCCGAGCTTCATCGCCAACTAAATGAGGATAACGAAGCAACTTTTCTATGACAATGATGATATTTGCATAATGCAAAGCAAGAGCAGAGCCTCCGACGGTTGAAACCGGTGCATAGACAGATAACCTACTCTTGAAGCCTAAATTTCCTCCACTGTTGGACGTCATACTTTTGGCTTGTCTTTGATCTACCCCAAATGGAACAGAGAACTGCACCTGACTGAAAGAACTGAAATGGCTGGAGCCACTGTTCCTAATGCTTCGACCAGAGATTTGGCAGCTCCGATCGTCATGGTCAACATAACTGTCCTCATCCTCATCATCCAACTTGGAAACTGAACTACTTAAACTAAGACAGTCCATGAGAAGCCTCCCGGGATTTGTTCCACAAGGGAAATTAAAGTCGTCAGGTGTAAACATGGGAACCTCACCTTTTCTTGAGCTAATATGAGACTTGAAACTCGACCCCCGTCTCGGTCCGAGGCCTCTCTCGACAGACACACTTTTCGATTCCAACGACTCTGCACCAATCTGAACATGATGATTCACATCATGACTCAAGCCATTCTCATTCACATCCTTCTTGAGAAAAGAGTCCTCAAATACTAAATGAATCCTCGCATACACAGTACAAACAGTTCTAGCCAGCAATTCAACAACCTTATCATAAGTTTGGTTCCAAAGAGAAATCTCCTTGAGATGCCCCACGTCTTGTTTCTGCCATATAAGTTTCTGTTCATACGCCTTTCTACTCTCTTCGTGCTGATTGTTCTGAAACTTCTTTGCAGCCTGTTCCAATTCATTCAAAACCTCCATTTCTGTGTACAAATTCGCCGTAGCATTCACATACCTCTCCATTTTCCTCATCATCCCCTCCATATCCTTCACCAAAAACCCCAATTCCTTCACATTTATAACTCCATTAATGATGTCCAAATACACATGTTGAAACCCCTGTAACGCAGGCTGAGAACACTTCTTCCCAAGCCTAGAAACCACATTAGCCACTCGGTTCAAATCCTCGAGCTTCTCAGCAACCGCAAGCTCGAGAAGATGAACCTCATCAGAGGAGACAAGGTTTCTAACTCCATCGGAGCTCAAGATCTCGTTCTTGAGCTTCGAAATGGCCGAATGAGACAAAGATTTATGAAGGTAAATCGTTTTGGACATTACATTAGCAACTTCAAAAGAGAGAATACCGATTGTTTGCTTAGTATTGCCATTGACGTCTGGTTTTTTAGAGTTCTTGTTCTTTGAAGGTTCGAGAAGGGCGTGTTTGAGATTAGAGCTAACCTGGTTCCCCATTTTGACAATCCAAGGCTCTGCAACCATCGCTCCTCTTCAATTAGAGCAGAAACAGATCTGGGAATCAATGAAAACCCAGAAGAAATTGACCCTCTGAGAGTAATCTTCGAAAGCTCGACGAAATTAGACTGAACCCAAGTGACCTGCAGATCTGAAGAAGAAGAAATTAGAGCAATTAGAGCAACCCCATTACATTTTTTGAAGATTGGGAATAATCGAACAGTTGGGAAGTGGAAAATAATTCATGGGGTCGCATTAATGAAGAGAAATAGATGATTACTGAGAAAGAATTCTGAGGTCGAAGGGCGGCGCCGAGCAGCTCATTGAGAAACAAAACCCAGAAGAGAGGGAGAGAGATTGGAGGGAAAAAAGACGCTCTCTGTGACTATTTTTGAAGGTCAAAAATGGTGGAACAGTGATGTATTTGTTGTAAATTCTACCGATTCGGTACGTACTTTTGACTTGTTTTTTTTGAAAATTTGGAAAAACAAACGGATTTTTTTAGAGCACTTGAATTTCAATTCGATGGGGTTTGGTCCATTTCTTCTTCAAAATTTACTAAAATTTTCAATTTGATGTCGGTTTAATGAGAAGGGGTCAACCTAAAAAAATCAAAGGATAATAATTTGGAGGTTTGTTTGTGTAAAGATGTTAACTTTTTATTTTTTGTACAGTGGGATCTTTATGCGTGATAATCACAAACCTTTAATTAATGAGCAATTAAAAATTGGAAAGTGAATGATCTGGTTCAACTATTCTAAAGATTTCCAGCCTTTATACTCTTTTAATAGGAAATTCTTCAAGCTTTCTTTTCTAAAGTTTAAATTCATCAAATCCAACTTGATGTTTTTTCTTTCCTGGATAAAATTACAAAATTTAGTTAACTTTCGATTTTCTATCTAACAGGTTTCTTACAAATATATATATATATATATATATAGTTCTAAGTTTAATCCATGAACTTTAGAATGGTATCAATTTGATCCCTAAACTTTAAAAAGTATCCGGTATATGCTTAAGCTTTAACTTTTGTGTCCAATCAGTCTCTCAACTTTCAATTTTGTGTTTAATAAGTTCTTGATCTATTTGATATTTTTCAAAATTCACAAGCCTACTATATATAAAATTGAAAGTTTAGGTCTCAATAAGTATAAAATTCAATTTTATATTTAATAGATGAGTTAATTTAAAAAAAAAAAAACTCAAATATGTCAAGGACCTATTGAGACACAAAATTGAAAGTTGAAATATCTAAGTTTAGGGACCTATTAAACACTTTTTAAAGTTTAGTAACCAAATTGATACAACACTTCTAGGGACTTAACTTATGGTTTATCATACATAAAAGTTTTTTTTTTTTTTTTTTTTTGAACAATATGTGGAATGGGAGGATTCGAACCACGAACCGTACAACTTTATGCCAGTTAATTATGCTCTTGTTAAAAATATATTTTGAGAGTGGGGGAGAGAGGAAGAGTCTGGTATGGTTGGTGAGACTTTAATTCCATAATGGTCAACAACAAATTAACATAAATACATATTTACTTATACATATTCATTACACATCCAATCTTTTCACTGGTTTTCCTGACATATCCAAGGAAGCTGGAAAATTGTCACTCATGTAAATGTGGACTGTGGAGTATAATTTTGACTTTCTTATGCCACATTCACACACACAAAGTCAATAAAACTATACCACCATAAGTTTTATATATATATATATATATATATATATATATATATATATATATATATATATTTCGACTAATCTTACGAAACAACCACTCCATATAACATGCCAACATGAATATAGTTTAACTGAAATAAAAGCTGATAGTGATGACCAAAAGATTTATGGTTTGAATCTCTCAATTAAAAAAAAAAAACCACTTCATATAGCATTTTATTATGGAAAAATAACCATGAAATTTTTTCCTACCAAAATTTCCTTACTTTTTCACTAATTCAATAACAATTAAGTTTAAAAAAAAATCAATAATAATTAGGTCAATCAAAGTGGTTATGGATAAATAATTTTTAGAAGTTGATTTTAATCACCAATGACATATTACATTTTTTTTTCTTTTCATTTTTTCTTCCTTCCGGTGTAAACAATAATTTCTACAAACATCAATTTTTATGAACGATCAAAAAAATAGTTTTTTTTATTTAAATAAAACAAAATTCTTTTATCCACGCCCAAGAGATTTTAACATTTAGGTCAAATTACATTTTTAATCCATTTGGTTTTTGAAATTAATTTTTTTTAAAAAAATGTCGAACACTTTACTCAATTTTCAATTTTGTGTTATATAGGTTCTAAATTTTTAAAACTGTCTAATAGGTTTTTAAAGTTTCAATTTTATGTCCGATAGATATTTGGATTTTCAATTTTGCGCCTACTAGATCCTTGACATATTCGACATTTTTAAAAAAATTCACCAATCTACTAGACACAAAATTGAAAACTTAAGGATTTATTAGACATAAAATTTAATTTTGAATCGAATAGATTAATTAAATTTTAGGTCTTTTGATAACCATTTCGTTTTTTGTTTTTGGTTTTGAAAATTATGCTTGTTTTCTCATAAATTCTCTACCATGGCTTTCATCGTTGTGAAGGGTCCATTTGAATTCCTAGCCAAATTCTAAAAACAAAAACAAATTTTTGAAACCTATTTTTTTTGTTTTCAAAATTGGACTTGGTTTTTGAAACAAGGAAGAAAGTTAGATACTAAAACAAAGAAACTTACAAGTGAAAGTAGGTGTGTATAAGTTTGATTTTAAAAAACCAAATAGTTATCAATATCTAAAGAATGTTAGACATTTTTTTAAATGTCATGGACCTTTTAGACACAAATTTGAAAGTCGAGAAATTAAACTGGTAATTTATCCCAAGATCTAAAGTTATGGGTTTGGGAAGGTGTGAATGATTTTGTTGCAAAAACTTTTGTACCACAAAATAAAAAAAAAGTGACATGATTTAAGTACACCTGCTCCTCCCCTTTCATTATAATTATGTCACAGTGCCTTCAAAAGCATGCCAATGTATGAGTTGGAACTTTCTCACTTTTCCTTTTCTTTTCTTTTTATTATTATTTTTTAAAAAAAAAAAATTAATTTTATATAATTTTGTTTGCCTTTTGTTATCCTGCCATTGGCACAGCTAAAAGAGAAGAAGGGACAAAGCCCTGAAAAAATCATTGATCCATTAATGTTGATTAAAAGGGAGAAAGATTATAAAAATGTTAAAATCTAATGTGTCTTTTCCCATCCTCTTCTCTATCTCACAAAGTCCATGAGAGTGGTTTGATTGGGATTTAAATTAACAAATAAAATATCATTTTGGTTTTTGAGACGTTTTAATCCATGTATTTTTAAATATTCAAATTTAGTCTCGATATATTTTCAATAGATCTTAAAATTAAATTCACATTATACCTTTTTTTTGAATCATAATTATTATTGTTGATGCCAAAATCTGGCCAAGCAACTCACTTGACCTTCACATGACACCAGTAGTGAATTTGTTGAAGACGGGGAAGACGTGACCTGCAAGACTAGTCAAAATCGCTGCACACCGGTGTAGTGTAGGCCACTTGCACTCCGATGCCTAAGTCAGATCAAACAGAAAGAGTGTTTTTTGGTAGAAAAAGTTTTTAACCCTTTTCCGGGTGTGAGAGACCCTACTTATGCATGTGTCTTCAATTAAAACTTTCTAGGCAATCGGAGGCGATCCTGGACTGGACCGAGTGGAACTGGGGCGGATCGAGGCAACAGGGACCGAGCAGAGGCGAAAGGAACTCGACCCACATGAGTGGGCCGAGTTGGGCCTAGGCAGAGCATGGGATTGGGCCGAGACGGCACAATCCCTTCGGCTCGCCCTCCTCCGAAGTCCGCTTCTCGGTCAAGCCTTTGTGTTGTGTTGTGTTGTTCTACTTAATCCTTGGATTTTGGGGTGGTTTAGAATCACTCACACAGAATTATTATTATTATTTTACTAGGTTTGATAAAAATTAACATCAAACTAATCATAAGAACTAATTTAAAGATTTATCAAAAGTACATAGACTAAGATAAAATGAGACTCAAAGTACATAGAATAGTATTTTAATCTAAATTAATAATATTCCATCATCAAAATACATATAAATTGACCAAATGAAAAGGAAAGAAAAAAAAAAGGGGGGAAATTTGGTCAAAAGTAGAGAAGTGTAGTGGGATTAGGTATGTTGTTTTATTGAGAAAAAAAACTTGGACATGGGGCTAAACCAAAACCCACATGACCATTCATTTATCCTAGCAAAATAGCAACCAAGTACTGACAAAAAGAAAGTGGGTCAAGCCTTTGTTTTGTTATCATGATCAATCAATGTTTCTACTACACTAGCTTAAATCATGGGGTTTTGTTTTTGCCTTTCTTCTTTTTATTATTATTATTATTTATTTATAATTACTTCAAAATTGTATGGATAATTTTTTTTTTAGTTCAACAATATTTGGAGTGGGAGATTCGAACCTCTGACCTAGTGATCAATGGTATATGTTAATTACCGCTTAGCTATACTCACTTTGGCATTGCATGGATAATTAGAATCAATTTGACATTTCATGGATAATTAGAATCAATTATATATATATATTATATAATTGGTTAAATTACAAGTTTAGTCTATAAACTTTAAGAATTGTGTCAATTTAGTTTCTGAACTTTAAAAAATTTTTAATAGGTCCCTAAACTTTATTTGACATTTTTTAAAGTTCATGGACCAAATTGACACCATCTAAAATTGTAATTGAACCTATATATATTTCTTGCCTTACATTACAAATAAAATCAATTTTTTCAAGGAGGTAGTGCATGTCTTATTGTTGAGCTATGCTCATTTGACAAATAAAATGAGGGTCCGTTTGGAATACATTTTAATTTAAATGTTTTTCAAGAATGTATTTTTTAAAAACACATTTTGCATAAAAATTGTTTAGAATTTAAACACTCATATGTTTGGTTGCATTTTCTCACAAATGCTTTTATACACAGGTTATTGTTTACTTAAGAAGTCTTTTTTAAGAAGCTGGTTTCGAGTGTTTCTCTCAAAATGGTTTATTTATCAATCTCATTTTCTAATAAGTCATTTTTAGTGGTTACCAAACACTAAAAATTTTTTTTCAAAATGATTTATTTTCAAAATTAAACACTTGAAAAGTTAAACCAAACACACCATAAGTTATTATACCCTACATCAAAACTAAATTAGTATTCAAAATGTTATTATCATTATTTTCTTTTTTGTCTTTTATCCAAGATTTTTCTTAATCATCTATTTTTACAATATAGTACAAATAGAAGATGAAAGATTCCATAATTTAAAGGAAAGACAAAGGTGTACTAACTCATACACATAAATTGCATAGATAGTCAAGAAATATGACTTCAAACAAGCAAATATAAATTTGACAAAAACTCTAAACACCTGTCACAAATGAGACAGTCCAATTCAAAAAGAGACCAAACAATTTCCTCCACACCAAAAAAAGAGTATCCATTATGGTTTGATTTAGTTCCTTTTTTCTTTTACTAAATTGTCATCTTTGATTTTTTTTTTTTCTTTTTTTGATATTTTGTAAATTACAATGAATTTACATAAATACATTATTTCCCTTTAATTAATTAACCTTAAACCCTTATTTTGAATGGATTTGCAAGCATGCAATTCAATGCAAAGAGTCATAAGCAAAAGCATCATTATTGAAATGGGTGTCCCCTTCAGAGAAAGAGGAAAAGGACCAAACCCAACTTATTTTTTAAGGAAATAAGACCACACTTTCTTTCTTCTTGAGCCTTTCAATTTTTGTGCCCCTCCTTTTTTTTCTTCCACCATGATTGATTGTTAAGGATGACATTATTAGGTCAAAATGAAAATTGGAATAACTTCTTCTCCATTGTATCTCGACCTCTAAAGTCGTATTTGAAAGGTTGAATGTAGAAATAGAGAATAAAATTGAGCGAGATTTCATTTCCATGAAAAAAATTAATTATGGTTAAATTATAAATTTAGTATTTGAATTTTTAAGTTTATATTTATTTAGTCTCTGAATTTTTTACAATCCAACCAGATACACTCACGTCTTCATTTATAGTGGAGGAGAACCACAAAGGGTAAATAGAATTCCTACCAAAAAAAAAAAAAAAGTCCCCGAGAGGAAGAAGGGCTCTATACAAAAAGGGAAAAATAACCATCAGCAACGTATTCTCCCGAATGAAATCACATCGAGTAGGAGCTAATTGCTTCTCGCGCCAATTTGTGTGCTACCACATTACCGGTTTTTGGACACCAGGAGAAGAAAATCTATGAACTTTAAATATGGTTTAATAGGCCTTTGAACTTTCAATTTTGTCTCCAATAAATCCATGAACTTTAAAAATTAGTATCTAATAGATTTTTAAAGTTTCAATTTTATGTTGAATAAATACCTCGATTTTCAATTTTGTATCTAGTAGGTCCTTTGACCTAGTGGACATTTTCTAAAAAAAGATTAACAAACCTACTAGACACAAAATTGAAATCTTAGGATCTAATTAGACATGATCATGTTCAATTTTATATCTAATAGATTTTTTTATTTTTCAAAATTTTGAATATGTCAAGGACTTATTGTGCACAAAATTGAAAGTCTAGGGACATCATTAAACAATTTTAAAATTTAAGGACTTATTAGACACAAAATTGAAAACTCATGAACATAGCTATTAGACATTTTTTAAAGTTCAAGAACTTTTATATACAAACTTAAAAGTATAGTGACTAAACTTGTAATTTAATTTATAATTATTCTAATTTTTTTAAAAAAAATAAA
This sequence comes from Luffa acutangula, assembly GCA_036850905.1. Taxonomy (NCBI): domain Eukaryota; kingdom Viridiplantae; phylum Streptophyta; class Magnoliopsida; order Cucurbitales; family Cucurbitaceae; genus Luffa; species Luffa acutangula. The sequence continues at coordinate 46,217,339 of CM072098.1, read as the reverse complement.
TTACAAATGTAACTGTTTTGAATCATTTTCAACAATAGAATATGACAATAAAGATCTTACTCTACTAAATGAAGTACACAATTTATTAATTAAAGGAATACTTTTTAATCATATAAAATAACTAGATTGATGCAATAGTATTAATTTGACATGCTAATCATTTGAAATTTTAGTAATAATGTAGCTCAATAATTAATTATTGAATAGAAATATGTGAGATATGAAGTAGAATTGAGTAAATTATGGAAAATTATTAAATGATTATTTTTGTCCTTATATATACTTAAAGCTTCTCTACCAATTTATTTTTAAAATTTGGCCCTTACACATTTTAGTTCAATTGTTATCCATTATTATTGATTATCTTTCAATCTAAATGATTAAATGAATAATTTTATCCTCAAAATAAGTTCAACTTTAACACGACAAGGAACCAAAAATTTTCAATTGCTTGAAGCTGATGGATTCGTCTAAGTTCGTTCAACTGCAAAACCAAATTCATGTCCTAATCAAAGATTTTTAGACATTTTTGTCCCCAAGCTAAATTTTTTTATATGGTTTTTTTTATAATCCATTTTAATTAGTCCATTAACTTTTAAAGTATATTTTAGTCTTTAAATATATATATTTTTCAAATGAGATTAAATTACAAATTTGGTTCTTCAACTTTTGGAATTTCATGTTTAAGATCATGATTTCAAAAGTGTCTAATATATTCTTATATTTTTCGTGGTTTATAAGATCTAAAAATGTCTAATAAGTATTTAAACTTTCAATTTTATGTTCAAATTGACTTTTCAATTATATGCCTAAAAATAGGCCAATTGTTTATTTAGACTAATCTATGGACACAAAATTGAAAGTTTTGGATTGATAAAAAAAAAAAAAAAAAAAAAGAAAGAAAAGCTTAGGAATCTATTACATATTTTTAAAGTTTATGACTTATTAGCCACAATTCTAAAAAATAAGAGGTTCTATCATTGTCTAAACAAATGAATAACCTAGTTTCAAATATGTGTATTGGGTTGGTTGAGAATAGGGTACTACATGAATAGATGTTAGGTGGCTAAATTATAACAATGATCAAATTGTTACTTTTGAAAAGTTCAATGCCTAAAATAGACATTTTAAAAAATTCATACACCCCCAAATAGTTATTTTCTTAACGTTCAAATGTTAAAGCACGTCTTTCAAAGGTTCAAGAACAACTTAAAATTTAAACAAACTATTATACTATAAACATGTCTCATTTCAAAATCTATGAACTCAACATCAATGGTGGATTTGGTTAGACTAATGCATAAACATTTAGGTTCAACTACTAAAATGAATATATATATATATCAATCTTTTATCATGACTTTTACACAACCAGCAATGTCAAACTAACAAGTAACAATATATATACATATATAAAACTATTACGTGCATTATTAATGAAATTTTATAAAGTATTAGTTTATTTTTGTATACGCCATCAAAGATGAAAGATGTTGTTTCATATATTATCCTATATATTTATATAATTACAACATTTTAAATTTGATAAAGTTTGTACTCTCGACTAAGATATCAGACATTCCTTCCGCCCACGTATGGTAAGAAAAAGAGGGAGAGAGATGGGAAAGTGAAAAAGGGCAAAACTCAAAATAGGGATGAGATTGATGCTATTTTACATTTTGAGAAGGAAGGTTGTGTTTGGAGTGAGCATATGTTTGGAGAATATCTACTAGAATTTGCTCCCCACTACTTGTTTACTTGTTTGGGGAATATAATTTACCAAACTTACAAGTGGTGGTATTGTTGATGAGTGACTTGTGATTTTGTGTTTGTTGCTTTCCTCTTGGTATCATCCACTTTTTCTTTTTCTCTTCCCCTTTTTTTTTTCAAATCCAAACAAGGCCTTCTCCATGAGAATAATTACCCACTCCTTCAACCAATAGGTACTCAACTCGATCCAACCTGACTTAAGAACTCTATAATCTAGGTTTGGCTATTCATTTTTATCTTATCTAAAGTAATTGATAGATCATGTCACCTAATCCAAATTTTATCAAATAGTGTCATGTCAGCATATTGTCAATACAAAGATTAGAGACTAAAGATAAATATAATCTAAATCCAAAGATTGTAATTAAAACTTCTAAAGTTCGGGAATTAAATAAGCACAATATTCAAAGCATATTATTAATTTTATATTCTTAAAATTACAATAATAATTATAAGCGGAGAAGGATTGAGGGGAGGTTTCAAAGTGGAAATTCTATATGGGCCGAACTAGAGATTGTCGAAATTGGGCCATATTAAGGGGCTGATTTGGTAAAATTTGAAGCATATTCGTGCATTATACTGAAAAATAAATATATATTTGTGTGTTGATGTTTTAAATTAATCAATCTGTCTTTGTGGGATTATTCAGAGAATTTTTTTTTTTAAAGAAAATTCAAAGAATAATGATTGTTAATTAATTTATGGTTTGAATGCTTTCATAATATTCTTGTATTATTACCCACTCCTTTTGTCTTTTTTTTTTCTTTTTTTTTCTGAATTTTGAATATTGACCATTCAAATCATATCAATATCTCACGAGAAAATACAAACATATCATAATAATATGGGTGCAGAATTATACATTTTTTTCCAATTCAAATTAAAATCAGTAAGAAAAGAAACAAATATTCTGTATGATTAAAGAAAGAGAAAGAAGAATTAAAGGATTTCATTATTATTTACAAACTTGATGGTAGCATATTCCCATTAGGGATTAGTCGACTGACTTTTATTAATAACATCATCTTTGACAATCCCGAGACAACATTTTCCCTGTGGTGAGTTGGAAAATATGGAAAAATTTCCGTACTACAGTTGTACATATAATTCTTTGATTCAGCATTTGATACATTATATAACGATATAAAATTTTATTTCATGAGTTTCACACCATTCTTAAATAATGTGTTTTTCATGACAAATAATGAATGGAAATAGTATGAAAAATTTTCCATACTATCGGAGTACTAGAAATTTTCCCAAAAAATATCATTCACGTGGTGTGCACTTTTGGTCACGCCATGTAGATGGCCAACTTGAGGCGGTGATTGATATGTTGTTGACCCTAACCATGCCTAGTTAGAAATATAGCTTAACACATGCATATAGTTGTTCGACAAGATGTCCCTACAAAACTTGACACGAATCAATTCACGATTCGAGAGTGGAGTAACCCAATCAGGAATATAACTCAACAAATAGTTGTTTTGACAAGATGTCTCAATAAAATATGGCGAGAATAGACTCGATGATGGAATAACCCTATTTCTGTTCCCATAAATAGTAAAACACTCTCCTATCACAAGAATGTGCTATTATCATTAGTTTAACTTGACACCACTTAATAGTGTCGGTTCGATAGAGCTCAACCATAGATCTCCACCATGACTGCTTTAAAACTCAACTTTCATGACTTTGTGATATGAAAACCCTAGCGAATTGGAATTAAGAACCCCTTTGGTATTTGAACCCTTAATTCACCAATGCTAAAACCCTCCAATCTATTTGATTTCAATCCTAAGGAAAGGATTAGATAGAGATTATCTCGATTATCAAAGACCAAAAGGTAATGAGAACTAATTCCTAACTCAATGTTTGAACACTCCACAAGCAATAAGTTGATCAGACCTACCTGAATGTCCAAGCTTGCAACCCTGGTTTCAAGAATTGCAAAGTGAGTGATGAGGCTCAGTCATCAAGAAGACAGAAACTTCATTCAAAACCAACGTACTACTGTACACAACGCCTGATTCCTCCTTAAAACCTGGCCTGCTTAGCTATTTAGTTAAAAGGCCAATCTAACCTTGAGACTATTTAATTAAAATAAATAACTAAAAAATAACTAATAAACGTAAATAAAGTCGTAACATCAATCCAAACATAAAAACACCTAAAATGATTCTAACAAAAAGCTCTATTTTCATCTTGTAGTGACATTTGACATAATATGTAGAGTTTTTGTTCAGTTTCCCCTCCTTGACTTTCCTTAACTGAGTACACCATTGTTTGTATGTGGGAATCAAAAGTCAATTGTAGTTGCTTGCCCTTGAGCGTGTGATTGATCTTGGAGGTAAAACAATGATGTCTTGGTTCATATCACTTTGCTTTTGATTCTACCCAAAAGATTTCATACCAACGGTGATAGAATCCTTCACTTATATAATCATATCGCTATCTTCAGCCAATGTTTTTTTATAGCAATCCCAATAGGCACAACATCACTGATATTAGACTTTCTTTGCAATGATCCACATCGCCTTACTCACCTTAAACATGTGTGTTTGGGGTCCACCTTCTAGAATTATGCATCAATTTCTATAGGTTTGCCTTTTTTTCTCCTCAAACCACCAAACATTTGGTGAAATATTTTAAACAACAACGAAAAAATTTATTGTTTGTCACGTCAACATTATTTAAAAATGATATAATTATAGAACAAAAAGGTAGTTGCAATCATATATATATATATATATCAATTCTTACCACCGACATCATCAATCATCTCTCAATCATTCTTCATCTTAATATTTCTCTAGTCATTTTGAGATGTAAGATAAAGTAAGTTAACTTCAATGGTATTAACAAAAAGATAAGATCCTTTCTTTGTGTGTGGTGGTCAAATTTCTTCTCTTTTCAATCTAAACTACTAAAAAAAAACTCAGAGCCTCAATTGGCATTTTAGTCGAATTATATTTTAATTCCTTAACTTTTAAAAAACAATTATTTTAATCTTTTTCATCATTCTACCACAAATCTTTTTCTAAAAAAAATAACCATATATTGTCAAAACATATGGATGATATTAGGTAGGACAAAGTATTGGGTTACAATAAAAAATAATAAAGTACCACTGGTTTAAGAAAAAAAAAAAGGAAAGTAGCACAATGTTTTTATTTTTTATTTTACATTAAATAACCAAATTAGAAAAAAAAAAAAAAATCGAAATGCCGTCGTACTACTACTCCACATTAGAGCTTAAATTATTGCTTAATTTACTTAATAAATGTCACTTCAATCTAAACGTTAGAGTGATGTGACCAAATAATATAAAATTAGTAGCAGGGGAAAAAAATATATAGTCAAAGAATGTGTACAAATAATCGAGTGTGGTTAAGCATAAGATGAAATCGATAAGCTCGTCAAAAACAGACCGTTAGATCTACTACAGGCTACAAATTCTTCTGATTACAGATCCAAGTCGAGTTTATTTTAAAAAAAAGAAAAAGAAAAAAGAAACCTAAACGGGTACGAATCTGGGAGCCCTAGGACCGGAATCGTAGTGAAAGGGCGCCGCCGGATGCTGCCATTTCTTAAAAACCGGTGGCTTCTCCGGCTCCGATTCTTTATGGTGAGAGGAAGAAGAAGAAGTGGATCCTGAATCGAGCGTTCGATTTTGGATGTCGTTGGGCGAGGATGGAGAGACGAGTGGCGATAAGAGAGGGATGGCGACGTTCCAATCGGAGCGGTTGATTTGGAGAGAGGCCGGAGCCCGACGCTGGAGACGGCTGGGTTGGTGTTGGTGGCGGCGTGAAGCGGCGGTGGCGGAGGTTCGTCTCTGTGAATCGGCCATGGAAGGATATTGAAGGGATTAGAAAGAGAGAAGGAATTGGGGATTATTGATAAGGAGGAAGAGGAAGAAGAAGAAGAGAGGGATAATTATAGGGGACAAGGGAGCATGTGGGAAGCACGATCTGAGTGCTCCAGTTGGGGCTTCCAATAACTGGCGCATGTTGTCCCACGCGCCATAAACAACACCAACAAGATAAAAAATTTCCTGTACTAATTGAAAAATTTTTCATACTACCTTTATTCATTGTTTATCGTTAAAAGAAACATTTAAGAATGGTGTGAGTCTATAGAATAAAATATTATATAGTTAGATGATTCATTAAATGACGTGTCAAATCTTGAATGGATGGAATAAGTACTATCGTAGTACTAGAAATTTTTCCATTTCGTAATTATTTCATTTTTAAAAAAAAAAAAAAATTAAGATTATAAACACTCATTCTACCCCTCTGTTTCTTGGTTTGAACATACATCATTCACATGTTTTCAAAAACTAAATCAAATTTTGAAAAAAAAAATATAGTTTTCAAAAACTTGTTTTTGTTTTTAGAATTTAGCTAAAACCAAGAGAAGGAATTTAAGAGCAAACAAACATAATTTTGAAAAACCAGATGGTTGTCAGACGAGACCTTAAAAAATCAAATTGGTTCATTTTTGTTTTTGTTTGATGGTAAAAAAAGAAAACACGTTTTGTATTTTTAAAATTGGTAAAATTGTGAATTTTATAAGTTTGCAAATTACGTGTAATGTCTTAGTCTTAACCTGACTAGTGAACCAACATGAGCAAAAGTTCAACTGACATAAGATTTCGAAGCGTTGCATGATGACTTTTTTATTTTTCACATCTTGTTTGTCACACTTAATTCTATAAACCTTACTTTTACCTATGTTTTTACATTTTCAAAATCAAAACTAATTTTTTAAAAAATAAAAGAAAAAATAAATAGTTTTTAAAAACTCTTCTTTACTTTTGAAATTTAACTAAAAATTCAATTTTAAGAAAAATAAAAATGGCACCAAGAGTATAATTTTCCAAACTAGAAAATCAAAAGTAAAATGGTCATGGGATTGATGTCTAAAATTTGACAAAGATTTAAAAGTATTCTCTCTTAAAAAAAAAAAAAATTATAAACACACAACAGGTTTAAATTAAACCAATCTGAACATACAATAATAGATAAGGTACCAATTACCATACTAAATATAGATATTTCAATATTTCTAACAACATAAAAGTAAAAGAACAAAATCCTCTGGAAATTATTAGTAAAATTAAAATCCCATGTGTATGATGAGAGTGGAAAAATCTAGAAAGAAGGAAATATTCTTAGCTTGATGTTTTTGTTTTGGTATGGTAGTGTTTGATTTAAAAGGAATAAAATGTGGTGCATATATAAAATAAATACAGGGGACTGGAACCTTTGCTTTTGACCAATTTATTTTATGTTTGAAAAAGTTTATCAAAATTCCAAACCCTCCATATTAAAATTCAAACTTCCCCCTGTTTTGAATTTTTTTTTTCTCTTATTTTAACAAATTATTCAAAAAAAAAAAAAAAAAAAAAAAACTCAATATTCTCGTGTTCTTTTCATTTCCCCTTTTACGTAAATATTGACTAAATTATAAAAAGTACCCTTGCACTATGAGATTTGTTTCAAAAATGTCCATGAACTTTGAAAAGTTTCAAAAATATCCTTGAACTTTGAAAAGTGTTTCAAAAATACCTTTGTCGTTAATTTTTGGATGGAAACCGTTAAAGTTTCAGTTTCAAAAATACCTTTGAACTTTAAAAAAAAAAAATTAAAAAATACTTTTATTGAAAAATGCTTCTTCTTTTTTTCTCCTCTCACCGTAAATTCTAACGGTTTCCATCCAAAAATTAATGATAAAGATATTTTTGAAACATTTTTCAAAGTTGAGAGATATTTTAATTAGTAATAATTAAATAATAATTTGCCATGAGATTTGATTTGATGCCTTAGGATCCAGATTTAACACGTGGCAGAGAAGTGTGACGTGAGAGCATGGCGGTGACAGATAGGAATCCGACGTGGCATCAATTTGACTGGTCTATAACGACGTTGCGGCGGTATTGTGAATCCAGACGTCAGATTTTAAGGTACGTGGTCAAACGTGAACCTTTGAAAAAGTAGAGATAAGAGTACACGTGGATGGCGGATATTTGTTTGATTGGAAAGCCATTGGCCTGGAATAAATTTGAAACAAAAAGAAAAGGTTAAATATACTCGATGGTCCTTCATTTTCAAGTCATTTTCAAATTGGCCCCAATTCCTTTTAAATTCTCAATTGTATCCTAATGTATTGAAATTTTTGTTCAAATATCATTTTGGTTCATATACTAACTATCCGCTTTGGTTTATTTTGGTTTTTCTAATTACTTTTAAAAAAATGACTAATTTGGTCACTTCATTTTCATTTTTTGACACTTCACTTAATTTCTTGAAATGTAGTCATAAATGTGTATTAAAGAATTTCCATTGTGTAATAAAAGTTATGTTTAAATTTTGTAAACAGGAATTAAATCGGTTCCTTTTTAAAGTTAATAGACTAAAAGGGACATTTTTTAAAGTAGAGATACCAAAATAAACCAAAGCCAAAAGTATATAACCAAAATGAACTAAAGCCAAAATTACACGAAACCAAAATAGTATTTAAACAAAAAAAAAAACCTTCAATTTGATCCTAGAAAAACTTTAAAATGTTTATAAAATTATTATTTATTGATATATATATGGACATATCAACATACCACTCGAAAAAAATGAATTTTTTCAATAGACACTTTTTTCTTTTTTTAAACTTCAATAGACACACACATTAACTTTTATTTTCCAGGTGGTTTTGTAACATATATATATATATTGAAAAGACTAAGTTAGATGAAAACCTTTTCTTTTTCTTTTTTTTACTTACAAATGGAGTTTGGATCACCTTTTCAAAAAAAAAAATGGAGTTTGAATGAAACAATAGTTCAATAATATATAAATTTTATATCAACAAAATTTAACATAGTTTCTGATGGATTAATCTAATTGAGTTCTCTTCAAAAAAAAAAAAAAAAAAAAATCTAATTGAGTTAAAGATAATTTAGGCTCGATTTGATAACCATTTCGTTTTTTGTTTTTTGTTTTTGAAAATTAAGTTTATAAAACACTCCTATCCATTTCTTTGGTTTGAACTTACATTCTTCCCATATTTTCAAAAACCTAATCAAATTGGAAAAAAAAAAGTTTTCAAAAACTTGTTTTTTATTTTTGGAATTTGGCTAAAAACTCTAATGTGTCCTTAACCAAAATGAAAACCAAGGTAAGGAAATGGAGAGAAAACAAACAGAATTTTGAAAAATCAAAAACAAAAAACCAAATGGTTATCAAACGAGATCTTAGTATATTTAATCAGAACAAAAATGATGGGTTTCATTCCTTATCCTATCCGACATGGTCATTGAAATTCGAACCAGTTTTAATTCTAAGCTCATTTCATCATAATTGATATTAAAAGCTACCACGTGATGAGACACAATTATTGGGCGTTGTATTGAATTATAAAGTGGACTACATTTAAACACTAAATTTGACCCATATTTATAACTCAGTAATTTTTTACACGTCTGAAAAGTTGTTCAATTGTTGTACCAATCATAACATATAATACAGTCACGAGTAAAATCTCTACGCTACTAATTTAACTAATGGTTGATATGTCTTGAATCTATTATCTAACGTTTCGAATGACCAAGTACGAGAGTTTTATTGGACAATGTCCTATAAGCTAAATTTTGTATTCAATTTTGGGTTTTATTTTGGGCCAAATTTGTTAGGGGTTAAGAGGAGTACCATATATAAACCTTCTTATCATAAACTGTCCTAATCTCCTCACTAATCGAAATACTCTTAACCTTTGCACGTAGATGTAGCTAACACATCACTAATGAACATGTGTTGTTTTTTCTTGTTTCTTTATTCTTTGTTTGTTAAATTGATAACCAACCTACAAAAAATTATATCTTTGATAAAGAAATAAAATCAAATTACGAATTTTGTTCCATAATTTTGATTTATCCTTTCTAATTGTCAATTTGTTTTCCAAAAGATTTATCCCTGGATGTTTTCTCAATTTAATACTTAATATTTTGAATTTTTAAAAAGTAATAATAATATAACAAAATAAAAGAGTTGGAAATTCCAGAAATAAAATAAGATGAAAGAGAAGAACAAAATAAACTTGGAGAAAGTGAGTTGGAGGGTCGGCCAATTGAGCCAACCCTATGGAGTTTCCACAAATTATGTCGGCCATATGTCTAGATTGCCATACAGCACTCAACCATCCAGGGCGAGCGTGGCATATTTAGCCAACCGACCCTTTTAACTTTCTAAGCCTGTTCCAGCCCATTTTTATACAAGCCCGCTCTCTGCAACTTCTTCGCTTTTTCCGATGTGGGACACCAGCCAATTACTTTCCCAACTATTGTTATTTGTCTCTCTTTCTCTATCTATCCTATCAAATCCTCGAGGTTTTGGAAGCTATATGTGATGTGATTTCTTTAATTAAATGAAATAAAAAAGTGTCGTGTGATGATACTTATAGGTGTTTATGAGCTGGCTTTTGTCACGTGTTTTATAACCCTAATAAACTCAAACTCAAACTCAAACCAATTCGAAAAATTTTGATTGTTTAGTTCTACTAATCTGGATTTGAATTTAGAATTTGTTGATGTAGTGATCTGGCTGGCTAAGCTCATGGTTTAAGCCGAGTTTCATAGAGGGCGTTCGGACTATCCAGAACATGTAGTGTCGAGTCGAGCATAGGTTAGTTTGCATACTTTGAATGAGGTCTTCCTCCTTAGTAGTTGGACACGCTCCTTGACTCAGCCTCTAGGCTCAGAGTGTGCATTCTCCTTTAAGAAAAGTGGGCTTGAGCTCATGGCCTTAGCCAAAAATTCGCCCATGACCGAATTAATTCGAGTTAGAAATATAAACGAGCAAATCTTAGTTTAACAATAAATTTATGATTATATATTATCTTTAGTTGAGATAATTTAACCTAAGGGATGCAAAAATCGAACTAGTGCAATCTAAGTTTAGATAAAATGAATCTAATCCAACCATAACTAATTTTCAATCCAACCCAAATCATATAGGTTGAATTGGGTTGGGTTGCATAGATTTCTCAAGGATTTAATTTTTTTCCTTTAACACCCTAAATCATTTCTTGTTATAAATTTTCAATCCATATTTTGAGTTTATATATAGTTGATATTTGACCTTCATATATATATATATGGTCGGTTGCAAATATAGCAAACCGACCCAAAATATATACAGATTTAGCAGGCGGTAGAAAAATTTGCAAAAATGGCAAAATTTTAAATTCTGAAATGTGTATTTACTAAAATGTCCTTTCTATCTGATAGAAAGTTTTTCTATCATTGATAGAATCTATCAGTGATAGAAAGTCTTTCTATCTGATAGAATCTATCTCTATTAGTGATAGAAAAGTCTTTCTATCTGACCCTAAACCCTTAGAAAGTCTTTCTATCACTGTGTTCTTTTTTATAAGGTGTTTGGTAGGTGTTTGGTTGATGTTGTTTCGTTTCTCATATTTTCTATCATTGATAGAATCTATCAGTGACATAATTCTATCCCTGATAGAACCCTTTTCACTAATAGATAGATTCTATCACTATAGATTCTATCACTAAAGTAACAGAATTCTATCAGTTTCCTATCTTGTGATAGAAAACATCAATCAATGATAGAAAGACTTTCTGTCACTGATAGAATCTATCAGTGATAGAAAAACTTTCGATCACAGATAGAAAAAACTTTCTATCACAAATAAAAAGTCTTTCTATCACTGATAGAAAACTTCTATCATTTATAGAACAAATATTCTATCACTTTCTATTATGATAAAAAGACTTTCTATCACTAATAGAAGTTTTCTATCAGTGATATAAAGTTTTTCTATCAGTGATAGAAAGTCTTTCTACCACTAATAGAGATAAAATCTCTTTCTATCACTAATAGAGATAGATTCTATCCTTCTATCAGTGTTTGGTCGTTATATCCTATTTCTATCTGATAGAAAGTTTTTCTATATGTGATAGAAAGCTTCTATCACTTTCTATCAGTGATAGAAAGACTTTCTATCACTAAAAGTTTTCTATCATAGAAAACTTTCTATCACTGATAGAAAGTTTTTCTATCAGTGATAGAATCTATAAGAATTGAATTCTAGACCTCCAACTTTGAATAACATGATAAATGGTCATCAGACAAGCAATTTTAAGTCATTGAAAGTGAATTTAATTAGTTTGGCAAACCAATTATAGTGGGGGGCGGTTGCAAAAGTAGCAAAATGGACCAAACTAATTGCAAAAGTAGCAGCCCGCAAAAATATTTGCAAAAGGCAAAATCTCACAATCTGAAAAGTAAAATTACTAAAATGTCAATCATTGATAGAAAACTTTCTATCACTGATAGAAAATTTTTCTATTACTGATAGATTCTATCAGTGATAGAAAAACGTTCTATCAGTGATAGAAAGACTTTCTATCATAGAAGATTTCTATCAATATATATATATATATATATATATATATATATATATATATATATATATATATATATAGTTGACGAGGAAGAAGAAGATGTGCACGCCAATCAGTTTTTCCATCACTTATAGATTCTATCAGTGATAGAAAAAGTTCCTATCAGTGATAGAAACTTTATTCTATCAGTGATAGAAACTTTCTATCACTGATAGAAAATGTTTCTACCACTGATAGAATCTATGGTTGTTGTTTTCTATAAATGTTGTTGTTTTCGATTTACTGGTGTTTTTCTATGGTTGTTTTTTGGTTTTTGTTTTGTATTTGTCGCTTTCTATCGCTAAAGGAGATGAATTGGTGCATACCCTGATGAAGATTCGGAGTTTCAGCTTGTGGGGGAGCCGAAAAGACAGCGCGCAATGAGATCTTTAGGGTTTGGCCACTGTGGTTGACGCTGTGATAGAATTAACTTTCTATCAGTGATAGAAGTTTTCTATCACTGATAGAAAACTTTCTCTATCACTGATAGATTCTATCAGTGATAGTGATAGAAAGTTAATTCTATCAGTGATAACTGATAGAAAGTTTTTCTATCACTGATAGAATCTATCATTCTATCACTGATAGAATCTATCAGTGATGGAAAATTTTTCTATCAGATAGAAAGTTGAAAAGTTTTCTATCAGATAGAAAGTTTTCCTATCACTAATAGAATCTATCAGTGATAGAAAAATTTTCTATCAGATAGAAACCTACCAAAACAAAAAGAGAGGAGAGATGTGCGCGCAATTATATCAATGATAGAAAGTTAATTCTATCAGTGATAGAGAAGATTTCTATCACTGATAGATAGAAAAAAATTTCTATCAGTGATAGAAAGTTAATTCTATCAATGATAGAAGTTTTCTATCACTGATAGAAAGTTAATTCTATCAGTGATACTTTCTATCCTGATAGAAGTTTTCTATCACTGATAGAATCTATCAGTGATAGAAGATTTTTATCACGGATAGAAACCTACCAAAATAAAAAAGAGAGGAGAGAAATCCAAATCCACGTCGACCGGAGAGAAGAAAACGAAGATGCGCGCGCAATCCAAGGGCAAAACGGGGATATGAAAAATTAATTCAAAATTTTTGCCATATTTGCAAATATTTTAAAAAATTGCTAAATTTGCCATTATTTACCCTAATTTTGCCACCCGTTACAATTATCCATATATATATATATTAACTCGTATAGAGTAACATTCCTAATTATCTTATCACTATTTCTTAGTAAGTAATAACTGGTCCAAGAATTCTGAAGGGCCGGTTGCAAGGATAGCAATATGAGCCAAAATAATTGCAAATCTAGCAACCCACAAAAAAAAATTGCAAAAATGGCAAAATCTAATAGTTTGTGTGTTGCATTTACTAAAATACCCCTCCAGATTTTCTTTCACTGATAGAAAGTTTTTCTATCACTGATAGATTCTATTAGTGATAGAAAGATTTTCTATCAGTGATAGAAATTTTCTTTCACTGATAGATTCTATCATATGATAGAAAATTTTTCTACTACCGATAGATTCTATCGGCGATAGATATTTTTCTATCACTTGTTCGGTGTTCTATCAGTGTTTGGTTGTTGTTATTTGGTTTTCTATCAGTGTTTGGTTTTTGCTTTCCAGTGTTTGATTTCTATAATCGTTCGTTTTTGCTTTATTTTTCAATGCTCGATTTCACCATGTATCACCATCGCTGATAGAAACAAAAGATCTTCTATCACTGATAGAAAAGTATAAGTGATAGAAAGATTTTCTATAACTCACGAAATGTTTTTCTATCAGTCCCAGTGATAGAGATAGAAAGTTTTTCTATCACTCATAGAAAGATTTTCTATGAATGATAGAAATTTTTTCTATCACTCATAGAAAAAATTTCTATAAGTGATAGAAGATTTCTACCACTGATAGGTTCTATCAGGGATTGAAAGATTTTCTATCAAGAGTTTTCTATCATTGATAGAATATCTTTCTATCACTGATAGAATAGTAAAAATTTCTATCAGTGATAGAAATCTTTTCTATTGGTGATAGAAAGTTTTTCTATCACTTATAGATTATATCGGTGATAGAAAGATTTCTATCGGAGATAGAAAGATTTTTATGTTTTATGGGTGATCAGGGATTGAAAGATTTTTTTATCAAAACTTTTTCTATGATTTTCTATAAAAAGTTTTTTTTATCACTTATAGAATCTATCAGTGATAGAAATCTTTTGTCACTGATAGAAAAAGTTTCTATTAGTGATAGAAATCTTCTATTCTATCAGTGATAGAAACTTTTTATCACTGATAGAAAATTTTTCTACCACTGATAGAATCTATCAGTCATAGAAATATTAGTGATAGAAACTTTCTATCGCCGATAGAAAACTTTTCTACCACTGATAGAAATCTATCAGTGATAGAAATATCACTGATAGAAACTTTATTCTATCAGTGATATAAACTTTCTATCACTGATAGAAAATTTTTCTACCACCGATAGAATCTATCAGTAATAAAAAGACTTTCTATCAGGAAAAAAAAACGAGGAAGAATAAGATGGACACACATGGGCAATTTAGGAATAAAAAAAATTAATTAAAAAATTTTGCCATATTTACAAATATTTTTAAAAATTGCTATATTTGTAATTATTTACCTTCATGTTGCCACCCATTACAATTATCCAATTCTGAAACCTAAGAACAAAATTAAATTAAACTTATGAAATGCTCAAAGACAAAATAGAGAATAGTTAAATTCAAAAAAAAAAAAAAAAAAGAATAGTGTATATCTCAATAATTAAATGACATATTTAGCCTTTTAACTTTTCCTCTTCAATAAATTCAAACATACAGGATTACGTGCTCATGGATACCAAGAAACTGGAAAGCTTCTGTTAATGCAAATTACTGACTCAAACATAGATTAGAAGAACACCATTGTAAAAATGCTTCATGAGAGTCAGATGCTGTTTTCAGACTCTTTCATCATCTTTCATCCTACACTAGATGAATAGACGATAAATTCATAATCAATGGCAGACATGTTCAAACTCATAGGGTATAGAGATCGCAAATTATGGTTCAGTTCGAAAACATGTTCATCGATCAGAGACTTCAAGATTCGACGAGATACCGTTAGATGATTCTCCACAAGGGTTATCAACATCCAACGGTATCTCGTCGATGAACATGTTTTGAATGGAGATTCTAATCCTCTGCAAACAGTTTGAATGGAGAAAGATATGTGCCTAAATAAATCCCTTCATATTTTGTCTGTAATGACTAATTCCCAATTCTCAATTCCAACCAACAATTGACAGTCAAAAGAAGCACTACAATTCCTAAATGAGTGAATCTACTATTACAAAAAGGAATTATTAAATAAGAACCTTTTCGAAAATCCACATTAATATCCAGAAATTCAAATCTGCCTTTCCTCCCGAGCCCCGAGTGAAGGGAATGAAAAGGAACGATTTCGAGTTGAAGTAGTGGCTTCTCTCACATGTCTAGTTCGTTTTGGCTTTGTGTGCCTTCCTCTTCTGCTGCCTCCTCGAAATGGAGTTCTTCGTTCCGATGAAGAAGAGCAATGCACCAGCAAATGCCACGTGCTGCATGGCGAAAAAGAAACAAGAATCATAACCCAGAAAAATGAAGTTTGCCAGGGACATGAATGAATCGGCTTAGTGTAAAAGCAAATCAGTTAGATCAACTGACCAATAAGAAATCGTTCGATAGTATGCTGAATTGGGGCTTCTCACGATCATAGTTGAAGAAATCATATAGAATTGGGGTGCTAATTGCCAAGTACAGAAGCTGCATAAAGAAACAAACTTTGCTGATGATGGGAAAAGGAAAAAACTGCAAAGTAACTAATAAGAAATGAAGGCATAAGCAAAAGGAGGCAAAGCAAATTCTACCAGAAGATAAGCTCCAATCGGACTCCCAAATACAAAGAGAAGGCCACCAATGCCTTTAAGAGACAGAAACGCAGCAACTAAATGGGAAATCTGTAAAACGAACTCATAATCTGAGTACGAAAGAGAAAAGAGTATGAAGGTTCAGCAGTTCAATCCACAAAAAAACCGAAGCTTACATCGATAACAGGTAGGTCGAATCCAAATCTAGCAGAGACATTTCTCCTAAAAGTGTTCAACTTCGGTAGCAATTCCTTTGCAGCAGGTCCACCATCAGTGCCAAATTCATTGAACCTAAAATAGATGTCTTATTAATATCAACATAAAGGCAGAAATTTGGAAGTTTGGTCTTAATCATCATGTATTTCACTTAACATGAGACACGAGAACATAGATCCCAACCAAGTCATAAGCCAATAGTTCTTCAAGTTATAGAAAACAATAATTACAGGCACGTTAAAAGAAGCAAGAAGACAGCATAGATATACTTTATTTCACTGTTTGTTAAACATGTTCCATTCCTTTTATATATCACTT
Organism: Luffa acutangula; assembly: GCA_036850905.1. Lineage (NCBI taxonomy): Eukaryota > Viridiplantae > Streptophyta > Magnoliopsida > Cucurbitales > Cucurbitaceae > Luffa > Luffa acutangula. Next base: position 46,200,660 of record CM072098.1, on the reverse strand, counting down.
TTTCGTGGTCACCTGAATAATGTTTGACAAGGAACCCCGTGGCATGACGAAGAGGACAAACACGATGCCTCAGAGATCAGCATGTATTAGAATACTAAAAACATGTTCTAAAAACATAGCCAAAAGAAGAATCATAGACTAACTGAAAACTTTACGGTGAAGAAGGCAGACCCCTGATCTATTTTTTAAGTTACAACATCATGAAAAACTTCCCAAACAAAGTTCAAAGTTAAAATTCGATCCAAGTAGATGGCAGATCTAAAAACAAGCAGAATGTAAATCCAACAGAGCTTAAACAACACTACCTTATATTCCTGAAAGATGAAACCATTGCCAAAACTTTTCTTTTTAATTAAAATTGATTCCTAGAAAGCACTAAAAATGAAATAAAGAACCTGAAATAATCTGGTAATTTCGTTCTTTCAGACTACTGAGCTGGAAAACAAATTATCACATGATGCAAAATTCAAATGAATCAAATATCAATAATGACGCAAAAGTGAAGTGGGTCCTCAGGAATCATCTAAAACTGCAGCTTCTTAAGAATTCATCAAAATGCCCAATATTCCACATGGAATCTCAAGAAGCGATAGCTCAACATCCAACTTGCCAACAAACCCAGCAAAGAAAAAATCAGTAAAAACTCTCCAGTGTCCAACAAATAGACTTCGTTTATCCCTTAAACCCCTCCATTTCTGAAAACGAAGAAAGCCGAGTCTCACTCCCGATTTTGAAAAGCACATTCAAATCACCGAAAATGGTAAAGGGAAAAGGCGAGATCGACAAACAGAACATAAAACCCAAAAAAGAAGAAGAAGAATCTTTACAATTCGAAAACTAAAACGACCCACAACGACAAATATCAGTCAAAACACAGACCCAGTCACCGAAACAGCATAGACTACAAAACCCCTGAAATCGATCATAATCAGAGACAAATAATCAGCAGAAAACAATCAAAAGTAGCAGATCTAAAGTAAAAACAACAGGAAAATCAGAGAGATGATTTAATCCGATTTGAAAATGTAAAAAGAGAGAGAGAGATTACATTTGCCAGGCGGAGAGGATGAAGAGAGAGGCAAAGAGGACCCGACCAAGGAAAGAGAAGAACCCCATTTGTAGAGAGAGAGAGAGAGAAAGAAAAGGGTTAATCTGGAGGTCGGAGGTTGTGGGATCGGAATCAAAGAACTCCGGCAGAGTCGAACGGAGGAAAATTGTAGAAGGAGAGCCTAAAATGGTAAAATTAAACCCCCACCAGATCGCACGCCTAAACACTATACAAACCAATTTGAGTTTTATTATTATTATTTTTTTTTTTTTTTTTTGAACCTTTTAGTTTTTTTCTTTTTTAAAATAATTTTAATTTTTTTTTCTTTTTTGAGTTTTACTTCTTTTTTTTTCTTCTTCTTCTTCTTTTTTTTTTTAAAAAAAAAAGAAAAAAAAAAAAAAAAACGCGTTGCCATTTACAAAATTCAAAGTTTTTTTTTAACGATTTAAAAAATTCAAAGTTAAAAACCTTATTTTATTTTAGATTATAAAGCTGAAATCTATTTTAAAAAAATTAATAATAATTTTTAAAAAAATTAATAATAAATAAATAAATAAAATTATAAGGCTGAAATAGTTAAAAAAAAAATGTTAAATTATCTAAAAAAAAATGTTAGATTACAAGTTTATTTTCTCAAATTTCAAGTTGTGACCAATAAATTATTAAGATCCGTTTATAACCATTTAGTTTTTTTTTTTTTTTTTTAAATTGTGTTTGTTTTCTCTCAATTTTCTTATAATGGATTTCATTTTTGTTAAAAAGATATTTGAGTTTCTAGCCGAATTCCAAAAACAAAACAAGTTTTTGAAAACTTTTTTTTTTTTCAAAATTTGGTTTGGTTGTTTAAAACATAAGAAATGATGTAGATAACAAAGAAAGAAACTTGTTGATTAAAATAGTGTTTATAAGTTTAATTTTCAAAAACGAAAAAACCAAAAACAAAATGGTTGTCAAACATAGCTTAAACTTTGTGTATCTCTCAACTTTGCCTAAAATCAAAATTTTATGTATTTGAGCTTTTAAATGGAAGATATCTATTAGAAATAAAGTTTATTTTATGTATGTATCAAAAACTTTTTGAATTTCAAGAACTCAAATACAACTCTCAATTAAACTAGTAATTTAACTGAGTGAAAAAATGATTAAGAGGTCTATTATTCAAATCTCATACTTAACAGGTTGGAAAAAAAATTATATTTTAGTTCATCCACTTTTAGTGAAAATATTATTATTCTTATTAACATATTTACTACTTTTCGTAAATCTTTTTTTTTTTTAATTTACATTCATTTGTATTCACATTAATACTAAAAAAGCTAATTTTAAAATAATAATAATTAAGCTAATTACGTATATATTAGGGCTGTTGAGCCATCTTGATTTTATGGATGATTTGTAATATGAATACCAAATATATCATATTTTATTAATTGAAAAGCCTTTTTAGTTTTAAAAAAAATTGAAAAACCTTTTTTTTAGTTCCAATTGAAAAGCCAATTTAAAAAGGAGGACAATTAGTGGATTTCAAAATCAAATTTGTTATAGGTAATTTTGGACCACCCCGATACACAAGAAGCTGACAAGGATAACCGAGCAGAAATCAGACCGGAAGATGGACCCAAGAGGCGAAACCGGTGCTCAGAACGGGCCAAGACCGAAGGGGTCGGGCTTTTGGCCCGACCCCTTGCTCGGCCTCAGCCATGGGCCGAGGCCGACCCCCGTCGGGCCCCGTTTGGTCCCTATTGCCTCTAGCCGCCCCAGATCCGCCTGGTTTGTCCCGAAACGCCTCCGAACTCCTAAAAAACCCTAGGAGTATGAGCAGGTATTTATACCCCTCTTCGTCACTGAAGAAGGAGACCCCAAACTGAATAATCGACTCTATTCTCTTACTTTCCTACTCTCCTCCCGTTTTCTGACTTAAGCATCGGAGGCGGCCAGGCGGATGTGCAGCTGTTTTTGCTGGTCTTGTAGGTCATGTCTTCCCCAGTTTCTACAAATTCACCGTTGATGTCGCGTGAAAGTCATGTGAGTCCCTTGGCCAAATTTTGGCATCAACAAAATTAAAAATTGATTTCTTTTCATATTCTTAATTTAAAAAAAAAAAAAAAAAAAAAAAAAAATCTCCTTCCATACCTTACTTTGATTGGTCCGTTCAAAGGTATCAATCTCATATTTTTATTTTCTTTTTCAACAATAGAAATGAGGATCCAAAGCTAAAAACAACATTTTAAATTTTTTTGTTTATTCCATGTCACCATCAATATTTATTTTAAATATTCATACATGAATATCAATACACTTTCTCAAATAAACTAAAAAAAAAAAATTGTTTAAAAAGAACACTAAACAAAAATTGTATTGTTTAAATATATTCAATTGTAGTAGTGGGAATTATTAATCATTATATATTTTTATTTTATTGATAATGAGACGAAAAGTAAATTCGTAAGTTGCAAATTAAAATTGCACAATTTGATATTTACACATAAGTAATAAATACACTCTTTTTAAAATATATATATATATATACACACTCTTTTTCTAATTAATTCCACGTAAAAAATAATAATTCCACGTCATTATTTTTAAAACTTTATATAGTGATGAAAAGAGTCCTAAGAGATAGTGGTTTTTTTTTTTAAGTATATATTACTCTAAAAAACAATAATCTTTTAAAATCATAATTATAGGCAAATAATGGGTAGCCATGGGCCTCATGCCCCAGTAGTGTCAGTCCCAATTCTATATAATTTTGCAAACCAGATAAGGATTAATTATAACTATTTGGAAGAATTATTGCTATCACTTTCATTTACTTACAAAACAAAATTAATAATCATAAAGGGTGTTTTAATAATTAATGTTGGATTAATCAAAGCCTAAATTAACTAGACCCTTATTAAGGTATATTACAAAATCTTTATTAAAACTTTTGACTTTGTATTAAATCATTATACATTATATCAAGAGTGAACATTGCATCTAAAAAAGCAACTAAACCATTCTAATCGATGTCGGTCACTTAGTCAATGTAGTTGGAAAAGCACACTTGGATCGCCCAACCAACGTATTAAAAAAAATAATAAATTAAAATTGTTCTACTATTTGCAATGCGATATTGTTGTCAATCTACTACCTCCTGCCATCTATTTCTTTTTTAATATGATCAATCTTCTTCTCATCCTTCATGTCACAATCGTACTCTAACTCACTATTAACCACACAACAATTTCGAAGCCTACCTTAAGATAAATTCAAGTCTTCATTGATTTAGATATTCCTTTATCTCGATTCAACCAAAAAATTGACCAATCAAACTAGCAATTAGTGATCAATTTATGTAGTCCCTCAAAATCAGACTTTTTTATGATTGGTCAATTTTCAGTGTCAGTTTGTGCCTGATGTGCACTATTCCTCTACATGTATATTTTCAATAATGTATATAATGACTTGGTATGTTAGGATTATTTCAAAACAATCCAACCCATCGCTCGATCAATAACATTAGTGAGTTTAATCATATTGCATATGCTAATATCCGTCGTCCTTGATATCTTTCTACTGTTTTTAATGAAGAAGCATTAAATAGGTTATAAAATGAGTTGGGAATTATGAATACAAGTAAAATGGAAAGACATAAGAACATGTAGCATTCAAAGAAGACCAAACTTTCACTAATTATACAATTCAATGTGACCTATTTAACAATCCAACTTCATTACACAACTTGGCTTCACCTACCCCCTAGCCATCATCAATATATATTTTTTAGGCGGAGTGGAATACAAGTTATAATTAATTTATTAGTTTTTCTTTTTTCTATCCAATAAAATGTTGGTATTTGTCAAAGCGAACATAGCTCAGAGGTAATTGGCATGTACTCTCGACCATGAGATCAAAAGTTTGAATCCCCCACCTCCAAATGTTGATGTACTAAAAAAAAATGTTGATATTCTTCATTATTTTCTTTTTATTTTGAAAACATTAACTCGCCATAAAATATATTGAGAAAATTCTAAAGGAAATTAATGTTAAAACACAAAAATGTGTAAGAGGTCCAATGAGTGAAAATTATATTAATATTAATTGAAGAGAAAATGATTCTAGAAGAATTTAAATATAGGACCTCATGCTCTAATATTATATAGAATCATTGATGAATCCAAAAGCTTAAGTGAATGGGTTATGATAAATTTAAACTTATATCAATGCTTTTAACGGTTAAGAGTCCTAAATAGATATACATCGAAAAAAGATTCCGTTTGTTATATGAAATTGATTATTTTAACTACGTGCATGAATTGTGTGTTACAATTTCTTTTTATTTATTTGTATATCTACACATAAATTGTTAACAAATAAATAAATAAATAAAATAATAATGTTGTTAAATTATGACAAATAAAAATGATATTTTAACTATTCAAGTTCTAAAATTTGTTAGTGTGAAAATAAATAAATAAGGTTAAGTTATAAGTTTAATCCTTGAACTTTTAGGTTTGTGTCTATTTGGTATCTGAATTTTTTTTAGTACATCAACATTTGGGGTGGAGGGATTCAAATTTCTAACTTCTTGGTCGAGGACACATGTCAATTACTGCTGCTTGTTTTGGCTCAAACTTTCAATTTTGTGACTAATAGATCTTTGACCTCTCTGAGATTTTTAAGTTCACGGACCTGTTAAATACAAAATTGAAAGGTTGGGGTCTTATTAGACATAAAATTAAATTTTATATCTAGTAGATAATTTAACTTTTAAAAATTTCAAATATATTAGAGATCACCTATTAAATACACAAAATTTAGAGTTCACAGAGCCTTTTGACATTTTTTAATTTCTTTTTTAGTACGACAAATGAGGTTATGAGGATTTGAACGTTCGACCTTAAAAGAAAAAAAAGTACAAGTCAATTACCACTAAGCTATGCTCATTTTGACACTTTTAAAAATAAAAAATTCATGGATCTTCTAGACACAAAATTGAAAGACACTTTTTTTAAAATTAAGTAAACTTGTAATTTAATTTTTTTTTTTTTGAAAAGAACTTGTAATTTAATTAACCAACAAATAAAATAGGTTAAATTTCAAGTGCAGTACTTTTAATAGGTCCTTAAACTTTCAATTATGTGTCTAATAGATCTCTAAAAAAAGTTAAAAAATGTCTAATAAATCTTTGAACTTTCAATACTGTATCAAATAGTTGACAATTTAAAGTTCATAGTCTTTCAATTTTGTGTGTAATAGATCTTATCCGTCACTAACTTAAAAAAAAAAATCAACTCGATTCTAGTTCAATTTATTAAGATATCATATCATACATATATCCTACAAATTTTTATGTTCACATGGTTGAACTGAAAAAAAAAAAAAAGTAAACGAAGAAAAAATAAAAAAGAAAAAGAAAAAGAAAAAGAAAGGAAGTTGTGGAGTTATGGGTTGTTGGTTGAGGGGCAGTATCAGATGAGATCTCATATTTGCTCGTTTAATCCTAAAACACAAAGTTTCGGTCGGCTACTCAGTTCACGTGCATCACGTGCTTTGCTTCCTATTTCTTTATTTTTATTTTTTTATATTCACAACGTTATTTTGTTCTATTCTACACTTTATTTTTTTATGCCTTTTTTTTTTTTTTTATAACGTTTTCAACTTTCATTTTCTATTCTTTGTTTATCGTTTTCTTTTGTTTTTTCCCTGAATTATTTGTAATTGTAATTCGGGTTTTATTTTCTATAGAAATGGGGTCCAGTTTAATTTGTTTTTCAGAATAAATAAAATTAGTACATATATTTCTCTAGTCTCTACCTATCTACTATAGGTATAAAAAGATAACATGAAATAATTGTTTTTTACTCAAAAAAATCAAATATTAGTAAAATGTTATCTTTACTTGTATATTGAATTTCTTCTCCACTTATGCTCATGACAAATAAATTGTTTACAATTTTGTTCTAGTTGTGACAAGGGTTTTCAACTCTCTCCTAGAGTTCAAAGGAAAGTCGACTGACTGGAAAAATAATGAAAGAGTTCGATTCTTGCTTAGTCACATAGTCTACTTTGGTAATCACAATAGTACGACTCTTCTCTTTCATGATGTAGGCTATACTCACTTCTGTCACATGCTATGTTTAGTTATCTAATTATAATTTAAAGAAATAATTTTGGAAACTAAATAAAAAAAATTGAAAACAAATCTTCCATAAAAATGAAGTATTATTTCTAACTCAGATTGTAGGTATAAAAAAACACCATTTGTTCTAGAGTAATAAACGAATGAAACTACATTAAAAATGTAGAGTGTTTGTCCTTATCGACACAAGCTAGCTAGAGAAACCAGATATAGGAAAAGCATATCCGTCAAACGTTACGAGCAAGATTCAGCCAATGTGTCCAAATGAGCTAACTCATCTGCAGATCTTTTACGTATAGTTGATATGTTGGATCACCAATGGTACAATGCATATGGCCAAATGTGTGACACCCAAGAATAAGAGGGGTACATGAATGAACTGAGATCATACCTGAATGAGAGAAATCCTGAGGACAAGTATGGTCAAAAAGTTTAAAAGAAATGATAGATACTACCTATACCAACAAGGTGCACGTTTCTTTTCGATGACTTAATCATATGAACTTTGTAGTTAAGCGTGTTTGGTTTGGAGAAGTTCTATGTTTGGTGACGTTCTGGGAATTTTCCTAAGAAGCAAAATGACCTTATACTTGGAAGTAAACGACTACTCGAGCATGAAGAAAATAAAATATAAGTGACAATTGAGGCAGATTTAAAATTTAGTAATAGAATATTAATTGTGTTTGAAGATCAAAGGCACGATCGAATTACAGATACCCCCACTGTTAAGAAATAAATAAATAATTATTAAAAAAAGAAAGAAATAATTAATTAATTTTTAAAAAAGGACAAGTCTTTAGGTTCATGCAATGGAAGAAAATAATGGGCATTATTAATTTAAATAATTTTAGATCTCAAAATAAGAAAAAAAAAAAAAAAGATGAAAAGAAACAGGTCCTTTGAATCCATCCATAAATACAGCAATAATTTTTAATTTTTTCGCACTATCTTTTTCTTCATTTTGTCGCCTTATAGTTGTGAGAATCTGTTTTTCCAAAGACCAACCAATACTTTTCTTCTAAAAGAAAAAAAAAAAAAAAGTCGTTGCCATATCTTCAAGCATACAAAATACTAACATTCCATTATTTTTATAGCTTAAATACTATGTTGATGCCAAAATTTGGCCAAACAATCCACCTGCCCTTCACGTGACACCAACAATGAATTTGTAGAAGCTGGGGAAGACGTGACCTGCAAGACCAGCAAGAATCGCTGGACACCGGTGTGGTGTAGGCCACACCGCCTCCGATGCCTAAGTCAGAAAACTGAGCAGCTAGAAAATAGAGAAAGAAGTCAAGAATCGAGTTTTTTGGTCCCCTTCTTCGATGACGAAGAGGGGTATAAATACCTGCTCGGACTCCTAGAGTTTGGCGGCGTTCGGGGACGAAGCAGGCTGGACCGAGGTAGCTGGAAGCGGTAGGGGCCGAGCGGAGGCAAACGGACTCGACCCGCGCAAACGGGCCGAGTGGTCGGCCTCGGCCTTGGGCCTCGGCCGACCGTACGGGTCGGGCCACGTTGGCCCGGCCCGTCGGTATGGTCTCCCTCTGGGTCCCTTTCCTGGTCCTATCTCCTCTCGGTTGTCCTGCTCCTCGTACGCTGTGGTGGTCCAAAATTACCTATAACATACTATATATTCAATAATTTAATATAGACTAAACTATCAATTTAACTTTAGTTTGGACTTGATTTAAAATTGTTTCTATCATTTTAAAAGTTTTAGTTTGGTTTTGCAAGATTGAAAATTAAACAATTTGGAGAGAAACACTTGAAAATAATTTTTTTTTTTAAAAAAGAGTTTTTAAGTATATAATCATCTGTGTATAAAATCACTTATGAGGAAATGTAACCAAACATACGATTGTTTAAATTCTAAACAATTTTTATACAAAAATGTTTAAAAAGAAATGCATTCATGAAAAACACTTAAACTGAAAAGTATTTCAAACATACTTTAAGTTGAATTTAATTCTAGAATTATACAATTTGGTTTATTGTCATAAAATTTCCCTAAATCAATTTTTTTTATCAACTCAAGAATTCTAGCTTTTTTTAGTCCAAAATCCTAACACAATCAACTAATACAGTATATCAAAATAGAAAAAACCAAACTCATTCGATATTAGAAAGCTACTACATATCTGTTAGGACAATGACTTTTACAAATTGTACAATATTTTCAGTGGATAAAGACACTCGTTATCTTTTTAAATTTAGATATGTTTGATCATCCGTTCTCACATTTGTTGAACTAAAATAATGTCACAAATTAAAACTTTAATGAACTAGAAAAAAATTAAATGAAATAAAACCAAAATTATAAATGCAATTATTAATTTAACATTTAAATTATATACATTTATTAAAAAAAAACATAAATACCAACAAAAAATTTGAAAGAGATAACCAATTATGCCGACTAGTAAATATTGGACAGCCGTCAATAATTACAAGGAAACAGTTGTGAAATCACAGAAGGGCAGTATTGTAAAATAATTGAAAAAATTCAAATACAAGGACAAAATCCCGTAAAAGCCACGTAGGCACTCTCTCACGTAGAAAATCAACGAACTCGCTCGACCAGACTGCCACGTGGCGGACCTTTTGCCAATTAAACGAATATGATTGGCTGGAGTACGTGGAGGCAATGGGTGGTCAACACAGTCAACTTCGAAAGCGAGTACAGGTGAATTCCACAGTCGCGCGAGTGAAACTTGTAAGAGTAGAGATAAATTCCACAGTCGCGCCGAGTTTATATTTAACAGAGGAGCGTGAGAGAGAGAAGAAGAAGAACGAAAGGAGAAAGGAGAAAGAAGTTTTCAGACACAGAGAGAAAAGAAGTTTTTTTTTCTGCTCTTCTTTTTTTCTCTTGAAGTTTCTGTTCTTCTTTGTTCTTCTCTTGTCTCGGTTTCGAAATCTCGGTCGGAATCGGAATTTGTGTTGTTGTTTTCATACGGAAATGGCTTTCGTTTCGTTTGTCGGAAGAGTTCTCTTCGTCTCGGTCTTCGTTCTCTCTGCTTGGCAAGAGTAAGCAACTCAGATCTATTTTAATTTGTTGCCCTTTTGATTAATCTGGACTTTGTTAACTGGAAATTTCAAATTTCAGATGTAGGGTCAGTTTCTGAATGTCTGTTTAGAAAACCCTCATTTGGGGTTTTAGTTGAGTTTTGAAATCGTGGGAGTTACTGTTGTTTTGATTCATTAGCTCTGTTTCTTCGTGTTATGAGTTCAGATCTGTGAGTGGAAATGATTTGGGGCTTTCTGTTTTTGTTTACTAGTGAGCAATGTGTTTAGTTCTTGGTGATTTTTGGATTCTTACTGAAATGGGTTTTCATTGAAATGGAAAATTAAGCTGTGATGAGATAATCTCTTTGTGGGTATTGAATGTTTCTAGCAAAACCCTTTTGGATCTTGATTTCATTTTTGTTCTTTAGGTTCAACGAGTTTGGTACTGATGGAGGACCGGCGGCCAAGTATCTGAAACCAAAATTCAATGTGTTCTCTCGCAACTTTGAATCTCATACTGGGTTGGATTTCCCAAAAGTTGAGGTTAGAAAATGGTCTCATCAGTTTCTCATTCTTTCTCATGGCTATTGTTCTTTGAATTTTCATCCATTTTAAGTGGCATTCTGAGAGTTGTTGTTGGGTACAGATCTTACACCTTGTGGCTGGTGCCATTGCATTGAAGGGCCTTGGAAGCCTGCTCTTCATCTTCAACAGCTCCATTGGAGCCTTTCTTCTGGTATGTTATGGTGTCAAGTTTTTGAAACCAATGTTCATTGTCTTAGCAAAATCAACTGGATTTGAATTGTTGAATGTTGCTTTTCTTTCTGTGCAGATCTTGCATCAGGCCATCACTGCACCCATCTTGTACGATTTCTACAATTACGATGTCGAGAAGAAGGAATTCAACCAACTCTTTGTGAAATTCACTCAGGTAATGAAGAATCTGATTGTTTCTCTCGTTTTCAGCTTGAAGTAATCTGAGAATTAAAGACACTTTTGGTTAGTGATCTAAAAACAGATATTTGAAATCATAGTTGTATCATATGTTTCCATTCCCAATTTAGAATCTAGAATTCAAACACAAGCTAGGTAACAGAAACTCACTTAACTTGTGTAACTCAATTGTATCTCGATAAGATATCGAAGAACCGAATAGACGGTAACCTTTGGCGGGTGATATTGTGCAGAACCTGGCATTGTTGGGAGCGTTGCTGTTCTTCATCGGCATGAAGAATTCGATTCCGAGGAGACAAGTAGCGAAGAAGAACCCGAAATCGAAAACATCATAGATTATCAAGGGAGGAATTAGGGGGCGTATGTTTTTCTTTTCTGTAGGACTCTTTTTTGGAAATGAACACTCATATGATCTTCATCTCTTTCAAATTTGAATCATTTTGGGGGGCCGTACGTGTTGTTGTTTTAGTGTTTTTTTTTTTTTTTTATATGTTTTTGTTTAGTCTTCTATGGACTTGAGGATATTTTTGTAATTTCAAGTTTGGGGTTATGTGATTGTAATGAAAGTTCTTTCACATAATTTTGAAGTTTCTGTGTGTTTGAAAAGGGAAGACATTTCTTCAAAGCGAAGGAGATGATGGTGGGAAACCATATATAAATGTATACTTTGTCAAAGATAATGGCTTCCTTTTTGAACTTTTTTTTAAAAATATTTTTAATTTGCTTTTGGTTTTTTAAAATGAAAATGAAAACCAATATATATTCAAAAGACATTAAAATTTGTTTTTTTTTTTTTTTTTTTTTCTTTTGGATTGATTGTACTTCTCATCCTTGTCGATCTTTTAAGTCGGCTACTAAGTATTTAGCAGGGATCCTCTTGAATATCTTCTTGCTCTCTTCTAGAGTTGTATGTATCACTCTTTGTTGATAGGTCGTAGGCCTTAGTTTAGAAATAGTAATCAATCATGATAATCATGTATCTATATATCGATTAACTGTAATCATGTATAGAACTATGAATTGGTTAATCGTAATAATTGACTTTCTATTACATATATTTTTAAAAAGTATAGATTTGTTACTATTTTTTAAAATCTAGATTATATTCACATAGATGAACAGATGAAAATCTAGAACAAATATGTTTACTAGAGGAATGAATTTTAGTGTGGGAAAAGAAAGATAGGGAGAGAGATGTGATATTTTAGATATACTTTTAGATATTTCAAAAAAAAGAAAAAAAAAAAGAAAAAATACTTTTAGAGAAAAGTTTGAAAGAGAATCAGAAAATGATTCCTTTGGATTGGTTTTTGAATCTCAAAGTCTTTAATTACATTAAAAGAGTATGAGACTGTCTCACACAAAAATGATCTCTTCAAACAAACTGTGGGCCTTGGAGACATCTACAACATTTAACCAAATTTGCAATCTTATACTATACATTAATTATCACTCTTCCAAATATAAAGCTGATCTAATTCAATTTGTCAAAACATTATATCCTTAACAAATGGTTAGAAATTCGGATTTCCACTTGTAAATATTGTTGAACTAAAAGGCATATTCTTGTTCCATTCGTTATACAAATCGAAAAGTCAAAATTTTAATTTAGGTCCCTTTAAGTTTGATTGGTACCTAACAAGTGTATGACTTTGAATTTTGAATTTAATACACTTTTTACTTATTAAATACTTTTTAAATTATGGAAACCTATTAGACAAAAAATAGGGGGTGTTTGGCCCATGGTTTTGGGTTTGGGTGGTTTTGTGTTCCAAACCCAAAACCATGTTTGCCCCATTGTAATCACAACACCATTGTTCCAAACCCAACCCCATGGTTTTTCTCTCCAAACCCACCTCAAAACCACTCCAAACCTATGATTTCTCTTTCTTCCATAAAGTTGGTGGGACCCACTATTACTTTATCCATTTTTGTCATAAATTTGGTGGGTCCCATCATTTCTCTTTCCATTTTTCTCATAATTCTTTTCATTTCTTTATATTAAATTAACAATATTTTAATATATATATATATATATATAATTTTATAATTTTAACATAAGAAAAGGTATTTTAGCCAACTTACCCATATAAATATTTTTAAAATAAAATATAATTTTGAGTTAACGTATTAAAAAAATATGTATTTATTTTCAAATTAACAATATTTCGAATGACAAAAATAAATAGTATGTTATTTTGAATTTATTAAAATAAAATGAATAATATTTAATTTTAAATCCGCTATAGTAAATAAAGTATTTAATTTTAAATTACATACAAAAAAACAAAAAAAAAACAAATTTATATGTAATCTAAAAAAAAAATAATAATTTATATGTACAATTTTTTTTAGTTCAACAACATTTCGATGTGGGAATATTCAAATCTCTAACTTTTTTATCGAGGGCATATATCAATTATTGCTAAGCTAAGTTTATTTTGACATATGATATTTATTTTGAACTTATTTATATTTAAATAATATAAATATACATAATTTAATATTTAATTTAGTCATTTTAAAGTAGCCTATAGATTATATTTTATTTATTATGTGATTATATGTTCCAAATTTTTATTTTCTCATGAACCATGTTTTTTTTTTTGTCTCAATAACTACTTTAATTTAACATTAATGAACTATTGTTTTGAATTTAAATTTTGCATGTGGATCCATGGAAAAAATGACCAAACTTAAACCCCATTTAATAATTTGGCTTTTGGTTTTTGATTTTTGAAAATCATGTTTGTTTTCTCTCAATTTTCTTAGGATGATTTTCATCTTTGTTAAAGACACATTTGAATTCCTAAACAAATTCCAAAAAACAAAAACTATTTTTTGAAAACTATTTTTTTTTGTTTTCAAACTTTTAAATTTTCAAATGGGGCCTAAGAATTTCATGTTATGTTTTTCAATTTGTCAATGATAATCAATATTTTGATTATTAGAAACAATTTTCTTATTCTTCGTATATATATAAATTAAATGCTTAATTCAAAATTCTCTTAAAAATTAATCTATGTTACACAAGGGGTTTTACAATTAATAAAACATTCACCAAAAAAGAAAAAAAAATAAAAGCAAAAAAAAAAAAAAAAAAAAAAACTGTCCAAACCCAGGGTTCAGAACCCAACCCTCCAAACACTGTTTTCTGATTCCCAGGGTTCAGAACACAGCACCCCAAACACTGTTTTCTGATTCCCAGGCTTTCAAACACGCCAGAACAAACCCCCCAGGGTTCTGATTCCCAGGGTTCTGATTCCGAAACCATGGGCCAAACAGCCCCTTAAAATTCAATTATCTATTAGAGACCTTTTGAACCTTTTACTTTAGAATATTACACTACAACTACAAGTGGGATGAGAAGATTCAAATCTTAAACTTTTTAAAAGAATAAAAATTTACGTCTTACAAATCTACAGTCACATGTTGGCCCAAATTAATGACAAAGTTACATATGATTAAAATAATTAAAGTTAATTAGGGCAACAAGTAGAAAGGTGCACACTTTGGGGGCAAAATTGTTCAATGAAACAAACAACGACAAGAAGCTTCGCAGTATCGTTCCATCAAGTCATTCCTATTCATCCCGATTGAATCTCTGTCAAGACTTGATTTTTCGACTGAAGAAGTGGCTAACAACAGTTGGAGTAGGGGAGTTTGAACTCCTAACCTAGTGATCAAGGTACATGTCCATTGCTGTTGAGCTATGCTCACTAACGATTACGTATGTAAGAAGTTGATCAAATTAATTGCTATTTATTGCATGTGAGGGCATATAAGTAATTTTGCATTTTCACTTTTCTTTGCTTTATATCATTGGTAAAATTAAGCCATATTTGGTAGACAATCCAAATTTTGTTTCCTGTTTTCGGATTCACTAAATTAAGTGAATATGCATTTGACATATGCCATTTTCGAAACCTGTTTTCAGATTCTGTGATCCAAACAGTGGAAATTCTGAAAACAATTATTTTTTTCAATGTATCCAAATTTTGAATTTGAAACTTTTAAATGCATAATTAAATTAGGGGCAACAAGAAATATGACTAAAAATAAATAGGTGCTTGAAATATAGCTACAAACGTTTATAAATTAAATAGATGGCTAAACGATTTAATGATTAATAAATACCTATTTGTAAAAGACAAATATGCCCCCCAACAAACTGCCTAACGTATTTTTAACGTTTAAAACCAAAATCCTTTAAGAGAGATAAAATATATCCCTAAAAATAAGTTGGAGATAGGAAGTTTGAAATTCAAAAATCCAACAAACAAAACTAGTTTGAAAATCTAGGTGTATCATATTGTTACTACTCGAAAAATTTGCTTCCCGAAAAAAGGAGTCAATACCTTTATTCGGGAATGAGTATAAAGTTCAACCTCCCTCGGTAGAGAGAAACACCTTCGGAATGCATTAATTGGAAAAAAGGTCCTCTCAATCCGAAGACATACTACATGCAACTAAGAAGAACAGAAATTAAAAAACAAAAAATAAGAAAAGTTGCTAATTTCCCTAGAAAATTGAATAACCTAAAAAGACCATACCTTTAAATGCTGCAATTATGGAATGCCATGTCACCGCCCAACCTCCCACCAGAATAGCCTTCATGCAGCAGCCGTCCGTCCATCTCCTTCTTCCAAAACTCAAAACCTTTGAGAGCATTCCACACCCTCGAAACCCCCATTCCACACCATTTCCCACCGCCACCACAGAGTGTATATCGCTACCTACCTCTCATATCACGCCGACGAACCACCTCCGCGGTGCCAACGACCTTCATCCGTCGCGTCGACGACCATCTCTTGCATGCTCAATCGATTCTCCCCCTACGCGACGACTGTACCAAAAAATTTGAACTAGGTAACGGTTTCGTTTCCCGTTCCCTTATATTTGCAACAAACAAATACATTATCCCAAGATTTTAGGGATTTAGTTTATTCCCTTTGACACCGTATATTTTCGGGATTCATTGTTTCCTTCCAATCCACGATTATACCGCTCTATTGTAAGAAGACAAGCACGGGCGTGGGGAGGAAATGCATGAAGGCGGTTTTGGTGGAGGGTTTGTGTTGATTAGACTTAAATGTTGAACCCGCCAGAGTGGTATGTACTGATAAATACTATTTCATCATTATTGCAACTTCTCTGGAAAAAGTGTGCTTGTGGTATACTCATATGTATGTGTGCATACACATTGGCATGTCTAATAGAAAAAATGCTTTGATTTGTCTGTACTATTATGTACATCAATGGGATGGTCTAATGTGTCCACTTGTGTGTGTATACACTTAATCCCCCTGTATTTGAGTTAATCACCCCTGTATCGTGTATGTCTGGAATGCCCAATAAAAATACACTGATATCTGTCTATCCACCCCCCATATGAGTTATATATACGCTATAGTTTATATGCACTGTCATCTGTCTGTGTGTACTGCTACTTACAACTTTTATTGTTGTCCTTTTGTAACATGGATAATGAGGGGCAAAATGTGAGGGATAAAATCTTTTTTTACCGTTGGAAACCCTGAAACCTCTAAAAAATAGGTAGATCTTTTTATACACTTGAACACAAACCGTCAATTGAACTCCCTATAAATCGGGATTCATCCATCCCGAAAAAAGGGGAGAAACTGAATGAAAAAAAAAAAATCTGTTAACGGTGTTTGTCTATAGTCGTATGAGGTAAAAATGTCAAACAAAAAAAATCTAGAAAACAGTTCCTGAAAATGTGGTAGCCATCCCTGCGAATTTTGAACATATGTAGCCAAAAAAACAAGAAGGCTTTTTTTTCCTAGCTATTTAGCACAATTCCCCATTAAATTAAAAAAAATAAAAACCTTAATAAATATAATATTTCATGTCATAAACTCAATTCATTTTTATGAAATTAAAATTTGTATAATATAATGTATTACAAATTATATGATATCATAGGGTAATAATTATACAAAATTTATAACATATAACATGTTTATAAATGAATTAATAATAGTTTATATTCAACCTAATAGTTTATGGTTTATAAATATATTATCAAATAAATTTTAAACAATTGTTTAAATTGATAATTTCTAAATCTGCTGCCAAACATTTTCATTCAATCCTTTGCTTTCAAAATTATATTTTCAGATCACCAACTCTACTCTATTATCTTAATACTCATCCTTATGCGTATAAAAAATCTTATAAACTCATCCTTCCATCAAAGGCGGTCAACGCAGCCACTGAAAAAACATCCAGAAACCCATCGCAGCGGCCATTGGAGTACTGCAAAAAGCTCCCTCAACAAACAACAATGGCGACGCCGGCGGACAAGCTTTCCATGAACAACGATTACGTCCGGAAAATACAATTGAAAGCATTAGACGATTCCAAACTGGGCGTAAAAGGACTGGTAGACTCAGGGTTGACGAAGCTCCCAAAAATCTTCCTCCGAAACCAGAAACCTTCTTCCATGGCCGCCCCACCATCCAGCGACTCCAATTTCACCATCCCCATCATCGATCTACAATCAACGGCCCAAAACCCCCAAAACCCCCAATCGCGATCGATCATCATCGACCAAATCCGCGACGCCTGCGAAAATTGGGGGTTCTTCCAAATCCTCAACCACGGCATCCCGTCGAACGTCATGGCGGAGATGCTCGCCGGAATCCGACGGTTCCACGAGCAAGACGACGAACAGAAGAAGAAATTCTACTCTCGCGACTACACCAAAAAGGTACTCTACAACACCAATTTCGATCTGTACCAAGCCCCTGTCACGAACTGGAGGGACACAGTCACCTTTCTAATCGCCCCACGGGGGGCCGAATCCGAAGACATTCCCTCAATCTGTAGGGATATAACCCTTGATTACACCAAAAGGGTACTCGAATTAGGGCAGATTCTGTTCGAATTGTTGTCCGAAGCGTTAGGGCTCTGTCCCAATCGGTTAAACGAAATGGGCTGCAGCGAGGGGCTCATCGTGTTCGGCCATTACTACCCACCCTGTCCCCAGCCAGAGCTCGCAGTGGGAACCACCGAGCATTCCGACAGCAGTTTCTTAACCGTGCTTCTACAGGACCAAATCGGCGGCCTTCAGATCCGCCATGGCGATCGATGGGTCGATGTTCGGCCGATCGACGGGGCTCTCGTGATAAACCTCGGCGATTTGTTGCAGGCAAGTGGAAAAGCTTAATGGGTTTCATAATTTTCTGTTGAGTTTGTTTGGGTTTGATTGAATCTGTGTTTTGTGCTTGTTGATGAAGCTTGTTTCGAATGGGAAGTTCAAGAGTGCGAATCACAGAGTGTTGGCGAAAAGTGAAGGGCCGAGGATTTCAATGGCGGGTTTTTTCAGGTATAATAATCCGCCGGAGAATGAGATGAAGGTTTATGGGCCGATGGAGGAGTTGATTTCAGAGGAGAATCCTGCGGTTTACAGAGAAACGACGATCAAGAACTTCGTGGCGCATTATTATCGTAAAGGCCTTGATGGGGTCTCTGCACTTGAACACTTCAAGCTTTGAGTATGAAGAAAGATCAGAATTATTTGGTTTTGTAATTATTCCAACCTCGATTTACTCTCAAAATGTTTATTTTCTTTTTCTGTTAGATAATTGTTACATTTTTAAACTTAAAAAAGTAATTTATAACATGAATAATTTTGATTCAAATTCTAATTTAATTTGATTTTGAATCAAGTTGCTTATCAAAAATACGAATTTTGAATCAAATTACGGTTTGAATTCAAAATTGAACTGGATATTCATTTGGGGTCAAATTATTAAACAAAAAAGTAGGTCAAAGAAATTAAAATAAAAAAAAGAAAAAGAAAAAATGAGGTTTGGGTTAAGTTACACTTTGGTCCATGAGTTTTCAAACTTAACAAAATTACCCCTGAGGTTTGGATTTCGTTACACTCTTGGTCTCTCCGTCTATTTTTCTATTAAATTCTAACAGTTTGCTGACGTGGCAACATTTTTTTTATTAAAAAATTATTATTTTTTATTTTTTAAAATAATATAAAATATTATTAAAATAATAAAAATATATTTTCTTTTTTCACCTTTACCAATCCGCCTTCTTCTTCATTTTCACCACCAAACTAACCCTAACCCTAACCCTCGCCGCTCGCCGGCAGCCGACTATCGGCGGCGACAACTACTTTTTTTTTCTTTTCTTTTTTTCCTCTTCCCCCTCCAAACCCTAATGCCAACCTTCACCTTCACCACCGCCGACCACAAGCCACCACCACTGCTGAAATCGAAGAGAATGAATGGGCTTCGACGGAGGAGACGACGGAACAAGAAGGACAGAGCGATCGTGAGAAGCATCTGTTCGTTCGTGGGGATTTTGTGATTTCGCCGTCTGTTCGTGGGAAGATTTCGTTAGATCTAGAACCGATTCCTTGCACCGCCGTTCGTTTGCCACTTGTGGGGGGATTTTGCCGTGTGTTCGTTTGTCGTTTGTGAGTCGTCACCGTCTGTTCGTTCGTGGGAATCTCGCCGACGGTTTCACGATTTCGCTCGTGAGGGTTTTTTTTGCCGCCTGTTTGTTTGCTGCTCGTGAGGGTTCTTTTTTTCACTTTGGTCGTGGTCAGCCGATGGCGGGAAGAAAGGAGTCCGGTGGGGAAAAAAGGATTCGAACGGTGGGAAAAAGGACTCCAGCGGCGGCGACGTAGGGAAGTGACCGGCGATGGTGGACAATAGTGAAGGTGGAGGTTGGCATTAGGGTTTGGAGGGGGAAGATGGGGAAGAGGAAAAAAAAGAAAAAAAAAATAGCCGCCGCCGTCGACTGTCGCCCGACGGCAGCGGCGAGGGTTAGTTTAGTGGTGAAAATGAAGAAGAAGGGTTGGTAAAGGTGATATATTTTTATTATTTTAATATATTTTTTATAAAAAATAAAAAATAATAATTTTTTAATAAAAAATGTTGTCACGTCAGCAAACTGTTAGGTTTTAATAGAAAAATAGACGGAAGGACCAAGAGTGTAACGAAATCCAAACCTCAGGGGTAATTTTGTTGAGTTTGAAAACTCAGGGACCAAAATGTAACTTAACCCAAACCTCAGGGACCAAAAGTGTATTTTTTCCAAAAAAGAAAGTCAGAGATACTGATAGAAATTAAGATATGGTATCCCCGAGTTCTTTTTTCTTTTTTCTTTTTTGGGTAAAATACCCTTTTGGTCCCTCATGTTTTAAGGTCGTTTTCAATAGGTCCCTATATTTGAAAATTGAGCAATCAAGTCCCCACTGTTTAAAAAATGCTTCTATTGAGTCCCTGAACCGTTAATTTTTTTAACGGTGCTGACGTGGCATATTTTTAAAAATTAAAATATTAATTTTTGAATTAAAATAATAATATATTAATTATATTAAAATAATAATAATAAGTTTTTTTTTTAAAAGAAAATAATCTTTCTCTCTCCCCCACCCACCCACCCGAACCCCTTCTTCCCCTTTCCCTTTCTTTCCCTCTCCTTTCCCCTCCCTTCCCTTGCCGACGATGGATGTGACGGCGGCGCTTCTCCATCTATTTCTTTCTCTCTCCCTAATTCCCTTTCCTTCTTCTTCTCTCTCCCCCTCCTCTACTCTCCCTCTCATCTTTCTTATCGCCGGCGAAACCTTCACCCTTCCCCTATACTCTCCCTCACCTTCTTTCCCTCTTCTCTCTCCCTCACCCTTCCCGTCGCCGGCGATAGCCCCTGCCGCCAATAAAATCAGCCCCCAAACCCATTTTCCTTCTTTCTTAAACAAACCCACCTCAAACCCATTTTTCTTCTTTCTCAAATCAGCCCCCAAGTTCCGTTTTCATCTTCAAGAAACAAAGCACCCGCCGGAGTTGAACAAGAAGAAAACAGAGTTTTGAGGGTTGAGAGAGAGAAGAGAAGACGAAGGAGAGGGAAAGAAGAGAAGATGAAGGAGAGGAAGGCAGCGACAGCGGGAATTCGGTTGGTATGTAGCATATGGGTAAGAGGAAATCGGTGTCGGTGTCGGCGGCGGTGGCAGTGGCGCCACCGTTGAACCGAAGAGATGATGAAGGTGTCTCCGACGATAAGAAGGAGGAGAGGGAGAGTAGAGGAGGGGGAGAGAGAAGAAGAAAGAAAGGGAATTGGGGAGAGAGAAAGAAGTAGATGGAGAAGCGCTGCCGTCGCATCCATCGCCGGCAAGGGAAGGGAGGGGGAAAGGAGAGAGAAAGAAAGGGAAAGGGAAAGGGGAAGAAGGGGTTCGGGTGGGTGGATGGGGGAGAGAGAAAGATTATTTTCTTTTAAAAAAAACTTATTATTATTATTTTAATATATTATTATATTATTATTTTAATTCAAATTAATGTTTTAATTTTTAAAAATATGTCACGTGCACTGTAACTGACACGTCATCACCGTTAAAAAAATTAAGGTCCAGGGACTTGATAGAAGTATTTTTTAAACAGTGGGGACTTGATTGTTCAAATTTCAAACCTAGGGACCTATTGGAAACGACCCTAAAACATGAGGGACCAAAATGATATTTTACTTTTTTTTTTTTTTTTTGTTTTTTTTTTTTTTTACTATTTTGGAAAATTGGTATATGAGCAACCGACAATGAGATTTGTTGTTTTCATTTTTATTGGCCACACATTTCAACGCAAACCTAACTCTCAAATACGACTGAACTTCAGCTCAGTTCGTTCATAATGGCGGCCATTGAAACCGAGTCACTCAACTCGAGAAGAGCCGAGTTGGAATCGTTCGACAGCTCAAAATCCGGCGTCAAGGGGCTGTTGGACGCCGGAATAACCAAAATCCCTCCTATATTTCACTGCCAAACCAACACCGCGGCCGCCGCCACCGAGTCGGACTCGGAGTTGAGTATTCCGATCATCGACCTCCACGGCGGAGAAGCGGCGGTGGAAGAGATCGGAAATGCTTGCCGGAAATGGGGATTTTTCCAGGTGGTGAATCATGGGATTCCGGTGGAAGTTGTGGAAGAAATAATTGAAGGGATCCGTGGATTTCATGAACAAGATTCAGAGTTGAAGAAAGAAATGTACAGCCGTGATCGTAGCAAGAAAGTGAGCTATTTTTCAAATTTCGATCTGTTCCAATCCAAAGCGGCTAATTGGAGAGACACTCTTTCTTTATCTGTGGCTCCAATTCATCCACATCCCCACCACATACCTCAAATTTGCAGGTAAAACCTACTACCTTTCTGCAACTTCTCTCTCTAATCAATCCAATATTTTTTGTTTTCTCAAAATTTCTCTCTCTAACCTTTTCTTTCCCTTTTAACTTATCTCTTTCTTAAATTTCTTTCTAACTTTTTTTTTTCTCTTACATATCTTTTACTCTTAATCTTACTTTCTCCCTAAAATTTTATCTTCAATTTTATGTAGTTTTCTCTCTAAAATTTATCTCTTTTCTTTAACTTTTTTTCCCTTTTTCTTTAACTAATATTTTTTTTTAAAAAAAAAACATTTTTAACCCTAAACTTTGGAATTGTATCACACTTATAGTCCTAAACTTTCAATTTCATTAAATTGAACTCTAACTTAACAAGTTGTATCAAATTTAACCTTGAACTTTCAATTTCATCAAATTGAATCTCAAACTTATCAGATCGTATCAATTTTAATCTCAAACTTGCACAAGTGTTACAATGTATACCTTTGGTTAACTTTGAATTACCGTACGTAATTGATTATTTTTTTTTTCCTTAATTCATATTGTACCTGAATTGGTTTCTTATAAATAAAATATTGGAGAAACTTTGTTTTAAATGATTTTTTCTTGTTGTTGAGAACTTTAATTGTGAGGGTTTTTTCACTGCTATTTAAGATTACAAAAGCAAAGAAATTTTGGAGGTTTTTTATCTCCAAATATTTGCTGGTTTTTTTACTGTTGCTAAGAACTTTGTGGGATTTATTTTTTTTCTTTTACGGTTTTCTTTCTTACTAATTACAAGAATGTAAAAATGTTAGAAACAAATGTAAAGAAATTTCGAGTTTTTTATTTCTCATATTTGCTAGATTTTGGATTTTTCTTGTTAGCCAATAACTTTGTGATTCTTTTTTGGATAATAATGAGATGAGTAGTCTGGGATATTTGATTTCTTATGGTTTTTCCAAAAAAATTCTTACAAAACACCAACTCAGGTGCAATGTGAATTAAAAAAAGGAAAAGGAAATTGGCAATTACATGTTCTAATAGCAATTCAGATGAAAAGTTGACCAAAGGTCTACATTGCAACATTTATGCAAGTTTGAGGTTCAAATTGAAACAATTTGTTAAGCTTAGAGTTTTAGGGTTGAAATTGATACAACCTACTAAGTTCAAGGGTCAAAATTGATTTTTTCCCTATTTCCTTTTAGGGAAAAAATCATTTTTAACCCTAAACTTTGGGGGTTGTGATGTGGAATTTTCCTACCGTAAACGCACGGGTCAAGTAATAATAAAGTGTTCGTATAAACGAGTGTCGTCCTCTGGATTGGATTTTTAAGCTAAATCAAGTATTATGAATTATCTTGCTCAATTTTATTTAGGGAACACAATGTGGTGAGTGAATGATATGAAAACTAAATCAAACAAGCAAATAACAAACAGTGGAGATGCAATTGAAAGAACACTTAGGGAATTGATTTCGCCAATTTTAGTCTAGGATATTGATTTTAGGAATAAGTTATCATGCACAATGGAATTATGAGCCTAAGACCCTTTAATCACAACTACCTCTCCCGAGTATAATTGATTCTCATGCAAATTAATCAACTTGATATCCCTATCTAAGTTTATTAACATGCAAGACAATGAGATCTTTTGACCAATTCTAAAGTTAATCTAAAAACCGTCACGAAATTAGAAAATAAACTTTAGCCATGCAATCTTGAATAAGTCTACATTAAATCCCCTCTCCCGAGCTAGATTCAAAACTTAAATCATTCAACTAATGGCCAATTAATTGAAAACATTAAATCAAGATTGCATACATAATAACCATTGCACAACTTATACCGTAAATCAATCCATAAACAAAAACGACTACATCAATCCCTAAGCTACAAGTTTAGCTACTCATACATGACGTTACAAGCTCAACTAAACATGAAAAGCCATTAAATCTAGCTAGAGATAAGGAAAAGTAAAGGAAACACTTAATATCGTCGAACCCGGCACGTCCCCGTCTCGATATCTGCGCCACCAAGTGAGATTCCCGGTCCTCGTCCTTGCTACAGCTCCCACAGTAGGTCTCTAGTCGAAATTAGGGCTAAAATCTCTCAATTTGGCCTCACCCAATCCGTAGCAAGAAAAGAAAGTTAAATAGGAAAATCTGCGACAGCGTCGCGGCGCTGCCTCTAAAACGCGCGTTCTGAATAAGGGAAAAATGGTAGCGTCGAGACGCTATTGTCACAGCGTCTCGACGCTATGACGCTGCCGCCTCTTGTAATTAAGGAAAACCAGCGTCGAGACCCTCCAAGAGTGGCGTCTCGACGCTGATGGGCAGAATGCCCTCTCTTGGCTCCTTGTTGCTTGAACTTTCCGGTTCTTTGGCATATTTTCACGTCTCGACCACCCGATTAACTCCAATTCTACGTTTTAGCTCTAATCAAGGCTTTCCTACAAAATAAACAATTAAGTGCAATAAAATGGCCAATCAATCATAAAAAACTAGCTAAATTAAATAAGTAAAAATAGCTAGCTATGCTCGCTATCAGGTTGTATCAATTTTAACCTTGAACTTTCAATTTTATCAAATTGAACCCTAAACTTAACAAGTTGTATCAATTTTAATCCTGAACTTTCAATTTCATCAAATTGAACCTCAAACTTATCAAATCGTATCGATTTTAACCTCAAACTTGCGTAAGTACCGTACATAATTGATTATTTCTTCATTTTGTTTCTTAATTCACATTGCACCCGAATTGGAATTGGTTTCTTATAAATAAAATATTGGAAAAACTTTATTATTTAAGATTACGAAAGCAAAGAAACTTTGGAGGTTTTTTTGGATAATAATGGGAAGAATAGTGTGGTATATTTGATTTCTTCTGGTTTTGACAATATGTGGGGGTAGGGGGATTCGAACCACAGACTTTGTGGTCATTAGTACAACTTTGTGCCAGTTGAGCTATGCTCTTGCTGGCATATTTTCTCTTAATTTTCTCTTTTGAAATATTATCTTTTCATTCTCTAAATTTATCATGTTTAATGTTTCTCTCGAAAACATTTGTATCTATATCTCTAAATTTTTATTTCAATGTCTTCCCATATTGTTCCCTCTAAAATATCTCTTCATCTCTATTTTTTTTTCTTTTTTTTTAATCAAATATGTTTGGTTTTATGTTTTTTAAAAACAAAAAAACATTTATCAACAAGCGTAAATTATTTTTGTTCTTAAAAAACAGAAAACCAAAAAATAAAAACAGAAAACTAAGACTCCGTTTGATAACCATCTGATTATTAATTTTTGGTTTTTGAAAATTTTGCTTATTTTCTCCTAATTTACTTACCTCGATTTTCATCTTGGTTAACAAAATCCACACGGAAAATCATTATTTAGAATGCATTTTTTGCAGAGATATAGTGATAGAATACACAAAGCAAGTGAAGAAACTAGGGTTGACTCTGTTTGAGCTGATATCAAAGGCTCTTGGGCTTGAAGGTAGCCATTTGAAAGACATGGGGTGCGCAGATGGGCTGTTAATGTTAGGCCATTACTACCCAGCCTGCCCCGAGCCAGAGCTAACCCTTGGCACCACCAACCACACCGACGTAGCCTTCATCACAATACTTTTACAGGACCAAATCGGAGGGCTCCAAGTTCTGCATCAAAATCAATGGTTCAATGTTCCTCCCTTGCATGGAGCTCTTGTAATCAACGTTGGAGATTTCCTTCAGGCAAGTCCTCACAAATCTCATATGATTCCACATTCTCTATAATTCACAAACTTATTCGACACAAATTAAATTAGTTTAAACTTTGGAATTTTACTAGACATAAAATCCAATTGTATATCTAATAAAAAAGTTAAGTTTTAAAAATTTTGAATGTGTTAGAGATCTATTAGACTCAAAATTGGAATTTCAGAGATCTATTAGACATTTTTAAAGTTTAAGAATCTATTAGACATTTTTTAAAGTTTAGAGACCTTTTAGACATAATAGGTTCTCAGACTCTAATAGTTTCTCGAACTTTTTCATTTTGTGTCTATTAGATTTTTTTTTTAGTTTTTTTATTTTGTATCAAATAAGCCTCGACTTAACTAACGTTTTTTAAAATTTACAGACTCATTAGACACACATTTCATTAGACTATTAATTTTTAAAAATGTCAAATATATCAATGATATCTATTTGATATAAGATTAAAAGTTTAAGAATCTATTAGATACAAATTTGAAATATAATTTAACTTAAATTTTTTTGTTTATGAAATTTTATATTGTTTATATAGTTTTTATACCTTATAAAAATATTTTAATAGATCTTTTGAGCTTTGTGTCTAATAGTTCCTGGTCGATAACTAGGTCAATTCAACACTTATATCGCCCAATGATTGAATCTACCTAAAAATAAATATTTTATGTAATTCTTAAACAATACCATCAATATGTCATGTAGATAGTCAACACCAAGATATTTCTAATAGATACAAAATTGAAAAAGTTAAAGGATTTATTAGAAAACTTTTGTAAGTATATGATATGACAGCGTAAAAGGTTAGAGATGAATTGTGTAGTTTAATCCTACTTTAATTAATTGATCTCAAACTATATTGACATATCTTTTCACCATTCTAGCAGATCATATCGAACGATAAAATGGTAAGTGTGAGCCACAGGGTGGTAGCGAAGAAGATAGGGCCAAGAATTTCAGTAGCAAGCCAGTTTCGACCATACATAGGGGAGGATGTGGAAAACTCAAAAGTATATGGACCGATTAAAGAGATATTATCTGTAGAGAACCCTCCAATATACAAACAAGTTGATCCCAAAGAATTTATCAAGCTCCACGTTTCAAAAGGGATGGATGAGCGTTCTAAATTAGACTTATTTAAGTTGTAAAACATAATATTATTCTTCCTAGCTACTCTATGCAAATGGTAATCTTGTTATTATTGTGTTTGGATTATATCTATAGGCATTTTGTGGATAACATGCTAAATGAAGGTGGGAGAAATAATTATGGATGAGTTCCTTTGAGATTTAAGAGGAAATGTAGGTCATTAATAGGAAAAATATAATTCTCCAACTTTTTTTTTTTAAATTTATTTAAACAACATTTGAGGTGGAGAGATTCGAATCTCAAACTTCTTAGTTGAGAGTATATGTCAATTATACTATATAATTCTCTACTTTGTAACAAAAATAAATGAATATAACATTAAAGATTGTGTGATTAAAGTTAAGAGAGCCCATTAAGTCAGTTGTACAACTGATTTTATTTGTTATTCAGTTTATATTTTCAGTTGTAATTTGTTTATTCAGTTTATAGATGTTCTATATAAAGACATCTGCTTTGGCCTTTTCTCATGATATCAATAAATCACTATTTTCTGGCCTTTTCTCCCTACGTACTTCTAATTTTGTCTTGGTATCAGAGCCTAGTCTAATGACCAAAGACTTCTTCTTGAATTTTTTTCCGCTCATTGATGGAGTCTTCCAATTTCGATAAGAACTCCACTGATTCTCAGAATGTCAAGATAGTTAATCATGGAAATAAAATAACCACTGTGAAGCTTGATGAGGAAAACTTTCTTCTATGGAAGTTGCAGGTCACTACGGCACTACGAGGACATGGCTTGATGCATTTCGTTCTTGAAGAGACCGAGGAGCCTTCAAAGTTTATCTCTAATGGCGATTTAAAGGTACCCAACCCTGAGTATGATCAATGGGTACGACAGGATAATCTGATTACAGCTTGGCTTCTAGGGGCGATGTCCAATTCACTCCTATCAAAGATGCTTGAGTGCGAAGCGGCCAAGGAGGTATGGAAAACGCTAAATGCTCGATTTTCTTCCAGAAATCTGGCGCGCGTATAATGGATCTAAAATCCAAATTGGAGACCACGAAGAAAGGTAACCTCAAATTAGAGGAATACTTTGTGAAAATCAAGAACATCGTAGATTCTTTATCTGCTGCTGGACGAAAGATTACTCATGAGGATCATGTATTGCATCTTCTCAAAGGGTTAGGGCCTGAATATGATCTAACTGTCTCGGTAATTACTGAAAAAGATGAAATGCCTCCTCTACAAAAGGTTTATTCTCTGTTAATGACCCAAGAAAATCGAATCATTAGGAACTTAGCGATTAATGGTGATGGCTCTCTCCCTACTGTGAATCTAACTACTCAGGCCTCAACGAATTCTTTCCCTTCTGTTCAATCACAAATTTCAAACGATACTACCAGACGCAACCAAAATCAAGGAGGGAATTTGAATCCCAATCAAAATCAAGGTTGTGTTAAAAGAATGTCTAATAGGTCTTTGAAATTTTGTGTCTAATATGTTTCAAAGTTTAAAAATGTCTCGTAGATCCTTGAACTTAATTTTGTATATAATAAAATTCTGACATATTTAAGATTTTAAAAAATTAACTAATCTAGTAGATATAAAATTGACTTTTATGCCTATCGAGATCATAAACTTCCCGTTTTAATTTCTGACATATTTAAAATTTTTAAAAATTAACTAATCTAGTAGATATGTGAATTTAAAATTTTTTTGAATAGGTCAAGGATTTACACACAATTAAAAATTTAGGGTGGACACAAAAATGAAAGTTTAAAGATCACGTGACACTAGTTTAGGAACCTATTTTCACTTGATTCCATTTAAAATAAACTCAAAGAGTAAATAAACTTGTCTTACTTCCAAAATTCAATCAGGATAGAAAGAAAAATATCACGTAATTCTTTCAAAATAAGTAAAGAAAAGATGAAAAACCACTGATACGAATGAAAGTCGCTACTATCTATTCGATTATTTCACTATTTTCGGCGAAGAAATAATAATCTAAATGCGCGAGAATGATAGATCTTAAAATGAAATGACGGATGATGATGATCGAACATCATTTCTCAGAGAAATAGTGATGGAATACACACAAAGGAAGTGAAGAAACTGGGGTTGATTCTATTGGAGCTGATATCGAAGGCTCTTGAGCTTGGGGGTAGCCATTTGAAGGACATGGGTTGCTCAGATGGGCTCATAATGTTCGGCCATTACTACCCAGCCTGCGCCGAGCCAGACCTGACCCTCGCCACCAGCAACCACACCGACGTCGGCTTCATCACCATCCTCTTACAGGACCAAATCGGAGGCCTCCAAGTCTTGCATCAGAATCGATGGTTCGATGTTCCTCCATTGCAAGGGGCTCTTGTGATCAACCTTGGGGACATGGGACTTCCTTCAGGCAAGTGCTTCTATTATTTTAGGTTAAATCCCAAGTTTGCTAACTTTTAAAAATGGGCTTATTATTTCAAATGGTTTCTAATGTTTTAGGTTTTTTATTTTTTCAATTTGATTCTTAATTAGGCCATTTCATCGAAAATATGATTAAATTGTTGTTTTGTTAACATATTTGGTCATGTGGGCATGCCACCAGGACATGTAAAATAGATTTTGTTGATGAGTGGGTCGACTTTTGATGGTAGGTAAGTTGAGTTTCATGTGTCAAGTAACATCTGAGTGACATATCCATTCATTTAAAAATAACAATTTGATCTAATCAAGAATTTTGTATGCCTTAGGGTAAAGTTGAGAATTTTAAAGATTAAAGGTTCAAATTGTGAAGGTTGGGTAATCTAAATTCTTGAATTTTCAAGATTAGTATTTGTCCAATCTATATACTTTATAAAGTTATAATAAATTCTTGAAAACTTTTAATTATATGTGTCTAATTGATCCTTACCATTAGTTTAAAGCTTATATGTCACCAAACATCTAAACCAAATCATGAAAATCAACTTGCCTACAATCCTTCAACAATACCATCAATGTGTCAGATGAGCTTTTAATTAATAGAGCCAACAAGTCAAATACTTATTAGACTTAGAAAGTTTTAAAAGTGTAAGAATGAGACATGATAAGAAATTTTAAAGGTCCAATTAGAATTTGTTGAAGTATGTAGACTAAATATAGTTGCAATCTTGAAAATTTATAGATCAAACTTATAATTTAACCCAAAGGTCATACACATTGACATATTCTTCTCATCATCTTGACAGCTCATATATCAAACGGCGTAATGGTGAGCGTGAGTCATAGGGTGGTAGCGAAGAAGGTAGGGTCGAGAATCTCAGTAGCAAGCCTATTTCGACCATATGTAGGAGACGTCATAGGCAACTCGAATGCGTATGAACCGATTAAGGAGCTTTTATCTGAAGATAACCCTCCAATTTACAAAAAAGTTGATCCCAAAGAGTATCTCAAGGTCCACTATTCAAAAGGGCTAGATGAGAGTTCTAAATTAGACTTGTTTAAGCTGTAAAACAAAGTTTTTGCAACTCTTACAAATGACATATATTCTCGACCAAGAGCTCAAATGTTCAAATCCTCCCGACTCCAAATGTTGTTGTATTTATTATTGTCTTTGGATTTATCTATAGCATTATTATGTGGATGGTAGAAATGAATGGTGTGGAGAAATAATTGTGGACAAGTTGCTTTGAGATATAAAGAGAAATGCAACTTTAGTACGTTTTGTTAGATGTGTAGCAATCAATAATGCAATAATTCTCCATTTTGCAATAAAAACAAATGAGAAATAACGCAGCATACGACAAAAGATTAAGGTTTTCTATACTTAGAGACAGGGTTTGTATGAGACAGGCAGACAACAAAGTTTTTTTTTTTTTTTTTTTTTTTTTTTTTTTTTTTTTTTCTTTCTTTCTTTCTTTCTTTCTTTCTTCTTCCTCTTTCTTTTACTTTTCCCTATTCAAATTTGTAATATATGGTTTGTTTAGATTCTAAGATGTAGAATTAATGTGTTAATAACTTTTTACTATCTCAATGTTCGATGGTGTGTAAAGCTAGTAAAAGAGAATGATAAGTTCTAGAGGGAGAAAAAAAATACTATACTACTCGTTGTCGAAAAAGAAAAAACTTCGCTCTCTCCATATTTTAACGAACGATATTTACTAAGAGAAGAAAAGAGAGGAGGAAGGAGATGGGCACAAACAAAATGTAAAGAACATCAAACTCCCAAAACTATAGTATGAATGACAAAAAGATTTAAGAAAAAAATACATAAGAAACAATTCATTGGACTGAACCACAAATCTCGTGGTTATCAGTACATCTGTATGCCAATTAAGCTATGTATTAAGATATAACTATAGTTAGTTTCTGTACTGTTAAGTTGTTACTTTCCCCAACTACCTTCTTGTGTACATTGGCTATTTAAAGCCTGCTCTCTCAATAAAGAGGTTGAACAGTTTATTTACTCTCTATTGCTAAACTCAATATGGTATCAGATTTTTAATTCTTTGAAGAGAGTATTCTTCCATCTTCTTGCGTTCTACCTTCACGCCATGTCCGACTCTGTTACTGCTCCTGCTTCGGATCCTCCGCCGCCAGTCGCTTCTGCAGCCGGTTCTTCATCTAGCCTCTCCGTTCTTGAAATGTACGCCAATCCCTACTTTCTTCATCATTCAGACAGCACTAGTACGGTTCTCGTGTCAAATCTGCTGACTGAAACAAATTACACATCATGGAGTCAAGCCATGATGATCGGATTAACTGTCAAGAACAAATTCGGTTTTGTAGATGGAACGCTCGCTCGTCCCTCAGGCGAATCACTCAATTCTTGGGTGATTTGCAACAGCGTCGTCACGGCTTGGATTCTCAATTCCCTATCTCCTGAAATTTCTGCTAGCGTCAGCTTCTCAGATTCCGCTCATGAAATTTGGGTTGATCTTCGGGATCGCTATCAGCGTAAGAACCGTCCTCGAGTCTTCCAAATACGCCGAGAGATTTCTAACCTACAACAGAACCAAGATTCTGTTACGACATACTATGCAAAATTGAAGACGCTATGGAATGAACTCGTTTCTTACCGCCCTTCTTGCTCGTGTGGCCGGTGTTCTTGCGGTGGTGTAAAAGACCTCACCAAATACTTCCAGACGGCTCATGTAATGGCCTTCCTCATGGGGCTTAATGAGTCTTTTTCCCAAGTTCGGACTCAGATTCTCCTCATGGAACCAGAACCGTCTATTGCCCGAGCTTTTTCTCTGGTTGTTCAAGAAATTGAACAAAGATCTGTTCCTTCGGTGGTTTCCCCTGAAGGTAATTCCATATCAAATTCTGCTGCTGCTCTCCTTGCCAAGTCTTCTTCTACTGGACATAATTCTCGAAATCAGTCCTTTAACAAGAAGAAAGAAAGGCCTTTCTGTACTCATTGTCAAATTCTCGGTCATGTTGTCGACCGTTGCTACAAGCTGCACGGTTATCCCCCTGGATACCGTACAAATCAAAAGACTACACCGAGCAAATCAGAGGCTTCAAGTTCTTCGGCTTCAAGTTCACCCCCTTCGTTAACTGTTGAACAATGTCAGGAGATAATATCAATGCTTCAGTCTCACTTATCCAAGAACCAACCCT
This sequence comes from Luffa acutangula, assembly GCA_036850905.1. Taxonomy (NCBI): domain Eukaryota; kingdom Viridiplantae; phylum Streptophyta; class Magnoliopsida; order Cucurbitales; family Cucurbitaceae; genus Luffa; species Luffa acutangula. Next base: position 46,167,955 of record CM072098.1, on the reverse strand, counting down.
CTGATTCTGCTGGAACATCTCATGTCGCAGGTACATGCTCGAATTTAGTGTCTAATTTTCCTGATGTTGATCATTGGGTTATTGATTCTGGAGCGTCTGCTCATATTTGTTATTCTCGTGAATATTTTTCTTCTCTCAAGCCTGTGACTGGTATGTCTGTGTCATTGCCGAATCATGCGAAGCTTGTTGTGGAGTTTGTTGGTGATGTTCAGCTTTCTTCTAGCATCTTACTTCAGAATGTTATGTTTATACCTACTTTTCGTTTCAATCTGCTGTCTGTCAGTGCCTTGGTTTCCTCCAATCAGTTTTCTGTTGAGTTTGTTGGTAATTCTTGCTTAATTCAGGACAAGTTCTTTTCCAAGATGATTGGCAAGGCTGATGTCTGGCAGGGACTCTACTTGCTTAAAGCTGAACCACATATACGCAGAAACAAGTCTCAGTTGTCCTGTTTTTCTGCTGTTACTTGTAGTGCTGTTTCTATCAGTTTTTGTAATGCTTTGTCAAAAGTGTCCAATAGCACTTGGCATGAAAGGTTAGGGCATCCATCTGCTAAGCACTTAGATGCTTTAAGGAGTCTTTTACCTAGTTGTTCTAAGGCTGAAAGCTTTATCCCATGTTCTGTCTGTCCATTGGCAAAACAGCGTAGGTTGTCATTTCAGTCTCGTAAGAATTTTGCAACAAAGATGTTCGATTTGATTCATTGTGATATCTGGGGTCCGTATGCAGTCTCTACTCATGCTGGTTATAAATTCTTTCTCACTATTGTTGATGATTTCTCTCGGTTCACTTGGGTTTTTTTGTTGAAACATAAGTCTGATGCACTCACTGTGATCCCTCAGTTTTTTACCTATGTTGAGAACCAGTATCAAACCTCTATCAAAGCTTTTCGCTCGGACAATGCTCCTGAGCTTTCTTTCTCTGAGTTTTTTCTTTCCAAAGGAGTCGTTCACCAGTACTCTTGTGTTGCTTGTCCCGAACAAAACTCCGTTGTAGAAAGGAAACATCAGCAGTTGTTAAATGTAGCTCGAGCCTTAATTTTTCAGTCTCGGACTCCAATTCAATACTGGGGAGAATGTGTTCTGACTGCTGCTTTTCTTATCAATCGCACTCCATCCAGTGTTTTGCAGTGGCACACTCCCTTTTACAAATTGCACCATAGGCATCCTGACTATGCTACCTTCAAAGTCTTCGGTTGCTTATGTTTTGCCTCTACTTTGTCTTCACATCGATCCAAGTTCCATCCACGAGCTACACCTTCCATATTCCTTGGCTATCCTCCAGGAATGAAAGGTTATCGACTGCTCAACATTGAGACAAGGAAAATTTTCATTTCTCGTTGATAGCTCTTAGAAATAAGAGCTATTGGTTCTCTTTTAGGCTTAAAAACTCCATTATTTGATGTGTTTGAGCTTTGGTTTGTGCTTGAAAATGAGTATTCTTTGATGAACATTTTTTTACATATCAATAGGCAAGGCTTGAACTAAATTTGGTGTAGATTTCTTATGTTTAAGCTGATTTTTCTGGTATAGGGCCACTCAGGTTTTGCTGCAGCAACTGATTTCACAAGCAGAAGGCAGAAAGTCTGGGTAATACTCGTGATGTTGTGTTCCATGAAAATGTGTTTCCTTTTCATCATGTTGTTCCTACAAAGGATGTTCCTAATCCTTTTCCTGATCTGGTTTTACCAAGAAGCACTTCAGTTAACTTTCATGATGACTATGATCTTATTACTCATGGTATTATGGATAATGTTTCTTCTGCTCCATCGAGTTCTCTCATGAATACTGGACCTGCTGATTGTCATCACAGTTATACTGATGTCCCTCATGACCCTTCTGATGATTGCCTTTCCAGCCAACCACAAGATGCCAGTCCTCACGATAGGGACATTGTTCCCTCTACCACCCAGACAGTTGAATTACGGCGTTCCTCCAGAGTTATCAAGCCTCCCACATACTTAAAAGACTATCACTGTAGTCTTTTGCATTCCAGTTGTCCTCCAGTGACCAACACCAAGTTTCCCCTTCATAAGTATCTTTCTTATGAACGGCTATCTCCCTCTTACCGTACCTTTGTGCTCAATGTCTCAGCCACATATGAGCCTCAATTTTACCACCAAGCTATGCCTTTTCCAGAGTGGCGTTCTGCCATGGATGCTGAGTTAAAAGCTATGGAAATCAACAAAACATGGTCAGTTGTGCCGTTGCCTTTAGGTCATCATGCCATAGGATGCAAGTGGATCTTCAAGATAAAGCATCGAGCTGATGGCACAATTGACCGATATAAGGCCAGGCTTGTTGCCAAGGGTTATACTCAACAAGAAGGCTTAGATTATATCGAAACCTTCTCCCCTGTGGCAAAACTAGTTACTGTTAAAGTGCTTTTAACTCTTGCTGTATCGTTGAACTGGCCTCTCATACAGCTTGATGTCAACAATGCTTTTCTTCACGGTGATTTGGTTGAGGAAGTCTACATGGATCTCCCACTGGGGTACAAGCACCATGTTCCTAATTCCAATGGGCAGAGACTTGTTTGTAAATTACACAAGTCCATATATGGACTCAAACAAGCCTCGCGTCAGTGGTTTGATAAATTCTCACATGCCCTTTTGTCCCTTGGTTTCCATCAAACTCAGACTGACTATTCATTGTTTACCCGTGGTTCTGGAGGTCACTTCATTGCCTTACTTGTATACGTTGATGACATAATCATTACGGGCTCTTCTGTTGATGATATTAATGCCTTAAAGGGTCACCTCAACTCTGTGTTTAAACTAAAAGACCTGGGGTCGTTAAGGTACTTTCTGGGACTTGAGCTTGCTCGTAATTCCAAGGGTATCTTCTTAAGTCAGAGACATTATGTCCTTAGTCTCCTAGAAGATGCAGGATTGTTGGGAAGCAAACCAACCCTTCTTCCCTTAGATCCCAATGTGAAACTCTCTGCTACAGACGGACAAGTTCTAACGGATCCTTCTGCTTATAGGCGTCTCATTGGGAAACTTTTATATCTCACTATTTCGAGGCCTGATATCACTTTCACGGTGCATAAGTTGAGTCAATTCATGGCTCAACCTAGAAAGTCTCATTTGTCTGCGGCACACTCTTTACTTCGCTATTTGAAGGGAACTTCTGGCCAAGGTGTTTTCTTATCAGCTTCCTCCTCCTTTCAGCTACGAGCATTCAGCGACTCTGACTGGGCCTCATGTGTTGATTCTAGAAAGTCCACGACTGGTTTTTGTGTGTTTCTTGGTGATTCTCTCATATCATGGAAGTCAAAGAAACAAAGTACTGTTTCCCGTTCTTCTGCAGAAGCAGAGTACCGGGCGCTTGCTACAACCACAAGTGAAGTCGTTTGGCTTCGGCAGTTGCTGAATGAATTGTCTATTGATTCCTCTGCTCCCTCGTTAATTTTTTGTGATAATGTTGCAGCTGTTCACATTGCAACTAATCCCGTTTTCCATGAACGAACAAAGCATATAGAGATTGATTGCCACTTTGTTCGTGATAGAATTAATCGAGGGGACGTGAAACTACTGCCGATTCGCACTCATCTCCAACTTGCAGACATCTTTACGAAGCCCCTACATAAGCCTTCTCTTCAGACTCTGCTTTCCAAGATGGGCATCTTCAACATGTTGTCTCCAGCTCCATCTTGAGGGGGGAATATTAAGATATAACTATAGTTAGTTTCTGTACTGTTAAGTTGTTACTTTCCCCAACTACCTTCTTGTGTACATTGGCTATTTAAAGCCTGCTCTCTCAATAAAGAGGTTGAACAGTTTATTTACTCTCTATTGCTAAACTCAATACTATGCTCTTGTTGGCAAAAAAAAAAAAAAAAAAATAATAAATTAGAGGGAAAAGTAAAATGAAAACGAAAGGAAGAATTTGTTGAGAGAGAGAAAGATAGAGAGGGAAAAGTAAAAAAAAGTAAGAAAGAAATAGAAAGTTAAAGAGAGACTAGTCAAGCATATATATATTGAAAGTAAAAAAATTAAAAATAAAATGTAAGATTTTGAAAAAAAAGAAAAAAGTAGTAATATTTTTTAAAAAAATTAGTTACAATTCAAATGAATAATTAAGGTCCCGTTTGATAATCATTTCGTTTTTGGTTTTTGGTTTTTTAAAATTAAGCCTACAAACACCACTTTTACTCTCCTAAAAAAAACACCACTTTTACTCACAAGTTTATTTGTTTTGTTATCTACATCTTTTCCTCATTTTCAAAATTTGACTTGGTTTTTGAAAACTAAAAAAAAAAAAAAAAAGTAGTTTTCAAAAAATTGTTTTTGTTTTTAGAATTTGATTAGGAATTCAAATGTGTCATTGAGAAAGATGAAAACTATTGTAAGGAAATTTGGAAGAAACAAACATAATTTTCAAAAACCAAAAACCAAATGGTTATCAAGCTGGACCTAAACATGTTAATGTGCCAATGTGAGTTTAGTTTACGGTAATTGACATGTACGCTCGACCAAGAGGTCAATCCCTTCATCCCAAATGTTGATGTACAAAAAAAAAATTATGCTTGAATCACCAATTTCAAAATGCAAACCATATATGGATGGATAACTAACTAACAGTAAAACCAGTTATAAATTCAATTCTTCAAAACATACCAAATGAATCAAAAGTCACTAACAACATGATAACAAAAATGGTAAAGAAGATCAATAAAAAAGTAAACTCAAAGCAACACAAAACCCACTCTTCAGTCTTGAGTGCTTCACCCACAAGCTTCACAAGCACCAAAGTTGTCTTCTTTTAACAATTATTCTAAACAATTTCATTCAATCAGTTCTTCCACTGCCCAACTGACCGCACCCCACCAAAATTCAGGGGATATGGTGGGCCAATCAACGCGTGCCGCCGAAGAAGGCCATTTGGGGATTCTCATTTGTCATTTTTACCTTCTTTCTTCGTTTGTTTCTCTCCATTTCGACCCCTCAAAGATCAATGGCTTCCAGGTTCGATAATCGCTTAAAAACCCACATCTCAGAAGCCACTAACATCCCCACTGCTCTGTTTTCTTCGTGTTGATTGAAGATTTGTGGCCTCTCATTCTGGCGATCGGTTTCGATTTTGCTGATTTGGGCTTCTGGGTTTTGATTGGGGGAATGGTTTTGTGAAAATGGTGGGGATTTGAGGGTTTTCCCTGAGTTGTGGATGGAGAATTGGAGGAGAAGAAAATGGGGCTTTTGTTGCATTTGGGATCTGTGATTGAATGTGTTTTGATTTGGAGCAGAGGGGAAATATGTTGGATTTTCCTGGGACTCCAGGGACATTGACTGGGTTTGTGTTGAGGATTTTGCAATGTGTTTTTGCTGCTGGGTCTGTTGCTTCCATGGCTACTGCTGTTGGCTTCTATAACTTCACAGCTTTTTGGTATTTATTGATTCTCACCCTTCTCTTTTTTTGGCACGATTAGTTTTGATTGTGATTGAAATCGAATATTCTTCAAGGGTTTTTATTCTACTTTTCAATGGAGAATAAGGATTTTCAGACTTGAGAATCTTGATGGAATTTGAAATTTTTGGTAATGCTGCTGCTCAAACTTATCCCATGTGTGATCCTTGCCTTTTTGTAGTGGTTTGGCTGCCTTTGGTCATGGCTTCTCATTGCTGCCTTGCAAGTTTGAAAATAGCTATAATTTGAATAGAGCACTCCATTTGAGCTTTGATTTTGGGCAACACTTGGAATTATTAAACAGGGAATTTGAGATGTGGGGGTTATTGCTGTTTATCTAATCTAGCTCTTTCCATTAGTTGTTTTTGTAGAGCTCTCAAACAGAATCTTGCATCCTTGAGCTTAGCATTTAGTGTATCTATTCTTCTTCATTCATTTGATTGTTACAAGTTCAATTTAGTTTCTTTTTACAAAACACTTCTCATGTTTTATATTACTTATAAACATTCCTAGAGAAAACAGTGAAGCTAATTACAGAAGAAACTGACTGTGTTTTAGCTTCCTAGACTGTCGTATCTTAGAATCATTAGATACCTTCTGCTACCATACGACCGTGCTTGTTGTGCGCGTTCGAGATGAATAGTACTTTTACTCGTCATATAACTCTGTGCCTTTTCTGTGTTTTTCTCTCAAGCACTGCTCTTGCTTGCTTGAGGGGATTTTGTGATCACTCATTGTATATGATAAAATCTGTTTATGCAGTAAAGTTATCAAACCTGTGATAATATTAGACACAAATTTAAGCGTATCGAAGCCGTTTTCTTCTGTCGTATCTCCTTCTCCCTCAAATGAACTCCTAGTTTGTGATTTACTTATGATTTGCAGCTATGTGATCGCGTCGATGGGTCTGCAAGTTACCTGGAGTTTTATGCTGGCATTGTTAGATGCATATGCATTGGTAAGAAAGAAGATGCTTCACAATCCTATTCTGGTCAGCCTCTTTGTAGTTGGGGATTGGGTGAGCACTTAGCACCTATCAAACTCTGAGTTGCTTAAGATTGTGTCTTGTGATTACTAGTAGAAGTTCAACCATTTCTCCAATTATTGGTTTGCAGGTGACAGCAACATTGTCTCTCGCTGCAGCTTCCGCCTCCGGTGGGGTATCGGTATTGTTCTTCAGTGACTTGGGACACTGCAGTTTCGGGGACGAATGCCGAAAGTTCCAAATCTCTGTTGTTTTAGCCTTCCTAAGCTGGATAACCATAGCCATTTCAGCTCTGATTATGCTCTGGATATTGGCTGCAGGTTGACGACGCAACGACATACTCATACCACGAAATTACGTAGTTTTCTTACATCGGTTTAATCTCTGTCCATTTTTTCTGCAAAAAAAGGGAATCAAGGCATAAGATAGAACGATGTCAACGAGCAGTTTGTCGAAAAAGAACGTTCAATCGACACGATTGATGAGATTTCAAAGAAAAATCGAGTAAAACTGTACGTTTTTGGCCTTGTGCAGATTCTTGATAGAGCCTCCTCTCCTTTTGGGCTGTTTTGGTTGGCCATTTGATTGAATATTTCAGCCACCTCATCTGTCCGAATCGCCACATGGCAACTGCCGAGTGGCTGTGCAATCTTCTTCTTTATGAATCATAGGTCTCTATTCTCTTCACTCAGCTGATGTTGTAACCACCCAATCACTGCTGCTATATACTAAACTATGGATCAAGTGAAAATGTTGCACCTCAATGAAGCCCTCTGTCAAAGAATATGGTTTAAACAAGGGTATCTCTTTGTTCTTTAGTGATAAATTTATGGAAAAAAATCATTTTTTACCTCAAACTTAGGGTGTGTTTGGTTTAACTTTTCAAGTGTTTAATTTTGAAAATAAATCATTTCGAAAAAATTTCTAATGTTTGACAACCACTAAAAATGACTTATTAGAAAATGAGATTGATAAATAAACCATTTTGAGAGAAACACTTGAAACCAACTTTTTTAAAAAGACTTCTTAAGTAAACAATAACTTGTGTATAAAAACATTTGTGAGAAAATGCAACCAAACACATGAGTGTTTAAATTATAAACAATTTTTATACAAAATAATTTTAAAAAAATGCATTCTTGAAAAACATTTAAATTAAAATGTATTCCAAACGAACCCTTAGCTGGTTGTATCAATTTAAACATTGAAAGTTTTAGAGTCCCTTTGGAATACATTTTAATTTAAATGTTTTTCAAAAATGCATTTTTTAAAAAACATTTTTGTATAAAAATGGTTAAGAATTTAAACACATATGTTTGGTTACATTTCCTCATAAATGTTTTTATATACAAGTAATTGTTTACTTAAAAAATCTTTTTTTAAAAGTTAGTTTCAAATGTTTATCTCAAAATGGTTTATTAATATCATTTTCTAATAAGTCATTTTTAGTGGTTGCCAAACACTAGAAATTTTTTCAAAATGATTTATTTTAAAATTAAACACTTGAAAAGTTAAATCAAACACACCCTTAATGTCATCAAATTGAACCCTAAACTTAGTAAATTGTATCAATTTTAACCCCAAACATGCATAAGTGTTGCAATATAGAACTTTAATTAACTTTCCATTTGAATCATCATTAAAACATCCATGTGATTTTTTCTTAAATAAAAATGCACGTGATTGAAAATTTTCTCTCTCTCTTTTTTTTTTTGGACCTATTTCAAGAGGCCAAATTGAAAAATATCCAACCTTTTCAATTTAAGGCCACATGCCCTTTTACTTACGTCATCATCCTAGCAAAATTACCATTTTACTCTCTATGTGAAAACATGATTTTAAGAACGAGAGGTTTGAGTGAGAGAGAGCAAGAGATTGGAGAGATAAATTGGAGGGAGAAATTAGAGAGAGAGAAAAGCGAGAGGTTGGAGCGAGAGCGAGATTGAAGAGAGCAAGAAATTGGAGACAAAGTGAGAGATTGAAGAGAGAAATTGGAGAGAGAGTGAGAGGTTGGACAGAGAGGGACAGAGTGAGGTTAGAGTAAAGAGTAAAATTGTAATTTTAGTAATGTTGATGTAAGCAAAAGAGCATATATATCTTTGAATTGAAAATGTATGATATTTATCATTTTCGCCTTTTTTAGAGGGTCATCCGTACAAATTTTTTTTTTTTTTTTTTTAAAGTCACATTACACCTAAATTATGTCGATTTCTTGTAAGAGATTTGTTGAACTCTTTATTTGAAGAAATCAAACTCTTTATTCTTCTCATTGTTACTAGCAACGCAAAACAAATCTAACAAATATGAGGGGGAAAAACTTGAAATTGCTTTGTTTTCGTTTCTTACACTTTATGTTCTAGTTAGCAGACAGAAAAAGAAACCATACCAAGTTCTTAGCAACAAGAAAAAATCAACAATATTTGAAGAAGAAGAAGAAGACGACGATGACTCCAAAATTGCTTTGCTATCAAAATCCTCGACAACAACAAAAAAGTGCACGCGCACACACATAAAGTTCTCAACAAGAAGGAAATATTATCTAAATGAAACTCCAAAATTGCTTTCACATCATCCTATAACTAAAAAAATGCAACAACACCTACAAATACAATAAGAAAAGAATGAAAGGAAATTCATGTACAACTTTTGAACAACAAAAGTATATTCAAATAAAGAGTTTCTCCAATAAATTTCTTACAAGAAACCAACTCAGGTGTAATATGAATTAAAAAAAAGAAGAATGAGAAAATATTCAATTACGTTCTTTAACGGTGGTTAAAACAAAAAGTAATCGAATGTCAAAATTGCAACACTTGTACAAGTTTGGGGTTAAAATTGATACAAGGTGCTAAGTTTGGGGTTCAAATTGATGGAAATGAAAGTTCAGGGTTAAAATTGATACAACTTAGCTAAGTTTGAGGTTCAATTTGATGAAATTGAAAGTTCAAGGGTTAAAATTGATATAGTCCCCTAAGTTCAGGGTCAATTTTTTTTTTTTTTTTTTTTTTTTTTTTTTTGGGTAAAAGTTAGGGATTTGAACATAAGAATTTGACGTTAAATCAATCGGGCTTTTGTCGCAAATCTTATCTTATCGTGGATTAAGATTCGGTTTGGAATAACTTTTAGGAGTTGTTTGTTTACCAAAATTTTCAGATGCTTGAATTTATATATATGCCCGAATGTATAAATATCTGACATCTTTTGATAACCATGTTTGTTTTGCGGGAAAATTTATAGAGGTGTTCAGAAATATTTAGATACCTTTTTTATGTTACAGGATTTCTGGAGTGGGGATGTCTTAAAATGATGCATTATTCCAACAATATTCTTTCCTATCTTCAAATCATTTATATATTAATTTAATATAATTTAAATTTATACAACATTTCTTAATGTAATAATTTAACATTTTATTCAGTTTATATTAATTTTATATGTTATTTTGCAAAAAATAATAATAATAATAATAATAAATAAATAAATAAATAAATAATTTATATTGTTTTAAAAATTTTAGAAAAAAAATTAGAATTAAATTAGAATTTTGATTTTATTTTAAAAGAAGACAATTATACTGTGGATAGCTTTTTTTTAGTGATTATATTTATACATTTTCAAAATAGAGAAAGTTTTGAGAGAAATAGTATGAATTTCTAATAGTTTTTTTTTTTTTTTTTTTTTTTTATAAAAAAATATTGGAGCATCGTTATTGGAAAAGTAAAATAAATTTAAAAAAATCACTTCAGGTGTCAATTGACAATAGATTTAACTATATATTATACAAATTAAATGGCAGAGCTTATTTTATATGTAGATGAAACATATATAGATATAGTTAATTTCATAGAATTGTTTATTAGTGAACAAATACACTAATTTATTTTAGGGAAAAATACACTTTTAGTCCCTAAGGTTTGAGTTAGGTTTTATTTTGGTCCCTCCGTTTTCAAACTCAACAATTTAGTCGCTGAGGTTTGAATTTCGTTACATTCTTGGTCCCTCTGTCAAAATTTCCGTTAAACTCCCACGGAATGACGACGTGGCAACATTTTTTTTATTAAAAAAAATATTTTCTTAATTTTAAAAATAAAATAATAATAAATTAAATTTAAAAATATTTTATTATTATTATTATTTCTTTTATTCTTTTCTCCATTACTCTTTATTTTCCCTTTCCATTATCCTCCTCCTTCATCTTCCTCTTCAACCCTAACCCTAACCCTAATCCCACCGGCGGCGACTAATTTTTTTTTCCTTTTTTTTCCTCTTCTTCTCTACTTTTCTCCATCTCCTTTCTTCCAAATATTCTGTTTTTTAGGAAGTGAAGACCCACGGCCTCGGTGACCAACTCGCACGCGAAGAGAGACCCACGGTTTGGAATCAATGGTCTCACGCCGTTCGTTCTCAGTTCTCGCGTTTCAGGCTCGGAATCGAAGGTCTCCGGTGACAAATCCCCGTGTTTCAGTCCTCGTGGTTGCTCGTCCTCGTGTTTTCTCGTCCTCGCGTTTCAAATCGAGAGACCCACGGCTGCTTGCTGAAGAGGCTCGGAACCACGTGTTTCAGTTAAGCTGAAGAGGCTCAGAGCTGCTGCTTGCTCATCCTCGCATTTCAAAGTTCTTCTCCGCTCATCCTCGCCGGAAAATCGAGGGAGGAGGTCCCTCCCTCCTCGATTTCTCGCCGGAAAATCGAGGAGGGCCTCCCTCCTCATCTCAGATCTGAAACGGGGAGGGAGGGAGAGACCTCCCTCTCCCTTACTTTTTTTAACAGTTGGAGAAAAAAGGGAATAGAAGAAGAAGGAAAAAAAGAAGAGAAGGAGAAAGAGAGAGAAAAAAAAAAGTTGTCGACGGCGGCCGGCCACTGACGTGCGGTGGTTGTCGATTGTCAGCCGTCGCCGGCCATGTGGAGTAGGTGAAGAAGAAGTCATGTGAAGAAGGTGAAGGAGAAGAAGAAAGAAAATGAGGGAGAAGAAATAAAAAATTAAAAAATAATAATATTTTTATTTAAAAAAATTAAATAATATTTTTATTTAAAAATTTTAAAAATATATATTTTTTAAATTAGAAAATAGTGCCAATTCAGAAAACCGTTAGTTTTTAACGGAAAAGTGGATGGAGGGACTAAAATGAAACTAAAACCAAACCTCAGGGACTAAATTGTTGAGTTTGAAAACTGAGGGACCAAAATGAAACCTAACACAAACCTCAGGGACTAAAAGTGTATTTTTCCCTTTATTTTAATTATAAAATTTAAAAATTGAAAAGCAAAGAAAATTGATGAAAGAAAATATACATAAAAGAAAAACGAAAGGCAAAAACATTAATGGTTGATTCCCTCAATGTGGGAAATCTTCTTAGATGCCTCCCATGTGAGCATCCTAGAATGTTCGAACATCTGAAGATAGGCCTCCCATGTGAGCATCCTAGAATGTCCGAACATCCCAAGATGTCTAAACATCTTATATTACTACAAAACAAACAGAGTAATTTAGATGTTCATGGGAATCTTGGATTAGCAGCCACCTAAGGGTCCCCAAGGATGATGTTTAACAGTAAAATATACTTTTATTTGAATAAACCGTTATAAATAACTTTTTGCAAAATATCTTTCATTACATCAAAACACATTTCATATATTGATAAAATTATCCTAAACACGCTATATATTAATAATGATTTATAACAAAATAGTGATAGTTTTATGAGATTTATCGATTCAAATATTAAAAGTTCACTTTTATTAGGTATGATGTAAAAATAAAAAAAAAAAGTTTTTTTTTTTCTCTTGTAAAAAGAATTATGAAGGGTCCATTTGGAATACCTTTTATTTTATTATTATTTTTTTTAGTACATCAACATTTGGAGGTGGGGATTCAAACCTTTGACCTCTTGGTCGAGGATACATGCCAATTACCGCTGAGCTAAAGCTCGCTTTGGCTAGTTTAAGTATTTTTCAAGAATGTATTTTCTCTTAAACATTTTGTATAAAAGTTGTTAATATTTAAATACTCATACGTTTGATTACATTTACTCACAAATGTTTTTATACACAAGTTACTATAGGCTTACAAACTCTTTTTTAAGAATTTGGTTTCAAGTATTTCTCTCGAAATAGTTTATTTCTCAATCTCATTTTTTAATAAGTCATTTTTAGCGGTGGTCAAACACTAAAAAAAATTCAATTTTTTTTTTCAAAATTAAACACTTGAAAAGTTAAACCAAACACACTCGAAGTCTCATGAGAGAACGTAATTGTTGGCGCCTTGACAAAGATCATTTTTTATTTTTTGGTTGAGAGGATCAAATACAAAATATTCTCAAGAATTGGATTCATTCCCAAGTGAGTTCAATTCTTCTAATGCAACAATTTTCTCTTTGGTCATTGTCTTGTAATTACATAAGAAACAACCGAATAAGTTCATTGCCTATTTTAAGATAAAAACCAATTTTATTTTCAACCTTCCTACTCATATCTCACCTCCATTTTGCTCAAAATTTCCCTATATTTCACATAATCAAACCTTCAAAATTTAATCAAATCTTTACCTTAAACTCTTTGAACTCAACCATAATTTAAAATGCTATCCTACTAAACATCAACTTAAATCTTTTCATTTATTCTTAACCCTAAAAGTTAACTCAACTTTTCATATATTCTACTAAACAAAAATGGGTTGATGAGTAAAGTAAAAGGAAGATATTTGTTCTCTCTGAATTTAGATTTTTTTTTTTTAAACAGAAGAAATTTGATTGAGACAACATATGTACCAATCACAAACAGCTGAGAATCAATGCTCAGCAAAACAACCTTTCTTTGTCAACTTGATACTTTCAATAAGTTATTATATATGGACACTCTCAAACTCAGCTCAATTAACCTGTAAACGGAGGGAGGAGCGGCGGTAGCAGCGGTGGATATCGGTCATCGCCATGGCGACGAACGTGATCGGTTGCTTTGGAGTGTTTTTCAGTAGATTTAAGCCACACATCCTTATAATTTCTACTCAGATTGGCTACACGTTTTTGTATTTCCTGACGGATGCTTCCTTCAAGCATGGCATGAACCCTCACGTCCACATCACTTACCGTCAAATTGTCGCTACCGTTGTCATGTTTCCCTTTGCTTATTTCCTCGAAAGGTACCATGATTATCATCTTAGAAGTAATAAAACTCTATCTATCTTGTCTTGTCTTTTCTTATTTATGTTAACCAAAGATTTTTAGATATCTATTAAATCAAGGAAAGTTAAAATTTTAAGTCTTCTCTATAGTTTGCTCTCATAAATTCTCAAAATTTGAGGATTACATGTTTAAAAAAGTTAGAACGTAAAATTTTTTCATGTAGAAAAACAAGACCGAGGATCACGGTGGCACTATTCTTGGAGATTTTTGTTCTTTCTCTTTTGGGGTAAGTTTTGATTAATGTCACACATTCAATTTAATCCATTCCAATAGGTAAACTTTTAGAGATTAAAATGGTTAATGAAATGCAGGGTGAGTTTGAGTCTCAACATGTACTTCGCTAGCTTGACATACACATCTCCCACCTTCCTTACATCAATGGTCAACACCATAGCTTGCTTGACGTTTATAATTGCAGTTATGCTCAGGTTGGCTTTTCAAATTTCACAAACTGACAAGTCCATTTATTTAAGGACTCGTTTGATAACGTTCTCGTATCTGATTTCTTGTTTCTTGTTTCTAATTTTATTAAGAAATCTAAGCTTTTAGTAACTATGTATGTTTCTTGTTTCTCATTTTTTAGAAACACTCCCAAAATTTGTATAGAACTTTTGGAACAATTAAAACTAGTTTCTCCTTTTTTGTTCTTGTTTTCAATTTTTTCCAAACATAAATAAGAATATAGGTTTATTATTATTGAATGTATAGGTGTTAGGGTCATGAAATTCTATTTTTCTTCATTAAAAATGAAGAAACGGAAACAAGAAACGAGAAAGTTACCAAACAGGCCCTAATGTTTCTGTTTCATGTTCCTTGTTTCTCTTTTTTAATAAAAAAATTAACGTATCAAATACTTCTGTTTCTTAAAAATGAGAAACAAGAAATATATAGGAAACGAGACACGAAACTCGTAACCAAACGACTCCCGACATTTTCAATTAAAGTAAGAAATATAAGAAAAAGATTATCCAAGGCTAACATTCTTTTGCATGGGCAGAATGGAGATTGTGAACCTTCAAAATCCAAGAGGAATAGCAAAAGTTTTAGGGACATTGATTTCATTAGGGGGTGTGATGATGATGACTTTCTACAAGGGACCCATCCTCAGAAATCTAAGGCATCCTTTAATCCACATTCAACAAAAAGCTACTAATCTCCATGAGGACTGGCTCAAGGGTTCCATTCTTACTGTTTCAAGCTGCCTTTCTTGGGCCATGTCATTCATTATGCAGGTCCCTAACCTTAATTTTCTTCCCAAATACACAATTTCATATCTCAAGAAAAAGACAGAAATTAAATTTTGAGATGAACACGCGTTGAATCACTACTAAACCTAAAAGCTATTTTCCATCATGTGAAAGTTGAATCCTCGCAATATATTCTTAACGAAGAAGGATATATTCGTCTTGTGTGAAAATTGCAGGCATTTACATTAAAACGATACCCGGCGCAGCTTTCGCTAACGACGTGGATGAACTTCATCGGAGCCGTGCAAGCGGGTGTGTTTGCATTGTTGACACAACACAAGCCAGGAGTTTGGACTGTTGGACTCAACATTGATCTTTGGTGCATTATCTATGCTGTAAGAATAACTGATTAAATCAACCTTCATTAGCTAAATTAATGGTTATTAAAAATTAAAATGCCTTTAAATTTTGATATGTTATACTAATTATATACCAAAGTTATATAATCCTTGCAGGGAATAGTGTGCTCAGCTTTGATAATATACATTCAACTGTGGTGCACAGAAGAGAAAGGGCCAGTTTTTGTGACCATGTTCAATCCACTTTCTGCCATTTTAGTTCCAATTTTAGCTTACTTTGTTTTTGGACAAAAGCTTTACATGGGCAGGTAAAATATTAAAACTTGAAAAGAAACAAGAAAATAACATGACATGATTTACAAAAAAAAAAAAATGTTAAAGACTCATTTGATAACTTTTTGCAATTATTCTCATTTTTGTTAAAAGACAGATTTAAATTCCTCGCCAAATTCCAAAAACAAAAACAAATTTTCAAAACTTGACTTGATTTTTTTAAAAAACATGAAAAGAAGGTACATAACAAAACAAAGAAATTTATAGGGGTAAATAGTGTTGAAGTCTAATTTTCAAAAACAAAAAACCAAATGGTTATCAAACATAGTCTAAATTGTAAGTTTAGTCCATGAATTTTAACATTTGTGTTTAATATACCGTTTACCTTTTTTACAAGTGTGTTTTGATAGATCATTGAACTTTTAATGTTGCATCTAATAGGCTTAAATTTCAAAAAGTGTTTAGTAAGTCCACAAACTTTAAATAACTTTTAGTCTTGTGTCTAATAATCCTTAACTTATTCGACATTTTTTAAAGTTAAAAATTTGTTGGACAAAAAATTTAGAGTTTAAGAATTTATTAGACATAATACTAAAAGTTGAGGATGGTCTAAAAGTTGAATAAACTTATTAAATCATATAATCCTGAAAGTAAGTTCCCGTTTGATAATTATTTGGTTTTTTGGTTTTAAAAATTATGCTTATTTTCTCTCAAATTCTCTACAACGGTTTCATCTTTGTTAAGGATCTATTTGAATTCCAACCCAAATTTCAAAAAAAAAAAAAAAAAAAACAAGTTTTTTATTTATTTATTATTATTTTTTCATAATTTGACTTGGTTTTTGAAATAAGGAAGAAGGTAGTTACTAAAACAAAAAAAACTTATAGTACAAGTAGGTCTAATTTTAAAAAACAACCAAAAACCAAATGATTTTCAAAATGGACCTTAAACTTTATAATTTGATAGAGCACTTTCTCAAACTTTTTGTAATGTTGTATTTTTGTAGCATTGTTGGTGGAGCAATAGTCATATTGGGGCTGTATTTGCTTTTATGGGGCAAAGAAGATGACCAGAAGCTTCAAAATAAGTCACAATTGGAATCTGATTCAGTGCATGAAACTCTCAAGCAACCTGATTTGAACATTGGTGCCTCAGCTGCCAATAAGAATAATGTTTTGCAAGATCAGCCTTAGTGATTATCAATAAATTCTATATTCTCTCTAAAAAAATGAGATATTGCTAATTAAAGTGGTATGTTACACTTTAATTCATGTTGTTGCAATTAGATGCATAGTCAAAATGCTTTCTTTATGATCTCGAAACATCAACGATATATATTTAACCGTTATGAAAGTGATAGTTGCACTTGTGAAAGTCACTTGGTGTAATTTCTCTTATTTGGAGATAGGAAAGGAATAGTGTTATGATCTATTTCTATAATATATTTTTTTCTATTTAAAACGTATTTTAGTCCATGAAATTTGAAAAAAAAAAATAATGGTTAAATTATACATTTGGTCTCTATGGTTTGGAGAAAGTTAGAATTTAGCCTATGTAGTTTTAAAAGTTAGAATTCACCCCTTTGGTTTGATAAAACACCCTCCATATATAAAAACTATTTCTCTAGGTTTTATCTAAGTTTTAAAATCATAGAAACTAAATTTTAATTTTCTTCAAACTACAAAGGTAATTTAACCAAAAATAACCATTTTAGTCCTTAAACTTTTTTTTTTTTTGAAAAAAAATATACATTTTGGTCTTTGTCAATATTATGCTACATAATATCTCCGCTCACCAAATACTTTTTTTTTTCGACAATCGCTCACCAAATACTTATTTCAACCATTGTTTATGGTTCTAATATATACATGTCAACACGATAATACACATACTTGGAAGTCTCATTATATCAATTGGTTAAAAGCAAATAATTGTAATAAGGACTAAAATGTATATTATATTTTTAAAAGTTGAGTGACTAAGGTTCCGTTTTCATTTGGTTTTTGAAAATTATGTTTGTTTTCTCACAATTTTTTACAATGGTTTTTTATCTTTCCTGAGGAAACATTTGAATTCTTAGTCAAATTGAAAAAATGAAAACATTTGGTTTGAGTTTTGAAAACACTTGTAAAAGTAGTAGGTAACCAAACAAGAAAACTCATGGATGGGAGTAGTATTTATAAACTTAATTTTAAAAAACAAAAGACCAAGACCCAAATGGTTATCAAACGTTCAAAGATCAAAATAGAATAAATTAATAAACTTAGTGACTAAAATATATATTTCAAAGGTTTAAGGAGAAAATTTAGGACTAGAATAAAATTCTTTTTTTTTTTAGTTGCTTTACTATACAAATATGATTATATTTAATCAAAGTTAATATTCAAATTGAATAAGAAGTTTGAGAAAGGAAATATAGAAATTAAAAGTAGGTAAATCACATTTTATAATTTGAACTATTTTTACCTTTGAAAATTCAATGATCATGGGCGTTATTGTTGAACTAGAGTGGATGCTTTTGGTGAAATTTTAAAAAGAAGAAACATTAAGGGGCGTTTGGCCCACTGTGTTGGTTATAATAGTGGGGCTATTATAACCAACCCAATGTTTGGGGCACCAACAAAAATAAGGGGTGGAGTTGGTCATTTTTCCCCCGTATTGCTACAGTAACACTATTCAACTCACCCCAATTATTCTATCAATTATCTACAGTAACTCTTTTCTCTCTTCTTCCATGTGACTCATTGACTTTCCTACCGACAATCGGCCGACGACTTTTCCGGCAACCACCGACAACTTTTCCGGTGACCGACGTCGACTTTTCGATCACTCTTCCGACGATCATCGACGACTGTTTTTTTTTTAAATATTCTCTTCTCGTTTTCATTTCGAAAAATATAAAAAACGAAAATAAAGAAAATAATAAAATAATAAAAAAAAAAGTAGAAGAAATGAAAGGAAAAAAGAGAAAAAGATGTCACTCATGAACTCAAAGTTAGGAATTTGAAAATAAAAATTAAAGTAAAAAAAAAAAATAAAAGAAAAGGAGAGGAAAAAAAAAAAGACAAAAATGAAAGACAGACCAAATCTTAGCATAATTGAGGCCAAGATGATAGAGATATGATTATTCCAATCAGTGGAGAGACCAAAATAATTGCCCATTGTTATTTTCAAAAAAAAAAAAAAAATGCCATTGTTGATTCTTCTTTTTGCCTCATTTTTATCCAAACAATGCATTTTGGACCAAAAGTGAGGCACACAACCCACAAATTCTGGATGCATTTTGTTCCATCTTTTCTCAAAATCAAATAAAACATTTTTTTTTGGTTAAATTACAAGTTTAGTCCGTAAACCTATACTCTGCGTTTTTTGTTTTTGGTACTTGAACTTTAAAAAGTGTCTAATAGGTTCTTAAACTTTAAATATTATGTTCAATAGGTCTCTCGATTTTCAGTTTTACACCTAATAAGTCATTAACCTATTTTTTTTAATATTCACAGAACTAGTTAGCACAAAATTGAAATTTTGGTTCCTATTAGACATAAAATTGAATTTCATATCTAATCGATCAATTTTTAAAAACTCTTAATATGACAAGGATCTATCAGACACAAATTTAAAATTTTAGAAACTTATTAGATGTTTTTAAAGTTTAGAGAACTATTACACAAAATTGAATGTTTAAAGATTTATTAGAACATTTTTAAAGTTTAGTGACCTTGTAGACACAAACTTGAAAGTTTAGACCCCATTTGATAACCATTTGGTTTTTGGTTTTTGAAAATTAAACTATAAACATTACTCCCATTTATAAGTTTCTTTATTTTTTTCATCTGCTCTCTTTCCATGTTTTCAAAACTTAAGCCAATTTTTTAAAGCTAAAAAAAGTAGTTTTCAAAAACTTGTTTTTGTTTTTGAAATTTGAGTATGTATTCAAATGTGTCCATAACAAATATGAAAGTCATAGTAAAATTGTGAGAAAACAAACATAATTTTCAAAAACAAAAAACTTAATTCTTAATTAAACTTTTCTTTTTTCATTTTTGATCAAATAAAACATTTATATTTATTTCATTTTCTTCTTCAATCTGCCTTATACTTTGTTTTGGTACTTGAAGGTTTGAACTATTTTAGACCAATGTTTTATTATTTTTCCACTCAATATATCACATTAAAAAAAAATCCCTAAGGTTATAATTAATTCATTTTTTTTAAGTTCAACAAAATTTGGATCGTGGATTCGAATTCCTAGTCTTTTAGTCGTTGATATAATAACTTAATCTGATGAGTTATGGTTAGAATGACTAATTAACTTCCCATTTTGATTTCTATCCTCTTATTTCAAAGTGAGCAGAGTTTGCCCCAAAGTGACAAAGAAATCGGAGTTTTGAATCTCCACTCCAAAATGTTATTGAACTAAAAAAAATTATTAGTTTATTATCATTTTTTTTTATAACCCAAAAGGGGTGCAACACGGGGACTATGGGATCCGGTGCATTAGTGCCGGTATGATCACACCCGTTTATTATCATATTTAAATAGCTAGAAATGTTTTTTTTTAATACATTAACATTTGGGGGTGAGGGACGAACCTCTGACCTCATGGTCAAGGATGCCAGTTACCGTTGAGCTAGACTCGCTTTGGCAAATAGCTAGAAATGTTATTCGAACCTACTATTAGAAAAAGAAGAACAATACTTGACTCAAGACGTCCCTACACACTTCGATTAAAATATTGGCAATGAGGAGAAATAATTTTTTTTTCTCATTTTCTGCCTTTTTGTAGGAGATCTCCACGCACCATGGAACCAATATTGTTCTTTTACTAATGGGCGGATCAGTTTTTATGCATTTACATACCCTTGAGTGAAAAACAGAGCACCAAAACGAAAAATTTCACACTCAAAACCTCAACAAATCAGAATCAAATGTAAAAATTTCCTTCAAAATCAAACAAATATCAACAATATGCTATAACCTACATTACCATATTACAAATTACAATGATGAAAAAAAATAAAAACAGAGCCTTTTAAGCTTGAAACTGAATTGGCAAAACTGCATTTCTAGATCCTCTGCCACTCCCAAAAGAAAAGAAAGATCTCCGTACTCTGTTACTGCAACCCTCAGCCCCATTTCCGCCACCGCCGCCGCTCTGCCGCACCGCCGCTTGCACCGCCATGTACAGCTGCCGGTCGCCGGAAGAATCCATCGAAAACGACCTTCTAATGGGCTGCACTAAGAACTCCTCATCCTTCTCCCTCATGTCGATACACTCATCCCCCATACTCGTAACCTTCTTAAACTTCCTTCCCGATTCCTGTGTCTCGCCGGAGCCCAACGGCGGAGGACGGCGGCGGTTGTGATTGAGACCCAGTTCAATTACCACGAAGTTCTCATCGGCGGCGGCGATGGGACTGCCGGAATTGGGGGCCAAATCGGAAGGGGAAGGGATTTGGTCGGCCGGAATCAGCCAATTTTGGGCTGAAATTGTGGTTCTACAAAGTGGGCAATTGGAGTTATTCTGAAGCCAAATGTCGATACAATCAACATGAAAGAGATGGCTACAGATCGGAATTTTTCTCAATTGCTCCTCCGGCTGAAATTCCGTCAGGCAAACGGCGCATTCGCAGGCGGTGGTCGTTTCGCTGGTGGGTTTTCTGTAATTAATAAGTGGGATTGATCGGATCGTTGATGGGTCTAACCCACGTGGCTCCACCGGTTGCCGGAGGATCAAGGTCTCTTCACGGCGGCGGGAGAGGGAAAACCGGCGGAGGATTTCGACTCGGTGCCAGTTGAGACAGCATTTGATGACGAAGACGTAATAGCCGACGAGCAAGAAGGCGGTGGCGCAGATTCCGATGACGGCGACGGCGATGATCGGAAAACTGGAAACAGGGTTGGAAGAATGAAGCGGAGCGGTGGACGGCGAGAGGAGGGTTTCGGCCATTAATGGGAAAGCTTTGAGAAGAAAATTTGGAGTTGCAGAGCGGAAGGGACTCTGTTTGAAAAGAAAGGGAAATTTGGGGAAGACGAAGACTGAAATTTGTTGGACTTTGATTTTTTTTTTTTGGGATTTAATTTAATTTTGAAGGTTAGAAAAATTTGTGCGTGTCTTGAAAGTTGTGTACTTTTGATTACGTAATGGGAACTTAGATTAATATGTGGGTTGCACGATGAACATTAATTTAATTAGAGGGTTTTTTTTTTAGTAATGATTCAATTATGATTTATCGAAATGTGATTAGACTATGTTTTTGGTTTTCTAACTAAAATGTGATTATTTGTTTTTTTTTTCTCTTCTAATCGAGATATGAAATCTTGTAATGATTATACATTAATGTCAAATAATATTGCAGATTCTATAATCAGAAAAAATGAAAAAGAAATCAAGATTTAAGTCAGTGTTGTCAACAAGATTATAGTTTAACTGACATGTTGCGATAACACAAGGTCTGTGGTTTGAATCCTCATTCTCATATTGTCAAAAAAAAAAAAAAAAAAGATTTAAGCCTAATGTCTCCATTGACTAATTACTTTGACTTTCAAAATGTTCGGTTGTCTTATCTTAAGTCTCTAAACTTCTAAAATATTTACTTTAATATCTAAACTTAAAGGAAAGTACTTGTTTTTGCCATAGATTTTATTTCTCTATTTTTTTTTTTTTTTTTTGACATGTGGGAGTGTAGGTGAATGGTTTGAACACAG
Organism: Luffa acutangula; assembly: GCA_036850905.1. Lineage (NCBI taxonomy): Eukaryota > Viridiplantae > Streptophyta > Magnoliopsida > Cucurbitales > Cucurbitaceae > Luffa > Luffa acutangula. The sequence goes on along the minus strand of CM072098.1, from coordinate 46,145,860 downwards.
ACCACTTATAGTCATTAGTAAGTTTAATGTAGTTGAGACATACTTTTGTTGACATCTGGTCACAAATTGATAATGGAGCTTTGCATATGCATATTAATTAATGTAATAATGTTAGCATGTATTCAATTTACATATATTGAAGACAAGTGTTAGGTAAGTGATTATTTGGTGGAAGAATAATGTAGAAAGGACTAGAGTGAGTACTTTTGGAAAGCTTAAAAATTAAAATAGATATCTTGAAAATTCATGGACTAAAATGGTTATTTATTTATTTGTTTAGTTTAGAGACTAAAATAAATATCTTCAAAGTTTGACAAAAATGAAATAAGTGTCAAAGTTTTGGAGATCAAAATAAGATTGAGAAGATAATTTTATAGTTTTTTTTAATATATATTTGTAAATTATCAATTTTGTTTAATTACTTACTCTTCAACTTATGTCAAAAAAGGGTGGGTGTGTGCTTGGTTAGTGGATCCTAGGTTGGAGTTGGGATTCCCTGAACATCGTTTTCCTATGTTTTGCATGTGTCGGTGTTTGTGGTATGTGTATGCTTCTTAGGATTAGTGGGCCTAGGTTAAGGCGGGGTGCACATGAGCATCTGCCTACTTTGTTCGAATGTTTTCGATATTATGTTGCCTTGTGATGTTTTCTGGGGGGCATATGCCCAAGAGTGATTTTTTGTTGGAGCAATGTTTTAGACCTTGAGCTTAATTGGCTGATATGTGGTGTTGAGATGGTTAAGCGTTGTTAGGCCTGTATGTGCTAGTCTGTTTCTTTGCTTGTGTTAAAATGAGGCGTGTGTTGCTAATCGTGCGACTTTAAATTTCCTCTGAGGCTTTCTTGCTGATGTGAACACTGGCTCTCCCTTAGTTAGCCTTGAAAGGATAGGGCTGCTTTATGAGTTCCATAAGTCTGTTGTCACCCCGATAGGAACAGGGCTCTGTGTGAAATATAATTTTGCAAATTAGTTTGGTGAGGTTTGCTTAGGGAAGATATGAATATTTGTCTGGCAAAGGGCTGGGATGACTTATACGGGAGTGATGTTTTAGGGGTAAAAAGAGCTACCTGCAGTGTGTTCAGTTAGGCCTCCCAAGGTGGACCTTGGGTATGGGTCCCGGCATTGTAGTGTGAAAGCTAGTACCCTGTAAATAAAACATGAGGGAATACCAAAGGAAAAAAAAAAAAAAAAAAAAAAAGGAAAGTTATTCACAATGGAAAGAGAGGGGAGTTTCCTGGGTCAGGCCCCTAAGTGATGACTTAGCATCCTAATTTGTTTCTTTAGCTTTTCATGTGGGGCTTTGTGTCCAGTGTAGGGGGAAGATGGGTGGAGGGTCTTATAAGTCAGTTCTGGGTTAGTAAGGGCTGCTTTAGGTGAGGTTAGTTATTCACTATTGCGAGAATTTCTTGGGAACGTTTAATATGTCTCTTATTTTGATTAGCTTGCAACAGCTTCTCACAGGGAAAGGGCTTGGCATCTGCAGTTCTTTGGCTTTGAGCATGATCAATGTTAACATATGATTTCGGCATGTCAAACTGGGGGGGTTGATTAGAGTATTTTGTTGATGTTTCGGTTCCTCCTTATCTTCTTCCCTTTGGCTTATGTGCATAGATGCTCTTTGATGGTTATATTGTGTGCAGGTTTCAATGTGGGAGTTGTGTTCACTTTGAGTTGGGTAATCGAAATCGCTTAATGGTCGGCGCGGTGGGGAGTGGTTGAGGAGGTTGTACGTCAACGGGACTACAACTAAACTCACATTGTTGTCCCGTATTGGAGGTGCATGGTTTGTGGGGAGGCGTGCTGCATAACAGTTGGTTGATGCCCGTGCTGCTCAAAGAGGCTTGGTGTGGACTGTACGAGGTGCCTGAAGGCGGCTGAATTGCAGATAGAAGCATATAGTTGTTTATTAGATGGGGGCACGTGTTTGCATTAGGGGAAGTGCACCATAATGGGTGGTTGTCGTTTTCTTTCTTTGAGGCTGACCCTCCGTGTGTGGAGGGCGCAGTGTTATCTGATTTACCGTTGTTCTGTTGCTCTCTGAGCGGTTCTCTTGGTGGTATGAAAGGTCGATGGGTTCTTTTGCTCAAAAAAAAAAAAAAAAAACTTATGTCAAAAAATAACCATCTACCCTATAATATGTGGTTTTCAATAGATTTGTAGGATCTTGACATCTTTAATAAATTGCCACTATAGGTTTGGACCATTAAACTTTTGCTTTGAAGTCCCTTTACCTTTTCTACATATGTCAAATATCAATAGCCCAACTGGTGATCATTCAAATTACAATGATCACAAATTTGCAACCATGGAATTTTTCTTTTTAGTGATATATACAAGTTGGCTAAAATGAATACTTTATGCAATATAATTGTTTCACTTTTTAAAATTATGGTTGATTTTGACATTTTACTTTATATTTTCTAAAAATAATTGTACATTCCATATGAGGAAAGAAAGATTTTTTTTTTTTTTAACAATAGAAAAGAAAGAATTTGAACATGTAATTTGTACGGAAAAACATTAACGAGTCAATATATATTTTTCTGAAATTTATAGATGTAGTGAAATACTTAATTTATAGGGAAAATTATTACAAACAACATACACTTACTTTAGACACAAAATAGTTTTTTTTTTTCATTAAAAATCTAAAACATAAGAATAAAAAATGGCGGAAAGTAGTTAAAAATGAAGGCAAAAAAAGAATCAAATATAATCATTTTTATTTTTAGGCATCAACCAACCATTATATAGAAAATAAAAAAGTGAGACAAATACATTGTTTGTCCATTTTGCAACTATATTCTTCCTTTGTTAACAACGCATCAAATAATTCAAATCATTTTTTTTCCCAAATAGTTTCTCCTAACTCTCTTGTCCATATAAAAAATCCCAAGCAAAAAATATATTTTTTGGACGAGACTATCCTTCTAGGTACTACTTTTTTTAGTCTTATTCAAATGCTTTTCAATTGAATTTTAATCTTTTATTATAAGGTGGAAGTGTAATAGGGGTACTGTACAAGTAACCCGATGACCCGAACAACCTGGACAACCCAACCCAAACCGTAAGGGTTGGGTTGGGTTAGAATTTTTTTTTGTTTAAGTTGGGTTTTTTTTTTTCAAAATCGAAAATTTGGTTCGATTCTCGGGTTGGATTTCCTTGGGTTGGGTTCAACCCAAACCAAACAGAATTTCTTATTTAAAATATATATATATATATATATATATATATATATATATTGCGCGACGGGTGGTCCGTTGATCTGAGCGGGCGGTGGGTATGGGTTTCACCATACGAGTCGAGCTTTACCGTTTGATTTGTGGCGCGATTTGGGTTTGATACGGTGGCCTGCGGGGTGGCTTCGCGTGGTGGTGAACAAAGTGGGTCTGGGGGCTGGCAGTGTTTTGGCAGTGGGTTGAGTTCTCTGGCAGTGTTCGTGTTTGGTTGTAGGTTGTGTTCTGGCAGTGTTTGTGTTTGGTAATAGGGTGTGTTCTGACAGTGTCTTGTGTTCTGGCAGTATTTGTGTTTGGGCAATAAGGTGTGCTTGTGTTTGGCAGCGGGGTGTGTCTGTGTTCCAGTGGTTGTCTGGTTGGTGTGTGTGCATCTAGTGGGTCGATGGTGTGGGTTTGGAATAGGCTAGTAAGGGGCGAGAATGGAAGATTTAGTTAGTCGATGGAACTCGTGGAGATTGACAGAGGAGAAGGCGGAGATGGTACGACCAGGCGAGGGGACACCGGTTCTGTCAATGGGCTCCATAAAGCTGTGTGTGATAGGTATATATATATATATATATGTTTTTCTTAAAACTTTTTTGGATCTTGTTTTTCTTAAAAGAAAAATTATTCTAAACTTATTTTTTTTCATAGATTTATTTAGATTTTTTTTTATAAAATATTTAGATGTGTTCTTATTGTTGTTTGTTTAATTTTTTAAAATCAATATTCTATTTCTTGAATAAGGTTAATCTTATTTGAATTTTGTGTTGGGATTTAGATAGAAATATGTATTTTGTGTTAGGATTAAAGAGGTAAAGATTGAATTTGGTGTATTTTCTAATTGGAAATTGGGATTTTAGTTTAATTTAATTTAAAAAAAAAAATCGAACAACCCAGTGACCCGACCCAACCTAACCAGAAATAAAAGGGTTGGGTTGCCAACTTTATTCGGTTATTTTGGATCGTCAACCCGACCAACCCAAATTTTTCGTGTTGGTCCAAAAAATCTCCCACACCCAACCTAACCCAACCCAACCCATGCACACCCCTAGAGTGTTATTTTCACTACCCTCGGGTGATAATTGAAATCTCTAACATTTTGGTTTGAGATTAATGTTTTAACTAATTAAGCTACGTCCATAATAGCTCAATGGCTTAAGTTTGTTGTGGGATTCATATAATTTTGGGATTGAGTTTAAGTGCTTACATAGCTTGATTATTTTAAAAAAAAATTACTTTATTAGTTTGTTTTATTTTTAAAAAAATAAATACTTCATTAAACCACCAACTACCAACAAAAACACAATACTCCTCATCAATGACAGAGGATAGCCGCATCGAAAAATTAGAGTTCCCAAAAATCCATTCCTCTTCCAACGGGGAAGATGAAACCAGGTCACAAATAGAAGATGATATTTCTTTATTAGTTCAATTTTATATGATTCATTGATTAAATTGTGGGTGATTTTTTTTTTTTTTTTTTTTTTTTTGAGTTTGTGATTTTCTTATTTAACTTTAGAAAATTGTCTCCTTCATTCAAATTTAAGATTCAAAGCGACCCATCAAGTTAAATCATGAGAAAAAGAAATGAAAAAGACAAAAAATAGTGGGGCTCCAAAAAAGTTCAATTCCCTTTTTGAAATTTCAACTCAAAAAAGGGGAGAACAAAAAAAAGACATAGAAAAACCAAATATTACCCACTAATTAAAAAGGGAAAGCAATCCCAAAGTTTCAAAAAGAAGTTGAAGAAAAGAAAAGAAATCCAAAATTAGAGTCATATGATTTGGGGGAGAAAAATGGAGAAGTGGGACCAAATTAAAATCACAAATCACCAATCAAAGTCACATCAAATCATATCATATGATTTGAAAAGAGAGTGATATGTTTGGTTATGCTTTGCAATATACACATAAATGGGAAAGTTGAGAAACAAAGCAAATTCAATTCAAATGATTCTAATTTCATTGCTTTGTTTCAGTCCCCACTCCAAAAGCACAAAATTAAGTGCTTCTCAATTTCTGGAAAATTTTGAGTCTATAAAATGGAATAAACAGTGAGTTGAATTTCTGGTCCTCAGTGTTTGCCTTGCAAAAAATGTTTTTTTTTTTTTTGTTTTGAATTCTGAGTCAAAAAGTTCAGCTATCAGTCCTTTTTGCTGCCATATACAAAATTTCTTTCACTTCAAAAAGTTATTTTTTTTTTCTTCTTTTTCTTTTCACTTCATCACAAACATCACCATCTCTCACCAAACCTCTGGAATTCCCACACAAATATTTTGAATTTATTAATAATAGGTTAAATTATAAGTTTGGTCCCTAAACTTTTAGGTTTGTGTCAATTTTGTATTTGATAAGTCCCTGAACTTTGAAAATGTCTAACATTCTCCAACTTTCAATTTTGTGTGTAGCCATCTCTGACATATTTGAGAATTTTAAAAATTAACCAATCTATTAGATATAAAATTAAATTTTATGTCTGTTTAAAAAAAAAAAATGAATTTTATGTCTAATGAAACCTCTAAACTTTTAGACTTGTCTTTATGTATACTTTAAGAGACCTATTAGACACAATCATACAAGTGTATGGATTAAGCTTGTAATTTAATCCAACTCTTAATGTGATACAAGTCGTTTAATCATGTAAACCATTAAAAAATATATATATAATTTAGAAATTAAGATAAGAATATTCCAAACATAGGAATCAAAATTGTAATATTAGACTTTTTTTATTAATCAACACGGTCTTATGTTAGCAACAATAAATTTTACGAAAGCGATTGTCAAACATAGTTGTGTGAAAATAAATGTTCTTCTTAACCATCCTACCTAAATGTACTTTTTAACTAATTTACTCAAAATACTTTCAAATAATAGAAATGTACTTTTAAAATTATTTTCATAATATTAACTTTTTTTTAAAAAAAAATGTTTTAAAGTAGGTACATGTTATTCTATATAATTGATTGAGACAAAAATTTTAGGTGTGTGTTGCAAAGTAAGGGGCAATATTCTGTAGTTGGAACTACTACAACATCCACTCCAAGCTGGTCTTATAATTCAAAAACAAGATTCTTCTTGCTGTCTCTTATGTTTTTTTTTTCTTTAAAAAAAATGTTTTTATTGTATCCTATCTTATTATTTTTTTTTTTTAAAGTTTTCTGAAAAAAGAAATTAAGGTCCCAATTCATAAGTTTTGGTTTTCATCAAATTTGGTGTTACAAATTTTACCTTATGTTCTCGGTCTATTGCATTTAGTTAGTAATGCAAATATCTCTTAAAACTCGCTAATTTCAACCAAAATCAAGCTATAAGATATTGATGTACAAAAGATTCAACGCTTTAACATTGCTTTCCTCTAAAGCACCCATTAGATTCGAATTAATGAATACAAAAATATTTTATTTTAAGAATTCTTAACTTTGAAAAATCCAATAAAAAGTAAAAATTGCAACCCTTTAGTTTGTTTAAGGTAAAAACTACCATACTTGTCAAAGTTTAATATCTAATTTGATAAATCTGAAAATTTAAAATAAAAATGTCCAATTTTTTTCAAAAAAATAAAAAATAAAATGTCTAATAAGTCCTTAAACTTTAAAAATGTCTAATAGGTCTCTGAACTTTCAATTTTATGTCAATAGGTCTTTGATATATTTGATATATTTATTAACTAACCAATCTACTGTATATAAAATTGAATTTTATGCCTACTGCGACTAACTTCCAATTTTGTATCTAGTAAACTTGTGAATTCTAAAAAATGTTGAACAAATCAAGGACTTATTAGACACAAAATTAAAAGTTGAATGGCCTATTGAAGACAAAAATGAAAGTTTAAAAACCTATAATATACTTTTATTTTTTTTAAACAGACCTATTATATACTTTTTAAAGTTTAGGTTCGATAACTTATTTGAAACTTTTTAAAATTGAGAGATAGAAAAGGTGTATTGTTTTTTTTTTTTTTTTTTGGATACATTCCAATCAATAAAAGAGAAGGACCAACACACTAAGTAGACAACTAGATGGACTAAATTGTTACACCGCTAACAAACTCATTTCACAATAACCATCATACACCCAGACTAGCAACCAGCTCTGCTCCCTCCTGCACTATTTCACCTCAAGTCAGCCCCCATCATCGCTCTCTAGGCCTGAGAGATCACAAACCAAATACAACACATTAGCACAAGAAATAAAGCACATAATAACTCACTTCACACACCAGAGAAACCAATCTGGACACCCCAACCTGCACCCTAATAAAATGGCAAGGATTCAGAAACTGAAATTCATCACATCAAGTCTGAACGCTCCGAATGCAAAATCTTATGCCTAAGAGAAGAGCTAAAGCAGGCTAACAAATTTAGGAACAAATCAAGATTACTCCATGAAACCTTACATGCAAGGGCAAAGCCTCACCTAAAGCAGCCCTACAAGCCCAAGATAGGCGTATAACCTCCTCCACCCATCTTCCCCCTACACTGACACTAAGGCCTCGCAAAGAAGCTAAAAGGCGCAAAAAAGGTGATCTCAAAACCTAGGGCCTGCAAGAGAAAAGAAAGAAAAGAAAATGAGAAAAGAATGAGTTGTAAGACCTACTAGAGTATGAGTGGTAAAACGAGGCGCGAACATGCATTGAGATTCTTAAACATGTTCCTGTCCCGCAATAAAAGCATGTTGAAAGCGTAAGGCAAAGAGGGGTAAAAAGAGCTGCCTGCAGTGTATTCAATTAGGTCAGCCAAGGGTAAAACCCGAGTTATGAGTTCCTATATTGTAACGCGAAAACTAGTATCCCGCCTTTGGAGTGGAAAAGGTGTATTGTTGAAAATAGAAAAATGTGAGACAAAGCACATGGGGAGGTGGCAGCAGCTATTGAAGGGCAGTTTACTTGGGAAAAGAGTCTGTCAGAAGAAGATGGGAGAATCCTTAAAAATTATTTCTCTCAAACTTTTACATCTTTCACATTTGACTTTACTTTTTATTATTATTATTATTATTTATTTACTTATTTATTTATTTTCCTTTTTCACCTCACTTTGGTTTGTACCTTTACTACATGGTACTACATGCCATAGATTAATCTTAAAAATTAATCCATTTTTTTTCATACTTTAGAGATCAAATTTAGAGTTATTCAGTCAACATTATTATATTAATTAATGGAAATCTTCTAGTAGTTTTTTTTTAGACCAGACTCATAATAATGCCGGTTAGTTGTGTATTTATTTTCTTGTATTTTTATATTTCTTTCTTTTTGGATTCTCAAAGTTGTTCTTTAAAATAAAAATAAAAAACAACTGTTTTTAGTTATTAAAATTTTTAAATGTCTATTTTAATTGTTTGACTTTCAAACATAACTATTCTTGTCTTTTGATGCTATCATACCTATTATTTTTCTTGAAATTGAAAATTTGTTCTCTCAGCCTTAGATTTTTTTTTTTTTTTTTTTTTTTTTTTTAGTATGAAAGATGAAAAGAGTCAAAGAGTGTGCATTGTGAGGAGTGACACAATATTGAATGGGCTGACTAAGTCTAGTTTGAACACCCAGACCCCAACTTTATTATTATTATTATTATTAATTTTATATTTTTTAAAATTTCTGCCACAGAAGCACGTGCACCAGTGCCGTTGTCACGTGCTACCACGAGAAGTCAGAAGTTAATATAGAATCACTAGTCAAAATCATCCCATTCCTATTTGACTGCCACGACAAAGATTCAAACATTTCCATTTATTTATTCAGAAAAACTCGCCGACAATGTCAGAATGGGCCGGGCTTAGTCAATACAAAGCCCAAACCCATTACATACTTATAATTTTGTACCTCGTTTCAATAAATATTATTGAGCTTTAAAAAGTTGTATCAATATCATTCACCTTTCAAAAAATACTCTTATCACTAAGTTTGAATGGGAAGCATTTGTTCTTCTTGAAATCGAACTCACTCATTTGCTTACAAAGACCATGTGCAATAAAATTGGTCCTCGATTGCCAAAGTGAGCTTAGCTCAGCGGTAATTAGCATTTACCCTCGACCATAAGGTCAGAGGTTTGAATCTCCCTCTCCCAAATGTTGATGTACTAAAAAAAAAAATGGAGAGAGAGTCTCATTTCTAGACAATATTGTTGCACAAAGTTTTTTTTTTTTTTTACAACACGTGGAGGGTGAGAGGATTCGAACCATGACATGTTGGTCATTAGAATAAGTTTTATGTCAGTTGAGTTAATGCTCATTGTTGGTTGTTATTGCACATAACTTTTATAAGTAAATTTTCTCTTTAATTTTCATGGAGGAAGAATTTGCAGAAAGAAATAGAAGAATAATAAATGTTTTCCACCAAAAACTTAACGGTAAGGATACTTTTGAAAATTTTGAAAGGTCAAATGTATTAATGCATATTAAAAAAAAAAAGTGTATTAATGCAATTTTTAGGAGTATTTTCTATAGTTTTACTTCTTTAAAAGGACCCAACTTGACCTTAGCCTACATATATAACCAACATGATAATGAGAATTTAAATTTTATACGTTTAAAGAGAGTTACTCATGCTTAACTATTGAACATGTGTATTGAACATGTGTATCAAAGAAAAAAAAAACTATTGAACATGAAGTATGTTTAATTTAATCTCATTAAATGAAAATTTTATTTTGTATCTCGATTTACCCTTATATATAAGGTTAAGAGGGGAATTAAAAAGTATATTTTAAGAATGTGTTTACAATCATAAAGATATCAACCAAAGTGAACACAACTCAACGGTAATTGACATGTACCCTCGACCAAAAGACGACCAAAAGATCAGATGTTCGAATCCCCCACTTCAAATGTTGATGTACTAAAAAAAATCATAAAGATACCACATTTACTAATATTTCTCAGAAAGTTTTACTCTTTTTTTTTTTTTATTGAAAATAGTGTTTCTAATTATTAAAACATGTTCACTATGCAAACATGAACATAGCTTAATTGGTATAAAACATGTATTCTCCATTGAGAGGTTAAGGATTTGAATTCTCCACCTTACTTATCATAGTAAAAAAACTAAAAAAAAAAATCTTTCTTATTGGGTAATTAAAAAAATATTTGTAATCTTTTATAAGGAGAAAACTGAGATGAATTTTTTTTCTCATTTTCTCTCATCATCTTTCTTAGTTGTCAATATGTAAGATCCCTACGTACTAGTATGCAGTCAAGTTTATTCCTTTTATAACATGCTTTATTCATCAATCTTTTCATACACATACCTTTTCAGGTTTTTTTTCCTCACACATGCTCTTTTTAATTACACTTTCTTATTACTAACTCTGTACAAAAGTTGCCAAAACGAGTTTAGCTTAGCGGTAATTGGCATGCACCCTCGACCATGAGGTCAGAGGTTCGAACCCCCCTACCTCCAAATGTTGATGTACTTAAAAAAAAAAAAAAAAAAAAAAAAAAAAAAAAAAAAAAAAAAAAAAAAACTCTCCACAAAAGTGGAACTAAATAGAAAAAAGAACGGTACAAAAGTTTGAAAACTTCTTATGTCTTAATTAATACGACATTAGTAATAATTAGATAAATGGATAGACAATACGACCATGATATTTGACAAAACATAGCTTTTCCTTCCTAAGATTAACATTAAAAACATGTTTGTCAAATTAAAATAATAACATAATATATAGATGCCGAAACGATTTTCTCATACTTTAGCTCGTAAATTATATTCGACGCCAAAGTGTGAGCCTAGTTCAAAAAATGAGTTATATTCGGCTTTTGAGTTATGGCTTAACACTTATCCACAATGGATATGAAATGAGAAGGTTTTTTTTTTTTTTTTTTTTTTTTTAAAAGGACCGATGAGAAGTTTTATTCCAAGTAAAAAATAATAATAATATAATATATCATTTAGTTTAAATCATAGCTTAAAAACTAATTTAATATTATTTACATTTGGTTGATAAACGATTTGCTTTTTAATTTTAAAATTTAAAAAATTAAGCAAACAAATTTGTTTAATTGAGAGAAATCCCACACAAAAGATTTCAAACTTATGTGATGTTTTGATAGTTTGGCATTTGACATATAACAAAAGGACAATTTGTTGAATCCAAAAGTATATATATTTGAGTATAATTCATCTAAATACAATAAATTGTGAAATTATCATTATTCATTTGACTTAATTAGATTTTTTTTTTTTTTTTTTTTTTTTTTTTTTTTTTTTTTTTTTGGGGAAAAGGTGGCTTATTTAGATTAGGTTCCATTCACTTTGTCCCAAAAAAAAAAAAAAAAAATGCTGCTGCTAAGTGAGTAAAGCCTAATGGACAATTTGGGTCATAGAAATCCACTCAGCCAGTTTCACATTTTATTGAACATTGGATCCACTATTTTTGGTCAAATATCCATATACTTCACAATGATCACTCCAACCATAACATTTTCAATTGCCATTTATCAATCATAAGAACATTATTTCTCCCTCTCTTTTTTAAAATATACCATAATTAATGTGGTCGCCTGCATAGCTAGTAACATTCATTATATGTTTAAGGTTCAAATCTCCACTTATACAATTGTATAGTTATATTCTTTAAAAAATATTATTATAAATTTGAAGTAGGGATGTCCACGGGGTGGGTTGGGGATGAGGATGGCTTTCTCCGTCCCTATCTCCGCCTCTCATTTCAATCCCCCATCCTCGCGAAATTCCCTGTTAAATTTCACGGGAAATGGGGGCGGGGAAGTGGGAATCGGGTTCCATGCGATGAATTATTCTTCATTTGATTTTTTTTCTTTTTTTTTTTTTTTTGTCTCCATTGAATTAAATAATTCTTTCGATAAATTTTCAAGTAGTTCACTTTGTATAAAAAATATTGATTAATTTTCAATTAAGTAGTTAATTATCCACATAAATATAGTTAATTTCCTTTAAAAAAATATTTTTAAAGAAAAAATTCTTAAATCTCCTATTAGAAACAAAATAATATTTTATATCAAACTATCTAATTATCGATACATATATAATTAAAATGTTTAAATCACATAATTCAAACATATCCAATTTTCTAATTCATTAGTAATAAAACTTTATATATATATATATATATATATATATAAAGTAATAATAATAATTATTATTATTAAAAAAATAAACGGGGCAGGGAGCGGGGAATGGGAATGGAGAGTACATATTTCATCCTCATTTAGCTCGCACAGAATTTTTCACCCACTCCTCTCTCAAGGGAGGATTAGACATTTTGACCCATGAAGAAAGTTAGTATATTTTTTAGTTCAAAACAATTGTAAAGGTGGGAGATCGAATCATCAACCTTTGATATTCGTGTCTTATCCAATTGACTGTGCTCTAATGGACAAGTTGAAGATGTTTTAATTGATTAAATTGTGCTTAGATTGATGATGTCTCTCTTCAATTATAATATCTTATATGAATATATCTAAGGTAAAGAAATTCAAATAAATAACACATTTTTCTAAAATATTTTTAACATAGATTTTTACTAAGATAACAACGTGCATTATATATATGCAGTATGCACATACACAAACACACATAAACATACATAAACATAAGATTTGTCTATCCATATACACGATGAATTATAATTATACTAGATTTAAATTGTGTTTAGGATTGATTTTGAGAGCGTTAAAAGTGATTAGAGAGAATCTTAAGTTTATTTTTATGTTTGGTAAAACTGATCGTGAGTCAAAACATTTTAAATCACTTTTTAAAGCATGCTCATTCACAAAATATGATCTCTACTAGCTTTTGAAGGTAGATCCTAGTAAAATCAAATGTCACTTTCTAACAAATTTTAAAATTTTCAATTTTATCCTTCAATATTGATTTTATATATATCTAGTATCTCCCTCATACAACTAAATTCTATTTCCTTATTTCTCAAATTGATTAGTGAAAAAAAAAAGTAATAGAAGGATTGTTTTTTAATAAAAAAAAAAATACAGCGATTTATCTTAATAAGTAACAAATAATTTAGCTTTTCAAAAAAAAAAAAGTAACAAATAATTTAGTTCAAACAAAAATATAAATATAAATTGAAAACATATAACATTATAAACAATTATTTAGAAAAATCATAAATTATAAAAAAAAATGCAAATTTTAATTGTGGGTCTATTTTTGACCTTATTTACGAAAGATTGTGACATGTGTTTTTAAGTTTAAAGTTGAAATTTACCAAATACTAATTTACTCATTACTATAGTTGATTTTTTAAAAAGCATAGTTGCTGGAGAATATTTTAAAAGCTACAACAATTTGATTTAAATTAAGTCGAACTAATTAAAAAAAAAGGTTGAATTATTAATGGGATGAATATATATAACTTAAGGTCTCTATAGTTTTTTAAAAGTTTAAATTTGATAGTTGTAATTTGAACTTAGGCTTAGTTTGGGATTGTTGTAGCTTTCAAAATGATTGTTGGTAACTTTGCTTTTAGAAAAATCAGCTTTGAAATGAAGTAAAATAGTGTTTGGTAAATTTCAATTTTAAATTAGAAAAAAACTAGTTTCCGTGTTTGGTAAATTAATACTAAATTGTTGGGATTCAATTATAAGGATCTAGACTTATTATTTCAAATATTTTGTTTATTAATACTTAATTTATAATTTATTATAAGATAATTATTTAAAAGTTTGTATAATTTAAATTGCATCTAATTATGTTTAATTAATCTAAAATATTTGATAAAAATGTAAGAAAAATAATTATTATAAAAATTAAATTAATCAAATTTTTATTCATATGAAAGAGAGCATATGTAAAAAAATATATAAGAAGGATAAATTTGAAATTTAAAAACAGTTAGAAAATGTGATAGATTTTTAGAAAAGCTAAATCTAAAAGCTGGTATCTAAGAGCTTTTGCACGGTAGAGTAAATTAAAAAGTGATTGTCGTTAGATTAATTAATAATCTGTTTTACCAAACAGTTTAGGCGGTTAAGATTCTCCCATAATAGCTTTTTACGCTAGCAAACGCAACCCCGAACGGGGCCTTAGTTTTAAATTAGTTTTTACAATTTAAAAAACTTCAATTTAATCCTTATAATTTGATTAAATCTCACAAATTGTCCCTAAACCCTTTTTTTTTTTTCTACTTTGAAAATCTATATTTTTCTTTCTTCTATTTTCTATTTAGCCACAAACCCTAATATACTTGGCTAGCACAGTTAATCAAATAGACAACAATATGTCGCATATTCAATATGGCAACTGTTATAGGTGATTTTGGACCAACCGGTGCACAAGGAGCTAACGAGGACAACCGGGCAGAAATCAGACTGGAGAATGGACCCTAGGGGCCAAATGGGCCAGTGGGTCGAGCCGAGACCGAAGGGGTCGGGCCTGGTCCGACCCCATGGTCGGCCTCGGCCCGCTTGGGTGGGTCGAGTCCCTCCGACTCCGTTCGATCCCTGTAGCCTCTAGCCGCCCCGGTTTCGCCTGGTTTGTCCTGAAACACCTCCGAATTCCTAAAAACCCTAGGAGGATGAACATGTAATTATACCCCTTTTCGCCACCGAAGAAGGGGACCCGAACTCTCTACTCTCTTCTCTTATTTTCTAGCCCTCCTACGTCCGTTTTCTGACTTAAGCATCGGAGTCGGTGTGGCTAGCACCACACTGGTGTGCAGGTTTACAGTTTTGCAGGCCACGTCTTCCGATCCCCGCTCTCAAACAAATTTACCGTTGGTGGCACGTGAAGGTCAGGTGAGTTCCTCCTGACCAAATTTGACCATCAACAACAACAATTTGGCAGCATTAGAATTGATTTGTGAGATTTGACCGAACAAAACCCATTAAAATTATAGATACTAAATGAAAACTTTTGAAATCATAGATACTAAATTGAAACAGAGTCTAGACCGTAACGACCAAATTGATTGTTTAATTAAAAGAATGAAGAAAAGAAAAACACGAAAGGAAAAAAAAAGAGTGGCTAAAAGAAAACAAAGCATTGAAACCAAGAAGACCAAGAGCAAGTTGCATTTGGATGTTAGAAAGTTAATAATAATACTTAAAAAGCTTAGACGAAACTTCCTATCACTTTTGCATTACAAAGGGAATAATAAAGACTTTCAAAATGCAGAGCCTTCTAGAAATAAATTCCACTTCAACAATAATACCTCTCTTTTATTAGCTGAATTTCTTTTTAATTTCTTTGTGTTTTTTTTTTTTTTTTTTTTTTTTTTTTTTTTTTTTTTTTTTTTTTTTTTTTGCTAATTTATGCTGTGTTGGTTAAAGCTACAACAACAACCAAAAAAAAACCAAAAACAAAAAAAAAAAACAAAAAAAAAAAAACAAAAAAGAAAGAAAAAGAAAATTTGATTTCTTTCTTTCTTTTTATATGGTAACACTGGATATTTTGAAAAATATGAGAGGTTGTGTTGGTGATTTTATAAAAATTGTTTCCCAAAACTATTTTTTTTTTTTTGGATAAAAAGATAACTTTTTTATTCATCAGATTAATTTTAAAATATCACACTTTGATATATTAATTATACTTTGGGGAAAAAAAAAACAATTGTATGTGGATAGCTAATTAACCTACAAACCATCCCATTAAAATAGTTTTATGTCATATCAAAAAAAAAATAGTTTTATGTATTTTGAGAATTGTCTTTTAAAATTAAATGTATAGCTTTTTGTATTTCAAAAGGAAAAGAAAAAAAGAAAGATCCCTGTTCTTAAAATTTGACTTCCAAACAAATTTTAAACATTTTTGGACATATTAGGTGGTGTAATACTTTTCTACCAGAAAAAGTTTAATGGATTAAAAAGAAAACCTTTGCAAACACTTTTTTTTTTTTTTAATTATGATGATTTTTATTATTAAGGCATCACAAAAACGAATATAGTGAGATAACCATGGTGAAACAAAGGTTGAAATGTTGAGGTATCAATTTTAAGAAAATGTCGACGTCGATAGATATTTATAGAAAAATATTTAGAATGAAAAAAAATCAAAAACTATTTAAATTAATAAATACATATCTTATATTTTAAAAATAAGTTAAAATATTTTTTATTAATATTATCTCCACGTTTGTTACATCTTGTTGCTAGTTTTTTCTATTTTATAGATTTTTTAATGATATAGCAGAAATTCCTTATACTAACGTCGAACTCATAGACATAAAGAAATATAGATGAAAATATCAATATTGTTGATGCCAAAATCCGAACAGAAGACTCACCTGACCTTCACGTGACACCAACAGTGAATTTGTAGAAACTGGGGAAGACGTGACCTGCAATACCAGCAAAAACCGCTGCACACCGGCGTGGTGTAGGCCACACCGCCTCCGATGCCTAAGTCAGAAAACCGAGGAGAAGCTACAGATAGTAAAGGGGAGAGTCCAGAATGGAGTTTCGGAACCCTTCTTCCGTGGTGAAGAGGGGCTTTTATATCTGTTTGTCCTCCTAGGGTTTTTAGGAATTCGGTGGTGTTTCGGGTCGAACCAGGCGGAACCGGGGCGATTCGGGGCATCAGGGACTGAAAAGAGGTCACCGGGCTCGTCCCGCGCAAACGGGCCGAATGGTCGGCCTCGGCCTTTTGCCGAGGCCGACCATATGGGTCGGGCCATTTTGGCCCGACCCTTTGGTCCGGT
The DNA here is from genome assembly GCA_036850905.1 of Luffa acutangula. NCBI lineage: Eukaryota > Viridiplantae > Streptophyta > Magnoliopsida > Cucurbitales > Cucurbitaceae > Luffa > Luffa acutangula. The sequence continues at coordinate 46,129,008 of CM072098.1, read as the reverse complement.
CTTCCTCTAGGTCGGGCTTTTGGTCCTACCTCTGCCCGATTGTCCTCCTCAGCTCCTTGTCCCTCTGTGTGGTCCAAAATCACCTATAACAAATATGTTCGACGAAAGTTTAATACATTGGGTAAAACAACATTAAAAAAAAAAAAAAGTTAGTATCTTACCAAATATGTAACAAATAACGTCTTATTAATTAACACCTGTGTATACAAAGTTAGAAAAGAAAATTTTAACTTTAAAGCTTTGTGTCAAATATGTCCCTAAACCTTAAAAAGTGCTTAATAGGTCTCCAAACTTTTAATTTTGTAACTGACAGATCCCTAAATTTTAAAAAGTGTATTAAATCTCTGAATTTTCAATTTTGTGTCTAATGAGTTCTTGAGCTTGCAATTTGTTCTAACATTTTTAAACATTCAGGGCCCGTTTGGCAACGTTCTCGTTTCTTGTTTCCGTTTCTTCATTTTTAATAAAGAAAAATAGAATTTCATGACTCTTACACCTATACATTCAATAATAATAAACCTATATTCTTATTTATGTTTGGAAAAAATTGGAAACAAGAACAAAAAAGGAGAAACTAGTTTTAGTTGTTCCCAAAAGTTCTATACAAATTTTGGGAGTGTTTCTAAAAAATGAGAAACAAGAAACATACATAGTTATTAAATGCTTAGATTTCTTAATAAAATTAGAAACAAGAAACAAGAAACGAGAACGTTACCAAACGGACCCTCACTAATCTGTACTAGACATAAAATTAAAAGTTTAATGTTGTATTAAGTACAAAACTTGAAATGTCAAAACTGGAAATGTCAAAAATTGGAAATGTCAAAACTGGAAATGTCAACCGTGAATTTCATATCTAATAGATTTGTTAATTTTTAAAAGTGTTAAATGTGTTAGAGACCTATATTAGACACAAAATTAAAATTTCAAAAACATAATAAATATTTTTTAAAATTCAGACTAAACCTGCAATTTAACCAAATTCTTAATGAATTTTTTAGCTCTATTTCTAAAGTGTGCACCAGGTAGAAATATGCAACACAATGAAGTCAATTTAAACATGTATAAATATTCTTTGTCAATTTAAAAAATATCTTTACCTTTTTTGTGTAATAAATTTCAAATGTTGCAACTCAACCTAGAATAATTTCAGCCAAGGTTTTCCATTTTGTTTTTCCTCAGAGCTAAATTAAGGGGCCCTAAAACGAACAAAACTTCCCTGCATACCGGTATGTAGGGATCTCCCTACATACCCCATTAAAATCTTGACAACTAAGAAAGAGAAAGGGAGAAAATGAGAAAATTTGAGAAATTTTTTTTATCTCTCCTAGTTGTCAACATTTTAATGGTGGTATGCAGGGAGATCCCTACATACCGGTATGTAGGGAAGTTTTTTCCCCCTAAAACAGAGCAAGTTAAAGAACAATAATGAACAAAAGGACAGACAACACACAAGTTACATCAAGAACAATGATTTGGACTTTGTTCAAACGTTTGAATTTTCTCAAAAACCCTAAACCCCATTTTCCCCCACAGTCAAAGGTTTCATGTCTCACCATTAATTTCCTTATTTTTAAATGGGTCTTTTTTTCAACAATTTATATTCTTTTAATTTAAAGACAAACAAACAAAACCGAATCTCACTCCCAATTTTTAAAAAAACAAAAAAACAAAAACAAAACAAAACCCCTTCAATTAACCGAATTAAGATGCCAAGTTTCTGGTCCCCTTAGCTCTATAATTTATAAAAAAGAATCTAAACTTCCATTGAAAAAGAATGAACATAGAATCTAAGTGAAAAAGAAAGAAAGAAGAAGCAGCAAATCGTTTGGCTTTAAAAGCATTACGAAATTAAAAAATTCCAAATTAACCCAACTCAAATTAAAGCTGAAAAAGATGTTTTTTTTAAATTTTTTTTTTTTTTTTTTTTCTGTTCAAGTTTCTTTATCTCAAAGCCATCATCTTGACCAATCCAGATACATTGGAGACAGACCATGATCTTTAATTATTGATTTTCTTGCAGAAGCTTCTAAGTCTACAAGAAAAACACTCACGTGTTAACATCAAAATATTTTGTCTGTTTTTTTAAACCGTACATAGGATTTCCTTTTGGCTGCTTTTAGTTTTAAGGACTCGCATATAAAAAGCCAAGGATTTTGGTTCCCTACTTGCCGATTGGACCATGCAAAATATGGACGAGGAAGGGAAGTCCGGCGAGGTTCGATACCGGGGCGTGCGGCGGAGGCCGTGGGGGAAATTTGCGGCGGAGATTCGTGACTCGTCGAGGCACGGGGCTCGGGTTTGGCTTGGAACTTTCAACACGGCGGAGGAGGCAGCTCGGGCCTACGACCGAGCTGCCTATGCCATGCGTGGTCATTTGGCTGTCCTGAATTTCCCTGATGAATATCCTTCTCTTGGTGGCAGCAGCAGCTCCTCTTCTTCTACTTCTGCTACGGCGTCCAGACGCCAAGGCCAGCGTGATCAAAGTCAAGTGATTGAATTGGAATGTCTGGATGATAAGGTGCTGGAGGAGCTTCTTGAGTATGAGGAGAAAAGGAAGAAGTGAAAGAAATGAAAAAGCATTAGAGAAAGTGCTTTTGAGAGTGTGGAAATGAAAAATATGGTAACTTACTTTGGGGATTTGTCTATCAATAATTTTGTGTTGTAATTTCCCCATTTGTTGGTCTATATATATAATATGGAGGTTTTAACCTCAGTTAACTAATTTTGTTGTTTTTTTTCTTTGTCTTTCTTTTGGCATTTTTTTTTAATAAAATTCATCTCATTTCCATTTGAGGAATTTTGGTTGGGTCAATTTTTGAATATTGAAATTGTGTTGTGCAATTAATTAGTACTCACTATTACCAAATTGGGTGTTGAAAAATGTTATTGTTCTTGAAGTTGAATTGAGATTGAATAATATAGTGATGGGATTGGAGTGCATTATTCAATAGTAATTCTTTCATTAAATTTAAATCTATGATCTCTAGAAGAGATAGAGATGTGTTGATTACTAAATAACGTTTAGGTTAACTATATCGTTGATAGTATTATTCTACGTAGCAAATCCATATCAATTTAAGTTCACTAAAAATTTTTAATTCCACTTATATTGTGTCTTTTCTTTTTTAAAAAAAAGGTACTATTATTATTTTAATAATTTAAAAAAAAAATTAACTTCAAAGTCAAACTAATAACGAGTACTAAATTTAAGATTTGTTGAAAATACAAGGACCAAAAATCAAAATGGAACATTTTGAAGTATGAGAACTAAAATAGTAAAATGGAACCAGCTTCAAAGTAGGAAAAAAAATGGTATTTTAACCTTTAAGATTACTATCCATTTCAAATTTCTTATTTGAAAACTATATCAAAATAGATGTATAGACTAAGATTATGTTAATGTCGTCATATTGAGATTCGATAATTATTGCAAAATTTTCATCTACAAACAAATTACAAATATAGCAAAAATTAAAATCCACGTATATCAATAATTTTTTTTTTTTGAAAACACCTATATCAATAATTGATGTCAATATATACATAATATTAATCAAATATATGTACTATCAATAATATGTTATTATTAAAATTGTGGTTAATCATTATATCATATATACTTGATGATATAAGATTATAGTTAATCAATTTATAGGTTAGTCATTGGTTACTATTATTTAAATTAATAGTTTCTTTTTCTTCTTTTGAGTTCAATAATATGTAGATTTAAGAATTCGAAATTCTGACATTTTTGTTGAGGTTATAATGTCTCAATCAATTAAGTTATGCTCAAGTTGATTTTTTTTATTTATTTGAGTTCAACAATATTTAAGGTTGGGGAGATTCGAACCCCTAACCTACTAGTCAAGGTTACATATCAATTGTTGTTAGATATGCTCGCTTTGACTTAAGTTGACTTTAAGCTTAAAGACAATATTTTCATTCTCGTCACATCAAATTTCTTCGAAGTAATTATTTAAGAAAAAGAAAAATGAAAAACGCCATTTTTCATCTTTGACAATGAAATGCATTTTCATTTTTAAGCGCGTGGAAATTCAACATTTTAGACTTTTACTAATATTACTTAATATGTGTGTGCACACATATATAAATATATTTAAAAAAAAAATAGAATAATATTTTCAAACCCTACATAAAACCTTTTTCTATAATGAAATGTTGGTTTTTGTCAATGTGTAAATTTCTTATAAATGAAAAAATCAATTTGATCACTATCAATATAACAATCAAATTCCTCTTCCATTGATTCTTATTCTTATTCATATATGTGAAGACAACGATGTGATTTTCCATCTTAATAATGATATGATATAGTTAAGTACTCTGAACTTAAGTTTACATATTCTGCTTTATTTAAAAGATGATGTGTTCTTTTTTACGTTTGACTGATCCGGAACTCTAATTATTGCACTTCTGACTCAAATACATTTTACTTTTCACTCAAAATATTTTTTATTTATTATTCATGAACATTATTCTAAGAAGTGAAAATTAACTCCCTTGAGGATAAATGGAAGAATAATAATACACCACATTTTCTTAGGTACATCTTTTTTTTAAAAAAATATGATCTTTTTAAAGTTCAAAAGATGGGTTTTTTTTTTTTTTTTAGTTCTACAACCAGGAAAGTGGAGAATTCTAACCTTTGATCTCTTGATCGAGGACTTTATACTTTATGTCGGTTGAATTATGCTTAACTTGATAAAAAAAAAGTTAAATATATCATTTAGTGTTTGAATCTTTTTAATTTCACCATAAAATATGAAATGCTATCATGATAATATATACCTGATCAAGTGATCTTTTTATCCTGATGCTTTAAATTAAAAATTTAGCAATGAAATTAAAAAAATAATAGGTTAAAATACTATTTTGGTCCTTCTATTTTAGTCCCTATAGTTTCAAATGTCCAATTTTAGTCTCGATATTGTGAATAAAGCTTAAATTTGTGTCTCCACCGTTAATTTTTTTCAAAATTGGTTAAATAATCATAATAATTTCCATGCAAGTAAAGACACAATGTAAACATATTTTTTAAATTTATGAAAAGAATGCTAATATAAATTATTTTTTTACAATAAACCAACAGTAGGGCCTGATTTAAGCGTGCTTGACTTGAAAAAGTTCTATGTTGGGTGACCTCCTAAGAATTTTCCTAAAAAGCATGTGAATGATGATAAAACATGCTAAAAGGACCTTGTGTTGGTTTGTGGGGACAATCTTCACTCTTAGAAGCTGCTTCAGACAAGTATGATGACGTTGTCAGGTCGCAGGAGATGCAGGAGAATGTCGAAATCATCAGGTGCCGTATCCAGATTTCGAATCCTAGGCCTGGAGTGTTACATTAAGTTTTACTCGGTAAAAAAAATTTGAACATTTGAAACTACATGAACTAAAATGGAATAAATCCCAAAGTACAAGATCAAAATGATATTTTAACTAAAATAATGTCTATATTAAAAACCAAAAGATATGTCGTATGTTTAAAAAAGAAAAACAAATGAAAGGAAAGGGGAGATAAAGCAAGTTTTTTCAAAAAAAAAAAAAAGAAAAACAAAGTACACGTTGAGCTTTTCCTTTTTCAAATTATTTTATATACTTTTTTTTTTTTTTTTTTTTGGAAACGAACTAGAGCCTTGTGTTTGACGAAATGAGCAATAAAAGTTGAATTAAAGAGATATTTCGTTTTCAAATTTCAATGCACATAAATCCAAAGACGACTCATAATTCACCTTTTCACAGCCCATTTTCTTTCTTTCTTTTTTTCTTTCTTTCTTTTTCTTTTTCTCTTTTTAATTACAAGTCTAATCTCCTAACTTTATGATTTATATCTATTTCATCTCTGAATTTAAAAAAGATGTCAAGTAGATTTTCAAATTTTTAATTTGGTGTTCAATAGCTCCCTAAACATTGCTAATAAATCCTTGAATTTTCAATTTTGTGTTTAATAAGTCACTGACCAAAATTCACGAAGATCCTAGGCACGAAATTGAAAGTTTAGGGTTCTAACAAAATTAAAATTTTATTTTATATTTAATAAATCAATTAATTTTTAAAAATTTGAATAGGTAAAGAACTATCAGACACAAAATTGAAAGTTCAGAATCTATTTGATATTTTAAAAAGTTTATGTATCTTTTAGATACAAATTTGAAAACTAAACTAAGAATTTAATTATTTTTTCCCTTTTTCTAAGTAATGGATTCAATTGTCGATGCTTTTCTAAAACTCAACCTTATATTTATTATGAATTGAATATTTTTAATAGAACGCACCTTTATTTACTAAACTATTGATAAAAAAAAAAAAAAAAAAAAGGGAAAATAATTTTTAACCCTAAACATTGGGTTGTATCAAATTTAACCTTGAACTTTATTTACTAAACTATTGATAAAGAAAAAAAAGGGGGGAAATCGTTTTTAGCTCTAAACTTTGAGGCTTGTATCAATTTTAACCTTAAACTTTCAATTTCCTCCAATTGAACTCTAAACATAACAAGTTGTATCAATTTTAACCCTAAACTTTCAGTTTCATCAAATTGAACCTCAAACTTATTAAATCGTATCAATTTTATAACTCCAAACTTGCATAAGTGTTACAATGTATACCTTTAATTAACTTTCCATTTGAACCACCATACATAATTAATTGATTATTTCTTCCTTTTTTAATCTTAATTCACATTGCACCTGAATTGATTTCCTATAAATAAAATATTAGAGAAACTTTATTTTAGATGACTTTTTCTTGTTGTTGAGAACTCTAATTGTGAGGGCTTTTCCGTTGCTAATATTTAAGATTGCGAAAGCAAAGAAACTTTGGAGGTTTTTTATCTTTTCAAATATTTGCTGGTTTTTTCTTGTTGCTAAGAATTTTGTGGGATATTTTTTTTTTTATTCTTTTACTGTTTTTTTTTCTTGCTAATTAGAAGAATGTACAAAGGTAGGAAACGAAAATAAAGAAATTTTGAGTTTTTTATTTCTCATATTTGTTGGATTTTTCTTGTTGCCCATATTATTTTTTTTGTGACCATTTTTTGGATAATAATAAGAAGAATAATCTAGGATATTTGATTTCTTCTAGTTTTTTTTAAAAAATTCTTACAAAACACTAACTGAGGTACAATGTGAATTAAAAAAAAAAAAAGAAAGAAATGTCAATTACATGTTTTAATAGCAATTCAAATGAAGAGTTGACACAAGATATACATTGCAACATTTATACAAGTTTGAGGTTCAAATTGGATACAATTTGTTAAGTTTATGGTTAAAACTGATGCAACTACTAAGTTCGGTTGAGGGGTCAAAATTGATTTTTTTTTTCAAAAAAAAAAATCTCATTTTCATTGTTATTTTGATTGGTGATCTGACTTGCATGTCAACCTTTTGAACTTTATCTTTTTCTTTTAAGCTAAATAAACTTGATTAAATAGTAATAAGGTTGTTATAGGCAATTTTGGACCACCCCGATATACAAGGAGCTGACGAGGACAACCGGAGAGAAATCGGGTTGAAAGATGGACCAAGGAGGCAAAACCGGCAAGTGGGACAGGCCAAGACCGAAGGGGTCGGGTTTTTGGCCCGACCCCCTGCTCGGCCTCGGCCCATGGCCGAGGCCGACCCTCGGCCCGCTCACGAGGGCCGAGTCCGTTCGATGCCGTTTGGTCCCCACCGCCTTTGGCTGCCTCGGTTTCGCCTGGTTTGACCTAAAACGCCTCTGAATCCCTAAAAACCCTAGAAGGATGAGCAGATATTTATATCCCTCTTCGCCACTGAAGAAGGGGACCCGAATTCTATCCCTAAACTCTATTCTATATTCTCTACTCTCTCCTCTTGTTCTTAATTTTTCACTCCCTACCGTTCTGTTTGCTGACTTAAGCATCGGAGCCGGTGTGGCGAGCACCACACCGGTGTGCAGGTTTACTGTCTTGGCCACGTCTTCCCCTCATCTACAAATTTACCGTTGGTGGCACGTGAAGGTTAGGTGAGTTCCCCAGGCCAAATTTGACCATCAACAAAGGTAATTAGAATAAATTAGAGTACGTTTTATACATTTGCGAAAGTAGTAAATTCATTTCCTACAATTATTATATCTTTAATCAAACTAATGATTATCAATATAAATTCGTAGATTGAGACTTCACAAATAGTTCCTTTTTGTTCATAACTTTTTAACTCTTACAAATTTATTTAGGTTTTCGAAATGTGTCAAAATAGTTAATGGTTGTTTTTTCCCCTCAATTAGCTAAGATCATAAAAGTTAAAACATACTTTTTATTGATTTTATATTATTTTGCGCTTGTTTTATATGGAAAAACATTAAAAAAAAAAACATAAAAAAAAAAAAAAAGAAATATCATAAACTTTTAAAGAAATCAATAGTAGTTCAACAAAAATTAAATTAAAAGAAAAATGTCACTTGGGGCTACATACAAATTTTTCTCCTTGTTGGTTGTGTGAAATCGGCCATGGATCAAATATCAACAAGAAAGATGAAGAGGCATTTCAAACCTCAGCCAAATAGCTTATGAGAAAAAAAAAAATTGTAAAAATCTTTGAGCAAAAAGTCCTATTCAACGCACCGAAATTATTTGATGAGACTATCATAATGGGACTAATAGTTTTATACCCTTGAATATATAAGGGAGAAAAATTATAAAAACATCTCGATTTTGTATCTAATGATTATTAGAGAATAGATCAAATATTAACAACTTCATTCGATAAAGATACAAAAAGATTTTATTTAGGTTAAAAATCACTTTTGGTCTCTGAACTTTGATTTGTAACGATTTAGTCCTTAAACTTTTAATTTTGTAGCAATTTAGTTCTTGAACTTTAATGAGTAACAATTTAGTCTTTGTACTTTCAAACTTGTAACAGTTTAGTCCTTATTGTGAAAAATTAATGGAAAGATTTAATTAAATTTGTTACCTAGATAGATTAGTTGTTATTAAAGTTCAGGGACTAAATTGTTACAAAATTGAAAATACAAAGACTAAATCATTATAAATCAAAGTTCACAAACCAAATTGTTACTTCCATAAAATTTCAGGATCTGGAAAAACTTTTTGGGCTGGGGGCCACAGCCCACATTATTAACATCTAATTTTTAGTCTATATATGATATCTATCTGCCCATGGTTTTTATGTTCCAAAAAAGGAAAATTAAAAAATTGGTTTCTGCTTGAAAAGTATATACTTGGAAAAGTTTTTTTTTTAAATAATCTAAAAAGAGAGACGCTATTGTTATGGTTTAATAAATATATTTTTTTTCATATGCTTCAGAAAAATAAAATAAAATAATTATTCATGTACAATCATTGACTACTTTAAAAGTATAAGTTGGTTTAAATACTTTATCTTTTTTTTTTTTTTTTTTTTTTTTTTTTTTTTTTTTTTTGAGGAAAGGTTTAAATACTTTATCAAGTTTCAACTTTACTTTAAATTGATATAAATATATAAAAAGAAAATACACGTATCCTTTAATCAAGAAATAATATTTTTTTAAAAAAAAGTTTTACAGAATTAGTCTAAACAATATTCTTTGCAAAGCTTTTCTAGAAACTAGCTACAAAGTGACAACCCAACAAGACCTTGAGCTCTTCTCTCAGGCATGAGGTTTGGCATTCGGAGCGTATAGATTTGATGTGATAAATTTCAGCTTTTGAATCATTGCCATTTTATTAAATATAGCTCTATACTTTATTGGATTTATCAGGGTGCAGGTTGGGGTGTCCAAACAAGTTTCTCTAGTGTGTGGGGTGAGTTATTGTGTGTTTTATTTCCTGTGCTAATGTGTTGTATTTGGTTTGTGGTCTTCGAGGCCTAGCGAGCGATGATGGGGGCTGACTTTGAGGTGAAATAGTGCAGGAGGGAGCAGGGATAGTTGCTAGTTTAGGTGTATGATGGTTATTGTGTAATAGGTTTGTTAGAGGTATAACAGTTTAGTCCTGCTTAGTGTGTTGGTCCTTCTCTTTTATTGATTGGAATGTAAAAAAAAAAAAAAAAAAAAAAAAAAAAAAAAAAAATCCCTTGTTGAATAAATTTTATTAATAAACTAAAAAGTCCTCAATTTAGGACCCTTTTGGAATACATTATAGTTTAAGTGTTTTTTCAAGAAGATACTATTTTAAACATTTTGTATAAAAAATGTTTAGAATTTAAACACTCTATGTTTTGGATTACTTTTTCTCACAAGTGTTTTTATACACCACTTAAAAACTTTTTTTTTAAAAAAAAAAAAATGGGTTCAAGTGTTTATCTTAAAATGGTTTATTTCTCAATCTCATTTTTAATAAGTCATTTTCAATGGTTGCCAAACACTAGATTTTTTTTTTCCAAAATTAAACACTTGAAATGTTAAACCAAACATACCCTTAATGAGACAAACAAATGATTATATATCAATTTTTATCGACACTATATTATTGTGTGAGTTTGAACTCTATGATGCTATCTATTTAACAGGTTACAAATATAGGGTGTGTTTGGTTTAACTTTTCAAGTGTTTAGTTTTGAAAAAAAATCATTTTGAAAAAATTTATAGTGTTTGACAACCACTAAAAATGACTTATTAGGAAATGAGATTGATTAATAAACTTTAGGAGAAACACTTGAAACCAACTTTTTTGAAAATAGTCTTTAATATACAATAACTTGTGTATAAAAACACCCTATAAGAAAATGCAACCAAACATATGAGTGTTTAAATTCTAAAAAGTTTTTGTACAAAATGTTTTTTAAAAAATGCATTCTTGAAAAACATTTTAATTAAAATGTATTCTAAATGGACCCATAATCTCATTCATTTCAAGTTTAACTCTATAATAGAAAAAACATACTTTGCATTACTAATCTATATTCATACATTTTGACTTATTAGACTTTTGTCAAATTATAACGAAGTTTGTTTTAGGCTTTACAATTCAACATTTCATATCAACCTGAATGTAATTCAACTAGTTCAAACAGAGTAATTATCGATAATGTAAGATCAAAGCCCAATCAACTTATCAGAGTGATTAAAAAGAATATGACATAACAGAGGAAGCGGTTGGAAGCGAACCTGATTTCGAGCAGCGGGGAGAGTCTTCGGAATCATGAGAGACGGTCCCCCCTCCGGCCAATTGTCTCAAGCTAAATTCATATGCATCCTGGAATTCAATTTTGATGAGAGGAGGTGTGGGCTGGGTCGTTCGTGATTCCTCAAGGTCTCCAATGGAATTCGACTGCAAGAAAATTAACAGGCTTTGGTCGATCAAAACGCTTGAAATGGTAGCAATCAGAGAAGGATTAAAGGCTTACCTGTCCTCAGATCGTGAAAGCAAGCCACCAATCTTAGTGGAAGCAGATGCCTTGGAGGTGATCAAAACCCTGAACTACGAGTGTGAACAACTTTCTAATTCCAAAATCATGATGAACAAAGTCGAATCTCTAACGGCGTCAGCTGGAGTAATCGCGTTCTCAAAATTCCCTAGGGGCGGGAACAATTTCGCGCACATCCTCGCGCGTGCGGCGGCAACCCTGGTGCCAAAGACGTTAGCTGGGTCGTTCGGAGTTGCCGTTAAGTTAGATGATGAATTTGTTAATTTTTGTAGCCTTTCTACGTCAGAATGAGAATTCTTTTGGAGGGAAGATTGTTTCCCACCGATGATCCTCATTTATTGAGGAAGAGTTGGTTGTACTCGTTTTTTCTTAGTTAATGCAAGTATTTCCTTTTCAAAAAAAAAAAAGAAAAAAAAAACTAGTTCAAACATATATATTCTAAACTAAGAGATCAAATGTTCGAATGACCGATGAACACATTGTTATAGGTGATTTTGGACCACACAAGGAGCTGACAAGGACAAACGGGCAGAGGTAGGACCAAAAGACCGACCCAGAGGAAGACCGGGCCAAAGGGTCGAGCCAACATGGCCCGACCATTCGGCCCGGTTGCGCGGGCCGAGTCCGTTCGATGCCGTTTGGTCCCCACCGCCTTTGGCCGCCTCGGTTTCGCCTGGTTTGACCTAAAACGCCTCTGAATCCCTAAAAACCCTAGGAGGATGAGCAGATATTTATATCCCTCTTCGCCACTGAAGTGGGGATCCCGAATTCTATCCCTAAACTCTACTCTCGAACTCTGTACTTTCTCCTCTTGCTCTTACTTTTCCACTCCCTATCGTTTTGTTTGCTGACTTAAGCATCGGAGCCGGTGTGGCGAGCACCACACCGGTGTGCAGGTTTACTGTCTTGCAGGCCACGTCTTCCCCCCTCATCTACAAATTTACCGTTGGTGAGACGTGAAGGTCAGGTGAGATCCTCTGGCCAAAATCGACCATCAACACACATTTCACTCATTTAAATGAGTCCTTACTCCTTATACAAATCCTTTATTCATTTTAATTATTATTTTTTTAAGAAAATTATAAGACAGCTAAAATATTGAAATGATTTTTTTAGACCCATTTTGGGTGAGGGTGTGGAAAATCTGGTCGGCCCATTACTATTAAAGTGAGTAACTTTGTTGTTTTCTTCCAATGACACGATGATGTGGCCATTATTTATTAACTTTTTTTTTCTTGAACTTAAAGAATAACTTCAAAGATATAATAGACTCCATTTTCAAAAACCAAAAATCAAATGGGACCTACAAGGTGTGATACGTTTAAAAATGAGTATTGTGTCTTATTGAAGCTAATCAATCTGAAAAAGAATTTTACAAGAAGATAGAATGTATTCAAAATGGCATCTTTTGCTTGACAATCAATCGTATAGAAGAGAAGCATTTACTCAATTCATGGATTTGAATTATCCTACAAATTTTATTTTATTTTTTTAATTTTTTTTTTAAACTAGTGATAATGTGTTTGGAATAGCTTTTGAAAAAAAATGTTTTAAAAACAATACCACTTTTTCTCTAAGCACCTTTGAAAAATTTAATAATTTAAACTGTGCTTAGTATTTTCAAAATGATTTTTGATGATCCTAAGTTTTTTTTTTTTTTTTTTTTTTTTTTTTTTTTTTTTTTTTTTAGGAAACAAGTTAATAAATAAAAAGCACATTAAGATGAATTTAGAATCTATTTCTTAGAAACACTTGGCATATAGATAGATTATCTAAAAATGACTTTAAAGTTTTTAATTGAAAATTTTCCAAATATATCTTAAAAAAAACATTTTTACAATTAATAGAATCAAGTGTAAACCAAAAAAAAAATTGTTATTTAACACACTTCTTTTTTTTTTTTTTTAATTTAGAATCTATTTTTTAGAAACACTTGACATATAGATAGATTAGATTATCTAAAAATAACTTTAAAGTTCTTAACTAAAAATTGGGGTGGGGGATTTTGAACCACGAACCTTGTGCTCTTGGAATCAATAAGAAGAGTTCATAATTATTAATAAACTTCTTTTTTTCTTTTTTTTTTTTTGGAAACAATGAGGGGATTGAACCTCTGACCTCTTGGGTCAAAATACAAATTTTATGTCAATTGAACCATGTTCTCCTTGACTATTTAACACATTTTTTTATATAAAATTTAACACACTTCTTAAAGCAGGTAAGCTATAAAATAATCTTATTGAATTTTGAAAAGTAAGGTTCTTAAATGTGAAGGTATTCCCAGCCTACCCTAAATTTAGCCACCTAGCTACACCATATTGTTGAAACTTTGAAATTAACAAAGAATGGTAGTAAATTTTTATTTTTGGTTAAAAATAACTTTTGGTTCATCAACTTTTAGGAAAGTAACAATTTAGTCCATGAAATTTGATCTGTAACGATTTAGTTCTTATACTTTCAATTTCATAACAATTTAGTCCATAAACTTTTATGTGTAACAATTTAGTCCTGTACTTCAAAATTTGTAACGATTTAGTCTCTATCTTGAAAATGAATGTTAAGATTTAATGAAATTTCTTACATAGACAGATTAATAAACTAATTTGAGACCATATATATTTATAAGCTACAAAGTATAATTATTAAATAATAAAAATCATATTTAATTTTCATAGATTTTTTTGTGACAAGGATTAAATTGTTACACATTTAAAAGCACAGGGACTAAATCGTTACAAAATTGAAAGTACAAAAACTAAACCGTTACAAGTCAAAGTTTATGAACTAAATTATTACTTTTATGAAAGTTGAGGGACCAAAAGTGACTATCAACATTTTATCTTTTAAATGCCACTCTATTTCCCAATTTTAAACTAAAAAACTAGGTTAAATTATTATTATACTTAAAAAGAGTCAGTCAACGTTCACTTAATTTTGTAAATATATTGCCAAAGCGAGTTTAGCTCAACGGTAATTGGCATGTACCAATTTTTTTTTTTTTTTTTTTTTAACAATTTGAATCTCCAGCCTCAAAGGGAGGAGTACATATAAATTACCATTGAGTAAGCATTTTAAACATGTTTTTTTTTTTTTGAGTACGTCAACATTTGGGGTGTGTGGGATTCAAACTTTTGATCTTTGGTCAAGGATACATTCCAATTATTGTTCAGCTAGGCTCGCTTTGACCATGTTTTTCTTTTTTAGTACAATAAATTTGAAATATGGAGATTTGAACCTCCAACTTAAAAAATAGGAGTACATGTCAATTACCGCTAAACTATGTCCACTTTAATTTTTTTTCTTAATTTTTTTCAATCTTGAAGACATAATTTCTTTTAACTAGATTGAGTCCGTTTGGATTACATTTTGTTTTAAATGTTTTTCAAGAATGCATTCTTTAAAAAACATTTTGTATAAATATGGTTTAGAATTTAAACACTTATGTGTTTGGTTACATTTCCTTATAAATGTTTTTATACACAAGTTATTGTAGACTTACAAACTCTTTTTACAAAAGTTGGTTTCAAGTGTTTCCCTCAAAATGATTTATTTCTCAATCTCATTTTCTAATAAATAATTTTTAGTGGTTGCCAAACACTACAAATTTTTTTAAAATGTATTTTTTTCAAAATTAAACACTTGAAAAGTTAAACCAAACACACCCTTAGGCGAGTCATTCTCATCCATACCGTTATCACAATGGAAGACATTTCAAAAATTAAGAAAAAAAAAGGATAAAACTTTTCTTTTTTTTTTCTTTTTTTTTTTTTTTTTGACAATAGGATAAAAACCTACTTCAATACCTCAAACTTAATGTATTATTTAAGTGCGGTATGAAATTTTGATGTTAAGCCATTGAATGAAAATAAAATTTAGCTAAAAGAAATATTCGATTTATTGTTTTTTTTTTTTTTAAGATGTTTTTGAAATTATTAGCAAATTAAAAAAAAAAAAAAAAAGTAGTTTTTAAAAATAGATTTATATATTTCAAAAACTCATTTTTTTCGTCTGATGCTCATTTTTTCCTATTTTACATATCTTTCACCAAAAATTTTCTTTTTCTATTTTTCTCTCTCTATAACGTTTTTCTCTCTAAAATTTCCATCTATACAAAATTTTATCTCAAAATAATTTTTTATATCACACTCTTTCTAAAGAATTCATCTTTACCTAGCTTTTTTTCTCTCTATAAAATGCTTATCTTTATTTAACTTTCATTTATATTTCTCTTCTAATATATTTCTCCATTTTCTCCCTCTAAAAATCAAATATTTTTCTTTTTCCTGAATTTTTTTCTCTCAAAACTTTGTTTTCTCTACAACTTATCTGTTTCTAAAAATTTCTCAGTAACTTTTCTCTCCCTAATAAACATATCTTTAACTTTTCGTTTGAAAAAAAAAAATCTCTAAATTTTACCTCGCTATAACTTTTCTTTATTTTTCTAATTTATCATTATTTCTTTAATATATCTTTTACACTTAACCTTACTATCTCTCTAAAAGTTCTCTTTTTATTTATTTTTTCTCTCTAAAATCTATCTCTTCTACTCTAATTTATTTATTTTTTTCTCTAACTAATATTTTTTATGGAGTCTAGCTAATATTCTCACTTTAAATATTTTGTTCCATATTTCTAAATTCACTATGTTTAACTTTTCTTTTGAAAACATTCATATTCCATGTCTCTAAGGGTCGTTTGTTTTTTGGTAATAATTTTTAGATGCCTGGAATTATATATGCCCGGAAATATAGATGTCTGGCATCTTTAGATAACCATGTTTGTTTTGCAGGAAAATTTATAGGGATGTTCAGGAATATTTAGATAACCATGTTTTTTTTTTTTTTTTGTAGGATTTCTGGAGAGGAATGTCTTAAAATGATGTATTATTCCAACAATACCCTTTTCTATCTTCAAATCATTTATATATTAATTTAATATAATTTAATTTGTATAAAATTTTTTACTTTAATAATTTAATATTGTTATCGATTCAATTTGTATTAATTCTATATGTTATTTTCTTAAAAAAAAATCTATTGCCTTAAGATTTGTATGCAAAAATCAGAATTAAATATTAATTTCAATTTAAACTTAAACTACTTGAACTTATTTTAAAAGAAGAAAATTATATGGTTGATAACACCTTTTAGTGGATTATATTTATAAATTATCAAAATAGAGAAAGTTTTTAGAGAAATAATATCAATTTGTGATTTTATTTCTTTTTAATAAAAAGATATTGGAGGATCGTTATTGGAAAGGTAAAATAAATAAAAATTTTCACTTCAAATTTCAATTGAAAATAGATTCAACTATATGTTATACAAATTAAATTTAGTTTATTTTATATGTAAATGAAACATATAAATATAGTTAATTTCATATAATTGTTTATTAGTGAATGAATACAGTAATTTTTTAAAATCCTAAAATTAAAAAGAAAAAAAAAAGATAGGGATAACGGCAAAAATGGCAAAATTTAAAACACTGAATTGAAAAACGGCCAAATTAAAAAAACCCTTGAAAAATGGCAAAAGGATAAAAATGAAATAACACTTTTTGATAAGACCTGACGAAAATGCCCTGGATGGTAAATGCATCAGTGTATTCCTAAATTTAAGCTTCTACTGTATCTCCAAAAAAAAAATCATAACCACCATCATAAGCATAAAAATAGTGCTGTTGAAAAATAAAAAGAAAATAAAAACCAACAAATTGTTCTTCTCCCTCCCAAATTTGAACCATAACGGGAAAATACCGGTTACTGTGTACCATTTTTTATCCCGCATCTGAATGAATAAACCTAATGGAAACCAACAAATAAACATGTAAATTAACCATTGAAAATACGGATTTAAAGAATATAATGATGCTATCTAACATTTTTAAAGATGATTAACGATGTGATAAGAAAAATAAAGACTGACATTCCCAATAAACAAACTTGTCACGACCTTACGGTGCCCCCCCCATTAAACGCGTTTTAGCTTTCCAACGGCGCAAAAACATCAATTTGTTCCGTCGTTCCCCATTCTCCCACACCTGAAAACTACACGCTCGACGTTTCCTCCCCACCCATCCCCATTATCGTCCTCCCCATTTACCTTCCTTCAAAGTTCCAGACCTCAATCGGTGCACAAACTGACGTTGTTGTTGCGTCTCCGGTCTCTCCATCTGATTTCATCCCACTTCGTCGTGCCGATTGCTGTCATCTCCCTCTTCAAATTAAGGTGTGCATGCTCCATTCTGAAAAATCTTGCAAACACAACACCTCCACCGACCAATGCATGTAGCGATTTAAGTGCTTACTGAGATAAATTCCGAACATAGATCGATTCCCTAAGGTTTTTGGCCCCCCTTTCTGTCTCGGATATAATCCCTATGGAGATTCTGTTTTACTAAAAAAAATTATGGAGGGATTTCTATACATAAACTAACTACCCATGACGAGATTTAAGGGAGGAATTTATAAGCATCCAATCATGCAAGACTTTAAGAAATCTCCTGACCCTAAAAGGAAAGATAGGGATTCGGAAAAAGAGTCTTCTACATGAACTATGTTTTTGTGGTGTGTGAGGTCTGTGTCCATACTCTGTATTTGTGACCCATGGTATTGGTTATTTCCATCCCACCTCCCGCCGGTCTGTGTCCATACTCTGTATTTGTGACGCATGGTATTAGTTATTTCCATCCCACCTCCCGCCGGTCTGTGTCCATACTCTGTATTTGTGACCCATGGTATTGGTTATTCCCATCCCACCTCCCGCCGAAGAGTATCGTCAAGTCTGTTGCATACATCCATTCTGGATTGAACACAATGTGCATGTCACACAAAAAAAAAAAACGTCACAAGAAAAACGAAAAAAATACTACCAACCAGTGTAAAAATATAACCATGTCGCACTCACATACCTGGTATATGACGTAACCTAGGCTCATCAATTTCCATCCAGTTATGCTAACACGAAAAAGAAGGATAAAAACGAAAAGATGAAGAACACACAGGAAAAAAAAGTGCCAGTTGATTTTCCGCAGTAAATAACAACCAAAAAACCAAAAAACAAAAAAGGGGGAAACGTTATTCTGATGCAAAAATAGTTTTTAAAATCTAAACTTTGAAATCCAAACCGAAACCTAAGGAGATTCGGTTGGGCAACTCGTTTAGATACAGTAAACGTAATTTTAGGGGCTGTTGGTTTGAAGGTTGCACAAAGGGTAAAATGAGGATATCATATTTATGGAGGTCACGCCTACCTCACGTGTGGCCATATCTCATTTGTTTTTTCCTTTTGGTTGTGTTTCAGTTTCACCCCCCACTAAATGGCTATACCCCCAAATTTCTCAAAAAGATAAATAAAGAAAATTGATGAAAGAAAATATAAAAAACGAAGGACCAAAATGTCAAATGGTTGATTACCTTTAACATGGTAATCTTAGAAACCTATGTATCAGGAGGGCATCCAAATCTTCTTAGATGCCTCTCGTGTGGGCATCCTTGGATGCTCGGGCATCCCGAGTTGCCTGGACATCTTACATTACCTCAAAACAAACGAGGTAATCCAGATGCCCATTCCATGGGAATCTTGGATTACCGCGAAACAAACGGCTCCTAATTTTTTTGTTTCAATGTCTTCCCACATTTTCTATCTCTAAAACATCTTTTCATCTCTCTAATTTTTTTTTTTTAACTGGAAACCAAAAACAGCTATCAAACAAGTTTGGTTTTCGGGGGTTTTTTTTTTAAAAAAAAAAACAATTATCAAACATATATGCT
This sequence comes from Luffa acutangula, assembly GCA_036850905.1. Classification (NCBI taxonomy): domain Eukaryota; kingdom Viridiplantae; phylum Streptophyta; class Magnoliopsida; order Cucurbitales; family Cucurbitaceae; genus Luffa; species Luffa acutangula. Next base: position 46,109,883 of record CM072098.1, on the reverse strand, counting down.
TTTTTTTTAAAAAAAAAAAAACAGAAAACGAAAACAGAAAAACCAAAAATAAAAAACTGAAATAGTTATCTGGCGGGACCTAAAATATCAAAATTGTAATAAAATTAGAAACTAAACTAGAGTTTTAAGCATATGAAATGAAAAATCTATACTATATATAAATGGGGCTAAGAAGGGAGAATCTTTGCCTTCCCATTTTGCCCTTAACATTTTAATAAATTCCTGTTTTGTCCCTCCCTTCGAATAGTTGCAACCGTTAGAAGTGTCCTGTTGAGATAATTTAATCCATGGGGGAGTGGTTACATAATGAAACAAAACATTCTTTCACATATGGGTGTGACTATATATAAATGGGGCTAAGAGGGGAGAATCTTTGTCTTCCCATTTTGCCCTTAACATTTTAATAAATTCTTGTTTTGTCCCTCCCTTCGAATAGTTGCAACCGTTAGAAGTGTCCTGTTGAGATAATTTAATCCATGGGGGAGTGGTTACATAATGAAACAAAACATTCTTTCACATATGGGTGTGACTATTCCATTGCTTCGAATAGTTGCAGCTGTTAGAAGTGTCTGTTGAGAGAATTTAATCCATGGGGAGTGGTTACGTAGTGAAACAAAGCATTCTTTCACATATGGGTGTGACTATTCCACTGTGTATGGGTGTTATCTAGACCGTAAATTTGAAACATCATGAGTTAACAGTGGAGACGTGTTTATAGGTTCTATAGAAAAGGATCTCTATTCCTATTTTTGGGTTATATAATGGTGTCCCAAATGAGTGAGTGTTTGAAAATGTTTAGTTCACGTTTATTGTTATAAACAATCATTTTGACATCCAATTCTAAAGTTACATGATACTTCATTAGGAGAAACTTCCTCTTTCTATTTTTCCTTTTTCATTTTTCATTCACTTTTTAATAATGTTTTCCTCAAACGTTATATGCATATTTTAGTTTTTTGACATTTATTACTCGTGTTCTTTCAATTATATAAATATCAATATTTTATAGAAAAAATGTTCAGAATATTTCATAGAGATGCAGATATGCCATAATATACTTTTTTTTCATTTAAATAAATGTGTATTTTTAGAATAATTTTTCTTAAATTTAATTATTAATAATTAATTTAAAACAATAATATAATTTATTTATTTCTTTCTTATATGTATAAGACACAACTACGTAAACAATTCTAAATTTTATATATATATATATATATATATATCAGAATTTTCACGAAAAGGATAAAGATATAAAAACATTAAAATAAAAATTGTGTGGTGCATGTGTTTCACTATATCAAAATATTAACATATTCATTTAATAAATTAATTATCTGTACAAAATTTCGTTTGTAATATATACATAAGAATTTTCATGTAAAAACAACAATATGAAAACATTGAAAAAAAGTTTGCTTTGTCTACCTTTTAAAAATTTATTAAAATAAAAATTATATAATATTTTTTTATTTTTTTATTACATATTAGAAAACTATTATTTTCTCATATTTTAATTTAAAACTATAATATTTCACGTGCAATGCACGTGTTACTCAACTAGTAATTATAAAAGAAGTGCACAGTATAAATGAATTGAACCTGAAAAATAATAATATAGATATTATGGAAAAGGGAATAAATGAATGATTTTAATTTTGGTGGCATTATGTGATGCACTTGACCCACTTGACCCTTTTTCCAAATCAAAAGTCTACACCCTAATCAATATGCTACATTCCTAAAATAGTATTCATCACATTTTATTTATTGTTCTAATTTTTTTTCTTTTTTTTTTTCTCCACTTCATTATTTTTTAACACGTGGAATTAATAACCCAATCACTTTACTGACAAAAATAATTTAATAATTTTTTAAAAAATAATTTAATTTACATTTGTGTCCCCTACTAATTACTATAACTTGGTTTTAATTCCATTACTACCATTTTAATCTATATACTTTGGATTTTGTTTAATTTTAGCCCTTGTATGTCAAATTTTAGTTCATGTACTCTCAATAAAAATTAACTTTAAATTTATGACAGTGATCGATTTTAAGCTTTATTGAAAGTACATAGATTAAAATTTGAGATTTGAAAGTATAAGGACTAAAATGGAACAAAACGTCCAGAGTATAGGAGCCAAAATGGTATATTATGATTATTATGATTAATTTTTTTATTAATACTCCACTCTTTTGATTAAAGTTTACTTAATGTCACTTTCATTAATGAAGAGTAACAGGAATTGGATTTAGTTACGTGACAAAGTTACATTATTTTTCAATATCTAAAATGAGCTTTATAATATGACATTTTGTTATAATAATTAACTAGAAGGTGTAAGTTAGAAAAGCTTGAATTTGGACGATTGGATCACACATAAGACTTTGGTTCAGTTAAAGAGTAGATTTTTTTTAGTTCAAGATGCGGGAGAGAGAATTGAACAACTCTTTGATATATAATATCTTAATTAATTGTGCTATAAAAAAAAAAAAAAACTTTTCTAACTTTTTTTAGTTCATAACGACACGTGAGAGTGAGAATTTGAACATTTATTTAACCTTTTCACTTAAGCAATTAATCAATTGACACATAGGTTTTGGTGACTTATGTTTTTAGCACCAACTTAGGTAGGTTGAATTTTTGTTATTCATTCAATTTAGCCAAATAATTTTCTATAATTATATTTTTTTTAAAAAAAAAAACATTTCTTTTCCTTTTTGGCCAATGAATAGATTACCTTCCTCAATAGTAAGTTAAACATAGATTAATATATAATTATATATACATTGAGCCTGACCACCTACCCAAAACCCTAATTTCCCTTTCACATGTGTCAAATTAAAAAAGCATCATATCTCATTCTTATATTCCCACCTTAAACCCCTAATTCCACTCCCCTTTAATCCAAAGCATATTCAAAAATTCAAATTAAAAGGACCCAATATGAATTCTTTGGCTAAAAAGACAAGAGTTTATACCCATGATTATAAAAATTGATTTTTTTTTTTTAACTTAAAAAAAAAAATACCCCTCCAAGTCATTTTATATATATAAATTGATTTTACATGGGGTTCAATTAACTTAATTCTATAAAGTTCAATATCCAGATTCATGTACCTGATTATTACAAATATTAACAATAAAATCTAGCAAGGATTGAGGAGTCATATCATAGTATATATTCCACATCACTTTCCTTTTACTAATTTAGTATTAAGGTTAATAAGTATGATTAATTAAATTATGGTTCATTTAACTAGTTATTAGTGTGATATGGAGGGATGTGGGGTCCAAGAGAAGGATTTAAAAAGCACTTGGGGCTTAGGAATTGGCTGCTAGAATCTTTGACTTTTGGGATTTTTTTTATAAAGATTTTGGAAGTATTTATTTATTTATTTTAATGAAATTAATTATATGATTTCAATTAACTGGAATTAGACGCAACCCAATCAAATTTCTTTTATAAGAAATTAAATTATATTATCCTTTTGGGAGCCAACCTTAAGTCAAATCTTGGGTCAAGCTCATTTTGAAATGGGAAGTCTTTTTTTTCAAGCCTGCCAAATCCATTTCTCTTTTTATTTTATTTTATTTTTCTCTTTTTAGTCTTCGTTTAATCGTTGATCTAGACATAGGCCTAAGTGGAATTCCAAGTAGTATTCGACGAAGAAATGATTTGAGAATGAATTAAAGTGAAAGTCGGTATAAATAGACTAACATCACATTAGAACGAGAATTGACTACAAAATTATTCAAAGTTCGAGACAATAATATAGGTAAGAAATATATATAGTTTATATTTACACTAACAAGTGAGTTGATCACATCTTTCTTTCCATTGGGGTTGTTCACTAGGAACTATATAGTAGATTGTACTTAACAATTTGTGTTGGTTTGTAGAGAGTATATTCAATCTTAAAAGAGGCATGTTTAGATGGTAGCTCGAAAATATTGGAGATTCTTTAGATGCTGATTCTAGGATTGCCAATCTCGAAAGACTCTAAAAAGTGTAACGCTTGAAAAAATTGGAGGGATCGACAATTTTATCAATAAACAAGAAAATTTTGAGCGCACACCGATAAAGATTAAAAGGTATATGCAAAGTGTTTAGGTTGAATTCGGTTTGGTACGATAAGAATGAGGAAAGATGTGGGAAAAAGCAAGAGAAAGGTGGCATGAAAGCATAGTGCAAATAAATTGAATCTGCCCATCTACTTTGTATCAATATACATCATCACTTGCCTAACAATAAAAAGTCAGACAAAAAAAAAAACCCAATAATTTTTATCCTTAATTTGCCCAATTTGATCAACTTCCTTGTCTCTACCTTTCTTATTTCAAACAAAATTTGCTCCTCAACCTCAATCAACCTACTTTTTTGTCTCATAAGACCAAGAAATAATGTTTAAATAAATAATTTGATCTAGGAGTAAAATTTGAATATCAAAAGTTTAAAAGACAAAAAAAATTAAAAACTTATGAACATCAAAGTGACCATGCAGAAAATGAAAAAAAAAAAAAAAACCACTATTATCCAATAAATTCAAAAGTTAATAACCAAAAGTTTTTTTTTTCTTTTTTTGAAATAGTTATCAACCAAAAGTTGACTAGTCAAGTGAGAATTTTTATTTCATATATTTATTTGGTGGTTGTATATTAAGAATATTTGAATGGCCATAAAAACACAATCATTAAAAGCAACTCTCTTCTTCTCAAGAAAAAAAAAAAAAAAACTCTTATATTAAATTATAAAAATATTATTAGATCACGTGTGATTCAAGAAATTTGCTGTGATTTTCATAAAATATATAATTTTCTTTTTCTTTTTCTTTTTTGGCTTCTACACCATATTTGATTATTCAAATTTGGAAATTACCCCACAATTTCCCTTTTGCATTAATTAATTAATAGTAGAGTAAAAGCAAAGTTGAATTTTACTCTTTAAATTATTTCATTTAATTCTATATTATTCTTAAAAGAAAATCTTCTTACATTTTTTTATTGATTTGGGGTTTATATTGTTGTGTAGTTGCAGTCTTGCAGTTTATTTTTATTTCATTTCTCAGTGTGATTATATTATAAAAACTATTTTAGATTTTCTTTTTCTTTTATGATGCTGTTTAAAGTGAAGTTATTCTACGTGACTATTTCTAGATGTAAAATTTAAAAATTATTTTATAATCTATCTGACATAATTTATTGGTATTTATATTCTATTTTCGTACATGATTTTTCAAGTTTTCTTTTTTATTTTAGTCTTAATTTTTTAAAATGTTCATTTTTAATACTTGATTTTTTTAGATAATTATTTTGGTTCCAACACTTTTAAAATTTATGTTTTGGTCCTTTAATTTAGAAAAAGTAACCCCACCAAATATTTGTCCATATAATCCTTGCAACGACCAATCTATATGGCTTCAATATATCCCCATATCAATATGTTAATATATACATAATGAATATCATGTTATATATGTTGAGGATCTCACACATTGAAAAGATAAGTGAAGATCTCACAATTTATAAGATAAATGGACTACTCCTTTCATTGTCATTTGGTTGTGAGATGGAACTCCATGTTATCTAATATAGTATCAGACCTCATTAAATCCAAACGGGTATTCGGTCCAAGAAAAAAAAATGGGATCCGATCCAATGATGAACTCAAAAGAGACACCATCTTGAGTGAGAATGTTAAGGATCCCACGTTGAAAAGATAAGTGGAGACCTTCCATGTTATCCAATAACATGTCTAAATTATCAATAATTTAACATTCAGAAACAAAATGATTATTTTTCTTTTAAGTTAAATAATATTTAAAAAGTCAATGGTAACAAACATAAAAGTTTATAACTAAAATAAACATTTTGATATTTGAGATATAAACCTAACTTTTTTTTGGTTGTCATTTTCTCACACAACAAAGTGATGTTGTGGCAACAAAGAGGGGAGAGAAACACATAGTTTTGTGATTTTGTCTCCTCCCTAGGGAAAAAGAAGCCAAGAATGCTGACATGTTAAAAGAAAGTTTTTTTTTTTTTTTTGAAAAAAAAAGTTTCCCATGTTTTTTTTTTTGAGAAAAGATATAATTCATTAAAGGGGAAATAAAAAGTTTCCCATGTTAAAAGAAAGTTTCCCATCAAAACATCCCAATCCCATATTCAAAGTACTAGGTGGGGAAATGGAATGAAAAGTTTAAAATTAATCTAAAAATTTCCATTTATTTCAATTCATTTCAATGTTGGATTAACCACACTTAGCTTCATAATAGTGTGTCGGGATTTATCAACCCAGTTAAAATCTCGACAACATAGAGAGAGAAAGGTAGAAAATAAGATTTTTTTTTATCTCTTCCTAGTTAACATTTTAATGATGGTATGTAGGGAGGTACGTATATACCGATATCCAACCAAGTAGTCTTAGTTGTTAGCATTTTAGGGCTCGTTTGATAATGTTCTCGTTTCCCGTTTCTTGTTTCATATTTCTTATTTCTTGTTTTTTAAGAACTAAAAACAGAAACATGTTTGATTACTATTTCTGTTTCTTGTTTCTCTAAAAAAAGAAACAGAAACAGATATGTGTTTGATAATTGTTTCTCGTTTCTTGAATTTTAGTTGAAAAAAAATTGATGCATATAATATAAAAATTATATATAACATACCTTAAAATTATAGTCAAAGGTCGCTGGTGGCAGCTGATAGTCGAAGTCGAAGGTAGCGGTTGGTCGAGGAAGGTCGGCAGCGGTCAGTAGTCAGAGCTCGACGATAGCGGTTGGTCGGCGGAGGTCGACCACGGTCGATAGTTGGAGGTCGACGATAGCGATCGGCTGGCAGAGGCCAACGACGACCGGTAGTCGGAGGTCGACAATGGTAATCGGTTGGCGGCAGCAAGCAGACGAAGGTCGACGGTGGTAGTCGGTTGATGGAGGTCGGCAGCGGCCGGTAGTTGGAGCTCGACGGTGTCGGCTAATCGACAAAGGTCGACAGCGGCTGATACTTAGAGGTCGACGGTAACAGTCGATTGGTGAAGGCTAATCAGCGAAGGTCGGTGGTGACGGGTAGTTGGAGGTCAACGTTGGTGGTCGGTCGACGGATGTCGACGGTAGTGGTCGGTCGACGGATGTCGACGGTGACTAGTAGTTAGAGGTCGACGGTGGAGCAGGTTGACGGTGACCGATAGTTCGAGATCAACGGTGGCGGTTGGTCGACAACGACCGATAGTAAGAGGTCGACGGTGGCAGCTGGTCGGCGAAGGTGATAAAAAAAAAAGAGAAAAGAAATAACAGAAAAAAGAAAAAAATTTAGAAAATGGAAGAGAAAGAAATAACGGAAAAAAAAAGAGAAAAAAAGAAAAAAATAAGGAAAGAGAACAAAATAACGAAAAAAATTAAAAAAAAAAAAAAAAAGACAAGAAAGTATTATATTATATAGGCTTCCATCTCAAAACCAATTCGAATACCCGTTTGGGTTTAATGGGCTCTGATACCATATTATATTATATAGGCTTCCATCTCAAAACCAATTGGCAATGAGTGGAGTGACCCTTGTAGCTTATATATTGTGAGGTATCCACCAATCTTTCCGATGTGGGATCCTCAACAGAAAGTGGTTAAAAAAATAGAGATAGGAAGAGAAGAGATTGATGTAGGAATGAGAGAGATTGATACATGCATGAAAGATAGAAAAAAAAAATAGAATTTAGAAACAACTTTTTGTAGTTTCTCAAAATTTGTCTCTTTTCTAGAAACGTTTCTTGAAATTTAGAAACAAGAAACAAAGATGAGTTATCAAACATGTCTGTTTCTTAAAAATGAGAAACGAGAACAAGAAACACGAAACAGGGACGTTATCAAACGAGCCCTTAATGGTGGTATGTAGGGAGGTACGTATACACCAATATCCAATCAAGTAGGGAGAGAGGGGGAGAGAGAGAGATCATCACAAAATTGGTCAAAACCATGGAATTAAGAATGGACTGATCTCTAACAATTTAATGGGTGGTGGGTATTAGAAAAGATTCTAATTAGATTTCACTTTCAAATCTCTTATCATGACACAACTTAATCATCATCTTAAAACGTTTAGCCTAATATTTGATTAGGTGGCTCTGAATTTTACAAGTTATTGATATTGATAATACTAAAGTACCATTTGTTAAATATTTTATTTTAGTTTTTTGTTTTCAATTTTAATACCTTTGAAAGAAAAAAAAGTCAATTTAAAAATAGTAACGTATTGATCTTATAAAAGCAATTTTTTTTCTAAGTGAAGGAAAAAAAATTCATTTCTAAAATTGAAAACCCATCATTAAATGCAACCTTTTCATTTACATTATTCACTACATGGGGATATATTTTTGTTGCAAATAATGGTGAGGAAATAACATGAAAAATGATATAAGCATATAAATTAAAGAAAACATGAGCAAGTGGTTAAAAAAAGGTGGAAAAAAAAAATACAAAAACACTCTCTTCTTGTTGGTGAAATTTCATTATCTAAGATATGAAATGATTTGTGAAAGAGACATAGAAAGAGAAATTATCCTATTAATTGTGGGGCTTTTCTAAGAATTTTCATATTGAAAAAAAAGGACCCATTTGAAAGATGCCCCCTCCATTATTTATAGATTTGAATGGTCATTTTTCTCTACCTCTCCCTTTCTTTTTGGAGGACTTGCAAAATTAAAAAGATAAATATTTCACTTTTTTATTATTATTATTATTATTTTTTATTTTTATTTTATTATTATTTTATTTTTTTTTTTTAGCTATGGAGAAAGAGACAAGGGGGGGCTTCTTCAAGGGGGGATGTATTTGGATCATTAACACACCACATCAAATTTACACATTTGAAGATTTTTCAAATGTTTTTAAAAAGGGTAATGATTTATTTTTGATAAAAAAAAAACTCTAAAGAAAATTAATTTCTAGAAGAAGGGCTTTGTTTTTTGGGCTGAAAATTTGGATTTTTTATGAACTCATTTCACATGAAACTAGATGCTACTAAAAAAAGAGAGTATAGGATAAGAGACGTGAGGAATATGCATTTAGTTAATCATGATTTCTTTCTCTTTTTAGATTTTTTTTTCTTCTCAAATTTTCATTTTTGATAATGAAAGCAAAAAATAGTTACAATACTATAAATCCCCCTTTTTTTTGACAACCAATAAATCATGTTATGCTTTATTTGTTAGCTCTCATAATGTGGCATAAAATTCTTGCTTTATTTACTTACATGATTTGATACCAATAATTTTTTTTTTTTTTTTTGTTTTTTTTTTACTTATATATCTCAAGGTTTCTAGGAAAAAAAAAAAAAAAACTATTTTTACCCTTTTGTTAAGTTTAGCAATTTTTACTCTAACTTTTAATTTCATCACATTGCACTTCAAACTTAGATAAGTGTTGCGATCATTGCAGTTTTAATCGTATATGATCAATTTTCATTCTAAAGATCAATGGAAAACAATTTGACTTGTGTTGATGCCAAAATTTGGCCAAGGGGCTCACCTGACCTTCGCGTGACATCAACGATAAATTTGTTTGATTGAGAAAGACGTGGCCTGCAAAATAAGAGAAAACTAAGCACCGACGTGATGCTTGCCACACCGACTCCGATGCTTAAGTCAGTTGGGAGATCATAAGCGAAATAAAGAAAGTAATAGTATAGAGGGAGAAAATAGATTGCCAAGTTCAGTCCCCTTACTCTGCGGTGAACCTCTTCTATTTATAGTTGAAATTAGGGTTTTCCCCTCCCTTTTAGGAGAGTGAGTAGCCCTAGAGATTGATTTAGGCCTATTGAGCCTTCGTGGGCTTGTTTCTCTGATTTTCTTAGAGCTAGGTCCAAATTTACCCATAACAGTATGTTTTCAATGAATTATAAAACATATCTATAATACAAAATTGATATTGCTTTAGATATAAATGATATTGGAGCAAGAGCTTTGTTGAAATTTGTAAATTTTGACAAAGTTATTCAACATTTAACTTGTGCTTTGGTCAAACTTAATTTTTTTCATCGGGGCGGATTTGTCAAACCTATTATGGATCTTCTCGAGATGGCGGTGCTGGAGACGCAAGCAATTCAGGCTGGGCTATTGGCTATTTGCATGTCGGTGATGCCTCGAGTGATGGTGGAGTTGTATTGTTTGGCGGTAATAAACCTTTTGAATGGAGGTGAGGAGAATTTCACCTTTTGTTCGTACAATATCTATGAAGGTTCAAAAGCTCTCTTCTACATTAGCAAAGACAAGTTTTCGACATGTTCGAGGAATCCAAAATTCGATTGCCGATCAACTGGCGTGACGAGCAATGATAGATGAGTTCAACGCTACTTGGTTTTTAGATTTTTTGTAACAGCTTCTTGCAGTGGTCGAAGTGGACAAACAATCCTTAATTTATTGTAAAAATTAGTAGGTGAATTAGAGGAAATTGAACCAAAGGTACTAATTGTAATACATGTCTAAGTTTAGGGTCCAATTTGATGAAATTGAAAGTTCAAGATGAAAATTGATACAACCTGGTAAGTTTAGAATTAACAATTGATTATTATTCCCTTAGATTTTCTCAAATTCTATGTAGATTTATTTCCTTTTTTGTTCGTCTCTCAAAATAAAACGTATTTCTTTTTCAATATTCACAAAAGTTTCTCGATTTTCAAATATTACATAAAATCCTATTTTAGCTTTTTATGATAACTTTACCTAAACTAAAAACAAACAATTTAACAAAAACCAAAATTGAATTCAAGCCATACTTTCATTTTCAAAAAAGCTATTAAAAAATTCACAATAAAATATGAAATTGATTTGAGAGAATAAGACATAAACCTAAAAGAAAAAGTAAAAAAAAAAAAATAATAATAAAAATAAATAATAATAATAATAATAATAATAATATTGTGATATAGAGAGTAGAGTAAGGGTTTCTAGAAAATTAAGAATGTGTTTCAGTTGAGGATCACATGTTCCCTCTCAACTGTCACTTAAAATACTTCCCCATCCATCCAACCTGTCCACATGAACTGAACACTAAATGCCACGTCATCCCCAACCCCTTACACGTGTGCAAAGCATATAACTAAAAAGAAAAAAAAGAAAAGAGTCATTGGCTGACGTCATCGTTTAACTTTCTTCCACTTTGACTTGGCCACCAATTCTTAATTTCTTTCTTTCTTTTTTATTTTTTATTTTTTTGAAAATGATTCTTAATTTCTTTCCAAAACTCCCAATTGACCCACGTTTTCCAATTAACCTTCTAGGCTTTCTTCCTTGGTGTATTGCCCAAGAAATTCCATTTTCTTATTAAATTATTATATTCTCTTTTAACCCTCAAACCTTATTTATTACATTAAAAAAATTTGGGAAAATACTGTTTTGGTTCCTAGAGTTTGGAGGAATATGTGCGTTTGGTCTCTAAATTTTCAAAATAGACATTTTTAGTCAATGAATTTTGAGAAATAGGTTGAAAAGGTTCCTAAGTATTCAAAATGGACCCTTGTAGTCCCTAAGTTTTGACAAATTAGTTTAAAAGGTTCCTCTTTTTTTTAAAAAAAAAAAATTAAATTAAAAATTTTAAAATTTTTAATTTAAAAAACTATTGAATATTTAAAAATAATAAAAATATTAATTTTAAAAAGTTGAAAAAATAATATGAGGGACCTTTTTTAATCTATTTGTCAAAACTCAAGGACTAAAAAAGTTAATTTTGAAAACTTAAGGACCTTTTAAACTTATTTTTCAAAATTTAGGGACTAAAAATGTCTATTTTGAAAACTCAAGGACCAAATGCACCTTTTCCTTAAAACCTAGGGACCAAAAATGTTTTTTTTCCAAAAAAATTGTTATCTTTTAGATTGATTCCCATCCAATCTTGAAATATTTATTTTAGTCTTTTACACACATATATATTCAGTTGATTTTAATTTGAAAAATATTTATTCAATTATTACAATTTGTGATCAATTTTTATCCTACTTAATATCAAACTCAATTAGTATCAAATAGTATGAGGTTCCATCTCAAAACCAATTGGTAACATCTCAAAACCAATTGGTAATTAGTAGAGTAATCCATACATCTTATAAATTGGGAGGTCTCCACTTATCTTTTCAATGTGGGATCCTCAACAATTAGGACTAGTTAGGACTTAGGTTTTGCAACTTCTGTCTATGTCAGTGAGTTAATACATATATTTGACTAAAATATATATTTTGAAAATTTAAGAGGTAAAATTGAAACAAAAAACATTATCAAGCATTCATCGAAAAAAAAAAAGTTTTGAATTATATGGTGTAATTCACGTATTTTAACCTTCATTTTAGTTTGGATTTTAAAAAATGTTCTCAATTTCTAATTGCATTCTTCATAAAAACAAATTGAACAAGAGAAAACAATGAGAAAAGAAAAATCAATGACAACTATCACAAAAATTAATCCAAGGATTTTGAATATTAGAAGTTTTAGGTTTAAAAAAAAAACTAATTTTCTCCAAAATTTAAAAGAAAACCTTTTATTTTGTTTTATTTTTTTTTTCTTTTTGTTTCCAAATACTCTGCCATTTGGTATTTATTTAAACCCAATGGAAGGAAGCCATCTCCCTGTCCAAAAAAACAGAGGCTGCTAAAAGAAAACAGAGCAGTGGCCTCCTCCTTTGATGAACCACAATTTCCTTCATCAATTCTTCTAAAATTTCAATGAATTCTTCATTCTTTCACTTCCAAAACTCCGATTTCTCGCCGGAATCTTCCCTTGGCTCCTTCGAATCTCTCCGATGGGAAGGTTTTCAAATCAACGACAACTCTCTTCCCTTCAATGAGAATGATTCCGGCGAAATGCTCCTCCACAGCTTAATCTCCGAGGCCGCCGTGTATCCGCCGGAGAATTCTCTCCGGCAGACTCCGATCAAAGACGAGGAGGTCGATTCGCTCGGAGAAGAAGACTCCCACAAGCAGAAATCCTACAGAGGAGTCCGCCAGCGGCCGTGGGGGAAATTCGCGGCGGAGATCCGGGACTCGACCCGCCACGGCGTTCGGGTCTGGCTCGGGACATTCGACAGCGCCGAGGAGGCCGCTTTGGCCTACGATCAAGCCGCTTTCTCGATGCGGGGCTCGGCGGCCGTTCTCAATTTTCCGGTGGAAAGAGTTCAGGAATCGCTAAAGGAGATGGAGATGATCAACTCCGCCGTCGGCGGCGGCGACGGCGACGGCGACGGCGGATCTCCGGTGGTGGCTTTGAAGAGAAAACACTCGATGAGGAAGAAGTTCACGAGGAGAAAGAGCAAAGAGAGAGATGGAAATGGGAAAATGGAGAGTAATGTGGTTGTTTTGGAAGATCTTGGCCCTGATTATTTGGAAGAACTTTTGGAGTCGTCGGAGAATCTCCGGCCGTGGTGAATTACCTTTCGGCGACTAGAAATCCCGACACTTCAGTGTTCGGGACGAGAAATTATTTGAGGAGTTAGAACAACGTGAAAGTTTTGATCGAGCAATAGATAGTTAAAAAGAAACAACTACATTGCGACGGTCACACATCCATCATTTTTCTTTCCTTTTGTTTATAATTTTGCTCCTTAGATCTTCATGTGATGTACACATAGATCACTGCCATTAGTTAATATGGTTTTCAAGATTTTGTATAATTTTTTCCTTGCCTTTTTTAAGCAAGAGAAAAAAAAAACAAAATCTGGGGTTTTTTTATTTTGTTTTTTTGGTGTGTTAATGTATAAATTATATAAAATTATTTTGCTTCATCTATCTATTGCCTTTGTCTTTTGCTCTTATAGTTTTTGTATGAAAAAATTTGTTTGTGGAGATTGAATTAGTTTTGTTTTTAATCTGATTCATGAACAAAATTATGATTAATATTCATTTAAAAAAATCTAAGCAAAGGGGTGTAATGGAAATAAATAGATCATCATTCTCATTGATCCAGTGCGAAATTGTTGGTTTTTGTTTTTAGTAATGTGAATTTGACTCGTACTATCTTTAATTGAAACATAAAAATATATGTTAGATTTTTTTTTTCTTTACAACATGTGGATTTGGAAGATTCAAATCACAAAACTCTTGATTATTAATACAAGTACAAACTCTTGATTATTAGTACAAGTTTTATGTCAGTTAACTATACACTCATGTTGATATATGTTATAATTTTTTTTTTTGTTCAATTAGTTGAAAAGAATATACTTTTTAAAGTATAATGATAGTTATAAATTATAGGTTAAAAATCACTTTTGGTCTCTGAAACTTTCATGAAAGTAACAATTTAGTCCCTGAACTTTGGTTTGTAACGATTTAGTCCCTATATTTTCAATTTTGTAACAATTTAGTTCTTGTACTTTCATTTTTTTAACAATTTAGTCCCTGAACTTTAATAAATAACAATTTGATCCTTGCACTTTCAAATTTGTAACGATTTAGTCCCTATCGTTAAAAATTAATGTAAAGATTTAATGAAATTTCTTACCTTGATAGATTAATAAACTAGTTTGGGATCCAATATGTTAATAAGCTACAAAGTTTAATCATTAAATACTAAAAATTAACATTTAATTTTGATGATTTTTTTTTTGCGACAAGGATTAAATTGTTACAATTTTGAAAGTATAGGGACTAAATTGTTACAAATTTGAAAGTATAGAGACTAAATTGTTACTTATTAATTAAAGTTCAAGGACTAAATTGTTACAAAATTGAAAGTACAGGGACTAAACCGTTACAAATTAAAGTTCAAGGACCAAATTGTTACTTTCATGAAAGTTTAGGGACCAAAAGCGATGTTTAACCTAAATTATAATTATTATTGTAGGTTATATATTCATGAAAAACAGCTATTTAAAACAGGATGTGAACTGTTTTTAAACTAGCGCACAAGAAATATAATAAAAAATAAATACAAAAACCACTGTGAAACTATCTATACAGTTGTTAAAATTAACCACGGTAAAACTATCCATACAATTGTTAAAATTAAGGTTCTGTTTAATAATTATTTGATTATTTGTTTTTTGTTTTTGAAAAGTGAAAACTATGTTTGTTTTCATTTCCTACCACGACTTTCATCATAGTTAAGGTTGCATTTGAATTCCTAGCCAAATTTTAAAGACAAAAACAAGTTTTTGAAAACTACTTTTTTTTTTTTTTGTTTCCAAAATTGGACTTGGTTTTTGGAAACAAGATAGAAGATTGATACTAAAACCAAAAAATTTATAAGTGAAAGTATGTGTGTATAAGCTTAATTTTCAAAAATCAAAAACTAAAAACCAAATGGTTATCAAACGAGACCTTAATTTGATCTTGTTGTTCTAGTAAGCTAAATTTGTGAAATTATATTGAAACTAAACTCTAGCAACATAATTCTAAGACATTTAATCCTAATAGTTTAGGCTCAGTTTAATAACTATTTGATTTTTTATTTTTGATTTTTTAAAATTAAGCTTATAAACACTACTTCCACTTATAAGTTCTTTGTTTTTTTAATACTTTCTTCTCATGTTTTCAAAAACTAAGTCAATTTTTGAAACAAATAGTTTTCAAAAACTTTTTTTTTTTGGAATTTGGCTAAGAACTCAAATGTGTCTTCGACAAAGATGAAAACTATGGAAAAAAAATTATAAGAAAACAAACATGATTTAAAAAAAAAATCAAATGGGGGTTTTAATAAGTTAGTGAATATAGAATTGCTATAATAAAAAAAAATGGTTAAATTACAAGTTTGATCCATGAAATGGAAAGGGTGCGTTTTATCTTGTCTTTATACAATGGATTTTAAAAAGTCATTAGACTTTAAAAAGATTTCTATAAGCTCATAAAATTTTCAATTTGATCACTAATAGATCATTATTATAAACTTCATCAATTATAGCTGTTACTCTACCAAAAGTCTAAATTAGGTTGAAACCAATACGTTAATAGTACTCAAATAATATACAGTCAACCTCTCATGTAAGGGTTAAAAATGGAGTTAACAACGGAAATGATTTATTAGTCAAAGTGAGCATAGCTTAGAGGTAATTGACATGTATCT
The DNA here is from genome assembly GCA_036850905.1 of Luffa acutangula. Classification (NCBI taxonomy): domain Eukaryota; kingdom Viridiplantae; phylum Streptophyta; class Magnoliopsida; order Cucurbitales; family Cucurbitaceae; genus Luffa; species Luffa acutangula. The sequence continues at coordinate 46,093,849 of CM072098.1, read as the reverse complement.
TTAACCAAGAGGTCTGAGATTCGAATACCCCCAATTTATTAAACAAAAAATTAAAAAATTTAAACCTCATCTGATAATTATTTGATTTTTGGTTTTTGAAAGTTAAGATTATAAATGCTACTTCTACCTATGAGTTTTTTTTTTTTTTTTTTTTTTTTTTTTTTTTTTTTTTTTAATTTAATCTTCTTTTTACATGTATTTTCAAAATTCAAGCTAAGTTTTGATAACTTTAACGAGAAAAATCAAGTTTGATAACCATTTTATTTTGAAAATTAAGTTTACAAACATTACTTCCACATATAGTTTTGTTTCCTTTTCAAAATATATATATATATATATATATATATATATATATATATATATATATATATATATATATATAGTTTTGTTTCTTACTTTATCACCTACATTTTGTAAATGTTTTACAAAACCAAGTCAAAATTTGAAAACTAGTATTTTTTTAAAAACTTGATTTAGTTTTTGAAATCTAACTTAGAATTCAATGTGTTTCGAAAGAAAATGAAAAACTTAAAAGATATTTTTTTTTTTTGAGAAAATCAACCTAATTTTCAAAAACATAAAACTAAAGCTTCGTTTGATAATCATCATTTAAATTAAGGTCTAGTTTGATAATAATTTGATTTTTGGTTTCTAAAAATTAAGCTTGTAGAAATTACATCCACACATAAGTTTTTTCAAAAACCAAGTTAATTTTTGGAAACTAAAAAAAAGTAGTTTTCAAAATCTTGTTTTTATTTTTGAAATTTGATTAGGAATTCAAATGTGTAATTTGCAAAGATGCAATCATGGTAAGGAAAGTTGGTAGAAAACAAACATAATTTTCGAAAACTAAAAACCAAAAATCAATCAAACGAGATCAAAATGGTAATCCAACCGAGCTTAAAAGATAAAAGGATTATTAAACACTTGAAAAGTTAAACCAAATATATCATAGATAGATAGACGTAGCTTAAAATTTTAAAATTTAAATTAAATAAAGGTTTTTACATATTTGGTTTTCCACGAAGATAAAAAAATGGCATGCATTATGACTTTGGTCACGTGAAACTTGGTTGATCGAGGGTTGTGAAAGTCGAGTCGGGTCAAATAGTCAAAGTCAAAGAAATGGTCAAATTCCAACCAACTCATCATTAAACACACATTTACAATTCAACCACCCAAAATTAGGTTTATCCTGTTTTGTTGGCACATGGATATGTCATCTCTTTATATGATGCCTTTTTGTTCTCATTAATTTATTTCAATTGCAACGAGGTTGTAAACCTAGGTTTATATGGTTGGTGTTGGTAAAATGATATCAATTTTCATAATAACATTTTGTAATTTAATAATATTATTGTTCGTACGGTGAACATAATATGAGCTAACATATCACATAACATGAACAACCGTTAAACGTAGATCTTTTTCAAGTGGTAGGTTTGAATCCTCCCTCTCTAAAAAGAATTATGAAAATAATATAACAATATCTAAAAATTAATTTCTAAAGAGAGTAGTAGAACATATTCATCAAAAAGCAAAGTTTTTTTTAAAGTTGAACTTTAAGTTTATGGAGTATTTTTTTTTTTTTTAAAATTTAGCCTTTAATATGAAAAAGCTTCAAGCATTGCAAGAATCGCTATGAAATTCAGATCTTGAGCATGTGCCACAAATTTGGATGAGGTAAGCATTACTACATGACCTCCATGACTTCAAATCGGTATTCCAGTGGAATATTCCTCCACTAGAACAAAATTTATACAAACAATTCCTATGGAGTCAACGAGATGAGGTTGGATGGAAATAAATATGTCAAGTTCTTTTTATTTATTGTTGATGGTCGATTTTGGCCAGAGGATCTCACCTGACCTTCACGTGCCACCAACGGTAAATTTGTAGTTGAGGGGGGAAGACGTGGCCTGCAAGACAGTAAACCTGCACACCGGTGTGGTGCTCGCCACACCAGCTCCGATGCTTAAGTCAGCAAGCAGAACGGTAGGGCGTGGAAAAGTAAGAGCAAGAGGAGAAAGCAGAGAATAGAGAGTAGAGTTTAGGGATAGAATTCGGGATCCCCTCTTCAGTGGCGAAGAGGAATATATATACCTGTTCATCCTCCTAGCCTTTTTAGGGTTTCGGAGGCGTTTTACGTCAAACCAGGCGAAACCGGGGCATCCAGAGGTGGTGGGGACCAGACGAGACCGAACGAGCTTGGCCCGCGCGAGCGGGCCGAGGGCCGAGGCCGAGCAGGGGGTCGGGCCTAAAACCCGACCCCTTCGGTCTTGGCCCGTCTCACTTGCCGGTTTTGCCCCCTTGGTCCATCTTTCAGCCCGATTTCTCCCCGGTTGTCCTCGTCAGCTCCTTGTATATCGGGGTGGTCCAAAATTGCCTATAACATTAAGCCCCAACTCTTGAATTGGGATTCGGGGTGACTTATTGCTATAAGTTGAGCTCCTTAAGCCCGATTTAAGAGTAATGACCCTTGCCCTAGGCTGGCTTACATGTAGCTTTGTTGTCATCCTGCAAAGTATGATAGACGTAGACATTCCCTGAATAGGGGTTAGATGTAATGAAAATGAAAAAGGGTGAGAGATTACAAAAGTGGTGCTGGTCGGCCTCGGCCTCGGGGAGAGGCCGAGCACAGCTATCTCCCTTTCTGCTTGCCTGGTCGGCCTCGGCCTCGGGAAGAGGCCGAGCATCATATTTTGTAATTTTGCTTAGGGGGCGTTGCCCCCGAACCCCCAGCGAGACCCCCGTACCGGGTCATTCGGAGTGCTTCATATCCAGGGCTTGTCCATGAAAATATGCAAGCACAAAAGGTTTCGAGCTCCTGCATAGAAAAGTTGTTTTCTACAAAAGAAAAGTGAGGGAAGTGGCTAGGGTCGGCCTCGGCCTCAAGCCCCCGTTAGCCTAAAATTTGGCTCCCTGCATCCATATATTAGTCCTTGTAGGGAAATAACAAGAGAATAGGTTCGAACATGTAAATTTTTGTAGAACATGCTAAACCTGGGTGCTTTTTGTTTAATAGGGAGTGCATATCCCCTGTTACTTGCTTTTTGTTTAATAGGGAGTGCATATCCCCTTTACAGCCCCCAATCTCAAGAAAAACTTTATTAAAACACAAAGTATAGTTGAGTAAATAGGAGAATACCTTTAAAGTTTGTGCTCGGCCTCGGCAAGAGGTGCTCGGCCTTGGCAAGAGGTGCTCGGTCCCGACTTCTGTATGGTGAGCTTGACTTAGATGAAGTGTATGGGCTCATGTCAGGTGAGGTGAGGTAGACTCGTTGGTCCAGGCTCACATGGTCTCACTTTGGATGAGGCGAGGTAGACTTCGGCAGTCCAGGCTCGCCCGGTGTAAAGATGCTCAAGCCAGAGGATGTGAGGTAGGCTCGTCGGTCCAGGCTCACATGGTCTCACTCTGGATGAGGCGAGGTAGACTTCGGCAGTCCAGGCTCGCCCGGTGTAAAGATGCTCAAGCCAGAGGATGTGAGGTAGACTCGTCGGTCCAGACTCACATGTCTCACTCTGGATGAGGCGAGGTAGACTTCGGCAGTCCAGGCTCGCCCGGTGTAAAGATACTCAAGCCAGAGGATGTGAGGTAGACTCGTCGGTCCAGGCTCACATGTCTCACTCTGGATGAGGCGAGGTAGACTTCGGCAGTCCAGGCTCGCCCGGTGTAAAGATGCTCAAGCCAGAGGATGTGAGGTAGACTCGTCGGTCCAGGCTCACATGTCTCACTCTAGATGAGGCGAGGTAGACTTCGGCAGTCCAGGCTCGCCCAGTGTAAAGATGCTCAAGCCAGAGGATGTGAGGTAGACTCGTCGGTCCAGGTTCACATGGTCTCACTCTGGATGGGGCGAGGTAGACTTCGGCAGTCCAGGCTCGCCTGTAGGCGTGGGCACTATAGGCTCGCTGAAGCGTGGGCTCTATGGGCTCGCATGTAGGCGTGGGCACTATAGGCTCGCTAAAGCGTGGGCACTATAGGCTCGCATGTGGGCGTGGGCACCATAGGCTCGCTGAAGCGTGGGCTCTATGGGCTCGCATGTAGGCGTGGGCACTATAGGCTCGCATGAAGCGTGGGCACTATAGGCTCGCATGTAGGCGTGGGCTCTATAGGCTCGCTTGAAGCGTGGGCACTATAGGCTCGCATGTGGGCGTGGACACCATAGGCTCGCTGAAGCGTGGGCTCTATGGGCTCGCATGTAGGCGTGGGCACTATAGGCTCGCATGAAGCGTGGGCACTATAGGCTCGCATGTAGGCGTGGGCACTATAGGCTCGCTTGAAGCGTGAGCACTATAGGCTCGCATGTGGGCGTGGGCACCATAGGCTCGCTGAAGCGTGGGCTCTATGGGCTCGCATGTAGGCGTGGGCACTATAGGCTCGCTGAAGCGTGGGCTCTATAGGCTCGCATGGAGGTAAGACTTAGGCTCACAGGTGTTCGATCTTGCTTGCAATAACAGAATTGGTCTCAGTCACAACCATGGTCATGGTCGGCCTCGGTCTTGGCCTCGATCATATCTGGGGTCGGCCTCGGCCTCAGCCATATTTAGGGTTGGCTTAGGCCTTAGCCTCGAACAATCTGTTGCCTCTCGTACCTGGTTCCTTCGCTTCGATCTGGATCTTGTCTTCTGTTCCACTGCATTGACGATCTGATTTGTCTGGATTATGTGATCTTCGGGTCACTTTTGAAGTATTGGATAGTCGGCTTCGGCTTTAGCCTAGGGCTGGCCTCGGCCTCGGGATGACCATAGCTGTGGGTCGGCCCCGGCCTCGGCCGAAGGATGATCGTAGCTTAGAATTGGCTTTGACATAGGGTCGGCCTCGACCTCGGGATGACCATAGCTGTGGGTCAGTCTCGGCCTCGACCTAGGGTAAGCCTTGGCCTCGGGATAACCATAGCTGTGGATCAGCCTCGGCCTCGGCCAAAGGATGATCGTGGTTCAGGATGACGACATTCTTTTCCTGGTGTCTTCAATCTTGTCAAAGTCTCTGTTTGTTGTTGATTTGTCCCCCAAAGGTAGTTCTGGATGAACATCTCTCGTGGGGTTTCCTCCTAATCGATCTGGATGAACATCTTCGGTTGGCCTCGGCATGGTCGGCCTCGGCATGGTCGACCTCTGCATGGTAGGCCTCGGTCTCGGCCCAGCCTCCGTACTGTTCGTCTGGTAGTCGCTGTTTGGCTTGGAGTCGTTTAGCTTCGGCAAGTCTCCTTGATGATTTCCGAGTTCTTTTTGGGTGTCCAGAAGCTCGGTCGTCATAAGGAGATCATCTTTTCTGGCCTCGGCCTCGGCCAATTTAGCCTCGGCCTCGGCTGCGCTGGCCACAGGCTTAGCAGTCCTGGCTTCCGCTTCGACAGTTTTGGCACTTCTGCGCTTATCCTCGATCAGATTCCTCTGGTCTATCTTGGCATGACCGTAGCTTGGTGCTGGGCTCCTCAGAATTGCTCGACTTGTAGGTCTGAGCCCCCTGACCTTGCTGCTCATGTTGTCAGTCTTCTTTCGATTTCTGCGGTTGATGGTTATTTTCGGAAGGGTTTGGATTTCGGTTTCCGTTTTCCATCCTCTTACTCATTGAATCACCGATGTGCAGACTTAGCAAGCTTTCTTCCCCACAGACGGCGCCAACTGTTGATGGTCGATTTTGGCCAGAGGATCTCACCTGACCTTCACGTGCCACCAACGGTAAATTTGTAGTTGAGAGGGGAAGACGTGGCCTGCAAGACAGTAAACCTGCACACCGGTGTGGTGCTCGCCACACCGGCTCCGATGCTTAAGTCAGCAAGCAGAATGGTAGGGCGTGGAAAAGTAAGAGCAAGAGGAGAAAGCAGAGAATAGAGAGTAGAGTTTAGGGATAGAATTCGGGATCCCCTCTTCAGTGGCGAAGAGGAATATATATACATGTTCATCCTCCTAGCCTTTTTAGGGTTTCGGAGGTGTTTTAGGTCAAACTAGGCGAAACCGGGGCATCCAGAGGCGGTGGGGACCAGACGAGACCGAACGGGCTCGGCCCGTGCGAGCGGGCCGAGGCCGAGCAGGGGGTCGGGCCTAAAACCCGACCCCTTCGGTCTTGGCCCGTCTCACTTGCCGGTTTTGCCCCCTTGGTCCATCTTTCAGCCCGATTTCTCCCCGGTTGTCCTCGTCAGCTCCTTGTATATCGGGGTGGTCCAAAATTGCCTATAACATTTATTATTATTATTATTGTTATAGGTAATTTTGGACTACCCGACGCACAAGGAGCTGACAAGGACAACCGAGCATAAATCAGACAGGAAGATAGACCCAAGAGGCGAAACCGGCGAACGAGACGGGCCAAGACCGACCCGACCCCCTGCTCGGCCTCGGCCCAAGGTCGAGGTCGAGCCCGTCGGGCCCCGTTTAGCCCCTGTAGCCTCTAACCGCCCTGGATCCGCCTGGTTTGTCCCGAAACACCTCCGAACTCCTAAAAAACCCTAGGAGCATGAGCATGTATTTATAGCCCTCTTCGCCACTGAAGAAAGGGACCCGAACTGAATAATCGACTCTCTTCTCTTACTTTCTTGCTCTCCTCCCATTTTCTGACTTAAGCATCGGAGGCGGTGTGGCCTACACCATGTTTTTGCTGGTATTGCAGGTCATGTCTTCCCCAGTTTCTACAAATTCACCGTTGATGTCACGTGAAGGTCAGGTGAGTCCCTTGGCCAAATTTTGGCATCAACAATTATTATTATTATTACCATAAATTCAATAGTAATATTAAGGTTCAAAGTTTAATCCTTAAATTTTTAAGGTTGTATCAATTTGGTCCCTAAACTTTAAAAAAATGTCACATAGGTTTCTGAACTTTTAATTGTGTGTTCAATAAGTTCCTGAACTTAAAAAGTACCTAGTAAGTCCTTGAACTTTCAATTTTGTGTCCAATGAATCTCTCAACTTTAAATTTCGCGGTCATTGACCTATTCAATAGATATATATTCATAGGCCTACTAGATACAAATTCAAAGTTTAGGTTCCCAATATGCATAAAATCTAATTTTATATCTCATAGATTAGTTAATTTTTTTAAAATCTCGAATATGTCAGGGCCTATTAGATACAAAATTAAAAGTTCAAGGATCTTGTTGATAGAGAAATTTTGACCAATCACGAATTGCCACGTCATTACATAAAATTAATGACGAAATTAAAGTTAATTAAATTTGGGACCAATTATAAATTGACATGTGTCCCAAATTTAATTTGAAAACAAAGTTGGCCAATTATAAATTTATAGAGCCAAATTTCTATTTGATCAATTAATTAAAATTAAATTATTTCAATCAAATTAATTAATTTGCCCAATTAATTAAAAATAATAATAATTTGGATCAAATTTGGGTCTTTTAAATGTCTGGGTCATATGGTTTTGGGTCAAATATAAACCAAACCCAAGACTAAATGGTTCAGCCCAAGACCAATAAAACCCAAGCCCAAGTTGTTAGGCCCAAAAGTTACCAGGGCCCATCCTGCGAGAACTCTATAAATAGGGGGGTTCACCACCATTTCAAGGGGTCAGAATTTTGAAGCTCGAGGGCAGAGTCCAGAGCATTCTCCAAGATCCAGAGTCATCAGAAGTCAGAGAGTCTAGAGAATTCAGAAGATCCAAGATTCAGAATTCAACCAACTCAAGACTCAGAAGGTTTGAAGACTAGAAGACTCTAAGAAGAGATCAATAAGCCAACCGACCGATCAAGAAGATCAACAAGTCAGCAGGCCGATCATCCAAGAGGATCAACAAGCTAACAAGCCGATTCGACAGATCATCAAGCCAACAGGCTGATCCAAGAGATCAACAAGCCAACCGACCGATCAAGAATATCAACAAGTCAGCAGGCCGATCATCCAAGAGATCAACAAGCCAACCGACCGATCAAGAAGATCAACAAGTCAGCAGGCCGATCATCCAAGAAGATCAACAAGCCAACCGATCGAACAGATCATCAAGCCAACAGGCCGATCCAAGAGATCATCAAGTCAGCAGGCCGATCATCCAAGAGGATCAACAAGCTAACAAGCCGATCCAACAAATCATCAAGCCAACATGCCGATCCAAGAGATCATCAAGTCAGCAGGCCGATCATCCAAGAGGATCAACAAGCTAACAAGCCGATCCAAGAGATCATCAACCTAGCAGGCCGATCATCCAAGAAGCTCAACAAACCAGCCCAAGAAGATCAACAAGCTAGAGACCAAAGTTTATATATTTAAGAGAGAGAATCAGAGGATTAAAGTTAGAGATTGTACACCCACACGCATATTACATAAATACAAATATATTGTTTATTCCACGTGTCTCCATCTCCGAAGTTACGTGTGAACAGATCTATTAGACATAAAATTAAAAGTATAAAGATCTTTTAGATATTTTTTAAAGTTTCGAAGAAAACCAAATTGATACAAACTTCAAGGTTGAAGAATTAACTTATAATTTAACCAATTTAAAAAAAATATTAAAACATTTAGTTTCTTTATAAATATAACAGAAAATCTATATTTTCTTATTGTGCTTCCACATCTAAGTTGGATCGATTCTTTGGCTAAATTACTTGTTTTTTTAAGTTAGTGTAAATTCAATTCTAGTTTTCTTTTTCAACGTATGTGAGATAGATCTATAAGATTTTGGTCAATGGCTCTTGATTTTTCAAATTATACTTTTTTTTTTCTTTAAATTGAAATCAATGGGCAGGTAGTTACCTCAATAGCCAAGGAGACTAAATTATGATGATTTTTCATACTCAAACTTTTTCTTTTAATCCATCCATATATAAAAACAATTTTATGCTATGATGACTAAGAAGAATAATTATATAATTTTAAAAGTGGTCAAAGTCAAGGAAAAACAGCACTGAGAAATAAGATTTATTCAAAACTACCATTATTTTAGCCTTTCCCTAAAGCTACCATTATATTTTATAATTCAAAACTTTTTATCTCAATTTGAATATAAAAAGAAACCGTGGCCAAAGCAAGCTTAGCTCAACAGTAATTGACAGGTAACCTCTCACCCCAAATGTTGATGTACTAAAAAAAAAAGAAACCGTCATTGCCAACAAGAACATAACTCAACCGGCATAAAGTTAAAGTTGTTCCGATAACCACGAGGTTTGTGGTTCAAATCCCCCACCCCTCATATTATATGAAAGAAAAAAAAATATAAAAAGAAAATGACAATTCTACCCTTCCAATTGACAAGGGCATGAGCGCGAGCTCAAGTTTAAAATTGGGCCTCAAAAGTACCAAGCCCATTTTATGTATTGGTCCACTAGCCCAACTTTCTCTACTTATTCCCAAATGAGCCCAGTGAATTTTATATCGATCTCCTTTAATTTTAGAGAAATTTTAGTTTTTAGGATTAATTCATTTTTATAATAAACTTTAGTCTCATAAAATCAAATCGATACCTTTGTTATGTTTTATTTCACTCACTTATCAATTTCATAAAAGAAGGGGGTCAAAATATCCGAAACTCATTATAATTTCAAGGCACAAAATTAACTTTTGAATAATCAAACTAACTAATTTCAACAATTATGTCAATAATGTCAATCCTAGCACAGTTCATTGAATAAAACACCAATTATTATCAAGTTCGATTCCTCACTTCTGCAAAATTGTTAGAACTAAAAGATCAACAATTAAAAAATTCCTAAAACTAACTAATTTCGAAAAAAAGAAAAAGAAAAAAAAAAACAACCAAATGTTTTCTTCCTTTCAAATCCCATCAATTTAATATTAAGCCATTAGTTGTAATCTCTTGAATAGGTGAAACTATATATATATTTTTTAAGATTTTACGAATTAAACTAAAAAATATTCTTCAAAAAAAGAAAAAAAAAAGAAGAACTAAAAGGAAAAAAATATATATTTTACAAACAAACAAAAGGTGAAATTAGTAATAAATATGCAAATCATGTCCAATTTGGTGAAATTGAACAGTTAAGGTAAAAATTGATTTACCTTATGGGTGAAATTTTAATTTTTTAAACCTTCATTTTTTATTTATATTTTAAAAATAAAATTTGACATGTTATATACATATATAAAAGGTCCCAGAACTTTAAAAATATCTAATAGGTTCTTAAACTTTTAATTTTTTAATTTTGTATCTAATAAGTACATATTCAAAACTTTTAAAAATTAACCAATATAGTTATATTGTCTATTGAAACTTTAAATTTCGAATTTTGTATTCAGTAGGTTTGTAAATTTAAAAAATTGTCAAACAGATCAATGATTTGCACAAAATGAAAAGTTAAGGGACACAAAAGTGAAAATTAAAGACTCACATATACTTTTTAAAGTTCAATGACCTATTGAGAGTACTTCAACATATTTAAAACTTTTTAAAATTCCTAGAGAAATTGAAACAACTCTTAAAGTAAATAACCTTAAAAAAAAAAAAAATCCCCAAAAAAAATGTTTAAACTTTTGTTTAACAATTTATTTTTGAAAATTCGACGGTTGGTTGAATTTGATAGAAGACAGAAGCGATGGCTTTCTACTTGGTTGAGCATCTCCGATGGATTCTCGTTCGAAAATGGACTCCATCACAGACATCGCCGGTCAACCTGATTCCAATTTTCCGGCAAGCCAGATTTCAATTGCAGACACTTCCATGGATTCGATTGTTCACCAAACCGGAAACCTTCAACTTACAGGAGAACAGCAAGGTACCTCGCCGATGATCTTAACGGAAAATTTCTCTCCGACATTCTTATCGGCCGGAAACCCCTGTTTGGACTTCTTCTTCCATGTTGTTCCACGTACGCCGGCGAACAGACTCATCTCGCGGCTGGAATTGGCTTGGATTCACGATCCATTGACGACTCTGAAACTCATATGTAATTTGAGAGGCGTGAGAGGGACGGGGAAGTCTGATAAAGAGGGATTTTATACCTCTGCTCTTTGGCTACACAAGAATCACCCCAAAACCCTAGCTCTCAATCTTAGGGTTTTTGCTGATTTCGGCTACCTCAAAGACTTGCCTGAAATTCTCTATCGATTACTTGAAGGGCCGGAAATTCGAATCATTGCGAAGAAGGAGCGGAAGTGCGGGAAGAGGCATAACAAATATTCGCTGGAGAAGAATTCTGTGGCGTTCAAGAGGGGGATTTTGAGTAAACCAGAGATATCGGAGAAGGAGAAAGATGGGTTGTTGGAAAATTTGGAGGAATTGGGGGACAAAGAGAAGGCCAGAGCAATCAGGAAGGCGAAGGAGATTGCGCAGAAAAGAAAAGCCCTAGATAGGTACCAAAATGATTTAGATTATCGTTTCTTGTATGACTGTGTATCTGATGTTTTTGCTGAGCTTTTGAAGTTAGATATTGGGTTTTTGAATTCTGGGGATATTTCTAAGATTAGTTTAGCATCAAAATGGTGCCCATCAATTGATTCGTCTTATGATAAAGCAACTTTGATATGTGAGGGGATTGCGAGGCGAATTTTTCCGCGTGATTGCGATAAAGAATATGAAGGAATTGAGGAAGCTCATTATGTTTATAGGATAAGAGATAGGTTGAGGAAGCAGGTTCTTGTTCCTTTACACAAGGCACTGGACTTACCTGAGGTTTATATGAGTTCCAATCAATGGAACTCCCTACCTTATGGCAGAGTGCCTTCAGTGGCAATGAAGAATTACAAAGAGTTGTTTTTGAAGCATGATGATGAGAGGTTTGAGGATTACCTTGAACAAGTTCAGAGTGGGAAGGCAAAGATTGCTGCAGGAGCACTGCTTCCTCACGAACTTGTCAAGTCGTTAGACGAGGAAGGCGACAACAAAGTCACAGAGCTTCAATGGGCAAGAATGGTGGAAGACCTTGCCAAGAAAGGGAGGCTCAGAAATTGTATTGCAATCTGTGATGTTTCAGGTAGTATGGATGGTATTCCAATGGAAGTGTCTGTGTCATTGGGGCTGTTAGTTTCTGAACTCAGTGAGGATCCATGGAAGGGCAAGGTGATCACATTTAGTGCAGATCCACAGCTACACTTGATTGAAGGAGATTCTTTAAAAGCAAAGACAGAATCTATGAGGCGAATGGATTGGCATATGAACACTGACTTTCAAAAAGTTTTTGACCAGATCTTACAAGTGGCTGTAGAGGGAAACCTGAGTGAAGATCAAATGATCAAGAGGGTGTTTGTTTTTAGTGACATGGAATTCGATGATGCATCTAGGAACTCTGGTTCCAAATCTGACGTAGAGGGACAGGAAGTTGAGAGGAGCTGGGAAACAGATTATGAAGCAATAGTGAGGAAGTTTAAAGCGAAAGGTTACAATAAAGTTCCAGAGATTGTGTTTTGGAATCTGAGGCATTCGTCGTCAACTCCGGTCATTGCTAAGCAGAGTGGAGTTGCACTTGTTAGTGGGTTTTCAAAGAATCTCTTGACCTTGTTCTTGGAGGAAGGGGGGATTGTGAATCCTGAAGACGTGATGAAATTAGCCATCTCTGGTAATGAATATACGAAACTTGTTATTTATGATTAATAGGATAGAAACACAGATGAATTTATTAGTATGTCTTTGAACAGCTATGTTTCTGACAGAAGTCTTAATATAATTTCGAAGGGAGCTATTACACAATCTCAATTTGGTTTTATCTATGCTGTGCTTGTCCCTTTTCCCTGCCACTAGAATTTACTATTCTCTTTGGCGATCAAGTTTTCAGACTTCAGATGAAATACACAATTTTTTATCAACATTAGATCTATTGGATAGGGCTATATGTGATAAAGCTATGCGAAGATCGTTGTGAATTCTCTCATACTTCCAGGTATTTTCTCATAACTTACTATTATTATCGTTATCTTTTTGGTGAAAAATTAAGTGTGTTGGGACAGTTTGCTTATGAGAGAGCTGAATTACTTGAAGTGAGTTAAATTAGTTGAGCAAGAGGACTCCTCTCCACTGCACTGATCTTCATGTGGAAGTTTTTAATCATTTTATTCAGCCACACAACTTCATTTTTCAGAATAAGATGAAAAGATCAGATGACTTTCATTTGCTTTAAAGTAGGTAAGCTTTATAAGAAGTACAAACTTGAATAATAGTCAAGAAGCAGGGTAAGTAGGTATATTTTTGGAACTCCATCGCCAAATGGAACCTCCATTCCCTGCTTTTTACATAAAAGAAAGATCAGCACTAGAAGACTGCTAGAGCTTTTAGTAAAACCATAATCTCTCCCCAAAGCATAGAATATTGAGTTGCCAAAAGCTCTTATTTACGGTAATTAACTTAATTAGACTGCTTCAACATACAACTCAGTTGGATGTTGGTGGCTTGTAGGGAGGCTTGTATGGATATGGTGGCGGGCTGTATACGGGTGGTGGTCTCACTACTCTCGGCGGAAGAGATGGTCTGTCAATTGGCATTGGTGGTTTATGAACATGAACCGGTGGTTTGTATATCGGAGCCACCGGAGGCTTTGGTGGTTTGTAAATGGGAGTCGCCGGAGGCTTTGGTGGTTTGTAATTGGGAGCTACCGGAGGCTTGGGTGGTTTGTAAATTGGAGCCACAGGAGGCTTGGGTGGTTTGTAAATTGGAGCCACAGGAGGCTTGGGTGGTTTGTAAATTGGAGTCACCGGTGGTTTGGGTGGTTTGTAAATCGGAATTGATGGTGGGTGTTGAGGTTTAGGCTTGCCGGCATAATCTCCGACGGCTGGTTTGGTGAGAACCACCGTGAGTAGCCCAAGAACCAGAGCTAACAGGTACGAGGAAGACATCTTTGTGATGAAGAGCTTGAAGAGAATGGCGCCTATTTATAGAGACAAATATAAGGTAAAATATTCAAATATATATATATATTATTTAAAAGAAAACTTTTTAAAGGCTACCTAACATCTTTTCTTTTAAGTGTGTGCATATAATATATATACGTTAATAATTGATTTTGCTATACTTGAAAATTACATTTTCATCTTTAGAAGGGGTTTGTTTTTAACTATTACCATAGTTCTTTTTTTTTTTAATCGATACAAATGAAACGATTATTATTAAAAACTACGAACATGAATGACTTTTTAAGTGTCAAAAACAATTTTTTTTTTTCACTTAAAATAACTTTTTTAAATACTTAGAAAGTTATTCCAAACGTCTTTACATTCTCACGTGTCTTTTTAGGGATTCTAGAGTAGTTATTATATGGAAGAATATAGGTGAATGTATTGTATTATCATAATTTTAAATTAATATAGTTTTGTGATTTTTGTTTATTTAAGACTACAGTTCATTCTATATCTAAAAGCTTGCTATAACAATTACTCTCATAAAAATCTCAATTGTAAATTGTAATTGGTTTTTTTTGGAAACTTTGTAAAAACAAGCCCAAATTTTTTAATTACTGAACCTTTAAACTTGCATGGGTGTAAAGGTCCTTTCATTACTCTTTTTAAAAAAAAATTGGAAAAAACTTGGCTGCATACTTATGTATAGGGAAAATGTTACAACTAAGAGAGATAAATTTTTTTTCTCATTTTCTTCATTCCTCTTTCTTAGTCGTTAAGATTTTAATGGGTCATGTAGGGAGATCTCTACACATTGGTATGCAACTAAGTTTTGTTCAAAAGTTTCCCCAATAAAAGAGAAAAAAGAAAAAAAAAAAAGTTTTCATCTTTTTGTTCCACTTTTCTACGTGGGAAGAGTTCGGTAGAAAACCAATTTGATTAATTTATAATTGCAATTTTTTTTATAAATGATTATTATTTATTAACTCGTACTTAAATTTTGAGAAGAGTGTCAATTTGAACCTAACTTAACTGGTTAAAGTATAAATTATCGATCAAAAGATAAAATATTCAAATTTCTACATTTTTATGTGTTAAACTAAAAAAAACAACCCTAAAAGAGTAAAATGTAAATCAAATTACAAGTTTACTTGTTGAACTTTCAGGTTTGTTTGTCATAGGTTCCTAAATTTTCAATTTTGTTTTTAATAGTTTTATGAATGTTAAAAGTGTATAATAAATCTTTTGAACTTTTGATTTTTCCATTAAATAGGTTCTGGATATATTTAACAAATTTTTAACATATTTGACATTTTTTTAAAAAAAACTAATGAACTTATAAGACATAAAATTTAATTTATTGAATTTTGTATATAATAGACTCTAAACTTTAAATTTTGTATCTAACATGTGTGTGATTTTCTTTTTAAATGTTGAATATAGGTCAAAGACCTACTAAGATACAAAATTGAAAGCATAGAAACTTATGGTCCATTTGGTAACGTTCTCGTTTCTTGTTCCTTGTTTCTAATTTTATTAAGAAATCTAAGCATTTAATAACATGTATGTTTCTTGTTTCTCATTTTTTAGAAACACTCCCAAAATTTGTATAAAACTTTTAGGAACAACTAAAACTAGTTTCTCCTTTTTTGTTCTTGTTTCCAATTTTTTCCAAACATAAATAAGAATATAAGTTTATTATTATTGAATGTATAGGTCTTAGGGTCATGAAATTTTATTTTTCTTTATTAAAAATGAAGAAACGAAAACAAGAAACGAGAACGTTACCAAACGGGCCCTTATTAGAAAATTTTTTAAAGTGTAAAGACTTATCGAATAGACACAAGCTTAAAAATATAAAGAGTAATTTTATAATGGAAGTAAAAGAAAAATCTAAATTATAATTTAAAATAGGTTAAAAAAAGCAGTAGGTAATATATATAGTAATTAAATGAAGTAGAGCTTTGTCGGCAAAGTATGGAACTAAGATTTGAAATCTTTCAGTTTTGCTTGTGGCATTAAAAGTAGTAAGAACAAAGAAAAGTCAGAAAATGTTGACAATTGAGCCAATGGATTCAATTTTCAAACTTTGCTTCATTTTTTTTTTTTCTCAGTTTATGTTTCAATCTGCAAAGTCTCAAATAAAATTATTTGGGCCTCATTGAACCTAGTTTGCAACCTTGAATCTTCGTTATTGAACCGCATTTGGTAACGTTTCTATTTATCATTTTTTTTTCTTTCAAGAAAAAAAATATATAATATTGCCTTTGGTTGGAAACACTACAAGAATTTTTGTCTATCCTGACACGTGAAAAATCATTGGTAGTACCAGGTTTTAACAATGGTAAAGGAAAACCATTCGAGATTTGAACAATGCCGACGATTTTGAAAAGTGTCACTAGAAATTTTTAGAAAACTCTAATTTCCTCTTTTTTCTCTTTTCCCTCCTTCCTACAATCTTTTCCTCATCTTGTCACTCTATCTTTTTTCTTCATCCTCACTACTCGGTTTTCTTCCTTCTCGTCCTCCTTCCTCGTAGCTATTCACCTTACTCTATTTGGTTATTTTTTTTAAATTTAATTTTCTAACTTTTTAAAATTTATCTAACATTTATTTACTTTAATTTGTAGATGTTGGTTGAGATTGTTTAATTTTCTCAATGTGGGGATTATTAAATTTGGTTGATTTAGGTTGAGATTAATTTAATTTGTTACTTTTTGTTGAGATGATTTAATTATAATTTATTGATTTAGATTGAGATTAATGATTTAATTTGTGGTTGTCAAATATATGTTAAGGGTAATGTACTTAGAGAGCACTTAGGTACTTTTAAGTACACAATTTGAGAACTTGGGTATCCATGGGACTATGTACTTAGGTAGTATTTTGATTGTTTTGAGTCCTATTTAATTAGGTCACTTTTAATGCAATTGGTATGACTTAGGTGATTATTTTATTCATTTTGAGGATGTTTTCTACATTGTTTGAACATGAAATTACACTTTGAGTACTTTTAGGTCAATTAGGTACATTCTAAAGTCACTTGGGAGTGTTTTGAATGTTGGAGGTAGCGAAAATTGTTTATCCCTAATGTACGAGTCTAAGTTTTAATATAGAAGAAGTGCATACCATCATCTGGATTGAGTTTTTAGCTTACTTGAGTATAACCACCCCATTTTATTTAGATAATCAAATTTATAAGGAAGAATCAATACATAAAAATAACAAATAAAGCTAATGAGGAAAAATCTAAGGAAGGAAGGTCATATGACAAAATTGATTTCACCAACTAAATTTATGAACGGTTAAAAATCACTTTTGGTCCACGAACTTTCATCAAATTAACAATTTAGTCTCAAATTTTAGTTTGTAACAATTTAGTCTCTATACGTACTCAAAAAAAAAAAAAAAAAAAATATAGTACTTTCAACTCTCAAATGCCTCCCCTGAGTGTTAGTTATTTCTCTTTACGAATTAAGAAATCAATATTCATATCTAGTTTCAATAATATGTAAAGAGATAATTAATAAACAAATCTTTCAACGACCCAAGAAGGGAGATTGAAATGTAAAAACATGATTGTAGGAATTGATATGGATCAACTGAAACTGACATTTCAAAAGATATTCAACTAATTGCACTGGAAACATCTAATAATTTGTCGGGAAAGAGTTGTCCATTGATTTAAAAACAAAATTCCACTTGGACAATTTTTTAAGCCTAGTCAACAATCATGTGAGCAACTAAAAAACCCAATCATCTTTCCGTTTGCATTTAACACTTATGTTAGTGATGAAGGACCTTTTAAACATATTCTTAAAAATTTGGAAACTAAAATGGTACATTTTGAAAACTCAAGGACCAAATGTACCTAATCCTAAAATCTAGGAGACTAAAAAGGTAAATTTCCCAAAACAGAATGAAAGGGTAAATTTATAAGAAAAATAAGCCACAAAAATCTAGAAAAGCTAAAGATAGAAAATTTAGGCCGTTTGATAACCAATTCGTTTTTTAAAATTAAAGACACACTTACTTCTACTTCTCAGTTTCTTTGTTTGTTTCAAAAACCAAGTCCAATTTTGGAAAAAAAAAAATAGTTTTCAAAAACTGTTTTTTGTTTTTATAATTTGACTAGGAATTCAAATGGATCCTTAACAAGGATGAAAGTCATGGTAAGAAATTTAGGAAAAAATGAGCATAATTTTCAAAAACCAAATGGTTATTAAACAGTTTTTTTTTTATAAAAAAAATATCAAACAGGGGCTTAATACCTCCCAAATGTTGTTGAATAAAAAAAAAAAAAAAACTTATAGCCACTTCGAGTTGTGATTGATTTTGAGAGTGTATGATTACAAAAAAAAAATCTTAATCAACCAAAGTGAATATTAATTGACATATATCTTCGACTTGTTAGAATTTCGAATCTCCACACTCCAAGATATTGATGAACTAACAAAAATATTGATGAAGTAAAAAAAAATCTTAACTTTTTTTTGTGTTTAATAGAAGTGATTGGGAGTGAATCTATTCAAATCAGTTTTGTAAAACACGCTTTTAAAAATAGATTCTCACACGATCTAATGCCTCTTAACAACAAATTTTCGATTTTCAATTTTATCTTTCAAGAAATTATTATTGATATTTTATACTTAGTATTTTTCTCACCCAACCTAATTTTATCTCACCTCGTTTGATAATCATTTGCAAACCGTTTGATAATCATTTGACCACGTTTGATAACCATTTGGTTTTTGAAAATTAGGCTGGTTTTCTTTAAATTTTCTCTCCATAGTTTTCATTTTTGTTAAAGACATACTTGAATTCCTAACATAATTCTAAAAACAAAAACAAGTTTTTGAAAACTACATTTTTTTAGTTTTAAAAAATTGGCTTGGTTTTTTAAAACATGAGAAGAAGATAGGTGAAAAGCCAAAGAAACTTAGAGTTGGAAGTGATGTTTATAAGCTTAAGAACCAAAAACCAAAAACAAGGTCTTGGTTTTTGAAAATTAAGCTTAAAAACAATACTCCCACACATAAATTTTTTATTTTGTTATCTACATCCTTCTTTTGTTTTAAAAAACCAAGCCAAACTTTGAAAGCTAAAAAAAGTAGTTTCCAAAAACTTGTTTTTTTTTTTTTTTTTGGAATTTGGCTAGGAATTAAATGTGTCATTGACAAAGATGCAAACCATGATATGAAAATTGGGGAAAAACAAACATAATTTTCAAAAACAAAAAACCAACAACCGGGACCTTGATTTTTGGTTTTTGGTTTTTGGTTTTTGAAAATTAGGCTTGTTTTATCTTAATTTTTTTTATTATGGGTTTCATTTTTGTTAAAATACAGTTCTCTCAATTTTCTTACTATGGGTTTCATTTTTGTTAAAACACATTTCTCTCAATTTTCTTACCATGGGTTTCATTTTTGTTAAAAACACATTTGAATTCCTAACCAACAAAGACAAGCCTAATTTTCAAAAACCAAAAACAAAAAACCAAATGGGACCTTAATTTTTCAAATTGATTAGATGAATGCAACCATTTTTAAAATTAATTAATACGAGATATTTGTTTTTGAAAAAAGTATACTTATTCCTCTAATACTTAACAAATAATTTTTTTTTGACAACATGTAGGCGTGGGGGGATTCGAACCACAGACCTTCGGTCATTAGGACACGCCTTATGCTAGTTGAGTTATGCTCATGTTGGCTACTTAACAAATGTTTTAGAGCAAACAAAAAATAAATTTAAATGGAAAGCCGGTAACATTTTAAGCAATTATTTAAAAATTATAAATGATAAAAAAACAATTATGCAAATTATGGTCGGTCTAATTTAATCATTAAAGTTAATTCACAACAATATAATTTAATATTCATTTACCAAATACTATAGTCTGTTTTTATTAAGTTGAAAGTTGAAATTTACCAAACACGAATTTAATTCATACTACAACTGATTTTTCTAAAAGCACAATTGTCAACAATTATTTTTAAAGGAAAGAAAAAAAGAAATACACTTTTGGTCGTCAAGGTTTGAAGTTGATGTCTATTTCATCTCCAAGGTTTCAACTCTTTACCAAGTAAAGACATCAACCTCGAGCCTCATACTAAAGTATATCTTTTAAAACCTGGAGGATCAAATAGATATCACCCGGTTATATACTTGTATTATTATTACTATTATTATTATTATTATGGGTTTTTTTTTAGTACATCATTTGGGTGGGTGATTCAAACCTCTGACCTCTTGCTCGAGGGTACATGCTAATTACCGCTAAGCTATGCTCACTTTGGCTATTTTTTATAGGGCTTGTGACTCATGGTTTACTGGAATAAATACTGAAATCCTTCCGTTACACTTAACAAGCTAGTTGCAGATTGGATGTGATAGATTTTGATTATAATTTTAAAAATAAACTCCTTTTATTTTACTTAAATTACAAGTTTAGTCTTTGAAATTTAGAGTAGTCATGTTTTAATAGATCTCTAAATTTAATAGGTTATTAAAATTTCAATTCCATTTTAAATAGGTATCTAAGCATTCAATTTTGTATTTAATAGGTCCCTAAAAACAAATTGTATTTAATAGGTCCCTAAAAACAAATTGTTTTAATAGTCGCAATTTATTTATTTTTTTTATCACTAGAGTTTATATATATATATATATATATACCAAAAAAGAAAATTGAAGTAAAAATAAAAATTTCTTATATCAATACTTGATTTTTTTTGTTTCCTTAAATATAAAATAATTGAGAATTATTGGAGAGCTCAATTATTGCTGGACGCCGCATCCAAAATATTATTTAGAATTATGGAAAGATCAGATTGAAGAAAAAGCCAACATTTCAATTTTCTTGGAAAACAAATGGGAATTTTATAAAATTACAAGTATAGTAAATGAAACCAAAATTGTATATCAACTCAGCTTATTTCCTTTGTCGGCAGAGAAACAAATAATCGACAATCTTTGGATAATGAAATTAAATTCGTAATGGGTCTATGCCATTAAGACTTACAATAGACAAAAGATGTCTCAATTCAACCAAGAAATTGACATATCCATGTATCATACATTTGAATTTTCAAACTTTGGTCTTACCTATGTTCTTTTCTTCTTGTCACTTTAATCTAACCTACTTCGTGGACAAGTTTGAAAATGTAATGGATGTCTCCAAATCGATTAGTACTACATAAAAAAATTATAAATATTAATAAAAAATTATACTAGTTTTGTCAACTTGAATATATTTAATTTAATTGGTTAACATTAATATTTTCGATCAAAACAGGAGAGGAGCTCTCATCCATATCGATTGAAAACAAATCTACACTTAAAAATGAAAGCTTAGAGCAAGCTTAAGGAGAACATCTTAAACAATGGAAGATGTGAAAAGGATTATATTTATTATTAGATTCAAAACAGCAAAGCAAAAGTTTTTATGGGGTAGGGTACTTGATTTTTTGACTTTTCAATAGAAAAAGCAAAAAATCACTTTTAAATCAGAGTTGTCACAGCCACATTTTCGGACTTTCAACTTGAGCAATTAAACTCCTCAAATTTATGAAACTTTTATAATTGAACTCCATCATTATAACTCTTCTAGTTGCAACGACTTTTTTTTTTTTTAGAATATGTGGGGTGGGAGTTCGAACCACAGACCTTGTAATTATTAGTACAACTTTATGCCAATTGAGGTTTGCTCTTGTTGGCTTCTAGTTGCAACGACTTACAAGATGTGGAAATTATTTATGTATTAAAATGATTATAACAATTACCCTCAAAATTCTAAATCTTAAACCACACATATAATTAAACTAAATCTTTGCCATGATTTTATAGTTTTAGGGGAGTCATTGATCAAAATAAAAATTCTCAATTAAACTCAAGTGCATACAAAGTTATAATAGTATATGATATATTTTACAAATATTCTTGTAACTTTCAAAAGCGTAATTAATCAATTGAAAAGCTCAATTAAAACTAAATTAACAGGCTATCAAAATCATAACTTAACTGACATAAAATGTGTGTTTAGGATCAAGCATTGGTTCAGATCTCTCATCTACTCTAAATATGGTTGAACTAAAAAAAACTCAAACCACTAATAAAAAGAGTTATAACACTGGGTTTAATTGCAACAATTTTATAATTTTAAGAAAACAATCATTAGTTGGAAGTATGATTATAGTATTTCAATAATTTGCAATTCTTTTACTTTCAATTTTTGGGGAGAAGTGGAAAATAATAGATTAAAAACAATTTTAGTCTCTAAACTTTCATTAAAGTAGTAATAATTTTGTCCTTCAACTTTGGTTTGTAACAATATACTTCTTGTACTTTCATTTTTGTAACAATTTAATCATTGAATTTTAATATGTTACAATTCATTTGTAGTTTCAAACTTTTGACAATTTAATTAATTCATATAATAAAAAATTCTATCAAAGCTTTTTTTTTTTTTAAGAATTAAAAACGATTCATTAACCAGCAAAGTTCGCTACACCAACTACATCGGGAATACACGTTGAAAATCAAAAGGGGAAAGACATTTCCCTCCAAAACACTTCATCTTCTTCACAGAGGAGAAGAGAGTAACCCAAAAAACCAAAACTACCATTAGAAGCAGCCACGCGGGTTAAGTCGTGCGTCGTTTTGTTACTCTTCCTCGAGCACTTGGAGATGGAAGAAACGCCCAGCAGATTCGACAGTGCCTGGATCTCTTTGACTATATAGCAGAGCTCCGATTGATCATCAAGCTCACGATTGACAGCTCCCACGACCTCGACGGAATCTGATTCAATAACCAGAGGTAGCTTGCATCTTCTTCCTTCGAAAAAATCGAATTTTATGTAGGCTTTCAGCCCCTCGACAATTGCTTGCGCTTCCAGACATTTAATAGGCCATTTTCTCTAAAAATTTTTGCAGCCCGCCCTTATAAGAGACTTGTTGGAGTCACGAATGGTCCACGCAATCCTGCCGTTGTCGTCCTCCTCAAACCAAGCTGTGTCAATGTTCATCTATCAAAATTTTCAATATTTAATGATTTAGACTTTATAACTTATAAATAATTAGTTTATTGGTTTACTTATGTAAGAATTCTCCTTAAATCTTAACAATGGTTTTCATAACAATAATTAAATCATTATAATTTTAAAATATAAGAACTAATAGTAGTATAAAAATTAAATCTTAGTTAATTTTTTTTTTTTTGGAAATAATTAGTTTGAAGAATTAATAGTGAAAACGTCATGCATGACTGAAGTGGACTGTGATGGAGGACAGTGAAGTGACGAAATTATGCCAAAATATAATAAAAGTGGTCAATTTTAGATTGGACTTTTTTTTTTTTTTTTTTTTTCTTCTTCTTTTTAACTATTAATGAAAAGTGGTCAATTTTAGATTGGACTCTTATATCATTAAATAAAATATATGTGATGTGATAGGAACAAGTGGCAGAAAATTATAGAAAAATAATATCTTGATCCATTCTCAGCGTCCGTGGAATATTCCAGATTAATCATATTATTTGGAGAGGAAAAGAGTTTCTAATTTAATTAATTAAAATGTTAATAATAATCTTCTTTTAAAATTGTAGGTTTGAGTATTTAATTACCTCTAATTAAGTATATATATTGTAATTTTCATGATGATAAACCTTTTTTCACTACAACAAATTTGACTTTTAATGTCGGTCAATGCCCGACATTAAAAGTCTTTAATGTCGGTCAGTGACCGACATTAAAAACACCGACATTAAAAGTTTTAATGTCGGTCACTTTTAATGTCGGGCAATGCCCGACATTAAAAGCCTCTTTTAATGTCGGTCGCTTTTAATGTCGGGCATTGACCGACATTAAAAGCTCTGTCCGACATTAAAAGTACCCTTTTAATGTCAGTCATTGCCCGACATTAAAATGACCCTTTTAATGTCGACCAACCACTCATTGTCCGACATTAAAAGTTACTTTTAATGTCGGTCAGTTTTTTATGTCGGTCATTGCCCGACATTAAAAGTTGTGACATTAAAAGTGTCTGATATTAAATGTGCGACATTAAAAGTGTCCGACATTAAAAGTGTCAGTAGTAAATAAAAAAAATTGTTGGTTGCACACGTGGCTAACCAACAATATTTCTCCATTTATCAACCTATGCACAAAATAAAGTCCCAAAATTATTTTTACACAACTAACTCAACGAACATATACTTGATTAATAAAATATAATAGTGTATATAATACATAAAACTTTCCATCCATCCAATTTACAAAGAAAAGTTAAACTTTCTAAACAAAATAAGTACATAACTCTAAAATATTTCAGCCTCAAAGCCAACGTTGAGAAGGCAACAACGACTTCGCCATAGAGGACACTGTCTTGGAAGATGATGGCAATTTGATATTATTCGACGTCGTTGAGTTTCTTTCTCTTCGACTGCCTTTGAAGATGATAACTTCAAGCATTCTATTGTTGGTTATCCTATGAAAGAACTATGTTCGCCAACCTATCCTTGAAAATGAAAACAAAAGCAAAATAACAAAATAAAAAAACAAAAAATGACGTTATCAAACAAAAAATGACTTTAGTAACATCTTTATTAGCTTCTTTCAAACAATCAAACACGGATGCACCTCCAGATCCTCACATAAATATTTCAATCTTACATGTGAGCTATTTCCAAAATGAAACCCAACTTATCAAAGAAAAACCCAACTTATCTTATTACTTTGCCAATAAACATATGATGACAAAATTATTCACGAATAAGACAACACAGGTAACAAGAGTCTTTTCCCATGTTTCTTCCTCTTCTTATAATTGATTTTGTCTATGGTCCCAAATGCAGTGTAAGAAGCTTTAACACAAAAGAAAAAAAGTAAGTCTTTCCTCTGCATGTCTTTGTCATATTATCAATAAAAAAGTTGTTTCTTCTTAAAAAAAACAATTCCAAGTGCACATTTTCAGTCGTTCGACATTATATGTCCAACGCATTTTTTTCTGTCCGACATAAATAGGGTAATTTGTGCTAGTGTCCAAAATGTGCAAGTAATTGAGACTCATAATAAACAAAAAGATTTGCAGGTTCAAAAAACCACTCAAATTTGCACATACTAAACACATACTAAACCAAAAAAAAAAAAAAAAAAAAAAAAAAAAAAAAAAAAAAAAAAAACATCAGTATTTTGATTACAATACTCACAAACATCAATGATTACCTAAGTGGTATAACTTGAGAATTCTTTACAGTAAGAACACAACTTCAGTGTAAAACGCAATAAATCAGAGATGTTAACATATATATAGAACCATTTAAGAACATGATAAGAACATCCAACTAATACTAATTGAACTAACCTTGATACTTATCAACCAATCATTTAAGGATTCCAACTGCAATGGAGTTAACTTACTGCAGGTACATAAAGAAAAGAATTTAACAGGAAAGGAAAAGCAATCTTTGTAAATCACATTGTTAGCATATAATATAATTTACTAGACTCACAAGACAAAAATTTTGTTGAACGGGGCTTTAGTAAGATCTCAGAACAGAAGAGTTAAAGGAGAGAAAGAAATTGGAGGATAATCTAAATCTTATTTCAAACCTGATCCTTGGAAGACGGGTTGTTGAGTAAAAACGTATATCCCTGTACAAAAGAAACAAGAAATAGCAAAGTTATCACATCACAATTGATCAAAACTATCTTAATCATTTTATAACCCATCAGTAAATTTATGTGCATGACATGGATTAAGACCAAAAAAGAACTCTTACCTTTAAACACGATTACATACCAAAATGTAAGGTGATAATCCATCATAGAAGCGAGAGCAACGAGAAAAACCTAAACGAATTGCAACTAGGTCAATGGATACTGAGCATAGATATTAACAGGGACAACCTACAACAGAATATAACCGAAATGAAACTATAGTAACAACATCAAACTCTCTAACTACAGTAGAGTAACACATGGTTAACTCCACAACATTAAAGATTTGCCAATCCATGATGAAGAGAGTAAATACCTTTACAAACAACAACATATCGACAATAAAAGCCTTTGGCGTTTCTCTTCTCACCATCTGCCGTGAGAAGGGAATGCAATAGATAATACCAATTAGCTGCTCATCTTTCAAGAACTAATACTCATATTTTCTAAACATCAGTAGATGTAAAATCTAACTAATCGAAATATAACATTTGACGCTATTTACCCTAAAAGTAAAAAATAAACGACTAATGTTGAAGGCAGAAGATGCCTTAAACATGTAGAAAATAATAATAGCATCTTGCCCTAACAAACAAACTTATAAAAAAAGAATAATAGCATCTTTCAAGTAGGCAAGAATAATAGCATCTTGCCCTAACAAACAAACTTATAAAAAAAGAATAATGAGTGAACCAACATATTCTTCCTCCCTATGTCCTCTAATGAAAAGATTCACCGATAAAACTAGCTATTGCAGGGGACAAACCTATCAAGTAGTATGTGAAAAGGATTAAAAATAATTACATAATGATCTCCAACTACTACTACATCCCTTAAATAATACTCCCATCAAGGGGCCTACTTTACTTGGTTTTTACCATCTGGAAACATCCAACCATTAAAGGAGTCATTCATGTAAAGATTCATTCTAAAAACAACCATGTACCAACTACAAAAGCGTCCAAAAACATATAGATTTAAGATCCAGCAACAACCAATGCCCATTAGAAGCAATTTCTAATCCTATGTGAACAAATTAAGCAAATAGGAACCTGGTAGACATAATGATATAGAAGAGAAACAGTGAACAAATTAAGCAAATAGGAACCTGTTTGACTTACACAGAAGCCCATTACCAAGAGAACAATGATTGTGAGAATAAGGAGACAGACTAAAACATTGAAACAAGATACTTAAAAGGGCTACTCACTTCCCCTTTTTGTCAGTATCAATGATAATCCTGTTCTTTGAAAGTTGTTCTTGAATCAAAACTACCTGACATGGATGGGGGAGTTTTACAGTGTTAGCTATGTGCAATTTTAAAAAATAAATATAAAACAAAACTGGAATGATGAATATTACTTTATGAAGTGAAAAATGATCAAATCAAAAGAATTTTGACTACACAATCAACAAATGACAGTTTTCTGTTCTTCCAAGTTTCTTTTGGAGATTATATTTACAACAATTCCTCACTTTCATACATTTTGTGCCATCTAATTTTAGAAACTATCTATAAATATTAAAAAACAAATATCAAAATTTTGAAAGCAATGATATCTCATTCTCATATCAGCAGTATCTAGACCGATAGTGCTATCTAATTTTTGACAAACCCCAAAAGACAAAGTTTGACCCTGTAACTTTAGGAGTTAGAAAACTCATAAATGATATTCATGATCATCGTAACAAATTTGAAAATTAACCTCAATGAAATCTAGTTTACTACTTTTTTCCACAGTACAAAAATAGTTAAAGCATTACCTTCTTGGTGCCCTTGATTATAAAATAGCCTCCAGGATCAAGCGGACACTCGCCTAAAAAGACAGAATATTTATGACTATTCCTCCCATCAAAGATACTGGGAGAAAATAAGCAACATATAATAGTTTAATTCTGAAATTTTTTTGCCACAAACCAAGTCTTGCAAGTTCGGCCTCATCTTTTCCATGTAAAACAATGGAATACCTCATTCTCAATCCAAACAAACCATTTCTCATTCTTGACTTTCTTTCGAAAATATGTTCAAATATCATACGGACTGAAAAAAACGATAAAGGTCTTTAGTTTTTCTCATTCTTGACTGAAAAAACAGCTTGAAACATGCTTCCAATGCACAAACGGCCAAAAAAAAATTAACTCTACATTTTATAAAATTAAAAAGAACAAAAAAATTTTACCACTCAAATCTTAGAAATCAAACAGATCGGACTAAACCGTGTCGGATTTTCTACCCACGACCTCAGATCTACGCACAAACGACCAAGACCACCACTAATTTGTACCGATGAACAAAGACGAGAAGAGAAATGTCGCCGTCAGATCTGGAACCACGACCACCACGAAAGCCCACCTGCCGGAGATGAGAAGAGAAATGACGTTGTCGCCGTCGGTGAGATGAAATGCCGCTGTCGCCGTTGGTGAGAAGAAATGTTGCCGTCAGTAAGAAGAAATGCTGTCGTCTCCGTCAGTGAGAAGAGAAAACTGATCTGTAGCAGTGGAGTCGCCGTCGGTGAGACCCAATCGCCGTCGATGAGAGGCAGTTGCCGTCGATGGTTGAAGGGAAAGAGGCGTCGTTCGAAGGTTGAAGGGAAAGAAAGCACGAGGGTTTCAATGTTGGGAGAGGAGATGTCTGTCAGGGAGAGAGAAAACTTTACTCTTTCACCGTTTTTTCTTTTTACCATTTAAAAAAATAATAATAATATCCTCTTTAATGTCGGGCAATGCCCGACATTAAAGGTCCAAAAATTTCAAGATGGCGCGTCCGACATTAAAAGACCCGCGTGTTTTTTTGTCCGACATTAAAAGCTCCGCGTCCATTTTTTTGTCCGACATTAAAGCTATAATTTGTTGTAGTGTTTTTTTTTGAACAACATGATGATAAACCTTTTAGATATGTATTTTCAACAAAATGTTTATCAAGTCTAGTATCAAACTTAAGATTAAGTAATTTAAGAATTTTGCCTGTTTTATCAAGTATTTAGAAATTTTAATTTTAAGCTAGACTATTTGAAGTTCTTTATAATGTAATAATTATTTCCAAAGAACAATAAACAATAATTAAATATCTTATACTTCATTATTAAATGTATTTTACTAAAATATTCCATATCATATCAAATTGCTATTTAAGAAACAGTAAATAATTTGAAGAATATTACTTTATCTATTGTGATATTACATTTCATAAAATTATAATTAGAAGAAACTTCAACTATTTTTTAGAAGAAATGAAGAAAAAATTTAAAAGGAATATTTGAACAAAAACTAATCATCTCTCTCCATGACGAAATAAGTACACAATTAAATACATTCAATAACACTGTAGAATTGGTGAAAACAATGGATGAACTAAAAGAAAAGTTGAAAATCACATTTGGAATCAATTTAACTTCAAAATATAAGAGTTTAGTTATGGTCATTTGAACTTTTAAATTGTTCCAAAAGTATCCTCGAAGAGGTGTTTGTTGATGCCAAAATTTGGCCAAGCAATCCACCTGCCCTTCACGTGACACCAACAATGAATTTGTAGAAGTTGGGGAAGACGTGACCTGCAAGACCAGCAAGAATCGCTGGACACCGGTGTGGTATAGGCCACACCACCTCCGATGCCTAAGTCAGGAAACTGAGCAGCTAGAGAATAGAGAAAGAAGTCAAGAATCGAGTTTTTTTTGGCCCCCTTCTTCGATGACGAAGAGAGGTATAAATACCTGCTCGGACTCCTAGGGTTTGGAGGCGTTCGGGGACGAAGCAGGCTGGACCGAGGTAGCTGAAAGCGATAGGGGCCGAGCGGAGGCAAACGGACTCGGCCCGCGCAAACGGGCCGAGTGGTCGGCCTCGGCCTTGGGCCGAGGCCGACCATAATGCTCGGCCTCGGCCCAAGGCCGAGGCCGACCGTACGGGTCGGGCCACGTTGGCCCGGCCCGTCGGTATGGTTTCCCTCTGGGTCCCTTTCCTGGTCCTATCTCCTCTCGGTTGTCCTGTCAGCTCCTCGTACGCTGTGGTGGTCTAAAATTACCTATAACATTAAGCCCCCACTCTTGAATTGGGATTCAGGTGCGGCTTAACGTTATCGGGTGAGCTCCTTAAGCCCGATTTAAGAGTAATAACTCTTGCCTTGGATTGGCTTATGTGTAGCTTTTGTTGTCATCCTGCAAAATAGGATAGAAGTAGACGCTCCCTGACCAGGGGTTAGATGAAATGGAAATGAAAAAGGTGAGGGATTGCAAAAATGGTACTGGTCGGCCTCGGCCTCGGGAAGAGGCCGAGCATTTTTCTAATTTTGCTTATCCATACAGCGAGACCCCCGTACTGGGTCGTTCGGAGCGCTTCATTCCAGATCCAGGGCTTATCCATAAATAGTAACAGGAAAAACACAGAAGCCTTCACAATCCTGCATTGAAAAGTTAATTTCTACAAAAGAAAAAATGAGAGAGGAGGTTAGGATCGGCCTTGGCCTCTGGCCTCTGGCCTCTGTCAGCTCAACACTTAGTCCCCTGCATTCATATATCAGTCCTTACTGGAAAGTAATGAGAGAGTTGCACGATGATTACAACAAAGGAATGGAAGGGCATTTATTACTTCAAGTGTTACATTTTTTCGAGCAAGAATGACTAATTTCATACCTGGCCTTTTGAAGGTGGATGGTCGGCCTCGGCCTTGGCATGAGGCTGACCAGCTTCTCTGTACTGTTTGTTTGCTCGACAGCTAGGCTTATGTGTAGACTTGCCTGACCCTACCTTAAGCATCTCCTTGCAGCTTTGAGCGCTTCGGCTGTGCTAAACAAGTAAAGTGATTGAGAACTCGAACCAATCATGCTGCTTTGAATGTGCGCCTGAGCATTTCTTATGTATTGTATTCATCCCAGGAGTACGTACACTCTTTTGGGGAAAAAGCTTGGGGAGGTTGAGGGGATGCGTCAACCTCTCTGCAAGAGTTTAGTCTCTTTCCAAGGGAAAGTACGGAAGTTTGGCCTCTGCAAGAGTCACCACATCCTATGGAAAAATGCTTTGCACAAACACGGTATAAAGAACTTTATTAAATTTGCATGTGTCAACATTGTACCATGGAGACAAGTTGTGGTCATGTGTTATACAAAATGAAAATAAGTAATTGCCCCAATAGCTCCACTGATATTCATAATGTTATCCTAACTTGAATAAGTAAGAAAGGAAAATCAGAATTATCGCAACATGACCATGATTATGATGGACTCGGTTTGTCCTTACTCCCAACCCCCCACTCAAAATATGCGTTCAATACCTCGGACATGCATTTTTTGAGTAAGGAGAAACTAACTTCGTACCTGGGCCTCTAGGGGCGGAACTCGACCTTGGCCTCTGGATGGTCGGCCTCGGCCTTGGCATGAGGACGACCAGCTCCTCTGTGTTGTTCGCTTGCTTGTTTTCCATTCCAAGGGTGCGTGCACCCAGTTAGGGAAAACTTGGGGAGGTCGAGGAATTTCCCGAGCCCCCACTCAAAATACGCATTCCAGATTTAATGAGTTGCATTTTTTTTAGTAAGAAAATATAATGTCATACCTGGTCTTTTGAGGACAAAGTTCATTCTTGAAGCTGAGGCAGCCGGCCCTGACCTTGGCATGAGGTTGAGCCTCGCTTCTCCATCACTTGTTTGTTTGCCTCATAGTTGGACTCATGTGCGGATACTTGGTCTGCGAAGTGACTACCGGACTCAGTCGAGCCCCATTCCTTGTCTAATGGTCGGCCTTAGCCTTGGCATGAGGACGAGCACTTTCCCTGCATGGCTTGAGAAGTTTGAGGGAAGCTTGGGGAGGCTTTGGGATTTCCCAGGGCCTCTCTTCAAGCGTCGTGATCATCCCAGGGGTGCGTACACTCTTCTGGGGAAAAGCTTGGGGAGGCCTAGGAATTTCCCAGGGCCTCTCTTCAAGCGTTGTGGTCATCCCAGGGGTGCGTACACTCTTCTGGGGAAAAGCTTGGGGAGGCCTAGGAATTTCCTTGGGCCTCTCTTCAAGCGTCGTGGTCATCCCAGGGGTGCGTACACTCTTCTGGGGAAAAAGCTTGGGGAGGCCTGGGAAGTTCCCGAGCCTCTCTTCAAGCATCGTCGTCATCCCAGGGGTGCGTACACTCTTCTGGGGAAAAAGCTTGGGGAGGCCTGGGTAGTTCCCGAGCCTCTCTTCAAGCATCGTCGTCATCCCAGGGGTGCGTACACTCTTCTGGGGAAAAAGCTTGGGGAGGCCTAGGAATTTCCCAAGCCTCTCTTCAAGCATCGTCGTCATCCCAGGGGTGCGTACACTCTTCTGGGGAAAAAGCTTGGGGAGGCCTGGGAAGTTCCCGAGCCTCTCTTCAAGCATCGTCGTCATCCCAGGGGTGCGTACACTCTTCTGGGGAAAAAGCTTGGGGAGGCCTGGGAAGTTCCCGAGCCTCTCTTCAAGCATCGTCGTCATCCCAGGGGTGCGTACACTCTTCTGGGGAAAAAGCTTGGGGAGGCCTGGGAAGTTCCCGAGCCTCTCTTCAAGCATCGTCGTCATCCCAGGGGTGCGTACACTCTTCTGGGGAAAAAGCTTGGGGAGGCCTAGGAATTTCCCAAGGCCTCTCTTCAAGCGTCGTGGTCATCCCAAGAGTGCGTACACTCTTCTGGGGAAAAATGTATGCTCAAACTGCCTTCTATCATATTTCCACACAATTTTGATGGCATATCAAGCAACAAAGTATTTTAAGGGAAGAAACTGTTGTCAAAAGCTTGAAGCTTGAAAATATAGCCAGGAAAAAATCATTGCAATATAACTAACGACCATGATTATTCCCAGTCCCCCACTCAAAAACATGTATTCAATACGCAAAATATGCATTTTTTGAGTAAGGAAAGACTTACTTCGTGACCGAGCTCTTGAAGGTGGTGTTTGGCCTTAGCCTCTAGGTGGTCGGCCTCGGCCTTGGCATGAGGCCGACCAACTCCTTTGTGTCATCTGCGCACTCAGTCCGTGACTCGACTTATGTGCAGAGCATCTCCCTTTCGGCTTGAACCGCTTCGGCTACGATAACAGGTCAAGTGTTGTGGTCTTCCCAGGGGTGCGTACACTCCTCTGGGGAAAAGCTTTGGGAGGCCTGGGAATCTCCCGAGTCTCTCTGCAAGCGCTGTCAAAACTTTTGAAACGAAATTCAGAGTAATTTATTTCAAATGAATCAATTACATTCCTGAGTAATATGCTATTGAAATGAAAGAAAATCGATCAACGTTTCATTGGAAGGGGATAACTTGACCCCTCAAAGGCTCGGCCTCGGCCATCTCCCGAGGTCGACGTTGCTTGAGCCTTCCTGTCGATGTTCCCGAGCGCCATAAAGTAACATTCCCTCGACATTTTTTGCTCGCCATGCGCTGCTCCACCTTCTTCGGATGATCCTCCTAAAATTGTTTGTATCTCGAATAGCGGGTTGGCACCACCCTTACCTTGATCTGTCGGCAGTGGCCTCTTGCTTTTGTCGTTCCCCACGAACCCCTTGGGGTAACCTTTTCGGATTAGGGCTTCCATCTCGTCCCTCAACTGTATGCATTCCCGAGTTGCATGACCGTGGTCTCCGTGGAACATGCAGTATTTGTTTTTGTTCCTCCTATCGGGATCTGATCTCAACTTTCCTGGGCGTTTCAACAGATTTGTGTCCTGTATTGCGGCCAAGACCTGTTCAAACGAAGCTGTTAGTGGTGTATACCTGTCGAATCTGGCTTTTTGGTTCTGCACAGCCCTGTGGCTCCTTGGCCTCTGGTCGGCCTCGGACTTTTCCCGAGCCTCTGACTTTGTCCTGGCATTATTTCCTGTGTACGTGCCCGACGCTGTCTTTTGCGGCGAACTTCTGCGGGCTTTTTTTTTTTTGCGATTGGGCTTCTGCTCGGCCTCGGCCATTGGCCGAGGAGTGCTCATGTCGGATCTGGTCTACATCTTCTACCCGACATCCTTTTCCTTTGTCTTCTTGATGCTGGTCGGATATAGCAGCTTCCCGATTCTCTCTCTCCTTCTGAAGTCAGGGTCAGCCTTTTCCATACCAAGGTCGAACCCAGTCTGGCTCGGAGCTTTCTGCTCATACCCGAGGCTTCCCTCTGGTTTCTGAACCCGATCCATCGTGCAGACCACCACCGATATGCGATCCGAACTGGCAAGCATTCTTCCCCACAGACGGCGCCAACTGTTGATGCCAAAATTTGGCCAAGCAATCCACCTGCCCTTCACGTGACACCAACAATGAATTTGTAGAAGCTGGGGAAGACGTGACCTGCAAGACCAGCAAGAATCGCTGGACACCGGTGTGGTATAGGCCACACCACCTCCGATGCCTAAGTCAGGAAACTGAGCAGCTAGAGAATAGAGAAAGAAGTCAAGAATCGAGTTTTTTTTGGCCCCCTTCTTCGATGACGAAGAGGGGTATAAATACCTGCTCGGACTCCTAGGGTTTGGAGGCGTTCGGGGACGAAGCAGGCTGGACCGAGGTAGCTGAAAGCGATAGGGGCCGAGCGGAGGCAAACGGACTCGGCCCGCGCAAACGGGCCGAGTGGTGGGCGTCGGGCGTGGGCCGAGGCCGACCATAATGCTCGGCCTCGGCCCAAGGCCGAGGCCGACCGTACGGGTCGGGCCACGTTGGCCCGGCCCGTCGGTATGGTTTCCCTCTGGGTCCCTTTCCTGGTCCTATCTCCTCTCGGTTGTCCTGTCAGCTCCTCGTACGCTGTGGTGGTCTAAAATTACCTATAACAGTGTTCGTTAAAATGATTGATGGAAGAAATTGATGCAGTATAGCTGATTTATAAAAGTTGAAATTAAAGTTACATATCTGACACGATATGACAGTTAATGTGTAAAAATTGATTATGTGAATGATGTTGGATTTCAATATCTTTTTAGTTCAAATGTAAAGTAACATTGATCTTAGTCTTTAGTTGAAATTAAGTGGTAAATTATGTTAGGTATGTTTTTCAAGTTTTACAATTAGCTGTCAAGCCAATTTTTGCCTTTCATTTATATGGAAAAACTCTTCAAAGAGTATTTTTTTTTTAAGAATAATTTCAAAGTTGTTCTAAGATTAAGATGAAAATTTTCAAGTATATATAGAGACGAAATTGAAATCTACATCAAAATTCATTTCATATAATTTAACATAACTATTACTTATTCATAATAATTTAGAAAAGAAAACATCTCACCCATATATATATAATTACAAACTCTATCTTCTCTAATTTCTAGATTAATAATTTAGATAAGTTCAAAGAGTTGTCAACTTGAATATAACTACATATATCTCACACTAGTTAGATTAGAAATTTAAATCTCCACTACACACATTAGAACTGAAAAACAAAAACTCAATTTCTCAAAGATCGGAAGCAAAAGACAAAATATTATATTCATTCAAACATAGATTACACGATAAGTGAAAGCACAATGTAGAAGTAACACCCATACGACACATGCCAAGTTTAGATTAACATATTACACAAATCAAAAGCCAACTTCATAAACGTCTTACTATTTTCCTTAACTTGGGCGTATAATCGCACTTATTTATCTAATAAACATGTCACGTCCACAGTCGAAAATTTTCCGGTGACATTCAGTTGGAAGATGGTGGATACTTCTTGTATGGGGGACGTTTCTTGTATGGTGGGTACTTCTTGTAGGGTGGGTACTTCCTGTAGCGTGGTCTCCTTTTGTAGTACTTGGATTCCTCGTCCTCCGATAAAGGGTCGGTGTCGGTGGCGGTGACGGTGGTGGTCGGAAGCTTTTGGTCAGTGACCGGAATCACTTCCTGGTTGGAGTCGGACGGATGTTTCAAAGCTTGAGAAGTGGTAAGAAGCACCACTGCGAGAAGAAGCACAAGAAAGTATTTAAGAGACATTATGGCTTTTTGGGTTTGAGTTGCCTGTTGGGAAGTTCAAACTTGGGTGCCCTTTTATAGCAAAACTTGGGGTTATTTTTGTAATTTATTAATTATAAGGTTATGTGTTTGAGAAAAAGTTTGGTTCTCAAATAAAAATAGGGAAAACAAATCATTTTTTACTCTAAACTTAGGAGTTGTATCAATTTTAACTCTTAACTTTCAATTTCAACAAATTAAACCTCAAACATAGTAAGTTGTATCAATTTTAATCATGAACCTTCATTTTCATCTATTTGAATCTCAAACTTAGCACTTTGTATCAATTTTAACCTCAAACATGTATAAGTGTTGCAAAGTTGACCTTCACTTTCTGTTCGAACCACCCTTAAAGAACTTTTCAAATAAAAATATTGTTATTGTTATTTTTTTCTTGAGTTTAACAACTGTGGGATATGCAAATCAAACTAAAATTTTAAAAATTGAAAGATAGGTAATAGTGTCTTGTTTACTGGTTTATGTTAATTTATTTGCTTTAGTTGACACATAATTATAATGAAAAATAATTTCATTAAATTCAACTCTAAAATAAGCGATGAAAGCAATACACTTCATGAGTTTGAGTTTTCATTTTTCTAGAAAAGATAAATTTATGAGAAGTTCAAAGTTGCAAAGTACTCTGTGTGGTTAGACAATACCATTTTTTAGGCACAAAATACTTCTAACTGTCTAGCTAATTTAGGACCCGTTTGGTATACGTTTTAATTTAAATGTTTTTTAAGAATATATTTTTTAAGAAACATTTTGTATAAAAGTTGTTTAGAATTTAAACACGGAATATTTGGTTACATTTCCTCATAAGCGTTTTTATACAAAAGTTATTATATATTTAAAAACTCTTTTTAAAAAAATTGCTTTTAAGTGTTTCTCTCAAAATAATTTATTTCTCAATCTCATTTTTTAATAAGTCATTTTTAGTGGTTTCCAAACACTATATATTTTTTTTTTCAAAATTAAACACTTGAAAAGTTAAACCAAACATATATACGTACGGGATGTTTTTTACCGTACTTTTTTACATCCTGTTTGATAACTCATTTTGTTTTTGGATTTTGGTTTTTGAAAATTAAAGCTTATAAACACTAGCTCCACCTATAAGTTTCTTTATTTTTTATCTATCTTCTTTCCATTGTTTTAAAAAATCAAAATTTGAAAACTAAAAAAGTAGCCACATTTGATAACCATTTTGTTTTTTGTTTTTTGTCTTAAAAATTAAGCATATAGTTTTTTTTTTTTTTTTTTTTTTGTCTTAAAAATTAAGCATATATATAAACACTACTTCTATTCATTAGTTTCTTTGTTTTGTTACTTACCTTCTTTCCATATTTTCAAATTAAAAACCAACTCAAGTTTTGAAAATTAAGAAAAAAGTAGTTTTCAAAAACTTGTTTTTGTTTTTGGAATTTTGCTAAGAATTCAAATGTATCCTTAACAAAGATGAAAACCATGCTAAGAAAATTAGGAAGAAAACAAACATAATTTTCAAAAATCAAATGGTTATAAAATGAGGTCATAGTTTTCAAAAACTTGTTTTTGTTCTTGAAATTTGACCAGAAATTCAAATGGGTTCTTAACAAAGATAAAAACCATTGTAAGAAAATTGAGAAAAAAAAAACAAACATAATTTTCAAAAACTAAAAAGTCAAAAACCAAATGGTTATCAAACGGGGGTTATAGTTTCTATTTTTTTTATTTTTAAAATTAAGCTTATAAACATTACTCCAACCTATAAGTTTCTTTCTTTTTTTTTTACCTTCTTCCCTGTTTTCAAAAACCATATCAAGTTTTGAAAACTAAAAAAAAGTAGTTTTCAAAAAGTTGTTTTTATTTTTGAAATTTGAATAAGAATTCAAATGTTTCTTTAATAAAGATAGAAAACCATCGTATGGAAAACACAATCATAATTTTTAAAAAACCAAATTGTCATCGAGAAGAACTTGATTTTTGTAGTTTTTGAAACTTAACTTGGTTTTTAAAAACAAGTAAAGAAGGTAGATAACAAAACAAAGAAATTTAATTTGAGGTGAAAGTAGTGTTTATAAGCTTAATTTGCTATCCTTTCTTTTCATTGTTTATTATATATCGACTTAAACTACCTTCAATGGTTGGTTAATTAATTTTATTTTTCTAAAAAATGGTTGATTAGTTTATGCGGTTGAGAAGGATAGTGAATCTCATGTAGCTAAAGTGACAACTTCTATTCATTAAATGAAAGCTTTAAAAAAAGTTGGGTTCATCGAATATATCAATCAATTAACTTCCTAACTTATTAAATTTTAAGTATCAATATAATAAAATGGAAAGTCTTTTTAGATTAAAACTGGTTCATTGTAAAGAACATCTTATCTTTTTCAAGTTCTACGTCGAAGGTTAATATGACTAAATGTATCTCTATTAAATTTTGTTGATCTTTGAAAGATTATAAGATCAAAATCTCACTCAATATATCAGTACGAGTATAGCTAATCAAGAGTTCTCTGGTTCAAATTTCACACCTTCTACATGTTAAAAAAAAAAAATCTCATCCAATATAACTGATGTGATATATATATATATAAATGATTGTATTTTCAATATAGATAAGATATAAATATGATTGATACCCAAGTGGCTCACATTGGCACACCACAACCACATCAAAGTTCCCTTATCAAATGCTACGGCCGCCATAAAAGACCACTCTTATAGTTGTACAAGAAAATTAATAATAAGAAAATATTGTCACAAATCGATACTATTTTTCTCCGAACTTTCCCTATTTTGATAATACATAAATATACCTTACTAAAAAAACGTTATAAATGGTATGGTTGAAGTATTTTAAGTTAAAATTAAATTAATATTTAATTCTAATTTTTTAATAAAAATCTTGAATCAATATAAATTAATTTTTTTTTTTTTACAAAACAACCTATGAAATTAATATGACCGGAATTAATAACACTAAAATGTTAAATTATTTAAGTAAGAAATGCTATATAAATTCTTTTTTTTTTAAAAAAAAGAAATGCTATATAAATTTAAATTATATACTATATAAATTTGAATTATATGAAATTAATTTATAAATATTTGAAGATAGGAAAGGATATTGTTGGAATAATACATCATTTTAAGACATTTCAGTACATAAAATACTGCAAAACAAGCATGGTTGTCTAAAAATTCCTGAACATCCTATAAATTTTCCTGCAAATAATGTTATCCAAACTACCAAACTACCAAAAAAAAAAAAAAGAGAGGAAAAAAAAAAGAAAACGAAAAAAATAAAATGAAATACACGCAATAAAAGAAATAAAGGGGTCAATTATATAATACTTGCATAAAAAAACAATATAATTATACATATTACCTTTTCTTTTCTTAAACTTTAATTTCTGAGTTTATTTTACTACATTTTATTTAGATTTTTCTAAAGCAAATTACATGAATTTTTTTTACTATCTGTCAGGAAAAATAAAGTCTGTTTGGTTTTTGTTACCTATCTTCAATGCTTCATTTTTTAGAAAGGTGCTAAGTGTTTTTTTTTTTTTTTTTTATAAAAGATGATCTATCTAAAGTTTTTATTTAAAAATTTTAGGTCCGTTCAATAACCATTTCGTTTTTGGTTTTTGAAAATTAAGCTTATACACACCTACTTTCACTTATAAGTTTCTTTGTTTTAGTATCAACCTTCTTTCTTGTTTTCAAAAACCAAGTCCAATTTTGAAAAAAAAAAGTAGTTTTCAAAAACTTGTTTTTGTTTTTAGAATTTGGCTATGGATCCTTAACAAGGATGAAAGCTATGGTAGAGAATTTAGGAGAAAACAAGCCTAACTTTCAGAATAAAAAACAAAAAACGAAATGATTATCAAACGTTCAAAATTTGTAAATTGTGTGAAGCAACTGAATCTGTATGTAGAAGAGGCAGATTCTAACTCCATTTCCAATCCTCGTCAACAGTAAAAAACAACTTTTGATTCGGCCTCTTCAAGTGGCCGACTGCAATAGAGATAATAAAAATCACCAGTTTTTTTTTTTTTTTTTTTTTTTTTTTTTTTTTTTTCAAACGACTCTATGGATCCGTTTGGAATACATTTTAATCTAAATGTTTTTCAAGGATGATTTTTTAAAAAATATTTTGTATAAAAAATGTTTAGAATTTAAACACTCATATGTTTGGTTACATTTCCTCATAAGTGTTCTTATACACAAATGATTGTATGGTTAAAAACTCTTTTTAAAAAAGTTGGTTTTAAGGGTCCGTTTGGAATACATTTTAATTTAAATGTTTTTCAAGAATGCATTTTCTTAAAAACATTTTGTATAAAAAATGTTTAGAATTTAAACACTCATATGTTTGGTTTCATTTTCTCACAAATGTGTTTTATACACAAGTTATTGTTTACTTAACAAGTATATTTTAAAAAGTTGGTTTAAGTGTTTATCTCAAAATGGTTTATTTATCAATTTCATTTTCTAATAAATCATTTTTAGTGGTTGCCAAACACTATAAAGTTTTTTAAAATGATTTATTTTCAAAATCAAACACTTGAAAAGTTAAACCAAACACACCCTAAGTTTCTCAATTTCTTCATTACAATTAAAAAATTTAGATAATAAAAAAGGATGTAATTAACTTTAGAAAAATATAAATGGATGAGGGGAGGGCTTTTTCCTTTTATTCAACCAGTTAATTTTTTTCCCTCTTGTTTATGCACTTTTAAAAAAGGTTATACCTCTAAATTATGAGGTTGGTTTTAATTATAATTATGAACTTTCAAAAGTTTCAATAACCCTTGAAGTTTGAAGTTTGTTCCAAAATAGCTTTTGGAGACATTTTCTATTAAATTTATGGACGAAAAATGATGTTTGCATGTGTTTTTATTATTTTTTTCCATGTATGTGTCTAAATCTATTTGTCTGTTATAAACAATAATACATATGCAAATACATTATTTTCCGTCCATGAATTTGACAAAAAAAAAAAAAAGGTTTACAAGGTTTGTTTTGAAACAAACTTCAATTTTCAAGGGCTAAAATGCAACTTTTGAAAGTTCAAAGATATAATTAAAATAAAGCTCATATTTCAGGGTTTTTTTTTTTAATCTTTTTGATAATTTAACCTTAAAAAAAAGATGGGAAATTATGTCAATTTCTCTAATTTTTGAGAAATTATTGGAGGAGGCAACCACATTAAGACCGGTAATGGCTATATTTTTTCTTTTTTTATTATTATTTTCTTATATATATTTCGCCTTTTTAATGGTGATCTATTATTTGCTTAAGATATTTTTCCGGAATGGTTGTTTGAACTAAAAGTTCGAGATAACTTGTAATATCTACATAAGCATAGTTCAATTGATCAAATCATAATTTTAGTTATTTAAAGATTAGACGTTCAAATCTCCCCCTATTTTTAAACTGAAAATAATTATAATATTGAAAATAATAATAAATAACCCTATAATTTTCTGATGGTTCTTGCAATTCTTTCCATAAGTAGGGAGTTATGATAACATGTGAGTTTGCTTATAGTAACAGTGATGAATAAGTGCAAAATATAACACAGCACCATTTTGGACTCCATGTGAACTGATGGGATTAGTGGCTCAAAATTTATTGAAAAAACACATCTTAATCAATTTTCTTGTTGAGAGTCTTTAAAAAAACATCATATGTAAAAATTCCAAATCATTTCCTTTTTAACTTCATAAATCATAATTTTAGAGAGTAATTTTTTTTTTTTTTTTTGAAAAATTATTTTTCATTGTGTTGATCTGAACAAAATTGATCAATTAATCGAGACATACGTAATAATCATTTCTACAGGCCGTACACTTGAATATATTGACCATTTTATTTGAAGTGTGATACTCTAAAAAATATATATTTGTTATTTTCATTCTTCCTAGTATTTATAGAATTCTATTATAATCTTTGTGAAATTTTCATTCTACAACATTATATACAAATATCTTTCTCTTGCTGCCATTTTGGTCCTCAAATTGTAATATTTTCACAAATTTTGTCTTGGCTTCCTTTGCACTCAATTGGAAGTCTTTTTTGTAGCCTCCGTATGTTGCTCACATGCGCTTTAATAAAGTATTCTCTTCTCTAAAAAAACATTATATACGAATATCTTGCTTTGCGTGTTTAATTTTCAACTACATGTATACCGCCAAGTATAGTATCCCATTAAAATTTGGAAGATTTTTGCACAACATAACAAGTATATTCATTAGAATAATTCTCACGAATATGTGGGACAAAACTTCATTTGTTTTCTTTACATTATGTGAGGTAAGGGATTCGAACCTCAACCTAGTCTAGAGTACTATGTTTTTTATGTCAATGCGTTATACTCATGTTGATGATGTGGGAACAAAGCCCTTAAAGAGTTTTTTTTTTTTTTTTTTTTTTTTTTTTTTTTTTTGAAGGAAAAACCCTTGAACACCTTAATTTAGTAAATAATGTCTAGCAATAATATATCTCATATCATATCAAATTACTATTTAAGATAGTAAGTAATTTGAAGAATTAATAGAAACCCCATTATCAAGAGAAAATCTCATAAATTTATTATTATTTATTTATTTATTTATTTCGAAGAAACTTCAATTAATCTTAAGAAGAAAAAAGAAAAGAAAAGAAAACGGAATGTGAACGGTAAAATAAGTAAATATTTTTTAAAAACCAAAATAAGTACAAATTTGTTCTTACTTTATTGAGCAAAAAAATAAGTAAAAATATGAGTACACAAATACGTAATTTTTAAAGTTAAAAACCAGATTGAATTCTTCTACATTTATAGTTAAAAACCACATTTGGTTCTCGACATTCATAGAGAGAATGATTTTGTTAGTAGGTAATAATTTAGTTCATATAATTTCAAATTTAAAATGATTTAGAAACAAAACATAATTTTTCATTATCAAATTTAGATATTACATAATAAGGGAAGGATAATGCATAGATAACACAATCATATGGCACATGCCAAGTTTAGATCAACGTAATATTACATAAATTAAAAACGAGCTTCATGAACGTCTTAATATTACCCTAAACTTGGACAACGTCGATCACAATTATGCTTATTTATCCAACAAACATGTCACGTTGATGCTCATCACAATATTTTTGGGTGGCATTTAGTTGGAGGATGGAGGGTACTTCTTGAATGGGGGGCGTTTCTTGTAGGGTGGGTACTTCTTGTAGGGTGGGTACCTCTTGTAGGGTAGCCTCTTGTAGAACTTGGATTCCTCGTCCTCGGACGTAGGCTCGGTGTCGGTGGCGATGACGGTGGTGGTCGGAAACTTTTGGTTGGTGACCGGAATCACTTCTTGGTTGGAGTCC
The DNA here is from genome assembly GCA_036850905.1 of Luffa acutangula. Lineage (NCBI taxonomy): Eukaryota > Viridiplantae > Streptophyta > Magnoliopsida > Cucurbitales > Cucurbitaceae > Luffa > Luffa acutangula. The sequence goes on along the minus strand of CM072098.1, from coordinate 46,051,161 downwards.
GACGAATGTTTCAGAGCTTGAGTAGTGGTAAGAAGCACCACTGCGAGAAGAAGCACAAGAAAGTACTTGAGAAACATTGTGGCTTTTTGGCTTTGAGTTGCCTATTGGGAAGCTCAACTTGGTGGCTTTTTATAGCAAAACATGGGGTTATTTTTGCAATTAATTGATTATAAGGTAGGTGTTTGAGAGAAAGTTTGGTCCTTCAATAAAAATATATATTGTTAATGAGTGTGTTATCCTTCCCAAAAAAAAAAAATAATAAATAAATAATAAATACTTGGCTATATTGTTGGTAGGGAAAATTTCTAGTACTACGGTAGTATGGAAAATTTTCCATACTACCTCCATTTATTGTTTGCCATGTAAGGAGTATTTAAGAATGATGTGGGACCCATAGAATAAAATATTATATCATTAAATACTCATTAAATGACATGTCAAATGGTGAATGGAGGGAGTATGTACTACGATAGTACTAGAAATTTTCTCATTGTTGGTAGGAATCTTTCTATATACCACCATTAAAATATTGACAACGAGGAGAGATAAAAAAGTTTTCTTCTTTTTTACCTTTCTCTTTCTTAGTTGTCAATATTTTAATGGAGTATGTATGGAGATCCATACATACCATTATGTAGCCAAGTATTATTTTCTCCTTCCTCCTTCCGTTCATCAAATTGTAGGGTGGGGTTTAAACTTTAATCAATATAGAAAATATAACAATATTATATCTACTAAATTATTTTTAGATTTACAATCTGTACCTTTTTTTAGTTTAACAATATGTAAGATTGAGGATTTCAAGTTCGGTTATTTTGATAGAAATCATTGCTGATGGTCAAATTTGGTCTGGTAGAACTCACCTGACCTTCACGTGCCACCAACGGTAAATTTGTTTGAGAGGGGGGAAGACGTGACTTGCAAGACAGAAAGCCTACACACCGGTGTGGTGCTTGCCACACCGCCTCCGATGCTTAAGTCAGAAAACGGAAGGAGGAGAGCAAGAGAGCAAGAGGAGAGAGTAGAGAATAGAGTTCGAGATCCCATCTTCATGAATTTAAGAGAGAGGTTTAAATACCTGCTTATGCTCCTAGGTTTTTAGGAATTCGGAGGCGTTTTGGGCTGAACTAGGTGGAACCGGGGCGGCCAGGGACAGCAGAGACCGAACGGAGGCGGACGGACTCGGCCCACACAAGTGGGCCGAGTGGTCGGCCTCGGCCCAAGGCCCTGTCCCTCTGACCTTGGCCCGACCTTTTGACCTGTTTTTGCCTCCGGGGTCCATCTTCCGATCTTATGTTTGGGCTCATGTCGGGTTGTCCTTGTCAGCTCCTTGTACATCGGGATGGTCCAAAATTACTTATAACAATCATTATAATATGTTAATCATTTGATACGTAATTAAGTTGACAATTTGTTTGATGTTATGAACATGATTGAACACACGAATCTTTCTAAATTTTGTGGCTAGTCCAACCCTAAGTGGGAGTGAGGATTTGAAATTTAGTTATTGTAATAATTTGGTATGTGAACCATTAGAAATTTATAGTTTTGGGGAGTATATTAATTTCATAATTTATTTAAGTTCATTTACAATATATATATATCTTTATTTTTCAATAATTAGTTATTTGTGTTCTTTTTTTTTTGTCCCAAATTAAATAAATTATTGTTTTTTTTTAAAAAAAAAATAAAAATGGTTAGTGTGGATAAATATATATTTATATTATTTCATTCACAAAGTCTCACTCTACATTTGTAATATGATATTAAAAACTTATTATACTATCCATCCGAATATAACTTAATATGGTTAATTAAAATATTATATATCTTCAATCAAAATTCAAATTTCTATCATATATGTTATTGAAGTGTGTGTATATATATATACCCTAGTGGCTCAAATTGGCACAACACAAGTAGGACAATAATCCACCACAACCACTTCTCCCTTATCAAATGCTACAGCCGCCACAGAGGACCATTCTTTTACAAGGACCAATGCCAGATGATCTGAAAAGATAGTTCAGATCTAAGATTTTAAATAATTGATGCTAGAAAACGAAAATATTTATGTTTATGTCTCATTTTATTAAAGTATTGATGTGAATGAATAATTTTGAAAAATTATATAAATTAAAAATAAAATTATTTAAATGAGTAAATAAGTATTTTACCTTTTTTTTAATAAATTAAAATTTCTTACCATTGATATTTATGTTCAGATTATGGACATCTCGACTAAAATGGTATTTTAACATTTCTTTATATTCTATATTTGAATATGGATATGACATGTTTATTAAAGTGACAAGTAGTACAAAATGACATGAAGAAACAGTAGACCCTACCAACTTGACAATACAAAGGATGATACATTTTAAATCATTTTTTTTATTAAATCAATTTTGTTTAATCTATCCACTTCAATTTTATTTGGTTGGCTTGCTTTCTTACCCTACATGTGATGTGATCACATCTAATCAAATCATTTATTATTGCCCCATTTTACACTTATTGTTTGCAGATGATAGCATCTTTTTTTTTTTTTAAGCCAATGTTAAAAATTGCCTTGGAATTCTCTCTATCCTAAAAGATTATGAACTAGCTTCTGGTCAATGTATAAACTTTAATAAGTCGGCTTTATTTCTTTCTCCTAATATTTCCTCTGGTTTTCAGGGCCATATTCAAAGAAGGCTAGGAATCAACTAGTCACTAATCTTGGCACATATTTGGGCTTGCCTTCCACTTTTTCTTCAAACAAATCTCAAGATCGCTAAATTTCATTATTGACAAGGTTGGTAAAGCAGCCCAGCTCTGGAAATCTAAGCTTCTTAGTGTAGGCGGCAAAGAAGTGCTCATCAAAAATATATTTGATGAGTTGTTTCCGATTACCAAAGAAGATTTGCAAGGATATAAACAGAATTTTATCTCAATTTTGGTGGGGCTCAAACAACAATCAAAGGAAAATTCATTGGACCTCATGGGAGTCGATTTGTCTGCCTAAATCTAAAGGAGGGCTAAATTTCAAAGATTTAGATCAGAGATGTTTAATCAATCCTTACTAGCAAAACAAGCATGGAGGATTCTTACAAGACCAGATACACTTATTGCTAGGGTTCTAAAAGCCAAGTACTTTTCTACCACAATTTTTCTTGAAGCTCCTAGCAAGAGGCCCTCATTTTTCTGGAGAAGTTTAGTTTGGGGCAGAGATCTACTTGCCCAAGACATATTCATTTTAAAGTTGGCAATGGTCTATCAATAAATGCATTAAAAGACCCTTGGATTCCAAGAGTTCCCTCTTTTAAACCTGTAACTTTTGCATTGGAATCCTCCTCTTTTAAAGTCGCTGATTTATTAATCCCAACAGAACTTGAGAGATTTCTAAACTTCAAGGTTTGTTCATTTTGGAAGATGTGAACATAATTAGGAAAATACCCCTAGGTCAGGCCAGTTCATCAGGTTCCAGGATTTGGCACTATACATTGGATGGTTCCTACAGTGTGAAGAGTGGTTACAACCTGGGTCTAAGCCTAAAACATCCCTCTAGCTCTTCAGACCCATCTATTTCAAGGTCATGTTGGAATTCTCTATGGAAACTTAAACTTCATAACAAAATAAAGATTTTCATGTGGCGTGCTTTTAAAGACTGTCTACCTACCAAGCTAAAAATTCGAAGAAAAGGAATTGAATGCTCTACTTGTTGTCCAATTTGTCTGTCGGCAGAATCGTTGAACCATGTCTTGTTTGGATGTCCAAGAGCTAAACAAATTTGGAGAAGTCTTCTTCCCAATATTCTCAATTACACCTCAGTTGATTGCCCTTTATTGAACCTTCAAGCAGGTCTATTGAACCTTGAAGCAGGAAGATCTGTTGATGGTCGATTTTGGTCAGAGGAACTCACCTGACCTTCACGTGCCACCAACGGTAAAATTTGTAGGAGAGGGGGAAGACGTGGCCTGCAAGACAGTAAACCTGCACACCGGTGTGGTGCTCGCCACACCGGCTCCGACGCTTAAGTCAGCAAGCAGAACGGAGGGGAGTGGAAAAGTAAGAGCAAGAGGAGAGAGTAGAGAATATAGAATGAGTTTTGGGATTAGAGTTTGAGTCCCCCTCTTCAGTGGCGAAGAGGGGTATAAATACCTACTCATGCTCCTAGGGTTTTTAGGGATTCGGAGGCGTTTCGGGACAAACCAGGCTGAACCGAGGCGGCCAGAGGCGGTGGGGACCAAGCGGAGCTGGACAAGCCCGACCCGCGAAAGCGGGCCGAGGGTCGGCCGAGGCCCATGGTCGAGGCCGAGCAGGGGGTCGGGCCAAAAGCCCGACCCCTTCGGTCTTGGCCCGTCCCACTTGCCAGTTTTGCCCCTTGGATCCATTCCTCAGCTCTTTTTTTACCCTGTTGTCCTCGTCAGCTTCTTATACCTCGGGGTGGTCCAAAATTACCTATAACAAGATCTAATCTTAATCTCCATCAGTTGTTTGGGCGATTTGGACGGACTGAAACAAAGCAAACCAGAACACACAACTCCCAGATTTGCCCTTCAAGATCTCCTGGATCAACAACTATTACGTAGAACTTATGGAGTCTACTATTCACAATCCAAATGTAGTGCAAAATTTTCTATTGCCAGCCCCTTCCTTTTGGCATCCCCCTCCTTTTAGATGGGTAAAAATCAACACTGACAGTACTTGGGATTCGACAACTTCCTTTTCTAGATTGGGCACCATTATCCGAGACTCCACGGGAACTCCTCTTGTGGCAAAAGCATCCCCATTTGCCTTACTTCTTTCTCCTCTCCATTCTGAACTTGCAGCCATTCGTGAAGGAGTGAAATTTGCCCTGAATCTGGGCTTCCGGAAGATTGAGATCAAGTCAGATTCGACTATGGCTATCAATGCCCTACAAAAGCCTCAAAATTATAGAAATGAGTTGGGAACCCTAATTGAGGAAATTTCTTCATCACTCAAAGATTTTGAAAGATTCAAGTTGTTACACGTCAAAAGAAGTTGTTATACCGTGGCTGACTCTTTAGCTTCTTTGGCTTTTTTCACAAATGCCCCTAGAGGCCTCCCATTCCTTTATGGCTTTCCAATTTGGCTAAGCAAGATTCTGACTGTATTAATCATCTGATTCAATAAAGGCTTTTGTTTCAATTTAAAAAAAAAAAGAATTCATAATTATAATTGAATCAACTTAGATACTCATCATTCACCAATCAAAATTGAAAAGCATCTTGCCTCTTGGTCAAGAGTACAAGCTTTATGTCCATTGGCCAACAAGAGCATAGCTCAATTGGCATAAAGTTGTACCGATAACCACGAGATCTGTGGTTCAAATCCCTCCACCCCACATATTGTAAAAAAAAAAAAAAACTTTATGTCCATTAAGCTATGTTCTTGGAGTACAAGTTTTATGTCAGTTGAGCTATGTTTTTGTTAGTCACACATCGTTTAGTTTCGTTATTAAATAAAGTTACAATCACCAGATAACTTTTTTTTGCAAAGGTACAACTGCCATAAATATATATATATATATATATATATATATATATATATATATATATATATATATATATATCATCAGTTCAACAATTGCAGGGGTGGTGTATAGAACCATCAATCTTTGGAATGATAATTGATGTCTTATCCACTAAGTTATGTTCGAATTGATTACTTATTATTAGAGAATATTTCCTCATTATTATTTGGCTTGATTTATGCCATTGATTATTGTAATTTTGGTGTAAATGCTCTTTCCTTTTATGTGTATTCTTTGTGTATAAAGATATGTTCATAGTAATGAAAATTATTGAAGCAAATTATTATAAAATTATTCTCTTGGTTTCTCATGGTATCAGAGAACTAAGCAAACATTTTACCTTTTTTTTTTCTTCCACACTCGCAACAGCTTCTGTCTTCCTCTGTTCTGATCCTCTTCTCAACAAATTCTTGAATTTTGTCTTCTCCTATGGCAAATACAGCGTTTTCATCCTCCTCTGCAACCTCATCGCCTCTGTTTCTTCTATCAAACATTTGCAATCTCGTGCCGCTTCGCTTGGATTCAACGAATTATGTGCTGTGGAAATTTCAAGTTGCTTCTATCTTGAAGGCTCATTCTCTCTTTGGCCATATCAACGGATCTCTATTAAAACCCGATCAATATGTGCGCCCGCCTACAGCTGCTATCACTACAGACACAACAAACACAGACACAACAACAAGAGAGGTCAGTTCTGATTATATTCAATGGGTCTCTCGTGATCAAGCTCTCATCACTCTAATAAATGCTACTTTATCTCCATATGCCCTAGCACATGTTGTTGGTTCTACTTCCTCACAAGATTTATGGCTCTCTTTAGAAAAAAGATATGCTTCAAATACTAGATCTAGTGTTCTTGATTTAAGGTCTACCTTATATAAAATCAAGAAACTTCCCTCTGAATCCATTGACAAATATACTTGTCGAATTAAAGACAATGTTGATAAACTTGCTGCTGTTTCGGTGTCTATTGAGGATGAAGAAATACTGGTACATACCTTGAATGGGTTACCCGCTGAGTTCAATGCTTTCCGCACATCAATCCGAATAAGAAGTGGAAATTTGTCTTTGGAAGAACTTCATGTCTTGTTAGATGTTGAGGAAAAAACGTTGCAAGCTCATCAGTCGAGGTCTCTCCCTCGACAATGGCGGCAATCAGACAACAAAATGGAAGCCCTAATTTTCGTGGTAGAGGACAACATAATCAACGTGGAAGGCGTGTTTTTCACAGAAATTATGATGGGCCTAATTTTGACACTCGTGGAGGCACATCTTTATTCGGCAACTTCCCTACTACCGGCCAGTCTTCACGTGCAGGCGGCCCATATTCGGGCCCAAATTTCTCTGGCAGTCAATCCACACGCACGGGTCTAATACTGGGTCCATATTCCGGTCAAAATCAAGGTGGTCTCGGGTCTGGTTACAATTCCTGGTCTGGAAGCAGCATTCTCGGCACTTATTCCTCTAATTCTGACTCGGGCTTTGGATCTGGGCGTATATTCTGTCAAATATGCTCAAAATCTGGTCATGGGGCTCTTGATTGCTACAATAGGATGAATTTTTCCTATCAGGGTCGTCATCCACCAGCACAATTGGCTGCTATGGCGGTAAATTCCATGAATTCACAGTCTTCTAATGATTCTTCTAACAATTTTTGGTTATCTGACAGTGGTTGCAATATTCACATGACCAACGATCTTGCAAATCTCAATCTCTCCAACAACTATAATGGAGAAGAATCTGTCACAGTGGGTAATGACCAACCTTTGAATATCCAAAACACAGGCAGTGGTACACTTTCTACCTCCTCTCATACCTTTACTCTTTCCAAAATTCTTCATGCTCCTGAACTTGCAGCAAATCTTTTATCAGTTCATAAATTTTGCCTTGATAATAACTGTATTTTTATCTTTGATACTGACTGGTTCCTCATTCAGTATAAAGTCTCTGGCAAAATTTTATACACTGGTGAAAGCGTCAATGGCCTTTATCCTATCCCAAGTCCATCCACGCTTTCCTCTGATTTGCACCCCAAAAACTTTAATTTTATGGCAAAACAGGAGTGTTCTCTATGGCATCACCGGTTTGGTCATCCCGCACCCAAAATATTACGCTTTAGTTTATCTCGTCTTGGTCTTTCTTTATCTAGTTCTATTTCTACTTGCGAATGCAGTAGTTGCTTGAAAGCTAAAATGTCTAAACTTTCATTTCCTATGTCATTTTCCTTTTCAATTTCTCCTTTAGAACTTATTCATAGTGATGTATGGGGTCCTTCCCCTATTACTTCTATTAATGGATATCGTTATTATGTTAGCTTCATAGATGATTTTAGCAAGTTTACTTGGCTTTTTCCTCTTTCTTCAAAATCTGATGTTCATGCTATTATCCTAAAATTTGTTCCCTTTGTAGAAAATTTATTATCTACAAAATTAAAAATATTTCGTTCTGATGGGGGTGGAGAGTTTTGCAATTCCTCTACTTTGTCTTTCTTTAATTCTAAAGGTGTTTTGCATCAAAAATCATGTCCATACACACCTGAACAAAATGGGGTAGCTGAGCGTAAACATCGTCATATAGTTGAAACTACAATGTCTCTTCTTTTTCATTCTTCTATTCCCTTAGAGTTTTGGCCTTATGCTTTTTCAACTGTCGTTTTTCTAATCAACCGTATGCCTACTTCTTCTCTCAATATGTCATCTCCTTTTGAGAAACTTTTTGGTTACACTCCTGATTTACATCATTTAAAAGTTTTTGGGTGTGCATGTTATCCTTTATTAAAACCCTATACCAAGCATAAACTTGAACCTAAAACATCTTAACATATTTTCCTTGGTTATACCTTAGAATATAAAGGATACATATGTTACAATCCTATCACCAAAAAATCAATTGTTTCTCGCCATGTTATTTTTCACGAAACAATTTTTCCCTTTGCCAAACCTTTAGATTCTCCAAAACCTGCCACACCTTCTCATCCTGACATAACTCCCTTACTCACCGTTTTACATACATCTCCAAACCCATCTTCACCTTCTCCACCTACCCTATTATCCATTGTTGACACTAATTCTTCTCCTCGAGAGATTTTGCATGTTTCATCTTCTCGTATTGCAGATTTACCGACAGATGAGCAACCTCATCAACCTTCAGTGTCTCAAAATGTTCACATTCCTGCAAGCACTTTCAATAATCATCCAATGCAAACACGGGCTAAGTCAGGAATTTTCAAGCCAAAGGCGTTTGTCTCTTCCATGACCACTTCAGTTCCAACAGATCCTACTTCATATTCTTTTGCTTCAAAGTACCCAGAATGGAGATCCGCTATGTGTGAGGAATTTAATGTTCTTCAGGAACAAGGTATGTGGTCTATAGTACCTCGATTACCTTCCATGAATGTTGTGGGTTGCAAATGGGTCTTTAGGACCAAATATAATACTGATGGCACTATTGCTCGGCATAAAGCTCGTTTAGTTGCTAAAGGATATCATCAGGTCGAGGGGTTTGACTTTACTGAAACCTTCAGTCCAGTTGTAAAAAAACCCACAATCAGAGTTATCCTCGCTCTTGTTGCTCATTATCAGTGGTCTTTAACTCAACTGGATGTCAAGAATGCCTTTTTACACGGTCACCTAAAAGAGGAAGTTTATATGTCTCAACCTCCTGGCTTTCTTGACAAATCCAGTCCACATCATGTTTTTCGCCTACATAAAAGTCTATATGGTCTAAAAAATCAAGCTCCTCGGGCTTGGTTCGATCTCTTTACATCATATTTATTATCATTGGGCTTTACTGCTTCTGCTGTTGAATCTTCTTTGACATATCTATTACTTTATGTTGATGATATAATTATCACTGGCCCATATCTATGAGTCTTAAAGAAGCAATTGACAACAGAGTTTCAGATATCAGACCTTGATCTCCACGTCACCTTATCCACTCCGCTCCGATCTCCAGGTCACATGCCATTGATTATTGTAATTTTGATTATTGTAAATGCTCTTTCTGTTATATTATACATTGATTATTGTAAATGCTCTTTCTATTATATTATATGGGCTTCCATCTCAAAACCAATTGGCAATGAGTGGAGTGACCTATATTGTGAGGTCTCCACTAATCTTTTCGATGTGGGATGCTCAACATGCTCCCTCAAGATACCGAATACCCGTTTGGGTTTAATGGGCTCTGATACCATATTATATTATATGGGCTTCCATCTCAAAACCAATTGGGAATGAGTGGAGTGACCCTTGAAGCTTATATATTGTGAGGTCTCCACCAATCTTTCCGATGTGGGATCCTCAACACTTTCCTTTTATGTGTATTCTTTGTGTATAAAGATCTGTTCATAGTAATGAAAATTATTGAAGCAAATTATTATCAAATTATTCTCTTGGTTTCTCACTTATACAACTTATTACAACATATTACAATTCATAAAGTGTGGAAAATCACAAATCCTATAGTAAAAATAGAAACATTATGAATCTATCAAAAGGTAATTAAATAACGAAACATAGATTTTGGTCAACTCAAACATAGATTAGTGAATTTGACACAAAATATCACTTCAAAAATTGATGGTTTAATTTCTATACTTGTTGTAATGGTTGGAAAAAGAAAGGTAGATTTGGAAAGTTTCCTCTGATTTTTCATTGTTAATTAAATAAATGTTGTATGCATAGTGGGTGTCACGGGGTCACAGTTGTTGGCCACTTGGAGTTGGGAACTTGATAGAAAAAAGACGAAAATTGGAAGAAATTTTTTTGTCACTTGGGAAAATGACATTGTCTTCAAAGACAAACAACATAAGTAGTCAAAATCAATTTGATTATTTCCTTTCATATATCATATTTGAATTTTTTTTTTCTTTTTGGAATATCACATGGTAGCCAAAAGGATTTTCCTTTTTGTCCTCAATTAGGATGCCAATTAATCTTCTATTATTCCAATTCATTTTTATTCTTTTACTATGTTCATATTAATATTTGTAAAAAAAAAAAAAGGTTGATATTCATATATATAGTAAGATGATTCATTGTTTAGAATGAAAACGGTGGAAAGTAGTGCATGTTTGGGAGTGATTTTGAGATGGTTAAAATCACTTGTATTATATTCAAAATCAATTCAAAACATACCTTTAATAATTCAAAATCAATTGTGATGATATGAAAATCACATTTAAAAGTGTGAAATCAAACGTGAAATTGATTTTGAATAATTAAAGGTATGTTTCGGAGTGATTTCAAACTTGAAAAAAGTGATTTAGCAATTTCAAAATCACTCCCAAACATACATTTATTTAGTCAAATTCTTGTTCGCACATATAGAAAGTTTAATTAATTGTCATTATTATTTTTTTTATTCATAATTAAGCTTTTTAAGAGTTGTTAGAATGTTTTATTTTCCTCAATAAAAAGCTAACAAAAATTAGGGCAATAGGAATATTTTATCATTTGCTATATTCATACAAAAGGACTATACAATCAGGGCATATCCAAAAAATATAGTTTATATTAGAGGCAAAATTTTGATAGTCTTGAAAGCCAACAACATCATTTCGTTATATCAACCAACGATCAATTATACTTGGGGACTTTTTAAACTTTAGGGATCAAACATATGTTACTTTTGAAACTTCACAAACCAAATATAAACTAGGTTCAAATATCAAGGACCAAAAGTGTTAGTTTCTAAAATCTAGAAACCAATGAAACTAGTTTAAATCCAAGAGACTAAATTTAGTTTAAGCATAGGGATATTAATTTGGTTAAAATATCATTTTGTTCCGTGTAATTTGAGTCTCATTCCATTTTAGTTCCTATACTTTTAAATTGTCAAATTTATTACATGTATTTCCAATAAATCTTATAGTTAGTTTGAAGTTTTATTCTTTTTTACATATAAGTATATAAGAGATTGAAACTTGAAATAATAAGTAATAGTTATATATATATATAAGAATTTTAATTTCCTTTCAAGTATTAGTTTTTTTAGAAGTAATTTCTAAAAATTCAAAAATATTTTTATTATTTATATATATTTTTCTATTGACTTAGATTTGGAGGAGTACATGTCAATGGTCTTACTTTTTTTTATCTTTTTTTTTTTTAATTTGGATTTTTTTAATTTATATTTAGATATAAGACATAAATAGATTTAAGAATAGATTAAAACAAAATGTATGATACTAAATATTTATTATTATTATTTTATATTGTAAATATATTCTAATTAGGCTTAAATTATTAACCACAAATATAATTTATAAGTTTTTTTTAAAGACAATTTTAATTATTTAGGTATGATTTGAACTTAATTAGGGCCAAACATTAAACAATGTTAACAAAGGGTGCAAACTATTAGGTCAAGAGGTATTTTTCAATATAAAAAAACATTATTTTTTCAAAAATTGACATATATTAAAAAAAATTGGTGTTCCAATATATAATATATCAAATATAAATCGACCAACATCTGCATTGATAAATTAATTCAAACGCACACTCTACAAATTAAAAAGACACAACAAATTATAAATAATATGGTAATATTCATTCAAATCTATCTAATTCAAATAAACGATGATTCAACAACTTTTCTCTAAGGCAAGAGATTCAAATCTCGACCCCACATTTATTCTACTAAAAGAAAACATAATGCACTCATGAGCCACGTCGTACTTAGATTGCACTAACAATAACATATTACATAAAAGTAACTTATGGCAGTGCTTATTTTTGAAACACCTGTAAAATCACTGCAACTTAAGGTCTGGTTTGCATTCAGTTGGAGGGGGGTGCTCTTGGTCTGCGCTTGTGGTGGTGGTGCCGCGGCGGTGGCGGCGGTATTGGTGGCAGATCGGGTTTGGGGTTCTTCGTGCGCCAGCGGTTTTTTATGCTCGGTGGGGGTTTAAATTTTTTTATGATGTCACCTAGGCCCGCCGTTGAGTGGGTGGCGGAGGGAGTGGTCTCCGGCGGGTAATAAGATCGAGCAAGAGCTTGAGAGGTAACAAGAATCACTCCAAGAAGAAGAATAAGCAAACATTTTGGAGACATTTTTGTGGCACTTTTTCTTTCGATTTCACTTTGCTTGTGACAAGTACCTCAAATCTTTGGTGCCCTTTTATAGCAAAACTTGGGGTTATTTTTCCAATTTATTAATTATTAAGGTTATGTTTGCCAAGGAGTCTTTTTGGTCCTCAAATCAAACCATAGTTAATGAATTTGTTCTTTTATTTGCCATCCATTTACAAGGAAACTGTAATTTTATTTAATTCAATATTCAAATTAAACAGGTGGGGTTTTTGTTTTGTCAAAATGAATATAGTTAAACTCTAATTTCTCGACCAAGAGCTCAGAAGTAGTTTGAATCTCCCACTTCAAATGTTGTTGAACTTAAAATAGTAACAATAATAATAATAAATAAATGGGTGGAGAATTTTTGTATATATGTATTAATTTTAAAAAAAATTAGGAAAAAAAACCATTTATGTCTCCAAAATTTAGAGATTGTATTAATTAAAACTTTAAACTAATAATTGTATCAATTGAAATCTAAACCTTTCATAAGTGAATAAATTTAGACTCTCCCTTAGTGTTTATAGTTATTTTCACAAAATCACTTAAACAAAGTTAGTATTCTCTCAAAGTTTTATTAAAGTACAAAGAAAAATCATTATGATGTAATTCTTTCTAAATAAGTAGAGAAAGATAGAGGAAAAATAGAGAATGAAAAATTGTTCATATTAATGAAAAACATACTCCCTATTTGATTCCATCATTTTTTCTCTAATATAATTTAGATCAATTTCTATATTTAAAAAAGTCTTATATATATGTAAAAATTATACATTAATGACGACCTTAAAAATGAAATTCTAATAGAGGGTAAGTGACACAACCGTGCTTAGTACAAAATGAATAAAGAGAAAAGTAGATCTACCAACTTGGCTTTTTTCTCTTCTTTTTTGTTAGTCCAACAATATGAAGGGTAGAGGTTTAAAGCTCGGACCTTTTGATCGGGGATATATGTATGTTATTTAGTTGAATTACTTGTGTTATTAAATCATCATTTATTATTTCATTTAATGCATCATGTACACATTTATGTAATGATCATATTAATAATAGAGAATATTAAAATCAAATTTGAAAGTTCAAGAATATAATTGGAAACATTTAGATACTCGATGGATAGCAAATTTATAATCCAACCATTTGTTTAATACACAAGTGGCTAGCATTTCCACACATGATTTTGTTTCCTTGCCAAATGACCATAACTTATATCTTTTTTTTTTGGGGGGGGGGGGGGGGGGAGGGGGGCAAAGGTACAGCCGCCATAAATGACTAGAATTTTATGAAGACATCGTAATTCTTTATTATTTATTATTGATACTACTGTTATTATTATTTCTTTGAGAAGGATAGTAATACTTTTGTTAAATTATAAAAAATATCCCTAATAACTATGAGATTGATATTCTTTTCAAAAAAAAAAAAAAAAGAAAAGAAAAAACTATGAGATTGATTTCATTTATACTCTTGATTTTAAAAATTTTCATTTTTTGATATGTTAAAAAAAATCATTCAGTCATTGAAGTTTGAATTTTGTTTCAAAACAACCATTGAAAACATTTTTTTTGTTAAATTTATAGACAAAAAATGATATGTTTGTATATGTACTATTGCTTATGTAAACATATTTGAACATATACGTGAAAAAACCAATAAAAACACATCATTTTTCGTCCTTGAATTTGATGGAAAATGTCTCCAACAGTTGTTTTGAAACAAACTTCAAATTTTGAGGGTAAAATGAAACTTCTGAAAGTTCAAGAGTATAATTGAAACCAACCTCATAGTTCAGGGTATTTTTGAGAATTTAACCTAATTATGTTATCAACTATAAAGTAATCCATTTATTAGTTTTTGTACACTTAAAAACACTTCCACCATTAAATGGGGTACCCTTGTAGCTTATAAATAATTGTGAGGTCTTCTGATCCCAACATGCCCCCTTAAGATGGTGCTTTTTTTTTTCTTGGACCGAATATCGATTTGAGTTTTATGGGCTCTGATACCATATTAGATAACATGAGGTTCCATCTCAAAACCAATTGGCAATGAGTGGAGTGACTCATGTATCTTATAAATTGTGAGGTCTCCACTTATTTTTTCAATGTGGGATCCTCAACATTATGTGCCTTTAACAAAGATGAAAATCATGATAAGAAAATTGAAAAAAAAAAACTTAATTTTCTAAAACCGAAAATAAAAAATCAAATAGTTATCAAACATAAGCTTAAAAAGTGATTCCAATCCGTCATCTAAGATGTCAATTCCGAAAGTTAGACCAAAACCCGAAGTTGTGTTGAAAGTTCTCCATCCAACTTTATGATAAGAAGTTTCCTCTGATTTTTGGTCGCAAATTATGGTATGATAGTGGACCACTTGGAGTTGGAACTTCATAGAAAAGGGACGAAAGTTGGAGGAAAAAACTTTCCCTAACAAGACTTTGGGTATGTTTGGAATACATTCTAATTTAAATGTTTTTTAAGAATGCATTTTTTAAAAAACATTTTGTATAAAAATGTTTAGAATTTAAACACTCATATGTTTGGTTGCATTTCTTCACAAGTGTTTTTATACACAAGTTATTGTATACTCAAATACTATTTTTTAAAAAGTTGGTTTCAAGTGTTTCTCACAAAATAGTTTATTTATCAATCTCATTTTCTAATAAGTCATTTTTAGTGGTTGCCAAACAATAGAAATTTTTTCAAAATGAATTTTTTGAAAAATTAAACATTTAAAAAGTTAAACCAAACACACCCTTTGTTTTCAATGACAAACGTTTTAGCTAGTAGTCAAACCATGTTGTCAATTTGATTGTTTCCTTTATTATTATATAGATTTTTTTATCTTTATATAATATTACAAAGTGAGACTGAAAATTTAAATATATTCAACTTAAATAAGTGATATCTTAATCAATTTAGTTTGACTCGCTTCTTCGATATATGTCTCATTACACTGTGACGTTCGAGTAGACGAAGGACACATAAATGTCCTAGCACAATATTGAAATGAGAGGGATGTTGAGGATTCCACATTGGAAAGATAAGTGATCAGACTTATAAGAAAGATGAGTTACTCTACTCATTGTCAATTGGTTTTGAGATGAAACCTCATGTTATCTAATATGGTATCAGAGCAATTGGTTTATTGAGATGGGGCAATGCAGATACGAGGGCCTTAGTAACTTTAAAAGGTATTTAATCATCTATTACCATCTCAAAGCTCGATAATTCAATCTTTCACTTAAAAAAAAACTAATTAATCAATTGAAAATTTACAATTAAACCCAAAAATATAATAAAGTTATAAAAATAGAGTTTAATTGCAAAGATTCTCTAACTTTATAGAATAGTTTTTCAAACTAAAAAGTCTATACATCCAATAATTTGGTGATGGCTTTTGAAGTTTTTTCCAATATTCAAAGACAAGTGGAAAAGAATAAGTTAAGAAGAGTAATGAAAGCATGTGATCTGATTTTGCATGACTGAAGTGGACAAAAAGATCAGCTCCATTTTGGACTTGCTTGCATTTGATGTGATTCAATTATTGAAGGAAATCATATCTTGATCAATTCTCAGTATCCATGCAACATTCCAAATTATTTTCTTTTTTAACTCACAAATCTTTGTCTTTTAAGAGCTAATTAATAAGGGTTTTATTTTCGTTTCTTTTTTTTTTTTTCAGTGTTGATTGGAACATAACTCAATTAATTGTCAAAGTGAGCATAACTCAACGATAATTGGCATATATCTTCGACCAAGAAGTGCTTGAATCCCCACTTTCAAATGTTGTGTTGAACTCAAAAAAAAAAAAAAAAAACATAGCTCAATTAATCAAGACATAAATAATTAGTTTTAGAGGTTAATAATCTTCTTTAAAGATGGTACATTATATCTTAATATTTGCCTCTTTATTTGTAGGATATAAAATTCTATTTTAATCTTATTGTGAAAATTTCAAAGTAAAATTTTACCTTTTAGGAATGTATTTTTAAACTACAAGTCTACTATCAAAGGAAATTATGGAAATAATTTGAATTAGTAAATAAGACTTTAATTGTAGTTTAATTTAGACTATAATTGACTATTTTAAGTCCATTTATATCTAAGATTTAAAATGTGGATGTCTCACTCCCACATCAATAAGATGGAAGAGGGCAACATAAAACTTCTTCTATAGATAAATCCTTGCCCCACAATTGAGCCGTTACATCAAGAGTATGACTCAATTGGCATAAAGTCTGTATTCCGATCAAGAGGTCGGAGGTTCAATCCTCACCACCACATGTTGTCAAAAAAAAAAAAAAAAAAAAAGGCTGAGAAGAAAAGAAATTGTTTGTTCAGGCTTTTTTAAACAACTTTCTATTTATGTCTCTAAGAGGGAGGCCATGAATAAAATATTCAATTAAATCTATCTTTTTCATAATTGATTCAATCTTATTCCTTAATTAATCAATCATGATCAATCAATTCCATAATTGATTAATCTTTTCCACAAATGACTAATTACTTCCATAAGTGATTAGATCATTTCCATAAATGATTAATCACTTCCTTAAGTGATTAATTATTTCCATAATTGATTAATTCCCGGTTAATGAATTCTTTAATTAATTAACCACCAATTAAATATCACATATTTAATTCCCGGCCTAGAATTAATTAATTTGCCCAAACACATTTTAGGCCTTAAATTAATTAATTCATTATTTTTAACTCTTTCAAACTTTCATAAATTTATATTTGAACTTTTCAAATATTAATTTCTCTCATAATAATATATCAATATATATTATATTTATTTCCCTTAATAAATTGAACATTTTCAATTTACTTTTATTACTTAGTTGCCTCAAATTACTTTACGAGCTACCAGTGGGACCTAATGGACCTGCATATCAGAAGCTCCAACGATGTGAGATTAATTGGTCAAACTCATTAACCACATTAATCAATATTCGTTAACTGTGTGTACATTCCACTATAGACTCACAGTTGCACTCTTCTCACTGCAGACATATTTTCTGTGTCCACGGATCTAGACCAATATCGACTAGTTAGTCCTTCACGAGTGTCCGTAACACCAGCTGGGTCAAATTACCGTTTTACCCCTGGGTTACCTCTATTTCCTTAAGTACCAATTCTCCTCTAATGAACAACCTGTTTGTGGTCCAACCAACAAACAAAAAACCCTCTCGTGCCATTGAGAGGGTAGGGCCCTTTGTTCAAGACTCGGAGTAACCACTTAAGGGAACACTCATCTGCTTCCCTAAAGTCGGGAAGGAGTGAATTCCATTTTGTACGATTATGTTCCCAGCTCCCCATTCGGTCTTGTCCCCAAAGTGGTAGTCTTATTGAGTCGGCGTATTTGCCACTCTCACCCATACAAATCAAAGGACAATCTCTCATGAGTAGGAGTCCATAATCGACTCAGGATTAAGACTAAGTTGTCTAGGTCGTCCTAGTGAAATAGAAAACCAACTAGTTAACGATGTTATAACCAGTGGTTACTATTTTGCGGTCCGGTCTTATGCAAACTCATTGCATAGGATACCCCCACTCGCATGTCTCCTACACGAACGCGTTGGATCGCAGCGTTTGTATCAAATACAAAGTGGGCCGTATCCATAGTGTCACCAGGATAAGGCACCCAGTCTTATCCCTATACTATAGACCCTTTAGGCTATTTCTTGAACAATGATCCCATATGTCGCTACATATAGTTCAAGACTCATATTACAACCTTGGATATCTAGTTTATTGGATTAGGGTTATTTTTAGGCAAAGACAGATATAAAATAACTAATAACAATTAATGGAAAAATATATTAATATTATTTCATTAATATCCGGTCAACGGTTACATTCACTATCTACGAGTTTTAGGGCATAAAACCCAACAGTCTCTGTATAGCTTTTCCTGAATTTTCTATTGGCGTCGAGCTATGATTAATATGTGATTACTGCATGCTAAAACGAGTTAGATGTACGGAAGATCATACGAGTTACTGGTTATTGTAGCTTCAATTGTTAAGAAACCCCCAAGAAATGGATCTAACAACCTTGCTAATAAACAAGACCTTTAGATCACATAACTGAAAAACTCCAAAACCGATTTGAAAATCAACCCAAGGAAAGTAAAAACCGGATTACCTTGTCGATCAAATATCTCAAGGCAAGAAGCTTGCTTGAGATTCGAATCACTCCACAAGCATGATTGATCAAGCCAAGCTTGAATGATTCTTAGCATGCAACCTAAACTACATAGAATTGCAAAGAAACTTAGCTCTAGGCTAAAGGAAAAGCTCAAAGGCTTATTTTACTACATTTCCAAGTCTTTCTTTTCAAATACAAGATACATGGCTTTGTATAGCCTTAAAAATGAAACCCTAGACCTTCCATGAGGTATATCAAGAGTTGTAACATTCCATCTTTATGACAATAATCAGCCATTAAGTAAATTTAACCTAAAAAGTAATTAAAATGACATAAAACTGAAAATACATTCAAAAGGGTCCATAAATCCGTGAATAGGAGTTTGCAATCAGCCAATTAATATTTGTAACCTCCCATGCTTGAAACCTCACTTGAAGTATCTTGAAGTCCATGTTCCATAAATGACACTTTGACTTGTCTTCAATGAAGCTTGAGTGCATTTAATGAATCTCCATTTTGAAGTTTTTCTTTAGTTTTGGATGACATGGTAGGATTCATATCATCAATGTTTGTGCTCCAAAGCTGAATGCAGAATGGTAATGTCTGTGTCATATCTTGCCAAAGTTCTTGAGGAGTCTGTGCTTATGAGCGTGTGACCGTCTTGATGTTGTATACAAGCCAGTTCGAAACGAATCTGGTGGCCAGTGCTTGGAAGGAAGTTGATCGTGTCGATCGTTAGCTACATTAGGGGAAACCATTTGTGTGTTTGCTTAGTGTTGGTTCTTTTCTTTGGGTGGTTTATGCCTTTCTTTGTGTAAAAAAAAAAAATGTTCTTTTTTTTTTTATTTAATCATTCAAATTTTTAATTTTTTTTACTTAATCAAAATTTTATACTTGAATTTTTCTAATGCCTAAATTGGGTACCAAAGGTATTGTGTATCCTTTACTCATTCTCACCCTTATTCCAATCCTCATGCCCTCAATATAAACCCATTTCTTGTTATCCATCCTTATTGACCATCAAATATGAAAATCACGACTTTACCCAACGAAATATTCCCAAAAGGAAAAAAGAATTACTTCATGAAATTTTAAGAACATGTTAGTTTTTTTGCAAATATTAAAAATTAAAATATAGCAAAAATGATGATTGTCCAATATAAACTTTGATGCTAAAAGTTTTAGATTTCAAGATAACTAATTACCTATCTATGATTTATTACCATCTAAAATATAGAAAATAATATAATTCCTATAGTAATAGTAGAAACATTTGAGCATAGTTTATATAAATCTATAGATTTGATACGAAATATCACTTGATTTTTATTTTTTATTTTTGGAAAGAATATCACTTCAAAAAATTGATGGTTGAATTCCGGAAAGCGAAAAGTAGATTTAGAAAGTTTCCTCTAATTATGTTTGGGAGTAATTTTGAAATGATTAAAATCACTCTTGTCACGTTCGAAATCACCTCAAAACATACTTTTAATTACTCAAAATTAATTTCATCTTTAATTTTACACTTTTAAACGTGATTTTCATATGACAAAAGTGATTTTAACCGTTCCAAAATCACTCCCAAACATCAATCATGTATGATAATGGGTGTCATCGAGGTCACATTGGGCCACTTGGAGTTGGGAACTTGATAGAAAAAAGACAAAAATTGGAAGTTTTTTTTTTTTTTGATATCCGTGAGTGTTCAGGCCAGCTTACGTGCACCTCGACTTATCTCACAGGACAACCGTTGCCAAAGAAACTCGTAGGATATTAAATATCCTAGGTAGGTGGTCACCATGGATTAAACCCATTCCCTTTAAGCCTTTGGGAAAATGCCATTCCCTTCAAAGACAACAACATGAGTAGTGATCAAAATCAATATGATTATTTCCTTTCATATATTATATTTGATTTTTTTTTTTTTGTTAATCACATGTCAGTTTTATTGTCCAACATGGTAGCCAAAAGGATTTTCTTTTTTGTCCTCAACCTATTATGCCAATTTATTCTTCTATTATTTCAATTCATTTAATTCTTTCACCATGTTCATATATTCATATATAGTAACATTTTTGCGATGATCCATTGTTTAGAATGAAAACCGTGGGAAGTTATTTAGTAGAAATGATCTTGTGCATATAGAAAGATTAATTCTCTCTCTCTCTTTTATTTTTTTCATTTAAGCTATTTAGACCAATTAAAAATCAAATTCAAAACTTTGGAGACCAAACATATGTCACTTTTGAAACTTCACAAATCAAATATAAACTAAGTTCAAATATCAAGGACCAAAAGTGTTAGTTTCTAAAATCTATGAACCAAATAGAAACTAGTTTAAATCTAAGAGATTAAGAGCCTGTTTGGAAATACCTTTTAATTAGTTTAAGTGTTTTTCAAGAATGCATTTTCTTTAAACATTTTGTATAAAAGTTGTTTAGAATTTAAACACTCATATGTTTGGTTACATTTCCTCATAAATGTTTTTATACAAACGTTATTATTATACTTAGAAACGGACTATTTTTTATTAATATTATAAATTTTAAAACTTATTAGAGTATAAGTTTACCTGGAAACTTATTATTCTAATATTGTTGTTTTTTTCCACCTTGATAGGTCATCTCTTCTTGAAGAGGCGACCTATCCACGTGTCAGCTTTCGGTTCATTAGACGACCTACAAACGGAAATTAAAAAAAAAACGACATTAAAGCAAGTCGTCTCTTCAAGAGATGATTTGCACACAGAAACAGTCGCCACCGCCAGCGGCGAGCGGTGGTCGTCGGGGATATGAAGAAGAAGAAGAAGGAGCAATTTGAAGAAGAAGAAGGAGCAATTTGAAGAAGAAGATGGAGAAGAAGATGAAGAGTAAGAGAAAAGGAGAAATAATTAAAAAAAAAAGATTAAAATAATAATATTTATATTATTTTAATATGTTTTTATTTAGAAAATTTAAAAAATATTTTTTATTAAAATAATGGTGCCACGTCAACAGTCCATTAGTGTTTAACGGCAAATTGGACGGTAGATACCAAATTACTCCTTATCTCAAACCTGAGTATTTTTGTTGAGTTTGAAAACTCATGGACCAAAGTGTAACTTAACCCAAACTTCAGGAACCAAAAGTATATGTTTCCCATGATTTTATTATTACGTTGACTTAAACATATGACTCAATTAATCAAGACATAAATTATAGTTCTTGATGCTAATAATCTTCTTTAAAGATGGTAAATTTTAATATTCGCTTCTTGATTTGTAGGGTGTAAAATTCTTATTTTATTCTGATAATTAATTGCAGCATTTTTATAGTAGAAAGTAACATTATGTTTTTACCTTTTCAAACAAAAAAAAAAAAAAACATTATGTTTTTACGGTTTGGGAATCTAATTTTAACAACAACGTATATCAAGCCTAGGATCAAATATTAAGATCTTCCCTTATCTTTAAGCTCCTTTATTACAAATGTCTTACATTCAATCATTAAAATTCTCAAATAATATAGTATCACCCAAATCCAAACAAATTGAAATCTTAGATAATCCAGTTAAATCCAACAAACTAAAATTTTGGCCGGTTAAATTCAAAAAAATCTTATTCAAAGATTAACTAAAATACCTAAGATAGAGAATGAACGTAAAACAAAAATCATCAATTTGCCAAGCAAAATTTGTACCCAAAGAATACAACAAAAATGTTTTTCAACAACACAAAAAAGAAGAAAAACAAAACATAAAGTTACTTTGTAATTCAAGTATTAAAACAGTTCATATAAAATAACAAATACAATGTATATGTGGGTAACTGAGTTGTGTGTGTAATGCGTAAGACATTAGACCTGAACACCATCGAGAATGTTGGAATTAGTATCTTTATAGGTGAGCGTCAAATATAGTGTCTTTGTAGTTTGAGAACAACAAAATAGGAGTGTTTTTGTAGCTTGAGAACAACAAATCAACCTTGCAACACAAAACCAGTAAAAAAATAAAATTATTGACTACATGTTGATCCCTAGGCATCTTCCGTACCATTTGGATAAGATTCATACCTATATTGCAAGCTTTCGGGATCAGAAGTTTTGTGACAATGAGAATTTCCAGCTGATAGCGAGCATAGCTAGCTATTTTTCTCTGATTAATTAAGCTAGTCTTTTACAATTATTTACCCAAATTTATGCATTTTTATGTTTTATTTGTAGGAAGTATGTGCTTGAAGCTTAATTCAGCCATTGGAGTCAAATGGAGCTTCCAATCTTAAAAAAAAAAAAAAAAAAAAAAAAAAAAAAAAAAAAGCGTCGCGACGCTATCGACAAATTTTCCAAAAACGCGGTATCGCGACAGCGTCGCGACGCTGTCCATAGCGTCTCGACGCTGTCGCCAGATTTTCTATAAATTCCTCTTTTCAGCTACGGATTTGGGGAGCCCAATTGGTTAGATTTTAGCCCTAATTTCGACTAGAGACCTTTTGTGGGAGCTAAAGGCAAGGCCAAGGAGCGGGAATCAAGCGAGAAGACGTGGAGATCGTGACGGGGACGTGCCGGTTTCGACGGATTCGAGTTTTCCCTTTTCTTTCCCTTAACTCTTGTAGTTTTTATGGCTTTTCTTTCAATTAGTGTTTATGGTTTAGAGACTATGAATTGCTAGTTGTTTGTCTTAGGGATTGATGTAATTGTTTAAGTTTGTTGGATTAATTTTTGGTATGAATGTGCTTTTATTCTATGCATGCAATTTTGTGTTTAATGCTTTTAATTACTTGATCACTAATTGAATGATTTAAGTGTTGAATCTAACTCGGGAGAGAGGATTTGGCCTAAGACTTACCTTGTTTAATTGCATGACTAGAGTAGAAATTCTAAGTTTGTGACGGGATTGGGAATATCTTTAGAAGCATAACAAGGACCGAACCGAATAATGCCTTGCATGTTAATGAACTTAGATAGGGATATCAAGTTGGTTTATATGCATGAGGATCAATTATACTCGGGAGAGGTAATCGTGATAAAAGTTTCCTTGGCTTGTAGAATAATTGCACGGTCAATTCATTCCTATTAATCAATCCTCATTCTTAATCAATGAAATCAATTCCCTAAGAATCTTTCCATTTGATTCTCCACTTTTATTTTATGCTTTTTGTCTTTAGGTTTATCTTTTATCATTGAGTTTTGCTCCCTAAATAAAATTGAACAAAAGTATTCACGATACTTAATTTGCTAGAAAACCAATCCAGAGGACGACACTCGTTTTACACGAAAACACTATATTATTACTTGACCCGTACACTTGCGGTAAGCAATTTGCACATCACCAGCCCTACTTCAAATTTGCATCCCAATGTTGGAGTTGGAAACATAGTATAGCCTCAAGTGTCGGTGACGAATAGTGGAAATTCGTAAGACGAGTTATCAGAGGAAGAAAACGATAGGAAAGACGAAGAGAGGGAGTTGGAGAAATTTGAATCTTATCAGATAAATATAAAATATAAAATATTTTTATAATCTAAAATTTGAAAAGGTTTAGTTTGTTAGGGATACACCTAATTGTTGAAAAGCATAAGTTTAGGATTTTTGTAAAGATTTAGTTTGTTGGTATATATTCTCAACTAAAAGGTCAAATGTTTGAATATCTCAATCCCACATATTATTCAACTCTAAATAATGTTAAATGTGTCTTGTGTAGAGACAAAACTTGAAGACTTCACTCTAACCTCATGGAGCACAAGTAAGAAGTACTTTGTGTGTAAGGAAGAATCTCACCACCTTGGTGTGCAAGGATGAAACTCACCACCTTGGTGTACAAGGAAGAATGAAGATGGAGCCTTGGCCATTAAGACTCATTACCTATATATATGTGTGTTTGTCTCTTGAAGAGAGCAAGAAAAAGAGTGTGATATCTTTTCTTCCTTTGTAGTGAGAGAGAGATAAGAATGTTTATCTTCTCGGGTTGAGGGATTTTTCTTGTTGTTTATCCCAAGCTATCGGATTGTGATACTTGGTAGTCAATAGTTATTGTTGGGCTATTGAGGGATAGGTTTTGAGGTGTTGTTCTTGAAGGCTTCTTGTAATCTCTCTGGAGTTTTAGTGGAACCTGCATCGGTAGCAGAGAACTGGACGTAGCCCACATTGGGTGAACCAGTATAAAACACGGTGTTAATTTTCTTCCCTTCTCTTTTATTCATTATTGTTCTTGTTTTGCTTAGAACTTGGGTTGGTTTACCTATTCTTCTAAGCTCTTGGTTTCAAATTGTTTATTCCACATTATATTTGGAACCATAACCTGATCTGGAAATTGCGATAAATATATATATTGTCTTAATTTGGTTGATCGAATTTAGATTGGACTATTTTATCCCCTAACAAATAATCATTTAATTAGTACAGGAGTGGCTGACGTTGCCAGACAAGTTTAGTTTTTTTTTTTTTTTTTTTTTTGATAGAAAGACAAGTTTAGTTATTCCATATCTCATTTTCCTTATCAAATTAGGTTACAATCGTCTTAAGAGCTTATCTTTATAAAGACGAATACCTAATACTTTTATCAATTATAAAGTTATTGATTAACTAATTTCTTGTTATTATCGAAGTTTATTAATAGTTAAAAAAAAATAGTCACAAAATATCTCTCTAATTCTATTTCAACCATTTTAAACACGGGTCATTTTATAATAATTTATAACATGTCATTGTCCATTTCGATTGAACTTCAAATAATAAAAATAACGTTAAAGTGAGTATAATTTAGTAGTGACATATATTCTCAATAAAAAAAAAAAAAAATAGAGGTTTCAATAACTCCACCCCTAAATGTTAGTGAAGTATAAAATAATAAATAAATAAAATATAGTAAAAATACTGTCTATTACAAATTTTGAGCTCATGATATAACTAATCTCACCTATTTATATTTTTTTTCTTTGAATTCAAGAATATTGGGAGGCGAAGGATTTGACATCTAATCTTAGGGTCGCAATTACATGTTAATTACCATTGAGCTATAATCAAACTTGGGACTCCTATTTTTTATTTATTATCATTTACGATACAGGGCATCAATAGGTAATTAACTAATGAAACTGAAACGTCTGTATTAAAAAAAATAATAAATAAAAATGAAACGTGAATTTGGAATGTTGGACCAAAACGTCGTCATCTTAGGATGCCAAACTTTTGCCCTATTGTGTGGAAATTTCTCCCTCCAACTTAGTGACAAATTTCCTTAAACATCATTACTATAGTGTTCAACGACAAATGACATTTCCTTCCATTTTATTTTTTATGACAGAAGTGACAAAAATGGGAGGAAAATATTTTCTCTCAGAAAATGATGTTCTCTTCAACGACAAATGACATTTTAGGCCCTGTTTGATAACCATTTCGTTTTTTGTTTTTTGGTTTTTGAAAATTAAGCTTATCCACACCTACTTTCACTTATAGGTTTCTTTATTTTAGTATCAACTTTTTTTTCCTTGTTTTAAAAAACCAAGTCCAATTTTGAAAACAAAAAAAATAGTTTTCAAAAACTTATTTTTTGTTTTTAGAATTTGGCTAGGAATTCAAATGAATCCTTAACAATGATGAAAACCATGGTAGGAAATTTAGGAGAAAGCAAACATAATTTTAAAAAAAAAACCAAAAACAAAAAACGAAATAGTTATCAAACGGGGCCTTAGTATTCAAATTGTGGTGTGGATTTTGATTATTTCCTTCCATATATTGTATTCAATATAGGACAAAATGTATTTTTGGTCCTCGAGGTTTGGGGTTCATGTCTATTTGGTTTCTAAAATTTCAAAAGATACACTTAATGGTTCCCGACATAACTTTAACTTAATGAAATGCTAGCTAGATCGTTATATGCTGACATGATGTGATGATGTGGCTATTTCATTTGATTACTAGGCAAATAAATTGAAAAATTAATTAAGAAAACTAAAATATTAAATAAATTTTAAAAATGGTTTAAACCATTATCAAGATATAAAAAAAAAAAATCTCTTCAAGTGCCGTAGCCGTTCAAAGTTCGTCGGAGACATGTCGTCGGCCTGAGTCATAGAAGAACATCTCCCACTTGCAGCACTCTTCCATCGGCCCAAACTCGAGGAACTTTTTGTAAAAGGGATTTTTGTGAAGAAGAAGAACAAACTTCTGAATTATTATTATTATTATTATTTCCTTTAGATTCCATTTGAAAAACTGATCTTGTGTTGTTCAAGTTCATTCCCAAAATTAATTGCTCTCTTAATAATCGATGCTTGACCCTGAAGAAAAAACTGAAAAATCCCAAAAGTTTCATTTTAATTTCTTTTTGGAAGAAAGGAAAACGATAGAGAAAAAAAAAAGGAGAGAGAATCTGGCATTAAAGATCGAAAAATAGAGATACTCATTCATCTGCTTTCTTCAAATTCGTTCAACATGACAGCGATGTGGTTCATTCTCTGATTTTCAATTTCCTCTTTGTTCTTGCGGTTTTGGGTCTTCGCTTTCTCGTTCAGATTGATGAGAAATCTTCTATTTGGTTCTCGGGAAAATCATGAGGGATTTGAGGATATTCGCAAAGCTCTCATTTGTCCAAATCCCTCCTCCAAGTCAGCTATGTTTGCTGCCATTGTAACTTAATGGATCTTGAGGAAAACCAATGACCTCTAAAGCCATTAAAAAAATTCTTGATTGTGAATATAAATCACTACTTCTTGAGTGAAACTCATTTGAAAAAGAGCAGAAAAAAGAAGAGAGAGAGAATAGTGGGTTGTGGAATGGGAAGAAAGATACATGTCAATTATCATTGTGCTATGTTCACCATTGCAGAAAGAAGTTCCAATATTTTAATTTGGATTTAATTAAAAATTTACATTTTAGTCAATGTGAATGGAATCCTATCTAAAAATAAAGTTATGGGTGTAATTTGTAAAATTATCAAATTTATATTGTTCGTTTGTGGGAGAGATTTTTCAAAATAGATGCTGAAGATTAAATTGGTTAACGACACAATTGAATTTTCAAACTTCGGTCTGATATTTTCTATTTTTTCTGTCTTATTACTTACTTCCTAGAAGAGTTCTAATAATTTTCAAACTTCGGTCTGATATTTTCTATTTATTCAAACTTCGGTTGGAGGATTGAGAATGTTGAGAAAGTTAGTGTGTATGGATCTAACTGGATTCCAAATGACACTTGCCTTAAGATACGGTCCCCGGTTACTTTAGAACATGATACTCAAGTGGCTGATCTTTTTACTGTTTCTGGTCAATGGAATGAGGAACTTCTTCGGCATCACTTTAGTCCTCGCAAGGTATGTTCTATCCTTACTATTCCCTAGCGACATATGTTGTCTGAGGATAGGGTCATATGGCATTTTGAGAAGTGTGGGGTCTATTCGGTTAAGAGTGGGTACCGGCTTGGCCAGATGGCTTTGCTTGCTCAAACCCCACCTTCTTCTTCGAGTGAGTCACTATCCAGTTGGTGGAAGAGGTGTTGGAAAATGGGGGTCCCAAACAAAATTAAGATTTTCTTGTGGAGGCTTTGCTTGGAGCGACTACCCACTGTTGATAATTTGAGTATCAGGGGTATTGATGTGTTGAATGTGTGTGTGCATTGTGGTAGGCAATGGGAGTCATGCATGCATATGTTTTGGCAGTGTAAATTTTTTCGTGAATTATTGATGGGATCTGAGTGGGAAATTTTGTTGCATAATGTCCAGGCGGATTCTATGCTTCATCTGCTTAGGGATGTGAAGGATAAGGTCGACTGGGTTAAGTTTGAGGAGCTTGTTGTGGTGTTGTGGGTTGTGTGTTGTTGTCAAAACCAACAGAAGTTTAGAGGGTAGGTTCCTTCAACGGGGCTTGTGGATTGGGCTGTGAATTATCTTGCTGTTTTTCGAGGGGTCTCTCAAACCTACTTAGAGGGGATTAGAGGAGTGCCCCGGGGTAGTGTAAAATGGTCCCCGCCGAAGGAGGGATGGTATAAGGTGAATGTGGATGCTGCATTTTGTGAGGACCTGTTTCGGACGGGTGCTAGAGTCGTTGTTCGGGATGAGGCGGGGCAAGTCATGTTGTCGGCTGCTATTAGTCATGATCATGTGGGGAGTTCAGATTTGACAGAGGGGGTAGCGGTGGTGGACGAAATGAGACTTGTGGTGGAGATGGGTTTAGCTCCGGTAATCCTTGAGATTGATTCTATGCGTGTATATATGGTGTTGCAAGATACTGCGATGGTGGATTTATCTGAGCTCGGTGTGCTGGTTTCTGAGGCTCGAAGGGAGGTGTTTGCGCATCTTCAGTTCAGATTCAGTTTTACAAGAAGGGATGGAAACCTTGTCGCCCATGAGTTAGCACATTTTGCTTTGAGAGAGAGAGATTGTGAGTATTGGATGGAATCAGTACCTGCGTGTGCATGCCTTCTGGTTGAGGAAGATGTTTTAAATTTGTAATTGTTTCTCTTTTTCTTGTGTGCTAATGTAGGCATGCGGTGGTTGAAGTTTCAAAGATTCCACGACTTATCCTCAAGAATCCCCTACATCAGGAAAGGTGATTAATTAGTTTAAGTTGCTCCAGTCATCACTCCAATCGTTGTGCCTGGAATCAAGGGAGGTTTTCTGTTCCCTTTCTTCCCTTATGTTTGCATGCTTTATACTACTTTGAGGTCATTGTATGAATTAGGTTTGGGGGGTGGAAGCATTTGCATGCTAGTGGATTGTAGGTTGAGGCTGGATGCACCTGAGCATCAGTCTACCTTTTTGCATGTTATGTTTATTGCTTGCTCTATTATGATTAGATTGAGGTCATGCATCTGAGCAGTGGATTTATTTTCTTGAGTAAAACTAAATTTTGATCTTTAATAGCTGAGATTAGGTGTTGGGATTTTCAACCATGATGATGTCTTCGTGTGCTTTTATGCTCTATTCTTTGTGTGGGTGTAGTGATTCTTGTTAGCTTATTTTTTAGCTTTTTAAACTTTACCTGAGTTTTCTTGCATGGTTGAGCACTTTGCCTGTCCTTTAGCTAGTCTTGAAAGTTTAGGTTTGCTTTATGAATTCTATAAACCTATTGTCACCCCGATAGGTGTAAGGTTAAGTTTGAGAGCAGTTTCTTGCAAATTTAACGTGTGAGACTTGCCTAGGGAAAGAAAGAATACATGCCTGTTAAAAGAAAATGAGTGGTAAATGAGTGAGGGAGTTTGAGCTTGAAATTTAAACTATGCTCTCTCCTGTTTTTGTTTGTTTTCATAAGGAAAATCATGCTGGCAATAGTCATGAGTGATAAGGGGTAAAAAGAGTTGCATGCAGTGTGATCAA
Organism: Luffa acutangula; assembly: GCA_036850905.1. Taxonomy (NCBI): domain Eukaryota; kingdom Viridiplantae; phylum Streptophyta; class Magnoliopsida; order Cucurbitales; family Cucurbitaceae; genus Luffa; species Luffa acutangula. Next base: position 46,021,099 of record CM072098.1, on the reverse strand, counting down.
TTAGGCCAACTAAGGGTTAAACTCAGGTTATGGGTCCCTGCATTGTAGTGTGAAAGCTAGTGTCCCGCCTTAAAAGAATGAAAAAAAAAAAGAAAGATTAAGGCTTCCTTATTCAGGCTCCTAGGTATTGAGTGAGCATTCTAATTTGTCCTGCTTAGTCTTTCTCGCGAGGTCTTAGCTCCAGTGTAGGGGGAAGATAGGTGGAGGGTCTTATAAATCATTCCTGGGTCATTAGGGGCTGCTCTAGGAGAGGTTAAACACACACACACACACGCGAGATTATTCTTGGGGAAGTCTTGACTTGTCTCATAATTTGTTAGCTTGCAGTAGCTTCTCTTAGGCAAAGGCTTAACATATGCAGCGCAGGGACCTGTACACATGTTGAATTTCATCATTTGAATCTCTGCCATTCATATTATATAATTTAGGCTTGCTCAAGGAGTAGTAGGATTCGGATGGGGGTGTTTGGTAGAACAAATGGGTTTATGTTTGTCCCCTCCTAAATTGTTTATCTTCGTAGAATGTTACGTGCAAAATGTTGTATTTGACAGTAATTTTGTTGCAGACCTAAAATATGGGCTCGAGGACCAAGTCGAGTTAAGACGAGCTAGTCCAGAGCAAACTAGTAGCTAGCTTGGAGTTAAGAGGATCGAGGATTTAGTTTTTCGGGAGGGCAATAGTGCTATGCACCGGCTGGCGAGTTTGGCTTTGTGGATTCGAGACTGTCCCGCATATGGAGAGCATGTGGTTTCTTTGAGTTTGTTCTTCTGTATTGTTGCTCCGGAGCAGTTTTTTTTTTGTTTTGAATGAAAGTTTGATATGTTGTTGATGATTAAAAAAAAAAAGTCTAAAAAGTAGTCAATAGAAATGTAATCAAATTTTGGCAACATATACCAAGGTTCACTAATCTTGTAGATGATGCTCACCTTTGATCTTTGACCTTTACTCTTTCAAATTGCTCAATTTTTGAGAATGTATTTGTTGATGCCAAAATTTGGCCAAAAGACTCACCTGACCTTCACATGACATCAACGGTGAATTTGTAGAAACTGGGGAAGACATGACCTGCAAGACCAGCAAAAACCGCTGCACACCAGCATGGTGTAGGCCACACCACCTCCGATGCTTAAGTCAGAGAATGGGAAGAGAGCAGGAAAGTAAGAGAAGAGAGTCGATAATTCAGTTCGGGTCCCCTTCTTCAGTGGCGAAGAGGGGTATAAATACCTGCTCATGCTCCTAGGATTTTTTAGGAGTTTAGAGGCGTTTCGAGACAAACCAGGAGGATCCAGGGCGGCTGGAGGCTATAGGGACCAAACGGGGCCCAACGGGCTCGGCCCGCACGAGCGGGCCGAGGCCGAGCAAGGGGTCGGGCCAGCCCAACCCCTTCGGTCTTGGCCCGTCCCGCTCGCCGGTTTTGCCTCTTGGGTCCATCTTCCGCTCTGATTTCTGCTCGGTTGTCCTTGTCAGCTCCTCGTGCATCTGGGTGGTCCAAAATTACCTATAACAGTATTAAAAATTATCCTTTATATCCTTGTATAAAAACGTTTTTATATCCTTCAATGATCCACCGACTTTTAACAATTAATTGTTAAAAGTCGGTGGATCATTGAAGGTCTCGTTCGATATCCATTTTGCTTTTGGTTTAACTTTTAAAAAGTTAAGTTTATAAACACTATTTTCTCTCATTTGTTTTGTTTCCAAATTTTGAGCACAAAAAACCTAATATTTAATTGCTCATTTGATAACAACAATTTAGGCTCTTATTTGATAACCATTTGGTTTTTGGTTTTTGGATTTTGAATATTAAGCTTATAAGATTTATTTATTTTGTTATCTACTTTTTAAAGTGTGTGTTCAAAATTTAAGTCAAGTTCTGAAACCTAAAATATATATATATATATATATATATATATATATATATATATATATATATATATATAGTTTTTAAAAATTTGTTTTTGTTTCTTGAAATTTGGTTAAGAATATGTTTTAAGAGAAAAGGTAGAAACTATTGTAAAGAAATTGTAAGAGAACCAACACAATTTTAAAAAACTAAGAATCAGATGGTTATCACTCGGGTCTTAGATTTTATTGATTTATTTATTTTTAAATGGGGCTTGTTTTCTCATATTTTCTTTACATAGTTTTCACCTCTTTTAATGAAACATTTGGATTATTAGTCTAATTTAAAAATTAAAAAAAAAAAAACTTTTTTTTTTGTTTTTATTATAAGCTTCATTTTCAAAAACCAAAAAATCAATAGGTAACATAAATGCCTACAATTTTGTTTTTATTTTTTTTTTAAAAAAAAAGACTTAAAATTCACTTTTTTTTCAACTTTTTTTTTAAGAAATGTTAAAATATAATAAAGGTTTTTTTTAATGAAAAATGGATATTTATTAAAATCATGGGACCGTAAGACCCAGCAAAAAAAAAAAAAAAACAAATAGTTTTTTTTTTTTTTTTTTGTTTTTTTTGGACAATATAAAATAACCGAATAGTTATCACTTATCAAATGAGGCTTAAATATTTATTATTTTATTGATGTATTTTGATATGTGAAAATCAGTTAATGAACATGCAAATCAGTCAATATGTCCATAGACAAAAATTTAATCTAAGTAAAATCCATTTCTTCCAAGTGACATGAACATCTAACCCACGTATCCCAAATATGTTAATATGTTAGCATTTTTGTTAACCAATTTTAACAAATTTTCTGAACGAACCATATTTACTTCAAATATTAGAAATCACTAGGTAATTTAGCCTAAAATTTCTAAGGTTAGATGAAATCTACTAAAAGATAACACAAAATATTGCAATATACTTTAAATAAGATTAAATTAATGTAGACATAATATAATTTTGATAAGAATATCTTGAAAAATGAAAAAATACCGGTCTGATATTTTCTTTTCTTTTCATTTTCTTTTTTTTTTTTTTTTTCTTTGGGAGCAAAGATAATGTATTGATTTTTGTGGGGCAAATCTTTTACTAAAGTTTATGTGGAAAAATTTCGTAGAAAATCCCAGTCCAACTCAATAAAACAAAATTTTCATATGTTTTTTCTTTTTTTTCATGGATCAAAATAACCACGTTGTTGTTGCCAAAGTAGCTTAGCGGTAATTGGCATGTACCCTCAACCAAAAAGTCAAAGGTTCGAATCCCCCACCCCCAAATGTTGATGTACTCCAAAAAAAAAAAATAATAATAACCACGTTGTTGTAATGTGTCACTTAGAATTAGAATTTAAACATTCATATGTTTGATTGCATTTCTCTTAAAATGGTTTATTTATCAATTTCATCTTCTAATAAGTCATTTTTAGTGGTTGTCAAACACTAGAAATTTTTTCAAAATGATTTTTTTTTTAATGAAGTTAAAACCAAACACACCCTCATTTTTTTAAAAAAAAAAAATTATCATATTCCTCATTTAAAATATATATCACATTACAATATAAAGATTTCAAATTTTTGACATATAGACATCATTTTCTAAAGATATAAATAGTTCTTCACATACACTAAAAAAACAAAAACGCATAAATCATATAATTCATATTCATTCAAACTTACATTATACCAGAAGTGACGCATAATAATGCATAGATATCACATCCATGGGATGCATCATATTTAACATACCCTCATCGTCCATTCAAATATTATCTTAAACACGAAAACGAACACACTCTTGACACTTACTTATTTATTGGATGCCTATGTCTCGTCCATCGCTTCAAACTTTGGTGTGACTGCCATTCAGTTGGAGGTTGGTGGTTTGTACGGCGGTGGCTTGTGGTGGTGGGGAGGTGGTTTTTTGTAAGGTGGATATTTCTTGTACGGTGGTTTGTACGACTTGTATTTCTCCTCCTCCGCCGATGAGTCGGTGGCTGTGGTGGTGGGAAGCTTGTTCTCCGTCGCTGGAGTCACTTTCTGGTGGGTCTCCGGCGGATAATATGGTGGCCAGCGGCCGTAGTTACCGACATAACGCGGAGGCCATGGGTGATCAGGTTCAGCAAGGCTGGCTTGAATGTTAAGAAGCACCACTCCAAGAAAAAGCACATCCAAATATTTCAAAAACATATTGTTTTCAGCCTCTCTCTCTCTTTTAGAGTTTGAGTTCACAGCCTTATGTTGCAAAAACTTTAAAACTTTGTTGCCCTTTTATACCAAAACTTTGTGTCATTTTTTTAATTAGTTGATATGGTTTAAATTTGCCAATGAAGTATTTGGTCCTCAAATGAAAATACAAATATTTTCATAGGTCTAGGTGTCGCAATCATAAGACTTGAACACTCGATGGAGTGGATATGGCCTTGAACCACCCACGTCGAGAGGTGTGAGTGTGGACGACAAATACAAAAACAAGATTTTTGTTTTATCTCTCCTAATTATCAACAATTTAATAATAAGTGTAAGTATTGAACACGGAGAGTAAATAAATCTTACATGATTTTATCATTAAGCTTGAACACATATATATAGCCACTAGGTGAGTACAATTAGTTACATAGAAAATAACACATTTAATAACTAAATCTATTTAACTCTAATACTCCCTCTCAAGATTGAAGAGAAATCTTCTATTTGGTTCTCGAGAAAATCATGAGGGATTTGAGGATATTCAAAGCTTCCATTTGTCCAAATCCCTCCTCCAAACAAGCTATGTTTGCTGTCATTGTAACTTAATGGATCTTGAGGAAAACCAACAACCTCTAAAGCCATTAAAAAAAATTCTTGATTATGAATCTAAATCACTACTTCTTGAGTGAAACGCTCATTTGAAAAAGAGCAAAAAAAAAAAAAAAATGATGGGTTGTTGAATGGGGAGAAAGATACATGTCAATTACCATTAAACTATACTCATGATAGATAGAAGTTTCAATATTTTAATTTGTGTTAAATTAAAATTTGATATTTTAGTCAATAATGTCAATTGAATCCTATCTAAAAAAAAAGTTATGGGGTAATTTTTAAAATTATCAAATTTTTAAAATTACCAAATTTTTAAAATTATCAATTTTATATGGTTGGTTTGTGGGAGAGATTTTTCAAAATAGATGATGAAGATTAAATTGGTTAACGACACAATTGAATTTTCAAACTTCGGTCTGATATTTTCTATTTTTTCTGTCTTATTACTTACTTCTTAGACAAGTTCTAATAATAAAAATAAAGTCTAAAAAAAAGTCAATAGAAATGTAATCAAATTTTGGCAAAATATACCAAAGGGTCACTTATCTTGTAAATGATTCCCAACTTTGATCTTTGATCTTTACTCTTTCAAATTGCTCAATTTTTGAGAATGTATTAAAAATTATCCTTTATATCCTTGTATTAAAAAAATTGTTAAAAGTCGGTGAATCATTGAAGGTCTTGTTCGATATCCATTTTGCTTTTGGTTTAACTTTTAGAAAATTAAGTTTATAAACACTATTTTTCACTTATATATTTATTTGTTGTTTTCAAAATTCAAGTAAGTTTTGAAACCTAAAAAAAATTGTTAAAATATAAAGGATTTTTTTTGTAAGTAAAAAGGATATTTATTAAAATCATGGGACCGTAAGACAAAAAAAATCAAATAGTTTTTTTTTTTTTTTTTTTTTGATAATATAGGAGTGAGGGGATTTGAATCCCAGACCTCGTGGTTATCAGTACAACTTTATGTCAGTTGAACTATGCTTTTGTTGGCCAAATAAAAATAAAAAATAAAAAATCAAATAGTTATCACTTATCAAATGAGGCCTAAATATTATTGTTTTATTGATGTATTTTGCTATGCGAACATGATACTAAGATGTTATTTGACAGTTGACACATAAAAATTATGTCCATAGACAAAATTTAATCTAAGTAAAATCAATTTCTTCCCAGTGACATGAACAAAACTAACCCACTTATCCCAAATATGTTAATATGTTAGCATTTTTTGTTAACCAATTTTAACAAATTTTTCGAAAGAACCTAATTGGATCATAACTTTCAATCTGAGGAATGGACCAAACTGATAATTACCTTAAATATTAGAAATCACTAGGTAATTTAGCTTAAAATGTCTAAGGTTAGATGAAATCTACTAAAAGATTAACACAAAATATTGCCGTTATAGGTGATTCTGGACCACACAAGGAGCTGACGAGGACAAACGGGCAGAGGTAGGACCAAAAGACCGACCCATATTTGCCGAGGCCGACCATTCGGCCCGGTTGCGCGGGCCGAGTCCGTTCGATGCTGTTTGGTCCCCACCGCCTTTGGCCGCCTCGGTTTCCCCTGGTTTGACCTAAAGCGCCTCCGAATCCCTAAAAACCCTAGGAGGAGGAGCAGTTATTTATATCCCTCTTCGCCGCTGAAGAGGGGATCCCGAATTCTATCCCTAAACTATATTCTATACTCTCTACTCTCTCCTCTTGCTCTCACTTTTCCACTCCCTACCGTTTTGTTTGCTGACTTAAGCATCGGAGCCGGTGTGGCGAGCACCACACCGGTGTGCAGGTTTACTGTCTTGCAGGCCACGTCTTCCCCCTCATCTACAAATTTACCGTTGGTGGCACGTTAAGGTCAGGTGAGATCCTCTAGCCAAAATCGACCATCAACAATTGCAATATACTTTTTTAATAAGATTAAATTAATGTAGACATAATATAATTTTGATGAGAATATCTTGAAAGATGGAAAAATACTGGTATGATATTTTCTTTTCCTTTTTTTTTTTCTTTGGGAGCAAAGATAATGTACTTGATTTTTGTGGGGCAAATCTTTTACTAAAGTTTGTGTGGAAAATTTTCGTAGAAAATTCCCGTCCAACTCAAAAAAACAAATTTTTCATATGTTTTTTTTTCATTGGTCAAAATAACCACGTTGTTGTAATGTGTCACTTAGAGATGGACTTGAAAATTATAGGGTGAATTCACCGAATTAGGAAGGACATTTTTCCACAAAAATTTGTCCACTTAATTTTCGGCAAGAAATTTCCTTTAATTTGCCTAGATTTATTTTTCTTAAAAAAATTATCATATTGTGATGAATTTGGACCTAATTCTAAGAAAGTCAGAATGACTAAGAGTCTAGAGGAGAAACAATGAGACGGTCCAAATCAATCTCTAGGGTTATTCCCTCTCCTAAAAGGGAGGAAAAAACCCTAATTCAACTATATTAAATAGAAGAGACTAACCCCAAGGAAAGGGGACTCAAGCAGGTACCAATAATTTCTTTTAGTCTTCCTCTTCATTGTTAATTTATTTGTTTCACTCATGATTTCCCAACTGACTTGAGCATTAGAGTCGATGTGGCAAGCACCACATCGGTGCACAATTTTTTTTTTTTTTTTTTTTTTTTTTTGCAGGTCAAGCCTTTCCTCTTCAAATAAATTCATCGTTGTCACGTGAGGGTCATGTGAGTTTTTTCTGTTCGGATTTTGGCATCAACATTCCTCATTTAAAATATATTATATCACATTACAATATAAAGATTCCAAATATTTGGCATAGAGACATTATTTTCTAAAGATTTAAATAGTTCTTCACATACACAAAAATAAAAACGCATAAATGATAAAATTCATATTCATTCAAACTTACATTATACAAGAAGTGACGCATAATAATACATAGATATCGCATCTACGAGATTCGTCATATTTAACTTTTGATAGTCCATTCAAATATTATCTTAAACACGAAAACCAACACACTCTCGACACTTATTTATTTATTATTGGATGCCTATGTCTCGTCCATCCCCTTCAAACTTTGGTGTGACTGCCATTTCAGTTGGAGGTTGGTGGTTTGTACGGCGGTGGCTTGTGGTGGTGGGGAGGTGGTTTTTTGTAAGGTGGATATTTCTTGTACGGTGGTTTGTACGACTTGTATTTCTCCTCCTCCGCCGATGAGTCGGTGGCTGTGGTGGTGGGAAGGTTGTTCTCCGTCGCTGGAGTCACTTTCTGGTGGGTCTCCGGCGGATAATACCCATATGGTGGTGGAGGCGGACGGGCGTATGTAGGAGGTAGATTATAATATTGAGCAAGGGCTTGAGTGGTAAGAAGCACCACTCCAAGAAAAAGCAGACCCAAATATTTCACAAACATATTGTTTTGAGCCTCTCTCTCTCTTTGGGTTTGAGTTCAAAGCCTTGTTGCAAAATCTTTAAAACTTTGTTCCCTTTTATACCAAAACTTTGTTGCCCTTTTATACCAAAACTTTGTGTCATTTTTGTAATTAGTGTTGGAATAAATGGTATGTGACTCTTCAACGAGTTGCATCGCCCTTTCACGTCTATGAGTTGTGTTCTTTCATCCAACGTTTCGTCTATGGATAAGGTGATTTTTTTTTTTTTTAAATTTCAAAGTTTACATTTTTCAAATATATTTATAATTTAGATGTTGAAGTTTGCAATTTTTTTTTTTTGTTGTTGTTTATATCATTTTTTAATACAAAACACCGCATATTAAATTCAACTAATGCTACAAATTGATTTTTCGAAAATTATTGTACATTAGCTTAGCTTTAAGAATTTTTCGATAAAATTTTATATAGTTAAAATATAATTAAATTTATGTATACATAGAAAACACAATTACGTTTTAAAAATTAATCATCCTTAAACGTCTCCAATTCAATTTCAAGTACTATTAATTTAATAATCGACAATCAATTCACTACACTACAAGAAAAAACACTTTCAGTGACTTATAAAACACGTCGCTGAAACAAAAAACGCGTCGGTAAAACTTTCACCGACGTGCATGGCTTTGTCGCTGCATCCGTCGCTGTTTCTGCGTAGTCGTAAGTATTTGCGACATCTACTGTAGACGTTGCTGAAAGTGATCTTTAGTGACGTCTACACGTCGGTGTAAGCGATAGGTAGGGACGTGGGGACACGTCACTGAAGATCACTTTCTAAGAAACAATATTCCCAACATCCTTCATCAAAGGATTAGATTGTGGTAGATAAAGGGATAGCCTATTTCTTAAGGTTTGAATTGATGACTTCATTCGATCCAAATTCGAGTAGAAATTTTATAATCTACAATAGAACTACGATCATTTACTTGAAGGAAAAAGTAAAGAACTATGAAATGTATTAGGAGCAAACCATTGTTATATCATTCCACACAACAATGCAGTCAAACAACATATTTTTTTCCCACAAGCCAAAGGGATAGTTCACAGGGTCCAACGTCAATTAACTTTTTGAATAAAATAAATAAATAAATAATCAAGCAATGAATCTCAATCTAAAAAACTTTGAGAAATCCAACACCAAAAACACAACAGAAATTTTAAATACAAAATGATTATCATAACTTGTGTATGCTGAAATAGTTTCATCTTTTGTGAAACTATTTTCTTGAGAACCAACCTTGTGTAAGTACAAACAATCGGGGTTGGTGCAAGGCTGAAACAATGGTTGGTAACATTATGATCCAAATCAAAGGTAAAAAGTTACAAAGTTGTCTATTAGTAAGACTACCAAAAAGAAAAAGAAAAATAAGCAAATTATAAAATTCATACCACATTCCTCAACCAAGCATGACAATACTTCGTTGTTCCAAAGCATGCCCTAAAATTGAGGCACCCAGAGAGCAAATTACAAAGTTTTCACCAATACATACCACATATACTCGAATATACAAAATGTGGTTCAGTATTTATTATAAACTCATATATACACTAACCTCAAAGGTTTGCCCTCCAAGACAAACTAATGTGCATTTTGGATACGTCGAACAACTTCCTCCTCTTTTGAATATGTAATATATCTAACCCAAAAATATTACAATAATTTTTTTATTTGAATAAAAACACAACTAATATGTAAATACTCTTGTTTGCATACATGGTATACATATCTAAGTAAATCATGGAATAAGAATTATGTAAATGTGCAAATTCCTATATAGATTAGTAGGAATATAGGCACTCGCGCACAGAGAGCTAAACGCCAAGAAAAAAAATAACTTTTAAAAAAATGCACTAAAATCACTCAAAAGTCAAAAAGAAAATGCACAAAATTAGCCCAAAAGCATCTAAAGCTCTAATCATACCCATCCAGACCATTCCAAAGCAACAAACCAAAAACATTGTGAAGTTTGAAGCAATATAAAAGCCCTAAAAGAGAAGAGGACAAGCATTAAGGAGTTGAAACTCACTGAAGTTCAAAGCTTCTCTAAGTGATTCAATGGCGATGTCAATATGTTAATCCCACTCGCTTCTCCTTCAACGATTGTCGCACGACCACTCCGACGAGAGGCAACCCAAGAACACAGAGATTCTAGAGTCGTGCAATTTGTCCATCCATCTGTTCTACCACCGCACTGGAGTCAAATGAAGAACGTCTCATCCTTGTCGAGGACCATGGACAGCTTGGTGGAGCGAGTTGAAGCAAAGGGAAACGAAGAAATCGACGTCGACAAAAAGGAAATTGTAGGAGGTGGAGCAACTGAGAGCAAAGGGAGAAAAATATCGAGCAGCGGCTGAAAAGTGAAATGAAATGGAGTTTTTCTAAAAGGGAGGCGCGGGTTAAATTTCGCTTGCCCTAAAATGAAATTTCAATTTTTCTTACTTTTAGTGACATGATAAACTTTTTAGCGACTTAAGTAATACGTCGCTAAAAGTAAGACTATTAGTGACTTGAGTTTTGATGTCGCTGAAAGTAATAGTGACATCTACTTAAACTGCGTCACTAAAAATAGTCCTTTTGTGACGTCGATTTTAGCATGTTGCTAAAAATACTTTTTAGCGACTTATTTTAACTGCGTCACTAAAAAATTGTCACTAAAAGTACATTTTCTTGTAGTGCCAGTGAGTTGTAATAAGTCTTTTAGTAATATGATTCTCAAGTTAAACATATTATTTGAGAATTTAAAGAAATGATTACACAGCAAATTGAGAGCTTTTATTTTAAAACATTTTAACTTTATCTCAATAATTAGTAAAAATAATTATTATTTAAAATGCAATAATGCAAGTAAAATCCCATATACTTATTTTCAAATTAATTGGACTTGAAATTGAATTGGAGATGTTCAAGGATGATTAATTTTTAAAACGTAATTGTGTTTTGTATGTATACATAAGTTTAATTATATTTTAACTATATGAAGTTTTATCGAAAAATTTTTAAAACTAATGTACAATAATTTTCGAAAAATCAATTCGTAGCATTAGTTGAATTTAATATGTGGTATTTTATATTAAAAATGTGATATAAACAACAACAACAAAAAAAATGCAAACTTCAAAACATCTAAATTAGAGGCGCGACACCTGCTTTATCTAAATAATTTTGAGGGGTTGGATTTTTCTAATTTTTTTCTTTTTTTTTTTTATTACTTTTCTTTAAAACCCTCCAAAAAGTCTCATATCAATATAGATAGTTGTTTTTTTCTTATATAACACATGATCTTCTTCTCATTTAATCAATGTGGGGCTTTGATCACATCTCTAAAACAAAGCTAAAACAAGACAATGTGATTTTAGTGGGCTAATTTTTTTTTCCAAAATTATGTGGAAATTTATCATGGAAAAGGTGTAAACTTTGAGTTTTCAAAAAAAGTTTTGTTGTTTATATCATTTCCTGATATTCAAAGTTAGGTGTAACTTAACTAATCAATTCTCCCTCCAAATCAATGTCAAAGATTTTTCTTTTTGAAAAGGTGTCAAAGATTTTTCTTTTCCTGATATTTATTTGATGATTAAAATATGACGTGGACTAAATGGACCACTTAGAATTTTCAAAAAAAAAAATTGGACCACTTAGAGGTGGACTTAGACTTAAAAAGAAAATGACAAAAATTTGAGGAAAAAAATTCTATCATAGAGAAAATTATGTTGGTCTTCCATGAGAAACAATTTTACTCTTTAAATTTTGTTGTATAACATGTTAGGGGAGGAGATTTTAGTTTTTTTTTTTTTTTTTTAATAATATTTTAATTAGTTAAGTTAGGTTTAGATTAATCCATTTATATTAAAAAAATTAAGATTTAAAAAATTTTCCTTCAAATGGTATATAAATAGGTTAGACGACATTCAATTTTTCCATCCACGCCGATAATATATATATATATATATCTTTCTTTAAAGTAGCATCATTGTCGTGGCTCCAATATATTAAATTTTCATCGACATGTCAACATTTCCGTCGACATCGACATGCGTGGTGAATCGATATTTTCATTGTATCGAAAAGAAATTGATAAAATATAAACAAAATAATAACAAAATATAACTAATGTAGAGATAATATTTATAATAAGTATTTTAACTTATTTTTAAAATGTAAAACATTTATTTGTTAATTTTTTTAATTTTTTATTTTAAATATTTTTCCACGAATTTCCATCGACAATGTCGATGTCTCCATAAAATTGAGGCCTCGACATTTTCGTCGACATCGACATTTTAACCCTTGCGTGACTCTCATAAATATTTGAGGAATATTTGGAAAGAAAGGTTATTAAAATAGATGAATTTGAAGATTATTTGGAAACTAAATATACTCGACTTAATATTTAGTTGATATAACTATAAATAGTTTATGGTTATAGTACATATTGAACAATTTTTTTTAGTACATCAACATTTGGAGGTGGGGAGATTCGAACCTCTGACCTTGTGGTCAAGAATATATGCCAATTACTGTTGAGCTATGCTCGTTTTGACTCATATTGAACAATTTCTTAAATTAGGATTTAATTTCTGAATTTGTTACGACCAAACACATATCTGAAAACATGAAATACAACTTTGTTTTCATTGAATCTCTAGTTACAAGTTGTGGGGTGGGGGGTTGAACTTCTGATCACTTGGTCGAAAATATTATGTTAATTGAGCAAAGATTATTTTGGCAAGTAACAACTAAGTTTTTTTTTTTTTTTTTTTTGAAATTAACAACTAAGTTAGTTTAAATAAAGTATAACTAAGAACAAAATTTTGTTACAACAGTAAAAGCCAATAATAGTATATTATAAGATTTACCCCCATTTAAAAAAAAAAGATTTACCCCAAATATACAACTACAAGAAATTGACATTTTCGCATAAACGTCGGCAGAAGTCCAAATATGTGTCAACAAAGGTTCTCCCGACCTCCCGACGCATTTTCACGCGTCAGGAAGTAAGTCGAGATAGAACAGTCAGCAGAAAAGATCTTTCCCGACGCATCTTTTCCAATGTCGGCAGAAATAACATCTCAACCTAACTTTCATTGTGTGTCGGCAGAGAGGGTTTTTGTTGAAGCTTATTTTACGCATCGACATAAAGGCTTTCTGCCGACGCCACGAGTACAACGTCGAAAGAGATTTTTTTATTTTTTTCATTTTTTGATTACATTCTTTTTGTTTAGCGATCACATTAAAATGATGCAATCTTGAACATTACGCCACATGTTTTTGATAGGTTTTCCCTAATTAATTTAGCTAGTCTTTTATGATTTATCTGCAATTTTATTGCACTTAAATGTTTATTTTGTAGGAAATTGTTGATTGGAGCCAAAGCATGATATTGGAGTTAATCGGGTGTTTGAGACGTGAAAAGATGCCAAAGAATCGAAAAGATTCAAGTTAGAAGAAGCCAACAAAGAACCATCTGCAGACCAGCGTCTCGACGCTGCTCTTGGAGCGTCTCGATGCTGCCTTTTTCCTTTTCTAAATTGGGCTGCAGAAGTCACAGCGTCGAGACGCTGTGACAAGAGCGTCTCAACGCTGTCGGTTTTTCCATAATAAGAACGCGCGGCAAAGCATAGCGTCGAGACGCTGTCTCCTTAGCGTCGAGACGCTATCGACAGATTTTCTATTTAATCTTCTTTTCATGCTACAGATTGGGGGAGTCCAATTGGTGAGATTTTAGCTCTAATTTCGACTAGAGACCTTTGGGGGAGCTAAAGGCGAGGCCAAGGAGCGAGAATCAAGCGAGAAGACGTGGAGATCGTGACGGGGACATGCCGGTTTTGACGGATTCGAGTTTTCCTTTCTCTTTCCCTTAATTCTTGTAGTTTTTATGGCTTTTCTTGCAATTAGTGTTTGTGGTGTAAAGACTATGAATTGCTAGTTGTATGTCTTAGGGTTTGATGTTGTTTTTAGGTTTTTGGATTGATTCTTGGGATGAATGTGCTTTTATTTTATTCTTGCAATTTTGTGTAATGCTTTCAATTACTTGATCACTAATTGAATGATTTGAGCGTTGAATCTAACTCGGGAGAGAGGATTTGGCTTAAGACTTACTTTGTTTAATTGCATGACTAAAGTAGAAATTCTAAGTTTGTGACGGGATTTAGAATTACTTTAGAAGGATAACAAGGACCGAACCGAATAATGTCTTGCATGTTAATGAACTTAGATAGGGATATCAAGTTAGTTTATATGCATGAGAATCAATTATACTCGGGAGAGGTAATCGTGATAAAAGTTTCCTTGGCTTGTAGAATAATTGCACTGTCAATTCATTCCTATTAATCAATCTTCAATCTTAATCAATGAAATCAATTCCCTAAGAGTCTTTCCATTTGAGTCTCCACTTTATTTTATGTTTTTTGTCTTTAGATTTATCTTTTTCATTAAGTTTTGCTCCCTAAATAAAATTGAACAAAAGTATTCACGGTACTTAATTTGCTAGAAAACCAATCCAGAGAACGACACTCGTTTAATCACGAAAACACTATATTATTACTTGACCCGTAGACTTGCAATAAGCAATTTGCACATCAGTTTTCTTCGTAACTAATCATATTACATTATGAATTGAATGTGCAATGTTTCATTAAAAAGAAATCAAATTTTACATAATAATGTCAAAATAAAACATAACTTAAATACATTCATTTAAGAAACCTATCACCATACATAAGTTAACTAGATTCATGCATAAATAGTTCGACAAAGATGTAAAATTACAAAAAATAAAGAAAGAAAAAAAAAACTACAACCAACAAAATTTGTTTGAAGCTTGTGGTCAGCGTAACAAGTTCATACATCACTCCGAATCACCTAGAAAAAAACAAGTCAAAGAACATAAGCAACAAAGATAATAGAACATAAAAACTCAAAAAAAAACATAAGCAACAAAGATAATAGAACATAAAAACTCAAAAAAAAACATAAGCAACAAAGATAATAGAGCATAAGAACTCAAAAAACATAAGCAACAAAAATAATAGAGCATAAGAACTCAAAGAACATAAGCAACAAATCATAATAAAGCATAACATCAAACAAACCCTCAACATTCTAAAATTTACTTTGCATCAAACAACCTCGCAAAAACATAAGCAACGAATCATAATAAAACATACCAAAGCATAAGAACTCAAAGACAAACATAAACAACAATAATAGGGCATAAGAACTCAATTCTTCACACTTTGTTATGAATTTTTCACCATAGAACTCAAACAACTTAAAGACTTATAACCAACAAAGCTCTTCATTACCTATCATTTTAACTCTAAAGAAAACGAAGAGCACAAAGGATCTAATGCATGGATAAGTGGAAAATTATGCAAATTTTTTGCTAATCCTTACAAATATAAAATCGTAATTATCTATAAAGACATCTACCATAATAACTTATCAAATAGTCAGTCAACCTCATAGCAAAACTCACTCAAAGTCCACCAAAAAATATAACCTACAACTTATCTCATAAACTAAAACACACAGTAACAATAACCAACAAAAAGAAACATAATAACTTATCTCAAATAACTATAACTAAAGCTTATAACCAACAAAGCTCATAAAGTAAACCTTATCTCTCTTACCACTAAATGAAACACAAAGATAAAACAAAGTTAAAAACAAAGTTAAAATCAACTAAATGAACTCAAAGCCATTTAAGAACAAAGTTAAAATCATTTAAAAACAATCTAACTAAAGATAAGAAATTGAACAAACCATTCTAGCTAAAAAAAAAAAAAACTAACTACAATATCATTTGCTACCATAGCTGCAAGATAGCAACAATATAAACTGAAACTAAAAGAGCCTTCAAAAGGCATAATCTTACCCAAAATCTCGATTCAACGCAGTTCAAATGTCTCGAAACAAAACTGAATACAAAAAATTCAAGGTTAAGTTTGAAAAACCACAAAACTAATAGTTTGATATATAAAAACATGAACCTAAAACTAAATTTAACTTCAACTTTTCAAAGCTAATGAAATTTTAACATCAAGACTTGAACCAACACATGAAAATAAACAAACCATTAAACTTAAATTAGGGCCCAATTATAAACATATTAAACTAAACAAATCATTCATGAACTAACAATCAATTTAACCTTTTTTCAAATAGACGTCTAGTACAACAACCAAGCCAATAAATACACATTTAGTAACCTTAAAAAAGGAAAAACCACACCAACGGCGATAGACAACGATAGGCGAGTGAAAGAAAAAAAAAATCCAAACAAGCGATAGATGGCGAGTGGCGAAGGAGAGACGACGAGCGGCGGAGCAACGACGACGTGATGAAATGATGCCTTGTAAACGGGCAAAATAATGTCGAGAGACCTCCATTACAAGAAAAGTATAAAGTTGTAAAAGAATATAGGGAAAAATACACTTTTAGTCCATGAGGTTTGGGTTAGGTTTCATTTTGGTCCCTGAGTTTTCAAACTCGAAAATTTAGTCCTTGAGGTTTGATTTTAGTTTCATTTTGGTCCCTCTGTCCATTTTTCCGTTAAAAAGTAACGGATTGCTGACATGACAGTATTTTTTATTTTAAAAAAAATATTTTTTAATTTTTAAAAATAAAATATATTAAATTTTTTTAATTTATTTCTTCTCTCTCCACTTCCTTCTTCTCCTTCTTCTTTTCACACCTAATAGCCAGCCAACCTTCTTCTTCTTCACATCTGTCGCCGGTGACTATTTTTTTTTTCTTTTTTTCTCTTCTTATTCTTCTTTCTTCTCCCGCCTCAATTCAACCCTCCCTTTCGATGCAAATCTCCCTCCCTCCGAACCGCAATCTGGTGGTCGAAGCTTCTCCTTCTCAGACCACGAATCCTCCGGCGACTGCCGCTCCCTTCTATTCCGGTTTGAAACGAAGGGGGAATCCCCTTCGTTTCAGATCTGGGTTTTGTTTCAGACCACGATTCAGACCGACGACGAGGACGATCCCAGATCTGTTTGTGCTCACCGGGGAGCGGCGGGGAGGGCTTCGTAGGAGACGATCCCAGCACTGAAGCGATTCGCTTCATGTTGTGCTTGCGATTCCAGTCTGAAACGAATCGCTTCAGCTCCTCATTATTCTTAGACCACGAAACCTTCGGTAACCATATTGTGCTCGCGGTTGTGCTCGAGAGGGAGGGTTTCGCGTTGTGCTCGAGAGGGAGTCACGGTTGTGGGCTTCGCGATTGTGCTCGAGGGGGAGGGCTTCGACGAGAGGGAAATGAAGAAAGGGGAAAGAAAAGATGAAGGAAAGGAGATGAAAAAAAAAAAAAAGCTGGCGACGACAGCGGCCGTTCGCCGGCAACGACGATTGCCGCGGCCGTCACTGGCGAGATGTTGAAAAAGAAGGGTGGTGATGATTGGTGATGGGGTTGAAGAGAAAGAAAAAGAAAAAAGAATTAAATTTATATTAAAATTATTGTTTTTATTGATTTTTATTTTAAAAAATTGTAAATAATTTTTTATAATAAAAAAACAGGTGTCATATCAGCAATCTGTTATCATTTGACATAAAAATTGACGGAGGGACTAAAAGCGTAACGAAATCCAAACCTCTGAGACTAAATTGTTGAGTTTGAAAACTTATGGACCAAAATGAAACCTAACCCAAACCTCATGGACCAAAAATGTATTTTTCCCAAGAATATAAATGACCAAAATGAAAAAGAAAAAGATGAAGAAAAACCTAAGAGGAGAGAACTTACCTGAGATGGATGTCGTTGCAGAGAGGACTCAATAGGAAGTTACAGACGGTGAGACAAGGGCGACGGACAGCGAGGTAAATGGCGACGGAGAGAGAACAGAGAGCTCGAGAGGGGGGCTATCGAATCCGAGAGAGGCAAAATGAAGGGAAAAATGTTAGGATTGTTTTGTCTAGTTTTCTGTCGACGCTGTCGGCAGAAACGGCAGCTCTCTAGACGGCACTCTTGATGCCGTTTTGACAACGTCGAGAGAGATACGTCTCGTTGTCGTTTCTCTCTATGCCGTCAAGATGGCTTCGGCAGAAACGGCATCTCTCGACGTTGTTTCGACGACATCAAGAGAAATGACAACGAGACATATTAGTTTGATATTTCTCCCTACGTGATTGTTCGACGTTGGGAGAAAAAAGCTGCTTGCGACGTCGTCTCCGGACATGGAGAGAGTTCATCAGCTGGTTCTTGTAGAGCTCCAACAAGAGGTTTATTTCCATTACTGTTATCCATGCCTTTTCTTTAATATAAAATATAAATTTTAGTTAAACTGAAGTAGAACTCTTTTAAAATGTGATTCAAATTTAAATAAATAAAAATAAAACTATTTTAAAATGGAAATGATTGAATTCAAAACTAAATAGATAAGAATTCAAAGGAAATTTAAAACTTAAAAAGTTGAACTTTTAAGTACATGTATTTACTTTTCTTTTACCTTAAACTATAGCTTGATTAACTAGTTGGGTTATGCTCTAACTACCATTAACTCCCTACTGTATTAAACTCTCTTACAATAAGATTAGGCTTCATCAAAATGGAACAATCCAACCCAAACTGTAACAGTTATAGTTAAGTTAGTTATTCATTATACTTTGAACAAACTTCTTCAATCTTCATCAAAGTCGCCATCTTCTTCATCAAAGTCTGAATCACTCACGACATATCTCACCTGAGTTCTGTTGACCCTTTGTGATCTTCCTCACTCCGGCAGAAATCCGGCGGTTTCTTCAGCCGTATCAGAAGAAGCAGACCCCACCATCTTCCCTTCATTTCCACCTTCTTCTTCTTCCTCTAACTCAACTCTTCCCAGGATAGGCTCACTTTTCTTGTTCAAAGGCTTCCTCCCTTTCTTCGCCGCTGGGGGCTTGGTTGTTTTGGCATTTGCAGCTGCCTTTCTTCCTCCTCCTCCTCCCTTCTTGGCTGCCGGAGCCGGAGGAGCTATCTCCTTTACTTTGAAGTCCTCGTTGTCACTGTCGTCGTGGTTGGAGGTCTGAGCAGACTTTGCAGTAGTTTTCTTCTTGGCAGCTGCTCTCTTGCTGGGTTCTTTCTTCTTGGCCGGCACTTCAGTTTCCATGGCTGAAACTGAAAAATGAAAAATAAGTAAGATCATCAACAATTTGTATGATCTTCAGAAACAAAGGGCATTAGAACATTTTCACAAAATCTGAAAATGATAGCTGTTGTATTATTCTTCCTTGTTTACAAAGTATACAAGCCTTGATATAAGTAGGCTACAATAGAACTAACCATTTGGCTTACATCACAACAAAACACTAACAGAAAACAAATAATAATAAAACAGAAAGAGAAACTAATATTACACTGTTAACATCAGGAATCTCAAGGTAATTGAACTGTTGTGAGGTGATTTACTTTCCAATTAATATTGATAGTCACTTGTTAGAAACCAAAGACATATAACTTTACAGTGTTAAAAGAGTATGAATCTCAACGATAACTTTCAGATTTAGTGTGGTAGTTTTACATGATAATATGAATCTAACATAGTGATAGGCCTTAGCCACCAATTTTATTTATCAACATCAACCGGGGAAGATTCGAGAGCTCCCCTCTCTCCCAAATTCCTCAGTCAGAGAAATACAATTCAAAATAGCCAAAAAGATGTCTACTCCCTAACAAAACATTCCCTTATAACCCCTACTACCCACGCACAGACATTCACGCGGGCCCCACTACTCCTAACAAACTCGCTACTCCCCACTCTCTCTCTTCTCTTTCTTCTTCCCGCGCCTTCGTTCATACACTTTCGTTATCTGGGGCCTATCAATACCGCCCCCCCAAGAAGCCACCTTGTCCTCAAGGTGAAAAGATGGAAATTGAAAACTAATATCAGTAGCTAGCTCCCAGGTTGCATCATCCTTCAAGGTGTTTTCCTATCTGATCAACACTTCTAGCGTCCCATCCCCCAGTAAGGATTTCCGAAGCCCCAGTAGTTCCATGGGCTGAGTTTGCACCGTGAGATCACTCCGCAGTTGAGGAGGAATTGGACATACTGGTAAATTATGTCCCACAGCCCTCCGTAATACTGACACATGAAAAACGGGGTGAAGTCCTGCGTCTTTGGGAAGAGCTAATCAATAAGCTACTGTGCCCACTCTCTCCAACACTTGGTAAGGGCCAATGAACCGAGGTGCGAGCTTCGGGTGTTTGTACCGTCCCAACGAGGATAATCGGTAGGGACGTAGCTTGATGAATACCCAGTCATCAACATTCAGTTGAACATCTCTACGCTTTTCATTTGCACTTTTAGTCATACGTTGTTGTGCTTTCCGCAAGGCCTCCTTCAATTGAGCCAACATTCGATCCCGATCCCGTAGCTGATTGTCAACTTCTGCCACCGCCGAAGACTCCGCCACATAAGGTAATATCGGTGGTGGTGGCCGACCATACACGATCTCAAAAGGGGTAATTCCCGCCGAAACATGAAACGACGTATTATAGCTAAATTCTGCCCATGGAACCCATTTCGCCCACTGCATAGGAGTTGACATAGTGAAACAACGTAGGTAAGATTCCACACCGCGTTTCACTACTTCTGTCTGTCCGTCGGTCTGAGGGTGGTAAGTAGTGCTCCTCCGGAGTTGAGTGCCCAAAGAACGGAACAACTCTTCCCAAAATAAGCTCGTGAAAATTTTATCGCGGTCTGAAATAATACTATGGGGGCAACCGTGCAAACGAACAACTTCCTTTATAAAAACAGCAGCCACGGAGACATCAGTAAACGGATGTTTCAACAATAGAAAATGACCATACTTCGACAAACGATCCACAACTACTAGGATAGTGTCATACCCGTTAGATTTTGGCAACCCTTCGATGAAATCCATGGAGATGTCCTCCCAAATTCTCTCCGGAATGGGTAAAGCTTGTAGCAAGCCTGCTGGAGCAAGAGTCAAGTACTTGGCTTGCTGACACACTGCGCAATTGGCAACATAGGTATGAACCGTGACCTTCATCCCACGCCAATAGACCTCTTTAGACAGGCATTGGTAGGTCTTCAAAGCCCCATGATGGCCTCCTACAGGGCTGTTATGAAACTCACGAAGTAAAAGTGGTATTGTAGGCGAGTCAGATGGCAATACGAGCCTACCTTGATAAAACAACAATTTCCCACGCAATGAGTAACCCCTTGGCGCTGCTGCATTAGACTGAAGAGCCTGGCAAATATTAGCAAGAGTGCTATCCTTTAGAATCTGTTCCTCGAAAACCGCTAGGTTGATGCCTTTGACTACGCTCAATAAACCCAGCTCCAAGGCCGGCGGCAATCGTGACAACGCATCAGCTGCTTTGTTGTCTAGTCCTCTTTTATATTCAATACTAAAATCATACCCGAGCAGTTTCGCTATCCATCGTTG
Source organism: Luffa acutangula (assembly GCA_036850905.1). Classification (NCBI taxonomy): domain Eukaryota; kingdom Viridiplantae; phylum Streptophyta; class Magnoliopsida; order Cucurbitales; family Cucurbitaceae; genus Luffa; species Luffa acutangula. The sequence goes on along the minus strand of CM072098.1, from coordinate 45,999,578 downwards.
ATAATCTCCCGCAATCACACGCTGTTCCAACAGAAACTTCAAGCTCTTTTGGTCCGTTCGCACTATAAATCTTCGACTGAGTAAATACGGCCGCCATTTTTGGACGGCAAACACAATGGCCATCAATTCACGTTCATAGACTGCCTTGTGTCTGTGTAGCGGAGGTAGCACTTGACTAAAGAAGGCCAATGGTCGCTGTTCTTGCATCAAGACCGCGCCTACCCCTACTCCCAAAGCATCCGACTCGATCACAAATGTCTTCGAAAAATCCGGCAGTGCTAAAACTGGGATCGAAGTCATTGCCGCTTTTAATTTCTTGAAAGCTTCTTCAGCGTTTGAGTTCCATCCAAATTTGTCTTTTTTTAATAGCTGAGTTAAGGGAAAAGCGATCGTCCCATATCCCGCCACAAATTTTCTGTAATATCCCGTCAGTCCGAGGAACCCACGTAATTCTTTAACATTTCGTGGAACCGGCCACTGATGCATAGCTTCTATCTTTTTTTGCAGCCACCCCTTTTTCTGAAACCAAATGCCCCAAATACTCAATCTTCTCAGCCCCGAACTGACACTTTTTGAAATTAGCAATGAACTGATTTGCAAATAGAATTTGCAGTACCTGAGACAAGTGCGCAATGTGATCATGTAGGTTGCGGCTGTATATCAAAATATCATCAAAGAAAACCAAGACAAATTTCCGTAAGTACGGCCGGAGGATATCATTCATAACCGATTGGAAGGTTGACGGGGCATTACGTAGCCCAAATGGCATCACTAGGAATTCGTAGTGCCCTTCGTGCGTTCGAAAAGCCGTTTTATGAACGTCGGATGGTTGCACCCGAATTTGGTGATACCCGGATTTAAGATCAATTTTAGAGAATATAGTGGCACCAAATAACTCGTCGAGGAGCTCATCCACGACTGGTATGGGGTACTTATCCGGAATTGTGACCCTATTCAACGCCCGATAGTCCACGCAAAATCGCCAACTCCCATCTTTCTTTTTAACTAACAACACCGGGCTTGAAAAATAGCTTCTACTTGGCTGGATAATTCCTGCTAGCAACATTTCCTTCACCAGGCGTTCAATCTCATCTTTCTGAAATTGTGGATAACGGTATGGTCGAACATTAACAGCTCCAACCCCTGCTTCCAGCTCAATTCTGTGGTCGTGACTTCGGACTGGGGGTAAAGACATTTGGGGCTCGAAGACCGCTTTATACTGCTGTAGTAACCCCTGTAACTCCCTTGGCACCCCCTCCATGCCCGCTGTCACCACTAATGGTCTTTCATTCACTTCCGGTGCTTCCAAGGAACTGAGCTCCACCAGGATTCCTTGATCATCTACTCCAAACGTTTTCATCATGGATTTGAGAGATACCTGGGATTTTACCAAACTACGATCTCCCCGCAATTGAACCAGCCAACTCCCAATTTGAAAATCCATTACAGATAATCGGTAGTCGAATTGGATTTTGCCCAACGTCTCCAGACATGATATACCTAAGATCACATCTGCACTTCCCAAAGGCAACGACAGAAAGTCATGGATAATTGTTAAATCAGAGATAGTAAGAACCACACCTTTGCAAATTCCGGAGCCCGGTATTGGTCCCCTAGTGCCCAAAACGATTCCGTAATTGGAAGAGGAAGAAATTGGTAACCCGAGCGTTTGCACCACCTCAGAAGAAATAAAATTATGGGAGGCTCCACTATCGATCAAGACCACCACCCCGTGTTCTCGGATTGTTCCTCTCACCTTCATAGTCTTAGGCGAGTTTAACCCTACCATGGAATTTAGGGATAGGGCAACCACTTCAATATTTTCCCCTAAATTCTCTTCGTCTCTTACCACATCGGTGGTTACTGTTTCTTCTCCTTGTCCCAATTCCTCCACAAGTTCATCATCGCCTTCTTGCACGACCATGACTTGCAGTTCCTTCTTCTTGCACTGATGCCCAGGAAAGAATTTTTCATCACATCTATAGCACAGTCCTCTTTCCCTTTTCTGTATCAATTCATTATCCGTCATCTTTTTAAATGTCGGCGTTCCCCCTCCTCTCGCCGCCAATTCACGTACCGGCGTCACCGTTGTCGATGACCCCGTCGCACCTCGATTATAGTTCAATGAGATCGTTCGCGCAGAAGAGGCATTTGACCCACCCGAACTGCTTGACCCACCACCCGATCCACTCTGAGTAGTATTGGTCTTTGGGCTATTTGTCGAGGCCTGGCCCATTCTTTTCTTTTGTTGAACATTGTTATCGTCTTCGATTAATTGGGCCTTGATCATTTTGGCCTTCAAGCCCACAGGCTGAAACTTTCGCAACTCACTTTGGATCTCCTCTTTCAGCCCACACTCGAACTTGCTTTCCAGCACACCCTCACACACGTCTTTTAGGGTTGCGGCGTACTGTTCGAATCGCCGGCGATACTCCTTCACGGTGGTCTCCTGCTGCAGTCGCATCAGCCGAGCGTATCGATCCCCCTAGGAGGTTGCCCGAAATCTCTCTAGCAACAGCGTTCGGAAATCCTGCCAGCTACGTATCGGTGTTCGGTCTTCCTCGTATTGGTGCCAAGACAGGGCTTCACCTTCCAAACACATCACCGCCGCTTCGAGCTTGTCTTTCTCAGACAGTCGATTAACCACAAAGTACCTCTCCACGCGATGCAACCACCCATCTGGGTCTTCGCCTTCCTCTCCCTTGTAAACCGAAACTTCTAGCTTTCTCAATCGCATATCAAACAACGGAATATCTCGATTAGTTGGTGCTTGAATCCCTTCACTGCCTTTCGAAAGCGTCGCACTGCTTTCTTTGGGTTCTTCGTGTTTCTGGCTCGATTCTTCTTCCACCACTCTTTTGCCTCTATCAGTAACGGTCCTTTCCGACGACGGGGAACCCCTCTCGGTACGCACCATTCCTTCTATCTTAGCAAACATTGCCTTCATCTCTTCTCTAACCATTGTAAACTGAAGATCCAATTTAGCGTCAACATTTGCCTGAGTCTCTCCAACCTCAGCAATCTGTGTTCCTAAACTAACCTCCATATCTACCTGCTTCACGGCCAACTCAGACATTTTCTCTTCCAACGCAACAATCCGTCCCTCCATCTTTCCCACCATTCCCCAACAAAGTGCTCTGATACCAAAATTGATAGGCCTTAGCCACCAATTTTTTTTATCAACATCAACCAGGGAAGATTCGAGAGCTCCCCTCTCTCCCAAATTCCTCAATCAGAGAAATACAATTCAAAATAGCCAAAAAGATGCCTACTCCCTAACAAAACATTCCCTTATAACCCCTACTACCCACGCACAGACATTCACGCGGGCCCCACTACTCCTAACAAACTCGCTACTCCCCACTCTCTCTCTTCTCTTTCTTCTTCCCGCGCCTTCGTTCATACACTTTCGTTATCTCGGGCCTATCACATAGTTGTTAAGTTTAATGGTAGTTTTACATGAAAATCTAAATCTCAATGTAACATCCAGGTTTAGTGGTAGTTTTATGTGATAAAGGACCTAAGTTCAAACTTTTGTAATGTAATTTACTTTCCAATTAATATTGGTAATCACTTGTTATATATAAATTCATGCTTAGTGGTAGTTCAACAATGAGTGAATTGTTTTACCTTCTGATTGATCAGGAGGTGAATCAATTTTGTAGGCAGCAAGACGATCTCTAAGCTCGAGCACTTCGTCGTCCTCTTCACTATCAACGTTGCTATAGCTTTACCCTGCAGCTGTTCCACAATAAAACAAAGTCATTATTTCCTTGCAAGGGTTTCAAATCTTAGCTACAAAATGTTGTACCAAAGGCTTCTTTCTATTGGTTGAATAAGGAGGTTGTTCAACGGCAATAAGATAAGTAGCGTTCAATCTCTAAGGCGGGTTCCACTGAGAACGGAATGTTCATGTCCAAAGGTGAATAAATTCCTAGCTTCTAGAGTTTGCTGCTTTTCCCAGGATACTAAAATGGAATGAGCAGTTGTTACCTTTTTAGCAGGAGCTTTTCTTGGAGCTGCTTTGCCTTTGGGCTTCACCACCGCATTACTTGCTGTGAAGTGAAATATCATTGAGGTTAATAATATACAAAGAAATTTAAAGCAAACAAATAATGGAGATTCCTAATAGAATGATTCAAGAACCTACCAACTTCCGTTGTTGTAGAACTAGATACTGTGTCCATACTTTCCAGGTTGGTCTCTAAATTGGTCGTTTTCTTACTGTCACGCGGAGTTTTTGGTGCATTTCTAGAGAGTTTTGGCTTTACTTCGTTATTTGCTATGACTCTCTGCTGTATTCTTACGTTCTCTGCATGAGCATCATTTCTTTCCATCTCCTGTATTACAATCAAATCTTAAGCAAAATGTAGTTGACAAAGAAGTATGTGAAACATGAATGAAACACTATTAGTTTCTTTCCATCTTACATCAAGTTCCTTCTCAAGAGAATCAAGATCTTTCAGCCACAAAGACTTGGGAGTTGCCTTCCTCAGATCTTCCACTTCCCCTTTGAGTTTGTCCCTTTCATTGCATAGCTCTTGAACCTGTCAAGGTTCCAATTGACAGGGCAAGTAGATACTCATAATCACTAACTCGTTCCCCTTTTACTTCCGGACTCTCCTCTGTTTCATTTGTTTCATTAGATGCCCCAGCAACCTCTGGCTCCACAGACTTAGTCTTCTTCGAAAAGGGTGTAAAGCCTTTAGCTTGAAGCTCATAGAACAAACCAACCCTTCTTCTATTGCTCACAATTATCTCTCCATTCACAACAGCAAGGATAAACTTAACTTTGTTTTCCAGTTTGAGCAACTCCATTTCTAGGTTTTCCAAAAGATTCCTCTGCCATTCAGAAATGAACAAATTCGTCAAAATCATTGTTTGCCAATGCCTGGTGTTAGAAAAATATATAAAATACAAGGATACTCACCTTTCTTTTCTCATAGAATTCAAGTCTAAGGGGGAAAAATTCCTCCAAAACTGAAAATAGTTATATCTTGAGTTAGTGAAAGAAACAACCATATTACAATATAGAAGATATCAGAATTACAATATAACATCCATAAATATTCGAGGTAATTGGAACCTTCCCTCTTGAGATTACTATTCAAGCCCTAAGCCACTAAAAAATTGTCTAACTTCATCCTTTCTCACTCCCTCTTTTATAACCAAATACCATAGCAAACTCTCTAACTAATTACTAATATATCTTGACTAACATTCTCATCTTTTAGGTCACAAAACTCTAACATCTATAATATTAGGATTGAACAATAAAAAAAAAGTCCAGTTAATTTGTGTATGTAAATGAATCAAGATAACATACTTTGTTCTGGCGTTTCGTATTTCTTAATGACACCATTTGCATCAAACAGATAACCTTCCCTCTTGTGCAAATCTGTTTTTCTTAAAAAGGAAGAGATTTTACCAGGTTGGTTCAATCGACTGGCCCTCTTCATTTAAGTAATTAAGAAGTTTGTCGTCGTCTTTCGGGAACAGGAACCTTGTAACATTTGAAAGCTTAGTGTAAATGTACCTAGAGCTTGCATGATCTTTGCCTCCCTGGAGAAAACATATGATTTTCAAAATAAGTCAATGACAATAGAATTCAAATTTGATGAGTTCATAAAAGTTCACAGAAATGAGGGAGTTATCTACATGGCTTCGGATGCCAAACTGTCCATTTGGCAGAAGAAGATTTAAGTTGTTGCTGCCAACAAAGTCCTGTGCCATTCCAACGATGGTTTTAGCAAGGCTTTCTTCACCATGATGATAAGCAGACTGCTCAGATACGTAACCGGCAAATTGAGAAACTTTTGCTTCTTTAATAAAGTTTCTCTTGAAAGAACAGAAAAGGATCTTCCTCTGGCCAGGCTTGAGACCATCAACCATTGAGGGAACAGACCTTTGTAAATCAGCTATCGAAAATAATATAAGCTCCTTGTTGATGAAGTCACTGTATTTTATCAATTTTTCTGTCTGATCTAGATGGATACCAGGCTGCAAGCGTTACATAAGAGAGTGACATCAGTAACACAATGAACTCCTTGCAAGAGGAAAGAAAAAACATGGGCTAACTGATGAAACTTCTTACCTCAAATTCCTCTCTTCAATCTTCTTCTTACTGAACGCAAGTTCAATGGCCTCTCCATCATGGGCATCTTTCCAAATAAATTTTTTCTTATGTTTTTCCAGCTGATCAAAGTACTCTCTTCCTTCTTTCGATGTGCTTGTTCCTAACCCCTACGCAATCAAGACAACGAATTAATGCACTGAAACATGAATATCTTTTCAAATAGAATTTGAAGAAATACAACTTACACAATGAAGTTACTATATTTAAGTTCAGAAGACCGACCTTATAGTACTTGATAGACCAGCCACTTGCATTGCCTCTCAAGTTCTCTTTCCAAGACTCATACTCGGGCATGGTATAGAATGATAAAACAGTTCCATTCCTATGAGTAGCCTGTGGAGGTCAAAAAGAATGTAAGAAGTCGTACCTTGTAGCAAACTTGCTAATGAGTAAGGACTAATCAATGAAGCATACCAACCTTGAAAATGGGCGTTATGAACTCAACCAAGAAAGACGGAACTCTTAGGAGAGAAGGCCAGAATGAATGAATAAAGTTGAGCACAAGTCCTTTAATGTGCGAACCATCGTGATCTTGTGTATAGGCATTGATGTTAACCACTTGTTGTACAAAAACAAATAGAAATAGCACACAAGTGAAAGCATAAATGAACATAAAAATCATAAGCCATCAGACTTGATCGGTCATAATCATCAAATGGCCATATCTCAAAGCCTTAGCATTGTTGTATTCCTTCCCTTGCTGAAGTCCAAGAATTTGCTTGATGTATTGAATTTCTTTATTCTCTGTGATCTTCTTGCTACTCGCTTCCCTCACATTGAGCATAGTACCTTTTAGTGGGAATACGCCATAGAAATCTCGTCCCACTACACCGAGCCCGGCCATCTATGAGACAATAACCAAATTATTATGAGTCATTTAAGAGAGAGAGCAAGAACATCAATATAGAAGTGAAAAATGACAACTGACTGCAAGGGCCTTGGCTGAATCTCCTTCTGTCAAAATCAAGGTACATTTTTCTGAATTTTTCCCTCCAGCGCAATTGGCATCCTCCAACTTTCCGATACCACTAATCTTTTCTGTTTTTGTTCCATCAGTTTTTTTCAAGTCTTTGCTTTGTTTGAAATTAACCCACGAGAGAACACTGTCCATAATTCCAGATTTCATGGCCACTAGATTGTAATATTTACATAATCAGTATCCTACACTTGAAATAACAAACCAAAATTGACTTAGAATGTTAGTGATTTATGCGTGCATACCATTCTTCAAAAACTCTGGTGTAAGTTCGCATCCAGAACCGAAACTACTTTGACGAATTGTCAAAGTTTCCTTGGTTTGGGAGTCGAAGGCAGGATTATCAATGAGAGCGTTGATAAAAACCCACAAGTAACTCTTCACATTATGGGCCTTCACGTTAGCATTCTTGTTTTTCTTATTTTCAACATTGGTTACATAATTTGCTATCTGATTAGTGATATAATCAACATGAGTCCCACCCTTTATTGTTGCAATTCCGTTCACAAAGCTGGCCTGTTCAACACAACACCAATTACCAACATAAGAACTTAAGATGTTCAGTGTAGTTAAAGTGATCACATTGATTCAAAAGATAGATACCTGTTGGAACTGCCCCTCACTTAAGGTTACCACAATTTCCCATCTCTCATTAGGCTTAATGTGATAACTATAAGAATTCATAAATCCTTATGCCAAATCCATAGTACGTAAGAGAAACTTTAGATTCTGTAAACAGATATTTCAACAATTCTACCTTTTTGGAGGTTCTGTCAGGAATGTCGATGTCGATTTGAGATAGAGATCTACATAATCTTGAAACGATTTCACCAGGACCCTTTGTCCATTCAACTCAACCTTCACAGTTTTTCCAAGGCATCCGGCCAAATCCAACACCCTCTTTTTCATCAGTGCAACAACGTCATCTTCAAGATGAGTCATGTTAAACTTTGCAAAGTCCGGCTTAAACGTCACCTTGGTCCAATTTTCACCCGCCTTGCACTTTGTTATGATCGGCTCAGATTTTTTCCCCATGTTATCAGAGAATACCTTCCATATACAAAATAAACATACAAGTTACTTTCCAGCTCTTGCTAAAATTGAAGTTCAGATTATCATACTACTGCAAAGAAAGCTAACTTAACGAACTTCAAAATCTTGTACGGGTAACAGAAAGTTGCATTCAAGACGGGAAAATGACATCCAAAGAGTCTAACTTTTAAAATGAGGCTCATTTTGAAAGAGTATGATTCAAGCATAGAAGATCAATGCTTACACAAGTATTACAACAGAGAGTAAATAAATATGTATCAATACATCAGTAAAAGAATGAAACAAACTTAATCAACTGAATACAAAATACAAACTTCTACTTCTTAATAACAAGATAACTGGAAACAGAATATGCAAAAGTAAAGACGTTGTAGCATAGTATAGTTCTTGAAGCACAACAATAGAACCTCAAAAGTCAAAACTAAAAGACACTGCAAAGTTCCAGAAATGCACATGCATGCAATAGAGCTTACACTTACACCCCTTGATGAAAGTCTACTAAACAATTAGTTGAACAAGATGCTAGTACTGACACTTTAATTCGGGCTAGCATGTCCGTGTCCGACACGTCTCGGACACTTGGACACTCCGACACTTGTTGGACACTTGTTAGCATAATTGATATGTGGCAAGCACTAGTTGTCCAATGTTAATATAGGTCTATATAGAACCCTTGTTAAATTTTAAGAGTGAAATATGTTAAATTCATTATTTTAAAGATATAAATGCATAAACTTATTGATTTTGAATTTCCTCCTAGTATAAAAATGATATATATTTTGAAAAATGTATATTTTACTAAACGTATCCGTGTTGTGTCCGTGTCCTAGATTTTAAAAAAATGACGTGTCTTCGTGTCCGTGTCGTATAGTGTCTCATGTCCATATCCGTGCATCTGCTATTCAATTCCTCTTCTAAAACAAATATCCAGGCCACTATCCAAATTTAAGCATCAGTTCATACATAAACTACATGATTGCAACAAAAAAAAAATTACACAATCGCTCGAGAAATTATACCTGCTTATACTTCTTGAGGCGTTTTCCATCAGCCGTCTCGATCACAAATTCAGTCGAAAATATATTCGTAAGTTTGGCACCGTAGCCGTTACGTCCACCGGTGGTTTTCTTCTTATTAGCTGAATAGTCTTAAATTACAGGATTGTTAATAAGTAGTTCATCTTGTTAAACAGTTGTTCAATACTGTTAGTATTTCTGTTATGCCCATGTGCTTCAATATGTATTTAAAGAGGGATTTATCTTCTTCTATGGTGTGAGAGTTTTATTCAATTAATAAAAACTTCTTCCCTCATTTACACGTGTTATGGTATCAGAGCTATTTTTTTTACCCGCGTCCTCTGTGTAAGTGAGCTTTTCCTGCGAACTTCTTCTTCTTCTTTGATTCAAGAAGAAGCTTCGTCTCTTTTCAATGGCTGGAACTATTTCTTCTTCCTCGTCTACATCCAATCCAGCAATTGATTCTCCGGATTTGGATATGCAATTGAATCCCTATCATTTGCATCATTCAATTACATCCACTGCTACGCTGGTTACTCAACAACTCGTTGGGGCTAGCAACTACATTTCATGGAGTAAGGCAATGCGTATGGCTTTATCAGGGAAGAACAAGCTCGGTTTTGTTACTGGAGCCATCGAGAAGCCTTCCGACGGTAATCGTCTTGTTTCTTGGCAGTGCAACAATGATGTTATTGCCTCATGGATAGTCAATTCTGTTTCGAAAGAGATCGCTGCCAGTCTTATATATTCTGGAAACGTCAAAGACATTTGGGATGAACTGAAAGAACGCTATCGTCAGGTCAGTGGTCCTCACATCTATCAACTTCGGAAAGAGCTGGCCAACACGTTGCAAGGTAATCTTTCTGTAGAAACCTATTACGTGAAGATCACAACCTTATGGCGCGAATTAATTGAATATCGGCCCCTTGATGAATGCACATGTGGTGGATCAAAATCGATTATAACCTTTCTGAATTCTGAGTTTATTATGATATTTCTGATGGGACTAAATGATTCATTTGCCAATGTCCGGACTCAAATTCTCCTTATGAACCCTTTGCCTTCGATTAATAAGGTTTTCTCCTTGGTAATCCAAGAAGAGCGACAACGCAGTACAGTCACTCCGCATTCTGTTGAATCTGTGACATTACTTGCTGCAGCAGAGTCATCTAAGAAAGGCAATGATCGTCCTAAGAAGAAAGAAAATCAACGACCACCACCTGTTTGCTCGCATTGTAACATCAGAGGACATGTGATAGATAGGTGTTACAAACTACACGGCTATCCTCCAGGCTACAGATCTGGAAACAGTTCCAACCCTAATCAAAGTCAGAATCAAAATCCAAAGGCCACGGATGCTCCCAAGAATACACAGTCTGCTTTCTTTGCCAGCCTGAGTAGTGATCAATATGGCCAACTAATGAGTTTATTACAAACTCATCTTGCTTCTGTTAAACCTGATGGTGCTGCCAAGACTGAAACAAACCATGTGGCAGGTACATGTTTTCTCTCTAACAACACTAGTAGTTCTGAATCTTGGGTGATTGACTCGGGGGCATCAAGTCATATATGTCACAATTTGAATTTATTCACTAATATTCGTCCTGCTGCTGGAACATCTGTCATTCTGCCAAATCAGAATCGTCTTGTTGTTAAAATCCTTGGAGATATTAAACTAGGAGAGGATATATTGCTGTCTGATGTGTTATATATTCCAGACTTCTCATATAACCTCTTATCGGTTAGTTCACTGCTTAAGAATGATCGATATGTTGTTAACTTCTCTGGAAACTCCTGTTTTATTCAGGACAAGTCACAATCGAAGACGATTGGCAAGGTTGACTGTCTAGATGGCCTTTACATGATTAGTGTGTAGACCCCTAAATTTGTCCGGAATTTTATTCTTTTAATTGATTTTGTCTTTTTAAAAAATAATAAATAAAATAAAAAAAAGTGTTCTAGAGTTTTTAAATAGCCCAATCATATTTATTAATTTTGGTGAAAATAATTAGGTCAAATATTTTATTTTAATTAATTGATTTGTCAAATCAAATATCAGGTTTATTTGGCAAGTTTTAATTAATCAAAATATTTTGTTTCCTTAAAGGATTGATTGGCAATTAAAATTTTGTAAATATGGGAGGTAAAATTTGAGTATTTATTTGTTTCTTCTTTTATTTTATTTTATTTTATTTTTAATTTTATTTGATCACATTCCTAATATGTTGTGGTTAGAATTGGCTATAAATAGGGATCCCATCACCCTTGCTTTTCACGATTTTTGGGCCGTATAGTACCCTCTCTACACGTTTTTTGGGCTAAAAATAGGCTCCCAAATTTCTCTCCCTTCAAACCCTAGATACACTTTCCTCCCTTTCCCACCTAACTTCCCTCTCATACTATAACGCTTTCTCTTTTCCTCTCAAACGATTTCACCCCCTCACCATCACCCTCTCTCTAAATTTCACGTCGCCACTTCTCCAAGTCTTATTCTCAATCCAACGGTCACACATGCTTTTTGTAAGTATTTTTTTAAACCTTTGTTTACAATTCTTTCTCCAATAATTTTCTTTCTTTTCATGCTTTATAAAGTTTAGTTTATTTATTGTTTCTTTGCTTTATTTCTTTCTTTTACATTTAAGAAGTTGTGTGATTTTTCTTTAGGGAACATTTGATAATTGCATGCATGTTTCAATTCCAACTTTATCATTTTTTTTATTTTGGTGTAATCAAGCATTTAGAGTTAACTGTTATATGTTGTTTATGTTCAACTTTGTTAATTTTATTTTACAATAGAATCTAGAATTATTATTTATAGTTTAGCCATATATTTTCATTAAATCAATATGTAAATACTTTTGCTTAAACAAATGCTTCTTTTGTTATTTGTGTTCAAAAAATGATATAAAAAAGGTCTCCAATGATAAACTCTCAAATTTTTGGAATGCCAATGTTTGAGTTTCTTGAGGTATACGTCTTGGAATGCCAAGATTTAGTTTTAATATGTTCCATTAAAGCAATTGAATTTAATAAAATTTTACTTCTTGTATATTATCCCTTTTTAGATATTCTCTCAATTATATGTTTCTTTTTATTTCTCTAAGTTATGATATTTAATCCAAAATTCTGCTGTAAATTTCTTTCCCTTAATTAAATAGTCTTCAAAGCAAAAGTCTTCCAACGATGGAATCTCGAATTTTCGGGATGCCGATATTTGAGTTTCTTGAGGAAAAAATAAAATCTCGGGATGCCGGGATTTGACTTTAATATTTCCTTCCTTATAAAGCATAAATAAAAATTCTTCATATTTTTCTTTTAAAACTTTTGTAAAGAAGCATATTTATAAAAGGCATTTTCTTTAAAAGGAATGCATTAAAAACTTTTTGGCTAAATGTATTTCATTAACTTTATCTTCAAAATAATAAATCAATCCAAAACTATTTTCCATAAAAATGTCACTTGCTTTAAAAATAAAATTAATTAAGAGTTTCCCTTAAAAGAAATATTCTTTACTCACACAATTTTTCAAAACTAATAAACCAAATGTTTAAAAAAAAAATAAACTTTCCTATGACGGAAATTAGGAAATCAAGATATTGACTTTCCTAATATTCTTGAGGTATAATGAATTTAAATTTGGGATGCCAAATTAAATTCAAACAAATATTGAATGGCTTTATGCCGCCCACAATTATTGTTCATTATTTATTTATGGAATAATGAAAATTAAAATGTGGGACATTTAAAAATCAACAAAAAAATCTTCTTTAGTATTTATAATAGCCAATTTCCTTAAATAACACAAGACAAATAAAATTTCGTTCTTTGAACGAGTGTTGTGGGGTGTTAATACCTTCCCCATACACCAAAGACCCCCGAACCTTAAATCTTTTGTTTGTAGACCATCTTAGCATATTATTGGGTGCCCAGTCACGCCCTCTAAATCAAGACTGGTGGCGACTCCATTTTCCTCCTCTTGGGAACAAAGTCGGCCGCTCCGCGTCGCAAACCCGTAGCGACAGCTTGGCGACTCCACTGGGGAACTTCTTGTAAGCGGGTCATTTTATTTTCTTGTGTTGTTATTTTATATATATTGGCTTTCTGTATTTATTCTTCTTTTATATTTTTAAGCATACACGTACACAAGCCTCCTACCCGGGCTTTACCATTAGGATTAGGATCGAGGATGAGTAGTGGCGACCTTCGTGGAGTTATAACTCCCGTGTAGGCACATGAAAACCCTCACTCAAGTCGACCTTATTCAGGATGCTGATAAGGGTGCCTCTGATTTATTTTCTTGAAAAAGGAAAGGAATCAAGGACAGCTTGGGGACCTTTTTCCGTTAGACATTAGAGCCTTACCACACGTGTTATGATATAATCCATAGATTTATTTTAATTATGTGTATGTTATTTAATTTACTTTAGCTTAACATCTTTATTTATATCCTTGATTTAGCATATTTTGATAATACACATTTATAAATGCATTCTTCATGTTTTCCTTTCATATTTTCCCTCATATTTAATTCTTTTTATATTAAAAAGATCTTTTATTTTTTCGCTTCATTCTCATATTAGTTACATGCTCATCATTTGTTGTGCAAAACAAAAAAAAGGCAAAAAAAAAAAAAAAAACAAACATTCAAACTTTATTACTTGAGATTTTGAACGATTTTAGACAAACCAAATACCGAGGTTGCAATGGAAAGAGAAAACCGACAATCACAATTGAAAGGCGAAAATTGTGTAGCAATGGTTCGAACAAATACAAGCAAAATGTGATAATGCTCCGTTGAAGGATGTTTTAGATCAACCCCCAGCAACCAACATCTTTAGTCATACTATTCTAAGCATAAGGAAGCTAAAAGAGATTTGGGGAAGAATTAAAACCAGAGCATAGGATATCATTCATGAAAAGATATGAGCACATGACAAGTCTTTTATACGTTCAAATTGATGGAAAATATCCTGGTAGCTGCATTATATTTTTGGGATCCAGCTTACAAATGTTTTATATTCAATTCCCTCGTCATGACACCCACTGTTGAAGAATACCAGAGTTGTTTCGAATGGCAATGACGTTCGAAGAAAAAGCTTATTTTTTTCGACAAAAGACTGACTAGGAGAAGAGCTTTTGTAAGGATTATCGGTAATATAACTGCTGTTGAAATGGAACATCAACTCAAGAATAAAAGAGAAGGTGAAAGAGTATCTTTAAATTACCTCATAAGCCTTGTTCAACAACATAAGGAGGATGAGTTAAGCTTGAAGCTCTTTGTACTATGTATGTTTGGGTCAATCGTGTGTCCAAATGTCCAAGGAGAATAGCGGGGTAATCTTGTGGTGGTGTCCCAAGATTTCACATTGGGTCCCTGACATTCAAGAAGGCGTTCTTGAAGAATTCCAGAGTCGCCCACGACGAAACAATATGATCATTAAATTTTTGTAAGATACGAGGGAAAGGTAGATTTATCGGTCGCACTCCTCCATTAAATATCTGGTTGATGAGTCATTTGAGGTGTCCACTTAAGTTTGGCAATCCATAAGTAAAATTCTCCAATCCATAAGACACTACAAACAACCTTATCGTTGAATTGGGAATAGTCGAACAAAAAGCAGATGTGCCAAGTAGAGAGTTGTGGATATCATTCTTGACAAAATTGGAAACTGAAGACATAATATGGAAAGTTGTGTGGGGATGCCTTTGCAGCCAGTAAAGTGTGGTAAATTTCAAGATGTTCTATTGTTGGGCGCGTGGGGATGTACTAGTTATGCACTTCTTTTAGTTCTACGCCAAATGTGGATAGAAAATTCATCCTTGTGACACGTGAGGTAGGGAATCTTGATTTTGATTACGAGCAGGAGGATTCAGGTCAAAAAATTTTGCAGGTGATAGAATCCTGGAAAAATAGAAAAAAAGAAACATTGAAAAACATATGGATGTCTCCACTCTAGAATATAAATTATGGTACGAAGCTATTCAAACATCATGCACAAAAAAAAAAAAGAAGCAAATGTCACCACTTCAAAAGGAGCTCGGAAATGAAAGCACTGGCAAGAAGGCAGAAAATCTATTACTCCACCAAGAGAAAGGAAAGTTACTTCAAGAAATGAGTCAGTTGAAACGACAAGGGGTAGAAACAGAAAATGGTTTATTAAGATAAGAAAGCTACTAAAGAATCAAATAAAGCTCGGGAAAGAGAATCGAGAGTTAGACTATATGCATCCAGAAAAATGGTCAGAAAATCAAAAGAAAGAAATGAAGACTTGCATAAGGTTCTAAAGGAGAAATATGCACAATTTTCCAGTCTGGAAAGTTGTATTTCTTCTTTTTAACAACTCGTTTTGGAGCTAAACGCAATGATTGAAATGCAAGTTAAATAGGCGGTTGAATTTGAGAAAAGCAATAGTACATTGCAATGGACTATTGACAATTTGGA
The DNA here is from genome assembly GCA_036850905.1 of Luffa acutangula. NCBI lineage: Eukaryota > Viridiplantae > Streptophyta > Magnoliopsida > Cucurbitales > Cucurbitaceae > Luffa > Luffa acutangula. Next base: position 45,983,955 of record CM072098.1, on the reverse strand, counting down.
GCACCATATCCAGAAAGGTTAGAATGCAACAATGATACCGACAGAACATAAATAGTTGCAAGGAGATATGATTCACTTGTAAGTTACAAAGTTATTTCAAGGTCTTTTGGCAAGAAAACACAAGTTTAGTTCAAGATGGGGAAACACATAGACAATGTTGTAGAAAGAGTAATGGCTAAAAGAGTTGGGACATTCGTAGAGGCATTTCACAATTGCAGTCCAAGGGAGAAGAATTATGAACTTTGATATGGAATTATCCTACGTTAGTTGTCTCCCTTAGAGCAATGACGGTTTCTTTGAGTATTTTGGATTTGATCTAATATTTCGTTCAATTATTTCATTTAATAAAATTTGAAGTTTATTGTTTCATTTTTGCACAACAATTTGGGCCAAAGGACATTTCATCTATTTTCATTCATTTCATTGCTTGTTTTTTTTTTTTTCCATCCTTTTAAGACTTCAGTAAAAAAAAAAATCAGAGTAACATTTTGCAATATAATCTTTTATAAAAAATTTTTAAAAAAATCATTGTACATTTTTTTTATGACTTCCATGTTTTTTTTTCTAGGTTTACTAAGTTTTTTTAGGCCAATTAACTTAGTCTTATTTTCCTTATAGACAAACATGAGAGTTTAAACCATGTTCGGAAAAAGTGGAGTCCTTGTCTGAAAAAGAAAAGAAAGAAAAGCCAAAAAAAAAAGAAAGAAAAAAAAAAGAAGAAAATTTGTGAATGTCATCATGAGCCATTGATCAACCATACAAGCTTTTTGTCAAGACCTCTTTTGCTTGCAAGATCTCCTACTTGACCACATTTTCTCCATAATATCATTAAATTCATATCCCATCTCTCAATCCAACACCCAGCGTCTTCACACGTACACCTTTCTTCCTAGACCTAACACCACATTTTCTTACCATGCAGACTTGAGCTTTGAGTTAAACAAAGACCTTATTGACCTACACTATAACATTACAATGGGGAAATTAGTTATTTTTTTTCTTGATCTATACCATAATGCTACTATAGTGGGGCAATTTGTTGTTTTCCTTATTCTTACCCATATATCTACCAACTTTGCAAAACCCATGTTCATATATTATACGATGACTTTAAAAGTAACAAATAGTATTTATCTCTTATTGGCACTATTTCAAGTCATGATGCGAATTGCAATTTGATCTATTATTCTTACACCCTTCTTTGTCGTACCATCAAAATCCACATACGATTCATTTGAATGTGTCATCTTATCCTCCATCCCATTTTTCATATTTCTTTGATTAAAATGAGTCGATCTTATATTCCATAGTTGAGTCAATCCTATTTTTCATCTTCTCTTTAGTCGATCATATTCTTCATCTTTCCTTGATTAGAGCTTAGTCCATCATATTCTTCATCTTTCCTTGATTAAAGTGATTCAAACCAATTTTTCATCTTCACTTAATTAAGGTAAATCAATCCTATTTTTTTATCTTCTATTGATCAAAGCGAGTCAATTCTATTTTGCATCCAACAGTTTTCAAAGGGAGTCAATCATTTCTTTTTATCCTCCCTAGATTAAAGTGAGTCATTTTAATCTAAGCTCTAATCAAGGCTTTATGTGTTTGTAACCTTAGAGTAAATCTCATTGAAGAGCTAAGTTCAAGTGTCAAATGCAAGCAGATAATATGTTCACGATCGATTTGGGATTATCTTTGAAGCCGGAAGCTTTTGTATGAGCAAAAGTACTGCAAAGTAGGTTAATCTTCAAAAGAGGGAAGACATAATGGAAGCAGGAAATGAAAGAAAAGAAAAGGTGATACACTTTGACAAATGAACATTCCATGTCTCAAGCAGTGAAGTTATATTGAAGAACAAGGTTGAAGATAAAAAATGAAAGACACATATGTCAAAGATTCAAGTCAAGGCATCTTAATTCAGTGATCATAATGATAAGCTTTGAAATTCTCATTTTGTGGTTTTCTCTCGAAGTATGTGCAGATCCAGGTATTGATTCTCAAAACAAGTGAGATAGAAAATAGTCCTTGCAACAAAAAAAAAAAAAAAAAAAAAAAAGCAAAAAGCAAAAAAAAAAAAAAAGGAAAAAAGAAAGAGAAAAAAAGAAAAAAAGAAAAAAAAAAGAAAAAACAAATGCAAGGACCAGAGAGTTCGATGGTGATACTTTTGGGTTTGGCCATTATATTTCTTTAATGTTGAAGCAAAGATATCTCAAATGACGTGCATATGATTGATGCATCATTTCTTATTGAGAAATGCATAAGTAAGCTTGACGCAGATGCTGGGGCAATCGCAACATATGAGGCTATTATGGCAAATGTCAAAATATGAAACAAATGTCAGGTGACAAAATCACCATGTTACGCATCTTTTACTCAATTTTGGCAACGGGCAAAACTTTTCTCTTCAAATAGCGAGTAAAAAGACATTGGAGTTCTCTTCGGAGTTATCCAAATTGACATAAGAAGAAGTGATACCCTTACATGACTATTGACTACTTGAAGTACTTAATTGAAGAATACAAATGTCTACGCAAAAAGTCATATGATCAGTTGTAGCAATAGTCATTTCATCAACCCCAAGACCTTAACTGGGGCAATAAAGTGTTTTAGATGAAAAGAAGTTTTTCTCAATAAGGATCGAAGCTAGGTGATTGCAAACAGATCACACAGGCATGTCATTCCTAATCAGTTTATCAAGAAGCCACTTAAGAAGAAAGATAGCATTGACAAAGCAAATGTGGCTCATTCTTTGAAGAAAATTATCATTTGCTGGAAGAAATATATGAGTTAGAACATTATAAGTGGCCTGAGGAGTTTGTTACATCGAACTTGAGCCAGCAATCATATGCTTACCAACACATTTGATCAATCTATGAGATAAATCTTGGGAAGCTAAGCATCAAGTTTTAGAGGAGTTGTTTAAGGAATGATTTCACTTTCATCTCTCTTTCGGTTATATCTTTGTTTTCCCACATTTATACTTCTTAAGCCCCATTTGTCAACTTTTTCGTGTCTCATACTTCTTTCATCCAAATACTACTTTGAGAAATGATAGTTCCTCGTTCTCGTCATCCACGTTTGTCTTTGTTTGTTCGTCCTTCTTAGGTCTTGAATTTGAAAGTCGTTCATTCAACTTATTATCTTTTGAGATCATGTCATTCCCATCATATGCTTGATATTTCCAAATTGAGATTGTGCTATAAGTTACCTTTATTAGTCATTCAAATAGTATATGAGACCATTTTAGTCCATCATATCCCATCATGTCTATTGTAAATAGTCAAGCTTATCCATTAGAGCATCTTTGTAACAACAAAAAGAGTTGCAGCAATATCAAAATGAGGGCATTCACAAAAAAAAAAAAAAAAAAAAAAAAAAAAAAAAAAAAGACAAAAAAAAGGGCAACAAAAAGAAAAGAAAAGAAAAGAAAAGAAATTTTTAGACAAGGATAAAGTTATTTCCTCATGATTTAATATCACTTGATAGTCTCTAAAGAAGTATGAGAATAAGTAAAATTAGCCGCCTTTCTTTTTCTTTTCTTAAAAAAAAAAAAAAAAAAAAAAGCACAAATACACACACACAAATTTTCTTCTTCCTGAATAAAGTTTTGTTAAAAAAAAAAAAAAAAACACAAAAAAATCTTGCATAAATACTGGGGCAAATTGCAGATAAGAATGTCTATTGGAAGACATTTATCAAAAGAACCCCTTCATGATTTGATTCTTGTCTTTAAAAAGATGAAAACTTCTTTAAAAAGTTACTTTTCTTGAAACTATGCTTTAAACTTCATGCATAAACACTGGGGCAATTTTTGGATGAAAGTCCGTATCACAAAGTGTTTTATTATGAAAAACTCATGCATTCATAAGCATTGTAGGTTAAAATTTTGTCCGTGGAAGTTTTCTCACCATATTAATACATCATCGGGTGCTTGTTTACCCCTGGCCCGATACATTTATCATGGAGGTGCTTGTTTACCCTTGGCCTCTAACTCTTTTAACACATCATCGAGTGCTTGTTTACCCCTGGCTCGATACCTTTATCATGGAGGTGCTTGTTTACCCCTGGCCTCCAGCCCTTTTAATACATCATCGAGTGCTTGTTTACCCCTGGCTCGATACCTTTATCATCGAGTGCTTGTTTACCCCTGGCTCGATATCTTTATAATGGAGGTGCTTGTTTACCCCTGGCCTCCAGCCCTTTTAATACATCATCGGGTGCTTGTTTACCCCTGGCCCGATACATTTATCATGGAGGTGCTTGTTTACCCCTGGCCTCCAGCCTTTTTAATACATCATCGGGTGCTTGTTTACCCCTGGCCCGAAACATTTATCATGGAGGTGCTTGCTTACCCCTGGCCTCCAGCTCTTTTAACACATCATCGAGTGCTTGTTTACCCCTGGCTCGATACCTTTATCATGGAGGTGCTTGTTTACCCCTGGCCTCCAGCCCTTTTAATACATCATCGGGTGTTTGTTTACCCCTGACCCGATACCTTTATCATGGAGGTGCTTGTTTACCCCTGGCCTCCAGCCTTTTTAATACATCATCGGGTGCTTGTTTACCCCTGGCCCGAAACATTTATCATGGAGGTGCTTGTTTACCCCTGGCCTCCAGCTCTTTTAACACATCATCGAGTGCTTGTTTACCCCTGGCTCGATACCTTTATCATGGAGGTGCTTGTTTACCCCTGGCCTCCAGCCCTTTTAATACATCATCGAGTGCTTGTTTACCCCTGGCTCGATACCTTTATCATGGAGGTGCTTGTTTACCCCTGGCCTCCAACCCTTTTAATACATCATCGAGTGCTTGTTTACCCCTGGCTCGATACCTTTATCATGGAGGTGCTTGTTTACCCCTGGCCTCCAGCCCTTTTAATACATCATCGGGTGCTTGTTTACCCCTGGCCCGAAACATTTATCATGGAGGTGCTTGTTTACCCCTGGCCTCCAGCTCTTTTAACACATCATCGAGTGCTTGTTTACCCCTGGCTCGATACCTTTATCATGGAGGTGCTTGTTTACCCCTGGCCTCCAGCCCTTTTAATACATCATCGAGTGCTTGTTTACCCCTGGCTCGATACCTTTATCATGGAGGTGCTTGTTTACCCCTGGCCTCCAACCCTTTTAATACATCATCGAGTGCTTGTTTACCCCTGGCTCGATACCTTTATCATGGAGGTGCTTGTTTACCCCTGGCCTCCAGCCCTTTTAATACATCATCGATTGCTTGTTTACCCATGGCTCGATACCTTTATCATGGAGGTGCTTGTTTACCTCTGGCTTCCAGATCCTTTAATACATCATCGGGTGCTTGTTTACCCCTGGCCCGATACCTTTATGATGGAGGTGTTTGTTTACCCCTGGCCTCCAGCTCCTTTAATACACCATCGGGTGCTTGTTTACCCCTGACCCGATACCTTTATCATGGAGGTGCTTGTTTAGCCCTGGTCTCCAACTCCTTTAATACATCATTGGGCGCTTGTCTATCCCTGACTGTCCCCAAAATTTAACAGTTTAGTGTTTACCCTGGCTGTTTCCAAACATTTACGGTTTAGTGTTTACCCCTGGCCGTTCCAAAATTCTTTCGATTTAGTGTTTTCCCCTATTTATTTTCCAAAAAAAAAAATAAAAAGCTTAAATTTTACCATTGGTTATCTATTTATTTTCCTAAATATAAAATTTCGAACAAATAAGGTCTACACCTTTGTCCATCCTTTTATTCTATAAGAATGAACAAAGGGGGGCAAACTGTAGACCCCTAAATTTGTCCGGAATTTTATTCTTTTAATTGATTTTGTCTTTTTAAAAAATAATAAATAAAATAAAAAAAAAGTGTTCTAGAGTTTTTAAATAGCCCAATCATATTTATTAATTTTGGTGAAAATAATTAGGTCAAATATTTTATTTTAATTAATTGATTTGTCAAATCAAATATCAGGTTTATTTGGCAAGTTTTAATTAATCAAAATATTTTGTTTCCTTAAAGGATTGATTGGCAATTAAAATTTTGTAAATATGGGAGGTAAAATTTGAGTATTTATTTGTTTCTTCTTTTATTTTATTTTATTTTATTTTTAATTTTATTTAATCACATTCCTAATATGTTGTGGTTAGAATTGGCTATAAATAGGGATCCCATCACCCTTGCTTTTCACGATTTTTGGGGCCGTATAGTACCCTCTCTACACGTTTTTTTGGACTAAAAATAGGCTCCCAAATTTCTCTCCCTTCAAACCCTAGATACACTTTCCTCCCTTTCCCACCTAACTTCCCTCTCATACTATAACGCTTTCTCTTTTCCTCTCAAACGATTTCACCCCCTCACCATCACCCTCTCTCTAAATTTCACGTCGCCACTTCTCCAAGTCTTATTCTCAATCCAACGGTCACACATGCTTTTTGTAAGTATTTTTTTAAACCTTTGTTTACAATTCTTTCTCCAATAATTTTCTTTCTTTTCATGCTTTATTAAGTTTAGTTTATTTATTGTTTCTTTGCTTTATTTCTTTCTTTTACATTTAAGAAGTTGTGTGATTTTTCTTTAGGGAACATTTGATAATTGCATGCATGTTTCAATTCCAACTTTATCATTTTTTTTATTTTGGTGTAATCAAGCATTTAGAGTTAACTGTTATATGTTGTTTATGTTCAACTTTGTTAATTTTATTTTACAATAGAATCTAGAATTATTATTTATAGTTTAGCCATATATTTTCATTAAATCAATATGTAAATACTTTTGCTTAAACAAATGCTTCTTTTGTTATTTGTGTTCAAAAAATGATATAAAAAAGGTCTCCAATGATAAACTCTCAAATTTTTGGAATGCCAATGTTTGAGTTTCTTGAGGTATACGTCTTGGAATGCCAAGATTTAGTTTTAATATGTTCCATTAAAGCAATTGAATTTAATAAAATTTTACTTCTTGTATATTATCCCTTTTTAGATATTCTCTCAATTATATGTTTCTTTTTATTTCTCTAAGTTATGATATTTAATCCAAAATTCTGCTGTAAATTTCTTTCCCTTAATTAAATAGTCTTCAAAGCAAAAGTCTTCCAACGATGGAATCTCGAATTTTTGGGATGCCGATATTTGAGTTTCTTGAGGAAAAAATAAAATCTCGGGATGCCGGGATTTGACTTTAATATTTCCTTCCTTATAAAGCATAAATAAAAATTCTTCATATTTTTCTTTTAAAACTTTTGTAAAGAAGCATATTTATAAAAGGCATTTTCTTTAAAAGGAATGCATTAAAAACTTTTTGGCTAAATGTATTTCATTAACTTTATCTTCAAAATAATAAATCAATCCAAAACTATTTTCCATAAAAATGTCACTTGCTTTAAAAATAAAATTAATTAAGAGTTTCCCTTAAAAGAAATATTCTTTACTCACACAATTTTCCAAAACTAATAAACCAAATGTTTAAAAAAAAAATAAACTTTCCTATGACGGAAATTAGGAAATCAAGATATTGACTTTCCTAATATTCTTGAGGTATAATGAATTTAAATTTGGGATGCCAAATTAAATTCAAACAAATATTGAATGGCTTTATGCCGCCCACAATTATTGTTCATTATTTATTTATGGAATAATGAAAATTAAAATGTGGGACATTTAAAAATCAACAAAAAAATCTTCTTTAGTATTTATAATAGCCAATTTCCTTAAATAACACAAGACAAATAAAATTTCGTTCTTTGAACGAGTGTTGTGGGGTGCTAATACCTTCCCCATACACCAAAGACCCCCGAACCTTAAATCTTTTGTTTGTAGACCATCTTAGCATATTATTGGGTGCCCAGTCACGCCCTCTAAATCAAGACTGGTGGCGACTCCATTTTCCTCCTCTTGGGAACAAAGTCGGCCGCTCCGCGTCGCAAACCCGTAGCGACATAGTGTCCCTGCTGTTTTGCATACTCAGAAATTATCTGCTGCCTTGGTATGTAAAGCTTCATCTGCTGTTTGGCATCAACGCCTGGGACACCCCTCTTTTACTAAACTGAGCATCTTGAAGGATAGTTTGCATATTTCTGATTCTGCTGTACATAATGATCACTGTCAAATTTGTCCATTAGCCAAGCAAAGGAAACTTTCATTTCCTTCTCAGAATAATGTTGCCGAACATATATTTGATTTGTTGCATTGTGACATTTGGGGTCCCTTTAGCACCCCTACTCATAATGGTTACTCTTACTTTGTCACTTTAGTGGATGATCATTCTAGATATACATGGGTCTATTTGTTGAAGCACAAAAATGATGTCTTGACTGTTATTCCTCGCTTTTTCAAATTGGTTGAAACCCAGTTTTCTAAAGTGATCAAAACTTTTCGCTCAGACCATGCCCCTGAATTGGCCTTCACTGATTTTTTTGCCTCCACGGGAACTGCACATCAGTTTTCTTGTGTTGCTACACCTCAACAAAATTCAGTTGTCGAGCGAAAACATCAACACCTTTTAAACGTGTCTCGAGCTCTCATGTTCCAATCCAAGGCTCCTTTATCCTTTTGGGGTGAATGCATACTTACAGCCACGTTTCTCATTAATCGAACTCCTATGCCCCTTTTATCAAACAAAACTCCTTTCACTATATTATTTGGAAAGGGTTTTGATTACTCCTTGTTGAAGGTTTTTGGATGTCTGGCTTATGCTTCCACTTTGTCTGTTAATCGCAAGAAGTTCGATCCGAGAGCTTCTCCTTGTGTATTTGTTGGATATCCAGCAGGAATCAAAGGTTATAAGCTGTATGACATCACCAAGCAGCAGTTCATAATCTCACGGGACGTTCTCTTCTATGAGGATCTGTTTCCATTTCATTCTGTGAATCAACCCAATTTGTCGTCTACAACTAGCTTTCTGAGTCAGTTTGTTTTGCCATTAGCTGATTTTTCTAGTCCAATTGCTTCTGCTGCACCTTTCTCAGCTGTTGAAACAAATGACATTGCATTACCTGTTGCTGCCTTGCCTGTTTTGAATGATGTAAACACTGCTGCTGTTCCTACTGCATCTAATCACATTGATGTTTCAAATGTTGATATTTCTGATTTGAATACCTCACACAGTGAGTCTGTTCCTCTCCTTAATGCTGAGCCTATTGATTGTGCTCCCCGAAGGACAAACAGACAGCGTAAACCTCCTGCCTATTTGAAGGATTTCCACTGTAATTTGTTGACTGGAACTCCATCTTCCTGTACACGCCCTTTTTCGATTGACAAGTACATTTCATATGATGCACTCTCTCCTTCTCACAGACATTTTCTTTTAAATGTCACCACTGAATATGAACCTACTTATTATCATCAAGCCGTCAAATATCCCCATTGGAGAAAAGCAATGATTGATGAATTGGAGGCTATGGAGCGAACTAAGACATGGACAATTGTCTCTCTTCCTACCAATCATCATACCAGAGGCTGTAAATGGATTTATAGGATCAAGTATAAACCAGATGGGACTGTTGATCGTTACAAAGCCAGACTCGTGGCCAAGGGCTATAGTCAGCAGGAGGGCATTGACTTTCTCGATACCTTTCCCCGGTAGCCAAAATTGTAACAGTCAAAGTTCTTCTCACTTTAGCAACTACTTACAATTGGTCTCTAGCCCAAATGGATGTCAATAACGCATTCCTCAACGGTGATCTGTTTGAGGAGGTTTACATGTCTCTCCCTCTAGGCTATAAGTCCACGGTAGATCCAATTCAGGGGGAGAAAGCAGTGTGTCGGTTGAATAAATCCATATATGGATTGAAGCAGGCGTCAAGGCAATGGTTCACTAAGTTCTCTTCCGCTTTAACATCGCATGGTTTCGCTCAGTCCAAATCGGACTATTCGCTGTTTACTCGCGGAACTGGTTACCATTTTGTTGCGCTGTTGGTTTATGTGGACGACATTTTGTTAACAGGACCCTCTTCTCAAGAAGTCGATTCTGTCAAAGCTATTTTGAAGACTCATTTTTTACTAAAAGACTTGGGAAACGTCAAATACTTTCTTGGTCTCGAGTTGTCTCGTTCTGGTCGAGGCTTGTTTATTTCCCAACGAAAGTATTGTCTTCAGATACTTGAAGACATTGGTTACCTTGATGCCAAGCCTGCCAATACTCCAATGGATCCCAACGTCAAGCTCTCCAAGTCTGATGGCACTGCATTATCTGCAGAAGAAGCAACTTCATATCGAAGATTAATAGGGCGACTGCTGTATCTGCAAATTTCTCGCCCTGATATCGCTTTCACAGTCCATTGTTTAAGCCAATTTCTTCAGCAGCCAACGTCTAAGCATTTACATGCTGCACATCACCTTCTTCGTTACTTGAAAAAGTCACCAGGACAAGGAGTGCTCTTACAATCTGTTTCTATTTTTCAGCTTAAAGCCTTTGTAGATGCTGATTGGGGAGCCTGCCTTGATACTCGACGTTCAGTATCTGGTTTCTGCATCTTCCTTGGTGAATCCTTGATCTCATGGAAGTCGAAGAAGCAACCAACAGTCTCTAGGTCGTCCGCGGAAGCTGAATATCGAGCTTTGGCTGCTGTGACCAGTGAGCTCTTATGGATAACTCAACTTTTAAAGGACTTACAAATTGACTGTTCCTTACCCGCTATTACATATTGTGACAATCAAGCGGCAATTTCAATAGCTTCTAATCCAACATTTCATGAACGCACGAAGCATATCGAGATAGATTGCCATTTCGTGCGGGACAAAGTTCTTGACGGCTTCCTGAAGCTACTTCCAATTCGGTCCCATATGCAGTTGGCTGACATGTTTACAAAGGCCCTTCCATCTTCTGTTCTAACCTTCTTACTGGGCAAGTTGGGCATCATTGATATTCATTTGCCAACTTGAGGGGGAGTATTAGCTGAATAGTCTTAAATTACAGGATTGTTAATAAGTAGTTCATCTTGTTAAACAGTTGTTCAATACTGTTAGTATTTCTGTTATGCCCATGTGCTTCAATATGTATTTAAAGAGGGATTTATCTTCTTCTATGGTGTGAGAGTTTTATTCAATTAATAAAAACTCCTTCCCTCATTTACACGTGTTACTTCTCAGTACCATCGTAATTACTACTGGTCAACAGATGTCCAAAGATCAATTCAGGCACATAAACATTCTCTTCCTGATGAACCTCAACCGGAACTCCATCTCCATTGTTGAACACACTGATAGAGTTCTGTTCAACATCAATTACAACTTTGACCGAGTCCATGGAGGGGTCTCACTGCTTATTATCGGCGGCATTGACCAAAATTTCATCAAAAATCTTGTAGAGACCAGGCACATAAGTGACGGATCGGTTGACCATCTTGTCGTTCTCGTAAACCCAGAGGTTTTGGGTGTGCTTTTCGATTGATCCGACATAGGTATCGGGCCTGAGAAGGATGTGCTCGAGCTGGGTCTTCTTCTGGTACATTTCTTCGATTGTTTTCTTCGCCCCTGCCGGAATCTGGTCGACATTGGCGGCGGTGCTGTTCTGCAGTGGGCGCTTCTCCAATCTCCACGGCCATGACGGCGATTGGAATGCGATTTCTTGAGAGAGAAATGACACAGAGATGGTGTCTGTAACTGAAAGATTTGTAGATTTTTGGAGATTAAGTAATCAATTCAAGTTTTTGGATTTGTTTTAGCCAAATTAACGGCTAGCTCCGGAATCCAGAATCCGGGTTTGGATCCCCATGGCACCGGTTCCGAATCTTCCGACACCTATTCCAAACCAAAAATGAATAAATCAAATCATCTATATCTATATATATATTTTTATACTATATATATAGACAGTTAAATTATCAAAATTACTTCTGAACTATGAAGTTAATTTCAATTATACCCCTATCATTTTAAAGTTTGAAGTATACCTTTGAAAGTTTTATTTCGTTAAATTCATGGACGAAAAATGATGTGTTTAGATATGTATTGTTGCTTATGTGAATAGATTTGAACACATATGTGGAAAAAACAATAAAAACACATGCAAACACATGCAAACACATCATTTTTTTAACAAATCTAACAAAAAAAAAATGTCTTCAAAGATCGCTTTGAAGCAAAGAGACAATATAATTGAAACCAACCCTACAATTTAGTGGTTTTTTTTTTTTTTTTTTTGTTAATTTAAACAAAAAGTGTCTTCAAATGTTTTGGGAGTCAAATTATATGGAAAAGAAAATCCATTTTTATTTGGATTGAAAGGTGCCTTGGCTTTGCAGTCTTGTTGACTTTTTATTTTTCTGTCTCCAAGTTAGACGGGAAGACGTAAACGACAAGGAAACTAGACATAAAAATGAAATTTTATATTATATTATTCAACGAATATGCTCTATTTTTTTTTATTATTTTTGAAAAAATATATATGATGTATAACTATAAATTCAAACATCCACAGTTACTATATATATAATGTTTTTGAATAATTGTACCATATCTTAATCAAGTCATTAAAAAGAATCATTTTAGGTCCATGCCTTGTATAAATATATATATTTTCAGTTCACCTTATATTGTATTTTTGATTTAGAGATACAGGAATTTGTTTAGATCCCTTTTAATAATGTTAATACTTTTTTTTTCTGTTTATTTTAGTTTTGTGAAGAATAAGTGAATTTCATACTTTTCAAAAAAAGAATAAGTGAATTTCATCGATTATTCTTTTTTTTTTTTTTAATAATTTCATCGAGTATTCTTCAAGAGTTGTTTTGAACTATTTTTAAAATTATAGTACAATACATATATAGTTTTCTTTCCCTTGATTCTTTTATTAGAAAAATGATCTTTTTGATTGTTGTTTTTCATGTCCATATCCTTGTATTGTCAGGTTCATAATTACATTATATTAAAGATAATGAAATAAATAATAAATTATTATATGTCAAATCATACCCATAAAAATTCAAAATGTATGTAATAAATTAGATTAGGAATTGTTGATGCTAAAAATCGGGCAGGGAGAACTCACCTGACCTTCACGTGCCACCAACAATAAAATTGTTTGAGATGGAGAAAGATGTGGTCTGCAATACACAAGAAACGTGCACACCGGTGTGGTGCTTGCCACACCACCTCTAATGCTTAAGTCAACAAAAAAGTAAGATAAGATAGCAAGAGGGTAAGGAAACAGAGAGTTTAGAGAATAGTTTCTGGATCCGATCCCCTTTCAGTGACAAAGAAGGGTTTACATACCTTTTCCTGCCTTAGGGTTTCCAGGCGAGGAGACGATTCAAAGTTGTACTCAGGCTTAACCGGGGCGACCCATGGGCACCAAGGACCGAACGGAAGGGAGAAGGCGGACTAAGGGTCGACCTCGACCGACTGGCCCAATCCTTCCGGCCTTGACCCGACCTTCCGGCCTATTTCTCCTCTAGGGTCCATCTTCTGGTTGTGTCTTCATGCTCACGTCGTGTTGCCTTCGTCTACTCCTTATATTTTGAAATAGTCCAGAATTACCTATAACAGGAATAAAGGTGCACCTCCCAAGTTTTGTGAGAAAGATTAATAAGATTTTGTATTAAAAATTTCATTCAAAATCCGAAGTTGTAAATCAAATTTAAAATCAATATCATCAAATTCACGATATGATGTACTAAGTTTGGAAAGAACTTTATAATATAAATAACATGAAAAAAAAATAATATTAAGGCGGTAGTTCCAAACCCAATTTATGGTAGCATACATAACACACCAGCATTATCAGACAAAGAGATGTAGACAGAAAAAGCGATAGGCTCAAGGATAATCAAACATATTTTTTTTCCTTATTTCTGAATGGAAATATAAAACATGACAAGATTATAATATTCAATTTTCACATTAGGAACCACAAATGATCATTATTTTGATATTAGTCAAAACTAGATAACAGACATTTGAAAATGAATATTGAAAAATATTCTTGAAAAAATGTTTTTTTTTTCCTTAAAAAATACTTTGTGAGCTAAGGACAAAAATCAAGGTAGTTGATTTAATTCTTTTTTTTTAAAAAAAAAAAAAAAAAAAAAAAATCCCTCAGGACCTGTTGTTTCTAGGATAATCCCATAGGTTTTTTCATGGGTATAAAATACCAATATTTTGTTATATGGGTTTTTCTTTTTCAGATCCTAGATAATAAAATTCCATATATATAATCGAATAATGTTGATGGGTTTTTTTTTTTTTTAAAAAAAAAGACTAATTTGACTTTTTAAAGTCAACTTTGGAGTTGCTTGAGTAAGTTCAAAATTAAGAAGATAAATATCATCAAAGATTGTTTTTTGTCTTTGTTTTTTTTTCAAGAGATCGTCAAAGATTGTTTTAGACTATATCATTAAATCATTCCTCCAATAGGTTTTACTTTTCCACGCAATCAAACAATAAAATATAAAATGTATGTTCAAATTTATATTTGTGTTATAAACTTTAACTTATAAGAGTTTTTTTTTTTTACAAAATTAAAAATAATCCACAATAAAAATCCTTAATTTTTCATATATACCACCTCCAAGCATTTCAATAAGAACCATCCACCAAAGCTCTACCAACTCAACAACTATCAAAGACATAATAAGCACAAAGCTTAGGTGAGTTCATATACTCCAAATATATATCTTCGCTCTCCAATTAGATTAAGAAAGCTAACTAGCCTAGTTAGGAGAGTTATAACTCGATCCAAATGAGACAAAGAACCACCTATTTCAAGTAAGTTGTAGATCAACTAGGTGAGATGAAAAAAATGCAAGTTAATATTTGATCGAGAACTATTTAATGCATGTGAGTTGTAATCCAACCAAACAAGATATATATATCCATCTAGCTTAAGTTTTAGTGGATAAATTCAACCATATGAGATTCAGTGCCCTTATGGCAAATCCTTAGAAATGGCCAAAAAATTACAGTGTACTTTTGAAAAATGGCCAAACCGGATTTTCTAACCTATTTTCGTGCGATACCAAATACCATTTTTACCCTTTAGTCATCCCACGTCTCCTGCAGCCGTATCTGATTATTATTATTATTTTTAAATAAATCTATAACCTCTAATTCCATGAATCAAGGAACTAATAGTTACCGGATCAATTTTCTTCATCTTCCATCCGTAATCTGTTTTCTAGGAGATTTTCATTGTGCAATTTCTCCCTCTTCCTCTTTTCTTCAAAAAAAAATATACGTTTTTTGGTTTTCCAGAAGATTTTTACAGCATCAATTTTCTCTCTTCATCATCTATCCGAACCAGGTTGATTGAACATTGTTGGGCGACCATAGAAAAAAAAGGTCATTTACACTGTCTTTTTGAAAAATGGTTAAACACTGTATTTTTTAAAAATGACCAGATTTACACTGTATTCTTTAAAAATGGTCAAACATATTTTTTTAATGAAAAATGGCTAAATCGTTTTTTAACCTATTTTCGTGCCTGAGTCAAGTTTCCCGTTCACACCCAGCCACTATTTGATTTAATTATAAAAAAAATTATCCTTAAATCAAGGAATTACAATATCTATCTTCTCTCCTACCTCTCAAAAATCAAAATCAGATTTTATTTTTATTAAAAGTGAAAGATTACATAGAAATTAGGTTTTCATTTTTAATTTTGGATTAGATTCTTAGATTTTAATTATCTAATCAGCATCTTCATCGTTTTTCCAACTTTTTGTCATCCATCGTTTGCTCTGTCGTTCATATCACCATTGTAAGGGTTATTGATCTACATCATAGGTTTGTTAAATATTGTATTTTGTATTTATCTATCATTATTTTCCTCTTTGTATCTTATTTTTCAACACAAAGTATTTTTTTTAATTCTTTTTCAAAGTCTTCAATGGTTTCCAAATGAAAGCTTTTGGAGGAGGAATAGAAGGGAGAAAAGTGCCCAAAAGAAAATCGAAGGTTTCTCAATTTCTTTGCAATGGTTGGAAGAATATGAGAATGGGAAAGACCGCACAAGAAGAAAATTGGGAAGAATCTTAAGGGTTTCAGATTGAATACTAAATCCCAATTTTCAAATTAAGTTGAAGGGAAATAGTGAGTAATGATTTCTTCTCGTTTTTTAAATGATTTGATTTTTACCATAGTAAATTATTTGCATATTGTCTAATATGTTAGTTTACTATATACACTGTATTACTATATTTGCATATTTTTTATTGTTCTAGTAACCATTTGTGAGTAATGGTTTCTCCCCGTTGTTCAAGATTGAAATCATTTGCAAGTTTAGTGATTATACTTTGAAGTTAGGTTATTGAGGGTTTGGAAAAGAAAATACGGCTTTTGTGTGTAAGTGAACTTAGTAATTAATTCAATCATTTTCGTGTTGTCCCTATTTTGGTTGATGTTTGTTATCTTATTTGTTAGGAAATCCTCACATATGGCCAGAAATTACAGGGTAGTTTCGAAAATTATCCTCCTATTTTTTCTCTCTATTTTTTAATTCAAATCTTTTGTTTTAAATTTAGGTTGTCAGATTTATATTCCATTTAGTTTGAATTTCTGTTATTGTTTTACTAGATGTATTAATAAGCTAGATTCTAGATAGGGGTATTTTTGTCCACTTTGTTGCCAAAAAAGTTTACTAAAAATAGCTTTTGGCCATTTATCAAATTGGAATTTCGAATTGTCCTTTTTCAAAACAACTATTTTTATTTGGTCATTTATCTGGTTGCCCCTGTATTATTTTGGAGCTGAGTTCACACGAGTTATAGCCACTTGGACTTACCTCAAGCTCGAGAGACACAAAGGGCTTGAGCCCTATGCAAGAAGATTTATGGTCAACAAAAAGGCAAGAAATCTCACGTTAATGAGATGATATATTACAAAAATGAGAAATGCTTCATGTGATTGCCAAGTGCCCTAATCTAAATGCAATCCAATCACGTTAATATAATTCCAAACACAAAATTAAAATCATTACTTTTTCTATGTGATTATTTGAAGACATTTAAAAGTTGATTAATAAGATCCAATTAGATAAGTTGATTTTGTTAAATATATTAAATTTCACATTATAGATTAATAGGATTTGAACCAATAACTAGCTTGGAGCTAACATAGTCGAGGATTTGAAGGCTTGACTCAATCTTAGATGAAGTAAAATTTTTATTCAAGTACTAAAATACTAATTCTACAAATGAAAAAAAAAAAAAAACTATAACAAACAAATATGAAACATCACATATAGATAAAAAGAATATTGATGCACATAAGATGCATAATTATTGCCTTGCATATATGAACAACAATTTATGTTTAAATTTAATCGTGTATTAAGCTCTATATAACAATAATTAAAAGACACGTCTTAGACGGAATAATTGATTTATTTTTTCTTTCTTTTTTAAAGTTACATTTGTACGTTCATGTAATATTAAGAATACATGTAGGTGTAAGTTTCTTAGTATGAACATTTATCTTTTAAAAAATAAAAGATTACATCCTTATCATACAATAAAAAAGAATATTGCACACAAATGCATCTGCATTGTTAATAATATAGAAATATTCACAAATGCAACAGGTCAATTAGGAAATTAAATAATAGTGTTGACTTGATGAATCATTGGTTGCAAAATTGGTATATTCCAATAGATGCCCTCAGGGGCATTTCTGGAATTTGTAATACTTCACTTATAAAAATAGCCCTTTTATCTTCATCTTCTTCATCCCATCATCAAGCCTTAATTTCTTCTCCACCAGTGTCTGTCATTTTCCAGAAATTTCAGGTTCTCTCTCTCTCTTCTTTCTCTCTCTAGAGAATAATTTTGTTTCATTTGAAATCATTACTCACTTTTTATAACTTTTTTTTTTTTGTCTTTTTTATATTTAGAAAATCAGGCTGCCTATTGGTAATTTTCATTTGCTAACTTTGTATGGATACTTTTAAACTAAAATTTGAAGCTAAAAAACTGATATTTGAAAACTAACTTTAAAATTGGAAATATGGTTAACCAGTGTAGGTTGCTAATATTTCTTCTAATTAACTTTTTTTTTTTCATCATTCAAAACTAGCTAAGGTTAATTTTATAAAAATGGAAAATGAAAAAGAAAACATAATTTTTTTTACTACCGTTGTGAAAGTGGTAGATCGAATCATCGACCTTAATGAAGATAATGAATGTTTTATTTTTATCAATCAAGTTATGCTCTAGGAGGAAATTAAATCAATTTAAATCTTACTGTGAGACCTATCTAAATAATACTAAAATTATAGTCTTTTGAAAATTGAATATTTCAAAGTTAGGTTGTCCTTTTAGTAAAATTAGTTGAAATATATGTAAGTTAGAATTGAATTGTATCTTAGTACATGGATCAATTTTAAGGTTTTTTTTTTTTTTAAGTATAGTGACTAAAATTCAACACTTCACACGAATTAAAATAGAACAAAATTCAAAAGTATAGGACCAAAATGATATTGTAACCTTTTTTCTTTATGTATTTTTTTTTTATTTGGGACAGGTTTGGTTTGATTTTTCAAGTGTTTGATATTTTAAAAAAATAAAATCCTTTTGAAAAAATTCTAGTGTTTGGCAACCACTCAAAATGACTTATTAAAAAAAGAGATTGAGAAATAAACCATTTTGAGAGAAATATTTGAAAGTAAATTTTTTAAAAAGAGTTTTTAAGTATATAATAATTTGTGTATAAAAACATTTACGAAGAAATGTAATCAAACATATGAGTATTAATTAAATTCTAAACATTTTTTATACAAAATATTTTTTTTTAAAAAAATCTTCAAAAACACTTAAACTATAAGGTATTCCCAACGGACCATACTTTGACTAAATTAATGAGTTTGAAGACAGGCTGATGTGTTTATTTTGATATATAAATATAGCCATTTGATGATTTTTTTTTTTTTTTTTTTTTTTGAATTATGAAATCAGTTCAAGATATTTACTTCATAAAATACTTTAAAATTTATGATGTCCATGTTCAAAATATAGATATATATCACTATCTTTGCAACTACTCCACATATATATATATATATATATATATATATATCACTATCTTTAATTGCATATCTACTCAAGCTATTAAAAAACTCTAGATTTTTCTCTCAATCATATTTTTTTAAGTAAAGGGGTTTGAACAAATGTAATTATTAATAGTAAGTGCTAAGAAACTGCATAAAGTTAAGTTAAAAAATAATCTTTTATTTTTTAACAATTTTTAATGCAAAATTTAGGAATACATTTTTTAAAAGACTTGAAAGAATATAAATTGTAGGTTCTTATTTCATGTGTTCTCCAAGTCAACTGTTCATATACATTTATCCTTAATTCTTATAAATATCATGTTAATTGAATTTATTATAATTTAAAATTAATGCTAAAAACGAAAATACAAAAACAAACGAAAATTCTTTGAAAAAATAAAATAAAACAAAGTAGTTACAAGAAGTATATATATGTTGCAATCAATACCCTAGTTTTTTTTTTTTTTTTAACTAAATAATGTTTTTGCTAATACAACTTTAATTTTTTTAAGTTAAAAATTACAACAATTATAGAAATCTAAACGGCTTAGATCAATAATTTATAATTATACTTTTTAAAGAAAAATTGGAAATTTTAACAATTTTTATGCATCTAAAGAATATATCGAGTGTCTTGTATCAGACAAGGATGACTTGAGAGCAAATTTACATGTTTTTTACCACCAATTAAAAAAAAAAATTGTGAGTAAAAATGTCATATTTTTTTATATGCATTTTTAATATTATGCTTATAAAGTAAATAATAAAAATATCGACACTCACACATATATGGATATGTGTTAGGATTCCGGTTTAGAGATAGCAAGTAAGCTAGAAAGAAAGCTTTTATTTATCAACAAGGGTCAGTTACAAAACACCAGTTTGAGATGGTGAGGTCTCCCACTCTCTCATCTTCTTAGATAAGAGTAAACAAAAACTAAGGTTGTTCTAATCTTCCCACAAAATACAATATATACAACCCGAAATTTAGATAACCCCACCGATTACACCGATTGACCGCCAACCCTTATATTACACTAATCTTTCTGTTAATCGCCTAGATCAAGGGTGAATTTCCTCTCCTACCCCTCCTTGCATACGTGTGCACTATTGGGGGTCTAACAATACCCCCGGGGGTGTAAGCCACCTTGTCCTCAAGTGGAAAGGTTGGAAATTGTTGTCTGAAGTGTTCTAAGGATTCCCAGGTTCCCTCAAATTCTGGTAGGCCCTTCCACTGTACTAAGAGTTCCCATTCATTGGTGACTGGATTTGTGCGGTATGGCATCACATCCTCTGGTTCAGCTATCCATTCAAAGTTTTCTGTTAAGATGGGTGGGAGCCGTTCGACACGCTCATTGCTTCCCATCGCCTGCCTAAGTTGCGATACATGAAAAACCGGATGAATGGAAGCTTCTTCTGGCAGGTCGAGTCGGTAGGCTAGTGATCCAATTTTCTCGAGAATTCGATAAGGGCCAAAATATTTTGGAGATAGTTTTTCATTTCTTCTGTGGGCCACTGTTGATTGTCGGTAAGGACGGAGCTTGATGTACATCCATTCTCCTTCTTCATATGTTTTTTCTCTTCTTTGTTGGTCTGCGTATCTCTTCATTCGATCTTGTGCTTTGAGTAACTGAGCCCTGAGCAAATCAATGGTCTTGTCTCGGTTAAGCAGCTGTTCATCTAATGTCGCATTGTTCGTCTTCTGGTCCCCGTAGAATAAAAGTGTTGGAGGTGGTCTACCATAAACTACTCGGAACG
Source organism: Luffa acutangula (assembly GCA_036850905.1). Lineage (NCBI taxonomy): Eukaryota > Viridiplantae > Streptophyta > Magnoliopsida > Cucurbitales > Cucurbitaceae > Luffa > Luffa acutangula. The sequence continues at coordinate 45,963,252 of CM072098.1, read as the reverse complement.
GTGTTGTGTTGATAGAAGAGTGATATGTTGTGTTATACCAGTACTCCGCCCAAGACAACCAATGTTCCCATTGCTTTGGTCTTTCACCACAAAAGCATCTCAAATACGTTTCAAGGCATTTATTGACCGCTTCCGTTTGCCCGTCTGTTTGTGGATGATAGGAAGTGCTTCTCCTCAATTGAGTACCCTGTAGACGAAATATTTCTCCCCAAAAATGACTCACAAATATTTTATCTCGGTCTGAAACTATGGATCTCGGGAATCCGTGTAGTCGTACCACTTCTTTTATGAATAAGGCTGCCACGCTTTTTGCAGAAAAAGGGTGGCTTAAGGGTAAGAAGTGTGCATATTTGCTGAGCCTGTCCACGACCACAAAGATTGTGTCATATCCTTTGGATTTGGGTAAGCCTTCTACAAAATCCATCGAAATGTCTTCCCATATCCGCTCCGGAATGGGTAAGGGTTGCAGAAGTCCAGCCGGAGACAGAGTTAGAGTCTTGTTTCGTTGGCAGGTTTGACAGTCTTCCACATATCGTTTTATCGCTCCTTTCATCCCTGCCAATATAATTCAGCCGTAATTATTTTATAGGTTCTTAAAAACCCTGAATGTCCGCCTATAACAGAATCGTGATAGGAGTGAAGAATCGCTGGAATTAATCTGGATTCGCTCGACATTACTAACCTTCCCTTATACATCAGTGTTCCTTGATGGATGGAAAATTTTGGATGAAGGGAGGGATCAACAAAGAGATCTCGCACTATCTCTTGTAACCGGTGGTCTTGGGCTACTTCTCTCTTGATTATTTGTACGTCTAGAATGGCCGGTGCTGATAACGGTGCAAGATGTACTGCAGGTGGAAGGCGAGATAAAGCGTCCGCTGCTTTATTCTCTAATCCGGGTCGATACTGTACTTCGAAGTTGTAGCCCAACAACTTTGAGATCCATTTTTGGTATTCGGGTTGTATGACTGTTTGGTCTACAAGGAATCGCAAAGCTTGTTGGTCTGTTCGGATCAAAAAACGTTGGCCCAACAGATATGGCCTCCACTTTTGTACCGCTTTTACGATTGCCATTAATTCTTTCTCATAGATTGGTTTGGACTGGGCCTGTGTTGACAATGATTGACTGAAATAAGCTATTGGCCTTTGGTTCTGAGTCAATACAGCTCCCAAACCCGTACTGGAGGCATCAGTTTCTACTATGAATGTCTGTGAAAAATCAGGTAGTGCCAAGACCGGGAGGGTCATCATAGCCCGTTTCAAGTTCTCAAATGCTTCTTGGGCTTGTTCGGTCCATTCGAACGCATCTCGGCGAGTTAATTGTGTTAAAGGAAATGCTTTGGCACCGTAATTTTCCACAAACTTTCGATAATAGCCCGTGAGCCCTAGAAATCCTCTTAATTCCCTGACATTTGTCGGTCTCGGCCATTCTACCATCGATCTGACTTTGTCAGCATCAGCTTCTACGCCTGCCGCCGAAATCCAATGGCCTAAGTAGTCTATGCGATCTTTCGCAAACACACATTTTCTCATGTTTACTTTCAGTGAGTTATCTCTCATCACATTCAATACAGCCCCAAGGTGTCTTAAGTGTGTCTCTAAATCCGGACTATAGATAAGAATTTCATCAAAAAATACGAGAACACATCTACGTAAAAAAGGGCGAAAGATATGATTCATTAACGCTTGGAAAGTTGACGGGGCATTAGTGAGACCAAAGGGCATTACCAGGAATTCGTAGTGACCTTCGTGCGTCCTAAACGCCGTTTTCGGGATATCTTCAGTATGTACACAGATCTGATGATATCCGGCTCGTAGGTCTAGTTTAGAAAAAATCTGCGCCCCGTGTAGTTCGTCTAATAGTTCTTCAATTACTGGGATTGGAAACTTGTCTGGTATAGTGGCCTCATTCAAAGCACGATAGTCTACGCAAAACCTCCAACTACCGTCTCTTTTCTTTACGAGCAGAACTGGGCTTGAAAATGGGCTGGTACTGGGTCGAATCACCCCCGCGACTAACATTTCCCTGATCATTTTCTCGATTTCTTCCTTTTGAGCATGGGGATATCGATATGGTCGGACGTTAATTGGTTGACTTCCGGTCTTCAATGGGATTCGATGATCGATTTCTCTATGAGGAGGAAGTCGAGAAGGTTCCGAGAACACATCAGCATACTGTTCTAATAATTGGTCCACAATGGGTAAGTTCGGTGATGGTGGAACTGCGTCAAAAATGGCCGGGTCACCTACTGCTGCCGTAATGGCTCTTAGTTCAACTAAGAAGCCCTGATCATGTTTGCCCCATGTTCGCTTAAGTTGTTTAAGCGATACTTCTGTCTTGGTCAAGGAGGGATCTCCCTTGAGGGTAATCTTGGAATCTCCTACTTTGATCTCCATCGTTAGAGTTTTCCAGTCAATAGTCGTTACTCCTAGAGTTCTCAGCCACTGCATGCCTAATATTGCATCAACCCCACTCAACTCTATGGGTAGAAAGTCTTCAGCAACGGTAATCCCATCTAATGCGATCACAATCTTTTTACAAATACCTTTTCCTTTCACTGCGGCCCCTGTTCCCATGATAATTCCATAGTTCATCGTTTCTGTCACTGGTATCTTCATATCTTCGATCAGCTTTTGTGAAATAAAATTGTGTGTTGCACCACAATCTACGAGAATAACCACCTCTTTGTCTTCGATTCTCCCTTTTACTTTCATCGTTCCAGGAGAAGAAAATCCAACTACTGTGTTAATGGAAAGTTCGGCCATGTCGACTTCCACGGTAGGATCTTCGACTTCTTCTACCCGACACTCTGTGGTTTCTTTCTCATTAGAAAATGGCGACTCTGGTTCCTCGTCTGCTACCAGGAGTACCTTTAACTCTTTTCCTTTACACTTGTGTCCCACGTGGAACTTTTCATCACACCTGTAACACAGTCTCTTTTCCCTTCTTAATTGCATTTCAGAATCAGTTAGGTGTCTGAGTGGTGTTTCTTTCGGTTGATGGGATGGGTTGTTGGGTAAAGTAATGGTTTTAATAGGGTTTTGTTCGATTAACTTAGGTGGATTTGCATGGCTGATGATGGGGTTTTTCCACACTCTTCCTGGGCCGAAACTAGTCTTAGATTCCATGGCCCTATTCTTGTCTTCTATTCTTTGGGCCGCCTTCATGATGGCTTCAAGGCCCATGGGTTCAAAACATAGAACTTCGGATCTTATAGCTGGTAATAATCCGTTAAGGAATGTGTTTTCCAGGATTTCCTCAGATAGCTGTGGGAGGGGGGCTGCGAGGGCTTCAAATTTCTCTCGATATTCAGCCACTGTCTTCTCTTGCCTAATAGAAAGGAATCGAGCACAGAGGGTCCCTTCCTGCGTTGGTCTGAATCGCTCCAGTACCCTGTATTTCAGATTTCTCCAGCTAGTGAATGGACTTCGGTTCTCAGCCCACCGATACCATCTTAAGGCTGCTCCGGTGAAGCTTACTGCAGATACCACGACCTTTTCTAAATCTGATAATTGGTGTATGTCGAAATAGCGTTCTGCTCGAAAGAGCCAATCGTCTGGGTAGTCTCCTTCGAAGGTAGGCATTTCTACCTTTTTAAATTTTTGTCGATCATGGAAATTTTCCTCTCCCCTAGGTTCCTTTCGACTAGAGGAAGCGCTTACATCTTCCTCAATTTTCCGCTTTTGTCCGGACTCTTTTTCCCCGCTAGGGCTGACTTTAAACCCTCCTTGTAGCAAATTTGCTAATGCCTTTTGATTTTCTATTGTTATTTGTCGTTGATCTTCCATACTATTGAATAACTTTTCCATACTTTTATTTAATTCTGCTACAGAATTTTCTAATTCAGGAAATTTTTCTTTCATACCTTCGACATGTTTCTCTGATTCTGCTACCGCTCCTCCAGTTGCTTGTGCGCCATACCCCGTGTCTTACCCAGGATGACGTGCTCTGATACCAGGTTGTTAGGATTCCGGTTTAGAGATAGCAAGTAAGCTAGAAAGAAAGCTTTTATTTATCAACAAGGGTCAGTTACAAAACACCAGTTTGAGATGGTGAGGTCTCCCACTCTCTCATCTTCTTAGATAAGAGTAAACAAAAACTAAGGTTGTTCTAATCTTCCCACAAAATACAATATATACAACCCAAAATTTAGATAACCCCACCGATTACACCGATTGACCGCCAACCCTTATATTACACTAATCTTTCTGTTAATCGCCTAGATCAAGGGTGAATTTCCTCTCCTACCCCTCCTTGCATACGTGTGCACTATTGGGGGTCTAACAATATGGTTTGTTGATATATCATTTCATCCATAAGTTTCTTTTATTGACAGCTTTCTATTTTATCAATACTTGAAGAGAGAAGTCAAATAAATTATGCCCGTTTGATAATCATTTGGTTTTTTGTTTTTTGTTTTTGAAAATTAAGCACACTTACTTTCACTATAAGTTTCTTTGTTTTAGTATCAATTTTTTTCCTTGTTTTCAAAAACCAAGTCCAATTTTGAAAACAAAAAAAAAATAGTTTACAAAAACTTGTTTTTGTTTTTGGTGACTAGGAATTCAAATGGATCCTTAACATGAATGAAAACCATGGTAGGGAATTTGACAAAAAAAAAAAAAAACAGGCATAATTTTCAAAAACTAAAAACAAAAAAACAAATGGTTATCAAACAAGGCCTTTTTTTTTTTTTGAAAAGTTATCAAACCGGGCCTTAATTATTTGTTTTGATCGAACATTTGATATTGGAAATTTATGGGTTTTTTTTATATAAAAAATGGAAATTTATAAGTTAATTTGTTGTTTTTAAGAATTTTGATTTGGTAATTATTGTGTAAATCAAATTAAATATGAGTTTTCTCAACTTTGAAAGCTTGTTAGCCTTTTTTTTTTAACAAAAATAAAAATAAAAATTATCGTTGAAGTTTTTTTCTTTTTTTTTTAATCAATTATCGCTGAAGTTTGAAAACTAACTAAGAGTAGTTTTTAATAATATATAATATGATTTTGTTTTTAGATTTCTAATAAAATTTTTATTTCTATTTTTGTTTTATTTATTTTTCATTTTTTCTCAAGAAAAAATAGTTTAAATTATATATAAAAAAAAAAAACCAGTTTCAATTATACTCTTTGAACTTTTAAAAGTTTCATTTTCGTATGGGAGTAAAACAAACTTTTAAAAGCTTTTTTCGTCAAATTCATGGATGGAAAATGATGTGTTTGCATCAATAAATTTAAAGAAAAATGTCTCATTTCGAATCAAGGGCTAAAATGAAACTTTTAAATATTTATGAATATAATTGAAACCAAACTCATAGTTCAAAGGAGGTTTGCATATGTTCATGGGTTTTTTTAATTAATGAAGTTTATTTTTCCAAAAAAAAAAAGTCTATTACATGCTTTTTAAAATTGAGGATTAAAAAACACAAATCTAAAAGTTTTGGACTAATTTTGTAATTTATCCTAAAATCTAAAACATAGACTTAGTCAAAATGATGAACAGAGTTCAGAGTCTCTGACTTTTTCTCATGGTAATTTGATAGGATCAAAACTTTCAGTCCACCGGAGAAGAAGACGACGGCGGCCACCAAAAGATGAGTCAACAACTGGGAGTGCTCAGCGCACTCGATCTCGCAAAAACCCAATGGTACCATTTCACTGCAATCATCATCGCCGGAATGGGCTTCTTCACCGACGCCTACGATCTCTTCTGCATCTCAATCGTCACCAAACTCCTCGGCCGAATCTATTACCACATTCCAAACTCCCCCAGACCCGGCTCCCTCCCTCCCAACATCGCCGCCGCCGTCAACGGCGTCGCCCTCTGCGGCACCCTCGCCGGCCAGCTCTTCTTCGGCTGGCTCGGCGACAAGCTCGGCCGGAAAAAAGTCTACGGCATCACCCTCATTCTCATGGTCATCTGCTCCCTCGCCTCCGGCCTCTCCTTTGGCCACTCCCCTAAAGGCGTCATCGCCACCCTCTGTTTCTTCCGATTCTGGCTCGGCTTCGGCATCGGCGGCGACTACCCTCTCTCCGCCACCATCATGTCCGAATACGCCAACAAGAAAACCCGCGGCGCCTTCATCGCCGCCGTCTTCGCAATGCAAGGCTTCGGGATTTTAGCCGGAGGAATCGTCGCCTTAATCGTCTCCGCCGCCTTCAACAACCGCTTCCCAGCGCCGCCGTACAACATCAACGCGGAGGGCTCCACCGTGCCGGAGGCCGATTACGTCTGGCGAATCGTCCTGATGTTCGGCGCGATTCCGGCCGGATTGACCTACTACTGGCGGATGAAGATGCCGGAGACGGCGAGGTACACCGCCCTGGTGGCCAAGAACGCAAAACAAGCGGCGGCCGACATGTCGAAAGTGCTACAGGTCCACCTCGAAGCCGAAGAAGAGAAGATCGCAACAACCGAATCAAATCAAAACCGTTTCGGATTATTCTCTCCGGAATTCGCGAAACGCCATGGGCTCCACCTGGTGGGGACCACCACGACGTGGTTTTTACTGGACATAGCTTTCTACAGCCAGAACCTCTTCCAGAAAGACATCTTCACGGCCATCGAATGGCTTCCGGCGGCGGCGACGATGAGCGCGTTGGAAGAATGCTTCAAAATCGCTCGAGCCCAGACGTTGATCGCCCTCTGCGGCACGGTTCCGGGCTACTGGTTCACCGTCGTCTTCATCGACTACATCGGAAGATTCTTCATCCAGGTGATGGGATTCGTGATGATGACGATCTTCATGTTTGCTCTGGCGTTTCCGTACAATCACTGGAAGGAGAAGCCGCACAGAAATGGGTTCGTGGTGATGTACTCGCTGACGTTCTTCTTCGCGAACTTCGGGCCGAACTCGACGACGTTCATAGTGCCGGCGGAGATATTTCCGGCGAGGCTGAGGTCGACGTGCCATGGGATATCTGCGGCGGCCGGGAAGGCGGGGGCGATCGTCGGGGCGTTTGGGTTTTTGTATGCGGCGCAGAGTAAGGATCCGAATCTGACGGATCCGGGTTACCCGACGGGGATCGGAGTGAAGAATGCGTTGATTGTGTTGGGATGTATAAATTTTCTGGGAGCTTTGTTTACTCTGTTGGTGCCGGAATCGAAGGGGAAGTCGTTGGAGGAGTTGACGGGGGAGAATGAAGGAGAAGGGAATGAAGGGAATAGAACCATGCCACTATATGTGTGATTTAATTTGGATTTTTTTTTTTTTTTTTTTGGGGTCTTTTTGTGTTGTATGTATGATATAAATATAATGAATGTTGGCAATGAGACCACCATAATGCTTGTCGGATGTATATCAAATTTATATGTACTTTAATAATAGTTGTAAACAAAATCGAGATACTTTTACATTTTTTTGTTTTTTATATTTAACAGTGCAAACATAGCTACTTACTTCTATCGACCTGATCTAATAATTTCTTGTGATGATGAGATTATACTTTGTAAAAATGGATGGATGAGGTAGTCCGCATTTTAGCGTCTATAAAAAGTTTGATGTTGATATGAGGGATGAATTATTATTATTATTATTATTATACAGGCTCGTCCCAGATGAGATAGAGTCCTGTGATACTTTTCAAAATAAAGTCTTAAAATATTTTATAACAAAGACAAAATTTTAAAATATCAAAATTCATTGTATTATATTATTCTTTTTACAAAGAAGAAAACAAAACAAAATGTATGAAACTAAAAAAAAAATGTCACCAAGCAACTATAGAAGAGTGATTTTATTTACAAAGTGTCATCCTTTGAACTAGATTAAAAAGGTTTTATGTCAAACTTAGCATGAGAATTGACAAAAGAATGATTTGGAATAGTTTTTCTTGACAAAAGAATGATTTGGAAGAGTTTTTCGAACTAAATAAAAAGTTTTATGTCAAACTTACATGAGAATTGACAAAAGAATGATTTAGAAGAGTTTTTCGAGGAGAACCAAATGAAGAGGTGAGAATTTGAAATTTTTTTGTCTACCTTCTATCAAAAGATTTTTATTTTTTGTTAAGGCTCTTTATTATGCCAAGTGAGTATGGTTAGTGATAATTCCTCACATTTCCAGATTCAGAAGAAAAAAAATGTTAATTTTATTATATTTTAGGACAAATTGATATAATTGAACAAAAGTATGGATAAAATGCCAAATATTTTCATTAGGACATTTTCCCCATTTAAAAAAGAAAGCACGCCCAGTGGGACTCGAACCCACAATCGCCTGATTAGAAGTCAGACGCCTTATCCATTAGGCCATGGGCGCTTGTTGAGAAAAAGGTAGAGTTTTTATTTATAAGATCATTTTTATTAAATGAAACAAATTAGTATTTAATTTTCTAAAACTTTCAAATCTATTTTTCGTTCTTTTTAATTCAAAAAGTGTCGTGTTGGAATAAAACCTTCAATATTAAATAAAATAATAGATGCATAAATATGTCATTGACATAATAATTTTACAATGTTTCAACTTTTTTGTCAATAATTCTTTTTTGTATATACAGAATTATCTAGTTTAGGATTTTTAAACATAAAAGACTGAGAATTACCTTAAGTATTTGTATTTATATTGCTTTTAAAAATATTTATAATTATTTATTTAATAATAATGGAAATAAGGGGAAAATATGATTTAAGTGTCTAAAGTTTGACTTTGAATTGCATTTTGTGTGAGTTTTCAAACTTAACCTCTTGCGTTATTGAAATTGTTAACATAAAAATCTTGATTAACTTTTTTTTTTTTTTTTTTAAGTACATCACATATCGGGGTGAGTAGATTCGAATCTCCGACCTCTTAGTCGAGGATACATGCCAATTAACGCTAAGCTATGTTCGCTTTGACACCATCAATTCATTGTTTGCAATAAAAGAAGCATAGAATAAAATACTATATCGTTAATATATTAAGGACATAATTTAAGATACTAAAGTAAGCATAGATCAATGGTAATTGACATATACTCTCCACAAAGAGGTGAGATGTTTGAATTCTCACATTTTCTTATTGTCGTTGATTTTTTTTTTTTTTAAAAAAAAGACATAATTTAAGATTTTTTATATAGGTTTCAACTATTATTTTTGTTAGAACAATCTTTAATTATCCATTTCAAATTATCTTTCATTTAACTTTCCCAACTACTACCGTCCCTAGTTGTCTAACATTTCAAATATTTTACTAAAATTATGAAATAAACTTCCAATTAATAATTTTTTTTTTAAAAAAAAACTTCCAATTAATAAAAAGCCAAAGCGAGCTTAGTTTAGCGGTAATTGACATGTACTCTCGACCAAAATGTTGATGTACTCAAAAAAAAAAAATAAAAAATAAAAACTTCCAATTAATAAAATAGCAATATTTAATACACTGATTTCTATCAATATATATATATATATATATATATATATATATAATACACTGATATTACAAACGTGTTCCTAAGTTTTTTTTTTTTTTTTTTCGTGATTTTTACTTTACACTCAAATTAATACAAGAGGGAGAGGATATTAAGGATTTTTTTTTTCTGATAATTAAATAATAATTATGTTGTTTGTTATCCCAAGATAGAAAAGAATTTGAAATCTCCATTTAGAATAAAGAGTTTTGCAAGATTTTCGTGAAATTGAGAGGAAAATTACTTATTTAACCTTATAAATATTTAAAATTTGGGAAAAAATCAATTTTGACGAACTTAGTAGGTTGTATCAATTTTAACCCTAAACTTTCAATTTCATCCATTTGAACCCTAAACTTAACAAATTGTATCAATTTGAACCCCAAACTTGCATAAATGTTGCAATGTTTCATTTGAATTACTATTAAAACATGTAATTGACAATTTTTTTTTTATTCGCATTGCACTTGAGTTAGTGCTTTGTAAAAAAATTATTGGAAAAACTCTTTATCAAAAGAAATCAAATATCTCATGCCATTCTTCTCATTATTATCCAAAAAAAAAAAAAACCACTAAGTTATTGACAACAAGAAAAATCCAGCAAATATGATAAATAAAAAACTTGAAATTTCTTTATTTTCGTTTCCTACATTTGTACATTATTCTAATTAGCAAGAAAAAAAAAGTAAAAGAATAAAAATAATCACACAAAGTTCTTAGCAACGAGAAAAAACTAGCAAATATTTAAAGATAAAAAACCTCCAAAGTTTATTTACTTTCATAATCTTAGATAACAACAAAAAAAACTCTCAAAAGTTCTCAACAACAAGAAAAAGTCATCTAAAATCAAGTTTCGGCAATATTTTATTTACAAGAATTTTATTTAAAAGAAACTAATTCAGGTGTAATGTGAATTAAGAAAAAAAGAAAAAAAAATAATCAATTACATACGGTGGTTCAAACGAAAAATTAACCAAAGGTATACATTGTAACACTTATGCAAGTTTAGGATTAAAATCGATACGATCTGATAAGTTTGAAGTTCAATTTGATGAAATTAAAAGTTCAGGGTTAAAATTGATATAACTTAATAAGTTTAGAGTTCATTTTGATGAAATTGAAAGTTCAGGGTTAAAATTGATATAACCCCCAAAGTTTAGGGGTTAAAAATGATTTTTTCCCACATTTAAAATTTCTATTAATAACTCAAAAAGTAAAAGTCTATATTAGTAAATATAAAACAATTGAGTTTTTTTTTAATTTTTTTTAATATGAATAGGTTTTTTAAATGATTCTTAAGTGATTGACCAATAATCACTTGTTTTTTTATAATCAAGTATGATAAAATGATGACTAACCAATCTAATTACTTCGAGAGTGGTTATTTTTTATTGTAAAAGATTTTAGATTTCCTTTTTTTCAAAAGGTTTTTGGTCATTCATAATCACTTATGAAGTTAATCCAAACATACCATCTTCGGTAAATAATTCCTACCCACCGAAACCTATTCATTCATACATTGGCAACTCGTGCAATGCAATGAAATTTCAATCATCTAAGAATACAACATTTCGACATCAAGAAACACAGAACTATTGACATTTCAAGCTTATAATTATTTAAATTCAAGACTTCCGGTATTTGAATGAATCTACAAATTCTTCAAATTTCATTCCAAAGCTTCAATTATATTAGACCCACCACCATGGGTCTTCTCTAGCAAACTATCAACTAAATGTTCTGTGAAATATATTTTCTTTATCAGTTCATTGACTAAAATCTGCTCCTAAAAGTAACCGACGCAACTTTGAATGATATATGCTTCAATACAGTGACATGGTCGAGAAACTCAAGAGGACTTGAAGGCATTACAGTGGCTAACTGCAAATATTTGGACAAAGTTGCAAAAAGAGTTTGTGTACACTTTTATGTATTACGAGTATGTTTGTTTATATGTACAGATAGATGGAAGAAGGGATCTAAACTCAGTACCTTAGAGATCGAAAGTGTACCAAACATCGGCGCACACATGTCAACAATCGCTGTGGTAGATCTATTGTCATTTAGTAGAGATGTGAAACCATTACCATTCTGTAGCTCCTGCATAAATTTGGTGGAAAATATGAACTGTCAAGAACAAGTCAGAAAAGTTGAAATCGAAGAGTAAAGTCAAGTTTCAGAATCCAGAATGTGAGACATGATATAATCCAAGAGAAGTTTTGCAATCAATCATTATAGCGAAGTAATTGAAAACTCACTATCATTTAATTGAACTCTCCTCTATCAGTATTTGCTTCAGATGACTGTGGCATCTCTTTTGATGAGGAACAAAACTGTGGAACAGAAAAAGAAGTTCTGCTGGTGGTTGGTTTCTTAGATGATGAAGATTCAGCAGTTGAGCATAAATCTTCGTCTGATTTCGAGTTCCCAACTTCACGTTGTACGTTGTTGCAAATATTGTACTCTAATTCTCCTCTCTCTTCCACGGCTTTGGACCGCTTCCTACTCGATGGATTTTTAACCTTTGAATTTTGAATTGTGGGTACCTTCTGATCATTAGAAGAATCAGTAGCACAAGTTTTTGCCTCTGCTACAACATTTGTAGAAGTACCTAAACATTGAACCCTATCTGCATTATCCATAACAACTTCATTTGTACCATTTGAGTTTGCCCCAGCAGCTGCTTCGGTTTCCCGCATTTTGACTATGGCTTCTGTCAATCGATCAACGGCCAAATCTAACTCAACTATTGGTGTCGGATAGTTTAAACCTAACTCAACTCCAGAAGCTTGTAGGACAGTCTGAGGTGCATCCCAAGGGTGATGAATCCACTCAGTTGGCATTCGTGCAAGCTCAGGCAGCCAATGCCTAATATATTCTCCGTCTGGATCAAATTTGGAGCCTTGAATCTGAATTCAAGAATGTAGAATTAGCATGATGAGATAACGAAGTAGAGGCTGTAATATTATCTTATTTATTAGCTGTCAAGTGGACTTTGGTCATCTCAAACAGCAGTGCACCAACAACGCTAAACTTTGACAATTCTAGGTACAACGAGGCATCACATTAGAGTTTTTTTTTCTAAAGCTACTGTAATATGCCAATAATAGTCTTCTTCCTCATAGTTATGAATAAGAAACTGAACTATATTATCAGTACACAGTACAAAGTAAAAGATGTACCGATGAAGAAACAGAGAACAAGATGACTCTACTAACAGCCTGCAGGAGATTTACAGAATGAAGATGCGACTACAATAAAAGGGCATCAAAATCAAAGCCAGTTCCCAATCGACGATGCAAAATTTTGAATTTTTAGACTGCAAAAATCTAATAAAACAGTTCAACAAACTCCTGCCAACTTCATTATTAAACAACTTTAGGAACTTCTTTCTCCTAAACTTGAGATCAGAATGAAAATGAGGTCATTCTTTGGAATCCTCATCAAAGTCGCATGCAAGACCAAATGGTGTGTGTTCTCACGTGTCATGGGAAGCAATATATCATTGGAAACTAAACACATTTTAATATGACATATGTTATTTTAGATGTTGCTTAATTGTTAGATAAATGTATGTGTAGGTTTATAGAACTAAAGTCACTACTATGACATCTAAAATTCTCATTTAGGGTCCTACTGGTTTTTGGTATAACACTGTATCAACTATGTGGAGAAGAAAAACAAAAGAGATATGAGAACGATGGTAAGCTGTGTTTGTATATTAGGAAGGTTTTCGAATATTTCTCTTGTTCTATTTTTCCTTATTATCTACCACAGTACCACATGCTTCAAGCAAGTAAAGTTCAACCGCTGTATAACTGATCAGAATTTTATCTTGAAGACTTTTAAGTTCATAAGGGTACGTTTGGTCTGTGTAGTCTACTATTAAACATACCTGTGGATCGTCTAATCTCTCAAGCTCATGACCATCGGGCAAACTCCCAGAAATATATTGCCAACCAAGAATATCACTTTCCAAATCTGCATCTAAAAGAGTGTCCCAGAAATATTTCATTCCCCATTTCCAGGGAAGAAGCAAAACTTTAACTGCAAAGCTAGAAACAATCACCCTTATTCTGTTATGTATCCATCCAGTTGCCCAAAGCTCTCTCATTCCTGCATCAACCAATGGGTACCCAGTTCGACCCTGCCTCCAAGCCTTAAAGTTTTCCTGGCTGGCATGCCAAGGAAAGAACTTCAAGCTACTCAGCAACGATCTCTCATGGGTGAATGGAAAGTTGAAGCATATATAACGGGAGTACTCTCTGAGCCCAATAGCCCTGAGAAACAAATTTGAACTTTGTTCCCCTACGAAGTTTCCCTCTCTTGCCCACAATATCTGTTTCATTCTCACTTTCTGGAAGACCTTGCAAACACTTATTTCCCCAAAATGTAGGTATGGAGAGAGTAGAGATGTGGAGCTACCACCAAGCTGTTGCCTATTTTTTGCATATTCTAGCAGATGATTGTCTACAAATTCAGCCAGAGCCTTATCAGCGTTGCTCCATCCTGGAGACCAAGCTCTTGCTAATAATGCATTGCTAGATTTCTCTGATTCATCTTCAAGACCTAGTTCCTCAATGGAACTTCCTACTGTTCCTGTCAAGATTAAAACAGTAGAGAAGCTCTTAAGGACAATGCTCTACACAGTTCTAGAATTTCACAGTAAGTTCCTTCGCAGTTGGAAGCGTGTATACAGAACAAAAATTTCAGAAGCTAAGCATTGGGAAAATCAACATTACTATTTTTTAATTCTAAAATTTTGTCGGAGTAGCAATGCAGCTTCTTACTACTTACTATCTATCTTCCAAAAGTATCAAAAATATCAATCCTAGAAGCATTAGAGAACGTATCATTAAGGAGGAATAATTCAGCTATGACATATATACTGCCAGAAAGGTACCTGCAGCCTGCTGTAATTTCCATGGAGGGAGAGTTGAAAAAAATTCCTTTTGCAAAAGTAGACATTTATCCCAATATTCTTTGAATGTTGTAAAAGCATTCCCATTTTCATCATATACGTCCCATGGCTCATATAGAAGATCTGCATTGTAGCTCTGCACAGAAATTCCGAGTTCAACTAGTTTTTCTTTAATACTGTGGTCTCGGACAAGTGAAATGGGATCTGAGATGAAAAGTTAACCGTTAGTATGATATTGATATCCCCCTAATTTGACACAGGAACTGTCCTAAATATAGAGGCAAGAAGAATTCCTTTACACAACTATTTATTCGGCCTTGCATCAAGGAGAAGTTAGAAGATTTTTAAGCTATTTATTTTACTATGTTCCATTTTCAAAATGTGATTGCTTGAGAATGAAGTATCCTCTTGTTGAGGGAGGAATCTAAAAAATGAGATAATGAGGTTCCTATAGGGGTGCCTCTCCACCAGTTAAGTGAAGATAATTAAGTATCATGACTTGTGTATTTTATACAATATCTACCTTGAATTGATGGTGATTTATGTTGTGTCCATACTCATTGACGGCATCCCTACAAATTTGAACAAAGTATCAGCTTTCACCTTTTTTTTGCTTGATGTGAGAAAAAAATAGTTCACAAACTGTGTGGTTGTATTTAACATACCGTCTTCCTTTTTCTTTTTTAATTTGTATCATCCAATACTTCTAAGATTATCTATAAATTCCTTCCGTTCTACTAATTTAAGTGCACGTGATTCCCAATTAACTTTTTCCTGGCTAGTTTCCTTACTCTAATGTGTTGTTGTGAAGCCAACTCCTGACTTTATGACAAACTTATTAGTTAATTATTAGGTGATATGGATATTTTGAGAAATCTCTTTCCTCCATTTTATCCCCCACCTTCTAACTGGGAGTAATGAAGTTATCTTCCGCACCAAGTTTGGTAAGGTTTGCCACTAGAAATTTACAGGACATTTTTTGTTCTTGTAGAAAAAGCAAAATTTGTTCACCAACTTAAAGACTAAAGTAACATGCACAGAAAATCCCAAAGTAGTGATGATCCACTACAAAACTACAACTCAATTAGCTGCAACTCTTATCTAGGAAAGAGAACACTGAGCATGCCAAGCACATTACAATGTAAAGACAATTCCACTACACAGAATTTCCAAGAGCTATATGACACACATAATGCAATAAATTAAATGCATTAGAAGAGTCATATATTTGAAAAGACCATCAAATCTCAAGCATGAAAAGAAAACTAGAAAGGAAACGTACGTACCGTAGAGACAGTTAAATGCTACTTTTTTTGCCCCAGTAGCATGGATGCACTCCAGAAGAGAGAAAATAGTACTCTGAGTTTTCATCAGCACAAGGTCAGCACCAAGGGATTTCAATGACTGTTTTAAATGGGCAAGGGATTGCTTCAACCACCACCTTGATACCCGACCAGGATAGAATTGCCCCTCCTCTTTAGGGCACCATATGTATACAGGATATACAAAACCATCCCTAGCAGCAGCAGTTAAAGCAGGGTTGTCCTCAATCCTGAGGTCTCTCCTAAACCATACTATGGTCTTGTTGCAACCCATATTAGGGGATTCAGAACTTCCAGCATCCATTTCCGTGACAAGAAGGTTAAAACCTTCTCAACATCTCAGAAATGAAAATCTATGTGAGGAACACCAATGATTCCAGATGGTCCCCTCAATTTCTGTCAATCAAATTCATAATAGACAATCAGAGATGACTCAAACCATATCTCAAATCAAAAACACCACAACAGAAGCAGGCAATTCGACCTTTGGTTTTAGCAAAATCAGTTGGAAAGTACTCTTAACAGAATGATATAAAAATTCCTCAGTCAAAGAAAAGTATGAGCTACAAAATCCCAGTAGAGAAGTAAGCAGTAAACCGTCTGGAGAGGGCCATCACTAGACCAGATTATCAAGTTGACCAATCTCAAATTAGGACATAGTCCCAACGCCGTCTCAAAAGCTAAAAACCAATCATGAGCTCAATTTACAATAACAAGTTGATAAAAAGAGAGACAGAGGAAATAAATACACAAGAACTGTTGCAAATATGATCGGAGCAACTTCAACAGTATAGTAGATCTGAGACAAATTTATGTGAATTCACAACAACCGTCATCAGAGAATAACACTGAAACCAGGAAACATCAACTAGAAATCAATACAGAAGCTGAACTCTATCGAGGAAGCTAGTAAGATTAGAACGTTTTCAGTAAGATATCAGAAACCCACTTAGCCCTACCTACCAGAAAACAAAAAAGGGGTTGAAATTTCAGAGTCCTCATTTTACTCGAGCCAAAAAAAAGAAAAGAAGAATCAATAATTAAAGATAAACATAAACAAGAACAGGAAAGAGATAAAAGATCTCAAATACACTCACGTCTGATGTAGTCACCATTTCGCCTAATTCGATAAACAGTGAGGCTGAGGTTAATTAAGTGATCACCAAAATGTCTTCACGTGAGTTACTTGAAGGATCCAATTTGCTGAAAGCTCACATGGTCGCTGACAGGGACGGTGTTAGGAGGCACTTCTTGTCGCTGTATTGATTGTGAGCCCACTGGCAAAGAGATAAGGATTGCCTCGTGCATGTGCCCTCCACTTAAGTCAAAAATGGGGACTTACCCCAATAGTCTTTCGGTAAACCCACCCTGTTTGAATCTTTGCATTTTCATTACCTATTTCGGAAAGATTTGGCAGTTCTCAAATTTGGGCTTCTCCAATTTTCTACAGTTCATGCAAATAGAAACTGGGAATATTGAATAACGTAACAAACAGTAAAATCTTGCCAATTCCGAGCAAGAGATTGTAGATTTCCCCAAAAAATTGACTATGAAGTACCGTATACGCATCTTGGGGGCAAAAAGAGCTTGTATTGGAAGTCGAAACTAGAGGTGGAAAAGTTAATAAACAGTCAATTTCCCCAAACCTGTTTGAAATTTTGACAGTGCTCTGTGGAAATTTCTGCATTCAATCAAATTAGATATCATTCAAGCAGACAACCAATAGGTAATTCCCACGTGCAGATGAACAAGAGTGGGGTGTGGTGGTGTCGGCTGATCAACTTTTAAACACTCTGATAGAAAGCTGAAACGAGGTGGGGCATTAAAAACATCGATAAATCTAATTCAAACTTTTCCTTTCGGTTCAGTCATGTCGCTTCCTTTAACCTTCATCCCATTTCAAGACACCATTTCTTTCCCCAATCGCCAAACACTCATTTCAAACCATATTTGGAAAGTAGAAACCTCTAAATCAATAGCTATCATAAGATATGTCAATCAATTTTACAAGAAAATTACACTAGGTTTTAAATCTTTAGAAATTAATTCAGATGATACCTGCCATTAGACTTCAGTTCCCACAGAGATTTCGCCACATCGCTATAACCATAGATTCGACTCGAGCAAAAGTTTCTGCAGACTCTAATGGCAGCAAGGACTTCATTTTCCCACAAGATTGAGATTAAATAGAATTTGATTCCGCTGTGAATGAGGTCGCCGATACTCCGATTACAAACCCAAACCCTTCCAAAATCGCAACAATTTCAGCAGAATTGGGCGGTAAAAGAGAGTCGAATAGTGTTCGATTACGTTGGAACAATGGCTCATATAGATGAAATTCCCGTTCCTTGTAAGCTGAAAGAACATTAGAATTAAGTTGCAGAACTCCATCAGTAGAAGGTGATCAACAATTACAGACGCCATCTCTGTCATTCCGATTCAAGCTTCCCTCTCGCGAGAGGTTGACAACTCCGGCTAAGGGGGGAAATGAAAAAAGAATTTCAAAATCATATTAGGAAAAAATCAATTTGGTTAAATTATGAAAAATGCTTCTGAATATTGGTTGAACTTTTTTTTTTTTTTTTTTTTTTACAACCTCAAAAGTTTTATTTTAGTTATTAGATGATTTTTGAAGGTTTTTTTTTTTTAAAAAAAAAATTCATGGATTGAAAATGACGGGTTGGAATATGTATTGTTGTTGTTATTTTTATTTTTTTTAAAATATGAATATGTATTGTTGTTTATATAAATAGATTTGAACACATACGTAGAAAAAAACAATAAAAACACATGCAAACACATAATTTTTTTGTCAATAAATTTAACGAAAAATGTCTTCAAGAGTTGTTTGAGGCACACTTCAAGCTTCAAAGGCTAAAATGAAACTTTTGAAAGTTTAGGGGTATAATTGAAACTAACCGCATAGTTCAAAGATATTTTTTTATAATTTAACCTATCAATTTGGATCTTAAACTTTCGATTTCATCTAATTTGACCATAAATTTAAATAAGTGTGGTAATTTTTACCCTTTGTTCAATTTACTCTAATTAACTCACTAATTTTAACAAAAATAGTGTAAAAACCTTTCTAAACTCATTAATTTCAATAAAATAAACTTTTACACAAAGGTAAATTTACAACCAATGCAAAATTAACCCTCGAATAACATTGTCAATTTTCATAATTAAAAAAAAAAAAGGAAAAAAAAAAGGACACTCCTAGCTCTAATGTCTTTTTTTAAAAAAAAACACACAAACTCTAATGTCGTATAGTATAGTTTATAATTCATTCAACCCAGGAAAGAAAACTTTTTTTTAATGATATTTGGAGTAAGAACTTACTAAAAAGGGTCAAAACTATCACATTTTTTTAAGTTTAAGGTTAAAATTGCAACACTTATCTAAGTTTGAGATGTAATTTGATGAAATTGAAAGTTTGTGGTGAAAATTGAAACAACTTGACAAGTTTAGGGTCAATATTTTAATAATTTTTTATTCAACTTTCATTGAATGTGCCTATTTTTTTAGTACTAATATGAAAACAAAGAGTAATATTTTAAAGGGGCATTTGCACAAATAGGAAAAAACACCAAGCATATTGTAAAAATAACAAAAAGTAAAACTATTTGCAAAAATAACACAAAGTGACCTTAAGTTACAAAAATATAATTTTTATCGGCAGCTATCTGATAGTCATTGATAGACTTTGATTAATTAGAGTCTATTAGTGATAGATACTGATCGAAAGGATTATACCGAGTTTATCAACATGATAATCTATCAGTAGCTATCTGATAGAAAGGATTATCAATGTCTATCATCGATAGTCATTGATAGACTTCAAAGTCTATCAGTGTTAGACACTAATAGAAAGTATTATACGAAGTCTATCAGTAGCTATCTGATAGAAATGATTATGAGTATTTATCACTAATAGACTTTGATTAATCGGAGTCTATCAGTAATAGACAATGATAGAAAGGATTATACGGAGTTTATTGATAGTTTATCAGTGTTTATCACTAATATAATTTGAATAATTAATCGGAGTCTATCAGTAATAGGCATTGATAGACTCCGATTATCTGAATCTACCAGTGATAGACACTAATAAAAAGAATTATACAGAGTCAATCAGTATTTATCACCAATAGTTATTGATAGACTTCGATTAATTGAAGTCTATTAGTGATAGACACTAATAGAAAGAAATGTACGGAAATTGGTAGAATTTGCACACAATTCAAAATTAAATAGGGGTAAAGCGGAAATTATGAAATTTTATTCTAATAAATTTCCATTTTTTCTATTATTTTTACATTGTGCTATATTTGTAATTAGAAAACCCCGATTGCCACCCAATGCAACTTTCCTATTTTAAAGGTCAAGTTTACATTTGATCCATTGGTTGGAGAAATTATTAGGTGCTGGTACAATAAGGTAGATAGTTTTGCATCCTTAGATGCAAGAGAGAGAAATTGTAAAAGCACCTCGATTTTATATCCAATGGTTATTAGGGGCAGACAAAATTTAAGATATAAATCTAACGATTTTAAAGAAGGAGTCTTATAGTACCAGAAGCACCTGATAGTTTTCTCCACTTTACAGTAATTTAGTTCCTAAACTTATAAATTTGTGACAACTTAGTCCTTTATATAATGATTGAACTTATGTCGTTTAAAATTTATAAACTACCATGTAAAATCTTCTTAAGAATTAAAGAAATTTCTCACATTATCTCAAAAAAAAAAAAAAGAAAAAAAAACTGACATATATCGAAATCTCATAATATACCAAGATTTATGATTTTTTTTTTTAATTTCAGCAATATTTTCGGTAGGCAATTTAAACCTCTAACTCTTTTTTGTTGAAGAAATAAAAATTAGAACTATGCTTACTTCGACCGAAACTAAATTCTTACTCCAATAAGTATAGAGGGATCAAAAACTACTTTTTTAACTCAGTTAATTTTAAAAGCAATTTTTTGGTTAACTAATCAAATTTGATTTTATTTATAATTCTATTGAGCTTTTAGATAACCTTACAAGAATGAAAAATTGTTTTAACCCATTAAAATCAAGTTCCAAAAATTTGCATAATGTTAGACTTTGGTTAAATTATCAAGTGACTTTGAAAATTTAAAAAGAGAATCAATTAATTAATTCTCTTTCGAAAGCGATTTAATTAAGGTCGTTTCACTTTAAAATTATTTTTTTTCCAAAAACCTACCAAACTCATAAACTCCATTCTCCCATCGAACACATTAATCTAGGTAGTGATTTTGATTGGTTAAAAGAATTTAAGACTCCCCTAAACTCCAACTTTTTTGTGAAAAAAATCTTGAAAGAGAAAAAAAAAACACCGTTAAGAGAAATTTCGACCGATTACAAATTTTCATATAAATTTATAAATTAATGGCATGGTTACATTTGAGACCAACTATAAATTAACACGTGTTCAAAATTTAATTTAAAGAAAAGAAAAGAAAACAAATCCTAAATAATGTCGTCAGTCATTTGATCAAGCTAGCCCGATCAAATTGGGTCATATTTGTAATTGTAATTGGGCCCAAAATCAAATAAACCCGAGGCCCAAAGCCAACAAACCCAAATTTAAATAGTTAGGTCCAAAAGACTTCAAAGTCCAAGCTCACAATATAATGGAAAAATGTATTAATTGAAAAACCACATTTCATTTCAAGGGTTCAGAATCTAGATCCCGTCCAAAAGTAGTTTCAAAATTCAGAGAATTCATAAAGAAAACTTTCAAAAGAATGTGGAGACAAAAGATGCTCAAACATCAAGACCTCAATCAATTCTTCAAGAAATCAAACTACCAAAGGTCGATCCAATACGTTGAACAAACTAATGATTTATCCAAAAAAAAAAATAACAAATCTACTTAAGAACAAATGTTTTAGCCTTGAAGTCAAGTAAGGGCAAAGAGACCTATCCTTATATACATACATTCAAAATAAAACTACATATAAAAATGTTTAAAAAAAGAAAAAAGAAACAAAGGAAATGGGCAAAGAGAAAACTGATACTTTTGCAAAGGTATGGAACATCCTTATACGATATGTGGGAATAAATTATTTTCATATCTAACTCGTTAAACCTTATACCAAACAAGAGACATATCCAGTTGAAAAACTTATTGAATTTGGTTAATTACACCTTTTTATAGAAAAACTTTTAGGTCTCATTTGATAACCATTTGGTTTTCAATTCTTAATTTTTGAAAATTAAGCTTATAAAAACCACTTCTATTGATGAGTCTCTTTGTTTTGTTATCTATTTTTTACAAATATTTTCAAAATTCAGGCCAAATTTTGAAAACTAAAAAATATATATAGTTCTTAAAAACTTTTTTTTTTTTTTTTTTTTTTGTGAATTTGATTAAGAACTCAATTATTTTGCTTTAAGAAATATGAAAATCGTTGTAAAGAAATTGAAAAAAAAAAAAACACACAATTTCCAAAAATAAAAAATCAAATAGTTATCACAGGTGAGCTTAGAAATTCGTAGCTTTTTTAGTTTCTTACCTAATACTATATATCTAAAACACAACTTGTAAGTTCACACTAGTTAATATGTTTTTTTTTTTTTTTTTTTTTGAGAAGAGTTAATATGTTTTCATAGACATAATAAAGAGCAAAAAGTGAATAAAATTCAAAGAGTTAGACTCTATTCTAAAAGAAGAATTCATTTAAAGTCCCTTTACACGTGAGTATAGCAAAAGAATGCACGTATAAAAAAAAAAAGTATAGATGTTTACATTCTCCCTAAAAAAAGGTCTATATTTTTCAATAATCACTTAATTAAAAGTTCAACCATTCAAACTTCTATTGACAACTATTTCGCACGAGTCTATATCTTGACAAGTCAAAATAACATTTCTAGCATTACCCCAATTACAAACGAAACTCTAATGGTGCATTTGACATGTCTTTTAGCATTAAAATTCAACAACTCGAACATCTCTTTTATTGAAAATAAACTTTCCATAAGGGCTTACCCACATCTCTCGACAAGTCAAACTAACATTTTTTCATTACCTCTTACAAATGAACTTACCAAGATATTAGAATGTCAATCATTCCTCGTTTTACACCTTCCCAATGGGATTGATGAAAAACAAATTTCTAGAAAGAAGAACGCATGTTTCGAACCATTTTAAATCATTTCAAGCCACTCCAATATATTGCCAAAGAAGTTTGATACGATTTCTAGTTCAACAATAATGTGCATTTGAATAATGGATTATTGAAGGGAAAACCAAACT
This sequence comes from Luffa acutangula, assembly GCA_036850905.1. Lineage (NCBI taxonomy): Eukaryota > Viridiplantae > Streptophyta > Magnoliopsida > Cucurbitales > Cucurbitaceae > Luffa > Luffa acutangula. The sequence goes on along the minus strand of CM072098.1, from coordinate 45,940,334 downwards.
TTGCCTCTAAAATTCTATGGGTGTTGTACGATTTCCAGAGTTGAAATTTCTGGCCTTTTTTTGTGAAGTTCATATGGGAAAAATCTTGAGAGTTTGTTCACATTGTTGGTTATTTACATGATATCAATTTGTGTTAGAAAATCGATAGATAATATGTGATAAAAAGAAGATATAGAAAGAAAAAACATAAGATTTATGTGTGAAACAAAAGAAGTTGCAAGTAAAAGAGAAGAATATAATAATTCTCTATAATAAATAATTAGTATTGCTAAAAATATAATATATACACGTTTGGATAAAAGAAAAATTGGACCTACCAACTCAACTATTCTATTGTCTATATAATTTTCATCGGGCTAAGAGTTCAAATCTCATATTTGTGACCAACAAAGTTAGAAAGTATCTTCAGGAAGGAAAGCTTGTAATTAAGGCCCCGTTTGATAACCATTTGGTTTTTGAAAATTATGTTTGTTTTCTCCTAGATTTCTTACCATGGCTTTCATCCTAGTTAAAGTTGCATTTGAATTTCTAGCCAAATTTTAAAAACAAAAACAAGTTTTTGAAAACTAATTTTTTTTTTTTCAAAATTGGATTTGGTTTTTGAAAACAAGGTAGAAGATTGATACTAAAACCAAGAAACTTATAGGTGGAAGTATGTGTGTATAAGCTTAATTTTCAAAAACCAAAAACCAAAAACCAAAATGGTTATCAAACGGGACCTAAGTTTTTAAGTTGGAACTAATATGTACTTAATTAGGTAATAAAAAAAAAAAAACATTGGCTTCACACAAGTAGTAATTTTTATACCATCTTTATGTGGGGTTTTTTTTTTTTAATTACATTTGAAAGTATTAATGGAATTCTAATTATTTATTAAATAGAGATAATTTATGAACCAAAAATATAAGTATAGTAAAATAGACCATGGTTGGTAACCTCACATTAGGTTATAAATTTGAATAATTTATTTTAATGGAAATAGGACTAAGAAAATAATAGAAATATGTAACATAAAATATTAAAATTTGGGAAAATACACTTTTAGTCCCTGAGGTTTGGGTTAGAATTCATTTTGGTCTCTAAGTTTTCAAACTCGACAATTTAGCCTCTAAAGTTTGGATTTTGTTTGATTTTGGTCTCTTCATCTAATTTTTTTTTTAATATTAATGGATTGCTAATGTGACACAAATTTTTTATTAAAAAAAAATTATTTTTAAAATTTTAAAATAAAAATATATTAAAATAATAAACATATTATTATTTTCTATTATTTTTATTTTCTTCCCCATTCTTCTCCTTCTTAACCACCATCACCACCACCAGTCTACTGTTGTCATCGGCAGCCACCGGCCACCGACAACAAATTTTTTCTTTCTTCTTTTCTTCTCATTTCTTCTCATTTCTCTCCATTTTCTTTTCTTGAGCTGGAAAGGGGAGGAAGAGCTCCTCTTTCCTGTTTGGGAGCCAAAAACAACGAATCTGAAGCTCGATGGTCCAGCAGCACACGTGGCGTTCTCGTGGATCTGAAGCTTGACGACCCAGCTGCTCACGAACTCGCACAAAGACGTCACCATCGGTAGATCTGAAGCTCCTTCTCATGCGAAGACGCAATTTGAGCTCGACGACGGCAATTTGAAGCTCCTTCTTGTGGATCTGAAGCTCGACGACGACATGGCGTTCTAGTGCGAAGACGACAGCTACGACGTTCTCGTGCGTTGGCTTTGGGTGTTGAACTTTCAGAGCTAAAAACAGGGAGAAAGGGAAAGGAAAGGAAAAAAGGAAGTAAAAAGGGGAAGGAAAATGAGAAAGGGAAGAAGAGGAAAATAGGAAAAAAAAAGGTGATTCCGACGAACAACGGTGAACGGCGGCGGACGACGACTCCAGTGATGGTGATGGTGGTCTGAAAAAGAAGAAAAAGGAAAAAGAGGAAAAAGAAGAAGAAATGAGGGAGAAATGAAAAAATAAAAAATAATAATATTTTTATTAATTTAATATTATTTTATAGTAAAAAATTAAAAACAGTTTTTTGATTAAAAAAACGGTGTCACGTCAACAATTCATAAGTAATTAATGGAAAATTGGATGGAGTGACTAAAATGAAACAAAATCCAAAACTTATAGATTAAAATGTTGAGTTTGAACTCAAGACCAAAACCTAACCCAAACTAAGGATAAAAAAGTGTATGTTTTCTTAAAATTTTAGTAAGCGTCATTTACCTTTTTAGGCCAAAGTAGCATTAATCCAACTGAATTTTTAAATTTTAGGGTATATAAGATTGAAAACTTCAAAACATTAAATGTCCACTTAGAAAATGGTTTACATATATAAGGGACCAATGATATATTTAAGGGAAAAAAAAAATCAACTTGTATCCAAAACTTTGTAAGTTAAAGTAAAACCCTAAACCGCCCATTTTATTTGTGGGGATCCAAACCTTTGACCTCATGATCGAGGGTACATGCCAATTACCGCTGAGCTAAGCTCGCTTTGGCACCAATTATTGCATTGATTAAAACAACTAATATAAGTAATATAAAAAACTTTGTAGGTTGAAATAAAACCCTCTTGGTCATTAATACAAACTTTATATATCAATTTAATTATGTTCATGTTGGTTACTTTATGTTAGTTGAACGCTATATTGAGATCAGTCAAAAATTTATCACCAATTGCATGGAATTATAAACGTGACGTTAAACTCATGACCTTTTAGTCATAAACACATACTTTATGTCGATTGAACTATGCTTTTGTTGACTGCTGTCTCTTGATTTACCGAAATAAAAAAAATGAAAATTATTGCTTTAGGTGAAAAAGGCATATCAAATCACTTCAGCCATCAACACACATAAAATTAAGGGCCAACAAAAATAAACACACAACTCCCATGCTTTCCTCCTTTTTTCTTCCTTGTTTGTTTGTTTGTTTTTTTTTTTCTAAATTTGATTTTCTTCTCGACAAGAGCAAGTGGAGGAAAAGAAAACTCAAACATTAGATGAAATATGTGGACCATTTGATAACAACTTTTTTTTAATAGGTAGAAAGCAAGATTCTAAAACTCTGACTTATTAGTTGAAGGTACATGTTTTATGTTGATCGAAATATGATCAAATCAAGAATTCTGGCTTTTTACTTTTAAAATTTAAAATTAACTTCCAACCATTTTTTTGGTTTTTTTTTTTATAGTTTTTTCAAATATATAGATTTTTAAATTTCAGCTAAATTTCAAAATTTTTAAAAAATAAATAAAAGTATCTCTTCTAGATTCCATTTGTTTACAATAATTTTTTTTTTTAAAAAAAGAAGTTTATACATTTCACTAACCATTTCTTTGTTCATCTTTTCATATTTGAAACATTAATAATATTTTATTAAATTTCATAAATAAAAGGTACCTTTTTTAAGGATTCAGATAGGTGCATGCTTTATCTCAGTTGAGATATGCTCAAAATCATATTATTTGTTTTATTTTCACATCTTATTAGTTGAATTTTATAGAGGATTTTCTTCAATTTTGTAATCCATTTTTTTTAAAATATAATCTTACATACCCAATTTCTTTAAAGAGAAATAGTTTTTTTTTTTTAAAAAGTATATTTTTTTTATTTTTATAATATAATTAGGATGTTTTAAGTACTTTTTAAGAAATTTAAAACAATAAAGATGATTAGTTAATAAGTTTTATTTTTAGATATAGAAAATTTTAAAAACAAAATTGTTATGGAATGGACAAGTTTAGTTTTGGAATTCAAACCTAAGATTTTTAACTATTTTTATAAATAGATAAGAAAGCAAAATTAATTTTTGTTAAACAAGCGTGGTTTTTTTTTTTTTTTTTTTTTTTTTTAATAGACAACCAAAAACAAAATAAAAGAAGTCATAACAAACCAACCTAACTTTTAAGAAAAGCAGAAAATTAATAGAATATGCCAGTATCCTATCAAATCAATTTTAAATTTTCTTGGTCTCGAAAAAAAAAATATATAAATTTTAAATCCCTTTTTTATTTATCCAATGCATTGTTATCTTCAACTCCACGTGAATGCAATTATTTATCCAACAATTTTCCCTCCCAACTTTAGCCCATTCTTTATTGAGCTTGAAATATTTTCATAAGCTAATCAAAATTTAGTGTTGGTTGGAATTTTCATTTTCTAAAGCATCTTTTTAACCCCTATATACAATGCAATTTATCCACATTTTTTTTTTTTACCAACTTGGCCTATTTGTGAGTGGATTTGAAATATATTTATAAAAACTAACTTAAAAATCACTTTTGATCTCTAAACTTTCGGGTAAGTAACAATTTAATTTCTTAACTTTGTTTTGTAACGATTTAGTCATTGTACTTTCAAATTTGTAACAATTTAGTCTCTAAATTTTTAATATGTAAGAATTAAGTCCCTATCATATAAGTTTTCGTCAAAATTAAATGTCGATTTTTATCAAGAGTGATTTTTAACCTAAAAAGTAACTTAGTATAGCCTCATGGAACATCTACTTTTGACCGTTTTTTTTTTTAAGGAATACACTACTTTTGACCTATTTATGAATGGATCTGAATTATATTAATAAAAACTAACATTATCACAGCAGGTCATAGATAAGACATTTACTACTCCCCTTTTTTTTTTTTCTTTTTAGAAAATATATACTCATTCATCTACCTTTTCTTTTTTCTTTTTTTAGTTCAACAATATGTGAGAATATAGAAATTTGAATCTTTGACGTCTTGATCAAGAATATTGTCTTAACCAATTGAGTCATGTTCAGGTTAGTGATCTCCAATTTACACATATCATTTTTTTTTTTTTTTTTGAAATCCAATCCACATTTATCATACTCAATATATATATTATGGCCTATTGATGCTTCTGATGTACTTTGTCGTGATTTTTCAGCATAGTGATATGTCCGCCTTTGATCTCAAAAAATATATATATACATATAAATAAATAAATAAATGTAAATCAAAGACAATGGAAGATAGATATTGTACATGTAAATCAAAGATTCTTGTTTAATATTCTTAAAATACATTGCATATATAAGATAAAAGGAAAAGCAAACCCAAGTGGCAAAAAAAAAAAATTGACTTGAAATATTATAAATATTGCAAGTAGCAAAATTCTAGTGATCAATAAATAAGACACTTTTTTTTTTTTTTTTCTGGAAAAATAAATAAAACACAGTAATGTCATCTTTTGTTGGCGTTTTCCAATTTGTACGCTTTACTTTTAATAATTTAAATTATTTAGAAAAGTTGTGAGGTTAATTACTAGAACCTTAATTATATTTTTGTTAAGTTATTTTATCACAAAATATCATTTCTTTTTTTAATTCAACAACATCTGAGGTGAGGGAATTCGAACTCATGACCAGTTGAGCCACATGCTTGTTGGTCAAAAATATTAATTAATGATTAGTAACCTTTTTTTTACGACACTTCATACATTCACTTTCTTAAAAAACATTAATACATTCACTTAATAAATTAGTGACTTTAGCTAAAGAGACCATGGTGATAATTAAATAGAACAATAAACTTTATCCACCAATATAAACATAGTTCAACAAAATTCAATATCATTCTATAATTTCTTAATAATATTTTAAAATTTTCAATCTTTTTCTAAAGAGAAACTAATGCATTAAAGGGAAATAACCGATACACCTCACTCCTCAATACTATTAAGGCAAACCAGCAAAAGCTATAGGATATATGTGATTCTTGTATTCTTATATTAGGAATATTGTATTTTATTATTATTTTCCATATAAGCTCTTATTATTGGCTTGTCTCACCTCTTGTATAAATACTTCCAGTTTCAATAAATAAAGTGAGGTGATTAACTTACTTTTAGTCTTAAAATCATCATGGTATCAGAGCAAAATTGGCCAACGTCAATCCTTTCACGTGTTGATCCTTTTTTTTTTTGGCTTCATCTCCTTTATTCTTTGTTTTCACTATTTTCTCATGTGGATGCTTCTGGTTCAATCGTGAAAACCTTTGAACAATCGCTTTCTTCACCGATTGTTCTTCCGACGAACATCAGCAACTTGATTACGGTACGTTTCGATTCTTCAAACTATGTTGTTTGGAATTTTCAGCTTTTTCGCCTCTTCTATGAGCACACAAGCTTTTTGGCTATCTGGATGGTTCAATTTCTGCTCCGGCTAAGGAAATTAAGGTTGATGGTGTTGCTCAACCTAAATCCTGCTTATGAAACTTGGTTCGAGAAGGAGATCAAGCCTTAATAATGTTGATTAATGCTACCTTATCTCCGTCTGCGTTAGCTTATGCTGTTGGTTGCAACTTCCCCACCCCATGACTTCCTCTTCAGAAACAGAGGAAGAAGGAAAGCCCCAAAAAGATTTCTTTTTCGATAAAAAATCTTTTAAAAGTACAGGATTTCCCTGTACTTTTGGGGCAACTAGATAAATGGCTAATTTTAATTGGGCATTTTGAAAAATGGCCATATGATTTTTCCATTTGAAAAATGGCCAATTGCTATTTTTAGTATATTTTTTTTACAACGAATCAGACGAAAATGCCCTAACCAATCCATTCAAATACAGCATAAATGCACTCCGCTATAAATAAAAATACAACTTAAATTTAGGAGAGAATCTAGGGTTTACCAAGCCCGTTGAAAATCAATAACAAACTTAACCAATAAGATAACAAAAAACAACTAATCAACACGAATTAAGGAAGATAATTGTAGAATTTTTTTTTTTGAAATGGCCAAAAAATTACAGGGTAATTTTGAAAAATGGCCAAACCGAATTTTTTAATGAAAAATGGCTAAACCGTTTTTTTAACCTATTTTCGTGAGGATCGTCTTTCCAATTATACCCTTGAGTCAAGTTTCAGATTTAATTAAAAACAAAAAAAAAAAAACAAAAAAACAAAACAAAACAATTTATCCCATAAATCATGGAATTACAGTATCTATTTCTCTCCTCAAACAAAACCGTTTATCCCATAAATCATGAATTAGAGTATCTATCTTCTCTCTCCTCTCTCTCAAAATTCAAATTCAGATTTTATCTCTATTAAAACTAAAAGATTACATAGAAATTAGGTTTTCATTTTTAATTTTCGACTAGATTCTTATATTTTAATTATCTATTTAGCATCTTCATCATTTTTTCCAACTTTTTGCCATCCATCGATTTATTGCTCTGTCGTTCATATCACCATTAGAAGGGTTATTGATCTACATCATAGGTATGTTAGTATGTTAAATACTGTATTTTATATCTATCATTATTTTCCTCCTTGTATCCTATTTTCCAACACAAAGTATTTTTTAGTAGGTTTATCAAGAATTTCGTTTGTAATGGTTCGAAGAAATGAGAATGGGAAAGACCACACAAAACAAGAAAATGGGAAGAATCTGGGTTTCAGATTTTTTTTTTTAAAAAAACAAGGTGAATACTCAATCCCAATTTTCGAATTAAGTTGGAGGAAAATAGTGAGTAATAATTTTTTCTCGTTTTTAGATGATTTGATGTTTACCATAGTAAATTATTAGTTACACTGTATTTGCATAATTTATTTACTGAATACACTGTATTTGCATAATTTTTCTTATTGTTCCAGTAACCAGTTGTGAGTAATGATTTCTTCCTGTTTTTCAATATTGAAATTATTTGCAAGTTTAGTGAATAAATACCCAACTAGACAATATTTGGTGAGGGTTTGGAAAAGAAAATAGGGTTTTGCGTTAAATGAATTTAGTAATTTAAATACACACAAGTTAACCGATTCAATCATTTTCATGGAGTTAACAATTTTTTTTTAAAAAAAAAAAATTCTACAATTATCTTCCTTAATTCGTGTTGATTAGTTGTTTTTTGTTATCTTATTGGTTAAGTTTGTTATTGATTTTCAACGGGCTTGGTAAATCCTAGATTCTCTCCTAAATTTAAGTTGTATTTTTATTTATAGCTGAGTGCATTTATGCTGTATTTGAATTGATTGGTTAGGGCATTTTCGTCTGATTCGTTGTAAAAAAAATATACTAAAAATAGCAATTGGCCATTTTTCAAATGGAAAAAATCATATGGCCATTTTTCAAAATGCCCAATTAAAATTAGCCATTTATCTAGTTGCCCCATATTTTTAAATATGACAGTTGGTTGTTAGTGTACCTATTTGAGCTTTGTTCAATGGATAAGACATCAATTATCATCCTAAAGGTTGATGCTTCGATCTTCAAATATGCAACTAACTTTGATCTAAAAAAAAAGTTAATTATTAGCATGATGCTTTATGAGTTATTTTCAAAGTTGGTGATCAAAGGACTCAAAAGTATAGAGTTATGTGGATGGTTTTACGTATCAACTCATTAAAGTAAAACCTCCGATAACTAGAACTTAGTTAAAAAAATATATATTATAAATTAGTCTAATCTAAACATAATTCAACTCGTTAAGATATTAGAATTTAATTAGAAGGTCAATTTTTTTCATCTCCATTCTTACAAATTGTTAAACTAAAATAAAATATGTAGGTTAAAGTTAAATAATTGTTTTAAATAATGGATGTCAATGTTTAGTGAGATAATAAAGACTTAGATGAACAAAAACTACAAGTACCAAACAACTATTTGAAAAATTGTTATGTACTTAATTATTTATTCAACTTTGTCTATTTTGATCTCAACCCTTTCAGATCTTCCATTTTGGGTCCCTATGCTTTTGGATTTTATTCATTTTTATCTAATACTTTCAAAATGTTCCTGGGTCATTGTTTGCATAATCTTAAACATAAATTCTATATACACAATAAAAACTTTTAAATACAAAGTTATGATGATATATTTAAAGAAATTTATTAAGTGTAATATTGGGTTGAAACTGTAATTGAAAAATATGAGCTAAAGAAGTGAGAAAAAATGGACGAAATTATTTTTCTTCTTAAAGCTTAGTTTGGGGTTATTTTAGCTTTTAAAATAATTGTTGTCAGCAGTGTTTTTAAAAAAATAAATCAGCTATCCTAGGAAGTAAATTAGTGTTTGGTAAATTTCAGATTTAAACATGGAAAGTCAAGTTAGAGTGTTCGGTAAATTAATATTAAATTGTTGTGAAATAAGTATAATGACTAAAATAGACATATTTCAATTAAACATGAGATTATATTAATATTTACCTTGAAAACTTTCCTGAGATAATTAGGTAAATTTATAACATTTATATTATAAATTATGTTTTGTTTACTTTAAATAAATTGACAAAAATATTCATAGAAACAATTGTTATAGAAAAAATTGTATCAAGCAAAATCTAATTTAAGTTTAAATAAATAAAAAAAGTAAGAAAAATAAATTAGAAGCAACAAATTAAATTTAAAAATAAAAATAATGAGATGAGATGAGATAAAATAAATTGTGAATAGTAAAATTTGAAAATCTTTATTGTAGATAAAATATGAAACGATAAAAGAATAATTTTAAATATTTGTTAGTTACACCAGATTTTCATAATAGCAAAATCTCAAACCTAATTTTAACAACTCTTGCAAACCAACGTGATTCAAAAATTGATTTTCTTTAAATTATTAAAGAATCAATTTAACCAAACACAAAAAACGGTTAAAATTTTTCTGCATTACGACTTCAAAATCAATCCTAAATGGGGCCTAAGTACAAAAACCAAAAGCAACCTTTTGAAAATTCTAATCATTGAATTTTTTTTTTAAAAAAAAAATCTTAAAATTTATGAACTAAAAACAACACATTTTAGAAGATAAACCTAAAATTTTTAGGTCCACTTAGTATAAACATGTCTTGTGTCCGACACTTAACATCAGCCGACTTAGCATTTTCACTATGTTGCTGTTCACTTGAATATTATATTATATATTGGAGCAGTCAACAAGAGAGGCAAAAAGAAAATAATTTTTTTATTAAAAAAAAGTAAAAAATATCTTTTTGGTCCCTCGATTTTAAGGGATAACTGCAATTGGTGTCTTAATTTTCAAAATAATAGACTTTTTAATCTTTGAATTTTGAGAAATAGATTTAAAAGGTCCATAAATTTTCAAAATAGATTTTTTTTTAATCCCTGAGTTTTGGAAAATAGGCTTAAAAGACCCTCATATTATTTTTCAAAAATTTTAAATTAATTCTTTTTATTTTTTTAATTTAAAAATCATTCAATATTAAAAAATTAAAAAAAAGTATGAATTTTAAAAAGTTGAAAAAATAACATGAGAGACCTTTTAAACCTATTTTTCAAAACTTAGAGACTAAAAAAGGTATATATTTTGAAAACTCTGGGATCAAACGCACCTATTCTTCAAAATTAACGAAAAGAAATCGAACAAAAATGAAAAAGGCATATAAAGAGAAATTAATTATTGTTGAAAAATTCCCGACTTTATTCCATTCATGCATATATAAATGTATTTTGGTGGGTTTGAGGCTTCGAGCAGCATAACTTTGAATTCGACCCTTTTTTTTTTGGCAAAGTTTTGAATAATTCAACTTTACTATGTTTCAAATATCTTTGTATTTATTATTATTAAGTTCAAAGAGATTGTTTTGACATTATTGGCTGTTGACAGCTTAATAAATGAAGTATGCTTTGCATTAAGCACATAAAATAATAATATTTTTTATATAGACTTTTCTTTTTTTAATATTTTGTGTATGATTATTTATCTATGTCAAGTTGATGTCACATTTTTTTTTAGGAAGATGTCACATCCATTTATATGTATAGATAATCTCATATATGGAATCATATTAGATTCTTATATTAGATTAGATATATTATTTAACACAACTAAATAAAATAAGCCTCCAAATCCATTTTGATATCTCCTCTCTTGAAAGGATTTGTTCCTGGCCCGAAGGGTCAATTTTTTTGTGTACAGAACCCCGAGGTTTCATTGTTTTTTTTTTGGACTTCTAGTTTATCGGTATGTCCTTCCTCCATTATTAATGAGGAAGCGTTTCGTAATTGTAATGGTTGATTCCTTTTAATGGAGAGGTCTATTTCAAAAAAATAATAATAATAAAATACGTATAGACAATTATCAAAAAGTCAAGATTCATAAAAAATTAAATAAAGACTAGTTATATCAAAACTTCTTGAAATGATGGTATACTCTTTTCTTAATTTGTCGATGATGTTTTAAAAGCTTCAAATTTTATCTTTACTATCTAAAATAATTTTAATCTCCCTGCTCAATAATACTAGTAAGATTTTTAACATTTTTCCTTCTTTAATATAAATTATTAATAATTGATATAAATGTTATTTTAATAATTTGATAACAGAGTAAAACTAAAAGAATATTAAATGATCTTACAAATATAATACCAACACGAGCTACAATTATATAGTAAAAGTTTTAGGATTCTCAGTCATACTTACTATTATAAAAATAATATAAGGTCACTATAGCATATACCATATACATTTTTTTAGTTCAGCATATACCACCATATATTCTTGTAGACTTTTGTGACCATATTTTTTAATCTTTTTTACTTAACCAACCAACTAATCAACAATATATATATATATATACAAACACGATTTAAACCTCAAATCGTGTCTTTATTTCAATTAATATATTACAAAATTGATACATATATGTCACACATGTAGAATAAATTACATTTAACAATTTTGTTAAAAATAATGTTTCAATTTAAAGAACAAGAGTGGTTTTTAGATTTCAAACGATAAAAGTGTCTTTTATTTTTTAAAAAATAGAAATATAAATTTATAAATTAGGCAAATTATAGGATTGTAATTTTGTAATTAACTCAAAATAATAATTGTCATTCTTAAAATCAGTCTTCTTCCTTTTCAAAAAAAAAAAAAAAAATCTTCTTCTTTTCTTTTTTGTTTTTTCTTTTTTTCCTACAAAAGGCAACTAAAGTAGTTATAGAATTGGATATAGTAAGATAAAGAATGTATATCACAATAAATATATATATATATAAGTTTTTGTTCTATTTTATGCTTTAAATTTTACATTAAAAAATCATTTTAGATCTTTTTCTGCCAATTTTCAAATAAGTTATACATCTAACAAATTTCCAATGTAAGCTTGTCTATGTTTCGTTCTCTTAATTATTAGACGAAGGCATCCATGAAGTGCTTGAAGTTTCAAGGTACGTAAAGAAATTAGATATCTTGCTTTAAAAAAAATTAAGCTCTTATCGAATAATTAATATAAAATTCAATAGTAAAAATTAAAATAATTTATAATACAGACATTTAGAACTTGAAATGAAAAGATCAAAAATCAAAAAGAGAAAGTTTAAAAATAAATAAATTTAAAAGAAATGGTATATGATCTAAACACCTCTCATTTTCTTGAAGGTGTGGAAAAGGGAAAATGATGGTGGGGTCATCTTGTGAACTGAAAATGGAATGGAGAAAATTGAAGTAAACGGAATTGAAAAAAGTTTTTGGATGATACAAAATCAATGAGAAAAAAAAAATGAATAACAATACTTAGCTGCACAACGGTGTGTAGAAATTTTCCTACACACTTCATTAAAATCTTGACAACTAAGAGTGTGTTTGGTTTAACTTTTCAAGTGTTTAATTTTGAAAAGAATTCATTTTTAAAAAATTTATAGTGTTTGACAACCACTAAAAATAACTTATTAGAAAATAAGATTGATAAATAAATCATTTGGAGAGAAACACTTGAAACCAACTTTTTAAAAAAGAGTCTTTCGTATACAATAATTTGTGTATAAAAACATCTATGAGGAAATGCAACCAAACATACGAGTTTTTAAATTCTAAACATTTTTTTATACAAAATGTTTTTTAAAAAATACATTCTTGAAAAACATTTAAATAAGAGAAACGTAGAAAATGAAAATTTTATTTTCTCTATGCTAATGTTTGAGTTTTTAATTGTGATGTGTAAAAAGATTCCTACACGTTGATATTAATCAAAGTATTTTAAAAAAAAAAAAAAAATTGAAATTTGAGAGAGAGGTCTATGATCTGATTGGACAAAATTAAAGCTTAGGAAAGAGGGTGTTCTGTTTCTTGTCTTCCTAATCATTAGTCAAAGTCAAACCAAACATCCAATATATAAAACTTTGACTGATCCGACCAATCATGTCACCTTTTTCCATTTCTAAGAATTTGGTAATTAATTGGGAAAATTATTGGCCACGTTCTTTGACTTTTCAACACATCCGTATATAAATAAATATACAACTCCCTAAAGTCTACTTCCAAACTTAAAAATAACTTTTTACTCCTCTCAATATGAGGATAGTTCAATTAATTAAGACACGTTATATGTATCTTTGATCAAAAAATTAGAGATTCAAATTTTCATCTCCACATATTGTTGAATTAAGAAAAAGAAAACTCTACGGCCTCGTTTGATAACCATTTGGTTTTTTGTTTTTGAAAATTAGACTTGTTTTCTCTAAATTTTCTTACCATGGTTTTCATTTTTGTCAAAGACACACTTGAATTCCTAACTAAATTCTAAAAACAAAAACTAAGGCCTCGTTTGATAATCATTTGGTTTTTGGTTTTTAAGCTTATAAACACCACTTCCAATTCAAAGTTTCTCTGGCTTTTCACCTACCTTTTTCCCACGTTTTCAAAAACCAAGCCAATTTTTTAAAACTAAAAAAATTAGTTTTCAAAAACTTGTTTTTGTTTTTAGAATTTGGTTAGGAATTCAAGTGTGTCTTCAACAAAAATGAAAACCATGGTAAGGAAATTTAAAGAAAACAAGCCTGATTTTCAAAAACCAAAAACCCAAAACCAAATGGTTATCAAACGAGGCCTAAGTTTTTTAAAACTATTTTTTTTAGTTTTCAAAACTTGGCTTGGTTTTTGAAAACATGGAAAGAAGATGGGTGAAAAAACAAAGAAACTTAGAGTTGGAAGTGGTGTTTATAAGCTTAAAAAACAAAAAACCAAATGGTTATCAAACAGGGTCTACATATTTTGATTATTATGAAAGTGGAGATTTGAACCTCTGACCTAAAGAAAAGGATTAGATGCATTTTTTTTTTTTTTTGAGCAACAGAACGCATCAACCTATCATAATGTCAAGAGAACCGCTCAAAGAGCAACAATACAAAGGTAAATCAGATAAACCCCCACCCTCCACACACGGAGGGACAAACTCGAAAGGCTAGACCAAGATCACCCGCCAATGTGCCGCACTTCCCCACACGAAAGCACGTGCCCCAATCTAAAAGGACAACCATATGACTTTATCTGCAACTCAGCTAGGTGTCAATTCCTCAATCATTTCACACCAAGCCAACCTTTTAGAACTTTCTGACTATCCAACTCAACAGCAGGCCCTAATCTCAATAATTAGACCTGCAAACAATATTACCATCAGAAAGCATCTTTGCACATAAACCATTAGATGCAGTTGAGCTAAGTCCATGTCAATATCTAAACTTTCAAATAAATAATCATTTTATTTGAATCATTGCTATTATTATATAACCTAATATCGCTCCTTCAATACATTAATCAACCTATGTGGCTCTAATGTATGAGACAGCGTCAACATGTCAATACGCATATTATTCAAAGCTACATTAAATTATTAGTGGTAAAATAATCGTGAGAACTAAAATAGCTATTTTTTAAAGTTTAAGAACTGAAAAGATATATATATTTTTTTTGAGACAAAACTGAAAAGATCTTTGAGGAGTTGTGTCTTGGATGAGAGTAAACTCTGGATAAAGCAATGGGGCCTAGAGAGTTGGAACCCAGAATATTGACGGACTTTGAAGAGTCTGGCGGATAGATGACTAGTTGAGGGGAGGCTCGGGTGGTACTTTGTTCGAGGGGAGGATTGTTGGGGGTGCGACCAAAGTCCCACATCGGCTAGATAAGGGGATGACCTTGGGTTTATAAGGGAGGACAGCTATCTCCACTAGTATGAGGCCTTTTGGAGTGAACCAAAAGCAAAGCCATGAGGGTTATGCCCAAAGTGGACAATATCATACGATTGTGGAGATATGTGTAGTGTCCCGTAATTCCTTATCAAGTTCAAAGACTGAACTAGAAAGAAAAATAAAAAGTGAGTAAGATCAATAACCGAAATGAAAAAAATTCTAGAAGTTTAATGGACTAAAATAGAAGTGAAACTGGTTTTAATTTATATGTGTTAAACTTTTAATTAATATTTTTTTTTTTGTAAATTAAAAAGTTATCTGACTCACATTAGGCTCCTAACTCAAAGGTTAAGAAGTCAAATTTATATTTGACACATGTTTTTTTTTTTTTTTAATCCAAACTTGTGAAATTCAAATTCTACACTATATAACAACTTTTATAAATACAAGTCCACAAATGCAGGTTGTATAAAACTAAATTTAATTCCTAAGACTAACTTTCTTTTTATTTCAAAAAAAAAAAAAAAAAAAACTTTCTTTTTTTCTTTTTTGAAAATATTTTTAAAATTAACTTATTCTTTTGTATTACACAAAATTGCATAATCTCATGCTTTCCAACTCTAGGCTTTCTATCAATCCCTGGGTTATTAATTATGATTTAAGTATTCCTCAGGACTTATTATGAATATTATAAGATAGTTTTTTTCCCCCAAAATTTTATAAAAAGTCTTTACAAATATTAAAAAATATATCTAAAATCAATTTAAGGAATGAAACCTAACTAAAAATGGAAAATAATCAAGAATTAAAGTCTATGTCATGTTTAAGGGAGTTGTTCGAACCGTCATATATGATTATTCCTTATATCATGTATTAGCTCATCTTTTTAAAACTTGATTAGCAATATAAATATAAATATACTAATAACGATTTTTTTTTTCAAGAAGTGAGAAATAACGAGGAAGAAGAACTCTAACGACAAGATTCGTATAGATTTATAATATTATACAGTAAGTCACAAGATTGGACTTAGGGATATAGATATCAGGAGAAAAAATAGAATAATTTAGTTATAACATTGTTAGATTCTTATATGAGTATTAATTTATATCTAAAGCTTTGTTTCCACGGCTATACAATATTTAATTCAAGGTAGCAACATTAAAATAAATATTCTTTTGAAATATAATATATAATTAAAAAAATAATAAAATACAAACCAGACCAATGTGCATCCAACTACACAGTAAAAATTTCTTTTTAATTAAGCTTTTTGAAGTCTGCAAGTTTTGGGGAAAATAAAAATAAAAAAAATATAATAAGCCGACAGTGCTTTTTTTTTTTTTTTAAATATATATATATATATATATATATATATATATATATATATATATATATATATATTTATAATTAATTATTTGTTTTGTTGTTGTGGGGGCATGTCCTTTAGTGCATGGATTCTCTTTTGGTTCTATTTATAATGAACCATTATTTATTCTTATTAAAACATCTTAGCCACCAAAATAAAATAAAATAAATAAATAAGCCACCTAAAATCACTTCTTAAAAAAAGTTAATCTTTTCTCCTTTTCAAATAACCTTCTTTAAATATTTAAGGTTTAAATATTATTATTTTGGTCTATATACTTTCGATTGTGATTCACAATTCGGTTCTTGTACTTTTAAAATATCTATTTTAGTCCTTGTTTTTTTTTTTTTTTTTGACAATATGTGGGGGTGGAGGTTCGAACCACAGATCTTGTGGTTATCAATTCAACTTTATGTCAGTTGAACTATGCTCTTGTTGGCTGTTTTAGTCCTTGTTATTTCAACTTTGGTCCATTTTAGTTATGTGCTTTCAAAATGTTCATTTTGATCCCTATACTCTTAAAAAGTGATTGTTTTTGTCATTTTATTTTCTTTTTTATCTCATTTTTTCAATGACAAATTTTACGAAATACTTCACTTAATAAATTTCTTGAAATCTAACTACAATTTTGTATTAAAGGGTTTCTACTATGTATTAAATTTGTGATAAACTTTTGTAAGCAGAGAACAATGACGTTCGTTTTTTAAAATTATAAGGACTTCATCAAATGGTTTGAAAGTATTTAGACTAAAATAAATTAAAGTTGAAAGTATAGAGACCAAAATAATATTTAAATCAATATTTAATATATGGGCAAATTAGATTAGAAATGATTGAAGAAGAGAATCTTAAGGTTTGTTAATAATGCTTATTGTATTTGTTATTTGTGGAAAGTGCATCCAGTAAATGTTCTTATTTTTTATTCCTCTTTTGTTTTAGAAACAAAATTTAATTAATCACCACCTTCTTATTTTTTTCCAAGAGCAAGTGGGCTTTCAGTTTCATTTAGGGGAATTGTAGGAAATGGCTAGAAAAAATATCCTCTCTTGTTTTTTGGTCAAGGAAGTTCAATAATTACAGACATGGCTTCCACCTTTGTAGGAACTGATTTTCGGATTTTTTTTTTCCAATTTTACCCCTGGTATATACGTCTATACACAAACGCCGTTAACCACTTCATATACAGATTTTCTCCCATTTTTCGGGTGGGGATTTCGGGTTTTGATATCCCTCCAACCGTCAAACAAGATTTTCCTATATTTTAGCTTTCCCCTATCTCTCCCACCGTAAGAAAAGATTTTGTTTGTTAAGTTCCATTAATCTTCCTATATTTTTCCCTCATTTAAATATCATAGTTTAATTAATTTGTTTTTTGCATATCAGGATCAAAATAGTGGTTGTAAGCTTGTAATTAGAAGCTTTTCTCAATCTCACCCTTCAATACACAATACAAAGTTATATCCAGATACATACATCTCAATTTTAGGCTCCAGTACACACAAGTAGGTCATAAACGGTGTAAATAATATATGTATATATCAGTACATACCACTCTGACAGGACCAACTTCTTCAACTACATCTTTCTTAATCTGTTTGTTTGTTTTTTTTCCCCTTGCAGGATCCTTCTTAACAGCAACCTGAGGTATTTTCACAATAAAAAACAATCAAATTATAACATGTCACGAGGGGTGGATATAGTTGGCATTTTTCACATAAATCACAAAATATTGCCAAAAAAAAATAATAAATCCCTAAAATCAATGGATTATCTATAAAGTATGGGGAGACACACAACTTATATACTGGCATGACTAATATGCATGTATATATAACAGTACAGACAAACGCCAGAGTGTCATTCAATAAACATTCTAGCACACTTTCACCCTTCAATACACAGGACAAAGTTATATCCAGATACATACATCTCAATTTTAGGCTCCAGTACACACAAGCAGGACATAAATGGTGTAAATAATATATGTATATATCAATACATACCGCTATGACAGGGTCAACTTCTTCAACTACAACTTTCTTAATCTGTTTGTTCTTTTTTTTTCCTTGCAAGGTCCTTCTTAACAGCATCCTAGATGATTTTTACAATAAAAAACAATCAAATTATAATAACATGTCACAAGAGTTGGATGTAGTTGACCTTTTTCACATAAATCACGAAATGTTGCAAAAAAAAAAAAAAAATCCCTAAAATAAAGGGATTGTCTATAAAGTAGGGGGAGGTTGTTGCAAATATAAGGGAAGGGGAATGAAGCCGTTACCTTAGTTCAAAATTTTTGGTATAGTCCTCGCGTAGAAGAAGAATCGATTAAGCATGCAAGAGATGGTCATCGGCATGGCGAGGGAAGGTCGTCGGCACGGCAGAGGTGGGTTGTCGGCGTGATGTGAGAGGTAGGTAGCGATATAAACTCTGTTTGGCGGTGGGAAATGGTGGGGAATGGAGGTTTTTGGCTCTCAAGGGTTTTGAGGTGTGGAAGACGAAGATGGACCGACGGGATGGAGCGAATGCATGAGGGTGGTTCTGGTGGGAGGTTGAGCGATGTTATGACATGTCATAATTGCAGCACTTAAGGTATCATAATTACTGCGTTCTTATTTGTTTTTTAATTTTCAGGTTTTCTTAGTTGCAGGTAGTATATCTTCCTATTGACAGGACTGTTTTTCCAATTAATGCATTCCAAAGGTGTTTCTCTCCTCGGAGGGAGGTTGAACTCTGTACTCCTTCCCCAATAAAGGTATTGACTTCTTTTTCCGGGAAACAATTTTTTCCAATAGATCTAGATTTTCAAAATAGTTTTTTTTTTTTTTTTAATTTTTGAATTTCAAACTTCCTAAAATGTCTCCAACTTATTTTTAGGGGTATATTTTATCTCTCTTAAACTCTGATTTTGGTTTTAAACGTTAAGATTAGGTTAGGCAGTTTGTTGGGGTGTTGTTGTCTTTTACAAATAGGGATTTATTAATCAATAAATCGTTTAGTCATCTATTTAATTTATATAAACGTTTGTAGCTATTTTTCAAGCCATGTATTTATTTTTAGCCATATTTGTTGTTTGCCCATTTAATTTACTAAACATTAGATTCAAATCTTATGTTGGTCCTAAACATTCTGATTATGAAATATAAGGTGGGTTTGATAATTATTTTATTTTTATTTTCTATTTTAAAAAAGGTTTTATACACTATTCCACCTATAATTTAATTGTTTTGTTAAATACTTCTAGAAAAACAAAAAAAAAAAAATCAAAATCTTAGTCAAAATTTAAAAACTAAAAGGAAAAAAAAAATTAAGAACTTATTTTTATTTTTAAAATCTGATTTAGAATTCAAATCCATTTTAAAAAAGGTAAATAGCTTATTAAAAAAATTGAAATAAAGAGAGTATATATAATTTCATGAGTGGAAAACTAAAAATGGAATGATTATCACTAAAAAAAAAAAAAGCATCAGCATGAAAATGAAAGTAATATTTAAAAATTATTAAACGAAATAATTTTATAAAATTAGATGATGAAATTTGGACTGACAGAACTCACCTAAACTTCACGTGACACTAGCAATAAATTTGTTTGATGAGGGGGAAGACATGGCCTGCAAGACAAAAGAAACCTCCACATCGGTGTGGTGCTTGCCACACTACCTCCGATGCTTTAAGTCTGAAAGCTGAGGGAGGAGAGCAAGAGAGCAAAATGAGAAGTAGAGTTCGGAGAATCAAATTCGAGATCCTTTCTTCAGTGACGAAGAATGGTTTAAATATCTTTTTCTGTCTTAGAATTTTTAGGCTTTTGGAGACGATTCGGGCTGAACCAGGTAGAACCGGGGTGGCTAGGGACCAAACGGAGGCGAGGGACTCGACCCACACAAGTGGGCCGAGTGGTCGGCCTCGGCCATTGGTGGAGGTCAAGCTCGGCCCAACCCCTTTTGCGTTCTCTCCTTCGATATCTGTCTCTCGATCATGTTCTAGGTGTTGCAATGTCCTGTTTAGGCCTTGAATTTCAGAGTGGTCATAATTACTCCTAACAAATTCAAAATTCAAATAACTTTATTAAAAAATCAAGAACAAACATATATTAGTATACTTTCATGACTATTACATCATAAATTTCATGTTATGTTTTTATGAGGTTGATAAATATAAACATACGTCTACAATGACATGATGTGATCATAAAATTCATCGTAAGTCAACAGAAGAGAAAATTTTGGATATTGGACCCAAAATAGAGTACTGAATAAGACTCATGATTTGTTGTTTACTATAAAGTTCGATTAATTAGAAATTAATTATGTTTGGTTTTGAAGCAAGTTGTGATGACGCTCACATTATTAAGTTTAATGTCACATCATTTAAAATAAAATAACGCTTTAATTTTTGACTAATATCCAAATGGGTCCTTGTACAATTAACCCTACTGTTGTTAATTTCAAAATAATAATAACAATAAATAATAAATAATGTTTATATTTTTATTTAATGGGTTTATAACTAAATAAATCCCACGTGCCACGAAGCGACGTCGAATCGTCCCAAGTAGCAGGCATTTTCCTGGATCGTTCTCACTACGACGTCGTTTTAATTTATTTTTTTTTTAATTCTTTTTTCCTTATTTTAGGCTGCTTTTATTTACCACTAAGCCATAGTGGGAAATTGATTATTATTTTTGGACCAATTCGCTTCCTCCCTCGTGTGCTTTTACCAGTCACACTAAAAAGACAAAAAATAAAAAAATAAAAAGAATATATATATATATATATTGGAGTTTTTAACCAAATTCGAAATGACTTAATTTTAAAAAAATATATATGTTACCGCGTATTTTTCGTATTATATACCTTGAAGTCAAAAGGTTTCATTTAAATAAAACAAAATAAATAAATCTTATTTTTCAATTTTTAGTATTAATTAATAAGCTTACACGTTTTGGAAAATTTTGTGATGTTTATATGTAAGTCTCCAAAATGAACACTTACAAGTGATTGATGACTCCATTGGTAAAATCTAGCTGTTTTAGGTTTTGTTTGGTGCTATGATAATGTTTTTAATTTTCTACTATTGAAAAATTGAGTTTGTTTATTCAAATTGGAATATTAGTTGTCTATTAGTACACGAACGTTAAAGGGTGGTAATGAGAAAGGGTTTCGAGTTATTCTCTTGTTTGAAACAAGATTGGTACTTTAGTATGAAAATAAAAGTCGGATTGATATTTTAGAGTCTATTATTTGTACTTTTCATTTGAAAAAGGGAAAAAGAAAAAAGTCACACAAATAATTGTATAGGTAGCTCAACTAAACATACAAAATTTTGACGTTAATAAAGTTTGTTTAATAACAATTTTATTTAAAACAATAATGTTTAGAGAAAATCCTAACGAAATCAATAATTTCTTCCAAAAAAGATTAATTAATCATAGTTTCACCTTTAAAAAACGTTTTTGGAAATTTATATATATATATATATATATATATATATATACAATCCAATCGAAAAAAGGAGTGGACCAAAACTAAGCAGACAGTCAGATGAAATAAACTGATATACAGCTAGCATTTCAAATCCACAAACATCCTAAACCCAAACTAGCTAGTAATTCTGCTTCGACCTGGCTCCTTCTCACCTCAAAGCGGCCCCCAAACTCGTATTTTAGGCCAGCAAGATTACAATTAAATTACGACAATTAGCACAAAGAGAAACAGAACACCCCAACCCAGACCATACACCAAAATACCCTATCCAAACACCCCAAACCTGATAGACTTCAAGCAAGCCTAGATCTATATATATAACATGGAATGTAGAGACTCAGTAGTTGAAATTAATCACAATCGCATCCCTGCGCTCCAAATGCTAAAACTTATGTCCGAGAGAAACTAAAGCATGCTAAGAAAATAAGAAGACAAATCAAGATTTCTCCACGAAACCTCTCGCGCGTGAGTGTGCTTAGCCTCACCTAGAGCAGCCCTTATACTATAGCCCGAGAATGACTTATAAACTCCTCCACCTATCTTCCCCTTACACTGGCACTAAGGCCTCGCCTCAAAAGCTAAATGGAACAAAATAGGTTGCATTCACATACCTAGGGCCTGCATGAGGTAATCTCTTTTACTTATCTTTTTCAAACTCTTAAGGCGGATACTGACTTTCACACTACAATACAGAGACCCATAACCCGAGGTTAACCCTTGGTTGGCCTAACTGATCATACTGCATGCAACTCTTTTTACCCCATTTCGCATGCTTTTCCATGAAAATAACAAGAAAACATAATTTTAACTTTTCAAACTCATGCTCGCCCCACATCTTACCACTTCCCAAACTTTCCAAACATAATTAAAATATAATATTAAACAAAACACAATCGTGCATTTTGAAAAAAAAAAAATATATATATAACAATAATATATATATGTCCACACATAGGGCTAGCATTAACACATGCTTTTACTTAACACAATATAGGAAAACAGTAGATCCATAATTCAAACCCGTGTAATATCGATTCACTCCTCAAAGTAAAACCCAACCTAGGTCAAACCTCAAGCTTTTAACACAATGTTCAAAATTCCTCAATCAATTATATAATAAAGTAATAATGTTAACTACTCCTACAAGTAAACACTAGTTAAAAAAAAAAAAGATAAAATAAAATAAAGAGATTACTTAAACCCCACAATTGTCCATTTAAAAATAAATAAATAAATAAATAAAGAAGCCCTAATTTTGGTGGCTAGGATTGGCCTTTTCTAACCTCCTTCGTGGAAATTACCCAAACCCCATTTGAACGTAGCTGTTTTTGTCGACTTAGACTATTATTCAATTTCATTCAAAGGTTTTTTTTTTTTTTTTTTGGATTTTTTATAATATAATCCATTTCCTCTTAACATAAAAGTCTCTATAAATACCAATCTAAATCCATTCTTTGAATCTCGTCGACTCTTTCAGTTCCGACCAAGAAAAAAAAAAAAGTTTATTACTTGAAGAAGAACATAAAGAAGAAGGAGAAGATTTTGTGATTGAATTTGAAAAAACTTCAATGGGGAGAGCTCCTTGCTGTGAGAAAATGGGGTTGAAGAAAGGCCCTTGGTCTCCTGAAGAAGATCGAATCTTGACCAATTTTATTCAGAGCCATGGCCATAGCAATTGGCGAGCACTTCCTAAACAAGCTGGTAATTAAGTTATCGAGTTTTATTGAGATTTGATTCTTTTTTCTTGATATTCAATAGAATAACAGAAACCCAGAAAAACCCATGTCTTAAATCTACTGATCTCATCGAATTTTGAAAAAAGTTTGGATCTTTTTAACCCAATCTTCGAGATTTGCCTTAGTTTTTTTTTTTTTTTTCTGATCTTTTAATTTCTGTGTGTAGGGCTTTTGAGATGTGGGAAGAGTTGCAGACTTCGCTGGACAAATTACTTGAGACCTGATATTAAAAGAGGAAACTTTACCAAAGAAGAAGAAGATGCCATTATTAACCTACATGAATTGCTTGGCAATAGGTAAATTTTCAAATTTAACCTAAAGTAAAATGCTAGCTCGGTCAACGTGAACATAGCTTATAATCGTTAAAAAAGTAAAAATAAAGGCCAAGCACATGCATATGCCTTAAACACTTAATTTTTTATTTTTTTTTTATTTTTTTTTTTTGGGAACATTATGATTGAAAGAATCATTTTTGTTTTCAAATGAAATGGGGCCTAACTTTTTTTTTTTTTACTTTTCTTTGTTACTATAGATGGTCAGCAATAGCAGCCAAGCTGCCGGGTCGGACAGACAATGAAATCAAGAATGTTTGGCACACCCACTTGAAGAAAAGGCTCGAAAAACACATCAAAACGACAGCTCCCAAATCTGAAAACAGAAGAAAAAAGCAAACAAAACCAAAAAATAATTCTTCAGATAATTCTTCATCCATTGATGTCACAAATGATCAAACCCATTTGCCCAATTATTCTTCAATGTCCCCTTCTTCACAACAATCTTCAAGCTGTGAGATCTCTTCATCCTCGCTCACAGATGCTTACATGACTGAAAATGAGTACTACAGCTACCCGGCCGACGACACGGTGGCTCCGCCGTTGATCGACGATAGCTTTTGGTCCGAGGTAGCTGAGAATTCAAATTCCAATTCCAATTCCAATTCCAATTCCAACTCGAATTCGAATTATTATAGTGAAGTGAAAATGGAATTTCCAGTCATGTCTGTGGACATGGTGGAATCAAATGAGGATAAGAGTTATGGTACTGATCAATGGGTTGGTGATGATGACATGGAATTTTGGTACGATGTTTTTGTCAGAGCTGGAGGAATTTCAGAATTGCCAGAATTTTGAAAGATCTTTTCAAATCAGAAGAGGGTTTTGAATTCCCATGTACATGGAAAATTAAGATTATTATTGTTCCTGATTTTGAAATCCAATTAACCCAATTTCAGAGACTTCACTCGAGGAGGAAGATTTTGGAGATGGGGTGAATTATTGAAGGGGAAAATGGTGGGAAAATTTGAATGGAAAATAAAAATTTTTTAAGAGATATGGAGATGTTAATAGAAAGCTAGTCGTAAATGAGTGAGATATCGATAGAGAGAAATTATTTTCAGATATTCATTTGCGGCTTTGAATTGGGATTTGTATATTCTTTTTCAAGTGAAAAAAATGAATTCTTTATTTGTTTTTCCTTTTTCTATTTTCACTAACTTTGCAATTATCTTATATAAAACATGGCACAAGCTAACAATTACAATGTAAATAATAATACAAACATTGTATATGTAAAGAATGTTGTAAAATAATATCATCAATAAGTAGTCAACGCATGCTTACAAAACATTGTCTTGAAGACAATTATATTCGCTCTGCACAAATTGCAAAGCAAACTACAACGATCCTCTTGGCATGATACAACAACAAATTCTGATTGAACAACAATCTCAAATTACTCGGATCTAATAAAACTCTTGAATACTTGCTATCAACTCAACTCAAGATCAGAAGAAAGAAAGAAAAGAAAAATGTTCCAAATGGAATGAGATGATTCAAATGAAGAAACAAATTGATATTTATATAGACTAGCAAACTTAATAACTCCAAAAACAAAAATAAATAAAATTGAAACATATGTAAAACATAACTCAAACTTCCATATGTTAAATTTGTAAATGAAAAGATCAAATTCATTTTGATGTTTCAATCCATTTTGAAATTTTTGATGAATTGAATTTACACATCACTTTCTTTCATATTTTATTTGGTAATAACTTTACAAAGTCTTGAGGGAAGTATTTTTGAACTTCTCTTTATGCAAAAGTAGGGGTAAACAATTTCTCCTATGCATGGAAGAGCATTCTTTAAGGCCTCTTACCTATTTTACAATTAGGGGTGAGCATCGGTCGGTCGGGATCGGTTTTGGCCCCAAACCAACACCGAACCAACCAAATCGGTTTCCAAATAATCAAAATCGATTTTTTAGCCACTATTTTCGTCGACCGACTGATCGACCAGATAGTTTTTTTTTCTTTTTTTTTTGTACCTGCGTAAATATATGTCGATGACTCAATGTATACAGATGAAAATTGGGGGGTGGGGGTTCTGGATGTGTGACCTCAAATCAGAAGGAACGGTGGCACGACTTCACGGTGGGGCTGACTGCTGAGGCATGGTGAGACAATGGAGAGGGCGGTGGCACTAGTGCTAAAGTATGGCAAGGCAAGCGATAAACAGTCATCGATTGGGTGTGACGACGATGTAGAGGGAGAGGGCTGATAACTAAAGAAGAAGATAGAAAGTTTGAAAAATATATATATTTTTTAAATAGGTAATGAGGTAATCATTACCTATGTGCCCACTATCCAAGGATAGAAAACATTGCATGCACAGCACTGGCAATTTGCTTTTCTTTTTTTTTTTTTAATTATGCATAGTAGGTCGGTTTCAGTCGGTTTGAGCCTCTATAGGCTCACCGACTGACCGAATGGTCGACCCCGATCGATAATGTTAGAAAATCGACTGACCGACGTCGGTTCGGTCGACTCGATTTTTCAGTCTTTGACGTTCACCCCTATTTACAACGAGGGATTTCCA
This sequence comes from Luffa acutangula, assembly GCA_036850905.1. Classification (NCBI taxonomy): domain Eukaryota; kingdom Viridiplantae; phylum Streptophyta; class Magnoliopsida; order Cucurbitales; family Cucurbitaceae; genus Luffa; species Luffa acutangula. The sequence goes on along the minus strand of CM072098.1, from coordinate 45,913,993 downwards.
ACTTTGCTTCTTGGTTATTAAGATTTCCGAATAGGACAAGTAACTTATTTATGTGTAATGTTATCTCTTTGTTCTTCCAAAAAAAAAATGATGATATTGTATTAATGGTACTTTTTTATTTGAAAAATAATGAATTTTTTTTATTAATTAAAATTTACAAAAACGTTTAAATATAAAAATCTAATCTTATAATGGTTATGCTATTTCTTTTCAAACTTTTAATTTTATCTCAATTAGGGTCTGTTTGGAATACATTTTAATTTAAATATTTTTCAAGAATGCATTTTTAAAAAAACATTTTGTATAAAAAAATGTTTAGAATTTAAACACTCATGTGTTTGGTTACATTTCCTCATGAGTGTTTTTATACAAAAGTTATTGTATACTTAAAAACTCTTCTTAAAGAAGTTGGTTTCGAGTGTTTCTCTCGTAATGGTTTATTTCTCAATCTCATTTTCTAATAAGTCATTTTTAGTGTTTGCCAAACAATATAAATTTTTTCAAAATGTTTTTTTTTTTTTCAAAATTAAGCAATTGAAAAGTTAAACCAAACACACCCTTAGTTAAGGTATTATAATTTATAACTTCGATCAAAGGTCGAAAATTCAAACTTTCACCTCACATATTGTCAAACTAAAAAAAAAAATCCTAGTTCAATTAAATAGCATAAGATACATGTCGAATGAATGACTTGTTGCTCGCACAATACTTCATGAACAACCTCGTATTTATCTACCAACAAGAGCATAGTTCAAGTGGCATAAAATGTATGTTTATGATCAAGAAGTCATGAGTTCAAATCTCTCTATCCTCAAATGTCGTTGTTGAACTTACTTAAATAAAAATTATGTAATCCCAAGCCTTCTCTAGGTTTCATTTCATATATCCATTCCAACGGAAAATAAATTGGGATTAGAAGGAATAATTAAGGCTTCGTTTGGTAACCATTTGGTTTTTGGTTTGGTAAAATTGTACTTGTTTAATTTTTTTCACAATTTCCTTATGGAGTTTTCATCTTTGTTAAGGAAAATATTTGAAGTCTTAGAAAAATTCCAAAAATAAAAATAATCTTTTAAAAATTACCCTTTTTAAGTTTTCAAATTTTGACTTGGATTTTGAAAACATTCGTAAAAGGTAGATAATAAAACTATTAGAGTTATTCGATTAGTTTATTAATTAATTATCTATTTTGTTGAGGTGTTGTGTTTACCTCACGTGTAAATAGTTCCTGATATTTTTTTTCTTCAACTGTATGTATATATTTCTCAAGGAGAAATGAATAAAAATACAGAGTGTCATTTCCCACTATCTTTACATTTGTTATGGTATCAGAGAAAATTTCTCTCTCTTTCGCCATTATCAAATGAAACCTAAATATTTCAATCCATTTCTTACTAAAGATATAGGAAGTGAATGAGTCAAAATTCCTCTTTTTAGCAATATTATCAAAAGCAAAGGATAAAATTAAATCATTAAGGATTTTTCAGTAACAAATTTTAACTTTGGGTTTTAAAATCTCCATATATAGAAGCCTTATTCCAAGCCTTGTTGTATAAAAATTGGAGGGCAAGCTGAATTTTCTTTTAGACTTTGGTCTCAAATCTTTTTTTTTTTTTTTTTGAGTAAAAATAGACATCTCAAGACAATAATAGGTTCTTATTATTATTTGTATTTGATGAATTTTGTTGACAATAATCTATTTTAATTGTCAAAAATGTCGAAAGTTCAATGTATTTTATCCAACAGCTTGTCAAGTTCGTCTGCTACATGATTATCTCACACAAATTAAATATTTTTATTGGAATTCTTAGAAACCTCGATGAATTTTCTAATAACTTATAGGTAAAGATTCCATTTCTTCTGGTGCAAGGCTTGAATCCCTATTCTCCTTCAACAAAAAAAAAAAAATAAATAAATAAAATAAAATAAATAAAATAAAATCCTTGAATCCTTTTAATTTTGAAAATAAATCATTTTGAAAAAAAATTTAGTGTTTGGCAACCACTAAAGATGACTTATTAGAAAATAAGATTAAGAAATAAACCATTTTGAGAGAAACACTTGAAACCAACTTTTTTTTAAAATAGTTTTTAGTATACAATAACTTGTGTATAAAAACACTTATAAGGAAATGTAACCAAACATATGAGTCTTTAAATTCTAAAAAGTTTTTGTACAAAATGTTTTTTTAAAAAATGCATTCTTGAAAAACATTTAAGTTAAAATGTATTCCAAACGGACCCTTAGATTCTAGGTTAAAGAATCACTTTTGGTCCTCAACTTTCATGAAAGTAACAATTTAGTTCCTAAACTTTGATTTGTAACGATTTAGTTCATGTATTTTCAATTTTGTAACAATTTAATCCCTGAACTTTATATGTAACAATTTAGTCTTTGTACTTTAAATTTTGTAAGGATTTAGTCCCTATCGTGAAAATTAATATTAAAATTTAGTGAAATTTCTTACTTATACAAATTAATAAACTAATTTGGAACCCAATATGTTTATGAGCTACAAAGTCTAATCATTAAATAATAAAAATCGACATTTAATTTTGATGAATTTTTTTGCGACATGGATTAAATTGTTAAAAACTTGAAAGTATAGGGTCTAAATTGTTATAAAATTGAAAATGTGTGAACTAAATCGTTACACATCAAAATTTAGGGACTAATTTGCTTTATATAGCTTATTGTTCTCTTTTTGTTGGGGTTAAGGTCGTGGTTGTACCGTCAACAAGAGCATAACTCAATTGCATAAAGCTTGTATCCTCCACCCCACGCGTTGTCAAAAAGGTATATTAAAGGAAATAAAATTATATTTTCTATTTTTTCTATTTTTTAATTGGTTTTATTCTAATATTACATTTCAATTTATGACATGTTTAGGAGTTCAAAATCCTTCCCAAAACATGTCTTTTTTCAAGATTAAGACCGGTTAATATATACTTGCAAGGCAAGTCTACAATTTTTTGTACCAAAAAAAATAACTATACATTCTTTATTTTTATTTTTTTTTTAGTACATTAACATTCGACGGTGGGAAATTCGGACCTCTCACCTCTTAGTTGAGAGTACATGTCAAACCGTTGAGCTAAGCTCGCTTTGACAAAATAACTATACATTCATTACAAATTATATATATACACATCAATTATTCCTTCAAAACCTTAATTACACATCAAAGTATATATATACACATCAATTATTACACACACAACACACCAATTTTAAGAATACATGAACATTAAAAATGCAAAAATAAATATTGTAAGATTAATTTAAAAAATGTCAAAGTAAGACTATAATTGGGTGGTAATTGGTATATTATAACCTTAACCAAAAGGTCAAAAGTTTGAATCTCTAATTCCAAATATTGTTGAACATAAAAAATAATTAAAAATAATAAAAACATAACAACGGTGAAAAAAAAATGATCTGTATGTATGTCTTAGTTTTCTTAACATAAATTTACCTATTATCAACATTTGATATCAAACATTGCCCAACAAATTTAAAAAGTATCTCACATGTTTTTAAACTTTGCATCCTCATTTGCATGTATGACTTAGTTTTCTTAAAATAAATTTGCCTATTATCAGCATTCAAAACTTTCAATTTTGTGTCTAATTAGATCCCTAGGCTTTAAAAAATATCTCATAAGTCCTTAAACTTTCATTTTTGTATCCAATAGATCCTTCAACTTTTAATTTTGTGTCTAACATGTCTTTAATCTATTCGACATTTTATAAAATTCACTGACTTACTTTTTTTTTTTTCGAGAATTCACTGACTTAATAGACTTAAAATTCAAATTTATATTTAATAGATTAGTTAATTTATAAAAATCTCAAATGTGTCAAAGAACCTATCAGACACAAAATTGAAATTTCAAGGATTTATTAGATATTTTTAAAATTCAAAGACTTGTTAGATACAAAATTAAAAGTTCAAAGACCTATTAGACACTTTTTTAAAATTCAAAAACCTAATTAATACAAATTTGAAAATTCAAGGACTAACCTAGTAATAAAACTTTTTTTTTATAATAACCTGGTAATAAAACCTATAACTTAAATGAAGGTAAAATACTTTTCCCATATGGAATAAAACAACTCTAACCAATAATAATGTTCTAAAGGAAAATTATTGTAAAAAAAAAAAGTTCTAAAAAAAAAAAACAAAAAACAATACAAAACAAACTCCAACCAAATACATTATTTCAAAAAATAGTTATTCTTTTTCTAAAAAAACATTCTTCAGATTTCAAATCATATTTAAAATAACTTCCAAATTTTACTATTTAAGAAGAACACACAATTACCCCCGTGATAACCGATTAAGATATTATATCTTCGACTAAAAAACAAGTGTTGTCATCGAATTTTCCTCTGAACTAGCCCTGTTTTAAGGATTTCTAAGAATAAAGAAACAAAAATCCAGAGACAAATTAGAACAGAGAATTATTGTGGTGGAAAATATATGTGAATCCAATTCAACAAAGTTCATGTAAAAACTCATCACACAAACAGGCAGTTGATGATGGTTTTTGTTCCCGGTTGAAGCGGTAAGGAAATGAAAAACCCTCAACAAAATGGAAATCAGGAAAATACATAACTTTAGAAGCAGAAGAGATTGTCCTGTTTCACTGCTTCCCTATAGCCTCTTCTTCTTAACAATGGCATTATTCAAAACTGTGGCCACTCCAAAAAAAAAGTATGTAAATTAAGACCCAGCTTACTACGTTCGTGAAGGGACAATTATTTAGGACAGGCATGAGTAAGCCAAAGCCTTCTCCTCCGTCAGCTCCTCCGCAGTCAAGTCCAGTTTCTTCCTGGAGAATTCGTCAAGAGAAAGTCCTGGATGCAGAAAGGATCACAAAGAAACAGAAAAGATCTCAGCAGGGAATGGAGTGTTTAATTTTGCAGCATAAGAAATCTAAAAACTCCCACCTAGAGACAAGATTTCATTGAATGGATAGAAACAAATAAGATTTTTAATGATTTGGGGAGATCTTGGAAGAGGTTTGTTCTATTCTATTTTGAACGTTAATTTCCAAGAATTTTTGTAAGTACTTGCTAGGTCTTCCATTTTTTTCAAGCGTGGTTTTCCATATTGATTAATTAAAAGTAAACAATTACCTTGCACAATTGACCATTCACCGTTACGGCAGGTGACGGGGAATGAGTAGATCAGTCCAGCTGGTACATTGTATGATCCATCGGAATAGACTCCCATGGAAACCCAGGTGCCCTGGAAGGATATTAAGTTTCAATGAGCTCTAAATCAACCTTTCAGAACACAAAGTTAAAAGGAAGTTAAAAGGCTATGGCAAGATTACTAACCTCCGGAGTTCCAAGCACCCAATCACGAATGTGGTCGCAAGCTGCACTGGCAGCAGACAATGCACTTGAGAGCTTCCTGGCTTTGATGATTGCAGCACCACGTTGTTGAACAGTGCTAATAAACTCTCCATTCAACCTTCAATGATGAAAAAAACATATATTATTATATTTATAAATGCTTCTCATCAAACTTAGAGACAGATATGGTACAGAAACTCTACCATGCATCATCAGCAACAAGCTCACGGACAGATTTCTCCTCCCCGGATGGTAACTTGACAGTAGCATGGTTGACATCAGGGTATTGTGTTGATGAATGGTTACCCCAGATAATAACATTCTTAACTTCAGATACTTGAACATTCAATCTCTCTGAAATTTGGCCCAATGCCCTGTTATGATCCAATCTCGTCAAGCAAGAAATATTCTTCTCGGGGATGGAAGGAGCAAATTCCTTCAAGATCAATGCATTAGTATTTGCTGGGTTAGCAACAACCAAAACCTGCAAGAGTAAGGAAACAAAGAGTCAGTTGCTGACCATTCAAACACAATGACAAAAATAACAAAATAATGGAACATTACTTTTCAGTTTTTAGTAAAATTCTTTATATGGAATTCAATCGATGCAAATTACCTTACAGTTGGCAGCAGCGTGCTTTTCAAGGGCAGAAGCCTGAGCCTTGTAAATTGAGACATTCTTAGACATCACGTCTTTTCTTTCCATGCCCTCTTTTCTGGGGAATCCACCAACCATAATAGCAATATTGACACCAGTGCATGCTTCAACCACATCAGTTGTAGCAACAACACCTAAAACATTGTATCGAGCATCCAACGTTAAGATAATCACACAAACCCAAGTACAGTAACCATAGAAGCAGTTCGTTCGATGTTGGTGAAGAACTACTGCATTATGTACCTTTAAGAAGTGGGAAAGCAGCATCCACCAACTCCATCTTTACGCCATTCAATGACTCTGCAGCAGGTGGAATATCAAGCATGTGCAAGATGACAGGTTGGTTAGGTCCTAGCAACACTCCTCTGGCAATCATAGGCACAAGAGCATATCCGATTTGTCCTGAAAATCCAACAACCAGATGCATTACTTCAGATGAAAATAATACTGTGCTTCATCTATGAATTGATAACGGAAAACAGCAAATCAATTCCAGTAACTGCTTATAAGCACCAATTCATGAGAAGAGAGAGACAGAAAGGTAGCCACTCCAAAAACAGTAAGCTGATAATTGACTTCTCTAAAAGACAGGACCAACAACATACCTTTTGTAGAAATAAAGTTTGATAAAGGACTATACAAGCAAGTATTAACCCAAAAGCTATAGTTTACAAGAACTAATGAACATGTACTGGTGCTACGTGTCATCGTTAACCCCCAAAAGTAAAATCTCTGGTAAATATCAAGCTACACAGATTCACAAACTCTAGATCCACATCAGTTTCTTAATTACTGCAAATCTTAAATACATAGAAAAAGAAAACTCGATTATCAAGGAAAGAAACACATAAACACTTCCACAACAGAACCAAAACCCTCATAGACAACGACGAAAAAACAGATAGAACCTCCTTTTCCAAACTGAACTCAGAAAACAGCAAAAAACCAGTAAAAACGTCGACAAGTGGCAAAGATCACGGCAGAAACTTAAGAAATGAAGTACAACCAACAGATCCAATCGCAAACTCAAACCAAACACCAAAAAAACAGATGCGCTAAGAAACAGCATCAGATCTCGAGCAAACACAGAAAAAAAAAAAGAATCCAAGAGCGGAATCAATTGACAATGAGACAAAATCTTAGATCAAGTAGGTGAGCATGAGTAGAACCGAAAAGAAAGATAAAGAAATGGAATGCTTTTCAGTGGAGAGTACCTGCAGCTCCAGTGACGAGAACTCTAACTGGATCTTGTGCCATGGCTGACGAGGAGAGAAAAACGAAGAATCGGAAGAGAAAACGAACGTGATTCGGTGAAGAACTGGGGAAGATACTGTGGAAGAAGAAGGGGATATTTATTGGCGAGAAGAAACACAGACACTGAAACCTAAGGGCCGGATTTTTCTGGTCACCAATCAAACGACGCCGTCACAACGACGGTGAGAGACTTGACGGTCGTCATGTAACGGTTTTGACGGTGCTGACTTGGCGAAAACGGTCTCTGTCTGAGCGTGCATAAAATCTGTGGGCAATAAAGATTAAAATATGGATATCGAGATTTCAATTCCATATATGCATCCACGTATATTTTTTTTAAATCAAAAAATTTATAAAATTGTCCAAATGAATCTAATTCAATCGTAATTGTCATTAATTCATTTCGTTTAAATTTTCATATTCCGTTGTACTTAAAAAAAATTATTTTAATTCCATTACGAGTTTAGTTTATAATTTTTAGAATTGTGTCAATATGGCGTCTGAAATTTAAAAATTGTTAAATAGATGTTTGAATTTTCTACCTATTCAATATTTTTTTAAAATTTATAAATCAGTAGACATAAAATAACTTTATGCCAATTAAGTTATGTTCTTGTTGGCGAAAATTTAGAGAATTTAACGTCTTTTAAACTTTAAGGACCAAATTTTTTTTTTGTGAGTACATTAATATTTGGGGTGGGAGATTCGAATCTCTAATCTTATGATCGATGATACATGTCAATTACCAATGAACTAAATTCGCTTTGACAATGTTAGGTGAAGTATATTCCGGTTAAGATGCGGCAGCGAGAAAGGAACACATTAGAGCGGTGCGAAACTACATGTCGGTGGGCCATTAAGCTACATGTCGTAATGGTGGGGCCAATGAAAGTTACCAGCTAACACGAATCACGAAATAATTAAATATCGACTCAACTTTAATTTATTTGTGAATTTTCCAAAAAAGAAAAAACTTTAGATTATTCGTGGCTGACACTTTTTAGCTGAAAACTAAGTGCCGGGGAAAGAAATGTTACTTTATTTTATTTGACGAAAGAGATAGAGCATGAGGTCCAACAATACTTTATTTTTGTCAAACTTTATCATCTAATAGTTATTAGATACAACCTGTGGCTATCCTTTTTTTTTTCCAAATAATACAAGCTTTTGGCTTCAAAAAAAAAAAAAACTTTTGAAATCTAGAAAAGCCTGATATTAAAAGGTTGGTTTTGTTCCAGGTTTAGTTACTCACAATTATATCAATTTTATCTCTAATAAGTCTTTGAATTTTTTATTTTATGTCTATTAAATCCCTCAAACATTTGAGATTTTTAAAATTAACCAATCTAATATGTCCATTAGGACCTAAACTTTTAATTCTATATATAGTAAGCATGTGAATTTTAATAAATGTCGAATAGATCAATAATTTATTGAACAAAAAATTGAAAGTTGAAGGCTAAAGCGAGCATAGCTAAGCGGAAATTGACATGTACCAAAAAAGAATTGAAAGTTGAACCTCTTGAACACAAAAGTGAAAGTTTAAGAACTCATGACATATTTTTTTAAAGTTTAAAGACTTACTAAACACAAAATTGAAAATTCGAATACCTATTTAACCAAACTTAAATTTGTACCTAGACATACAAAAAAAAAAATAGATTATAGAAACCAGAAACCACAATCGATATGCCATTTATATATAATAAAAAAAAAATTGAATTTCATGAGCTTATATTTATGTGAACCATGAAATTAATAAACTCAAATTCATAATCCGAAATAAACAAATTCATATACAAAATATATACACACACAAGCCTAATTCATAAGCCAAATACTCCCACAATATTTTACAACACAGTTTTTTTTTTTTTTTTTTTTTTTTTTTTTTTTTTTTTTTTTTTTTTGGTGTGTGTGTGAGAGAGAGTAAAATAATCTGCTTGCTGAACTCACGAAATAAAAATAAAAATAAAAAATTACATCTTAACTTCAAAAGTTTACATTTTTGGGCTCAAACAGCATACAACTTTATGACTTGATTAATCTTGGTGCGACAAACTGGACAGCCCCAATTCTTGGCTTTGATCTCATTTAGGCAAGACATACATCCAGCCATGTGGCCACAAGGGACGCAGGCTCCCTCCACTGGAGCATCCAAACATATCACACATGAAGAGTTGCTACCGGCGTATTTCCCTTCGTTCTCAACGGAGAAAGATGGCATATCGTCTACGGGATGAGAATCGACTGATGGGTAGTCGACTGAACTTGTGCCAGCCCCAAAAGGTTTGGCTGCAAATGGTGGAGCTGTGGGGGCTGCATTTGGAGGGTGTGTCATCTGGATGACGGGGACGGTGTCATTCGACAATTTGGCGTGATGGCTTGGATCGTAACCGTGGCTAGCCTCATGCACTGTCCATTTGCTAGTAGCTGTTTTTGGAGGAACGGGTGGAGGTAACACGCTGCTACTGGAGGCTCCAGGTTCAAAACTTGATGAGTGGGGATTATGAAGCTGTGCTCTTTCCTCTGCAGCTGACTGAATAGAGGCATTTATGGCCATTGCGAGCTCTGGGTCTTCTGCACCGGGTGGTACCGTTGCAATGTTCACCGGGTTTTGGTGATTATGCCAAGCTGTAGGATGCATCGCCTGAAATTTCAAACATTACTTGATGTTAACATCAGCCTCATGGAAACAACATTCAATGGCTATTTCTGGGCTGGCAAGCAGCAGCCAGAAAAAAACGCTTCAAAGAAGAGGAAAATGTACGATATGCAGTTCATCAGTTCATGACTATACCTCTTTGGAATGGTGTTGGAAAACTGTTCAGTTCTTGACTTTTTTTAATACTCTGTTTTTAATATAAAATCCGTTTGGATGATGAATTTGCTAAAGGTAGTTTTCAGTTAAGTTTCCTCAAGAATAGCTCGAACTCGAAAATGGGACAAAATGGATGTACAAAACCAAAAGCTTGAGACAATATGTTATTATAATTCTGTTTCGGTCACTTTCTAGAACTAGAGAAAGAAAAGGCATTTTACCTTTGGCTGAGGAATCCCTCTGCAAGCATCACAAAACCATTGAAGTTGTTGTCTGTCATACTCATTAGCAGGTGCAAGTCTAAGACGTCCAGCTACAACAACCACAGAAGTAAAAAAAAAAATTACTCACTACAGATCAACTGTAATAGCAACAAAATTGATTTCAACTGCAGAATAATTTTGAGGATGAAAAACAGTAAGCACATAAGATGTTTGGTACTTAAAACGCAAAACTTTAATTTATGTTTTATTTAATTTTCAAACATTAAGTACGTGAATGATTGATTTTTTAAACAGAAGTATATGAACATTTATCTTCATACGTACTCTTTGATTTTCGAAATCGACATCTGGCTTCCCAGGAGGTATGACAACTCCGTCTTCGCCTCCTTCCTTTTGATACTAGGTCTGAGAGCAAAGTCAAGGACATGAATAAAAATTAACTGAAGAAGTCATTAACTTTTATTGAAATAGTGTTTTCCAGCAATAAGAAATTACTTGGAGAGTTGTCGACAATTACAACAGACGGATCAGGTTCCTGTATCTTATGTTCCTCTAAATATGATTTCCACAATGGAACAATGAGACGAGGTTGGGCATCCTGTCAAATTCAATAAAATCTTCACATGAGCGAGACAATATAGAATCCCCCAATATAAGCAGTACAACAAGATGAAGAAAAAACTGCAGTATCTCATTCACAATAAATTACATCAGTCGGGGCAGGATGCTAAAGAAGACATAGAAAAAGATCAATAATAAAAGCCTTAATATATTTGTTTAGCAGCGAATGGATTTGCAGAACAGTCCCAAGGAACCAACCTTTTTTTATTTTCAAATGTTCACCAAGCGAATATTTCATTCTAGTTTTCAAAACAAATAGAGGCTAACTTACAGCCCATGAAAAAACTCCCTTACAACCCTATATACGCTATAGCTGATTCATCAGTTATTAAATGATCACTAATTTGATTCACTGCCAAAAGAATTAGACGTAGCTAGAAGTTCTATGAATCTTTAAAGGGCATGAAACAGGGGAAATGGCATAAAAGTCACATAAGTTGCATCAGATCTGACCGGCAAAACCTCTCTCTCTATTTGTATTTTTCCATTTTTTTTCTTTATGTGTTTGGGGGGGGTGGGGTTGATGCTCATACAAATCATATATTCATCTTCAGAGACCGGATACGGAAATATTATTTGAACCAGAAGAACCACATAATACAGTCTCAAAGGAAGGACATGGAAGACTGACATATATCATAACCAATACCTGCAAGCCAGTGTACATGGCAAGCTCCAACTTGGTAGGCTTCACAGGATTTCGAGAACCACAAGGTAATATGACTACCCAGCTGCATACATTGCATTGTAATGTACAAGTTATAACATGCATAAAGTAAGGATAAAACTATTCAGTGCTTTACAGAAAAACTGGACAAAAGATTTGGTCAATAAATATCAAAACATCATGGAAAAAATTGCCTCGTGTCTTCGACAGCTAACATACGATGCAGAGTACCAATATCAATTGGAAGAAGGGGAAAGGGATAAACATGAACCAAATCACTTAGAAAAAAAAATACTCACACTTTCCTGGTAAGGAGATGAGGAGCTAGTACTTCGAGAAACTCCGGCCCATAAAATTCCCGCATCCAACCAGAGAACAGACAAATATGATTCTACAAAACATCATAAGAAATCCTCTTGAGTCTTGAGGACAGAAATTGGTATGAACAAGAAGTTGCTAGTTGAGTAATTAAGAGACTGCTTCAACATTATTAAGAAGTCATTTGTGTGTTAAGAACGCATATAAACCTACTAGTTTAAGCCTTCAAGCCTTTTGGCAATTTAATATGATATTAGAATAGGAAGTCCTACCCTTTAATGTCATTTCCTCTTCAATTGATATTAAGGATTTACATGTTGGTAAGAACCAACCTCATATCTGACCCTAAATGTTGGGAGAATTTAAAAAATATATTAAAAAGTTATATATTCTAACCTCAATAGCACGGACAACATTCTTGTGCCCTGCTTCTCTCGCAACTTCCAATGGAGTTTGGCAAGCATCATTAATAATCGAAGTATTCGCTGGCAATTGGAACAACAATAAGCAATCATTATAGCAAAAATAATGGAGGTCGAATGTAAACGATTATCAGATAATGGATGTACACTAAGTAAATATATAGATGTAATAAAAACAAACCCACCTCTGTAAGAAAGAAGTAATTTAACAGTGTTTTCCAAGCCTCTTCTAGCTGCATGGTGCAATGGTGTTCCACCATTACGGCCTAATCGAACATCAACCCAACATCAAAAGGTTACAAGAGAACAAACAACTAGCACCAATCAAAACATATATCCTAAAAAGCAATAAAATCGAAAAACGAAACGATATGAAACGATAAAATATCAAACTCATTGGATAAATTGCCATAAAATATCCGATCATGTAAATGCATAATTGATTGACCAAATCCACAAACTGAAACCAAAAATAACAACAGAAGGTTCAAAACAAACCTGGTCCAAACGCATTGACATTGGCGCCGAGTTCTAGTAACGTCTTCGCCACGTTGTAAGGCTCGGGTTTCGTACAGGCAACAATCAACGGAGTCCTTCCTTCCCTATCAACCCACTGCATCAATTACCAAAAACAAATTCATGAGAATACAAACTAGATACGAAAACAGATTCATCAAGAACCGAATTTCAAAATCCAATCACCTCAAGGCCTGCACCTTCCGCAGAGAGGGCTTTAATCCCTTCAACATCGCCATTGCTAGCGCGCTGATACACGAGCTCGTCTTTGGACGGTTGCTGGCCCATTGGAAATCCAGATACAGAAACTGAATCGAGAGAGGACAAGAAGAAGAAGAAGAAGGGAAAAGAAATGGAAAGAATTGAAAAGTTTCAAATCTCTCGCTTTGTCGGTAGTATCTGGAGAATTTAGAATGTGGCAAAATTGAATGTTCTAAAAATAAATGGGGGGGTTTCGGCTATAAATAAACAAAAAGGTGTGCCACTTTTTGAGTTTGTAAGAAATTGAGGGGTATGGTTGTGAATCCAGGGGAGAGTTGACAGTTGAGAGAGTGGGTTACTTACCGGCGAAGAAGGTTGAAGAAGCGAGAGAGAATAAAATTAAATAAAAATAAAGGAGACTGTTGAATAAGGGGAGTTGTGTAATTTCTGAGAATGTGAGGGCTAATTTGGAATTTCTGAGGAAATTTCCTATCTATCGTTTTCTCGGCGTTTAATTCAGCAATTAAGATGTAATTTAATGTAACGCTAAGTTCGGTGTCTCATATTAGACGCGTTTGAGAGAAAACGACGTCGTATTTATCTTCGCAACCTTTGTTCTAGGAAATTTATGGAATTACATGAGGAGGAATCTTACACTTTATTGAAAGTATAAAACTAAAATTGAATATAAAAAAAATAATAATAATAAACACTTTAAATTACTTTTTTTTTTCAATTATTTTTTCAAATTTAGAAAAAACATGATAAAAGAAATTATTTATTTAAAAAGCAGCTTTTTCAAAAGTTATCCCAAATACACTATATTATGGTTGTTAATTTTATGACACTACAAGCAAGAGATAAGAGAGATCGAAAACTTCGAATGATTATTAGACCATCCAACTTCAATAATTCTTGAAGATCACCCTATCTTGCACAAATAAAACAAATTAAGTTTACAAAAAAAAAAAAAAAAATCCATTGTGATGTGGAGCATATGGAACTATAGGAACAAAACCTCAGCAGAAAACAAAAGGCTAGCAACAAACTTTCTAATTAAATTCACAGAAGAAAGTATCAAAAACTGTAAATTTTCTTACCTCAAGAGCAAACACCCGAACAGGCCTAAAAGCCACGTGAGTCAAGTTTTGTGGAAGAAACAAAAACCTCTTTTTTGAAATTGAACACTGACGCCGCCTTGAAAGAAGACAGAGGAGTTGAAGGGCTCGGTTGGGTCATACATGACTCGAGAGGATCCCTGATCTGTGCAAGAATGAAAAGAATATATCGAACGTGGTATGTGAAAGTGTTGGAAGCAAATGTCATATAGGAAGGACTAAAATCGATTTTAGATACCTACATTTAGAAGCAAATCTGACTTGAAATTGAATCAGGCGCTCTGGGAATTATTCGGGCATTGAACGAAGAAGTTGATGATCTTTTCGAAGCTATAACGATCATTGACGCCATTATTGGATCGACCTCTGCTCTACATGATGTGCAATTCAGCTACTGTTGGAGAGAAGTGAACGCAATCTCATATGTAATCGCGATTTTTTTTGTCGTCAAGAGCTTTCCCCTACGCTGGAAATAGGGCTTTTCACTTTTTGGTCTTCTAAATTTCCTCCTTGGCTCTACTAGCTTCTTTAAGGGGCCGTTTGACCCACTGTGTTGGTTATAATAGCCCCCGCTATTATAACCAATCAAGTGTTTGGGGCACCAACAAAAATAAGGAGCGGAGTTGGTTATTTTTTCCCTCCGTGTTGCTATAATAACCACTATTCAACTCACCCCAATTATTCTATTCATTCTCTACAGTAACTCTTTTCTCTCTTCTTCCATGTGACTCATTAACTTTTCTACCGACGACCGGCCGACGACTTTTCCGGCGACCATCGACAACTTTTCCGACGACCGCCGTCGACTTTCCGGCCACTTTTCCGGCAATCACCGATGACTTTTCCGGCGACTTTTTTTTTTTTTTTTAAATCTTCTTCTCATTTTCATTTCGAAAAATATAAAAAACGAAAATAAAGAAAAAAAAAAGAGGTAGAAGAAAATGAAAGGAAAAAAGGGGGAAAAGTTTTCGATTCGCCGAAAAATTTGTTGGTAGTCGTCGGAAAAATCATAAAATTTTTAGGGAGAGTTAGATACTAGGTTGTCTTTGTACATATATATAAATATGAAGTTTTATTACATAATTACTTTTGATAATGAAGTATATGAATGTTTACCTTCATCCTACCATATTTTTCATTCCAAATTATACTTATCGTATTTAAGTTTACTGTGATAATAATAATTTAAAAAAATCAAGTTTTTATTTTATGTGATTTCTATTTTATTTGATTCTTTTGATAATAAAGGTAAAATGAGTTTTGAATAAACATTTACCATTTTTATATTGGAAATACATAAATGAAACAAATATGGTTTTTCTATATGAAATCATAAAATGACTTATTTTGTGAAAAAACCATGACTCTAAAACAAAGAAAATCAACCTTTACTTTAGGTTATTTTTGTTTCATTTTGAGCTAAACACATAATTTAACCTCTGTACCCAAAACTTTTATTTTTTTTTACAACTAAACCTTTTTTTTTATTATTATTATTAATATTTAAAGTACAAAGTTGTATGAGTAAAATAAACAAAAAAAGTCCAGAAAAAAAACAGTCAGCTTGAAACATAGATTATTTGAACCTAGACTAAAATAATTTGCAACCCAAAACACTGTACCTCAAACACAGACTATTTTATCCCAGACTATAATAATCTGCACCCCAAACACAGACTATTATAACCTCCAGACTATTATAATCCCCCAACTATTATAATCCCAGCTATTATAACCAACTCAACGCCTCAAACAGTCCCTAAGAGAGTAGTTGTTTGTGGTTGGTTTGTTTTAATGAAGTTTATTTAAATTAAAAAAAAAATGAGATCGAAAATATTTGACAAAAAAGAGAGAGAGAGATCGAAAATATTTTTTCGATTATAAGAGGTGACAGTTGCTTTTATTTATTTATTTATTTGGTGAAATCTAGGGGCTATGTCCTGTCAAATTTCTTCCGAAAAAGTTTTCTATTTATTGTATCTTTTATTATTCATTTATTATTATTGTTATTATTTATAAATTTTGCATACCTTTGATGACTTTCATTTTTTTTAATTAAATAATTGTTATTTCCATACGCTATCAAAACAAAGTTAATTGATAAATAATGTTGTGTTTGAAGTTAATGAGTGAAATGAGATAGATTAAGGGTCCGTCTGGAATACCTTTTAGTTTAAGTGTTTTTTAATAATGCATTTTTTTATAAACATTTCGAATAAAAACTGTTTAGAATTTCGTATGTTTAGGTACATTTTCTTACAAGTGTTTTTATACACAAGTTATTATATACTTAAAAACTCTTTACAAAAAAGGTTCCTCTCAAAATGGTTTATTTCTCAATCTCATTTTTTAATAAGTCATTTTTAACGTTTGCCAAACACTATAAATTTTTTTCAAAATGACTTTTTTTGTCCCAAAATTAAACACTTGAAAAGTTAAACCAAACACACTCTAACTTGTATGGAATAAAGTATGCTAAAATGATTGAAGTCAACTATAACGTGTTATGTTTGTTAATCTACTAAGATGGATTATAATAAATAACTTGAAGAATAAACAACTACTTGTTGATTTGAATCTGCTTTAAAAGAAAAATGTTGATTTGAATCTTATTTTAGTCAATTGCAAAATGAGACTAAATTTTTTAATTGAAAAATATAGAAGCAAAAAGTCCATTCATAAGCAAGATTCAAAATCTAGTTTTAAAAAGTATAGAGATTTGAGTACTCTTCAAGGAAAAATGTTGTAGATACCCAATGAATTTAAAAGAATAAGTTTGACAACTGATTAAAGGAAAATCTTTTTTTTAGTTCAACAACATTTGGGTGGACGGACTCGAAATAATCTCTCCCACACCAATCCCTTGAGTAGAGAAGAACATAATATGTCTCTATACCATGTAACTCATCAAGTAAATTATAATGCATAATTTATTGGGAAATTGTACTGAATAACTACACATAAAAGGCATCCTTGATTTTTGGCTACGAAAGTTTTGATTTTGCAGGTGTGGCTACCGGGATTTTAGGAACCGTTTTTTTTTTTTTTTTTTGACATTTTTACCCCTAGTATATACGACTATATACAAACGCCGTTAACCGTCTTTTTTGTTGCAAACGTTCCCTTTTGCGTGGTGGATGGATCCCTAATTACATGGGATCGGTTGACGGTTTGTTTTGATCCTGATTTACCTATTTTTCAGGCTTAGGCTTTCTAAGTAGGGATGTTCATGGGGCGGGGATGGGGAAGCCTTCCCCGTCCCCGTCCCTGCCCCCTAAATCAACCCTCGTCCCCGCCAAATTTCCCATTTAATTTAGCAGGGATTCCCCGCGGGGAATTTGCGGGGATCGGGTTCCCC
Organism: Luffa acutangula; assembly: GCA_036850905.1. Taxonomy (NCBI): domain Eukaryota; kingdom Viridiplantae; phylum Streptophyta; class Magnoliopsida; order Cucurbitales; family Cucurbitaceae; genus Luffa; species Luffa acutangula. The sequence goes on along the minus strand of CM072098.1, from coordinate 45,896,452 downwards.
GCGGGGAATTATTCCCCGTTTTTTTTTTTATTAAATGTCAATCAATTGCAATTTTTAAAAAACAAAAATCTATGAAATATCCTAATGAAAAGAGCAAAAATATTTCATGATAGAGTTTAAAATCTTCAAACATCATTTCTAAAAGATTAAATTTCAATATTACATAATGGTTTTCAACATAAATAAATCACAATTACAACATAATCTCAAATATAACAAATTTTAAAATAATAACAACAATAAAATAAGTTTAAATTTAAAAATTACAACAACAACAAAGTTAGAGTTTTACTATTTATACTTATAAATTACACCATAATATTATAATAATATACATAAATTAAATTATATATATATTTAAAAAAAAAAAAAAAAAAAAAAAAAAAAACGGGGCGGGGCGGGGTCGGGGTCAGGGACAGGGACGGGGAATATTCCCCGTCCCCGGCCCCGTTTATGGAATGGGGAAAATTTTGTCCCCACTCCCTCCCCCATTCCCCACGTAATCGGGGATTCCCCGCCCCATTCGGGGCGGGTCCCCGCGGGGTAAATGAACATCTCTAGCTTTCTAAGGGTAAAAAATTATGTTTTTCAGCGGCATGAAGCAGTCAACAGATGGATTACCCAAAAAAAAATACATCAAACAATTTCATAGTTGTATGTAACAATTCAATCTACACAGACAACAGACGTACGATATCATAGATATATATACTAATACATACACGTTCACAGGCAGACAATGGAGGGTATATAACTGTTCAAACACACGTACATACGAGCATATATGTATATAGATGTACGAGATAGTAGTTGTACATATCAGTATATAAATGTATGAGATCATGGATGTATATACTAATACATACACGTTTGTTTAAAAAAAAGTACATACACGTTCACAGGCAGACAACGTACACAAGTTTGTCAATACATAGATTGCAAGGTGCAGGAGGGTATATAACTCCTCTCACACACTTTCATACGACCACACCACAACATACTTTTCAGAGGAGTTTGCAACAATGATGGAATAGTATTTATCAGTACATACCGCTCTGGTGGGTTCGACCTCCTCACTTTCATCCTTTTTTGTCTGTCTGTCCTTCCCTTTGGGTCTCTTCGCATCATGGATGTTAATTAGGGAGTTTAATTATCTAATTTGTAATTCACAAAGGGATGATGTGGGTGATATTTTTTACCTTTTTGTCTATCGTTTTCTCTTTCTTGTTATCTGCTTTGTCTCCGCAATCGCTTGAGGAGTAATCGTCTTCAATAGATAATGGTCTTCCCCCGTATCGGCTCTAGCGTCAACTTCTTCCTGTTTTTTAACACAATTACACGAGTAATTACAACATGTTTTACACAACCTAAAGAGTAAATACAGAGTCTTACCTCTACGGGCTTAGTCTTTTTTGGTCTTTGCTTACAATCGAGCGTAATATTCTCGGATTGCATGGAAGAAACGAAATCCCTAAAATCTCGAGGGAATGGGAATGAAACTGTTACCTTAGTTGGAATTTTTGAGAAATTGTACAGTCCTCGCGCAGAAGAAGAATTGATGGAGGATGTGGGGCGAGCAAGAGTCTCGACGGCGCGACGGAAGAAGGTCGTCGGCACGACGGATGTGGGTCGTCAGCGCGATGCAAGAGGTAGGGATTGGTATACACTCTGTGTTGGGGGTGGAAAATGGTGGGAAATGGAGGATTAAGTATTTCAAGGTTTTCGAGGGGAGGGAAACGAAGATGGACCGACGGGGGGTGACCCAATGCATGGTGGCGTTCTGGTGGAAGGGTGGGCGGTGATTTGACAGGTCATAATGACAGCATTTAAGGTCTTTTTTTTGTTAGTTGTTTCATGGCCAATTTTGTACAACATTTACTAAGTTGTTTTCTAAGGTTTTCTTATTTGCAGGTAGTATATCCTTTGATTGAGAGGACTGTGTTTTCCAATTAACGTAGTCCGAAGGTGTTTCTCTCTACTGGGGGTGGTTGAGCGTTGTATTCCTTCCCCAATAAAGGTATCGACTCCTTTTTCCGGGAAACAATTTTTTTTCCAGTAGTAACAATATGATACAACTTTTTCTAAATTTTGAAACTAGTTTTTGTTTCTTTAATTTTTTAATTTCAAGCTTCCTAAAATTTCTCCAACTTATTTTTAGGGGTGTATTTTATCTCTCATAAAATCTTATTTTAATTTTTAACGTTAGAAACACGTTAGGCAGTTTGTTGGGGGGCATTTGTGTCTTTTACAAATAGGATTTTATTAATCAGTAAAACTTTTAGCCATCTATTTAATTTATAAACTTTTGTAGCCATTTTTCAAGCCACCTATTTATTTTTAGCCATTTTTCTTGTTCCCCTAATTTATTTTAGGGCCTACTATAAGGTTGAAGAAGTTCAAAAATAGTTCCTGTGAAGTTATAACTTTCTAACACCTACACAAGTAGATAATTTAGCATTCCTTGCTCAATAATAGGTTAAATTACAATTTTAGTCCTTGAGCTTTTATGTTTGTGTCGACAAATCTATGAGTTTTAAAATGTATTCGCTCATACATTGAAGTTTCAACTATATGTCTAACAAATCTATGAACTTTAAAATGTATCAAATAGGTCATTGAACTTTCAATTTTGTGTTTAATAAGTCGTCGTGAATGTTACAATTTTCAAATAGATCCCTAAACTTTCAACTTTGTGTTGAATAAATCCCTTACATTTTTCAATATATATTTTTTTAAAACTAGTGAAACCTAAACATACACAAAATTAGGTTTTGTGTCTAATAGGACATTAAACTTGCAATGTTGTGCCAAGTTCATGAATTTTTTTAAAAAAAGTCAAATCAAATGGGTCATGAACCTATTAAACACAATTGAAAACTCAACGACTCATTAGGTACAAAATTGTAAGTTTAGGGACTTTTAGAAACATTTTAAAGTTTAGAGGTCTATTAAACACAAGATTAAAATTTCAAGAACTTATTAGATGCTTTTTAAAGTTTTAAAACATATTTGACACAAATGCAAAAGCTTAGAGACTGAACTTATAATTTAGTCACGTAAATATATTAAATAGAATGAAGCATTTTGCTCTCACAACAAAATAATGAGGTGTATTGTTGAGATGAATTGGAATTTTGTATATATTTAAATTAAAATACTAACTTTAATGCTATTAAATAGTGAAATGGCTTATACCTTTTCTAAAGGTTTAGTACTACGTATCACACTTCCTTTGTTCACACTCTACTATTATTATTATTATTATTATTATTATTATTATTATTATTATTATTATTATTATTATTATTATTATTATTATTTTATTTTATTATTATTTATTTTTTTTTTTAGAATCATTCACACCCTAGTTTTGTTTATATATATATTTTTTAATATCGATTTTTTTTAATAAAAAATGTTGACATAGTAGACAATAAAGGGAAGAAGTATCCATACTTTTTTTTATATATATATATAGAATCATTCAACCCTAGTTTTGTTTATATAAATATTTTTTAATATCGATTTTTTTAATAAAAAAATGTTGACATAGTAGACAATAAAGGGAAGAAGTATCCATACTTTTTTTTTTTTTTTTTATAGAATCATTCACACCCTAGTTTTGTTTATATAAATATTTTTTAATATCGATTTGTTTAATAAAAAATGTTGACATAGTAGACAATAAAGGGAAGAACTATCCATACTTTTTTTTTTTTTTTTTTTTATAGAATCATTCACACCCTAGTTTTGTTTATATAAATATTTTTTAATATCGATTTGTTTAATAAAAATTGTTGACATAGTAAGTATCCATACTTCCCAAGTACCTAAAATTTTATTTCCATCACTCATTTGTTGAACACTTGAACTAATGTTCTGTGTTGAAACCTCCTGGTTTAGTAATTTCTTTTACATCCTTTTCTTTTCCATTTACCATCTAGACACGAAATTATACATATACTTATTTTAAATCTTCTACGTTCCAAACGAGACAAATAATTCAAAAGGAAAATTATAATGAGTGGCTAAAATCTAATGGTTAATTGCACATATAGCAAGTTTTATAAAAAAAATATATATATATACAAATATAGCAAAATTTTTAAATCGTTTTTTTAATTCTCGTTTTGTCCCTATTTTGATTTTTATCGGTGATAGATTTCTATCACCGATAGAATCTATCTTTGATAGAAATCTATCGCTGATAGAAACCAATAGTGCATTTGATTACGTGATAATTTGTATATACCTTTTGTTTTTGTTTTTTGTTTTTGTTTTTGTTTTGTTGTTTTTTTTTTTTTGAGGTCTCCCCTCTTTTTTAAATTTCAACTTCTGTTTTGTGTTTGTCTTTTCTTCCGGTTCAATTTTCATATTGTTTTGCTTCGACATCTATAAAAACAAAATCAATGACATAGGTTTTAGAAACAAAAATGATAATTTTCTATTAGTGATAAACGATTTATATAGTGATAGAAATCTCTCAGTGATATGTTTCTATCACTGATAGACTTTATATTAATGATAGAAATTTTCTATCACCGAAAGAAATAAATCTTTTTATCCGTGATAATTTCTATCACTGATAGGGTAGTTTGGTAATTTAGACTTTCTGATTGTGATATTTTGCCATTTTTGCAAAAAAAAAAATTTGCGGACTGCTGTATTTGCAAATAGTTTCCAGCGGGCCAAAAAAAGGGCCTAAAATTTTAGAAGGTGGGTTTCATGCATCACATATCTGCATTTATTGGGCTGTCCAAGAGAGATGACCCACAAGGCCCAGTACAGTACAGCCTTTGGCGACACCTCGTAAAATCCGTACGTCGTGTCGTATTCATCAGACAAATTTGATTCTTCCACTGCCCAATGTCGAGTGTGCATGGCGGCTGTCCGCCAAGCTTTTAACGGTGAACATAATATATATTACATACATAAATTAATGATAAAATCATAATATTTTTAGGTACCTAGGAATAAAGACGAAGTTATTTAATTTTTATCTTAAATTTTCAATATCATCAAATCTTTATCAAATTAATGCAAAAAATCAAGTCTAAATAAATTAATATTTATTATCCACCTTCAATAAAATTTTCCCAAATTCACTGTGGTAAAAAAAAAAAAAAAAACCACAGCCTATTATATTTTGAACAATACTTGGTTGTATACCGATATGTAAGGATCTTTCTGCATGCTCATTAAAATCTTGACAACCAGAAAAGAGAAAGGTAAAAAATGAGTAAACTTTTTTTTTATCTCTCTAGTTGTCAACATTTTAATGGTAGAGATCACTACATATTGGAGGAAAATTTTTAGTACTACGGTAGTATGAACATTCATTCATTGCTTGTCATGAAATAAATATTTAAGAATTATATCATTAAATGACGTGTCAAATGCTGAATGGAAGGACCAACAAGAACATAACTCAACTAACATAAAGTTGCATGGATAACCACAAAGTTTGCGGTTCGAATCTTCCACCCCCACATATTGTCAAAAAAAAAAAGTTGAATGGAAGGAGCATGTACTACAATAGTATTATAAATTTTTCCTACATACAGGTATGTAGTAGGGGTGTTCAACATAACCTCGAAAACCGACCCGACCGCCCAAAACCGACCGAACCAACGTCGGTCGGTCGGTTTAGAGGGCATGTCGGTCGAAGTCGATTTTTTATTTCAAAAAACCGATCGGTCGGTCGGTCGGAGAAAAAAATTCAAATTTTTCGATCGACCGACCGAAATATATGAGAGGGAAGGAAAAAACGAATTTTCCTTATTAAATTTCCTGATGACATTAATGACAAGGTGGTTTGGTGCCCATGGTTTTTTTCAAAACCAAGAATTATTTTTTTATCTTTATCTCTCTCCTTTCACTTCCCTCCCACGTTTTCTCTTCCCAATGCCATCATCACTTTCTCTCTTCTTTTCCCTATGTCAGCATGTCATTCTCTCTTCTCTTCCCAATGCATCATCTCCTTCTCTCTTCTTTCCCCTCTCTTCTTTCCTTCTCATTTTTTCTCTTCTCTCTTCATTCCTTCTCATTTTTCCATTCTTTCTCTTTTCTCCTCCATTTCTTCTTTCTTATTTTCCATTCTTTCTCTTTTCTCCTCCATTTATTCTTTCTTATTTTTCTTCTCTTCTCCGATCCCATTTGAAAAAAAAAAACCAATGTAAAAGAAAAACATGCAAATTTTACCAATTTAAAAATCACTTACCTTTAAAGTGGACAAAGATTGAGCTGGATGACCCTGCAGAACAAAGAGTCAGAACCACCATGGCAACTGGTGCGTTTCTTCATGAATCCTTCCACCACGTATTCTCTTACAGCCACCTCCATCCATTTGTCACCGCCATTCCTCCTTCGGCCACCTATAAATTCTCCCCCGCCATCTTCTCCGTTCCTCACATTCACAACAATTACCAACCAGCCTTCTCTTCTCCATACTCATGGGTCGCCCTTCTCTTCTTTCCTTCTTATGTCTAGCAGTTTTCATCCATGCCTGCCTCGCTCAGATTGAGCAGATCCCTTGGGAATTCCAAGGCGGCGAACTGAGGCAACAACACCGGTTCCAATCTCCCAGAGCATGTCGTCTCGAGAATCTCCGAGCTCACGAGCCCGTTCGCAGGGCAGAGGCGGAGGCCGGTTTCACCGAAGTGTGGGATGAGAACAACGAGGAGTTCCAGTGCGCCGGAGTCAATATGATCCGCCATACGATCCGGCCGAAAGGTATGCTTCAGCCAGGATACTCTAATGCTCCTAAACTCATCTTCGTTGTCCAAGGCTCCGGCATTCGAGGTGTTGCCATTCCCGGCTGTCCAGAGACTTACCAGACCGATATGCGAAGATCGCAATCCGCGGGATCTGCGTTTAGAGACCAACACCAGAAGATCCGCGAGTTCAGAGAGGGAGATCTCCTCATTCTCCCGGCCGGAGTTTCTCACTGGATCTATAACCGAGGACAATCTGATCTCATCTTGATCGTATTCGCTGACACTCGCAATGTCGCCAACCAAATCGATCCCTACCTCAGAGTAAGTTGAACAAAAACAGAGTATAACGATTTAATCACTGATTTGAAAAAGAAGTCGCTGAGATTCTTTGTTGAATTTGTTTCAGAAATTCCATCTCGCCGGAAGGCCAGAGCAGATAGAAAGAGGCGTAGAGGAATGGGAAAGAAGAGGCCGCAGGGGATCCGCCGGCGAGAAATCAGGCAATGTGTTCAGCGGATTTGCAGACGAACTTCTGGAGGAAGCTTTCCAGATCGACAGTGGAATGGTGAGGCGGCTGAAGGGAGAAGACGATGAGAGAGACAGGATCGTGCAAGTCGACGAAGATTTCGAGGTGCTCATGCCGGAGAAAGATGAACAAGAGAGACAAAGAGGAAAGTACATCGAATCAGAATCGGACAATGGCTTAGAAGAAACCATCTGCACACTTCGATTGAAGCACAACATCGGCCGATCTGAACGCGCCGACGTGTTCAACCCTCGCGGCGGCCGCATCTCCACCGCCAACTACCATAACCTCCCTGCCCTCCGCCAAGTCCGCCTCAGCGCCGAACGAGGAGTTCTCTACAGTGTAAGCCGAACTGAATTTTAACTCTCAAATATTTCCCCTGGTTCTGAAACCCTAACAATGGTAATTTCATCAAATCATCCATTTCAAAAGCCCTAACAATGATTTGATTTCTTCCAATCTCCAATTTCAAAAACCCTAAGAACTTTGATTTCTACGAATCATCCATTTCAAAAACCCTAACACAACAACACTAATTTCTTCAAAACCCTAACAAGGATTCGATTTCTTCAAATCTCTAATTTAAAAAAAAAAAAAACCGCAACAACGCCGAAATCTTCCAAATCTCGAATTTCAACGCAAAGCCTAATATCTTCAAATTTCCACCCGCAGAACGCGCTCGTGGCACCACACTACACAGTGAATAGCCACACAGTGGTGTACGCAACGAGAGGCAGCGCGAGAGTGCAAGTCGTGGACAACTACGGGCAGTCCGTGTTCGACGGCGAGCTCCGGGAAGGACAGGTACTGACGATTCCACAGAACTTCGTGGTGATAAAACGGGCAAGCGACAGAGGATTCGAGTGGATCGCATTCAAGACGAACGACAACGCGGTGACGAACCTGCTGGCGGGGCGAGCTTCGCAAATGAGGTTGTTGCCATTGGGAGTTCTGTCGAGCTCGTACCGGATCTCGAGGGAGGAGGCGCAGAGGCTCAAGTACGGGCAGCAAGAGATGAGGGTGCTGAGCCCCGGAAGGTCGCAAGGAAGAAGAGACTGAAGCGAAGAGAACGAAGAAGAAATCGAAATATATGTAGTAGTAATGTAATGTAATTTAGGGAATAAAAGAGCGAGCGAGCTTTCAGATGACGCCGCCGACGAGAGGTGAAATGTGAGCCAGCTTGTTACCGGCCGAAAAAAATGGAGGAATCTCTCAGAAAGACACTGAGTTTTAATAATAAAAATAATAATATTTGCCTTCTTTTCTTCAACCTCACGCTTTCTATTTCAAATTAAAATTTCATATTCCATGTTTTACGGGCTTTCTTGTCGTTGTTTTTTTTTTTAATCCAAAATTATGAAACAATTGTGTGGATGATTCATTTCAAGGTGCCAAAATTCAAAATGTTATACCATGCACTTTTGTTTACCTCATCCTAACAAAATTATCATTTTACTCCCTATATGGGGATTCCCCGTCCCATTCAGGGCGGGTCCCCGCGGGGTAAATGAACATCTCTAGCTTTCTAAGGGTAAAAAATTATGTTTTTCAGCGGCATGAAGCAGTCAACAGATGGATTACCCCAAAAAAATACATCAAACAATTCCATAATTGTATGTAACAATTCAATCTACACAGACAACAGACGTACGATATCATAGATGTATATACTAATACATACACATTCACAGGCAGACAATGGAGGGTATATAATTATTCAAACACACGTACATACGAGCATATATGTATATAGATGTACGAGATAGTAGTTGTACATATCAGTATATAAATGTATGAGATCATGGATGTATATACTAATACATACACGTTTGTTTAAAAATATATATACATACACGTTCACAGGCAGACAATGTACACAAGTTTGCCAATACATAGATTGCAAGGTGCAGGGGGTACACAAGTTGGCCTATCCTTTTGGAAGTCTTGAAGGACCAGATCTGCTTTAGGGGGTGCATAAGCATGTTGTCACTCCGATAGGGGTAAGGTGAAGCTAGGGAGTCTTCTGTTTTCTGCAAGTTAGTTTGTATTTTGGCTTTGGGTTGTAGAGAGTTTTGGAAAATTCAAAATAATAATAATAATAATAAAACCCCAAAAAAAATTTAAAAAAAAAAAACATAAGTAGGGGAAAAGCAAGAAAATCCAAAAAGCAAGTAGCAAAACGATTATGGAAATGGAAATCAGTGATGGAAAAGCCTCTGGTAGGCAGGCATTGTCAGAGAGTAGATATGGTTCGAAATGTATGGGTTGGCTTCCTATTCTGGCTTCCTTGGCATTTAGATTCCATTTTTTGTTCCAGTTGGTCTTCCATGCGTCACCTTAGTTTCCAGTGTAGGGGGAAGATAGGTGGAGGATCCCATAAATCTATTCCTGGTCCATTAGAGGCTTTCTTCAGGAAGGCTCAACATACACACACGCGAGGTTTCTTGGAAAGTTTTGACTTGTTTCATATTTTGCTAGCTGTGCTAATTTCTCCTAGGCTAAAGGCTGAGTAGTGGTAGTGCAGGGATGTGAGCATGATTAATTCCCCTGAACCTCTGCTCTTGGTGTTTCATTCAGTGGATTTGGTTTATATGTGTTTGATGGGTTTAGTTTAGGGGTGATGAGATTGCGCTTTTCCCTCTAGGCTGCTTACCTTATTCATGCTCTATTATGATCTATTTGAGTGATATGTTGATGCAGGTGGCATGCCTATAGGCTACAAGCCTCTATGGAACAAACCAACTATTATAGGAGCCATGTTGGCAGAAGTTTGGAAGGCTAGATGCATTCTGATGATTTCTACTGATTGTCTGCTTAGCGCTTACTACACATTCTTCAGAGAGGGGAGGGTGTTTTATCGAGCTGGCGGATTTGGCTTAGTGGGAGGATGGCTTTCCGGTTGTGGAGTTTGATTCACTGTTGTCTGTCTTTCTGTTATGTTTGTTTCAGAGTGACTTGCCTTTTGCTATGTAAGGTTGATGTTATCAAAAAAAAAAAATCAAAAATATTTTTTCCATTATAAGAGGTGACTATTGCGGGTTAATTTCTCCAATAATGTAATTTAAAAAAGAAATGACAAAATTAAGGTAGTTTTAAAAATTATAATTTTAATAATGTACTTAAAATAAAAAATTACAAATTAGAGGTGGAAGTTGAAAGTATTGACAAAAGTAGGGTGATAAAAAATCGTGTACCATGTACACGAGTTTACCTTGGTTGACGTGGCAGTGAAGTGTACATTGGACCAGATTCACATCAGAATCGTGTACCATGTACACGATTTCTGCATTTTTTGGAAAAAAAAAACCATCTACAGTGTTGGATTTCGAGCGAATATGCGTGGAGTAAAAATAAAAGAATTCTACAACAAAAGTCTAGTACATAAACAAAAACACATTCACTCTCAGAAACAAAAACACATTGAACGGTCGTATCCTATCTTCACATTGAAAGCTACTTTTGGTGGAGCAGCGGTGTCCTATTTTCACATCCACTCCCAACATTTCTTCTTCTAACCCCACCTCCCAAAAGCCTTAAAACCAACTCAAAATTGTAAACAAACTCCAAAAAAAAAAAAAAAAAAAAAAAAAAAATGAAGAAAGAAGAGTCGCAGCAAATCGCCAACAGGGGAAGAGGTTTTTGCAAATGGGTTTTGATGGAATTGGTTTCTAAAAGGAGAGATTAGAGAAGAAGCCCAAGAAGGAAGCTGGGAGCTCAGTTTTAGAAAAATACCCATTTGAGTTTCATCCATGAAATACTCGGAGACGACCTATTTTTGTTGTTTGAGAATGAGCATACATCTGAACGGCGGCAGACAATGGACGGCGATGGAATGGCGGCAGACGATGGACGGCAACGGAACGGTGCGAGGGAGAAAAGAAAAAAAAAAACTCTGAGATGGGTCTGTCGGCGCAAGGGAGAAGAAAGGATGGGGATAGGTTTTTTTTTTAAAGAACTCGCGTACTGCGTACGCGAGTGTTCTGGCGGCATTCGTGGCACACATGTCAGCTGATGTGGTGTGCCACCTACACAAATCGCGAACATGGGCCGCGATTTAGCCTGTAATCGCGAACATGGACCACGATTTACGTGAGAAATCGCGTTCCTGGACCACGATTTATGGAACTCGTGACCAATGTCCACGATTTATCTACTCTAAATTTGGAATTAGTTTCAAATCTACATTTTTTTTGTTATTTTTATTTTAAACTACATTATTTATGAAAAAAAATACGACTATTGCTTTCATTTATTTATTTGGTGAAATCTAGGGGCCATGTCGTGTCAAATTTCTTCCGATAAAATTTCTATTTATTTTCTATTTTATTATTAATTTATTATTATTAGTATTATATATAAATTTTGCATACCTTTGATGACTTTCAATTTTTTTTAATTAAATAATTGTTATTTCAAAATTTCCATACACCATCAAAACAAAGTTAATTGATTGATAATGTTGTGTTTGAAGTTAATGAGTGAAATGGGATATATTAAGGGTCCGTTTGGAATACCTTTAATTTTAAGTGTTGTTCAATAATGCATTTTTTTATAAACATTTTACATAAAAATTGTCTAGAATTTAAACACTATATGTGTAGTTATATTTCCTCACAAGTGTTTTTATATACAAGTTATTATATACTTAAAAACTATTTTTTTTAAAAAAATGTTTTAAAGTGTTTATCTCAAAATGATTTATTTCTCAATCTTATTTTTTAATAAGTCATTTTTAGTGTTTATCAAACACTATAATTTTTTTCAAAGTGATTTAAAAAAAAAAAAAAAAAAAATTAAACACTTGAAAAGTTAAACCAAACACACCCTAACTTGTATGTAATAAATTATGCTAAAATGATTGAAGTCAACTATAACGCGTTTTGTTTGTTAATCTACTAAGATGGATTATAATAAATAACTTGAATAAACAACTACTCGTTGATTTGAATCTGCTTTAAAAGAAAAATGTTGATTTGAATCTTATTTTAGTCCATTGCAAAATGAGACTAAAGTTTTTAATTGAAAAATATAGAAGCAAAAAGTCCATTCATAAGCAAGATTCAAAATCTCGTTTTAAAAAGTATAGAGATTTGAGTACTCTTCAAGGAAAAATGTTGTGGATACCCATTGAATTTAAAAGAATAAAAAAATCGACAATTTTTTTAGTTCAACAATATTTGGGATGGGTGGACTTGAAATAATCTCTCCCACACCAATCCATTGAGGATATGTTTCTATAACAATTAAACATGAATGATATAGTAAAAATAAATTAGTATAATACCATGTAACTCATCAAGTAAATTATAATGCATAATTTATTTTAGGGCCTACTATAAGGTTGAAGAAGTTAGTTTTTGTGTGGAATTCTAACTTTCTAACACCTTCACAAATAGATAATTTAGAATTCCTAGGTCAATAACTGGTTAAATTACAGTTTAGTCCTTGAACTATTATGTTTGTATCAATATATTTGTGAGTTTTAAAACGTATTCAATTCATCATTGAAGTTTTAACTATATGTCTCATAGATCTATGAACTTTAAATTGTATCATATAAGTCATTGAACTTTCAATTTTGTGTTTAATAAGTCACTGCGAGTGTTAAAAATTTCAAATAGATCCCTAGGGTCCCGTTTGATAACCATTTGGTTTTTTGTTTTTTGTTTTTGAAAATTATGCATGTTTTCTCCTAAATTTCGATTTCATCCTAGTTAATGTTGCATTTGAATTTCTAGCCAAATTTTAAAAACAAAAACTATTTTTTGAAAACTATTATTTTTTGTTTTTTTTTTTTTTTTGTTTCCAAAGTTGGACTTGGTTTTTGAAAACAAGGTAGAAGATTGATACTAAAACCAAGAAACTTATAGTGAAAGTATGTATAAGCTTAATTTTCAAAAACATATAAAACCAAAAACAAAATAGTTATCAAACTGGACCTAAACTTTCAAATTTGTGTTGAAGAGATCCCTAACATTTTCAACATTTTTCTAAAAAACTAGCGAAACCTAACATACACGAAATTAGGTTTTGTGTCTAATAAAACATTAAACTTGCAATATTGTGTCCAATAGGTCCATTAATTTAAAAGAAAGGGTCAAATGGGTCATTAACCTATTAAACACAATTGAAAACTCAACGATTCATTAGGTACAAAATTGTAATTTTAGAGACTTATTAGAAACATTTTAAAGTGTAGAGACCTATTCAACACAAAATTAAAATTTTAGAAACTTATTAGATACTTTTTAAAGTTTAAAATATTTGACACAAACGTGAAAGTTTAGAGACTAAACTTATAATTTAGTCTCGTAAATATATTAAATAGAAGGGAAGAATACACTTGGTCCCTGATGGGTTATGTTTCATTTTACTCCCTGGTTTTTCAAACTCAACAATTTAGCCCCTAAGATTTGGATTCATTTCATTTTAGTCCATTCATCGAATTTTCCATTAATTACTAACGGAATGCTGACGTGACATCATATTTTTTATTAAAAAAAGTGTTTTAATTTTTTTTTTAAATAAAATAATAATAAATTAATTTAAAAGATTATTATTTTTATTATTTTCATTTCTCCTTTTCTTCAAGTCTTCTTCTTCAAGTCTCTCAACCAGTCGTCGCTCGCCAGCAAGCTACCCGTCGGCCACCGTCTTCCGGGCGGAGATTTTTTTGTTCTTTTTTTTTTCTTCTCCCTCACCATCTCCGTCTCTCTCACTGTCCCTCTCTTTCTCTGTTCACCATCCTTCTCTCTCACACATGTCCCTCTCTTTCTATGTTCCTTCCCCTCTCCTCCGCAAACCGCCACGATCGACCTCTCTATCCGCCGCCGCCATGAATCCGCCAGTCGTGTTCCTTCGTGGGTCACGAACAAAGGGGTCCCTTCGATGGAATCTTCTAGATCTGTGGACAGAGAGGGATGGTGAGGGAGAGAAAGAGAGAGATGGTGAACGAGAAAAAAAATCGCCGCCGGAATCGATCCAGATCTGTGAATAGAGAGGGACGGTGATGGAGAGAAAGAGGAAAAAGAAATTTCGCTGCCGGAATCGTTCCAAATCTGTGAACAGAGAGGGACGGTGAGGGAGAGAGAGGGGGATGGTGAACGAGAAAAAAAAAATTGCCGCTGTCGCTGGTGGACGACGGTGGCCAGTGTCTTGAGCATGCTTGTCCAGGGCGAGTTGTGCCTATGGCCGCATGTCCAAACCATCCTCACCCATCATGCTTTAGTGCCATGTAATTAGTTTTGTTATTTACTTTCTGTTGTAATGAGTTTTGTGGGCGTATGACTCCTCGCGATGTCGCATGTTCACGCCTGCCAGACTAAAAATGCCTCATAATGTACTATAGGGGGGACCAAGTAGTCATCAAACCACCCCCCTACCAAGCATTGTATACTTTCTTGCAATCAAGTTTTCTTGCACCCTTGTATTCAATGCTCTCTTTTAAAGATGTTTTCAATGCTTTTTCTCTCTCACGTTTTATAAAACCAATTTTCTCCTAAAACGTGAGTGGAGGCTAGACCCTACGCCGAAGTTGTCCGCGATTTGCGATTTTTGTACGGCTGACTTGCCCGCCGGGTTAGGACAAGTGCCGCACAATCGCACGTCCCGAGTTTGAAAGTTTGCGATTGTGACAAGTGGTATCAGAGCCTAGTTGGCTCCTTGGCTTTCAAGAAGTTGTTAGCATGTCGGCGACCAAACAAATGGGCAAGACCCACGTTGAGCGACTCGTTGAGATAGAAGAACAGTTGCTATACCTGAGAGAAGTACCTGACTCGGTACGATACGTCGAAAGTCGACTTGATGAGATCTCCGAAAGGTTGGGTGAGATTGATGCAGTGAATGCCCGGATCGATGGGCTACCTGTACAAGAGTTGGCAATAAGGGTAGAGACCCTGGAAAGCAAAGCTACGAACCCTTGTAGCACTGAACGTGGAGAAAGTTCCACGAGTTCCGTCGACAAGATGAACGAGCGGGTCGACGAGCTGAATACATCCCAAACAACCATGCTGCGGTTGTTCAATGAAATGACAGAAGACTTTAGAGCAACCATCGAAACCTTGAGAGGTGAGATGGCCGAAATGAATACTCGCCTGAATCTAACCATGCGAGCAGTGGAGAACCAGACCCCGAACCAAGGGCACGGGGTGCACAACAAGATTAAGGTCCCGGAACCCAAAGCCTTCAGTGGGAACCGTGACGCAAAAGAACTTGAAAATTTCATCTTCGACGTGGAACAGTATTTCAAAGCCACTGGAACTACTTCGGAAGAGATGAAAATCACGTTGGCCACGATGCATCTCTCTAATGATGCAAAGCTATGGTGGCGCACTAAGGTGAACGACATTCAGAGTGGCCTGGCCACAGTTGACTCTTGGGAAGACCTCAAGAAAGAGTTGAGGGCTCAGTTCTTTCCCGAGAATGTTGAATTCATAGCGAGACGCAAGCTTCGAGAGCTGAAGCACACGGGAGGCATAAGAGAATATGTCAAGCAATTTTCTGCAGTAATGCTTGATATCTGCGACATGTCCGAGAAGGACAAAGTGTTCTGTTTTGTTGAAGGATTAAAGCCATGGGCAAAGACGAAGCTATACGAACAGAGAGTCCAAGATCTTGCCTCTGCCCTGGCCGCCGCTGAAAGACTCTTTGACTTAGGGGGTGATCCAGTTCCTCAAAAGAAGTACGTACCACCGCCACACAATGGGAATCGGCCTTTCAGGCCCACAAACCAGAGACCTGGAGAGACTGATAAGAAGCCTCAGACCTCGTCCTCGGGGCCTCCTCGAGGGCCTTACCCACCGAGGCAGAACCAGCAATGGCCCCTTTCTTGCCTCCTATGTAAGGGTCCCCATAGACTATACGACTGCCCCAACCGAGCTGCTCTCACTGCACTTCAAGCCGCAGTACAATCCGGCAACTTGCCTGAACCCGAACTTGAGGGCAACAAACCAGAGGAGGAGGAGAACACACCCAGGATGGGAGCCCTAAAATTCTTGTCTGCCATACAGAAGAAGGCCTCCGGGTCGAAAGACACACTCGAGAGGGGACTGATGTTTGTGGACGCCATCATTAATGGTGGGCTTGCTAAGGGTACCATGATTGATTCGGGCGCCACCCACAATTTCATCTCCGAACAAGAAGCCCGTAGGCTGGAATTAAAAGTTGAAAAAGATGCAGGCAAAATGAAAGCGGTTAACTCAGAAGCTTTACCTATTGTGGGCACTTCCAGAAAAGTTCCATTGAAATTGGGCGAGTGGACAGGTAATGTGGACCTTGTAGTGGTTCGCATGGACGACTTCGATGTGGTATTGGGAATGGAATTTCTTTTAGAGCATAAGGTGATCCCTTTACCACTCGCCAAATGTATGATCGTCACCGACAGTAATCCCACCATAGTCCCAGCGAACATCAAACAACCAAGCGGCATGAGAATGATTTCGGCCTTACAGTTAAAGAAAGGCCTTCGTCGAGATGAACCCACGTTCATGGCCATCCCAATGGTCGAAGAACCCTCTATGGTGGAAGAAATCCCGGCAGAAGTTTGCGATGTCTTACAAGAATATGTTGACATCATGCCAGATAACTTACCGAAAGCCTTGCCACCTCGGCGGGGAATTGATCACGAGATTACGCTCCTTCCAGGGACTAAACCTCCAACGAAAAATGCATACCGAATGGCACCACCGGAATTGGCAGAGTTGAGGAAACAATTAGACGAACTCCTGACTGCAGGGTTTATTCGTCCCGCAAAAGCGCCCTATGGGGCCCCTGTGTTGTTTCAGAAAAAAAAGGATGGGACCCTGCGACTATGTATTGACTACCGAGCCTTGAACAAAGTCACGGTGAGAAACAAGTATCCAGTGCCGTTGATATCTGATTTATTCGACCAGTTACACGGAGCTAGATACTTCACCAAGTTAGACCTCCGGTCAGGATACTATCAAGTCCGCATCGCTGAAGGCGACGAGCCTAAAACCACATGTGTGACGAGATATGGAGCTTTCGAACTCCTGGTGATGCCCTTTGGCTTGACGAACGCACCCGCCACTTTTTGTACGTTGATGAATCAGGTTTTCCACGAATACCTTGATCAGTTTGTAGTGGTTTATCTGGACGACATAGTCATATACAGCCCCACGCTGGAAGAGCACCGAGTGCATTTGCGCCTCGTCTTCGACAAGCTGAGGCAGAATCAACTGTATGTAAAGAGAGAAAAATGTGCTTTTGCGCAGCAACGCATAAACTTCCTAGGCCATGTGATTGAATATGGCCGAATCAGTATGGACAGTGACAAAGTAAAAACCATCCAAGAATGGAGAGTTCCTGCTTCTGTGACTGAGCTTCGTTCATTCTTGGGCTTGGCAAATTATTATCGTCGGTTCATCGAAGGATTTTCCCGACGAGCTGCCCCACTAACCGAATTGTTGAAGAAAGATGTAACCTGGCATTGGTCAGACGAATGTCAGAAGGCTTTTGAAGAGTTGAAGACCACCATGACGAGGGGCCCTGTCCTCGGATTGGTGGATGTGTCGAAGCCATTTGAAGTCGAGACCGATGCGTCCGACTTTGCTCTCGGAGGCGTACTTCTTCAAGAAGGTCACCCTATCGCCTACGAGAGCCGCAAGTTGAATAGCGCTGAAAGGAGATACACTGTCTCCGAGAAAGAGATGTTAGCAGTGATACATTGCCTGAGAGCCTGGAGGCAATATTTGTTGGGATCACGCTTCGTGGTTAGAACCGACAATATTGCTATCTGTCACTTCTTCGATCAGCCAAAGTTGACCGCAAAGCAAGCGCGGTGGCAAGAATTCTTGGCTGAGTTTGATTTTAAGTTTGAACACAAGAAAGGAAAGAGCAATCAAGCAGCAGACGCCCTGAGTCGAAAAGGTGAACATGCGGCCCTGTGCATGCTCGCTCATATTCATACCAGCAAGGTTGACGGATCCATGCGCGACATCATCAAAGAGCAGTTACTGAGAGACCCCTCAGCCCAAACTGTCGTGTCCTTAGCCAAAGCCGGAAAGACCAGGCAGTTTTGGGTCGAGGACGAATTGCTGATGACAAAAGGGAATCGATTATATGTTCCTCGAGCAGGAGACCTGAGAAAGAAACTGATGTGCGAGTGTCACGACACTCTATGGGCAGGTCATCCCGGATGGCAACGTACGTACGCCCTTCTGAAGAAAGGGTACTTCTGGCCAAACATGCGAGACGATATTATGCAGTACACGAAGACTTGTCTGATATGCCAGCAAGATAAAGTTGAGAAAGAAAAGGTGTCGGGACTTCTCGAACCTCTGCCAGTCCCATCCAGACCTTGGGAGAGCGTCTCCATGGACTTTATCACTCATCTCCCGAGGGTAGGGGACCACGAAGCAATCTTGGTTATCATTGATCGGTTTTCGAAGTATGCAACCTTCGTGGCAACCCCTAAGCAATGTTCAGCTGAGTTGACGGCCCAACTATTCTTCAAGCACGTTGTCAAGTTATGGGGCATTCCATCGAGTATTGTGAGTGACAGGGATGGTCGTTTTATCGGCACCTTCTGGACAGAATTATTCTCCTTCTTGGGGACGAGTTTGAACATATCCTCCAGCTATCACCCACAGACTGATGGTCAAACCGAGAGATTCAACTGCATGCTCGAAGAGTATCTACGCCACTTTGTTAATGCCCGACAAAAGAACTGGGTCTAGTTGTTAGACGTGGCTCAGTTTTGTTTCAATTGTCAAACAAGTTCGTCCACAGGAAAGAGTCCTTTTGAGATTGTTAGCGGCAGACAACCTTCCCTACCTCATATCATTGATCATCCTTATGCAGGAAAGAATCCTCAGGCCCAGAATTTTACAAAGGAGTGGAAACAGACCACTGACATTGCTCGAGCCTACCTGGAGAAAGCCTCTAAGCGCATGAAGAAATGGGCGGACAGGAAGCGTCGCCCCCTTGAATTTCGAATTGGAGACCAAGTCCTTATCAAGCTGAGACCTGAACAGATTCGATTCCGAAGCCGAAAAGACCAGCGACTTGTGCGAAAGTATGAAGGACCTGTGGAAGTCCTCAAGAAAATCGGGACCACGTCTTATAGGGTGGCGTTGCCTGCATGGATGAAAATTCATCCAGTAATTCATGTGAGCAACTTAAAACCCTATTATCCCGATCCAGATGATGATCGTCGTAATGCCGTTGTTCGACCTGGTATTGATCTGAAACAGAAAGAAGCCAAAGAAGTTGAAGAGATCCTTGGTGAGCGCGTCAGGAAGACTGGAAGACCCGTACGGAGGGTCCAAGAATTCCTTGTCAAATGGAAGGACCTCCCTACGGAAGAAACAAGCTGGGAACGAGTTGAAGACCTTGAAGCCTGGATACAGAAGATCGAAGACTTCAAGCTGCGCCAGTTGACAGGGACGTCAACAGTTTAAGTGGGGGAGAATGTCTTGAGCATGCTTGTCCAGGGCGAGTTGTGCCTATGGCCGCATGTCCAAACCATCCTCACCCATCATGCTTTAGTGCCATGTAATTAGTTTTGTTATTTACTTTCTGTTGTAATGAGTTTTGTGGGCGTATGACTCCTCGCGATGTCGCATGTTCACGCCTGCCAGACTAAAAATGCCTCATAATGTACTATAGGGGGGACCAAGTAGTCATCAAACCACCCCCTACCAAGCATTGTATACTTTCTTGCAATCAAGTTTTCTTGCACCCTTGTATTCAATGCTCTCTTTTAAAGATGTTTTCAATGCTTTTTCTCTCTCACGTTTTATAAAACCAATTTTCTCCTAAAACGTGAGTGGAGGCTAGACCCTACGCCGAAGTTGTCCGCGATTTGCGATTTTTGTACGGCTGACTTGCCCGCCGGGTTAGGACAAGTGCCGCACAATCGCCCGTCCCGAGTTTGAAAGTTTGCGATTGTGACAGCCAGCAGATGGAAATACCTAAAGAAGAAAACTTGAAGAAGAAGACTCGGAGGAGGGGATCAGGGGTTTTTTGGAAAAGTAGGAAATGACTTTTATTTATTTATTTATTATTTTTTTTTAGAAGTTCCAAGTTTCTTTGTCTTTTCTTTTCCATCATTTATTATTTACTTATTATTTTTTAGTAAAATTTGTTAGTATTGGTTGTTTCTAAAGACTCTTTCATAATTTCTCTCCAATTTTATTATATTCTATTACCATGAGGGGCCAATTGTGCATTTCTTGATTTCCAAAAATGTAATATTTCATTATAAATATATATAATTTCCACATAAATTTGTAAGGAGTCATGACATACATTTTACCTTTTAAATGAAGTGAAAAATATATAGAACGATCTTAGTTTATCATAATTCAAAAAGTATACGTAGAACAATTAAGAGTTCATTAGTTTTCTTCTAGTTTCAACCCTATATAGTTTGTAAAATGAAAAGATTATATATGCGTCTATATAAACAATTAACGTAAGCAAACGTTGCCATTCTGTAAAAAAAAATATATGTGGCTTCGCCGAAACTATTTTATGGTCAAGAAATTGTAATATGGGAGCCTCTACCTTAGCAAAAGTTGCCTTGACATGAGTCATAACACCACCCTTTCAAATGACTTTTTTTTATTAATATTATATTTTTCTAAACTTATTAGAGTAATAAATTGACCTAGAAACTTATTATTTCAATATTGTTGTTTTTTTTCTAGCTGGAAAGGTCGTCTCTTGAAGAGACGACCTATCCACGTGTCAGCTTTCAATTCATTTCTTAAAAAAAAAAAAAAAAAATTTGGTAGGTCGTCTCTTGAAGAGACGACCTACAAACGGGATTTAAAAAAAAAAACGAAGCACAGCAGGTCGTCTCTTCAAGAGACGACCTGCACTCTAATAAGTTTAGAAAATTATAATATTAATAAAAAAAGTCCCCCTTTCAAAAAATATTTCATGATTTATTAGAAAAATTAGTCATCTAATATATGTATATAGTTGATATTGACCTAATAAAACAAACATCATCTTTAAGAACTTAATTAAAGATTATATATATATATATATATATATATAAAAGGTTGAGTGCCTTATATTTTACAATAGTTTGATTTGAATGGTTCATTTAGAGAAATATGTGTAGAGATATATTATATATGCAATGGGTTTACATGAGACTAAACTTCAACATATTTATTAAAAATCACATTTGAAACCAAACATAATATTTCAAAATCACTTTTAAATACATGAAAAAATCACTTTTTAAAGTTTGAAACCAAACATAAATATGATTGTATGAAAATCAATTTTATAAAATCAATTTCATAAAATCTCTTTTTCTTAAATCAATAATTCAATCATCACTCCCAAACATAGCCTAAGTTTCAAATATCGTGCAATTTTAAAGAATTGAATCAATTTAAATGTCCACGAAAATATCATTTTTAAGGAGGAGAAGAATGTATTCAATTTTCTAAATTACATGACAATTAAACCAAAAATTATAATTGTTTTACAAATATTAAATTAATATTCTATTGTTTTTTTTAATAAGATAATTAGATAAAGACACAAAATTTCCAAGTACATTATTAGATTCAATTTTTTTTTTATTGTGTTTGTTTTGATTTTTTAGTAGATTCATGATATGATTCATAAATTTTATAGTATATAGTCCATAACAATTCATTCTAAAGATATAATTTATATATTTAATTTATAAGTTAGTTAGTTTTTTTATAATTTTTTATAAGTTAGTTAAAAAAAATATAATCATTGGTTTTTTTTAAAATATCATTTGGTTTAAAATATATATAGTTAAATAAAAAAAATCATTTGGTCTTTTTTTTTTTTGAAATATCATTTGGTTTAAATTATAATTAGTTAAAAATAATAATTTGGTTTAGAATCTTCCGATTAAAAAAAAAAAAAGAAAAAACGTGGGCTTGACACATGGTGCGTTTCAAAAAGAAAAAAGCTGGTCGCGCCTCCCATAAAATTTTAAGGTGTCGGTCTCTTGAAGAGACGCGACACTTTATATACCACACTTCTTTTGTTCACACGCAAGTTTTGCTTATATAAATATTTTTTAATATCGATTTCTTTAATAAAAAATATTGACATAGCAGACAATAAGGGGAAGAAGTATCCATACTTCCCCAAGTATCTAAATTTTTCTGTCCGTCCCCCACATTTGTTGAACACTTGAACTAATGTTGTGTGTTGAAACCTGTTGATTTAGTAAATTCTTTTACATCATTTTGTTTTCATTAAATCTTTCTGGTTTCAAACGAGACAAAGAATTTAAAATTATTTCTTAAAATGGAAAAGGGTAGGAACCGGATCAGCGGGCCAAAAAGCCCAAAATTTTAGAAGGGGCAACAAGAAATATGGCTAAAAATAAATAGGTGGCTTGAAATATAGCTACAAACGTTTAAAAATTAAATAGATGGCTAAACGATTTAATGATCAATAAATCCATATTTGTAAAAGACAAATATGCCCCCAACAAACTGTCTAACGTATTCTTAACGTTTAAAATCAAAACCAGAGTTTAGGAGAGATAAAATATACCCCTAAAAAAAGTTGGAGACATTTTAGGAAGTTTGAAAAATAAAAAATCCAAGAAACAAAACTAGTAGTAGGTGTTACTACTGAAAAAATTTGCACCCCAGAAAAAGTTGCTACCTGGAAAAAAGGAGTCAATACCTTTATTGGGGAAGGATAACAAAGTTCAACCTCCCTCAGTAGAGAGAAATACCTTCAGGATGCATTGATTGGAAAAAATGTCCTCTCAATCCGAAGACATACTACCTGCACCCAAGAACATCAGCAATTAAAAACCCAACAAAATAAGAACACCAGCAACCCGGAAGACATACTAATTTTCCCCCAAAAATGAATAAGCTAAAAAGAAGATACCGCCCACCCTCACCACCAGAATGAATAATTGCAATTAAATACTGCAAAACACACCTCTGTCCTCGGAAATAACGTAAACGACGTCTGTAAATAACCGTAAATACAAGGGGTAAAAACGTCATGTCACCGCCCACCCTCACCACCGGAATAGCCTTCATGCAGCAGTCCACCCGTCCAACTTCTTCCTCCAAAAGTAGGAACCCTTGAGAGCATTCCACACCCCTTGAGAGCATTCCACACCCCCGAACTCTCCATTCCACACCATTTCCCACCGCCAAACAGAGTGAATATCACTACCTACCTCTCACACCACGCTGACGAACCATCTCCGCCGTGCCAACGACCTTCATCCGCCGCGTCGACAATCATCTCTTGCATGCTCGGTCGTTTCTCCCCCTACGCGACGACTGTACCAAAAAAATTGAAATAGGTAATGGTTTGGTTTCCCTCCCCTTATATTTGCAACAAACAGATACTAAAATCAACTGTCCCCACGGGGTGTATACCAATATTGACACTCGGGATGTCAACGACTACACAACACCCCCTGTATGTACCGTTTTGAAATTCGTTCACCATCCAAAACACATCTCTGTCCTCGGAAATGACGTAAACGGAGTCTGTAAATAACCGTAAATACAAGGGGTAAAAACGTCATGTCACCGCCCACCCTCACCACCAGAATAGACTTCATGCAGCAGCCCACCCGTCCATCTTCTTCCTCCAAAAGTAGAAACCCTTGAGAGCATTCCACGCCATTTGAGAGCATTCCACACCCCCGAACCCTCCATTCCACACCATTTCCCACCGCCAAACAAAGTGAATAACACTACCTACCTCTCATACCACGCCGACGAACCATCTCCGCCGTGCCAACGACCTTCATCCGCCGCGTCGACAACCATCTCTTGCATGCTCGGTCGTTTCTCCCCCTACGCGACGACTGTACCAAAAAAAATTGAAATAGGTAACGGTTTGGTTTCCCTCCCCTTATATTTGCAACAAACAGATACTAAAATCCCGAAATTTTAGGGATTAGTTTACTCCCTTTGAAACTGTCCCCACGGGGTGTATACCAGTATTGACACTCGGGATGTCAACGACTACACAACACCCCCTGTATGTACCGTTTTGAAATTCGTTGACCATCCAAAACACATCTCTGTCCTCGAAAATGACGTAAACGACGTCTGTAAATAACCGTAAATACAAGGGTAAAAACGTCCAAAATAATCCAGTAAACAGTTCCCTAAAATGTCGGTAGTCATGCCTGCAAAATCCAAACTTCTGTAGCCAAAAATCAAGAATGCTTTTTTTTTGTAGCCATTTAGCACAATTCCCCATTTTAGAAGGTGGGTTTCATCAGATATCTCCATTTATTGGGCTGTCCAAGAGAGATGACCCACCAGGCCCAGTACAGTACAGCCTTTGGCGACACCTCGTAAAATCCGTACGTCGTGTCGTATTCATCATACAAGTTTTATTCTTCCACTGCCCAATGTCGAGTGTGCCTGGCGGCTGTCGGCCAAGCTTTTAACAGTGAACAGAATATTACATACATATTTTCTATAAAAAAAAAAAAAAAAAAAAAAAAAAAACCAGAATATTACATACATAAATTAAGGATAAAATCATAGTATTTTTAGGTACCTAGGAATAAAGACGAAGTTATTTATTTTATCTTAAAACTTTCAATATCATCAAATCTTTATCAAATTAATGCAAAAAAATCAAGCTAAATAAAGTAATATTTATTATCGACCCCCAATAAAATTTTCCCAAATTCACTATGGTAAAAAATAAAAATAAAAAATAAACCACAACCTAGTGTATTTTTCTTTGGGGAAAAATACTTTGTGGGTCTATGAGTTTTGAGTTATAAGTGCATTTGGTTAATTTTCAAAATGTACCTTTTTAGTCCGAAATAGGTTTAAAAGGTTCATGTCAACAAGAGCTTATCTCAACGGGCATAAAGTTGTACTAATAACCACAAAGTTTGTAGTTCAAATCCTCCACCCCACATATTTTCAAAAAAAAAAAGTTTAAAAGGTCCATAAGTTTTCAATATAAACATTTGTAGTCTTTGAGTTTTGAGAAATAGGTTTAAAAGGTCCATTCGTATTGTTTTTTTTAACTTTTTTAAATTAATATTTTTTATTATCTTTTAATATTGAATGGTGTTTTAAATTAAAAAAATTACCTAAATTATAAAAGATACTCTTGAACTATGGGGTTTGTTTAAAAAATACCCCTGAACTTTACAAAACGTTTCAAAAATACCCTTGCAGTTATTTTTTGGATGGAAACCGTTAACAATGTTTCGAAAATACCATTGTCGAAAATCTAGTCAAACTCTTAGGATGATGTGTTGAAAGAGAAGAAAAACTCCTAGCGTATGAATTCATGAAAAATAGGTAAAACTTCACATTAATTTTAATGGAAGAAGAATTTACGATGTGATAAGGAAAAAAAAACATTTTTTAATAAGGTTATTTTTTAAAATCTTTTGAAAGTTAACAAGTATTAATGAAACTAAAATTTTTAGTGGTTTCTGTTATAGACAATTTTGGATCACCCCGATATACAAGGAGCTGACGAGGACAACCGGGGAGAAATCAGGCTGAAAGATGGACCAAGGAGGCAAAACCGGCAAGTGGGACGGGCCAAGACCGAAGGGGTCGGGTTTTTGGCCCGACCCCCTGGTCGGCCTCGGCCCATGGCCGAGGCCGAGCACATGGTCGCCCTCGGCCATGGGTCGAGGCCGAGTCCATCTGATGCCGTTAGGCCCCTACCGCCTCCGTCAGCCCTGGTTTTTCCTGGTTTGACCTAAAACGTCTCCGAATCCCTAAAAACCCTAGGAGGATGAGCAGGTATTTATACCCTTCTTCACCACTGAAGAAGGGGACCCGAATTCTATCCCTAAACACTATTCTATATTCTCTACTCTCTCCTCTTGCTCTTATTTTTCCACTCCCTACCGTTCTGCTTGCTGACTTAAGCATCGGAGCCGGTGTGGCGAGCACCACACCGGTGTGCAGGTTTACTGTCTTGCAGGCCACGTCTTCCCCCCTCATCTACAAATTTACCGTTGGTGGCACGTGAAAGTCAGGTAAGTTCCCTCTGACCAAAATCGACCATCAACAGTTTCCATCCAAAAATTAATGACAATGATATTTTTGAAACATTTTTTTTAAAGTTCAAAGGTATTTTTGAAACTTTTTAAAGTTTAGGAACATTTTTTAAACAAGCCCCATAGTTCATGGGCGTTTTTTATAATTTAGCAAAAAATTTAAAAGTATTAATTTAAAAAAATTGAAAAAAATAATATCGATTTTTTAAACTCATTTCTCAAAACTCAAGGACTAAAGATCTAAACACATTCCCTTTTCTCTACCATTATTCTCTCCCCTCCTTCTTCCTCATTCTTTCATCTCTCTCCTCCTGATGTGTGTCTTCTCTTCTCCATTTTTTTCTTTTTTATTTTTCATGTTCTTTCTCTTTTCTTTTCCATTTCTTCTTCCTTATTTTTCTTCTCTTCCCGATTACCATTTGAAAAAAAAAAACCCCAATGTAAAAGAAAAACATGCAAATTTTACCAATTCAGAAATCACGTACCTTTAAAGTGGACAAAGATTGAGTTGGACGACCCTGCAGAACAAAGAGTCAGAACCGCCATGGCAACTGGTGCGGCTCTTCATGAATCCCTCCACCACGTATTCTCTTACCGCCACCTCCATCCATTTGTCACCGTCACTCGTCCTCCGGCCACCTATAAATACTCCCCCGCCATCTTCTCTGTTCCTCACATTCACAACAATTACCAATCACCCTTCTCTTCTCCATACTCATGGCTCGCCCTTCACTTCTTTTCTTCTTATGTCTGGCAGTTTTCATCCATGCCTACCTCGCTCAGATTGAGCAGATCCCTTGGGAGTTCCAAGGCGGCCAAGTGAGCCAACAGCACCGCTTCCAATCTCCCAGAGCCTGTCGTCTCGAGAATCTCTGACCTCACGAGCCCGTTCGTCGGGCGGAGGCCGAGGCCGGTTTCACCGAAGTGTGGGATGAGAACAACGAGGAGTTCCAGTTCACCGGAGTCAATATGATCCGCCATATAATCCGGCCGAGAGGTATGCTTCAGCCTGGATACTCTAATGCTCCTAAACTCATATTCGTTGTCCAAGGCTCCGACATTCGAGGCGTTGCCATTCCCGGCTGTCCAGAGACTTACCAAACCGATATGCGAAGATCGCAATCCGCAGAATCTGCGTTCAGAGACCAACACTAGAAGATCCGCGAGTTCAGAGAGGGAGATCTCCTCATTCTCCCGGCCGGAGTTTCTCACTGGATCTATAACCGAGGACAATCTGATCTCATCTTGATCGTATTCGCTGACACTCGCAATGTCGCCAACCAAATCGATCCCTACCTCAGAGTAAGTTAACAAAAACAGAGTATAACGATTTAATCACTGATTTGAAAAAGAAGTCGCTGAGATTCTTTGTTGAATTTGTTTTAGAAATTTCACCTCGCCGGAAGGCCAGAGCAGATCGAAAGAGGTGTAGAGGAATGGGAAAGAAGAGGTCGCAGGGGATCCGCCGACGAGAAATCAGGCAATGTGTTCAGCGGATTTGCAGACGAGCTTCTGGAGGAAGCTTTCCAGATCGATAGTGGATTGGTGAGGCGGCTGAAGGGAGAAGACGATGAGAGAGACAAGATCGTGTAAGTTGAGGAAGATTTCGAGGTGCTCATGCCGGTGAAAGATGAACAAGAGAGACAAAGAGGAAGATACATCGAATCAGAATCGGACAATGGCTTAGAAGAAACCATCTGCACACTCCGATTGAAGCACAACATCGGCCGATCTGAACGCGCCGACGTGTTCAACCCTCGCGGCGGCCGCATCTCCACCGCCAACTACCATAACCTCCTTGCCCTCCGCCAAGTCCGCCTCAGCGCCGAACGAGGAGTCCTCTACAGAGTAAGCAGAACTGAATTTTAACTCTCAAATATTTCCCCTGATTCTGAAACCCTAACAATGGTAATTTCATCAAATCATCCATCTCAAAAACCCTAACAATGATTTGATTTCTTCCAATCTCCAATTTCAAAACCCTGAGAACTTTGATTTCTGCGAATCACCAATTTCAAAACCCTGAGAACTTTGATTTCTGCGAATCACCAATTTCATAAACCCTAACACAACAACACTAATTTCTTCAAAACCCTAACAACGATTCGATTTCTTCAAATCTCCAATTTCAAAAAACCGCTAAAAAAATCTTCCAGATCTCGAATTTCAACACAAAGCCTAATACCTTAAAATCTGCACCTGCAGAACGCGCTCGTAGCACCGCACTACACAGTGAACAGCCACACAGTGGTGTACGCGACGAGAGGCAGCGCGAGAGTGCAAGTGGTGGACAACTACGGGCAATCGATGTTCGACAGCGAGCTCCAGGAAGGAGAGGTACTGACGATTCCACAGGACTTCGTGGTGATAAAACGGGCGAACGACAGAGGATTCGAGTGGATCGCATTCAAGACTAACGACAACGCGGTGACGAACCTGCTAGCCAGACGAGCTTCGCAGATGAGGCTGTTGCTGTTGGGAGTTCTGTCGAGCTTGTATCGGATCTCGAGGGAGGAGGCACAGAGGCTGAAGTACGGGCAACAGGAGATGAGGGTGCTGAGCCCAGGAAGGTCGCAGGGAAGAAGAGACTGAAGCGAATAGAATGAAGAAGAAATGGAAAGATATGTAGTAGCAATGTAATGTAATTTAGGGAATAAAAGAGCGAGCGAGCTTTCAGATGACGTCGCCGACGAGAGGTGAACATGTGAGCCAGCTTGTTACCGGCCAGAAAAAATGGAGGAATCTCTCAGAAAGACACTGAGTTTTAATAATAAAAATAATAATATTTGCCTTCTTTTCTTCAACCTAACGCTTTCTATTTCAAATTAAAATATCATATTTCATGTTTTGCGGGCTTTCTCAGTCTTTGTTTTTTGTTTTTGTTTTTTTTTAATCTAAAATTATGACACAATTGTGTGGATGATTCATTTCAAGGTGCCAAAATTCAAAATGTTATACCATGCACTTTTGTTTACCTCATCCTAACAAAATTATCATTTTACTCCCTATATGAAAATGCGCATTTAAGGCATTTAAGAACGAGATGTTGGAACGAGAGCGAGATTGGAGAGAGAAATGAGAGAGAGAGTAAGAGATTGGAAGGAGAAATTGGAGCGAGAGCGAGATTAGAGAGACATTGTGGTCATTAGTACAACACCAGTCGATTTATGTTCTTATTGGCAAATGACATATATCCTTGAATTGAAAAGGTAATTTATCATTTTTGCCTATTTTAGAGGTCATCCGTACGAAATCTCTTTAAGACCATCGTACATCTTCAAATTTGTCTGTCCATAATAATTTTCTTTAAAAAATAAAAAATTCTCATTTTTATCGTCATCTTAATTAAAAGAAAATTTAGGGTCAAATTTGATTAATTTCATTTGATGGTTCTAATATTATGACTACTCAACTTAAGTTTATTATTATTTTTTATTATTATTGTTATTTTGACAACACGTGGAAGTGGAGGAATTAGAACTACAAATTCTTGGTCGTTATCCAATTGAACTATACTCATGATATTGGTTTTTTTTCTATCCACCCAAGTTTAGAGTGTGGGTGATGGTAAAACTATGATTTATAGGTATGATAAACATAAAACTAACTATGATTTATAGGTATGATAAACATAAACTATCATTTAGAGTATAATTTTTCATATATATATAGCATAAAACTGTCGGTCACCTTTGGAGAGAAAAAAAAAAAAAAACATAGATCCCATTGTACCAATCTTTGGAATAATTTCTCCACAAAAGGGGTGAATTCACGTTGACATTTTTAATCTAAAGACTAGATCATATCATACCAAATCAAAAATGTTTTTTAAATCTTAAATCAAGTATTTTCAATGAACAAAAATGTTTTTTTTTTAAAAAAAAAAGTTATATTAATAGACTTTAAAAGAAAACATAAATGTTATCATATGAATAAGAAAATATCATATAAAAATATGTGTTAAAATAATTTCAATAGTATATACAAAAAAAAAAAAAAAAAATGGAAGGAATGAAGATGAGAAAAAAAAAAAAAAACACCAGCCAAAAAGAAATGTTATACCTATGTTATGGTTTTTTTCTTTTTTTTTTAACATTATGTAATCAGGTGACAGGGATTTGGTACAAGTTTTATGTCAGTTTAACTATATTTTTATTGGTTATCTGTGTTACGGCTTTTGTTAGGTGAAGAAGTAGTGGGAACCGACCTCTTTCAATAAATAAATAAATATATAAATATAAATATATATATATATATATATATATATATATATATATATATATATAACTTTCTATTTGATCAGTTACTCTCCAATATTACGAAGTTAACAATTAAATTCTTAAACATTGCAAAAAGGCACAAATCATTCCTTAAATTTAACGTTAATATACAATCAAACATTCTAATCATAAAATTGACACAATTTGACCCTTTTTTTTAAAGAACCCAATTTTTTTTTAACCCTATAAAATTTGAAAACTATAATAAAATAAATTAGAAAAAAAAAAATGATGGTGATTTGTGTACTTTGCAATACATAATGGTTTAAATACAACAATTTTGTAAGTTTGAAGGAGTGGTTGACCAAATTTTGATGTTTTGAGGATGTTATTGTATTGTAACAATCATAAGTGGTTTTTGCAACTTTTTTAAAACTACAGTTTTGGACCCTCAAATTTTAAATGTGATAAAGCCTCGCTTCATAACAACTTTGTTTTTGTTTTTTAAAATTAAGTTTATAAACATTTTTTTTTTTAATCTATGTGTTTATTTGTTTTGTCGTCTACTTTTATTTTCAAAATATAAATCAAGTACCGTATTGATCTTATATACACTATTCTATCCCATCCAAGGTATCAAATTTCCGTCGACATACTGACATTTCCACCGAAATGTCGGTATGTCGACCATATCGACATTTCCAAGGGGAAGTTTCGATCTTCCCCCAGACATCTCGACATTTCGGCGATTTCGCCGAAATGTCGAGATGTGTCTATTTTTTTTAATTGTTTTTTAATACATTTTATAGTTTAAGTTTTAAATTTGAACCTAAAGTTTTGTTAGCTTTCCTTGTCCTAGTAGAAGCACGCGTGGCTGGCATTTGCGTGGGTTGTTAGGGTTCGAATCCTGCTGAATGTATTTTTTATTTCAATTTTTTCTATTTTTTTAAATACAGTTTTTTAAAACTTTTATATATTTTTCTTTTTTATTTGTAACCTCCATTTATTTAAACTTTTTATACTTTCTTCTTTTGTTTTTCATTTATTAAATTTTACATCAAAACACTACAAATTTTCAAATTTATTTTTTAGTTTTTACTACAAAAATAATTTTTATTTTATTATTTTAATTTTAAATTTTTATTATTTTATTATTTTTAGCATCTATAGATACTTTCATTTCATTTCAATTTCTTCACCCCTCAACTGTTTTATATATTATATTTATATTATAAATGGGTTCGAATTCTATGTTATTAAAATGCCTTAGTGGCTTCAACCTCTTTTGAAAACCTCCCACTCCCCAGCGTACTCGTAATTTTCATACAATAACAAATATACGTAATTTTCATGCAATGTTGATGTACTCAAACAAAAAAAAACATGCAATTGACCTTTAATCTTTCATTTTTATATATATATATATAGTAGGTTTCGAAGTCTTCAATTTAATGTCTAATAGATCTATGACCAAATAAACTAATAAATCATTTGTTTTTAAGTTCAAAGTTGTATTAGATACAAAATTAAAAATTCAGAAACTTGTTAGATGGAAAAGTGAAAGTTTAGAGACTCGTTTTTAAAATCAGTGATTCATCGAGCATCATCTTGAAAACTTAATGACTAAATTTATAATTTAATAAAATTAATATCAAAGTATACTAAGTGATATTAACATATATCAATGTGTTCAAAATATTATTTTGGTTATTGTACTTTGGGTTTTGTTTCATTTTAGTCCAATACTTTCAATAAAGTTTAAAATCGATCTCTATAGTGAGTTTATTGTTAATTTTTCTAAAAAAATTGGTCTCTAACTCTATTAGTATTTTTTCTATAAATATGTACACATCATGTCTCTTATGGTATGAAAACTATTATTTAACAAATTTTGATAAAAATTAACTTAAACTTAGGGTTTTTTTTTAAAAAAAAAAACTTACGTTAGGGATCAATTTTAAGCATAGACTAGACTAAAATTATTTCTATATAGCCTCCCTCACATAAAGTTTTGGATCCGCCACGGAATATTGGTGGATAATTTTCTGCTAATGACAAAGAATAAATATTTTAGATATTGTAAGAGTCGAAATTTATTATTTACTCTTAATAATTGAAATTAATATACTCAATTTGATGTGTCAAAGTGAATGGCAATTAGGTTTAAAAAATACAAAAAAAAAAAAAAAAAAAAAAAAAAAAAAAAAGAGAGATTAGAAAGTTGACCATTAGTGCGGTATTAGTGAAACAAACTAATATTTTTAGAGTTAATTTAATTTCATTTTTTTATTAAATTATCATAAAGGTGTTGGTTTCAATTATAGCATTGAACTTTCAAAAGTTCCATTTTAGTTTTTGAAGTTTGAGGTTTGTTTCAAAATCACCCTCGAAGACATTTTTTGTTAAATTTATTAACAAAAAATAATGTGTTTGTTTGTGTTTTGATTGTTTTTTCTACCTACGTGTTGATATCTATTCACATAAACAACAATATAAATGTAAACACGTCATTTTCCGTCAAGAAATTTAACAAAAAAAATGCCTTTGAGAGTCATTTTGGAGCACAACTTCAAACTTTAAAAACTAAAATGAAACTTTTGAAAGTTGAGATATAATTAAAACAAACCTCATAGTTCAAGATATTTTTGATAATTTAGGGCCCGTTTGATAACCATTTCGTTTTCTGTTTTCTGTTTTTGTTTTTCATTTTTAAAAAACAGGGGTGTTTGATAACCATTTATGTTATCTGTTTTCTGTTTTTAAAAAACGTTTTTGAAATTATAAGTAAATTTAAAAAACAAAAAAAAATTAGTTTTTCTGTTTTTCAAAAACTCATTTTTCTTCTAATGCTTACTTTTCTCCTCATTTACCTCTCTCTCCAACAAATTTTTTTCTCTCTCTAAAATTTATTTTTCTCTCTCAAAACTTTTTTTTTCTCTATAACTTGTCTATTTCTAAAAACTTGTCAATACCTTTTCTCTCCTCAATAAACATGTTCTAATTTTTCTTTTGGAAAAAAAAAGTCACCAAAATTTTCTATCTCTACAACTTTTCTTTATTTTTTTAATTTATCGTTAGTTCTTTAGCATATCTTTTACTCTTAACTTTACTATCTCTCTAAATTTTCTTTTTTTAATCTAAAATTTATCGCT
The DNA here is from genome assembly GCA_036850905.1 of Luffa acutangula. Classification (NCBI taxonomy): domain Eukaryota; kingdom Viridiplantae; phylum Streptophyta; class Magnoliopsida; order Cucurbitales; family Cucurbitaceae; genus Luffa; species Luffa acutangula. The sequence continues at coordinate 45,862,835 of CM072098.1, read as the reverse complement.
TTTACTCTAACTTGTTTTCTATTTTTTCTTTAACTAATATCTTTTCTCGAGTCTAACTAATATTCTTTCTCTAAACATTTTCTTTCATCTCTCTAAATTTTCTATGTTTAACTTTTCTCTCGTCTTTTCAAAAAAAAAAAAAAAAAACTCTTGAAAACATTTATATTTGTGTCTCTAAATTTTGGGAAAAATACACTTTTGGTCCCTGAGGTTTGGGTTAAGTGACACTTGGGTCCCTGAGTTTTCAAACTCAACAAAAATACCCCTGAGGTTTGAGATAAGGAGCACTTTGGTCCCTGCCGTCAAATTTTCTGTTAACTTTTAACAGTTGCTGACGTGGCACTATTATTTTAATATAAAAATTTTTTTTGTTTTATTTTTTAAATAAAAATTATTAAAAAATTAAAAAATTAATATTTAATTTTTTTTTTATTCTTTCTCTCCTTCTCTCTCATCTTCTTCTTCTCCATCTTCCTTCTTCTCCATCTTCTCCCTTCTCCTTCTTCTTCTTCCTAAGTCCGGCGACCGGCGACCACCACACGCCGCCGCCGCCGCCGGCGACTGATTTTTTTTTTTTTTCTTTTTTCTTTTTTCTTCTTTCTTCTTCTTCCTTTCTTTCTTCTTCTCTTCTTTTTCTTCAATGTTTTTTTTTTAAAAAAAAATAGAAAAGGGAGGGAGGGAGGAGGGGCCTCCCTCCTCCTCCGTTTCCGGCTGGAGGCGTGAGGGACACAGCAGGCCACCCCTTCCTCTGAGGCGTGAACATGATGAGGTCCTATGTTCTATGCAATGTAGAGGAACCGAAACCCAATTCTCAAATGAATTCGTGAAGAGATTAATCGAAGAAAAAAAGAAAAAAACCAAAAGAATTGAGATCCGACAAGTTCCGTCAGAACCCTACTTCCATTCCACCGTTCCGTTCAATGCAAGAGGAAGAGAACTGTAACAACCATTACCGCCTTCCGGCAGAGTGCTGCAAATCCGAAAATTGAAATCTATTTTTCCTTTACGTTCGAGATGTCCAGAAATCCTTTGAGAAATTGCCAAAAATAAACCAAAATAATGAGGGGCTTTTTAAAGGTGAAAGGACTATTTTACCCCTTTTAGAAAAGCCCTAACTTTTTGTCTTTTTCCTCCATCCCAGCACGCATTCCTCCTTGCTTCCATCAACTGAAACCCGTAGCAGTTGGTGGCCTTCGCGACGGCCGACGAGAGTTTGGCGGTGATGACGAGCGGCTACTTGTGAACGGCGACTGTGACTTCAACGATTTAACAGGACGAGAGTGTGGGGCGGGGTTTTCGGGTTTTTGGAAACATAACAAAAAAAAAGGAAATTGACATTGAAATTTGACGTTTTGGGCCTAGTTTTTAGTTTGGAAGAGAGGGAGGAGGCTCATTTTCCGGCCGGAAACAGAGGAGGAGGGAGGCCCCTCCTCCCTCCCTCCCTTTTCTATTTTTTAAAAAAAAAAACATTGAAGAAAAAGAAGAGAAGAAAAAAGAAAGGAAGAAGAAGAAAAAAGAAAAAAGAAAAAAAAAAAAATCAGTCGCCGGCGGCCGGCGGCGGCGGCGGCTTGTGGTGGTCGCCGGTCGCCGGACTTAGGAAGAAGAAGAAGGAGAAGGGAGAAGATAGAGAAGAAGGAAGATGGAGAAGAAGAAGATGAGAGAGAAGGAGAGAAAGAATAAAAAAAATAATTAAATATTAATTTTTTAATTTTTTAATATTTTTTATTTAAAAAATAAAACAAAAATAATTTTTTATATTAAAATAATAGTGCCACGTCAGCAACCGTTAAAAGTTAACAGAAAATTTGACGGCATGGACCAAAGTGCTCCTTATCTCAAACCTCAGGGGTATTTTTGTTGAGTTTGAAAACTCAGGGACCCAAGTGTCACTTAACCCAAACCTCAAGGACCAAAAGTGTATTTTTCCCCTAAATTTTTGTTTTAACGTCTTTACACATTTTTCTCTCTCTAAAATATCTTTTTCATCTTTCTAATTTTTAAAAAAACTGAAAACCAAAAACAGTTATCAAACAAGGTTGGTTTTCTGTTTTTTAAAAACAAAAAACAAAAAACAGTTATCAAACGTATGTGGTTTTTGTTTTTAAAAAAACAGGAAACCAAAAACCAAAAACCAAAAACAGAAAAACAAAAACCAAAAAACTGAAATGGTTATCAAACGGGTCCTTAACTTCTTTTTTTTTTTTTTTTTTTTTTTTTTTTTAAGAAAATAGAGTTAGTTTTAATTATTAAGTTCTATAAAGAACTCCAATAAATAAGATAAGAGTCAATATCAATAATTGAAGCTGTCGACACCATTTAGGGTAGAGGCTATCACACAGCTGTGGCAATTGAAGTGGACATTTTTTGAGATCCATTCCAACTCTATTTGACCAAAATTAAACCTCTCAATTTTACCTTCCTTTTAAATGACAATCTATAATATATATATATATATATAAATTATAGAGATTTTAATTTTCGAAATATTTAATTTTAGTCATTCAAATTTGAAATATAAATGTTTTTTTTCTAAGAAAAATATAATTGTTTTGGTATTTGAACTTTGAAAGATAAATACATATTTTAAACATTTTTACTATTTTTTGTTACCTAATATGTACTCACTAAAGACTAATATCAATCTATTTATCTGACTTTAATATATATATCTTTTTTTAGTACATCAACATTTGAGGATGAGGGATTCAATCTCTGACCTCATTGTCGAGGGTATATTCCCATTACCGCTGAGCTAAGCTCACTTTGACTACATGACTTTAATATATGAAAGAAAATCAGTGTGAAAATATATATGTAGTTCATACAACTTTTTTTTTTACATGTTATCATAAAATATTTGTTTTGAACATTTTTTTTTTTACAATATGTGGAGTGGAGAATTTAAATCATAGATTTCGAACTATGTTCATATTGGTTGTTTTGAAGTGAATTATCTCCCTATTGTTTGTAATCTTTTTTTTTTTTTAATGTCACGTTTTCATTTTAACAAAAATGATAAAATCCAACTGTAGAGCAAAAACAATAAAGACGAAATAAAGGAAATCCACTCTCCCAGACCACATAACAATTCAATTATATTAAAAAAAGAAAAAAAGAAAATAAAAGGATAAAGATAAACATTACCCTTATGTACTTCATTTCTTTTTTGTTTTTATTATTTGATCTTTGTATCAATACCAGATAATACTTATATGAGTTTTTTTTTTTTTTTTTTAGGAACATAAAAGAAAGCAAAAAAATTAAACTACTCATAAATATTTATGAATAGTTTAAAATGAAGAGAGTAATGGAAAAAAAAATGTTTTAATATATATATTTTTTTCATTTTAAAAAACTACTTACGACAGTTTAAAAAAATAGTTTTTCAAATGGTAAAATGGAATGTATCATCGATTAACCTGATTCTTAAAAAAAAAAAAAAAATAATAAATAAAAAAAAATAAAAAAAAATCAAAAATCACAAGTATATTGTAGTGTTTGACAACTACTAAAACTGACTTATTAAAAAAAAAACTAATTGAGAACTAAGGATGTGTTTAACTTTTCAAGTGTTTAATTTTGAAAAAATTTATAGTGTTTGGCAACCACTAAAAAAGACTGATGAGAAAATGAGATTGATAAATAAACCATTTTAAGAGAAACACTTGAAACCAACTTTTATAAAAAGAATTTTTAGGTATACAATGACTTGGGTATAAAAACACCTATAAGAAAATGCAACCAAACATATGTGTGTTTAAATTCTAAACAGTTTTTATACAAAATGTTTTTTTAAAAATACATTATTGAAAAACATTTAAATTAAAATGTATTCCAAACGGACCCTAAATCACTTTGAGGGAAACACTTGCAAATATTTTAAAAAGAGTTTTTTTATAATAACTTGTGTATAAAAATACTTATGAGGAAATGTAATTAAACATACTAGTGTTTAAAGTCTAAACAGCTTTTATACAAAATGTTTAAAAATAAATGCCTTCTTGAAAGACACTTAAACTAAAATAAAGAAAAAGTTACACACAATAAAGAAAAAAGCATAAATACTACCATATTTGAACTATGTTAACGTTAGCATATGAAGATTTCTTGTGGTCCCGTCGAATACGCTTTTGGTTTTCTTGAAAATTGTGTTTGTTTTCTAAGGACTTGTTTGGTAGGTAATCTAGATTCTGTTTATAACACATAACATGTTTAAAAATGAACTAATTAGTATTTAGTTGATAAGTACAATAGTATATGGTTTATAAATATATTATCATACACATTTTAAACAATTGTTTAAATTGAGATCCAATTTATGAATTCCGCTACTAAACATATTTGAAAACATGAAATACAACTATGTTTTCATTGAATCCCTTTGTTTTCAAATCACCAACCAAACGCCCTTTTTTATTTTAATTTAATTTTCAAAAGTTGGCTCAAATTCTTTGTCTTTTGAGCGGAGAAGAAAATTTGTGTTGTTTAAGTCTCGAAACGAGGATCTGGAGTTAAATGGCGCTCATTTGTGCTCCATTAGGGTATTCTTTAGCATGTGTGAGTTGTGACCTATCACCAAACTTTTCTCTCTTACTCCTCACCTCTTCATTTATCTCTCATCTTCAACCAAGCAAAACTCTTCCAATTTCTTCCATTGTCAAGTCCCGACTAAATTAAACATCAATTTTTTTAATTTTCTCCCTTACCATCTTAGAAATCAAATTTCAATCATTGATGGCGATTGAGAATGATATTTTGGAGAGAGTTAACTATAAATAGTTGATTGTCGATTTTGCTCCAAAGAAAGTTCGAAAGATGACACTTATTAAATAAAATATCATTGTTATATAATTGTTTGGTGACATTTTTTTAGTTTCATATATTTTGTTTTTATTGTTTTTTTAAGAAACAATCATATATTACATGAATTTTGATATTCTACAAGTTTATTTTTGTTATAAAATATTTTAGGGTCCACCCGTCTCATTTGGGACGGGCCTGTGCCCCATTTAACCAACAAAACTTGTTTGAATTTAAAATAACAAAACAGATAAACTCATAGGTGAGAGCGAATTTACAAGTTTGATTTAAAAAAAATCAAAAAACAAAATACCAAATAGTTATATATCCAACTATATATTAGTGGTCACAATGAAAAAAAAAGTGTTTTTTTAATTAATCTCAAATTTCTAAAAGAAAATTGGTTCATCACAAGAGTAAATAAAAAAATACCTAAACATAAGGTGTTCAAATCCCATCACAATAAAGATTATTAAGTGGTATGAAATAATGTCATTTTCATGTAAAAAAGAGTGTCATTTTGTTCTTTTATAGTTAGATTTATGAGAGATAAACCAAAATCTCGATCTTACTATGTATGAAAGAATTAGTCTGATCAAACTCCATCAAATAATCTTTCCATTTGTCACTCGTCGCACCCCACTTATTTCAACCGCATCCATGTCTTGTTAATGTCAGTTGAGCTATGCTCGTATCGACTCAAAATTAGTAATAAGTATACCAGACAAATGATTTAATTTCACCTAAGGTATTGTGCTTGAATATAGGAGAAATGAGGAGTTTGATTTTAATTTAACATAGGAATTTAAAAATTAAAATTAAACCCTCATCCATGTCGACACAAAACACTGTATAAAAATTAAAAAAACATAGCTCTCTTTCTCTTTTATCTCTCTCTTCTTCTCTGTGGCAAAGACAGAGCAGTGAGTACTTAAGACCAGGTCCTTCCCCAAATTAGCATAATTTCCACATCAAACCAAAGCTAGTAGATCTGATTTCTCTTTCTGTCTTTCCGTCCTTTGCCTTTCTTCTTCTTCCTCCTCTTCTGCCTCTCTCTTTCACATTCAATTTCTTCTTCCTTCACTCACTGGGAAACTCTCGCTGTTCTCCTCTTCATTTCTCGCAGTCGCTTCCCGATCCGGTTCCAGTAAGATTCCGCTGCCGTCTACTTGTTTTCCTCCATTTTTGCTGATCTGGGTTTGTGTTTTTGGGTGTTCTTGTTGCGTTTTGGATCTTAATTGTTTTGGTTTCTGGATCTCGTTCGTTAATTCGTTGATTTTGATTGGATTTGCTGTTTTGTTGGATTGGAGTTTGTGTAGGAGGTGTTGATTGGCTATTGGGTGGTTGGTTTTTTTTTTTTTCATTTTCTTTAATTAATGCGTGTATGGGGAGTTGGGTGGGATTTTGATTTGTCAGATCTGGGGATTTGGTTGAATGCACCGACACACATTTCTTTCGTCTCTTTGGCTATTTTGGTATTTTGATGTCGGTTTAATGACGAGATGATCGTTATAGTGTGTTGTATGTTCAATTTGGTCGAATCTTGCTTTTGTTTCTTCTGTTATTCTTGAGTGTCGGTTCAGCCATTCTTCAGTTCGTTGGCTTGTCAGTGTACTGGATAGAGTTTCGTTGAATGTAGATAAGAATGTTGTGTTCTTTTTTTTTTTTTCCCTTCTTTTTACATGTTGGAGGAATTTTTTGTTGCTTAAACTCACGTCATGGTGTTTGAGAATGTCAGATTTCTTGACTTCTTTAGTATCTGGGAAGGATTTTTGACACTTGTTGCAAGTTAAGTAATCAATCTATACCGACATTTGCACAATAAGCTTCTCTAAGGGGGAAAAAAAGAGTTCAATTCTCTGATTATTGGATAAAGGATTGCAAATCAAGTAATTAATTCATACCAAGATTCTGCATTTGAGTGCACTTGGCATTTCTGATTTAGGATTGTCCTAATAATTTGGAGCCATAAGTAACTGAAACTATGCAAATTCACTTACTTCAAGTAAAACAGGGTTGAATGTCTGTAAATCAGGCTCTTTATACTTTTGGTCTTTTCTTCTTTAGTGGAAACTTCAGGCTTTCCTGACTTTTTACAGGTCGGGTCTCGTGTTATACAATATACCTGATTCTTGCTGTCATTTTTCTACTGTAGCTTCAGGAGGGGAGGTTATCCAGTTTCCCTTTAATTGATACATGCAACATTGTTTTCATACTTGGGTCAAAGTATATAGTTGAGAAAAACTCGAAATCTTGATAAATGACGAGGGGAAGATCTGATGGAACACAGAAAAAGCGCTTAATCACTACCATATGTGTTGTGGCAATATTTCTTGGGTTTCTATATGCATATTATGGATCCATTTTTGGCAATCAAGACCGTGGTGCATCGGCTCTGCAGCATGGCAGCAAATCCTTGAGCCATTATTTGATGGGGAGTGAAGACTCTGAAGAATCTTCAACCTCAACTGAGCAGGAAGATCCAGAAGATGATGTCGTACCAAAAAGTTACCCGGTACGTAACTGTCTTGCTTTAATAGGTGCTCATTAAAACAACTCTCTTTTCTTGATAAAAAGAGAATAAAACATCCATTGGAACCCATTTCCTATATATTTTTAATTTGTTTCTTCAACTTTCCATATTTTTAATCTTGAGATGAGATCTGTTTAGCCCTCATGTAGTTTTTATTTTTATTTTAAAGGTTTGCGATGACCGGCATTCGGAATTAATTCCCTGCTTGGACAGACATCTCATATATCAAATGAGATTGAAACTGGATCTTTCTTTAATGGAACACTATGAAAGACACTGCCCACCACCTGAGAGGCGGTTCAATTGCCTGATTCCTCCTCCAGCAGGATATAAGGTAGCAATTTGGTAACACTGAGCATCGCCTGAATGTTTTGCTGATTACTAACTACATCATTTCAGCTTATGATTTCTAACTTTTTACTTGTTAACAATGTGTTGCTGCAGGTCCCAATTAAGTGGCCAAAGAGTAGAGATGAAGTGTGGAAAGCTAACATACCTCACACTCATCTTGCACATGAGAAATCTGATCAGAACTGGATGGTTGTCAAAGGTGAAAAAATTGTGTTCCCTGGAGGAGGTACTCATTTTCACTATGGAGCTGATAAGTACATTGCTTCAATTGCCAATGTAAGATCTCTGAAACTTCTTTACCTTCCAGAAAGGAAGGATGACACAACAAAGTTTGCTTTTTGGACAATATTTTCAAATAAAAAGTTCATTAAATGACTCAAATTTGCATGTGTTTAGAGAATATCATGTTTGATCTCTACCATTCATGGTTGTCTCAAGTTTATGAGATTCTGTATTTCTATTCAGAATTCCTAATGAGCAATTGATTAACTGAAAATGGTTGGCCTTCATCTTTCAGATGCTCAACTTTTCAAATGATAATCTAAACAATCAAGGACGATTGCGGACTGTTCTTGATGTTGGTTGTGGTGTTGCAAGTTTTGGAGGATATCTTCTCTCTTCTAATATTATAGCAATGTCCTTAGCACCAAATGATGTTCATCAGAATCAAATTCAGTTTGCTTTGGAAAGAGGAATTCCTGCATACCTTGGTGTTTTAGGAACCAAGAGGCTCCCTTACCCAAGCAGATCTTTTGAACTTGCACACTGTTCTCGTTGTCGTATAGATTGGCTTCAAAGAGACGGGATTCTTCTTCTTGAGTTAGATAGATTACTTAGACCTGGAGGTTATTTTGCTTATTCATCTCCAGAAGCATATGCACAGGATGAGGAGGATCTGAGAATATGGAGAGAAATGAGTGACCTTGTGAGTCGTATGTGTTGGAGAATTGCTGCAAAGAGGAACCAGACTGTGATTTGGCAAAAACCCGTAACAAATGACTGTTATCTGCAAAGAGAACCTGGTACTCGTCCTCCACTTTGCCGATCTGACGATGATCCTGATGCTGTTTGGGGTGTGCAGATGGAAGCTTGTATCACTCCCTACTCTGACCGTAAGTCCCTTATTGAATGGCTTATTTAGATTTTTGTTTTCTTTTAACTAAATGCATCATTTTGTATTTGCTAACTTCAATCCATGTGCTGCTGCTTAGCTAATGGAAATTGTTTGAATTGTTGGGTTTAAAGCAATGTGGCATAGAGCATCTGACATCTTTGGGTTAATGAATACTACCTTTGGACTTCATGGTGTTGATTTTTTTCTTTGTTATGACCCATGTAGTTTTGAGATCTTTTCCTTGTGTGCTATTTGACTCGTGCCGAGATATATCACCCTATTGCAAATTGAATATGCTTGCTAAGTGATCACATTGGATTTGTTGATGCAGATGATCATAAAGCCAAGGGCAGTGGATTAGCTCCTTGGCCAGCTCGATTAACTTCACCTCCTCCACGTCTTCAGGATTTTGGCTATTCAACTGAAATGTTTGAAAAAGACACGGTAATTTATGAGCAGGGTGAATTTGGCTAATTCTAATCTGGATGCCAAAAGTCTCTAAATTTTATCATCTTGTTGCAGGAAATTTGGCGGCGTAGAGTCGAGAGTTACTGGAATCTACTGAGTCCAAAGATCGAATCAGATACTATTAGAAACGTGATGGACATGAAGGCAAATATGGGATCATTTGGAGCTGCTCTGAAGGACAAGGATGTGTGGGTGATGAACGTTGTCCCAGAAGACGGACCGAACACACTGAAGTTGATATACGACCGAGGCCTCATAGGCACTACTAATAACTGGTATGCAACCTGAAAAAGCACTTGCATATCCTTATGGCTTCAATGAACTGTGAAATGCAATTCTAGTTTATATTCAAGATAGGATGTTCCAGTTGATGACACTTCATTACATTTTCAACAGGTGTGAAGCCTTCTCGACATATCCTCGTACCTACGATCTGCTCCACGCATGGACCGTCTTTTCCGACGTCGAGAAGAAAGAATGTGGCGCTGAGGACCTGTTGCTCGAGATGGATCGCATGCTCAGACCCACAGGTTTCATCATCATCAGGGACAAGCAATCCGTTGTAGATTTGATAAAGAAGTACCTACCTGCATTGCACTGGGAAACAGTGGCAACCACGGATGCAAGCTCGGATTCAGAATTGGACAGCGACGAGGTCGTGTTTATCGTCCAGAAGAAACTGTGGCTGACAAGTGAGAGTGTGAGGGATTCAGAATAAGACCAAAAGGAACTGTCTTCTGTTAAATTTTCCGGTGCGTAAAGGGATCGGGGATCAGCAAGCCAGTCCCGACTCCGAGCAGCGATGCCAGTAAACATGGTTCCTTCTGTTCATTAGCGAGATATTTCACATTTCTATTTATTTACTCGTGTAATGCTTTAATTGATAATCTATAGACGATGGATATTGTTCATCAAATATTTTTCCTCCCCCCCTTTTGGTGTTCTGCTTAAGTTATATTTGATTATTAATTGAAGAATGGAAGATTTAGCCTGAAGATCATAGGAATGTATGAATTTTCTTCATAATTTTGGTCATTTTGCTGTGGCCTTCCATTTTCTTGCAATCCATAGCTGTTAGACATTTATAAAAAAGGTTGAAAACAGAGCAAAATTGGCTCTAAAGTCTATGAAAGAAGAAGAAAATAATGTGTGGACCGACGTGGCTTTATTGCAAGGCTGTGGGCTGTCTGTAGCTTGTGAGTTTGATGATTCGTTGTCAGGCTGTCACACATCAGGGCCAAAACGCGTATGAACATTATGTATATCTCTTTTTTCTTTTCTTTTTTCATGCCTTGAAGAGTCAATTCTCGATATTATTCCAAAACTCCTTTATGGATAGATTTAAATTTTGGGATTAAAAAAAAAAAAAATTGCTTGAGATATTTTATTTTAGTTTATCTTGACTTTTGTATATTCCCTTCTGATTTTATTTATTTATTTATTTATTTTACAATATATATGGAAGTGGGGATTCGAACCATAGTTCCCGTAGTTATCAGTACAACTTTATGCTAATTGAGCTATTCTCTCGTTGACTTTTGATTTTTAAATTTGTACGCAGAACTATGTTGAGATAAAATTGATATAGGTAAATTACAAGTTTAGTCAAATGAATTTTGAGGTTTGTGTCTATTTGGTTCTTGAACTTTCAATTTTGTCTAGTAAATCTTTGAATTTTAAATTTTTAAAATTTGATTGGTCTCTTAAATGTAAATTTGAATTTTTGGTTTAATGGAGCCTTAAATTTTTAATTTTTTGGAAGTTTATGGACTAAATCTGTAATTTGAAAAATTTTAGGGATCAAATTGACATAAACCTCAAAGTTTAGGGACTAAATCTGTAATTTAACCTATTTATATTAATCATCTTGCAACAATATATAGGAGACAGGGTCAAACCTCCTATAACCTTTTTTTTTTTTTTATTGATGATAAAACGCCTTTTGAGTTATGCCCATATTGAATATGAGTTTTTGTCCAGGTTATTAATGTCTTAATCATGTCAATCATTAATTCATTGAAATAGAAAATATGTAGATTGACGAGATTGTTATTCTTATCTTTCTTCTTCAAATGTATTCATTTAACATCACAAGCAAGACCATCACTTCATAGCACTGCATAGGGCATTAAAAGTGTAGAGATCAAAACTACCTTGTGGTGTCCCGATGACATTAAAACATGTGAAAAAAGTAAAACGTCTTCAATAGAACAGACTTAAACTCTACGATAACTTCATGACAAGAGACACTACGATAGACTTCGTGAACATGATTTAAAAGGTTTTGAAATGCAAGTTTGATGGAGCGTTGCCTTCAACCATCTTTTCAATCCATTAATTTGGTGATTGCTTAGGCAGATGGCAATGGAGATGATGGTCCCTAAAGATGCCCTAGAGGAAAAGGAACCTCCCCATTTACTCAAATAACAACCTCCACACTCTTTTTTTATGATGTCACTTTCTTTCTTATAATGCAAGTTTTTTTTTTGTTTTCTTCTTTTTATAAATATGTTTTTGCCACTTTCTTAATTATTTTCCCTGTGGACTTTCTCTTTAAAAAAAAAAAAAAAAAAAAATCTTGTTGTAAGATTGCAAAAATATTGTACTATTCAAAGCTTAATTTATGTGTCCAATGAATTGATAAAGAAGTCTTTGTGTCTTATAATTGTGTGACTCTCATTTTCTTTTGCTTGTTAGGTAAGGAAAGAGATAAAATAGCTAAAGTGAAAGGGAGGAAAAAAGGGGCAAAAAGGTTCCTAAATGAATGCCTTTGTTTGAGTTCAATTCTTCCATTTATTAACATCGTGTTGATTATGAGTTTTATTTGTATTTTAGTCCTTGAACTTTGTGCGTAAAATTATTTGAGTCGTTGTTCGTTTTTTCAAATTTTCCCACATAATTTTGATTTTGTTTTAAAATTACTTTATTTATTACTTTTGAATATTGGTTTGTGCAAACCTCTGCTCTTTTGTTCATTTTGGTTTTTGTACTTTTTGATTTTGTTCATTTAGTTTGTACATTCGAAAGATTTGTTTGGATTCTTATTCTTTAAAAAAGAAACCATTTTGGCCCCTTTGTTTTTTTTTCCCAATTTGTTCGATTACAATTGCAATATGACCTAACACTTAATAAATTTCTTGGAATGAAGTTATAACTCTATATTAAAGAGTTTTCTTTTTGTATAAAAATTGAAGTATATGAATTAAAATGAATATTTTCAAATACATTGACTAAAATGAACACAAATTAAAAGTAAAAATATCAAAATAGTATTTGAACCATGTATTAGTGGTAAATAATTTATGGAGAAAACTAATGAAGAGGTTTATGTATAACTTTCTCACTATTCTCAAATCATACCAAAGTCACAAGTTATTTATTTATTTATTTGATATTTTAGTTTCAAACCACTCGTCATATTGGATTCCAATCATCTTTCGAATTTAAATTACTAGCATCTTAAGTTATGTCTAACTTGATATCTTTAATTTAGTACTTGTAATATATTTAGAAAACAATGTTGGAAATGCAAAAACACAATTTCATTTTCTCTTTCTATTATGATTATCAACTCTATTAATAAAATACGAGTCGGCCAACTCGAAATCGAACATAACTCAAAAGGTAAGATATTAGATTTTTTTTTTTATTGGTCAAACTTCGAAGCTTTCCTCAACTCCACATTTGTAATACTATATTCTCACGAGGAAAAAAATCGATTGTTTTGGAGATGTATTACATGAAAAATAATAAAATTATCCATTTAACCACCATAATTAAATAAGAATTTGGGAATGTTAACAATATATATTCACATATTTTAATAAATATTATATAACTTTCTAGACCTATGAATAATAATGACAATAGGGAACTAACTTTGATTGATATAGTTTTTTTTTTTTTTTTTTTTTTTGAAAAAAGATTGATATAGTATTTTTAAAATATGACTTTAAAAGTTTCAAATCAGTTTATGAAATGTCGATTTCAACAATTTCGCTGTCATGTCAATGAAACAATCTTAATTTTCCATATTGTTATTTAATATCAATACAAAATTTCCTTTCCTTTTTTTTTTTGAGAAAGTACAAAATTTCCTTTCTAATATATATATATATATATATATATATATATATATATATATATATCAATTTCAAAATTTATATTTTTAAAATGACGTTTTTCAAAACTAAATTAAAAACAAGAACATTTTTCAATTCTCATAAATAAAATTATCTCTTAAAAAATAATTTATATAATTTCAAAATTCAAACTACACTAATTTTTTTTTTAAATGGATTTGTCTGCAAATGAAAGCTCGAACAAATATCAAATCTGTGTCTAAAAAGTGTCGGAGTTTTAAAAATATTGTATAATAGGTTCATAAATTCCCTTTTTCAAAAAAAAAAAAAAAAAAAAAAAAAAGATTCATACATTCCCAATTTTGGCTATTATATCATGTATTTGAATTTTAAAAATATATATTATGAATTTTCAAATTTTGAAAAAATTAATAAATCTATTAAATATAAGGTTAAATTTTATGTTTAATAAAACTTTCAATTTTCAATTTTTTTGTCTAGTTAGATAGGTCGATTTAAAAAAAAAAAATCGACAATGTCAAGTCACAAAATTTAAAATTAAAAAACTTATCCGACAAAAAATTGAAAGCTAAAAAACATATTAGATATTTTTAAAAGTTCATAAATTTATTGATTATTTGATACAAATTTGAAAATTTAGGCCCCGTTTGATAACCATTTTGTTTTTATTTTTTGTTTTTTGAAAATTAAACCTATAAACACTACTTTGTTCTGCTACCTACCTTCTTCTCATATTTTCAAAAACCAACCAAACTTTTGAAAACTAAAAAAAATAGTTTTAAAAAACTTGTGCTTTTTAATTTGACTAAAAATTCAAATGTGTCCTATGAAAACCATGGTAAAAATTGGAGAAAAAACAAACATAATTTTCAAAAACCGGAACCTTAAAGATTTATTAGACGAATTAAAATTCTGATACTAAATATAAACTCGAGACTTTAGAGACTAAACTTATGATTCATAACTATATTTTTTTTATATAAGAATTGGATTAATTAAGTTAAGCATGGGGCTAGTGACGGCGGAGAGCGGCGGTGGTTGTGTTGACAGCACGACCGCTGCATCTCCGGCGGACGTCAAGGCTTTGAATTTGCTTTTCTTAATCCAACTGTCCATCTTATCCCCCGCCGCTTCCCTTATTTTTTATTTTTTATTTTTTATTTTCCTTCTCTCTTCAAAGTCAATTTCCCTTTTTATAATCCTACAAACTTTTTTTTTTTTACTTTCATTTTATTTTTTAATAACTTCTAATATGTATCATGTTTTTAGAATATTCTATCCCAAATAAAGGTACAGAAATTCCTATTTACGATTTATATGGTAAAGGAATAAATGTTTAACTACTTGAAATTTCATGCTAATAAATGAATGTAAAATTGAAATTAAATAATTAATTATTAGTTGACAAGTGTTCTCAACTTGATTTGTCATGAAAACTGGTAAGATGATTGGATATTGTTTTGTCCGACATGTTTGGAAAAAGACATGTGAATATCAAATATCGGTAACATCAAGTGAATTTGATGGTTTTATAATGCTCTTTAAAATTTTGGCTCGTGTTTTTTATAGAAAGTTTAGTTGTAGATGGATTAAAATGAAACAACCTTATTTAAAAAAAAAAAAAAAATAGAAGAACAAAAGTCCTTCGAATATTTAAAACTATATATATATATATATATATATATATATATATATATATATATATATTTTAGAAACCATAAATATATTTTCACACATGGTTTTGGAACTCTTTTCATTTCAACATATATTACTTCTTTCTTAAGAATCGATATATTTATTATAAAAAAAACAGTACCCTATAAATATATATTTCAAATATAGTAGAAAGATTAAAATTTTAAAATTAAAAAAAAAAAAAAACAACAACACAATTTGAATCCATCTTAAATTCTAATATGAAATATAAATCACAAAGTATATTGAAAAAAAAAAGAAAAAAAAAAGAGAAGTTTTGGCTAGAATACATAAATTATTTTATTATTGTTATTATTATTATTATTTTTTTTTTTTGTGGGCTCATATTTTGGTTTATTAAATAGCTGTAGATCATGTATCTAAAGGGAGAAAATAAATAAATAAATAAATAAATAAAGCTACAAACCATCTTTTGACAATTACGGGAAAGACTATCTACTTTTTTTCTTTTCCCACATAAATAATGAAGATTGTTGTGCATTCATAAAATATGTTGTATATATTTTTACATTAAATTATTAATATACCATGTGTTTTTTTTTTTTTTTTTGAAAAAATAATACCATGCTTTTATGAGTTTGGGTGTGTTTGGTTTAACTTTTCAAGTGTTTAATTTTGAAAATAAATCATTTTGAAAAAAATTATAATGTTTGGCAACCACTACAAATGACTTATTAGAAAATGAGATTGACAAATAAACCATGTTGAGAGAAACACTTGAAACCAACTTTTAAAAAAAGACTTTTTAGGTAAACAGTAACTTATGTATACAAACGTTTGTGAGAAAATGCAATCAAACATGTGAGTGTTTCTAAACAATTTTTATAAAAAAAATGTTTTTTTAAAAATGCATTATTGAAAAACATTTAAATTAAAATGTATTCCAAACGGACCCTTTGTTGAGCTTGGATATGTATATTTGTGATAAGGTTATAGGTATATGATTGATTTTTCATCTAAAATTTTCCATACATAACCAAAATCTTATAAGAAAATTCTTTCCATAAATTTTAGAAACAAAAACATGAAATAGATATTCTCAATATAAAACTCGATTATTCCTAACATTATTGTATTTTACCTATACTAGAACAAAAATTTGTATGATAGTTGCGATGGTCACTTTTTTTTTTTTAGTCCTGTAAACTATATGTTAGAGATATATGATTACGAATATGTTAGAAAACTCCTAGTTTATGAGACTAAATGAAATTTTATATATAATTTGAGTATTAAAATATAACACATTAAACATAACTATAAACGTTGACAGTGACAAACTATACATATTTTAGTCCAACTTTTCCGTTGAAGTTAAACTTGCAATTGATAGAATTTAACCCACAAATTGATATACAAACATCTATACCATATTTGTTTAACTAAAAAGGAAGTATAAAGAAAGGAAAAAAAGAATACTAATGTTAATTCTAAAAAAAAATATTTATTATCATGCTAGCATATGTATATTTTCCCTTGTATGCCAACAAGAGCATGGCTCAACTGGCATAATGTTGTACTGATAACCACGAGGTTTGTGGTTCGAATCCCCCACTTCACAAATTGTCAAAAAAAAAAAATTTCCCTTGTATGACTTTTTTTTCTAACTATGATCTACATTTACACTTAAAATTTTATTTTTATTGTCACGAATATAGCAGAATTGACATAAACTTGTACAAATGACCAAAATATTTGAGGTTCGTATTCCGACCTCCACATGTTATAAAAAGAAAAAAAATCATTCTTACTTGCACTAAATCATGAACTATAATCCAATAAAAATACATAAATCATAAAACAATAAATTTTTTGAATGCCTTTGAAAAAATAAGGATAAGAACAACAATGGGCCATTAATTATTGATTTTTCCCTTTTTAATTAACGTGCCTAACAAATATATGAGTAAAGATTTCAATCCATGATCCTTTGAGAGAAGGAAATATATACACCAACTACCTAGTTATATTGAGATAGACTACATCAATTGAATTCAATAATATATTTTCTTCATTCTTATCATAAAAATTAAAGCCAATTATATCTCAAATTCATGAATGATTTCAACCTAAAGGCATACATTCAAATCCCTAATTCCAATTAATATTTAACTTAAAAAGGGAAAAATATAAACCACAAATAATATTACAAAAAATAGGGTGAAAAAACACTTTCCATGCACATACTTTCATTCAACCAACAATTTGGTCCATGAACTTTAATTTGTAATGCTTTAGTTCCTATAGTTTCAAATTTGTAACAATTAGTCTCTATCGAAAAAAAAAAATGTTGTTAAATTTTAATGGGGTTTTTTACCTGAATTGAGTAGGAACTAAATGTGTTTCTGAACTACAAAAATTTAATCATTACATGATAAAATTATCCACTTCATTTTGATGAAAATTTTCAAGATAAGAATTAAATTTTGACACTATTTAAAGTACAACGATTTTTTTTCTAATTCAACAATATGTGGGATGGGAGATTCCAATCTCAAACCTCTATGTCAATTGTATACAAGCTAAGCTTATTTCAGCTGTCGAGATTAAATTATTACATATTAAAATTGAAAAAAAATTATATTTGATAATTATCTGAATTTTTGAAACCAAACTTATAAACACTATTTTCACTTATAAGATTCTTTGTACTGTTATATATTTTATTCTCATGTTTTCGAAAACCAAATCAAGTATTAAGAACTAACAAAAAATAATTTTCAAAAAGTAGTTTTTGGTTTTTTGAATTTGGCTAAGAACTTAAATGTGTCCTAAACAAGATGAGAACCATGGTAAGAAAATTGAGAGAAAATATACATAATTTTTCAAAAACAAAAAACAAAAAACTAAGACCCAATTTGATTACCATATGGTTTTTGGTGGTTTTTGAAAATTAAGTTTAAAAACACTATTTTACCTATAATTTCTTTGTTTTGTTATCCATCTTATTCTCATATTTTCTAGAAGAAATCAAGTTTTGATGTCCATTTGGTTTTTGATTTTTTATTTTTGAAAAATAAGCTTATAAACCATATTTTACCTACAAGTTTCTTTAGTTTGTTTAATACATTTTTCTCCATGTTTTAAAAAACCAAGTCAATTTTTGAAAACTTAAAAAATAGTTTTCATTTTTTTTTTGTTTGTTTTTAAATTTGGCTAGAAATTCAATGTGTCATTAATAAAAATCTAAAAAATCGAAAAGAAACTTAATTTTCAAAAACCAAACCATCATCCAATAAGACATAAACAATTATCAAACGATACCCAAATTAAAGTACATAGATTAAACTGTTAGTGAACAAAATTGTTATCTCTTTTGACAACACGTGAGAGTGAGAAGATTCAAACCACAAACCTCTTAATCATTAGTATGCTTTATGCTGGTAGCATGAATTGTTACTAATAACGAAATTCTAAAAGACAAAAAGTTTCAATTTCTCACACGATATTATGGCGATAAATTGAGAACATAAATATCGTTTGGATTAAAAGGGAGAAAATGAGATTAATGAGAGCAATAAAAGAAATACAGTGTGAGAGAGAATTGTAATGCGAAACAGCAAAATGAAAGAGAGGCACCCAAGTCTACGCGTATAAAAAGCACTAATTCAGCTTTTTTCCAACACCAACAAAAGAAAAAAAAAAAAAAAAAGCTAAAAGAAGAAAGAAAAAGAGAAGGAAAAAAAAAAATGGGGCATCCGAATCATGAAGACAGAGTGTTCCTCTTCTTCACTGCTGCTTCTTCTTCACCCGAAATCGCGGCCCGTACATTCTCTCACTCTCTCCTCTAGGGTTTCTCATTGCTTTCCTGCTTTTTCTTCTCGGACAAATTGTACGGTACTCTCTCCTTTTTCTGTTCCTATGTCTGATTTCGTTTGTTTCTTCCAGTTATGTGCTTGTTTCGTGCATTATCTGATCTATGAGGTCGGATGCTTCTGCTGCTCTCGTTTTTGTTTGTTTTTTTTTAATTTCAGCCGATTGATCTGGTTTGGTTTTGATTTTGTTCGAATTGGAGGTGTTGGCTTGTTTTTGGTGAATTTGCGTGGGGAAATGTGGATTGAAATGCTTTTAGACCGGCGGAGTATCTTTTTCTTAGTGGAGATTTTATTGTTTGGTGATTGATTGAGTAGTCTGTTTCTTGGATATGTTGGTTGATCGGAATTTGAGGAGGATTTCGTGGCGGTTTTTTTTAATTTTTCTGGCTGTTTTGAGATGTTAAGCTCGGGGAAAAGAAGAGGACGTTGTTTTGGAGGAGAGTTTGACTCGGTCTCTCGTCAGGCGTTTCAAATTTCGATATAATAACGTTTGTGCGTCATGATTTTTGGACGAGTTTTAGTGAACCGGACGCTTTGGATTGGACATCTGACTGGTCAATTATTTGGTGCAGTAGATACTAGCTCAAGCATCGTCTTTGTTGCTGGTCGTTTCTATATTTGGAATTACTTTTACAGCACTGAAATATTGTTAACTACCTACTTCTAAGTGTGGCTTCCATTGCATTCTGACATAAACCGTAGCTGAGTTGTTATAGATGAGGCCTATTTTTTGTGAGTTTGAAGTCTTCTGCCTGCAGGAAGTGTAAATAACGTTAAGATATTGAAATCTGCTCACCAGAAAGTTTGGCGGCTTTAAGAAGTTTATCCATTTATTAATGCCTTAACTATAGACTCCTGGAAAACAACGATTTACGTTTTATTATCTAGAAGTCATTCTATCTTTTTGTTATGTTATTTCTATTTCACCACCCATAACGATATGATAATTTAAACCCTTTTCTATTTATCCTATTCTCATTGTTAGATTTTGTTTTTCCATGCAGGAAACCACATTATCTAACCTACTGGAGACGTACTACTCAGTATATGTATATTTGCAGTACCACTACGTGATGGGTGAAACAAGTCATATACAATTGTTGAATTAAAATGAACATTGGAAAGTGTGTTTTAAAGCTTAGCATATTAATTGTATAATATAATGGAAGCTACTAGGTGTTGGTTTAATAAGCTCAGATCCAAAGACAAGCCAAAGGCCTCAACAAATAAGGAGAGTACAGGCAATGCAAGAGATGCATCGAGAGCACCAACCAGTGAAGAGGTACCCTCAAATGTCACCAAGCAGAAGGTTGCAGCTGCCAAACAGTATATTGAAAACCATTACAAGAAGCAAATGAAGAGCTTGGAAGAAAGGAGGGAGAGGTTGGACTTCTTATAGTTTTTTAGATTTATGTGGGCACTGGGAAGCAAAATTTGATTTTTGTGTCCTCTTTCATTATTTAATTTTCCTGCCTACCTTTTTACTTGCTGGTCTGCATTACCTCTCCTTACGAGCCACTGTCGAGGCTCTTTTCACTGTCCACATAGAATGCATATAACTTATTTTTGGGAAGCCATCTATTCTTTTGCACACATCTTTTTTTTTAAATTTTCCACTAGGTGATAGTGTATATATCAAATTTTGAGACATCAATGTTTCCTCTATGATTCAAATATATACTGGTCTGGCTACGCTTTTTATTTTACTCTTTAACATATTCACTTTTTGTGATTATATTTTGGTGAAGTCCTATAAAAGGAGTGAAATATTTTGATAAATCATAAAAAAAAAAAAATTCTCTGCTAACAAAGAAACATTTGTGGGGTTAGTTTATTTTTCTTTAGTATTTTCTTTTCCTTCCTCACTCTGTCTGCTGCCTTTTCATCTTCATATAAAGTACATGTAACATAAGCTAAGACTGCTTGGCCTAGTTGCTAGTATTCTTTGCTCAATCTTGTTCTCCAGATGCTTTCTATTCCCGTTTCACACTTGCATTTTTAGGTCAGCTTGTAGTTCTTTCCTGGAAACTGATTGAAGTCCTTGTCACCTTGGCTGTTTAGTTAATCTTCTATGTACTTGTTGATTTTTTGTACCTTGGAGTAAAATTTTCATTGCTTTCTTTGCAGACGCCATGTATTAGAAAGGAAGTTGGCTGATGCTGAGGTCTCTCAAGAAGAGCAAAGCAACCTGCTTAAGCATCTAGAGAAGAAGGAAACAGAGTATATGCGTCTTCAGAGGCATAAAATGGGTGCTGATGATTTTGAGCCACTAACAATGATAGGAAGGGGTGCTTTTGGAGAGGTATGAATACTTTCTTTTACACAAAAGTTTATCTTTTCTTACTTGATTGTATGGCTGCTATTGGTTAGCTTTTGAAATATGATTTGAACTGTTTTGAACTTGGCTGCTAATTCTAGAAATTCAGCAGAAAAGGATAAGGATCAAATTTAATAGCTGGAGCTGGTCAAAGTGAATGATAATACCTTATCATTTCTATTGTCTTTCTCTTTTCCTATTGCATTGGTGCATCTCCCCCATTCGAGTTCCCTTCTGGCTTTGGGATATTGTGGCTGGCAGTGAGATCTTGCTTGTAGTTTCTATTTACATTATTGTCCGAAGATGTGCCAGCAATAGATGAAGTTAACATATGTTTGACAGTCTTAGCGTGTTTAACTGGATATCTGGTTTTAACATCAATTAGGAAAGAAGCCCATGTATGAATTGGCTAGAATGTACACTTGTGCAGTTGGAGTGAATTATTGCCCTTTTAACTATTTGGGCAGAGGGGGGCAGCCAATTTGAGGAATCTGGCCTGAATTCTTCAACCTAGCTTAGATTCATCGGAGCATGTTGAGACTTTTTGGTCCAATGGATCAGAGTCCAATATGAGGGGCTAGTTAGAGATCATGTGGACAATAAGCCTTGAGTGACAGATATGAAAGGAGACAAATTAGGGTATTGCTGAAGGCAAGGGCAGTAGTATCTTAGACTCTTTGGTCAGTTCATTTTGTGACTGACTTCTCTTTGGTCTTTGATGACCAGTGAGTGTTGCATTTCTTTATTTTTTACCTCGACCAATTGGAAGATATTCTTGTTGTCTACCTTTTCTCTGCGTTTAGCATTGAACTCCCTAATCCTTTTAACCCTTTGTATCTCCTCTTTATTGATGGTTTTGTTAAATGTATGGGCTGACAAGATATTTTAGTGTTTGATGTTAGATTCAGGAGCACACGGTCTATGACAGTTTGTTAACCGATTGTTCATGATTTGAGACACACTTCCCTTTTGATTGCGATACAGGTTAGAGTTTGTCGGGAGAAAGCAACTGGCCATGTATATGCGATGAAGAAGCTTAAGAAATCAGAGATGCTTCGAAGAGGCCAGGTAAGCTTAGATTAGCATTACAGACACTATACGGTTTTAGTCACCACTTTGTTGAATGCATATTATTTGACTATAGGTTGAACATGTGAAAGCTGAAAGGAACCTATTGGCGGAGGTTGACAGTAATTGTATTGTAAAGCTGTACTGCTCTTTCCAAGATGAAGAGTATTTATATCTTATTATGGAATACTTACCTGGTGGAGATATGATGACTTTGCTGATGAGGAAAGATACTCTAACAGAAGATGAGGCCCGATTTTATGTTGGTGAAACAGTTTTAGCTATTGAGTCAATCCATAAACATAATTATATTCATAGGTTTGTTTCCTGCTTGCTTTATTCTGTAATTGACAAAATCCACTTCATTATTTTCACTGGGGGCACATATATGGTTATTGGGAGTAACCCTTATTTCCTGTGCGCTTTGCAGAGATATCAAGCCTGATAACTTGCTTCTGGACAAGGATGGCCATATGAAACTATCAGATTTTGGATTATGTAAACCATTAGATTGTAGTAACCTCCAAGAAAAGGATTTTTCCCAGGGAAATAACCTTAGTGGTGCTCTTCAAAGTGATGGGCGTCCTGTGGCATCAAAACGCACGCAACAGGAACAACTACAACATTGGCAAAGGAACAGGCGGATGCTTGTAAGTAATTCAATGTCATGTGTGGTAGATCTGGAATTACTTTACAGTTTACATTAGTCACTTGTAAAGTAGTGAACCAGAAGTTTTCCTTTGCTTGATTCTGATTCTTCTAGGTTTTCTTTTTACTAGTGAAGTTCTCATTTTAAACCACACTTCTGCAAAAATTTTGTTGCTTCCCCTGAATTTTGTATTTGACATCAAGGTGATTTGTGACGCAGGCTTATTCTACAGTTGGAACTCCTGATTATATTGCTCCGGAAGTTTTGCTGAAGAAAGGATATGGAATGGAATGTGATTGGTTAGCATCTTCCTGCTCTATTCGGTTTATTTTTATATTTCAAGAGAACCTTTCAATGACATTTTGCTCTAACTACTGCAGGTGGTCACTTGGTGCCATCATGTATGAAATGCTAGTGGGATATCCACCGTTTTACTCAGATGAGCCAATGTCAACTTGTAGGAAGGTGATGTGGAACTAGATTCAGATTATGCTTATGGTCCTTTATTTCTTAACATGTTATTTCTTAACGTGAATGAAAGTTAGTCTTACAAAGTACATGTACATCACATGTATGTTTATTTACATTTACTGGATGAGAATGGATTTGTGGAAGAATTAAAAAGAAAGCCAACCAAAATAAAACAGGTAGAAATTGGAATAGAACTGGTAATGTTAATGTTTACCGAAATTATTTAAAATCAGAATGAAATTGAGAAGCTTAATATTGATGTTACTAACTTAATCTATAATGAAACTAACTTTGGCTTGGTACAAGACTCTAGTTCTGTAGTGAAGCAAAATGTTGAAATAAAAAGTGAAATGGACAAGAAGAAGGGATAAATGGGAAAGGTATCCTCTACCATTGTCTAGGATAATGTTATTGTGGACTGATGAGTCTAATTACTATTTTTGGATGAAATTCATGTCAGAACTATTTTCAACTCGAAGTAAATAATAATTATTAGAATGGGGAGAATAATTTTCAATCCTTCATTGTCATTCCTTGTGTGTAAACAGAGCCTTAACTTTCATATTTTATTGCTTAGAGCCTGGAGACTGGAAAACTTGTGATGGTCGGGCCTAAAAGGAACATGGTGTAATTTGGATAAATAATCTCTAATTTGTGTGGCTTGGTTAACTATAAAGGAATTGGCTCTTTTTTTTTTTTGCAATTTGATGTTCTCTCACATGAGTAAATTTTTTTCCTTTAACCTATGGTGCAGATAGTTAATTGGAGAACTCATTTGAAATTTCCAGAAGAAGCAAAACTCTCTCCAGAAGCAAAGGATCTAATCAGTAAACTCTTGTGCAATGTTGAACAAAGGCTTGGGACCAAGGGTGCAGATGAAATAAAGGTGTTGTGTGGTGTGTTCTGTTCTAAATTTTGATCATCATTAACATATTGAGTTCCTAAAATAGAGTGACAATTAAATTATTGGTTTATTTGGCTTATTATTTCTAGGCGCACCCATGGTTCAAGGGCATTGAGTGGGATAAGTTGTATCAAATGAAAGCTGCATTTATTCCTGAGGTCAATGATGAATTGGATACTCAAAATTTTGAGAAGTTTGAAGAGGTACACGTGTAATTCATTTTCTGTATCTTTAGGAGAACTGCTTCTGCTACCCTTGTGCTAACTTGTTCCTTCTATCTAATTATGGATGGTGTGATAGACTGAAAACCCAATTCAGACGTCATCAAAATCAGGTCCATGGAGAAAGGTTAGTTTGTCAGACTCCTCCTAATCATGTATTATTTGTTTCTTGAGAATCATTGGAATTGAGTTTTAATTTTTCAGTGTGATACTTACCATTTGGGAATCAGCTTTTGGGGTAATCAAACTTTTGGATGTCAATGGTGTTGGGGAGGATTGTCTCTGTTTTCTAAATTGACCAGATGGTCCGGACTGTTTGTTGAAATTGGAACAGGGGAGGCTGTTTTTCTTGCTATTCTTTTGTTTATTTGGTTCAGAAGGAACATTAGTTTTTATGGGTAGTGAGAAGAGGGTCTGGAGTCTAGCAAAATTCAGTCCTTATCCTTGGTTTTTTCAACTAAGTTCGTCTTTTCTTGATTATGAACAATTAGAAATTTAGAACCATCTATCTTATTCTTTTTTTTTTGGGGAGGGGTGTTAGGCCAGTGTTTTTAGATTACGTAACTCTTTTTTAAAAGGAAAAGAAATTGGAACGACGGTTATTTAATACAGACAGACATTGACCTGCAAATCACTAGTATATAGGACATTGTTAATTAATATGCTGCCTATTTTATAATCATTTTGTTGTTCAATGCAGATGTTGTCATCAAAGGATATCAATTTTGTGGGTTACACGTACAAAAACTTTGAAATCATTGATGATAATCAATTGCCTGGAATCGGTACCTCTTTGCACACCTTTTACAATACTTTTCTCTTGTTGTCAGTCTTGTAATTTCTATTACATACTTGAAGGAAAAAAATTTCAACAGATATTTCTTTTCTTTCTTCTCCCCCTCTCACTGCCCATAAACCAAGAACAGTATGTTTGTCTTTATTACTGGGAGTAATGCAAGTTGAGGCACTGTAGATTTTTTTTATTGGTTGTCTTGGTTACTCATTGTAACTTTCTTTCGTATATTCTGTGAAAATGCTATTGTTTAGTCGAGTCATACATGTGAAAAGGTAGATTATGTTAACATGGCTGCTGGCTTCGATCTTCATTTCTTGCCGTTCGTCTTTGTCTTGTAGTGCTTTAGTATGTCTATTGTTATCTTTGTTTTCTCTAATTTGTGTTCGAAATCAATTTTATGACGGAATAATATTAATTTTTTTGTTTAGTCGTAACTAAATGTGCAAACTTGTGACAAAAATGTGTAGCACAAACTTGTCTGTTGTTAATACTCGAAAAGCACTTTCCCTTCTCATGATTTTATTTTGGAAGCATCGTCTTTTATGACATCCATTTCCATGGCCGTTTTTAATCATCTTACATGACTTGTCTACGGAATTTATCAACAGCTGAATTGAAGAAGAAGAGTGCGAAATCTAAAAGACCTTCCATCAAATCTCTTTTCGGTAACTTTTAAGCCCTTAAGAAACCTTCATTTTCTGGTTGCTGCCATTATTTGTTCTTGAATTTGCTTTCCATGCCCATTGTTTCTGTAAAGATTGCTCCATGAATAATTTCTCAAGCATATTTCAGTTGGTCATATCTTCCTTCATTTTAATGTCTTTTTAAGTCATTACCTTGGTCTCCAACCGCAGATAACGAATCTGCAATGGCGACCAATCAGCCTGTTCAAGGCAGCTTTTTAAAGCTCTTGCCTCCCCAACTAGAAGTCCCCGAGAAACCGATGAACGCCAATGAGAAGCACTCATGATTTAAGCCCGTCGTCGGAGTTAACTTCGAAAGACCAATCATGCTTTCTGGTGAGACTGCCCTTTTGTTTAACTCTGCTGCTTTGCATATTTGGGTAAATTTTGGAGTGAAGGTTTTAGAGGGCAAAGGCCTAATTTGTTGGGAGTGATTAACAGACAATCAAACATTGGCTCTTGGATCCATCTGTTTTCATTGGTCTCTGTAAAATATTTCCATGGAGGTATAGGTTCTTTCTAAACTCAAACTTGTGACTTTCTTATTCTTTTCTTTTATTTATTTCCAACCCCTCCTCTTGCAAGATGCAAAGTTTCCTTTGTTCAATTCTAGCATTACTTTTCTTTGTAATTAACTTACTGTGTTGTTGATAGTTTGTATCATTTTACATATGGAAATTTTAGATTCATATTAACATGTTCTAATTTGTGTGTTTTTTCTTCTCTTCTCTCTCTCAAACTCAACTCATTAGTAAAATTTTACTAATAGCGTCCATGATTAATTTTCACAAGAAATTATCCTAGATTCATTAGGTTAGACTTGCTAATTTCCTATTAGTTTTATTATTATTTGGCCTTAAAGGCAACGACGAAATTGTAGGCAATGATTATCAGTAATATTTAAGTGAATAACAAGGATTGAAATGAATATTTTATTAAGTATAGGAATTAAATTAACACAAGTGGCAATTTCAAAAAAATAAAAATAACACAAGTGGCAAACTAGGGAGACTGAGGTGACGATGAATTTTGGATAGAAAAAATTCTAGTGTTTGGCCACTACTAAAAATGATTTATTAAAAATGATATTGAAAAATAAATCATTTATATAATAATTTGTGTATAAAAACGTTTATGAGAAAATATAACCAAACATATGTGTTTAAATTCTAAATAATCTTTATATCAAATGTTGTATTCCAAACAGATCCTTACTTAAAAAAAAAAAAAAAAAAAAACTCTTTTTTTCTTTTCTTTTCACCATATAGTAAAAGGTACAAGGTTGATCGAATAGACAACCATTAGATAGATCATCCTTTGGAAAAAAAAAAAAAAAAAAATTTTGACCCGACATGTCACACTATTTAGAATCATGTTTTCAAAAGACGATTTTACCACATTGTTGAATAAAATTGTCTCTTAAAGAGGCGAGATGATTTCTCAAACAAAAGTATTTTGTTGAACTAGTTTGGGAAACAACAATATTCTTGATAATAAACTCATATAAGTAGCCATACTTTAACTTGCTCTAATAGACATACACATATCTTAAATGTATTACAACCCAATAAACTTGTAATTTAACTTCGGTGGAACCACTTTTAAGTTTTAAGTTTAGAACTACCAAATAAATTTATAATAAATATCACATTTAAGAAATGCTAAATATATCAAATGGTCTATCTTATAGATGATTTTCAATTTTTCGTTATTTTGAAATTAAAATTTTTTCTCTTAATGTATTAAAATTCTCCGTTCTGTAAAAAAAAAATTAAAAATGGTTAATAGAAGACTATATAATAGGAAAGTTCACCGTGTTATTTTCTAGGTATAAAAAACATATTGGTTAATTCTCTCCAAAAAAAAAAAAAGAAAAAAAAAAAGAAAAAACATATTGGTTAATTTAGTCCCTATAATTTCAAAATTTTAACGATTAAAATAATTTTTTTTTTTAACTTTGTTACGTAAAAATTTAGTCTATGTTATTTAAATTTAATAATAATTTAGTATCTAGTGAAAATTTCTATTAAAGTACTGATTACCACGTGCTATAGAAGGCATATATTAGTATGACATGTTCCCTCGACAGTTTTATTCTCTCCCGAGATGCAAAATATTGTCGAATGGGCGTTGCAGCATCGGTTGGGGAAAACGACATGTAGTTCACAGGTATAACAAAGGCCTGCACTATGAAGGCCAATAACAAGACGACACGTGGACCCAATATCTTCACTTTCTTTCTTTTTTTTTAACTAATTTCTTCACTTTCTTAAATGAAGCAAAAAATTTCCGTGGGTAGTTTCGGTAATCTCTCTTTTTATGATCTTTTTATTTATTGGAAAAATAAAATATATCAAAATTTTCCCTCAAATTTCACACGTTGCTCAATTTTGTTTAGTCATTTGAACATTAAACTTTAAATGTTGTGATTCTTTTAATTGATTTTCATCTAAAAATCATTAAAAACAGCCAAAGCGAGCTAAGCTCAGTGGTAATTGGCATGTACCCTCGACTCTGAGGTCAGAGGTTGGAATCCCCCCACCTCCAAATGTTGATGTACTCAAAAAAAAAAAAAAATCATTAAAAACATGTTATTTGATATCTCGTTCAATAAATTATAAATAAAGTATATGTTTGATACAAAATTAAAATAAAATTTTAAACCAAAAGGTACCATACAAATTAGATTTTGTTATAGGTAATTTTGGACCACTCATAACCATCCTGATTCCGCCTGGTTCGTCCCGAAACGCCTTTGAATCCCTAAACACTCTAGGAGCATGAGCAGACATTTAAACCCCTCTTCGTCACTGAAGAAGGGATCCCGAACTCTATTATCGATTTCTCCTCTTGCTCTCTAGCTCTTCCATTCGTTTTTTGACTTAAGCATCGGAGGCGGTGTGGCTAGCACCACACCGGTGTGCATGTTTACTGTCTTGCAGGTTATGTCTTCCCCCCCTATCAAACAAATTTACTGTTGGTGGCACGTGAAGGTCAGGTGAGTTCCTCCCGACCAAATTTGACCATCAGATTTAAAAAAGAAAGATAGGAGGTACATCATTATCAAATGAATTTAAAAATCTTTGAATTTGGTATGACATTTTAGGATATTATATATAAAATGTATATTAAGAAAAATCGATGTGACAAGTACCATATGCTATTTCACCATCATTCCTCACTAAGAACTTTTATTTCAATGTTGTTTTTCTTTTTTAAAAAAAAAAACTTTTATTTCAAATTAGAAAGCAAATAAAGTTGATTAGAAATTTCCCGTTTTAAGAAAAAGGCTTAATTTTCAAAAAAAAAAAAAAAGGCTTAAATTTATAATGAATTTATATATTTTTTTCAACTGGTTTGGAAGTGATTTTAGTAAAAATAATTAAAAATAAGATTAAAAAAATATTTTTATCTATGAACTTTCATAAAAGTAACAATTTAAGTCCCGTTTGATAACCATTTCGTTTTTTGTTTTTGGTTTTTGAAAATTAAACTTAAAAATACTACTTCCACCCACAACTTTCTTTGTTTTGTTATCTACAACATTTCCATGTTTTCAAAAACCAAGTCAAAATTTGAAAAAAAAAAAAAAAAAAGTAGTTTTCAAAAACTTATTTTTGTTTTTGGAATTTGGCTAAGATCTCAAATATCTACTTAACAAAAATGAAAACCATGACAAGAAAATTGAGAGAAAACAAGCATAATTTTCAAAAACAAAAAACAAAAAACCAAATGGTTATCAAACGAGACCTTAGTTTTTTAACTTTGGTTTACAATGATTTAGTCTCTGGAATTTCAATTTCGTAACTATTTAATTCCTAATTTTTAGTATGTAACAATTTAGTCTATATACTGTGACATTTGTAATGATTTATGACATGTTCGAGAGTGATTTTAAAAACAGTGATTTTAGTAAGAATGATTGGTTTATAATTGATTTTTATACAACCATTTTAATTTTTAGTTCTACACTTTTAAAAGTGATTTTCATACAAATTGATTTTGGATGATTGAGAGCATGTTTGAGAGTGGTTTTAGAATAAAGTGTTTTAAGCCAACTTTCCTAGTTTATTACCAATTTTTATATACATTTTATTTTTTAAATAAAATATTTAAAACTATCATGGCATACTTTTTTTTTTTTTTTTAATTTTTAATATATAGTGTGCATTTTATAAGTAACAAAAGAAAAGTTAAATATATGTTTCAGTCCCTAACGTTTAGTATCTTTCAATTTGTTCTCTTATGTTTTAACATTTTTTCAGTTATATTCTTACTGTTAGTGATATTAGATTGGTTAATGTTAAACTTAACTGATATGATACTTATCTAGAGAAAAAAAGAGGTAAACTAAGAGAAGAAAGATTTCAATTTCTCCAATTTTTTAAGGAATTGGCACAAATTTTGAACTTTTATCTCTTAGATATGTAGATTAATTTATCATCTAACATTATGTCAAACCATGAAGTATCATATGTCATGTAAAGTTTAACACCATCGGATTTTAACATTTACCAACAATTGAGGTATAATTGAAAAATGTTGGAATATAAGAAAATAAATTGAAAGTTCTAAAATTTTTTAGACTAATTAAACAACACTCGAACATTAGGAACTAAACCCCTCATTTATTGTTGCAATCACACCCTTAAACTTTTAATTTGATCAATTTGTCTCATTTACTTTGTTAAGTGTTATAATCAACCTCCTATACTTTTTTACATATTGCAATAAACCTCTCATTTATTTTTTAAGTTCTGCAACTAATAAAAAGGGTTGATTGCAATACTTAAAAATGTACACTGGCTGATTAATTAAATTAAAAATTGAAGGATGTAATTACAACAAACTCATGATTCAGAGGTGATTTGTGTAATTTTCTCATTATTTTTACAAAATGAATTATATGACTTTCAATTATGCTTACCAATGTGTTATAGCACGCATGTAGTTATAACAAAGAGAAGACTACACAATTATTTCTTAAAAAATTGAGAAACTAAAATAAAATAAACGTGCCAAAACGAGCTCAACTCAGCGGGAATTGGCATAATCAAAAGGTCAAAAGTTTGAATCTCACAATAATGATTGTACTAAAAAGAATAATAAAACAAAATAAACGTAAAAGTTGAAATATCAAAATGTTCTTTTTTTAAAAAAAAATTGACAATAACCAAAATGAAAATTTAAATTTAAAGTGTAACATAATTATAAATAGCAATATATATAATAGTAGTTGAAAAATAATAATGGAAAATCATGGAAGCACGTGGCTAGCAAATGTTGGAGTGTTGAGATGGAAAAATATTGTCGGAAAGGGCGTTGAGTTGTCGGGTGAGGAGAACGACATGTAGTCCCAAGGTAGAAAAAAGGGGTTTTTTTAGAAAAGTAGGAAAAAAACTTAAAAAAATTAGATAAAAAGGGTGATTTTGAAAGTATTTGGAGATATGAGGTGTCGCGTAGGTCAAACCTACGCGACATGTAAGGTCGCGTCTGTTGTAGAGACGCGACCTCAGCAACCAGACGCCAACGAGATCGAACGAGACGACAACGAGAAGGAATCGGCTTTCGACGTTGGGTCGTGTAGGTTGAAGAGACGCGACTTCGATGTCACATCAGCAAATGAGATGTGACTGCGCTGCAGAATTCGGGAGGGTGGGTGGAAAATTGAAATACTGTTTTTATTATTTTTTTTTGCAAGGGATGTGCATGGTTTAAAGTTTAAAGTTTAAAGTTTAAAGTTTAAACCTAGCATTTTTATTTTTAATTTTTTTTTTAAGGGCTGCATGGTATTAAGTGGTGGGAAACAAGTGTGTGGAGAGAAACCACACTGTGCTACTGCTACTTCTTCGTTTTTTTAGAAATCGGTTTTTTTTTTTTTGTTTTTTTTTTAACCAGTGTTCATAATCTTTATTGATTTTATCTTTAAATCCGATCTAAATGCAAGATTCAATTCTTTAAAATTGCCAGATATTTGAAACTCAAATGTCCACGAAAATACTTTTTTTAAGGAGGGGAAGAATATATTCAATTTTCTAATTACATATTAAAACAAAAAATTATAATTGTTTTTATAAGTATTAAATTAATATTATATTGTTAACTTCTTTTTGAATAAGATAATTAGATACATTATTAGATTATTTTTTTTGCTTTCTGTTTTGATTTTTTAGTAAATTCGATTCATAATTTTATAATAGATGGTCCATAACAATTCATTCTAAAGATACAATTTATATATTTAATTTATAAGTTAGTTTTTTTTTTAATAAATTTTTATTAGTTAAACAAAAAAAAAATATAATCATTGGTTGTTTTTTTTTAAAAAAATATCATTTGGTTTAAAATATATATAGTTAAACAAAAAAAACTCATTTGGTATAAAAAAAGAAAAAAACTTTTTTGAAATGTCATTTGGTTTAAATATAATTAGTTAAAAAAAAATCATTTAGTTTAGAATCTAAAAAAAAAAAAAAAAAAAACTATAAACGAAAATTACAAAAAAACATGGGCTTGACACGTGGCAGCCCAACGGCGTTTCAAAAAAAAAAAAGGCACTGGTCGCGCCTCTAGAAGAGACGCGATCCACAAAATCTTAAGGTGTCGCGTCTGTCAGACGCGACACCTTATATCTCCAAATACTTTCAAACTTCCTCTTTTTCTCTAATTTGTTTTAATTTTTTTCCTACTTTTCCAAAAAACCCAGAAAAAAGGTGTGCAATGCAGATGAGATGGAGCGGTCAAAATCAGTACGACGAAAGCCAATAATAAGACGGCACATGGCGTTGCCGGCGGTCCACTTATCATTTCCCATTATTTGATTATTCAGACAAATATTTTTCTTACCTGAATATCAGATAACCCATCTTTTCCATGTCATCCGGACCCAATTCAACGAGAATTTGTTAGGTTTTTTTGGTAGGATGAGGTTGGTAGTTTTGCATCGTTGGATATAAAAGAGATAAATTGTAAAAATACATCGATTTTGTATCCAACGGTTATTAGGGGACAAACAAATTTGAAGATGCACACCCGACGATTTTAAAGAGTTTCGTTGCATTGAGAGCACATAATAATTTTTCGATTAAATTATAAAAAATACCCCTGAACTATGGGGTTTGTTTCAAAAGTGCCTCTGAACTTTGAAAAATGTTTTAAAAATACTATTGTCGTTAATCTTTGGATGGAAACCGATAGAATTTACGGTGAGAGAAGGAAAAAAGAAGAATCATTTTTCTATAAGGATATTTTTTATTTTTTTTTTTGAAAGTTTAAGGGTATTTTTTAAACTGATATTTTAACGGTTTTCATCCAAAAATTAACGGCAAGTGTATTTTTGAAACATTTTTCAACATTTGGGGGTATTTTTTTATAATTTAGCTTAATTTTTCCAATTCAAGTGGGTAGTCTTGGTAAGCTTTATTTATTATCTTTTTAATGGTTGAATTATACAAAATACAGGCTAACGTGAGCATAACTCAATTGATATATAAAACATTTATTCCCGACAAAGAGATCAAAGTTTTGAATCTCCTATCCACATATTGTAAAAAAAACAATTATAGAGAATACCTCTAAATTTTGGAATAAGCTTCAATTATGTCAAATTTTCATCTTTGAATTTTGAAATTTGTTCCAAAACATACGTATGGAGATTTTTATTTATTTATTTTATTGGTTAAAATTGATGTGATGACTAGTGACTATGCGATGACTAGTGTGTAAAAGTTAGAAGACATATGTGACATTATTTACAACTCGGAATGTTTAGGGTTCCTATCTCACCCCTATTTAATGTTACATTCCTGCTAATTTTTGTGGGAATTGGGTTTTTGGGAGATCTTATTCCATGCAAACACATCATTTTTTGTCCATAAATTTAACAAAAAAATGTCTCATAGAGTCGTTTTGAAACAAACTTCAAACTTCAGGAACTAAAATGAAACTTTTGAAAGTTTAAGGTATGATTAAAACAAAATCAATAATTCAGGGGTATTTTTAAACCATTCATTCCGCTTAAATATATAAACAAACTATTAAAAGAATTTAATTGTTGTTAACAGTAGATACTTTGATTGAAACAACAACACAAGAAATTAAACTAAGAAGAATAACAAAGAGAAGGGAAGAAAGTTCACACCAGTGTTTTATAGTGGTTCAACCCAAGATTGGGTCTACATCCACTTTAGCCACTTGATATTAAGACTTTGCTTCAATCACACAGATTACAGAGGTCGTTCTCCACTCAATCCCAGATGAAAAACCCCTCTCAATGGAGCTCATAAGATAGCTCAATAATACAAGCAAACCTCACTCACCCAAGCCTCACAGAACACTCAAGAAGGATAAATCACCTTCTTCCTCTTCCTCTGATCTTCGGTTCTCCTCCTGGTGATTTCCTTCCACGCTACACTCTCTTAATTCCCACTGAAGAGAATGCGGCCTTTTAACCATCATCACATCACGTGATTTGCTCGTGGATGTAAACAATAATTCTTAACCGAATTATTCGATCACATGGGAGAATGAATATCAGCAACAAAGCTTGGAAGCTTCGAGAATTTCATCCAGCTCAAATAACAGGTCAGCAGACACATCAGCTTCTAAACCATACAGCTGGAAGGAGGTTTCAACAATTCTTGCTCTATCAAAAATAACAAGGTGAGGTTATGTATTTAAACTTAATGAATGGATACGTATTAACATTATATTGATGGTTTGATCACATGGAGCTTTTTTATTTGTAAACGTAAATTGTCAAATTTATTCATTCAAATCTTATTCAGTTGTATTAATGTTTTCTTTCCTGAATCACTAGGAACCCTTTTTTAAAATAATATTCCTCTTGTTTTATCGTTAGGGTAAGATCCCAATAAGGTAATAATATAGGTCTTTTTTATATATATATTAAAAATTAAGTATATAAATATTATTAAATTTCTTTATTTTGTTATCTACTTTATTCTTATGTTTTAAAAAATCAAGTCGTTTTGGAAACCAAAATAAATAGTTTTAAAAAAACTTGTATTTATTTTTGGAGTTGACTAAAAACTCAAATGTGTCGTTAATACATATGAAAATCATTATAAAAAAATTGAGAGAAAATAAACATAATTTATAAAAACCAAATAGTTATCAAATATAATCTACTATAATTTTCTTATAAAAGAAAAAAAAAACAATGGATAGTAATGATGATATCAATTTTGTAATGTTAATGCATTTTAAGTGGGTAAATTTCAAAAGAAGGAAGATAAAGATGGATAAACCTTCAAAATGACTAATCTTATAATTTGTGAGCTTTAAAGAAAGAAATGTCTAAAGAAAAGTAACCATTTTGATTTTTGAAATTTGTTTTCCCTATACGTTTAAAGTACTTGTTTTAGTTATGAAATTAAAAAGATATAAATATTTTTGTTAGGATGTTCACAAGGTAGGGAATGACGAATGAGATAGGAATGGAATGAAGGCACGGATAGGGACCATCCCCATTTAGCTCCCAAAAATTTTGTCCCTCCATTCCCTCTCTCATTTCTCTCTTAAACACGGATTTTTGTATCGTTAGAAGTGAGTCTTGTTGATGTCAAAATCCGGACAGAAGACTCACCTGACCTTCACGTGACACCAACAGTGAATTTGTAGAAACTGGGGAAGACGTGACCTGCAAGATCAGCAAAAACCGCTGCACACCGGCGTGGTGTAGGCCACACCGCCTCCGATGCCTAAGTCAGAAAACCGAGGAGAAGCTACAGATAGTAAAGGGGAGAGTCAAGAATCGAGTTTCGGAACCCTTCCTCCGTGGTGAAGAGGGGGTTTTATACCTGTTTTTCCTCCTAGGGTTTTTAGGAATTCGGAGGTGTTTCGGGACGAACCAGGCGGAACCGGGGCGATTCGGGGCATCGGGGACCGAAAAGAGGTCATCGGGCTCGGCCCGTGCAAACGGGCCGAATGGTCGGCCTCGGCCTTTTGCCGAGGCCGACCATATGGGTCGGGCCATGTTGGCCCGACCCTTTGGTCTGGTCTACCTCTGGGTCGGTCTTTTGGTCCCACCTCTGCCCGATTGTCCTTGTCAGCTCCCTGTGCATCTGTGTGGTCCAAAATCACCTATAACAAGTCTCACAAAGAAAAAGAACGTCCCTAATTTTTGGGGAAAATTTCTAGTACTACGGTAGTATCTATGAGTCTTTAATGATATAATATTTTATTCTATGGGTCTCACACCATTCTTAAATATTTCTCACATGGTAAACAATGAATGAAGGTAGTATGAAAAATTTTTCATACTACCCGTAGTACTAGAAATTTTTCCCAATTTTTGTTATTACTCTGTCATCTAAAACTGTAACCTTAATACCCACGAAGCTATTTTTTTTCTTAAAACTTTCAAGCTAATGAGTTATAATAAATTTAGTTTTTTATTTTTTATTTTTATTATTTTTTTTTATATATTTTTAACATTTTGCCTCATGTGAACTTGGAAATTTTCATTATGAGAGAGGAAGAGTTTGCATTTAGGACTCATGTTGTGATACAATAATACAATACATAATACTTTATGAGTTATATTAAATTTTTGGAAAAAATATCTTTTTGGTCCCTCAAATTTGAGGAATATGTGTGTTTGGTCTCCGAGTTTTCAAAATATACCTTTTTAGTCCCTAATAGGTTTAAAAGGTCTCTAAATTTTAAAAATGGACCTCTTCAGTTCATGAGTTTTGAGAAATAGGCTTAAAAAGTCCGTCATATTATTTTTTCAAAAATTTTAAATTAATACTTTTAATTTTTTAATTTAAAAAATCATTTAATATTAAAAAAAATATTAATTTAAAAAAGTTGAAAAAATAACACGAGGGACCTTTTAAACTTATTTTTCAAAACTAGGATTAAAAAGGCCAATTTTGAAAATTTAAGGACCTTTTAAACCTATTTCTCAAAACTTAGGAACTAAAAAAGTCTATTTTGAAAACTCAGATACCAAATACCCTTATTCCTCAAAACTCAGGGGCCAAAATGGTATTTTTTTTTCTAATTTTTTTTTATCACTGCTTTCAACAATATCCCCACATTGAATAAACACACTTGAAAATGCATTATCCATTTGTTATACAACCAAAATAAAACGTTTCATTGTTTTTTAGGGATAGAAATTAAAAAAATTAAAAGTTGAATGACAAAAACAAACATTTTAAGATATATAGGGCTCGTTTGATAACGTTCATGTTTCCTGTTTCTTGTTCCTGTTTCTCATTTTTTAAGAAACAGACTTGTTTGATAACTCATCTCTGTTTCTTGTTTCTAAATTTCTAGAAACGTTTCTAAAAAAGAGGCCAAATTTGAGAAACTACAAAATGTTGTTTCTCAAATTCTGTTTCTGTTTTTTTTTTCTCTATCTTTCATGCATGTATCCATCTCTCCCTCCCATTCTTACACCAATCTCTTTTCTTCCTCTATTTTTTTAACCACTTCCTCGTCTTTATTTTTTTATTTTTTTTATTTTTTTTCGTTATTTCGTTTTCTTTCTTTTTTTTTTCTTTTTTCGTTAATTCCTTCTCTTTCATTTTTTTATTATTTGTGTTATTTCTTTCCTTTTTTCCTTTTATTATCACCTCCTCGATCTCAGACTCCCGCCTACCATCGTTGACATCTGACTATCAATCGTCGTCGACCAGTCGTCATTGTCAACCTCCGACTACTAGCTGTCGTCGACAGACCGCCTCTGTCGAACTTCGACTATCGGCCACCGCCGACCTCCACCGACCGACCGCCACAGACCACCTTCTACTACTGGTCGTTGTCGACCTCCGTCGACCGACCACCATTGTCGACCTCCGACTACCGGTTGCGGCCGTCTGCTACCGTCAACCTTTGACTACCGCCCTTCGCCGACAGATCGTCATCGTCGACCTTCGAATACCGCTCGCGACCGATCGCTACCGTCGACCTCCGACAACCGACCGCCTCGACCTCTACCGACCAACTGCCACTGTCCACCTCCGACTACCTGTCGTGGCCAACCGCAACCGTCAACCTCCGACGATCGGCCACCATCGACCTCCGCTGACCGAGCGCCACCATCCACCTCCGACTACTGGTCATCGACGACCTCCGTCGACCGGCCACCATTGTCGACCTTCGACTACTAGCCACTGTCGACCTCCGCTGACCGACCATCACAGTCGACCTTCAACTACTGGTTGTTGTCGACCTCCACCAACCGACCGCCACCGTCCACCTCAAACTATCGATCATCACCGACCTCCGTCGACCGACTGCCGTCGTCAACCTCCCACTACCGACCACAACCGACCGCAACCGTCGATCGGTCGCCGTCAACTTCTACCGATCGACTGCCACCGTGCACCCCCGACTACCGGTTGTTGTCGACCTCCAACTACCGATCGTGGTCGACCGCTACTGTTGACCTCCGACAACCGGCCGCTATCAACCTCCACTGATCGGCCTACGCCGACTGACCGCTACCGTCGACCTCAGACTACATGACGCCGCTGACTTGCCACTACCATCGACCTCTGACTAGCGGCAGTAGCCAACCTCTATCGAACGACTGCCACCGTTAACCACCAACTACCGGTCGTCGTCGACCCCGCTGACCAGCCTCCTCCGATTGACATCTACCGTCGACCTTAGACTACCGGGTGCCGTCTACCTACCACTACCGTCGACCTCTTTCTACCAGCAACCGCCGACCACCACTGAACTATTGCCACCGTCGACCTTTGACTACCAGGAGCCACCAACCTCTTATTACCGTCGACCAACCACCGCCGACTGCCACCATCGATCTTGGACTACTGTCAACCTCCGGCTACTGGGCGCTGTCGACCAGCCGCTACCGTCGACCTCTAACTATCGGGTGCCACCGACCTCTGCTGAACGACAACTATCGTCGACCTCTGACTACTAGGCAGCGCCGATCTCCGTCGACCTCCGACTACCGGTCGTGGTTGACCTCCGCTGATCGGTCTTCGCCGACTGACCCCCACCGACCTCCGTCGACCAGTTGCTACAGTCGACCTGTGACAACCAGATGCCACCGTCGACCTCCGACTACCGGCTGCCACTATCTTCGTCGACCGAAACTTGTTCTTTTTTTCTTATTTTCAACAATCGTCACCACGTGCCAACGACTTTTCCAGCATTCGTCGCTGACTGTCTGCATTCGCTCAGTGGTCGAAGGTTGGTAGCGATGGCCGATGATCGATGGTGGGTGATTGGTAACAATAGTGGTAGTGATGAGGAAGAAGAAGGAGAAACAAAAAAATAATCGTTGAAAATTAATATAT
Source organism: Luffa acutangula (assembly GCA_036850905.1). Classification (NCBI taxonomy): domain Eukaryota; kingdom Viridiplantae; phylum Streptophyta; class Magnoliopsida; order Cucurbitales; family Cucurbitaceae; genus Luffa; species Luffa acutangula. Next base: position 45,823,522 of record CM072098.1, on the reverse strand, counting down.
TTTTATGTTATATGTACTAAATTTTATTTTAACTAAAAAAACTAGAAACAAGAATCGGTTATCATACACATTTTGTGTTTCCGTTTCTTTTTTCAGAGAAACAAGGAACAAAAATAGTTATCAAACATGTTTCTGTTTCTACTTCTTAAAAAACAAGAAACAGGAAACAGGAAACGAGAAACGAGAAACGAGAAACAGGAAACGAGAACGTTATCAAACGGGGCCATAGTAATCTCTCAAAATTTAGAGGCTAAAATAGGTAGGTTTTTTTTTTTAAAAAAAAATATATCACCCAACTTAGAAAAAAGAAATTAACAAATAAAAGGAAAACTACATCGTTATCAAATCAATTTAAAAATCTTTGAATTTGGTATGACATTTTAGGATATTTATATAAAATGTATAGTAAAAATAAAGTGAGACAAGTACAACATATATTTGGTCTCTCTCATTACTATTTCCCCATCATGATTTTATTTCAAATTAGAAAGCAATTAAATTAAAGTTGATTAAAAGTCTCCTCTTTTAAGAAAATGGCTTTAATTGAATTTGTATTTAAAACTTTTTATCAGCTGGTTTTGCTTCAACCACATAATCACCCTATTATCTATCTATTTTGAAAAAAGGGGCACGCAATGTAGAGATATTTTCCTCTACATTTTCAACTTTTTGTCAATATCAATTGTTATAGGCAATTTTGGACCACCCCGATATACAAGGAGCTGACGAGGACAACCGGGGAGGAATCGGGCTGAAAGATGGACCAAGGGGGCAAAACCGGCAAGTGAGACGGGCCAAGACCGAAGGGGTCGGGTTTTAGGCCCGACCCCCTGCTCGGCCTCGGCCATGGGCCGAGGCCGAGCCCATTCGGTCTCGTCTGGTCCCCACCGCCTCTGGATGCCCCGGTTTCGCCTGGTTTGACCTAAAACGCCTCCGAAACCCTAAAAAGGCTGGGAGGATGAACATGTATTTATATCCCTCTTCGCCACTGAAGAGGGGATCCCGAATTCTATCCCTAAACTCTACACTGTATTCTCTGCTTTCTCCTTTTGCTCTTACTTTTCCACACCCTACCGTTCTGTGTGCTGACTTAAGCATCGGAGCCGGTGTGGCGAGCACCACACCGGTGTGCAGGTTACTGTCTTGCAGGCCACGTCTTCCCCCCTCATCTACAAATTTATCGTTGGTGGCACGTGAAGGTCAGGTGAGATTCTCTGGCCAAAATCGACCATCAACATCAATGATCTAAAATAATACTCTATTGTAAAACTTTATTGGTTTTGTTAGATAGATATTTTATTAGTTCTATTGTTTGATACATATTTGTATATTACAAAATTCCATTTAATTTTTAATAGGGTGTATTTACTATTTAGAATCGATTTAAGAAAATATACAATATAAAGAATCGTGTGTTAGATAAGGTCAAATGATCAAAAATACCTCTGAACTATGGGGTTGGTTTCAATTATTGTTGAGGATCCCACATTGAAAAGAATGGTGGAGACCTCACAATATATAAGCTACAAGGGTCACTCCACTCATTGCCAATTGGTTTTGAGATGAAAGCTCATATAATATAATAATTATACTCCAGAACTTTCAAAAGTTTCATTTTAATACAAACACATCATTTTTCATCCATAAATTTATCGGTAAATGTCTCCGAGGGAACTTTTGAAAATTTGGGGTATAATTGAAACCAACTCCATAATTCATAGATATTTTTATAATTTAGCCAGAATATAAATGGAGGCAACTTTTATCATGCCCAATATTGGTGAGCCTATTGCCTATCCATAGGCCTAAGCTTGAGGATTGTGAAGCATAAGTTTGTATAGAAAATTTAGACCAGGGTTAATTAGTGGGAAAAAACACATAAACACACTCTTAAAGTTAAATGTATATATCAATTCTTCTTCTACTTTTATGAGTAAAACGAATCTGGAGTATGGAGATTTGAATCAAGAATCTCAAAGGAAGGAATATACGTCAATTATTGTTCAGTTAAACTCACTTTAACATCAATTCGTGTTTTAGTACCATCTTAATGAGTTATAAAGGTGTATACTTTGAGAGATAAGTTTAGTGGCTAAGTTTATAACTTATACAATTAGTAAGTCATTAATATGGGGAAAAAAATATTGTCAAAAAAAAAAAAAAGGGAAAAAAACTTGTGTAATAAATATAACTCCATAACTTAGGCTTTTGAATTTTCCTCTCATGTAGCCATGGGACCACTAAATTGATGAAATAAACAATTTATTTGGAAAAAAATATACATAATCTGATGTTATTCAAATTAATTCAAATCTAATGGCCTTTATGCTGTGGGGATCTAAGAAATCAAGTGTCTTTATTTTAAAAAATAAAAGATTTTTTTTTATGATTTACATTTGATGTACCATAGTGGTTGTCCTTTATAAGTATTATTAGAATGTGAAAGATAAAGTAATTTTGGAAAAATAGATCCAAACCCTTTCATAAGCACCTAGATATCAAACAACCAAACCTTATAAAAAGTAGAAAAATATAATTTAACTGCCCAATAGTTTTTCAGACTAAAAACAGTCTAAAATAGTTTTCCACGCGATACTACCTCCGGTGAGATGCACGTGAGCTAATGTGTGTCACTATTTGAAACCTTGATCAAGTGACTAAAATCTCGACCAAGACTGAGACTTCTATAAAAGGAGTCGTTCACATCAAAAAGTTTGTGCTAACTAATCTGGCGTCTAGTCAAATCCATTAAAACCTCTGGAAACAGTAAAAAATTTCTCTGTGAAAAACATTGTTAAACAATGATAACACTTCAGATTGACATTAAGCAATAAAGTGTGTTTAGCATAGTATCACACTCATTTCGAGTCTGTCTCTACTGTAGGTTCAAGCCAGACCAATAGTACCTATTAAGGATTCAAATATCAATAAAAGAAGCCCAACTATTATGATAAAAAGATTAATTCTTTAATATCTAAAAAAAATCATTCTTTAATATATTATTGACTATAATTCATAGGTCGATTTTGCAATTTTTTTTTTTTAAAAAAGAAAGAAAAAAAATAACTTTTTTTTAGTAGAAAAATGATTTATATATTGTTCACCAAGTAATAAAAAATTTTGATTTTTGATCAATCAATTTATCTTCGAAAGAGATTTTTGATAAATCAATTATGAGAATTAGGGATTGTTTGGAGCGCTGAATTGGTTATAATATCTGGTGATTATAATAATTTTGGGTTATAATAATATGTGGGGTGTAGATTATTATAGTATGGGATAAAATAATCTGTGTTTGAGTTGCATGTTATTTTAATCTGGGATAAAATAATTTTTGTTTGGGATGCAGATTATTTTAGTTGGGATAAAATAGTTTGTGTTTGGAGTGCTGATCTGTTTTAACATGGGACTCTAAATTAAAAGTTTTTTTTTTAATGATATATGATTGACTTTGATTTAGGGTTATGTTTTATTTTTTTAACAAAACAAAAAAAATTTAGAATTTGGTATAAAAAAATCATATTAGTTAACTTTTAGGATTGTCAAACTAAAAATGGTAAATGTTGAGTTCAAAATCATATTAGTTTTTTTTTTTTTTTTTTTTTTTTTTTTTTTTTTTTTTTTTTTTAATTATTATCAAAAAAATCATTTGAAATAAACTTGAGTGTGGTAAATACAATTCCGTTTGATTTTTTTTTTTTTTAAGTTGGTTAACCTTCCATGTTGTCAACGACTTTTCGGCAACCTTTGATGTTTTTTTTCTTTCTTTATTTTCATTTTTTATATTTTTCAAAATGAAAATGAGAAGAAATATGAAAAAAAAAATCGATGGCCGGAAAAGTCGTCGGCGACCGTCGAAAAAGTCGTCGGAAACTTCGGCAGCCGACGGTCGTCGGAGAAGTCAAGGAGTTGCATGGAAGAAGATAGGAGAGAGTTAGATAAAATAATCGGGTGGGTTGAATGATGGTTACGATAGAGAATGAAAAAAATAATTGGAAGCCCACTTCATCCTATGCCCCAAACCCTAAATAAGTTATAATAAATGGGTTATTATAACCTAATCAGTGTCCCAAACAACTCCGGAATGATCTTCATTTCATTAAATAAAAAAACAATAATTATTAAATTATATTATCATCCAGCTTTTGCTCATCAATTATCATTCACCGTACTTTCTCGTCTATTTTTCTTCCTTTTTTCTGCTCCTCTTTCCCTCCTTTTCCCCCTTCAATCACATCTCTCAAAATACCTTTCCTTTCTTCGAAGCTTTCAATATCTCCTTGAAATTTTTCAATCGCCTTCAATCACCATAAAATCTCTTCTCAAATTTTTGACCTCTCTTTTTATTCTATGTAATTTTTACTTCAATTTTTTTGATTCCTTGCTGTGAACACCGCAAGGATTAGATTCTTTTCAGCTTCAAATTTCCATCATCTCCTCCAATTTTTCCCCCTGTACTGATCTTTGCACTGACAAATTCGATTTAAAGATCCCTTTCTTTCTCCTTTTTGTGTTTTTTTCGGGGGAAATTCATTATCCCACTCTCCCCAAAAGACACAAGAGCCTTTTTGTTCGTTTTGGGGCTTGGGGTTTTTGCTCACTCACTAATTTCTGTTTGTTGGATTTCTTCATTCTGTACAATCTTTTGGGATTTTAAGTGTGATTTGAAGTGTTATCGGCGGTCTGGAGTTGGATTTTTGAGCTTTAATTTCTTTTTTTTGTTCGAAGCTTGAAAGTTTTTCTTCATCGTCGTGTTCAATTCGAAGTTGGTGGATCTGATATAGTGCTTGGATATTGAAATCGTTACAAGGGTATAGGGATTTTGGATTGATTGTTGAACTGTTTCTATAGGAGTAGTATTTTGGTTGCTGGTTCTGCTGGATTGGGTTTTGAGCTGAGGTGACAAAAGGGTGAACTGCGAGTGGTTTAATTCGATTCTAGTTAGATCATGGAACATGTAATTGGTGGGAAGTTTAAGCTGGGCCGGAAGATTGGAAGCGGATCCTTCGGTGAACTGTATTTGGGTATGCAATTAAGTTATAGTTATACCCATCTAGTGTTTTTGAGACAGGCTTTTCATTGTTTCTTTTATGTTCTTTAGTTCTTGTCAATTGTTCATTGTATAGTTTTTCAGAAGCAGATTACGCTGATGACTGATGTTAATATTGATCTTGGTTTTGGTTTGGATTGTCGCAGCTACTAATGTGCAAACTGAGGAGGAAGTGGCTGTTAAGTTGGTATGTAAAGGATCTTCCCCTTCCTTCCCATACTTAGTACAGAACTTTAATGTGTTCATGAACTATTCTAGAATGTAATTGGAAACACCTGTGACTTAGGTTGCTCAGTCGCTCCAAAGTGACTATCTTATCTTTATCTAATAATCTTACGTTGAAGTTTATGGCTGCAAGGATAATGGGAATTGCATTTGTATCTCTATAATTCTTTACTAGCACGATCTCTAGTCGATTGATTCTGGTGGCAAAGTCTGAATTTTCAATAATCAAGTAATGACATTGTTTTTCTTGCAGGAATCTGTGAAAACCAAGCACCCTCAGCTTCACTATGAGTCAAAACTGTATATGCTTCTTCAAGGAGGAAGTGTGTTTATCTCTTACTACTTCCCTATTGAGTTTGATATTGATTTCATTATTATTATTTAAGTTTGCAATCCATGTGTGTAGCTAATTTGTCATTGATTTTGTGAAGCTGGTATTCCTCATCTCAAATGGTTTGGAGTTGAAGGCGAGTATAATGTTATGGTTATAGACCTCCTTGGGCCAAGCCTTGAAGATCTGTTCAACTATTGTAATCGGAAACTATCCTTGAAAACAGTTTTAATGCTTGCTGATCAGTTAGTAAGTATGCATTTCTTGAAAGAAGGTTCTGATTAGTAAGGTTACTTGAATTATTTTCTTCATTTGTTTGCTTAGATAAACAGAGTAGAGTACATGCACTCACGAGGTTTCCTTCACCGTGACATAAAGCCTGACAACTTTCTAATGGGGTTGGGACGAAAAGCTAACCAGGTATATAATGTTATGTATCCCATCTGTGCATGCCTATTTTACTTTCATTTTTTTCTCATCAATCAGTTGCATCTGGACCTTTGCTTGAAGAACATACCGTGTTTAATAATTTATTTAAGATGTGACTTCCATGTGTTTTTGTTGGTTATGTTTCTAAAAGATAAGTAAAAATATAATTACACCAAAAAATTCAGATCTAGGAGGATGTCTCATTTCAGTTGGTTATTTAATTGTCACCATTTGTTTGTTAGAGTGACGTTTCTTGTCTGCTAACTTTACCCACCTGCCAACCATGAGATAGGGAGTGTAAGAGGTGTATTATTATTACTTATTAGGGTTTTGTTTTATTGGCTCATGCATGATGTATTCCTAAGCAGCCTATTGGCTCATTATTGAACAGGTGTATATTATCGATTATGGTCTTGCAAAAAAGTATCGGGATCTTCAAACACACAAGCATATACCATACAGGTATTGGAAAACTAGCATCTAATGGCAGCTGATAGCTTCTTGCATATCTGAGCAATAGTACTGGCAGCTCATTTTTGCTCCAATAAGTTTCCATTTGGTTGTGTGAAAGTGCAGTTGTCCTAGTGTGTTTATTTTATCTGAGCTTGCTACCATCGTTGGTCATTATAACTTGTCCTTCCCCAAGAAAATTAATAAATTATGTAGAAACTACCTTGAATGGAACTTTTTCTTTTTGGCAGAGAAAATAAGAATCTCACAGGAACAGCTCGCTATGCGAGTATTAATACTCACCTTGGAGTTGGTAAGTGAACTATTGACTCTTGGATTCATCAATTTTAAAATTCAATTGATTGAAACCCTTCCTCTTAATAAAGCTCTTCCAATATGTATTTTGTTTGGTTGCAGAGCAAAGCAGAAGGGATGATCTTGAGTCTCTCGGCTATGTGCTAATGTATTTTCTCAGGGGAAGGTCTGATGCATGTCTTGTATACACTCGAATACTTTCATTTTTAATCAAGTAAAAGGTTTAAACTCAGTTTTTTATTATTTGTTATTTCAGCCTTCCCTGGCAAGGTTTGAAAGCAGGGACTAAAAAGCAAAAATATGATAAGATTAGTGAAAAGAAAATGCTCACCCCAATTGAGGTATTTCTACATCTTTTACTCAAACCGTTTAAGAGAAATGAAAAATCTACCATAGTTTAACCAAATGGTCAAACAGAGGCAAACTGTAGGCTACAGGTTCAAGCTTGGTGGCCACTTAGAAGTGTAGATACTTTTATTGTCAAAATGTAGTGGTATCAAATGATTGTCAAATTGCACCCATGATAGGCCTGAACACCCTTATGGATTTTACTTTACAAGGGGCAACAATTATCAGTCTTGTATGGATACCCGATTCCTCATCTGCCCTTATTGATGAAGAATATTTAGACATGATACATTAATTGTAAATATTTAGACTTGATGCAAGGATTACCGTGTTTTTTAGGTCCTCTGCAAATCTTATCCAACTGAATTCACATCATACTTCCACTATTGCCGAGCCCTACGATTTGAAGACAAACCAGATTATTCTTATCTGAAGAGGCTTTTCCGTGATCTTTTCATTAGAGAAGGTTAGTTCTAACTCTAATACCTACTTGAACTATTTGCAATAAACAGTCAAAGACCTTACTCATTTAATGGATATTAAGTTTTTCTCCATTTTCAAATTAAGTTTTGATGAACCGTGTTGAAATTGGTGATGATGGGCATGACAATTGCAATTGTTACAGGTTACCAATTTGACTATGTATTTGACTGGACTATATTGAAATATCCACAGATTGGCTCCAGTTCTAGAACACGAGTATGTAGTTATATTAGATCTCATATTTTCCATGTTAATCTATTTACATTTGTGGTCTCTGTTCTACTTTTGTTCTTATTCCTGTTTCTTTCCATAATTTTGACATTAGCAGCCAACTGGGAAAGCAGCTATAAACCCTGGACCATCTGCAGAAAGAGTGGAGAGGCCTTTAGGTATGTCTTTTATCCCTGCTAGGTAATAGGTATGATAGTTTGTTTTAAATCTGACAAATGCTGATAGCTCCAACTGCATTGACCATTAGTGTAAAATTCTCAGATATTGTGAGTTATGTCTTCAGTTCAACCACTGAAAACATCTGGTGATGTTTTGGGTCTTTAATGGTCAACTTGATTGCCTTTACGTTCCCTTAATGTTCATCTTCCTAAATTTCAATTGACTTCAAATGAAGAGGTTTTTAATTAGTTGAACACGTTCTCTTTCAATATGTCTTTTAGTGGGACAAGACATCCGAGATAAATTCTCCGGTGCGGTGGAGGCTTTTGCTAGAAGAAATGGCACTGGGCATGGTCTACACAGTGATCACTCCAGGCACAGATCCTCTGATGATGGGCCTTCTTCCAAGGACGTGGTGAGTCATATAATCCACAATAAAATCACATTAGAATTCTTTGCCTTTGGTTGCATTCCAGTTATCTGGTTGTTTCTACTGATAGCGCTCAAATATTTCCATTTATAGTATTTCTCTTCCTCTTCCAATGTTGCAGCAACTGGATTCAGAGCGAGCACGGAGTTCTTCTCGGCAAGGGAGTGCTTCTAAGAGGCCTGTCTTGTCAAGCAGCCGGCCTAGCTCCTCTGGGGAACCAAGCGAACTCCGCTCAAGCCGACTTTTGTCAAGCAGCAGCCGTCTGTCTGCTTCTACGCAAAGGATTCAACCTGGAGTTGAGTCCAAATCATCCTTCCTCCGTTCTTCGGCTGGAAAAGGCAGTCGTGATGATACACTCCGAAGCTTTGAACTATTATCAATTGGCACTGGAAAAAAGAAATAAGAACTGATCTTCAGGTGAGGAAGTGCATTGCATTCTCTGTAGTCCCTGTTGGATTTCATCAATATGATGATGATTTTTAACATCTGTATGGTGTCTTCATATTCGTCGTCGGATTCCATACCTCATCCCTCCCCGCCGCGCCCCGCCCCGGTATGTATATGTGCCTCTTTAGGGGTTCATATGATTAATTATAAAGCTTTTTAGACTCATCAAACAGAGAGAAATTAACAAAGCTCTCGGGAAATTGTTAATACATTTGAGGCGGCAGTAACTGTAATAAATACCTCTCTTGTATTCATTCTTTCATGGTTAAGAGCTTCGACACGAACCTGAAAGATCTAATTGCCTCTGTGGCCTTGAATCAGAAGACTGCAGCAGAACTTTTTGGATGAATTAGAAAGAAAAATTGGCTTTTAACTTTCTGCTGCAACTGTTTTCTTATGAAGATCTGATTTTATATTGACTGTTACTTCCCCTTTCATTTTCAAATGTTGTCTGTAATGGAAGAGAGAATATTTGCCTTTTTGGAGGATAGCTACAAGAGATTTGAACATGAAAAATGAACGTTTTTTTTTTAATTACAATGTGTGGGGTGAGGGATTCAAACTATATGTCAGTTAAGTTATGCTCTTGTTGGCAAAAAAATGAACGACGTTTATAGTATGTTTGAGGTGAGTTTATTTTATGAGAGAATCATCAAGTAGGTTGATCAACAATGCATTTTAATCATGTTTGATAATCATTTGGTTTATGGTTTTTTGTTTTTGAAAATTAAGTTTTATTTTGACCTATGAGTTTCCATGTTTTGTTATGTAGTTTTTACAAATGTTTTTAAAATTCAAGTCAAGTTTTGAAAACTAGAAAAAGTAGTTAAAACTTGAAGAATTTGACTAAGAATATATACTTTCTCTTTAAAGGAAGATAAATATCATTATAAAGAAATTATGGAAAAACAAGTATAATTTTCAAAATTCAAAAACTAAATGATGATCAAACATGACCTTCCACTCCATTTCGAGAAACGTTTGGGAGTGGTTTCACTTGTGTTATCAAAATTACCCTTCTATTTAAAAGGGGTGATGTTTGGCAATGATAGAAAAGTGATTTTGGAAGAATCTAGAGTTACTTTATTGGTTTCTTAATTTTGATAAGTGAGAGATTTTGTTTTTAAAATGACTATTATTTCAAATTGAAAAAAAGAATCCTTCTATTCCACTCCATTTCATCCTAAAAATTTGTAAAAAGTTATTTCTTTTCCCTTCATTATGTCAAAATTTTCTTTTATCCATTTTTCTCACTTTTTCTCTTTCCAATATTTTAAAATCTCTCTAACTTTTTTATCCTCTAATCTTGTACTTATTTTGCTAACTTTTTTCTCTCAAATTTCCCCCTCCCCCTACCTCCTTTTTTTTTTTTTTTTTTTTTTTTTTCTTCAAGTTTTTTCCTTAAAATTTTTGTATATCTCTCTATTTTTTTATTTTTTAATCTTTGAATTTTCACTATCTTAAAATTTTCTCTATTCAATTTTTGTTTTCTCATTCTAAAGTTATATTTGAATAATTTTACATAAACAATTATAATTAATTCACTTAGGTTTAAAACACTAATTTTAAAGTAACTCTCGAACGTTCACTTCATTCAAAATCACCACTCTTGATGGTATGAAAATCACTTTTAAAAGTGCAAAACCAAACATTAAAATGAATATATAAAAATAAATTTTATAAGCTTAATTTCCAAAAATCAAATGATTATCAAACGGAGTCTAAAATGTTAGTACCATAGTGAACAAAGAACAAGTATTTTGTTTTGTTTATATATATATAAGTGCCTCTAAAAAAAATAGAAAAACTAATAATTTAAAGCGTGTTTAGCGTGATGAGTGATTTTAAAGGATCGAAAATTAATGGTTATAAAAATCACTTTTGGTCCTTAAATTTTCATGAAAGTAACAATTTAGTCTCTAAACTTTAATTTGTAACGATCTAGTCCATATACTTTCAATTTTGTAACACTGTACTTCCTAAACATTCATATGTAACAATTTAGTCCCTGTACTTTGAAATTTGTAACAATTTAGTTCCTATTGTGAAAATTAATGTTAAGATTTAATGAATTTCTTATATAGATAGATTAGGCCCCGTTTGATAACCATTTCGTTTTTTGTTTTTGAAAATTATGCTTGTTTTCTCCTAAATTCTTTATCATGACTTTCATCCTAGTTAATGTTGCATTTGAATTCCTAGCCAAATTTTACAAACAAAAACAAGTTTTTGAAAACTACTTTTTTTTTTTTCCAAAATTGGACTTGGTTTTTGAAAAAAAAGGTAGAAGAGCAATACTAAAACCAAGAAACTTATATGTGAAAGTACGTGTGTATAAGCTTAATTTTCAAAAATCAGAAACAAAAACCAAATGATTATCAAACAGACCTTTAATAAACCAATTTGGGACCTAATATGTTTATAAGCTACAAAGTTTAATCATTAAATAATAAAAATCGACATTTAATTTTGATGAATTTTTTTTGCAATGAAGATTAAATTGTTACAAATTTGAAAATATACATACTAAAAATTATTAGTTATTAAAGTTTTTGAACTAAATCATTACAAATCAAAGTTTGGAGATTAGGATTCGAACTGGATCGAAGATACATGTCAAAGTCAATCACCATTTTTTTTAAAAGAAAAAGGACATGTTAATTACCATCAAGCTATGCTTCTTTCGCAACCAAATGTATTTATAGATTCTATGCATTTACCCCTCAAATTCAAATAAAAAAATAATTAATGGGGCCCAAGCCAAGCCGAAGCGAACGCCAATGATTTGACAAATACTGCCTCCGTGGAACAAATCAACGGCTGTCATGTCCCCTTAAAGAACGACGGCCACTCCCGTCCGTACGATCGCCCATTCCACTGAACTTACACTTCGTTCTACAGTGGTTCTGCTGTTACAGTTCGATCGGAGTCGGCCCACCTCCCCTTCCGGCGAACCCCCTTTTTGCCCTTTGGATCCACTCAGATTCCAAAAAGCACACTCCATATCCCTCATAATTACCACAATACCCCTCCGTTCAACTCCAATTCCCTCTCTACTCCCGCATGCAGCTCCGCTACTGTCCTCCATCGGCGATTCTTCCGGTTTCGGAGCTTCTAAGTCTGGCGGAATTCGCCGCGGTTTGGTTTCAAGTGTTGTTGATCACCAGTTGTTGTTGCTTCGTTTGTTTTTGAAGATCTTGCTTGAAGTGATTTCCACTGGAGTGAGGGTAGCGTGTCGAGTTCATGAAGATTGGGGATTAGGTTTTCGGTTTGTGGTGATTTGAATTTGCGGTTGATAGAGTTGGTGATGGATATGGAGGCTGTTGGTGACTTGGAGTTCGTGCTGGACCTTGAGATGTTGCAGCTCCCCGAAGTGTCTTATTTTGCTCTGAAATCCAATCCTTGTGTCGTTGAGGCGCTGTTTTCGCAGTGGCTTTCGCTTCCCGAGACTGGCCGACTGGTATTTATCCAATTCATTCTTATACTTCTCTTTCTGTAGAAACACCAAATCGATATTACTTGAGCATTTCAAAATTCGTGATTGGAGTTCTTCGTGGTAAGCGAATGAAAAGACGAATCTGATATAGAAATTACTTGCGCTTCTTCATAGCCACTCAGAGTGTGTAGAGATTTGTACTGTGAACGTTCATCTGAAGACCCTTTTTCCCTCAATTATGTTTTGGGCTCAGGTGAATTCTTTGATTGCTGATGCGAAGTCTGGTGCTTCTTTGAATGTTGGCGGGAACTCAACTGGAACGAATGGTGTTTCTAATCATTCTCTACCTTCTATGTTTCCCGGTGGCAGTACACCTCCTCTTTCACCACGCAGTGCATCCAGTTCCCCACGTCTGGTGAAACAGAGGTTTGGCCCTTCTTCGTTAGGTTCTCCACTTAAATTGGTCAGTGAGGCAGCAAGAGAGGCTATACCGCAGGTATAAAGGAAATAGTAGATTGCTCGTTAAATATTAATTCCAAGTATGCAGGGTTTGTATACTTGACTGTCCAAAGTTGCATTGGAGATATTACAAGTTGACTGGGCCTCATGAGACATAATTTGTTTGCAGTTCTATTTTACAAGTGGTCGTCCACCACCGAATGCTATGACAGAAGATTTTCTATCCAAAGTGAATCAATTTTTTCTGTCTCGCTTGGATGGAGTGCAAATAAAGGGTGAGAGTGAACTGTAATCGTGTTTGTGCTCTTTCTTGCTAGTTTCCTGTGGTTCTAGGTGTTTAAGAATCATATTTCAATTTCCTTTTTCAATGCAGAATTTAAATCTGTGACAAAGGGGATCTGCAAGTTACCCTCATTCCTCTCCACTGCTCTTTTTAGGAAGATTGACGTTAACTGCAATGGAAAAGTATCAAGGTATGCATTTAGGAATGGAAGTACAAATATGTAGATGTGAATTTAAAAATGAAAGCATTTCAGCCTCAGGTAAGCCCATAGGGGCTGGGCACCTCCCACTGTATGTTTAGGATTCTATGCTTTGTTTCCACATTTGTTGAATAATCGATTGATCGTTGGAATACAGGCAACATGAACTATCAATTAAGCCCTGATGAATGACTCAGTATTTGTTTTATAATTTTTTTTGGAAGTCAGTCATGACTTTGTTGCTTATTTTGTAGAGAACAGTTCATCGATTATTGGATTACAAGCAACATGTTATCTATGGATTTAGCAACCCAAGTATTTACTATTCTCAAGGAACCAGGGCACAATTACCTTGTTCAGGTATAGTTTTCTATCAAAAGCTGCATATCTGTGCTTCACATTTAAACGTTGATGACATTTAAAAAATATTCTTTTTGAAAACTTACAGTATAGCTGAGTTCATTTCTCTGAGAAAATATCACAGGGAAGAAATTTTTGTTTTCCTCAGTAAAAATCTGTATTTTCAATTCAGGATGATTTCAAACCTGCTTTACAAGAACTTTTGGCAACTCACCCGGGGTTGGAATTTTTGCAAAATACACCAGAATTCCAGGAAAGATACGGTGAGAAGATTACCAGCTACAATAATTTTTCAAATGTGTAATCAGGAACTGATTGTGTAGATATATCGTTTCTGTATTGTTTAGCCGACCTCGATCACATTGTTGCTTTTACTAATATAAGTTGTCAATACATTCTGAAGGGCTTTAGCCTTTAACTTTGGTTAAAATATACCTGGTGAATATTGCTAATTGCTCAAGTGATTGATTTAAAAAATTCTAAATTAATTGAAAATATTCAATTCTATTTTCTGAAGTTATTTATGTTCTCAACCTCATGTATTTTTACCTTACTTCCTATGGTTTACTTAATTGTTTAATGGCTTCGTCTACTAAATTTTAAACCACTTATTTTTCCTCTTTTTGTTTATGGTTCAAAATTTTCATGCTAGTCTAATGTTCATATGGATCTATTGTCTTGCAATATGTAACTGATTCCATGTGTACTTTCTCTTACAAATGGAACAGCTGAAACGGTCATATACAGGATATTTTACTATATTAACAGATCCAGTAATGGTCGTATTACCCTCAGGGAGTTGAAGCGTGGGAACTTAATTGCTGCAATGCAGCATGTGGACAAGGAAGAAGATATCAACAAAGTCCTGAAGTATGCTCATCTTTTGACAATGCTCAGTTTTCTTAGAGTATTAGAATGTTATCTATATGCGGGAGTTTTCTTGATACACACTACTCATATCACATGGTTATATTCTCTAAGAAAAGTTGAATGTGATAACACGCTCTCTTTATTTCTCAGTTTATCCTCTGTCAAGGAGATAATAAAATTACTTTTTTGGTTATTTTATGAAAGATTTTTTTTTCCTTTAATTTCTCTTAAAAATAAGGTCCACTTGCTATTTTTCTCTATATGCTGAAAAAGTTTGTTGCTTTTGTTTAGATTTTAGATCTTTAGTTCTCATAACTATTGTCTTTGTGTGGTTTAGGTACTTCTCATACGAACACTTCTATGTGATATATTGCAAATTTTGGGAGCTTGACAGTGATCATGATTTTCTTATCGAGAAAGAGAATGTTATCAAATATGGTAACCATGCTCTAACCTATCGGATTGTTGATAGAATCTTTTCTCAGGTTTGAATTTTTCCCCTTGGATTATTCATCTATTGATTGGTTTTCCATTAGCTTTATTCTTGGGCCAAGAAGCTTTTTATTTGCTGAATCTTTTCCTGTCAGGTTCCAAGAAAATTTACTTGTTACGTTGAAGGGAGGATGGGATATGAAGACTTTGTTTACTTCATTTTGGCTGAAGAGGATAAATCATCTGAACCTAGTCTTGAGTACTGGTATATTTACTCTCGTTGTGTCTGGATGTCTTGTAAAACTTTCTACTCTAGTTCAATTTTAAAGTCCTTGAAGTTTGAACAAAGGAATTTTAGTGACGGTTTGAACATAAATTAAAATTTCAAAATCAATATTTTTTTAAAAAGTTCCAATGCCTCAAAATGGAAGAAAGAACGTAAAAAAGTAGGATTCCAGACCCAGGTCAGCTAATCTACTGCAATATCAAATGTCAAAGAGTTCTCTAATAATTCTTGTGTTGTATCTTCTTTAGTAATTTTAGTTGCAGCCTCTCATCAATTCAGACCCTTATCTATTTTGATTCTTTTGTTATTGTTCTCCTTTCCTACCAAAAACCAATTGGAGATCCTTTCCCGATCTCAATTATGATGTAGTTGAGGGAATATCTTTATCTTCCTTAGTCTCTTTTGTTAATGATTTCCTTTTTTTCCCCCCTTTTGTTTATGGGGGGAAAATATAATCCAAAAATAGGATGTTATGTCATCTTTCAGATTGCTTTTTTCTAGGTTCAAATGCATTGATCTAGACGGAAATGGAGTGCTCACGAGGAATGAAATGCAGTATTTTTTTGAAGAGCAGTTGCACCGAATGGAGTGTATGGCTCAGGAACCAGTGCTTTTTGAGGACATATTGTGCCAGATTTTTGATATGATTGGACCAGAGGTTAATTCCTCGTTTTAGTTATTGCTCCGACTTTCATAGCTTGTTTCCGCTGAGAATATTACTTTTATTGATGTATCTTTTCATATATAGAATGAGGAATGCATAACATTACGAGATATCAAGAACTGTAAACTTGCTGGAAATGTTTTCAACATCCTTTTCAATCTCAACAAATTCGTTGCCTTTGAAAGTCGTGATCCATTCCTAATCCGTCAGGTAAATGTGAAGTTTTTACCTCAATTTTGTGGCAGATGGATTTGGGCTTCAACTATGTTGTGCTTCAAGTGCTGAAGAGAGAATTAATATTCTATTTTATTAGGAACATGAGGATCCAACTTTGACCGAATGGGATCGATTTGCACATCGAGAATATATTCGTCTTTCCATGGAAGAAGATGTTGAAGATGCTTCAAATGCAAGTGATGTCTGGGATGAGTCACTTGAGGCTCCTTTTTGACGTATGGGTAATCTCTCCCTCCACCTTTTTCCTTCTTGTCTCTTTAATTTTAGATGTTGAATGTGCTTCCAAATGGAAAGTGAGAGATGTCTGAGTTGATGTATGCTTAAACCTCCTTTTTCCCTCTTACAGGGAGCTCGAAGAGATTCTGGATATTGTCCCTTATACTGGATACTATTTATAACTCCCTAACGGCTAATATACCCTTACTAATATTCCTAATTACACCTTAGATACATTCCTATTAGTCAACATTTTTGTAATTATGATATTTTAGCGACCGACCACCTGAGCCTTCATCCCAACCAAATGAAATCTAACTTAAGTTATTAGCAGCGGCTAACATAGAAGGGAAGAACGCACAAGATGGGGAACCATCTCTCCCAGAATCTTCCTAAAACTTAATTAAAATTGGAACCATTGCCCACATTATTATTATTATTTTGATAGGAACCAATGCCCACCATTATAAAAAATCACTTTCCATCAAAGCTTCCTAAGTTCTAAAAACTACAACACAAGGTCTGTTAGAACTACCGTAAGCACAGAAATGTTTCTGCCTGTCCTTAATCCCATCCTCACCAAAAGCCTTCCTTTTAAGGTAAAACCTCCCAAGCCATTTAGCAGTCACAGAAGTGTTTCTGTTCTTGATGTTTCCGATGCCTCACCTAGCTGAATGCAGTGGGAAGCAACCGTTAGGTATCTAAGTAGTTGGAGAGCCACACCCCAAAAGTCACGCGATTGGGGAGGGAGAACCAACCACTTATATATCCCATTAGGAGTCCATATCTTTCCAATGTGGGACAAAGGCATCCCATACTCCCTTGGTCCCTAACAGTAATGTTCCAAATTGATTAGATGAACTTTTCTTTCCAAATTGATTAGATGAACTTTTCTTTCCATATTGTGACCCTTGGAAGAATAACCCTAAGAATTTCTCAATAATCTTGGCCACTTCCGTAGGGATCTTGAACATTGAAGGGTAAATAAATAGACAAAACACCTTGATAAAAGTGAGCGTGACATCCGGATAAAAAGAGTAATTCCCTTGCTTAATTCTGTTCATCCTTTCCATCATGGTTGATCAGTATGCCTTAAGACTTGGTTGCTGCCAAGAGCTTTAAAGGCTAAGAATACCCATAAAGCCTCTCACTAGGAGCACACGAGAAGCTTATTCTCTATGTCCTCATGTATTAGCTTCTCATTTGGTGTGATTTTAAATGCAGGTGACGTAGAACACAAAAAAGATACTCGATTGATCGCAATATTCGACAAGAGACGAGAGATGCCCTTCACGTCACTGCAATGGCTGGATGCACAAGAACTGTACATTACATTACATGAAGTTCCCCTGCAGACTGTGTAAGCCTGGCCATGTAAGTTTGCATATGTCCATGATATACTTTTGTCATTCCTCCACTCAGATTTTTGATTTGCAGCAACAGCTCATATCTCTCGCTTGTTCGTTGTTCGTGTTACTGTTGTAGTTTACATCCTAAAGCTTTTACAGATTGAATTTGATGTTGTTTTGTTAGATTCCTAGCCAAAATAGCAAACCTGAAATTGTATGTCGATCACAATCTTCAACCCGAAATCAATTGTATAGAATCGACACTTCTCCTTCCTGTTTCTTACAGCAAAATCTATTGAATACTTGAAATTTTCCTTTTGGAACTTGCATGGTTTCTTGAAAAGATTCTTGAGATGTTGCATAAATTTGCAGCCAGGGAAGCCTACCAATTGTTGTCACATTTCACTTGCCTTATTGGGTGCCTTGTTTGCATAAATTGCAAATGTATAATGTTTTCATGTGGAAAAGAAGTTTAGAGGTTTGTCACAATTTGCAATTGGTTAAGGTAATATGCCCTCAATCGAGATGTTAGAGTTTAGATGTTTGAATTTCCATTTCCACGTAGTGTTGAATTAAAAAATTATATATAATTGAAGTTTTTAAGTTTGTAATTAACTAGTTCTAACTTCTAACTGTAATTAAAACTTTATTTAAAAGAGTGGTGTCAAATTATAATTAAACATAAAAGGTAAAGAAGTTAATAAAACTATAAGGTTTTAAAATAAAACATAGTTTAGTGGTAATTGACATGTACGCTCAATCAAGAGGTCCAAGGTTCAAGTCCCTCGTCTTAAATATTGTTGGAAAAGAAATCAATAGACTTCAATTATCCCTTTTTGTGATTGAAGTTTTTTAACCATCCACCTTGATACTCAAGGATTGAATTATTTCTGAATTTCGATTTTAATGTCTTTTATGTGGAAAAGTAGATTTGCACATTTTGAGATTTTTTTAAATCTTGGTTTTTAGTTTAGCGTTCAACTTTTAATGTGCACATTTTTAGGTACTTAAGAAATTAGCAACAAAAATTGTTCAAATTTATCAAAAAGATCGAATATAAAATGAGAAACAAGATAAATTATTTTATTCAAATATTCTCCTCTCAAAAGATAATCAAATGTAAAATAAGAAACAATTTTTTTTTACCACTATAAAATTTCGCTAGAAGAAGGATTTGAACCTACGACCGTGGGGTTAACAGTCACACACTCTAACCAAAATTGTAAGTAAGAAACAAATTATAATAACTTCATTTTGTGTAAAAAAAAAATACATAATATGCTATTTTTGTTCAAACATAAAAGTGTATAAATAGTTAAATATAAATTATTTTATCATGTAGAAGAAAATTTGAAATCATTTTTATGTAAATTTGAAGGAAGGTAAACAGTTGGGGAGCAATAAAATAATTTAAGATTATTATTTTGCTAATTTGAATAATGAACCAAGAACTATAAAATTCTAAAGAAATTGTTGTATATAGTCTTTAGAAGATTCATTTTCGAATATATCCTCAAAAAATACTTATTTCTAATCTTATCCTCGATTGCCCAATTTTATTAATTTTTTTTTCCTACATTGGATTTTATAAAACCCCATTAGAAAACTAGATAGGTAGGACTCGTTTGGTAACGTTCTCGTTTCTTGTTTCTTGTTTCTAATTTTATTAAGAAATCTAAGCATTTAATAATTATGTATGTTTCTTGTTTCTCATTTTTTTAGAAACACTCTCAAAATTTGTGTAGAACTTTTGGAAACAACTAAAATTAGTTTCTTTTTTTTTTTTTTTTGTTCTTGTTTCCAATTTTTTCCAAACATAAATAAGAATATAGGTTTATTATTATTGAATGTATAGGTGGTTAGGGTCATGAAATTCAATTTTTCTTTATTAAAAATGAAGAAACGGAAACAAGAAATGACAACGTTATCAAACGGGCCCGTAATGTTTATTATGTCAAATATGAAATTTTAGTAAGACAACCCTCTCGTTCTTAAAAAAAAAGAAAACTTAAAATTATGTTTATTCGTTCTTATACTCTATTTTTTTTATGTTATTTTATCCATGCACATTAATCAATTAATTTGATTGACTATCTCTTCAATAAATAGTGTTAAATATGTCAATTCAAGCATAGTTTAACTAATTAAGTCACATAATTTCGATCAAGAGGTCAGAAATTTGAATTTTTCTACCCACATGTTTGTTGAACTGGAAAAAAAATGTGTTAAATATAACAGAAAATTGATGTGACATTGATATAGATTGACGTGATATTAATATAATCAACGACTTTTTTTTTTTTTTTGAAAAGATATAATCAACGACCTTTTAACATTCATTATTGATAGAGACCAATTGAGATTAATAAATTGAAGAACAAGGATTAAAACGACACTATAAGAATAAAAGGTATGATTTAATTAAATAAGAAAATGATTTAAATTTAGACTTTTAAATGATCTCTTTAGACATAAAGATAAAACCAAGAGTCCAAGGACACTCCATTTTGTTCCTTAAATGTTCTCATTAATGAAAAAAAAAAAAAATCAATCTTTTGTTTTTAATTTTGGAATGTAATCTTGTAGCCTCTCCACTCTTATCAACAACAAGAAAACTATAGGATTAATTTCCATTCATGTTTCATCTAAAATATACTAAAAATAATGCTTCTAGAAAAGAAATTTAATTCAAATTTAATTCAAACACCCAGCATTACATGAGGTTGTATAAATGCAATTATAGAATTTAATGAAATTTAGAAATCACATTTATGGAATCTTCTTAATGACTTTAATTAATTTGTTTCTCAAATTTTGTATTTTTATCAAACTAAGGAAGAAATTAAATACATTACCAAAAGAAAAAAAATGAAAATGTTGAGGAAAATCTATGAAAAATTGTTGAAATTTATAACCCCTTTGTTGTAATGATTTTTTTTTTTTAATTTCTTATTTAAGAAGACAGGTCTCCTTCCAAATTTGGTCACAGCACTAAGGGAAATTACAAAGAGTGTAAAATTTATTAAATAACTCTTGGTTGTAGCCATTCTGTCTTTAGTAATTTATGTTGTTTCCTAAATAAGATTACTCAATTTAATTCTTCAAATCAAGATATTACCTTCTTAAATTCAAAGAAAGAAAGTCCAACTATAAAAACAATAATTATGAAAATAAATGCTACAAATTTCAATGTAGTTACTCAATTTTTTTTTTCTATGTTATCGTATTGGTTTAATTTGTTGACAAAAAATTAAGGGTTCAGATTTGAAAACATAAATTTGAAAACAAGGGATTCAATAAAAATCATATTTACATATACATTTGCAATGTTTTTTATTTTTTATTTTATTATTTTTTTTTAGTTCATCAACATTTGGAGGTATAGAGATTCGAATCTCTGACCTCTTTGGTTTAGGGTACATGTCAATTATCATTGAGTTATGCAATGTGTTTGATAGTATATATATATAAACTGTAGTTACCAACTAAATATTAGGTTGAACCTCAATTATTATTTTACCGTATCACATAATTTATAATATAATATATTATGTATATTTTAGTTTAACAAAAATAAAATGAGTTTATAATATAAATTACTATATTTACCATTTTTGATGTAACTTTTCATTTTAAAATTTTAAATTCAAAATTTGAATACATAAATAACATAATAATGGTCTTTTATAATTTCCACTGTTTGGGTCACAAAATCGTTATATTCATCGAATCCATTTGACCCGTTGAATCTGAAACATAAAACAAATTCATACTAAACCCACCCTAAACATGTGTGCAAATGAACTTTTTTTTCCTTTGAAATAGTCTCTTTTGTAGGTGTTGTTTTAGGTTGGAAGCCTTGAATTTGTGGAATATGTGTACGAATTGTGCAAGTGAACCGAGTTTTAAAACGCCAACGTGAGCATAGCTCAACTAACATAAAGTTTGTACTAATGATCAAAAGGTCTATGATGTAAAACTGGTGTGTTTTGTGACTTTGTGTATTACAAAAAATCGATTTATACCTTTGAATGTTAAGAGTTGTATCACTCAACACTCAAAATTAATAATTGTATCAATTAAAACTCTAAATTTTCATAAGTGAATCGATCTAGACTCTCTGTGCTAAGATTTCATTTCAAAACTATTAATGCATAATTTTCACACATTTATAAAACCTGTGTAAATGCAAGAATTGACATAACATTAGAGAGAAATGTCGTAATCAAATGGATAGCAACAAATTTTCATTAATATGAGTGATATTTTATCTTCTTGTCTTCCTTTATTTTCCTCTACTTATTTTAGAAAGAATTACATGATTATCTTCCTTATACTTTGGTATAGTTTTAAGAGAAGAATAATTTTTTAAGGTGATTTTGAGTGATTTTAAATGAAATCAAATGAAAATAGTTACCGTGCATAGTCTCAATCGATTCATTTATGAATGTTTATAATTTAAATTGATACAACCCTCGAAGTTTAGAGGTAGAAATTGTTTTTTTTTTCTCCCTTTTTTAAGATTTTTTTTTTTTTTTGTGAGTTTATAATAGGTAAAAGTTAGCTTGTAGTATAGAATGTAACTTTTAATACTCTAAATTTATGTGGTTAATACTAACAAACTCATCTTAGGATGATAATTTTGCATACTAAACATAAATTATTATTATTTTTTTAAAATAAAAAATAAACATTTTAGATTATGTAAAATTGTTTTAAACATTATTTGTATTTTTATTATTTTTAATAAAAATTTCACAAGAGTGGATGGTTAAGGATATTTATTTTTTTTTTCTAGTTCAACAAATGTAAGAGTAATGGATTACACATTTAATCTTTAAGTAATGAATGTCTTATCCAATTAATTATATTTAGTTATATACTTGTAGTGGGATATAACTAATATATGGAAAGAAAAAAAAAAGTATTTGTTGATATATATATGGCTTTTTTCATTAGTTAGCATATAAAATCTTTTATTGATTGTTACAATAATATTGAGTTTTTAAACATAGATTTTTTTTTTATATCCATCTCTTTACTTTCCAAATATGCCATGTTTTTTTTTTTTTTTAAATATCCTCATAACATTAACATGTAAAAGCCAAGCAAAATCTATATACATTAAATAAAAGTGGTCAAGGATATCTTTGGACCAAGTTATATATATAAATAGATAGATAGATAAAGGATGCGAACTTTAAATTAATGGGACTTTTGCGATAAAAACCGATCTAATCTAAATAATAGTAAATTCTTCACATGGTAAAATATTTTACAAAAATAGCACAAATATAAGACACATATACTAGTGATATATGTATATTTTATATTAAGTAGATCGATTACAAGAGGGATATAATACTTACTAAATTGTAGGAAGTTAACCACCATTAAATTTTTTATAAGAGAGAAATGGGTGAGAGAGAAGAAATTTTTTTAGCAATGATTAAAATGATACATAGGTGGTGATAAGTAAAAAATGGTTAGCAATGATGAAAATGATATATGAATGATATATTCTAGGGAAAATTACATTTTTGGTCCCTGAGTTTTGAGGAATACGTACGTTTGGTCCCTAAGTTTTCAAAATAGACCTTTTTAGTCCATGAGTTTTGAGAAATATGTTTAAAAGGTCTCTAAGTTTTCAAAATATACCTTTTTAGTCCCCAAGTTTTGAAAAATGGGTTCAAAAGGTCCCTAACATTATTTTTTCAATTTTTTAAATTAATACTTTTTAATTTTTAAATTTACAAAACCATTCAATATTAAAAAATAATACAAAAATATTAATTTAAAAAAGATGAAAAAAAAATAATATTAGGGACTTTTTAAACTTATTTCTCAAAACTGAGGGACTAAAAAGGTCCATTTTGAAAACTTAGGGACCTTATAAACCTATTTCTCAAAACTCGAAGACTAAAAAGATCCATTTTGAAAACTTATGGACCAAATGCACATATTCCTCAAAACTCAGGGACCAAAAAGGTAATTTTCCCTATATTCTATTAATAATATAAAAATTACATAT
This sequence comes from Luffa acutangula, assembly GCA_036850905.1. Lineage (NCBI taxonomy): Eukaryota > Viridiplantae > Streptophyta > Magnoliopsida > Cucurbitales > Cucurbitaceae > Luffa > Luffa acutangula. Next base: position 45,799,802 of record CM072098.1, on the reverse strand, counting down.
CAATAATATTTTTTGATTAAGTATATTATAAAATATACTTTATCAATGTTGACAGAATGATGGAAGTTACAAACTTGATATATTGAGTATATCAGTGGCCAGCTTGAGCAACTCAACCGCTTAAGACATTATCGTCTGATCAGAGGTCTGAATCCCCTTTCTTGAATTTTGTTGAACGAAATAAGATTAGTTATAATTAAATTTTCAGGTAACAATTTTGCAAATATGATAATAGTTTTGCCACTTATGTATTATAATTTTCTAAATTAATTAAACTTTATCAATTGAATAATGACTAGTAAATTTTATCTCTGTGTATCATTAATATAATAGTTCCAAACAATGTAAGACTAATCACTAAATGAAGAGAAATATTCTACGACGACAATTTTTTAGTTCAACAACATATGAGACGAAAGATTCAAACTTCTAATCTCTTAGTAAAAGTATATGTCTTAATCATTATGATTCGATGTATTATTTTTTTTTTTTACACCCATGTAATTAAATACCAAGCTTTTTTTTTTTCCATTTTTTTAATGGTGTCTCATTCTAACTAATTTTGACAAGAACTTAACTAGCCTTAATTGGTCAAAAACTTAGTTAATTGACACTTCAAAAAATTAATTTCAAACAATAAATTAAGTTCCTTCTTTCATGCAATCCTTTAAAAACCCACAAATGGGAAGAGTTTTTTCTTTACCTATAAATTCCTCTCAATTCCTAAAAGCCCTTCAATGCAAAATTCAATAATCCTCTGTTTCTTCAGGTCCTCAATCTCCGCCCAATTTCTCCGGCGAAACCTCTCTCCGCCACCCCCATGGCCGAATTTTGCCGCAGCACCGCCCAAGGAACCGCCGCCGATCTCCACCATCTACGCCCGCTAACGATTCCCGGCGGAAGCGGTCCGCTCGTCGCTTGCCGAATCTGCGACGCCGTGTTCTCCAGTAGCCAAGCCCTAATCAACCACATCGGAGCTCACGTCGCCGACGACGGCGCCGCCGCCGCCGTAGCAGCAGCAGCAGCTTCCAGAAGACATAATCAACAACGAAGCCAAATGCATCGGTTTCCGCCTGGTCCGCCGTTCTTGGCGCAGCCGCGAGCGACAGCGCTGTTTCTGCCGAGCAGATTCTCGGCGCCTAATTCGCTAGGTTTTGACGCGGCGGAATCGCTTTGGCCAAATCAACTCTCTCCATTCGCTAGAAACGTCTTCAGAGAGGGGCCGCCGCCGTGTGCTCCGCCCGTCGGCCAGTACTTGCCGAACTGGAGTGCGGCGGAGGAGGCGGCCGGCGACTGTACGAGGCCGTACATAAATCAATTGGAGAAATGTTTACCGAAAGTGGCGGACGGAGCTGAAGAAGACGACGCTCGTCAACTGTATTTCTGCAAACTAGACCTCACTCTGAAGCTCTGAAATGGAATCAAAATTAGAACAATAACTTTTTTTCAATATATTATATATTATATATTAAATATTATTTTCCTTTTTTTAGGATAACATTTTTATTTTTAATTAACTTTTTATTTTTATTGATTATTTTATTTAATTTTGATTGTTTTGGTCATTTTTTTCTATTAGAATATTGATGTGGATAATTTCACATTATGTCAAAAGGTTGATGTATGTTTTGGTTGTCAATGTAATGATAGCTTTAATGTTTTATATATCATTTTGGTCAGATGTTTGAATCTTTATTATAAGGTTTAACTCAAAGAAGAAAAATGTCAAAATAAATTGTTATAGGTATTTTGGACCACTCCTATGTACAAGGAGTTGACAAGGACAACCAAGCAGAAAATAAGACCGAAAAACTGGCCCTAGAGGATGAACAGACCTGGCCCGACTCATATGGTCGGTCTCGGGCTTAGGCCGAGGCCGAGCATTATGGTCAGCCTTGGGCTTAGGCCGAGGCCGAGCATTATGGTCAGCCTCGACCTGAGGCCGAGGTCGACCATTCGGTCCGTCTGCGCGGGTTGAGCTCTTCCGCCTTCGTTCGGTCCCTACTGTCCCTGGGCGCCCCAGTTTCATCTGGTTCAGCCTGAAACGCTTCCGGATTTCTAAAAACCCTAGGGCAAGAACAAGTATTTAAACCATTCTTCATCACTAAAGAAACGATCCCGAACTCTATTCTCTACTCTTTTCTCTTGCTCTCCTCTTTCCGCTTTCTGACTTGAGCATCGAAGGCGGGGTGGCAATCACCACACCGGTGTGCAGGTTTTCTGTCTTGTAGACCACGTCTTCCCCCTCACAAACAAAATTTATCGTTTCCTTCCCACCAAATTTAACCATCAACATAAATTGTTTAGAAAAATTAAAAATGAACTTCAATTATAAGATTAGTTTGATAATAACAAGAAAAATAGTTTAAGAAATTACATTTAAAAAAATATATAATTGAAAATCTAAAAACCTAATTGAGAAATGGATAATTTTTTCTTCTAAATTAAAATTTTAAGATCTAGTGGTATTATTTTATGTTGTTGTGAACATAGTTTCGATGAATTTAGGTATTAGCAATTTTTTTTTAAAAAAAATCAATTATTTGTAGATTTGTTTTCTTTCCTATATATGTAATGATATATCACCCATAAAATGATTTGATTCTTGATCAATGTTTGAATTTCATAAAATTAGTTAAAGTGTGGGGAAATTAATTTTGATCTCTAATTTTATCATCTACTTTTCCATCTTCATTTATCCTTTAACTTATAACCTAATTTAAGTATTTAAATTCCATAGAATTTTATCTTTATTAGTCCCAACATAAAGTTGATAATGACAACACTCATATAACCAATCAGGTTTTAGGTATGTTTTTCCAATAACTCATTTATAATAATCTTGTGACATTGACTAAATCTACCATCTAATTAAAGTTGACAGAGACAAAGGTCAAAATCAAGTATAGTAATCAAAATAAATAAATAACAAATTTTGATAATTAACCATTTTCCTTCAACATCAAAAGTAATTAAATCCTTAATTTTTTTATTCTCTAGTGTCAAATATACCTCACATTCAACTTTTACAATCCTCCGACGTAAGAATAAAGTTTAGGTTGAAAATCACTTTTGATCCCTAAACTTTCATGAATGTAGCAATTTAGTCGTTGAACTTTAATTTGTAACGATTTTAGTTCATGTACTTTCAATTTTGTAACGATTCAGTTCATGTACTTTCAATCTTTTTAACAATATAGTCCCTAGAATTTAATAAGTAACCGTTTAATCCCTAAACTATCACATTTGTAACAATTTAACCCATGTCATGAAAATTAATTAAAAGATTTAATGAAATTTTTTATATAGATAGATTAATAAAATAATTAGGGATTCAATATGTTTATAAGTAATCATTAAATAATAAAAATCGACATTTGATTTTGATGAATTTTTTGCGACAATGTATTAAATTGTTACAAATTTGTAAGTATAAGGATTAACTTTTTATAAATTTGAAAGTACAGGGACTAAATTGTTACAAAGTTTATAGACTAAATTGTTACAAAATTGAAAAATGCAAGACTAGATTGTTACAAATCAAAGTTCATGGATCAAATTATTACTAAAGTTAGTGAGATGAAAAGTGTTTTTTAACCCTAAGTTTATGAACAAAACTTGGCCCACCAATCAAGTTTTGTTCCAAGTTTATTGTTACATTTTTTCTTTAAAATAAAAAGTTCATTACTATTTTCAAATAAAGCTGCGGTGCGGCAACACACAGCCCCACCAACCACCACCCTCTGATTCACTGGGCCCTGGCGGCTGTCAGCGGCACAAGCCAGAGCCACTCAACGCCAAAAACCCATTGCCCTTTCTCACAAAAAGCTCTTTCCCTTTTGATCTTCGAGCCCCAAAATTGCAAGAATCAAAGAAGATCAAACCATTTCTCCGTAGCGACAACGTACTTTAAGGAACTGCCACTCGAAAAATCTCATTTATTGGAAGTGGGTCTCTCTCTCTTTCCATCTTGTTTCACTCATTTGAACGTCCTAATTTTCACTTCCGCAACCTGTTCGACGTAATGCCTCTGGGAGACACCTCCATTTTTTGGTGAATCCAGTGGGGCTTGTTAACGTCCGTAACCTGTTTGACATAATGCCTCTGAGAAACATTTCCCATTTCTTTAATAAACTAGTGGGGCTGAGAGTGCACGTAACCTGTTTGATATAATGCCTCTGAGAAACATTTCTCATTTGTTTAAAAAAACTAGTGGGGCTGAGAGTGCACGTAACCTGTTTGATATAATGCCTCTGAGAAACAGTTTCATTTTTTTAGTACTTGGGTAGGTGTTGGTGACGTTCGAAACCTGTTTGATGTAATGCCTGTGAGAGACATTGCCATTTTGTTTATAGAAAACCAGTGGGGTTGTTGTTGGTGACGGCCATAACCTGTTCCATGCAATGCCTCTTGAGAGACATTTTTAACCTCCCTTTTGGCTTTCTAACTTCAAACCTGTGGGGGTAATTGGTTGGGTTACATAAAGAATTGTTAAATTACAACTTTTTGGTCCATTAACTTTCAAGTTTGTGGCCAAAACGAGCATAGCTTGACATGTATCCTCGATCAAGATGTTAGAGGTTCGAATCCCCCACCCAAATGTTGATGTACTAAAAAAAACTTTCGAATTTGTGTTTATTTGATCCTTGAACTTTAAAAAGTGTCTAATAAATGAAATTTACTGACTTTAAAAAGTGTCTAATAATAGATCCTTGACTTATCCTACCTTCTTTAAAAATTCACAAATCTACCAAATACAAAATTGAAAGTTTACGATCCTATCAAACTCAAACTTCAATTTTTTATATTTAATATATCGGGTTGATTTCTTTTAAAAAATTGAATATGTCGTAGATGTATTAAATATAAAATTGAAAGTTCAATGATTTATCAAACATTTTTAAAGTTCTTGGACTTATTAAATATTAAAAATTCAGAGATCTATTAAACATTTTTTAAAGTTCAATGACATTTTAGATACAAACTTGAAAATTCATAGACTAAACTTGTAATTTAAACTAAATGGATCGATGAGGAAAAATGGAGTGGTGGTCAACATCATGAGAAGTTATATTAATTCCTTGTTCCTTTTTCTTCCATTAATTGCATCAAAAGCTGGTGAAAATTGGGGACAAAGGGAGGGATGGACCAAGGCCACTGCATGCCCTATAAAACTGCCAGTGAAATTGTCCTCTCCTTATGTACAATAATTTTGACATTATTCATAATTGGTTATTCAAGTTTTGTAATAATTTCCTTTGATTATTTGATGTTGTATTATAGCTATTGAATGATTTTTCTAGATTAATTAATTTCTATCATTTTACTAGAAGAGGCCCAATAAGCCGTATAATTTGATAGAATTGATATCGATTCATGGGTAGTTGAAAGGTATGGTGTTTTTTTGACAGGTATGTTTTTTTTTTATAACATGTGGGAGGTGGAGATTCGAATCATAAACCTCTTGATCCATAGACGTCAATTGAGTTATGCTCATGTTGGATTGGAAGGTATGTTTTCGATCTATATTATTCTTTTTATTTATTTACTTTTAAGAACATTGTTAAAATATATTTTTTTTAAGGAAAAAAGTAGTTTCATGTACAAAAACTTCCAAGTTTTTTATAATATGATTTTGCTATTTCATGTTTTTTTTTAAAAAAAAATTGTTCATGCATAACTAATAACTCTTTAGTTTATATTCAGATAAGCATGTTGATGTAAAAAAAAAAAAAAAAAAAAAAAAAAAAAAAAAAAAAAAAAAAAAACTTAAGAGTAAAACATGTGTTTTCAAATAGTTAATGAAATACAATTAAAAAAATTTCATTCATACAATAGAATTTCAAAATGATTATTTAATGTGAATCATTTCTCAAGGAGCTAGCTAATAACAAAATTTTACATTTTAACTTAGAGAAGGAACATTAAAGAAAAAAAAATAACATTTTAACTATTCTATACAATATTTTTTAAATATAAGTGAGGATAATATTGAACGATAGTATTACATGACTTAGGTTTGAGTTCATAATTTAACGTTAGAATGTGACAAATTCGTAATTCAATAATTAAGTTGGTGGGTAGATAACACACGATGTTAGTATAAATAAAAATTTATTTGTATTTAAAAAAAAAAAAAAAGAAAAAAAAGAAAATAGTGCACTGTATCAAAAATATATAAATAAATAAAAATTGTGCAAGTAGCTAAAATGAAATGATCCCTTTTTATTTGTCAGTTTTATATTGGAAATACCAATTGGAAATTCCATTCATGCCCTGAAGGTTCAAGGTTCAGGATTCCACCCACGTGTTATTACAGTTATGAAAGTAATTCAATGAAGATAACAAAAGCAAAGTAATTTGTTCAAAAAAAAAAAAAAAAAAACAAAAGCAAAGTAATTCAATGAAGATAACAAAAGCAGAGTGACCGAATAAGGGCATTTTAGTCATTTCATAGTATATTCTTCTGACTTCTCGTAAAAATGGAAGTAAAATTTAAAAAGAAAAACGAGGAGAATAATCTCCAAAGTCCAAACTTTCTCCCAAACAATAATTAAAAGTAAAATTTTGATTAAATTATAAATTTACTGTTTTTAAACTTTAAAAATATTTAATAAAAGTTTAAAAAAATATATTTAATAAATCTCTTAACTTTCAATTTTGTTTTTTTATCTAATAAACACTAAACTTTAAAAATATTAAATAGGTCTCTAAAGTTTCAATTTTTTTAACAAGTCAAACATATTAAAAATATTAAAAAAAATTTAACAAATCTTTTAAAAATAAAATTGAATTTTGTGTTTAATAGGACACTAAACTATCAATTTTATGTCGATTTTTTAAACATGTCAAATATGCTAAGAATTTATTAATCACGAAATTAGATAATTACAAGTTCGAGAACTCCTTAGATACAAATTCAATAGGTTAAAAACTTTTTTAAACACTTTTTAAAGTGTTTTTTTTTTCAAGTAAAATCACTTTTTAACATAAACTTAAGTGCATGTTTGGGAGTGATTTCAAAAGGGTTAAAATCACTTTTGTCACGTTCAAAATCATCCCGAAACATATTTTTAATTATTCAAAATCAATTTCATGTTTGATTTTACACTTTTAAATGTGATTTTCATACCGTTAAAATTGATTTTAAATTATTAAAGACATGTTTCTAGTGATTTTGAATATGTCAAAAGTGATTTTAACATTTTTAAAATCACTCCCAAACATGCACTTGAAAGTTTGTTAGTCGATTAAAATCTTTATACATATATTATTTACTTTTTTTTAATACAACTTTTGAAATTCGAACCTCTAACCTCTTGGTCAAAGAGTTTGTTTAAGAATACGATGACGTGATCATCAGTACAACTTTTATGCCAGTTAGGCTAAGCTCTTGTTGGCTGATGACACAACCAGTTAAAATATAGGTTCATGTTATACATATATTCTTTGATTTATCTATGGTAAATCTAAGGGAAAAAAACAACTTTGACCCCTGAACTTTGCAGGTTGTAGCAATTTTAACCCTAAACTTTCAATTTTAACAAATTGAACCCCAAACTTAAAAAATCATATCAATTTGAACCTCCAACTTGCATAAATGTTGCAATGTAGACCTTTTGTCAACTTTTCATTTGAATTGCTATTAAAATATGTAATTGACAATTTCCTTTTATTTTTTTTAATTCACATTGCACTTGAGTTAGTGTTTTGTAAGAAATTTGTTGGAAAAACTCTTTAAGAAATCAAATATCTCAGACAATTATTCTCATTATTACATATAAAAAAAAAAGTAACAAAGTTATTGGCAACAAGAAAAATCTAGCAAATATGAGAAATAAAAAAACTCGAAATTTCTTTATTTTCGTTTCCTAGATTTGTACATTCTTCTAATTAGCAAGAAAAAAAAACATTAAAAGAGGAAAAAAATCTCACAAAGTTCTTAGCAACAAGAAAAGACCAGCGAATATTTGAAGATAAAAAACCTCCGAAATTTCTTTGCTTTCGTAATCTTAAATAGCAGCAAAAAAAACTCTCATAAAATCCTCAACAACGAGAAAAAGTCATCTAAAATAAAGTTTCTTCAATATTTTATTTATAAGAAACCAATTCAGATGCAATGTGAATTAAGAAAAAAAAAATAATAATCAATTACGTACCGTGGTTCAAAAAAAAAAGTTAACCAAATGTATGTATTGTAACACTTATGCAAGTTTAGGGTTAAAATCGATATGATTGGATAAGTTTGAGGTTCAATTTGATGAAATTGAAAGTTCAGGGTTAAAATTGATACAACTTGTTAAGTTTAGGGTTCCGTTTGATGAAATTGAAAGTTCAGGGTTAAAATTGATACGACCCCTAAAGTTTAGGGTTAAAAATGAATTTTTCCCTAAATCTAATTATAATATTGATTGTTTCTCAAAAAAAAAAAAAAAAAAATTATAATATTGATTTTATAAAAAAGATAAGTGTGAATAAGAATCTTGTAAAGGGTTCATATTCGTTAATATTGTAATTAGTGGGGGCATTGATTATGAAACAAATTGAAATAAAAATAGGGGTTGTTTGGTACTATTGACAAATAGTCAAACCCAAAATCAAAATGTCCCATTTGAATTTTAAAAAAAAGACAACTACTCAACCGAAACATAAGGGAAATGCCAGCCTATCACTCACCAATGCGATATACCTTCTTCTAAAAATAAAAAAAAAAAAAAAAAAAAAATGCGATATACCTTAAATTTTTGTCTACATAGCCCAATAATAATGATATTAAAATCAAATAACTAATGTATTTTTTTTTTCATTTTTATCTTTTAATAAATAATTTAGATTTAAAGTTGACAATTTAGCTCTAAGATTTAGATTTCGTTTCATTTTGGTCCCTCCATCATTTTTTTTTTTAATAACTCATGTATTGCTGACCAACACTATTTTTTTTTTTTTTTTTTAAAAAATATTATTATTTTAAATATTTTTATTTATTCTTCCTCACCACCACCAACTGCTACTATCGTCGGTGTGTGTGAAAACTCAAAGACCAAAATGAAACATAATCCAAACTTCAAAGATTAATTTTTTTTTCTCAATATATATATTTTTTAATAATCTCAATATATAATTTATTATTTGTTGGTGATTGTTGACAAATTCGACTAATTTAATCTCTTCATTCGATATTAAAATTCTCTCACGATCACTTGACTTGAGAACTTAATTAAAAAAACGAAAAATGAAAAACTAAGTCATATTTAATTTTTCATTTGATAATACTCAACACTTTTTTTTTTCTTTTTGCTCAAATTGCATTGTTATATTGTATTTTCTTCTGATTAACCTAAAATTTTGTTAAGTAATGATGTTTGATGATTGACGATGACATTGACTTTCATCGAGATGTTGAATAGCTATCTCAATAAAGTGAAGAGACATAATTTGAATCTTAAATGAAACTTTAAATGAATTGAATTTTGTTAGTCTGACTAGTACTAATGGTTACACATGATATGTTTATTAAAGGAGTTCATGGCTATATATATTATTTATGTATATGTTTTGAAATAAATTATTTTGTTTGACTATGAGTTATATAGGTGTAAAATGCACGAGAGAGATTGAAAAATGTTCTCATTTGACTAGGCATCTCATGGACATGAAAGTGACCTCTCATATTTTGGAGGGAGAAAACAAAGAAGATTATGAAAATATATTAGTATAAACATTGGAGTAATTTTTTTAACTAATATTTTCATAAATGGAAGAGTACCAATATTATAATAACACATCAATCACGATTTTTTTTTAGTAAAACAAAATTTTAAATACTATAAAATTACTAATAAAATATAAAATGTAAAATTAAATTTTTACATTTGACACGTATATGTACTATTTAACCTTTTTTTTTTTTAAAAAAAATGTTATTTTAATAAATTGAATTATATTTAAGTGGATTTTTTTTTTTTTTTTTACTAACATGTGAAGGTGAGGGGATTTGAACCACATACCTTTAGGTCATTAGTATAACTTTTATGCTAGTAGAGCTATGCTCATATTGGCATATTTAGGTAGATAACTATTTAGACTTGTATGTTTTTTTTTTTTTTTAATGCTTAAACTTATAAGTCACAATGAATTTACTTTCAATATTACTTTTACCTTAGACAAACAAATTAATTGTTAGTATATATAACTTGACATTATTTATATATATAGATATATATAATGTTATAGGTCATTTTGGACTACTCCGATATGCAAGGAGTTGACGACGACAACATAATACCAGTCCAAGGAGACAACCAGGAAACGGATCCCGAAGGAAAAATAGGCCGAAGGATTGGACCAAGGTCGAGGCCGAGGCTCATGATTGCCCTCAGCCCGCATGCACAGGTCGAGTCTTTTCCCCCTCGTTCGGTCCCTAATGTCATGGGTCAACCCGATTTGACTTGGTTCAGCCTTGTATCGCCTTCGAACGCCTAGAAACCCTAAGGCAGGAACAAGTATATATAAACCCTCATTCGCCATTGAAGAAGGGATTCCGAAACTCATTCTCTGAACCCTACTCCTCCTCTTGCTCTCTTCCTTCAGCTTTCTGACATAAGCATCAGAGGCGGTGTGGCAAGCACCACACCAGTGTGTAGGTTTTTTTTTTTGTCTTGCAAGTCGCGTCTTCCCCTCTCATACAAATTTACCGTTGGTGGCATGTGAATGTCATGTGAGTTTCTCCTGTCCAAATTTGACAATTAACATATAATACGTGGAGATGAAAGTTTGAATCTTTCACCTTTTGGACGTATATGTTTTAACTTATTTGAGTTATGCTTAAATTTAGTATGTAGTTAAGACAAGCCTTTAATTTTATAGATAGTAGCCATAGCTAAAGTGAGAATAGCTCATCAGTAATTGATATATATATTCTTGACCAAGGGATGAGGTTCAAAAAGTCAAATGCTCAGATACTCACCTTAAACTAACACATAGCTATTACATATAAATATAATCTACTGTATATCTAGTAAACCTTATAATTTATCCGTTAATTTCTATTTGAAGATTAGAAAAAGGGAAAAGGAACTCGAGAAAAAAAAAAAAGAAAAAAAAAAAAAATGACGTGGGTGTGGAAAGAAATTAGAGAGGTATGCAAAGAGAGACTCGCATAATTTATCGGGCTCCATATGTGTCGCTTTCTGGCAGCGTTTCATCCATGCCGTTGTTTTTCAACTTTATTCTCTTTTCCAAATATACCCCTTCTCTTTACCCTATTTTCCCATTCAACCCAACCAAAAAAGTTGCTCTCTCTTTCCTCTCTTGGTCTTGGATTCTTCTTTCGCTGCTGCACCTCTCTCTCTCTCTCTCTCTCTCTCATGGCAGCTGCCATTAAAGCTCATCTTTAGAGCTAAATGGCCTTTCTTCCTTAGGTTTCTTCTTCAACTTTTTGCTTAGAGTTTCGAGCTCCTCCTCTTTTGGTGGCACAAACTTGCTTATCAGTCTTTCGGTATGTTGATTCACTTTCTTTCTCCTTTCCTTCTTTTTCTTGTTCTGATCTCTCTTTCGAGGCTAATTCGTTGGTTTTTGTATTATACTTGTTGCGTTTGTTGTTCTGATTCTTTTCTGTCTCAGCAATGAAGTCCTCGACTAGGCTTGATTCGGCTACTTTTCAGCTCACTCCTACTCGAACCAGGTTTATGTTCTTGCCTTATTATATGAGTCACTTTACAATTGTTAGCCAATGTTTGAAGAGTTAGATTACGCGACTTGCTTCTGATTCCTTGCCAGTAGCTCTGATGAACTTCTCTGTGTTTTTCAAGCGATCTGCTATGCCGCGTTCAGTTTTAGAAGCCAATTCATGGTTTTAGTATTTTATATGTGTGTATTTTGTTTAACTTCCACTTTGATCAGTTCTTGGTGCATTTTAGCATTCTGACCTTGTTTCGCCATTTTCTTCTAGTTTGTGATTTCATAGCATTTCTTTTTTAAATTCAGGATTTATTAGTTAAGGTTGTCTCATTTTTTCTTTCGCCTTCTTTATGCAGAAAGTAAAATTTGAGTCATTGAACTTTCTTATATTTTGAAAATTGGTGTGTAACTTTTTTCCTGATAGTCGTTGATAGTTGACCATCTCTCTTTCTCTCACACGCATATCAGGTGTGATTTGATTATATCTGCAAATGGAAAGTCTGAGAAGATAGCTTCGGGTTTATTGAATCCTTTTCTTGCCCATTTGAAGATTGCACAAGAGCAGATGGCCAGAGGTGGTTATTCCATTATTCTTGAGCCAGACCCTCGCAGTGATAGAACATGGTTCACGAAGGGTACCATGGAGAGGTTGTATTGATATTATGAACCTGCATCTCTACTATTCATAAACATACATCAGTATTACCCTCAATAAGAATGTGTTTCTATTCACATTATTTATCTCTGCCTCTAGAATCAATATAAATGTGTCCATATTCAGTGCCTGTAACAACCATTGAAAATTTTACATGTCCTCATGCTGAATTCCTAATAGCCTGTTATTAGGCGAAAAAAGTAATCGCCTAGGCCTTGTAGTTCTAGAGGGTCCCATTTTCTATCAAGTCCTCAAATTTCGCTTAGCACATAATAAAATTGACAAAAGTTTCATAATGAAATCCAAAATGATGAATGTGAAACGATAGGACTAAAAAAAAGTAAAACTACAGTAGTAAATAAAAATTTTGTTTAAAAAATTATAGCAAAATAATTTTTTCCTAAATTGCCTTAGGATGGCCATGTGTTACTCTGCATTAGTATTGAGTATTTTGGACAATTCATGTTAGTAGATAGTCATATACTGATAAATTGCCACCTTTAGGTTTGTCCGATTTGTAAGCACCCCTGAAATATTGGAACGGGTGTACACTATTGAATCAGAGATCTTACAGATTGAGGAGGCAATTGTGATTCAGGGCAACAATGACATGGGGCCAAATGTTGTAAGTATATTCTAGCGTATCAGTAACACTCATCATATTGACACAAAAGGTCCATCTTTCAATCCAGTTTCATCCAACAGGTAGATGACAAGCAAGGAAAGCCTACAAAGCCTACAGAAAGCACCACCGAAGGTATTAAAGTCTGTGGAGGCCTGTTGAATATTCTCTTTCATTTACTTAGCATAGATTATTCATTTGAGTTGATATCCTGATCTTGGATAAGTAAAACATAGTCTCTCTTTTCTTTTTCAAAATATATTTGGATTTGAAGCGAAAGTTCTGTTAACTAAGTCAATATTTATGTAGCTTAGATACTATGCAATTTTTAACTAATAAATTGATTCGTGAATGAAAACACTGTGGTTTCTAACAGCAAGCAAGTCTCTTCAGGATAGTAATGAGGAGAAAGCAATTGTTTTATACAAGGTAAGTGGTACTCGAATATGCTCTTGAACAAACAATTTTCACTTCTTTATTTTAATTTGATTTGTTTAAAAATCTGACAGCCTGATTCGAATTCACTGGAGGCCAATGGACATACAATGTCAGAGGAGAACTCAAAGTACATTCCATCTCTAGTGATTGTCAATTGTGTCCAGTGTCCACTAACTGCTAGACTTATTTGTTATAAAATCTACTTTATAAGCCTATTGCAAGCGGTGCCTAGATGTAATGACTATAACTAACAACACAATCTCAAGTCGCAACCTTAAAATTCTAATCTGATTCCATTTTTTAACCATCTTGTAATCTTTTTTTTACCTTATATGATTGCAATTAGAGAATTATAACTTATCTTCCAAAGTTGTTAATTTTTTTTTCACTAATCCCTTACACAGAAAGGATTGATCACAAATGGAAAATTTATTCTCAATTTTACATTTCTTCATTTCCATATCGCAATTTTACATTTCTTCATTTCCATATCGCAGATGCAAATGTGCTCTTGTGATTTCATTTCATCAAATTATTGTGCAGAGTTGAATCCCCTCTTTCATTATTCTTTCCCTAGAACTCATACGAATAATACATTGGCAAATAAATAACAAAATTAAGTCTGGGGTTCTTAGCCATCTCGTTTAGTTAAGGGCAATTATTTTGTGAAGTTTCATGACTTTTTCTGCGAGTGCTTTTAATTCCATTTAATCCCTTTTAGAGCTCAGCTTCTGAAAGTCCTGGAGACACGCAAAACTATGCTGCAAAAGGAGCAAGGGATGGCTTTTGCTCGTGCTGTTGCTGCTGGGTTTGACATTGATCAGATGTCACCATTGATATCATTTGCCAACAGCTTTGGAGCCTCAAGATTGATGTACGCATGAGATTCATATTTCTAGCTATATGAAAAAGTATTGTTTTAATGTTAAAATCATTTTTCTTGCAGTTGATGACTCATAATGTGAATTATTTGCTGCAAAAAACAGGGATGCATGTGTAAAATTCAAAGAATTATGGAAAAGAAAGCATGAAAGTGGCCAATGGCTCGAAATTGAAGCAGCAGAAGCACTATCCAACCGGCCAGACTTCTCCCCTTCCATGAGTACATCAGGCATTATACTTACAAGTATGACTGACAAGCAGACAGAATCTAGAGAAGTATGTTCTGAATCTCAAAATGAACCATCTTCAACAAATAAGGGGAATGCAAGTGCAGGTGGGATATGATAACGCTAGATATCTGACAGATTTTGGTTGAAAAATGTCTCTTAAAACTGAATCTCCCAAGTTATTATCTTAGACTTAGAATGTCCATGCTATATCATTATATTTGTGTCAGAGTAACAACCACGGGGCTAATTTTAACTTAGTCTAATCAAATAACAATTGAAGTTGAATTTGCAGTCTCTTGGGTTTGTATCAATTCTATGCTCTGAGAAACACTTCATTTAGTGCGTGTGCCTTATAGAGTGCTGCTCTTGCTCTCTCAATTTTGGGTTAAATAATTTTTTGTTCACTCATTTGCCCAGATGGAAATCCACCTATGATATACCAGTCACCACCAGGCCACCAAGAGTATCTTCAAGGGCAGTATCCTCCTCATATGTTCCCTCCCTGGCCCATCAATTCTCCTCCAGGTGCATTACCTGTCTTTCAAGGATATCCCATGCAAGGAATGCCTTACTATCAGAACTATGCAGGAGGTAGCCCTTTCTTTCATCCACATTATCCAGTAACAGATGATTCTAGGCTTGGTAGTGGTAAAAAAGTGGGAGGCAAAAGGCATTCCATGGATAGTGGAGATAACTCCACTGAACCGGAAACCTGGGAGACAAATGCTTCAAAAACAAGAATACCTGATGATGGGGAATCGGAGCAAGGAGATTCAGAAGATCAGAGAAAAGCTGGTCGATCAGGTAAAAAGAAATCAGGTGTGGTTGTCATCCGCAACATCAACTACATTGCATCAAAGAGGGATAACTCATCAGGCAGTGAAACGGATTCACCATCTGAAAGTGAAAGTGAAGATGGAGATTCACAGGTTATTAGTCCAGAAATTAAACACAAGAAATCTAATAGATCCTCAAGGAGCAAAGGAAAGCATCTAAATTTTGGGGATCAATCAAACATTCCTGCAAAAACTATTTCACCAGAAGCAGAAGGACACTGGCAAGCATTCCAAAACCTTTTACTTCGAGATGCCAATGAAGACAAACGTCATTCTGATCAAAGCCTGTTCACCATGGAAAGAGGAACCAAGCAGAAAGGGCGACAAAATAAAGTTGGTGACGATCCATTAATTGCTCAAGGATGGAACAGAGATGAAATCCATGAAAATGGTGCTCCAGGCATTGATAGAGTTGGTGGAAGAATCAACCGCGTGTCAAGGGCATCAAATGATGAATTATTAACTTCCAGAAGAGATAGTCTATCTGGGGATGGTCATTTGCATGTGCAGGCTACAGAACTAGATGGAGGAAGAAGTGGTTACAGGAGGCCTGGTAGTGATGATTTTATGGTTTATGGACAAAAAGGTCAAACTCACTCTAACGCCCACTTGGATCCGTTAGCTATAAATGGCTTTGATAATACAAAAAAGAGCTATGATAAAAGTAATACAAATAATTTAGATGGTGATTCTTACATAGTTTCATTGAGATCGATATCAATGGACGCAGTTGGAAAGGAAGGTAGAAGTGCTGTTGACATGGATTCTGAGTTTCCATCTTCAAATCATAAGGCGGAAAACTTGTCCAATAGAGTTACTACCTATGAGCCAGATGTACTGAATCTGATGCCAAAGCGTGAAACAGAAAATGAACCTGCTGGTTATGATCCTGCTTTAGAATATGAAATGCAGGTCCATGCTGGACGTGTACCAGCTTTGGATAAAAAGAAGGAAGTGGCAACTGATGTTAAACAAGGGACTAAAAGGATGGACAAGGATCGGAAGCCAAAAATTACACCAGATAGAAAAACTGGGGGGCCAATAAGGAAGGGAAAACCTTCTAAATTGAGTCCTTTGGATGAAGCAAGAGCACGTGCTGAAAAGCTAAGAACTTATAAAGCTGATCTCCAGAAATTGAAGAAGGAGAAGGTATCATGTTAGAAATGTTTTTCTTCACAATCACATTAAACGGAACCCTAAATCTTGAATAGTTAAGTGATATGGCAAATATTTATCTTGCATATATATTACTTTTTCTTGCTAGTCATGTCTCTAGTTTCAGTATTTTTTTTTCTAGCTCCTATCAAAAAAAAGTATTTTTTTTTCTAGCTAGCTTGTTCAGGATATGTAACTTATTCTAAAATTTTCCTGGTTTTTTCTATCCAGGAGGAGGAAGCAATAAAAAGGATAGAAACTTTGAAGCTAGAGAGGCAGAAGAGAATTGCAGCAAGGGGTAATAGCAACACTGCTCAGTCATCATTGCCCTCTCAGCAAACTAGAAAACTACTGCCAACGAAAATGTCACCCAACTCTCAGAAAGGATCAAAATTTAGTGATTCAGATCCAGGACCATCATCTCCTCTGCAAAGGTTCCCCATTAGAACGACTTCAATTGGTTCCAATGATTCGAACAAAGCCGCAAAACCCAGCAGGTTGAATGGTGCGAATCACTCAGCTGTTAACCGGTTAAGTCAATCTGTACCTTCATTAGCTAAGCTAAAGAAAGAGAACAGTGATGCTTCAAATGACAAAAAAGTATCCATGGCTCGTATTAGAAGATTATCGGAGCCAAAAATGAGTGTCAGCAATCATGCTTCTTCTATCAAGACACGGAGCACGGAGCCTGCTCTAAAGGCAAAAGTAACTAATGAGACTGAGAGCAAGAAAAAGATATCTAATGAGACTGAGAGCAAAAAAAAGATATCTAATGAGACTGAGAGCAAAAAGGCTATATTGAATTTGGATAAGAGCAAGGCTGCAACTCTTCCGGAACTTAAAATTAGAACCCCGAAGGGACCTGGTGCTACAATTGGCGACTCAATAGCAAAAGAAACAACGCAGAGTGTGAATTGTTCTTCAGTTTCTGAAGGCGCTTGTGCTTCCATGGAAAGAAACAAACCCAAAGTCTCTCATCATAATGAACTGGATGACAACCTTGTTGTTGAGAAGACTGTTGTAATGCTTGAGCGCGAGAAGCCCTCCATCCGTACAGGTCCTGCTTCTGAAGACAATCTTTGCGATCGAAGGACATACAGCAAGCATAAAATTGAGGGAAAAACTGATGCCCCATCAGAATTTTCTGCCACCAGTGCTCTCAGTTCCCAAATTAAAGTGTCCGGTGTCAGTAGAGAACCCATGAAGCACCACTCACAGGGTCAGTTGAGTTCTCATGAGGTATGATTGACTGCTACCTCAGATGTGGAAAGTTTATCAGAGAATTCTTTGAACAGTGTGATGCTTACAGAACAAGTTGAACCCTAAAAATATAATATTCATTAGCATTGATTGTAGGTGGAATGCAGCAGATTGTAATTCAACTTCTCTCGCTCTCTCTTTTCATACAGTAGTTCAAAGCAAAATTATAGTAATTGGAATTGAAGATAATTTAATATTATTATTTTTCCATGATCATTCTCATTATCGCATGACAGTGCCCCCGAAAAATAAAAGGAAGAAGAAAAAGAAGAGTTTTTGTAACACCAAGCCTACTGCTGATGATGCATTGGTTAATATTAATGCAGTAACACCATTGGTATATTCAATAAGCCAAACGGTGTTTCAAAAAGATTTCAGTAGATTATCTCACAATAGCACTATCTCGGAGTGGTTTGTTTATTGACTCCGTTTCTAATCCTTAATCTTTTGACCTAATGTCTTTATTGACTTAAAAAAACATCGTTAATTTCTTTTCTTTGACTCAACAGATATCATTGTCCTGCCATCCTGAAAGGTTTAGTGCCTTTGTTTGTTTGTTTGTTTTTAATTTGCGATAATAATGCTAAGTGTCTTAGATAACCTTATATACGAACCTCCTATGTTCAGGTGAAAGCATATGGTGCAGATCAGGAAGCACAAAAGTTCTCATCTCCTAGTACGAGTGAAAGATTATATAAAGCTCCACATGCTCGTGTTTCTTCTTTTGAAGATCCTTGCACACGTGTTTCAGAGTATGGAAAAGCAACCCCATCAGATTTGGAGGGTGCAGCATCAGGCACCGATACTGCTAAAGCTTATGTTCCTGATTATGGAAACTCACAATTGGAAAAGATTCCTGAAGCATTGGAGAAGCCTGAGGTAAAAAAATCATCAAAAGGACTTCGACTATTACTGAAGTTTGGAAGAAAGAATCAAAGCCCGGCTACAGATGAGCATAATGATGAATCAGATAATGTCAGTGCAAATGGTTCTGAAGCCAATGATGCTGGGATCAATACCACTTCTCACAATGAAGGTAAAATACTAATAGATGACATTTTAGTTGCTTGATACATGTTGAGCAGATGACTGAAATGGCTATATTTCTAGCAACAACCAAATACTTTTTTGTTTTGGGTAAAAAACATGAATCTCTGATAGTCTAAAGATGATGCTACCAAAGTGATTCTAAGATCAAAATAAGCACTTACGATATTTGATGTTAACTTCGCTGCAATAGCATTGTTTTATCTACATAATGATTGACAACATTTCTTCATGAAGTGAAACTCATTTAGCTAAGTCATATGTACATCTTTCATATCAGACAGAAATATGGAGAACTGAACCCCACTCATCAAAAGCCAGCTGTCACTCTTACTACTAACTAGTATGGGAGGGTTTCTGTTCTCTAAGACTTTTTAACTATTACGTTGGATGATGCAAAGTTCATGTTTGACAAAAAGATATGACTATGTTTCCATGTGTATTTTTCTGTTGACCTTGCTTTGTGAGCTTACTATATATCTTTGTTCCCCTTTGTTTGATGCCATCAGTTCCTACACTGAAAAATCTGATTTCTCAAGACGAAACCCCCACTGCCAGCAAAACTCAAAAGTGTAAGCATTTCCAAAGATTTGACATGTTTCCATTTCCCCTATTGTCTTCCTCTTTGTAAGACCGTCATGATCTCAAGATCAAATGTATTTTTTGCCCTTGCTACAGCTTCTCGTGCATTTTCCCTGCTATCACCTTTCCGAAGCAAGAACAGTGAAAAGAGAACTGCATAACACGATTTTGTGGTGCTGTTGAATATGTAAAGTTGAGAGAACCATCAAGTTCAAGCTTGTCTTTTGCACGGCGCAAGCCTGATTGGGTTATATGAAGGATACAACGGTTTGTTTTTTATTCTTTTACTACTGTGGCTATATAAAAATTTTCAGTATAGTTATCCAAAATATGGTCATTGTATATTTTACATATTTGTTCCAGTGATGAATTTCCCTGTAGTATTCCTTATTGCTTATGAAAGAAAAACCAGTTTCAAATTTTGCAAAACTTGATCTACTGTTTAGCTGGTTGCAGCCATGACCACAAACTGAGAAAAAAGCTGTATCTCATAGTACTCAAGGAATGGAGCAACATCTCTTGGAAAAATTCAAATACCATCCCATTGTTTCCTTTATTGTCTAAATGGTTGTTAGAGAAGAGAGACTTGGAGGCCATGTCGTTCTCAAATGTGCTCATTCAATCACAGAGCCGAGGGATGGGCATCAGGTATTTCTGTTATGAATAATATGATAATCAATCATCAATTCATCATCATGGATTTTGCAGCCTTACTAGTAGTTTCTAGCTGTTACTAACCCTGCATGGAGGGTCTGCCTTCAAATATTAGTGAGAATGAGTTCAATCTATGATGACCACCTACATAGGATTTAATATCCTACATGACGGCTGTCCCGTGAGATTAGTCGAGGTGGCGTAAGCTGACCTAGACACTCATAGATATCCAAAAAAAAAAAAAAAAAAATTGAGAATATCAATTCTGAAGTAGCAGCCGCATTTTATAGAATAGCTATGTTTTAGCTACCACATCCATCTGTTTATGCATATCATTTTAGAAAGGGTATAGATTATTTACGCCCATGTGAATCCCTTTCATTTCATTCACAGCACATGAAGATGCCAGCATTTCTCTCTTATTAGGGTAAAAAATATTGTGTAATGAAAACTTGATCCCTCCCCTTTTTAGAGGACACTATATATACAACACACACATATGTAATTAAATATCAATGTCGAACCCTTTGATTTACCGTTAGATCGTACACATAATTTGTTTTGTTTCGAGTGACAAACTTCATTCACATATTATCTCTTCCATTTTGTGGATGAGATTAGTCGGCTAACCAAATTTGTAGAGGGCCCTTCTAAGGATAGGACTGTCCAACTGGTGAGATCTCCTTTTCTCAAGGAAGTTGACTTTTCAAATGTGGATTAAAAGAGGAGAAAAGGAAGAGGAATATTTAAATAGAAAGAAGAAACATAAAAGTGCCTGTTTTCTTCTTTTACTTACAATACAACCTTTTTTGGCTTATTGAACAAGCCTAACTATCAACAAGAAATTTAAAAAAAAAAAAAAAAAAAAACATTGAAGAAAATTTAAGCAATAACCTCTCCAAAATTTCCATGTTTTTGGATGAGAAATTTATAAAAGATGCAAGTCAATTCAGAACCAATTACAGTAAAAAACTATATGGCTCATATTTACACCACAGCCAATTGTAATCAGATTGGTAAGAAAATAGATAAGAAGAAAAGGATTGGGAATTTTTTTTATTAAATTTAGTCAAAACGAATGACCAAACAAGAAATGTTACTTTTGCTCATTCTGGTGAAGGCTTCCTTAGCCAAACACTTTGCTGCTTCTTGTGGGTCATCCATGTGTCTTATCAGATTCACAGCCTCTTGGTTCTTCATCACCTGATTTTTTTTTTCAAAAAATTAATAATTAGAGATATCGTATTTTAAATTTTATTTAAAAACCCACAAAAAAGTCCAATTGCAAATCTAATCTAAGAATGCATAGGAAAATTTTTTGTGTTTTTTTTTTTTAAGTGATTTGTACATTGAAAATATTGCAATTTCATGCTTATATGATTTGGAAAATTAAGAATCTAAAAAAATCTCATTAAAGTCAAAAAAAAGAAAAAAAAAATCATGCTTTCCACTTATGATGGAGGTGAAATCTTATCTTTAAAAAAAGAAGAAAAGTTTAAGATGGTTGAAAAATATAGTGCTCGTTCCATTACAAAAGTTGATGAAAACAATTACAATTAGAATAAGCTCCTCAAACAACATAGAAATTGTGAAGTTCATTTGATAGCAATTTTATTTAGAATTTTAAAATTTTTAAAAATCATAGTTGAAAAGGCTCTTCCAAAATGAACGTGCACTGCAGTAAATTTGAAGATACTATATATATATATATATTAAAGATTCTTAAGATATGGTGTTGCTTTCAAAACTGGGTTTTAATACATTTATTATGAACCAAGATCTGTTCAAGCGGAAGATGTAAATGTTCTTGGTGTTCAAATGTTACCTCCCATATGCCATTGCTTCCTAGTATCACGAATTCAGTTTCGGAGTTGATTCTTTTAGTTGCGACCACAAGTTCCGAGCTTTTCCGGGGCTTCATTCCTAAGAAGAATTTGCTCAAGTTAGAAGCAACATGATAAATGTTCATTTTTACAGTGATATGATATTATTCACTTCAGATCATAGGTGATCTTCGGGAATTGGTAGTTTCTTAATCTCAACATGTAATTTATATAAAAAAAAAAAAGTTTCAACCAGTTGCGAAAGAGAGATTACCGATCATTAATCTACGAGGCCAACGTTGCTTAGTTGGATGTTGATCACAGCTAATTTGGTGAGCCAAACCATCTTCACACACAATGGCTCTATAGTCACCCATGCTAGTAATGACCAATCTATCTCCATCCATTACCAATGCTGAAGCTGATCCTATTTTCCAAAGCTCCTTTCCTTCATTTCCTTCTCTTACTTTTGTTCTTGCACTCAGATGTGCTTTCTTCATTGCCTCTCTCCCCTTCCCTTTCACCTCTGACTGCATATTAAAATGATTTCAAGTACACGATAATCTTAAGTTTTATCAACAAAATTGGATAAAGATGGTTGAAAACTGTGTTTGGGAAACAAGTAAAGTTTTAAAAGCACTCATCCATTAAAAGAATTCGGAGCATATTTCATCCTTTAAGAGGTTGTAGGTTGTAGCATATTCCAATCGAAAGAACAGTCAATTCTAAGCATAGCTCATCCTTAAAAGGGTCGTAGGACTAAAATCTAGAACTTCAACCTTATTTATGATGCAATACAAGAACACAATCAATTCTAAGTATAGTTCGTCCTTTGAAAAGGTCGTGGACCCAACATCCAAAACCCTAATCTTTTGTGACATAATAGGAGAAAACAAGAACAATAATTAGCTGCATACCAGGGATCTCCCTACCAAAATCTCGACAACTAAGAGAGAGAAAAGTAGAAAATGAAAATAAATTTCTAGTATTAAAAAATTTGTGATTCTACCTTCATTCATTGTTTGCCATGAAAGAAGCATGAAGCATTCGAGAACCACGATAACGGATTGAAAAAACAATCCATTCTAAGTATTAGGCTATTCTTTTAAAATCCAAAACAAACAAGAAGAAAGAATGAAGGAATGTTGAGAATTACCTCTTTGAACTTCTTATCAAAGAAATGGGTTTGCATGAACTTAAGCACTTTGTCACCAATTTGAGGATCAAAAACCCCAAAAAACCACAACTCAATCCCTTCAATCTGCTCTCTCTGCACCGCAACAGAGTCGTAATCCGATTCCTCTTCCCAAATACTCGACTTCAACTGATCCGCCACCACATGATACCCATGGTTCACCGGCGCCATCCACGACGCCTTACTCACCGCCGCCGCCGACGGCCTTCTCTTCTTCCCCGTATTCCTCATCAGAAACTTCCCCAATCGAAACGCCTGCAAAAATTTACACCACATTCATCAACATTTTCAGATTCCCATTCTATAGTCTCTCGAACATCCGCCATTGATGAACTCAAACAAAATGATACAATGAAACAGTAGTTTTAAAGAAAACCCATCAATCAGAATCTTCAGAAACCTCGAAGCAAGAAATGGGTTTACCTTGAGTTTGAGATGAAGATCTCTGAGACCCATTTTCAGAAATCTGAAGAAACGAAACCCGTCGATGAACACAAGAAGAATCAAGAGAAAAAAATCACATGGGTCTGTGGGATTTCCCTTGTTTTCAAAGGGAAAACGAGAGATTTTCCTGGGATTTATCAGTCAAGGGGTTTGGATTTTCTTGGGGGAAAATTAATTTTGTAATTAGTGGGGAGTGTTTGAAGTCGTTAAGAAGTCTAATGGAGAGAAAAAAAAAAAAAAGGGGAATTTCTAGAAAGATAGAGAGAGAAAAAAAAAAATTATGTGTATATTTGGACTCCATTTTTGGGTTGAATGAATTGGCAAGATAATTATTAATTAGAATTTTAATTATCTGTTTAAAAAAAAAACGAAAAATTTAGTGTGAAGTAACGGTCTGTTTGAGCTTTTTTATATTTTCAGTTCAGGCAGGTAAAACTCCACGCTTTTCCGTGAAGAAGATGAGAATGCAAAGAAAACAGGTCGATTCTTCCCTAAAAACTTGCTTAATTGAAACTGACATTTTTTTTTTTTTCCAACTCTTCTATTTTTC
Organism: Luffa acutangula; assembly: GCA_036850905.1. Lineage (NCBI taxonomy): Eukaryota > Viridiplantae > Streptophyta > Magnoliopsida > Cucurbitales > Cucurbitaceae > Luffa > Luffa acutangula. The sequence continues at coordinate 45,775,750 of CM072098.1, read as the reverse complement.
GATGTTAATGAAAATTGAATGAATCAGAGGCATTATCAAGTTGTTTTTATAGGATTACATGTTATATATATGATTATTAGAGGTGTAAACAGCTAAATTTTGGTTGAAATCAATATCAATGACTTGTTACTTTAGAAAATAAGAAATTGATTTAAAAAAAACAAGACTGGTTTAATTTTTGAAGTTCAAAATTTGTAAAAGTACTTCTAAATATTCTTGAATTGTTTCAAAATTAGATTTAGATTTTAGTCAAGATTCTTAACTATTTGAAAACATATTTGTCAAGTTTTTTTTAAACAAAAATTCTATTATATAAAGAGAAAAATTTCATCATAGTGAAGAGAGGGAGTCAAGTGGATTAACATTCAACTTTATTAAGATTTAAAGTCGACTAAGAGCAAAAAGCCAAGTGGCATGAACGAAGAGAGAATACAAAACAAATATTTTATGCCAAAAGTCAGAAATTTTTATTTTTTTATTTTTATTATTTTTTGTTTTTTGTTTTTTGTTTTTCAATTCAAAACAGCCATTGGGATTACGGGTGAAGAAGAGATAAGAGTAAAATGACCTAGGATTTGCCACCCGCATTTCTATCACCATATTATAATTTTTTAAAAAATGTTGATTATTATTATCAAATGAATAGATGATTATTTCCTTGGAGACAAGATTCAAATCTCTCTACCACACATTTAACCAATGATTGGTAAGTTCATCAAGAAACTGTTTGTCCATAATTCTTTTTTTTTAGTTCGAAACATTTGGAGGTGTGAGGTATCGAACCCCTGACCTCTTGATCGAGAGAACATGCCAATTAGTTATGCTCACTTTGACTCGTTCATAATTCAATTCTTTTTTAACAAAATAGAAGTCATATTTGTATATCATATATTATTTTAAAAGTAGTTGGCTCAAATTTTTCAACACTCTGATTGACAAAACGTAAGTGCGTGTAAATGGGAGTTTGAAAGTCACAAAGGCATGAATGAGAACTCATCGCTCAATGTGAAAATCCTTGTTTAAATGAAGGGATATTCAAACTGTGTTCATTTGATTATTTGACCCTTTTTTGTTTTAATGATGATACCAATTTTCAAGGTTAAAGAAATTAAATGTAATTTTCTGTTGATGGCATCAACGGGCATGCTGTTATCTTCTCAATTAACCATTGAGGCTAGTTTTTCTAAGATAGATCACTAAAGACTAACCGAACCTTTTTTTGGTTCAAAGACCGTAACCAAACTTTTTTTTTTTGAGTTCAACAACAGCTATACTTACTTTGGCACTCTAACCAAACTATGAATAGACATATCAAAACCAAACCATTTCAACATTATAAAATATCAGACATTCCATGATTACATCATAATTTTAGTCCTTGGCCACTTTGAATATTTTGGTACTAGAATGACATCCTTCCTATAATAATTCACATATGCACAATATTATCAAATTTTGAAAATTCTATGCGAGGTTGATGACCAATCCCCATCGATATGAAAATTGAAGAATAGAGTAAAATTCAATTATGGCCAAAAGCTGGTCGACCACATTAGAAAATCTGCAATGAGAATATGATTATAAATCTCTAGGAAGCCAATTTGGATAGATTAAGCGAAACAATGCTTGAAATCTCTCATTCCTTTATTGATTGGACCAAACCAATAACAATTTCTGTCTAGGATCCATAGAAAACATAGCCCCATTAAAATTTCTCACATATTTCTCAGTGTCCATATATAAATCAAAGAAGGAAATACCAAAAGGAATCCTCTATTGATTTATAAGTAGATATTACTACTACCAAATATCATCCCAAAACTACTACCATGAAGAATAATGAGCAAATCTTAGAGAGATTAACCAAATAAATCAACTTTCATGTGACATTTTATCAAGCATATGCAAAACTAATACTCGCATTCAAGCCAATTAACACAAGGACCTTTTACATAGAGGATGATTAAGTTGTGACAATTGAAATCCAAATAAGAAATTGGCGTAATAAGATTAAAAATGGAAGAAGTTGAACACAATGACTTAAGGCAATAATACTGCTACAAAAAGTTTGCAACTATAAACCAACGACCTATAGAAGTTAAAGAAAGTTGACAGCAAAATGAGAAAATCCCTTGAAAAAATGAACCTCTAGGCCTCGGCCTTCTTCAACTTCGCAAGCTCTTGCCTAACCAATCCAGCTCTCTGTATAAAACGAAATACACAAATTCAAATGTGATCACTTGCAAAAAAAAAAAAAGTGGTGCATCATAGTTAACTGGCAGAAAAAGTGAAAAATAAGGGATTAGCACGAACCTTAATCTTGGCCAACATAAGCTTGAACCTGTCGAAGTCATTGAGTGAGGCTCTTCTCTTCTTAACAATCAATTTTCTGCCCCAAGAGCTATTCTCCCATTTCTTCTGAACATCTGTTGATAGGATAGAAAAACAATTAAGCACAAGCAAAAATATTACGAATAAAAAATTACATGGAATTGCTCCATACCCCCAGCTTTCATAGCGTCAATCAGCTCCTTCTTCTTAGGGACCCTCTTAATATCAATTTTGATATCAGTAAGGGAGAGTCTCTTAAAATTCATTTGAGATCGCTCCATATCAGGGGCATCAACCAGAGCCTGTCCAAACAGAAAATCAAGCTAGTCAAGCAAGTGATTTAACAAAAGATCAATGAAGAAACTAGTCAATGAAAGATTAAGAATCTAAGTGCAGAAAAATCACTATCGTTTAATAAAATATCTAGTTGTAAGATCATTAGAGTGTAGACAAATAAAAACTTCTGCAGACAAGCAACAAAACACCAAGTTGCATACATGAAAAAACACTTGAATCAACTAACGGAGGATGATCGAAAAGACAACCACCATTATCAGAAGGTGTATAAATCCATACGTTCTCAGGTTCTTAAAGAAAAATCAAACTTCTGTAATTACAAATATTCAATCCTCAAAAAGATATTATGAAGACTTAAAACTAACACACAAATAGTTCAATATTCAGCAGTTTCAACACCAAACCCTATAATACGAGTATAATGTAGCAACTCTGCACAAAATCTAGTTCCCACAGAATCAACAAAGTACTACTGTTCCTCCATCTAGCACTCAGAAAACAAGAAAACAAAACCCTTTTCTTCTCCTTGACTAGCTAAAAACCAGTATAGTAGCACTTAGAAAACACGAACGAAATATAACACTAAAGAAAAACAATTGATAACAAGAAACGAATGCCTACCCGATTCTGGTCGATAACATCAACGATGACAACGAGCTTGCCGTAGTCTTCACCGTAGTTGATGAGGGCAACCCTTCCGATCTCGACATACCTCTTGAACGGCTAAAGAAACACAAAGAAAAGACCAAAATGAACAGATTGAAGTGATGAAAAGGAAAGTATAGTTGAGAGAAGAGAAGAGAAGATGCGATTTACAGAGAGAATCTCACCATTCTCGCGGCTTGTGGTGGTTTCTGCAACTGGAGAGAGCGGCGCGATGGAGGGGAGACGGAATGTTATTGTCCTCCTGCGTTTTTATAAGAACTTCGGTCTAGGGCTCGGAAATTCATTGGGCTGCATCGACCCATTTTGGATGCCCAGAAATTGGGCCTTCGTAGGAAGTTTGGACCCAATTCGAAGGCTTTGTTTTGGGCTTTCTCCGGCCCACGTTTTATATTCTATTATATATGATAATTTTATGGGAAATTGTGATAAATGACTACAAAAAAAAAAAAGCATTCTTTATTTTTTGCTACGGAAGTTTGGATTTTGCAGGCATGGCTACCGACATTTTAGGGAACTGTTTACTGGATTATTTTGGACGTTTTTACCCCTTGTATTTACGGTTATTTACAGACGCCGTTAACATATTTTTTTTGTTTTCATTCAGTTTCTCCCCCTTTTTTCGGGATGGATGAATCCCGATTTATAGGGAGTTCAGTTGGCGGTTTTGTGTTCAAGTGTATAAAAAGATCTACCTATTTTTTAGGCTTAGGTTCAGTTTTTCCAACGGTAAAACAAGATTTTATCCCTCACATTTTGCCCCTCATTATCCATGTTACAAAAGAACAACAATAAAAGTCGTAAGTAGCAGTACATATAGACAGATGACAGTACATATAAACTACAGCGTATATATAACTCATATGGGGGGTGGGACTGAGGTAAGTATGCATACACACAGGATGCATGCGGAACACGTATGTATGTAATACTATAGACAGATATCAGTTATGGCATTTCATCAGGTATTTGCATTCAGGTGAACATGGTACGGGGGGTTATTATGGTTGCATATAGCAACACAGACAAAGACAAAGTGTATTTTTATTGGGCATTCCAGACATACACGATACATGGGGTGATTAACTCAAATACAGGGGGATTAAGTGTATACACACACAAGTAAACACATTAGACCATTCCATGGATGTATATAATAGTATAGACAAATCAAAGCATTTTTTCTATTAGACATGTCAATGTATACGCACACATACATATGAGTATACCACAAGCACACTTTTTCCAGAGAAGTTGTAATAACGATGAAATGGTATTTATCAGTACATACCACTCGGGGGAATGTAATAACGAAATCCTAAAATCTCGGGGAAATGTATCAGTTTGTTGCTAATATAAGGGAATGGGAATGAAGTTGTTCATGTCTAATAGAAATGGTATTTATCAGGACATACCACTCGGGGGAATGTAATAACGAAATCCCTAAAATCTTGGGGGAATGTATCAGTTTGTTGCTAATATAAGGGAATGAGAATGAAGTTGTTACCTTGGTTTGAATTTCTGAGAAATTGTACAGCGCAGAAGGAGAATCGATGGAGGATGTGGGGCAAGCAAGAGTCTCGACGGCACGGCGGATGTGGGTCGTCGGCGCGATGCGAGAGGTAGGGATTGGGATACACTCTGTGTTGGGGGGTGGAAAATGGTGGGAAATGGAGGATTAAGTCTTTCAAGGGGGAAATGGTGGGAAGGGAGGGTTGTGGAAGATGAAGATGGACGGACGGGCTGGTGCATGAAGGCGGTTCTGGTGGGAGGGTGGGCGGTGTTATGACAACTCATAATTGCAGCAGCTAAGGTATCATAATTATTGTGTTCTTATTTGTTTTTAAAAATTTTCAGGTATTCTTAGTTGCATGTAGTAAATCTTCCTATTGACAGGACCGTTGTTTCCGATTAATGGAGTTCGAAGGTGTTTCTCTCTACTGAAGGGGGTTGAACTTTGTACTCCTTCCCCAATAAAAGTATTTACTCTTTTTATGGGGAACAACTCTTTCCTGTAGTAACAATATGATACATCGTCTGATTTTCAAAATAATTTTGTGTTCTTGGATTTTTTAATTTCAAACCTCCTAAAATGTCTCCAACTTATTTTTAGGGATTTTTTTAATTTCAAACCTCCTCAAATGTCTCCAACTTATTTTTAGGAATTTTTTAATTTCAAATCTCCTAAAAATGTCTCCAAGATTTATTAATCAGTAAATTGTTTAGCCATCTATTTAATTCATAAACGTTCGTAGCCATTTTTCAAGCCACCTATTTATTTATAGCCATTTTTCTTGTTGCCCCTAATTTTATTGTTAAAATATTATTTTTTTTCCTTTTGTACCATTATAGTACTACTACTTTAATTTTAGTCCTATTTTAAATCAAGCTTAAAATTGTTTCCTATTACTGGTTTATTGTTAATTTTTGTATAAACAAAATAATTTTTATTAGTCTTTCATCTATAAATTTTAGAAATATGTTTTCTTGTAGGAAAGTTATTATGATTATTCAACTAATTTTCAAAAAAATTAACTTCCAACTAATCATAGGAACAAATTTTAAACTTTTTTCAAAAATACATAGATTAAAGCAAAATGAAACCTAGAATATAGGGGTAAACATGGTATTTAAACTTTATTTTATTTTATTGTTTCTTTTTAAATTGTAAATATTATCGACATCTTCGATGTTTTTTTCCCTTTTTCTTCGAAGAAAAAAAAACAATCATGTAAATCTCTTCTTCTTCTCCTCCTTTTTTGTGTTTTTTTTTTAAAAAAATCCTTTTTTTTTTTCTCTTTTCGATAAAAGAGACAAATCTTTTGTGATATAATAATATATTTTAAAATACATTTTATGGTCAATTGGTAAACTATCAATTATATAAAAGAAATGGTGAGTGGTAAAAGAGATAAATAATCAAGTCAACCTAAAACCTATTCAACCATTGAAACACATAGATTTGAAACTCTTATTATCCATATGTTATTTAAAAAAGAAAAATTGATATGTGAGAATTAAACTTAATTTATATTGAATCTAACACTTTTCGTCTTTCAAATTTGAATTTGGTTTTTTTTTTTTTTTTTTTTTTTTTTTTTTTTTTTTTTTTTTTCCGGTCACTGAGATTTTAAAAATGGTATGTTTGGTCCTCGAGGTTTCAATTTGATGGCTAATGTTTCCTAAAGTGTGAAATTTATTTCTAATTTATCACCGAGTATAAAAAAAATCCAATTCATTAAAAATATATATATCAAAAAAATATAATCAACATATGTTGACTGTTATTTCATCATTTTGTTAGGTCAACAGAAAGCAACTTGAATTCGTTACTATTTAAAAACTAATTTCAAATTTTAGAGATCAATTATAAATATTGAGTATCCAACCTGTCACCTTTTAAATCTCGATGACAAAATTATTTCAAAAAAGAAAGTCTCAATGACAAAAATAAATAAATTAATTAAATTAAATTCAAATCTCGATCACAAAAAGTGTTAGATATGAGAGTCTAAGGACCAAATAGAAACCAAATTCAAATTTAAATGACATAAAATAAAATATACTTTACTTTTTTATCTACATTTTTTTTTTCATTTGACAATATGAGGGTTTTTATCTACATTTTTCCATTTGACAATATGGGGTGGAAGATTCGAACCACAAACCTTATGGTTATCAGTACATTTTTATGTCAGTTGAACTATGTTCTTTGACACTTTTTTATCTACATTTATCATTCTCAATATATCTTTTTTTTTTTTTTAATGAATCTTAACATCTAAATTGAGACACTCATTGTGAGTAGTGTGGATGATAAACAAAATCAACTACAACTATTTTTTTTTTAATTAAAATTCCAAAAATGTATATAATGCAATATTTAAGATTATTAAAAAAAAAAAATTACCTCTGTTAATTTACATCGTTATTCACCATAACTCGTAAGTTTTTTTGGTTCATCAAGTACCATAAACTTAATAAATGTTGCAATATTTACCCTGTATTTAATATCTGTCAATTCACTAATTAATTGTAACAAAAAACAAGTTTCAAAAAAAAAAAAAAATCGTAACAAAAAACAATGTAAAATTTCCAACAAACTCACTAGTTTCAATAAAATCAAGTTTTCACAAAATTAAATTTGATTAATACACTTTAACCATGGAATAACTTTGCTAAAATTTGATTTTTTTTTTTTTAAAATTATAACATCATTTTTATATGAACTTATCAACTTTGTATTATACACATACTTTATAATTCATTAAACTCATTCACAAATAATTTTTTTTAACGATCTATTTAACAAAACTTGTTAGAGTTAATTGCAACCTTTTTCAAATCTTTAAGGTTAAGATTACCACATACTTATCTAAACTCGAGGCATAATGGAAATTTGAATTTAGTTTAGAGTAGAAAAATTGATCAAGAAATTTAGAGTTAAAATTTGATTTGTTTTCCTAAACTATATTTATATTCTACTGTTATAGGTAATTTTAGACCACCATGATACACAGGGAGCTGACGGGGACAACCGGGTAGAGGTAGGACCAGGAATCGACCCAGAGGAAGACCAGACCGGCCCATATGGTCGACCTCGGCCCAAGGTCGAGGCCGAGCTTGTTAGCCTCCTATCGGTCCCTACTGCCTCCGTCTGCCCCGCTTCAGCCTGGTTTGTCCCGAAACGCCTCCGAATCCCTAAAAACCCTAGGAGGATGAGCATGTATTTATATCCCTCTTCGCCACTGAGGAAGGGGACTCAAACTCTAACCCCGAAGCTCATTCTATATTCTCTACTCCCTCCTCTTGCTCTTACTTTTTCACTCCCCACCGTTCTACTTACTGACTTAAGCATCGGAGCCGGTGTGGCGAGCACCAGTGCAGGTTTACTGTCTTGCAGGTCACGTCTTCTCCCTCTTCAACAAATTTTACCGTTGGTGGCACGTGAAGGTCAGGTGAATTCCTCTGACCAAATTTGACCATCAACATCTACCATTTCTCACTCCAATAAATTCTCTCATTCAAATAGTTAAAAATAAATAAATAAATTCTCTCATTCTTGTTAATAATAAGTCAGGAGTCTGGAGAGCCAGGAGCCATGGCAATTTTTTTTTTTTTTTTTTTTGAGGAGAAGCCATGGCAATTTGTACTTTGAAAAAATATGGCGATGACAATAAAATGGGAACTGGGAAGGAAGGGTAACTTTCATATTTAACAAAGTATATGATATGATTGAATACATTGAAGATTAATGAATCTATTAACAACTTCACAGTCCAACACAAGAGTATATTCATCTCTATATACTCAAGCACAACAAAATGCAAAAGTCCTAACATAAATCTCCCCCTCCCTTCCCTCAGTGTCTTCTTACTGTGATGAACGGCGTGGCGCCGAGCCTTGGCGATAGCCCATCACTTTGCGGCGATACGACGTTCGGTGTGACGGGTAGCTTGTTCTCCTTTGAGCACAATGGAATTGGACTCAATGGTACAACACCTGGGCTGTTTACTCCTCCCTTTACTGCTAACTTTATAGGCTGCTGCATTGTCTCTTCATTTTCTGTCAATGTTGATCCATTTTGGTTCTGAAACATAAACAAAACAACTCATGATTGATTGTTACAAACAAACAATTCGAAACCGAAAATGATTAACTTCTGTTCTTACCGTCAGGTCGGACAGTATTTGACTGTAATGATCTGGTGCAGGCTTAGGCTTCAATGGAGATAGGTGATGATTTTCAGCATCATCTGATCTCTTCTTCTCAGGCATTGGGACAATTTGTTGAGAAAGCTCTCTCTGGTTTCCACAAAGAGTAAATATGTTTTGAATCCTCAATTTTCTCGAGAATGCTGTGTCCTTGGAGTATTCATTGTCGTTTATCAATCCAATGCCAATCTCTGATCTATCCTTGAAAAAATCATCTTTGTTCTGACTTTTGTTCACAACATTTGGTGTCAGTTCAGCGAGTCCTTCAACTGTACTCACTACTACTCTCTTTTCTTCTATAACTTCCTTCTCCTCTTCCTCCTCTGCTTCCTCTTCCTCGAACACGGTACTCAAGCATACTCTATCCCCGTCCCCGAACCGCGACGAAAACACGCCATGATCGACTGTCTCTTCGTTCACTTTATCTAGCAGGCTTTCGATACCGCCATTGTTCGAAGTCGGTTGATAATTCACACCGCCAATGAGTTTCACTTCGCAAATCGGTTCTTGATCGTCCATGTCCAAGTCCATAGACTTCACCATCCCTGCATCTGCACTAGCATAAACTCCCAAGAGCCTTTTGGCAAGCCTGCAGCCATCCATGTCCCTTGATCTGTTTATATCATTGCTTGTTGCATCCCTTGAGTTCAATAGCTCGGATTCGATCTCTTCTAGACGTCGTCTCAACATTTCGACTTCTTGTTGCTGCTGCATTATCCTCTCTTCCATCCTTCTCCTTTCCAATTCAACAAATTCATTGGCCATTCTCTGGCACTCCTCCAGCTTCCTCTCCAGCTCAAGTTTCAGAAGTTGGGTTCTCTCATTCACCTTTGAATTGATCTCTTCCTCACTCGCCCCCGCTAGCTCAAGCTTAGCTCTCAATTCTGCTACCTCTTCTTCTTTCTTCATGAGCTCTCTATGTGCCTCATTTCGCTCTTTCTCTTTGAGTTTGTTCTCCTTTTGTAACTTGAAGATGAAATCATCCATTGCTGCAATTCTTGATCCCAGAATAACAGCAGAAGCAGAATCATCACCGCCACATTTATCCTTCGTTGGCGTGTGTGGACCACGAACAATGCATTTGGCTTTCGCACCATATTCGAGAGTAGAGATTGTCTTGTGTAATTCCTTTGGATCAGGACTGGCACACAGAATCATCAGAATTTTGGATTTATCATCCTCAAAAGAATCCTGGAAAAAAGGATAGCATAGGATCAATCAAATGAATCTTATAATCACAATCTGAGCAAAACTAAAAAGAAATTCTAAGCACCAATTTTCACTGAGAGGAAGAAGAAAGCTACCTGCAGAAGCATAGTCAATTTACTGTCTCTAAAAGGCACATGAGAATCACCATTGGCAATTGATTCCACCACTCTTTTCAGTGCAATGTTACCTTGATTAATCTTTGCTGTCTGTGATTGGAAGCAAATATTTAGTCATTAAAAAGCACAAAAAAGAAGAAGACAGTTCAAAACCTGTATAATTTTCACCTGCATTTTAGCCTCAAATCCAACTTGCCCAGCTTGCTCTATGTTTTCAGAACCAGCCATGTCTACGAGCATTAGACGCCCACCGACCATCGGCACGTCAAGGATTATCTATGAAAATCCAAAAGATGATAAAAATTATGAAAAATCCATCATTTAGATAAAGAAGACAGTTCAAAACCTCAACACATACCATGCAATGGCTTCTGGAACTTCTCTCATTACAGAGTGTACTTTTAACAATCCTTCTTTTCTCCACTTTCTGAATCTCTTTGGAAATCTTTCCTGCTTCATTCCCAGATAGATAAGTAGCATTCTTTGCCTTCTTCCCCATCACTTCAAGCTTCACCTGCAACAACAAAATGGTTTCAAACTTTCAATCCCTCAAGAACACAGTCCAAGCAAACAAAACAGATCCCATTTTCTCAGTTAACACAGCAAACTCTCCCTTTCCACATGAAAATTATTTATACAACAAAGTTGACAGTTCAAACAGTCAAAACATCACTCCCACTGCTTCAGAACTTGTTCTATTTCAGTTCTTGTACTATCAAATTTCCAAATATAATCCTTACACTCATGAATAAACCTTCAAACATAGACCCCACAGATGGTTTGAAATTAATTTCCACATAAAAGAAAATCAGTTCCCACAAGCCTTCCCAGTAGAAACTTGAGTTTTACAGTGTCATTTCTTGAATGAAAGTTATCATCATTCTTTCACAAACCAAATGGAAAACTAACCACAAACTAACAGTACAAACCACTTTTAAGATCTACCAAAAGTAAATAACTAAATTTAGACATGAAAGAACAGGGACCAAAGAGACAAGAAATTTGAGGGTTCTGATAATATTACCTTAGAGGCACTGCCCTTAGGCCAGCCAAGCCCTAGCCCTCCACCAGAATTACTCGAAAGAAGATCATATATCTCTTCATTATAAATCTCCAGCACCGTAACTTGAACAAACATCCCAGCGGCGGCTTCATTTTCGCCGTCGCCCAAAATGTCCTTCAGCGACCGATACACAATCCCCGGCTGCTTCGCGCAGCCAAACATCGTGTGGCTCTTGCCGGCGCCGGTGGGTCCGTACATCATAATCGTACATTTCTCCCCCAACTTAACGCCGTGAATCCTCGCTCCGACGAACTTCTTGTAAAACGTGTCGAGATCTTCTTCTTCCGACAGAGAAATCCCGTCGAGGCTGAAATCGCGGTACCCGAAATCGGCCCGAACACGGACGTTCTGGCCGTCGGGATTGATCTGCAGAATCGAAACCGGCTTATCTTTCCGGTCGGGATAGTCTCGGATCCGGCCGATTACTTCTACCGGATGCTCCGATTGGGAGTCTTTAATGGCGGAATTGGGAAAAGGGGATGAATGTGGCCTAGGGGTATTGAAATTGAGCCGCTTCGCTTGAGGAGTTCTCAATTGGCTCATGTGACCTTGATTCGATTTCGTCGACGGAGTTGGAGCCATTACAGTGAAAAAGAAGATCTGCAGAAGAACGATCTCGATTCGATTTCAAGATTTGATAATGGAGAAAGCTAATTTAGGAAGAATGAGGAATTACAGAGAGCTATAGTGGAAGATTGAAGAAGAAGAAGAAGAAGAAGAAGATCCGTTGAAATGAGAAAAAAGAAGGAAGAAATGGAAAGTGCAAAAATTCGTAATGATAGTTTTGAAGTTCAAACAAAATATAGCCGTTACGACTTTCTAACGTCCACTTTTTCAACAGCACATCACGCACAGGCGCTTTGTGGACTAATTTCATTTTTTTTTTTTCTTCCACATTTTTGTTTTTGCATTTTCATATCAAAATTTAAAAAGACAAAATAAAAAAAAAATTGAAATAATGGTATTCTGGAATTTGGGGTAGTGTTTTCAATTTTATATTTAATTTAATACATGAAAAATAATTTTTAGGAAAAAAATTCCATTTTTATCTTAAATTTTATAGGGATATAATATAATGTTGGGAAAAATACACTATTGGTCCCTGAGGTTTGGGTTAAGTGACAGTTTGGTCAATGAGTTTTCAAACTCAACACTGAGATTTAAGATAAGGAGCACTTTGGTCCATGCTGTCTATTTTTTCTGTTAAATACTAACGGTGGCTGGCATGACACTATTATTTTATTAAAAAAATGTTTTTTTTTTTTTTTATTATTTTCTGTTAAAAAAATTGTTTGAGACCAAAGTGCTCCTTATCTCAAACCTCAGAGGTATTTTTGTTGTGTTTGAAAACTCAAGACCAAACTGTCACTTAACTCAAACCTTAAAGACCAAAAGTGTATTTTTCCTATAATGTTTATCGAATTAGATTTTTAACTTGGATAAGTATTGCAATCTTCACTTAAAATTTTAAAAAGTGCTGCAATTTTTCCATTATGGTAGGTTTTTGCTTAAAGAATCGTTGAAAAAAATATTTTGATGGCTACTATCAATGATAAAACACATAGATGTTATGGAATTGTTGGGATTTTTTTTTTTTTTTTTTTGACAATGAATTGTTGGGATTCAAACAACATGCATTAGAGTTATTTTTTTATTATATATATGGGTTAAGATTTGTAAGTTTTAACTATGTTATTTAATGGCGGTCAAACAAAAAAACCATGTTATTTAATGGTTGATTTTTGACTGGGCAAAAAATATATATATATATATATAATAATAATAATAATAATAATAATAATAATAATAATAATAATAATAATAATAATAATAATAATAATGGTTGATTTTTGCAATAATGAGTGTCAAATTTGACTTCATCATGTTAGTGATCTTTTTTTTTTTATAGTTTTTTTACATGATTTTTGTTTTGGGATTAAAAGTAAAAATTGCAATATTTATCTAAGTTAAAGTCCAAGCTTAAGGGTAAAAATTGTTTTTCCCCTAATTTTTATTAGTTATAGCATATAAAAGAAATCTTGAAGCCAAAGCGAGCTTAGCTTAACAGTAATTAGCATGTACTCTCAACTATGAGGTCAGAGGTTCGTATCCCCCACTCCAAATGTTGATGTACTCAAAAAAAAAAAAAAATCTTGAACATGTCTCTATTGGAAATCTTGTTTAATTGGTGCCATTGTGTGGATTGAAAATTCGAACTTATAACCTCTTAAACATGATATATTAACCTGTTGAGATAAAATCATCATGATTGGTGCCACAATATGTCATTTCATTAGCTCTGAGTTATAACATTCAATTTTTATCAACCTTCTTTTTTTTTTCTTTTGTGTGTGTTAAAAAGGTAGTATAATGGTACAATTCATGAGTTACCTAGATGGGCTCATACTTTTAGCAGATCTTTTTGTTGGGTAATTTATCTTGTTGTTGCGAATTCCTCGAGAGGGAAAGGTGATGATTATCGGTAATTTTTCCACTACCGTAGTATTAAAATTTTTCCCTTTTAATGTTCGTTTTCACTCTCTACTTTTTCTCTCAAACCTCTAACTTTTTGGTCGATGACACATGTTAATTACCGTTGAACTATGTTCAATTTGATGTGTCGTTTGAGTGTGTTGGGGTTAAGACAATTCAAGATTGAAGTTTAAAATTTCTCAAGAATTCCAAAAACCCCCAAATACCAGGTTTTTTTTTTGCTTAGATTAGACGTTATATCTTTTATTTTTAACTTTTAAATTTTTTTCTAATGTTGTTCTTGAAAAATCCATGGTTTCAAGTTTTTGTTGCAAAAATTTAAGGTCTTGTTTGATAACCATTTGATTTTTAGTTTTTGGTTTTGAAAATTATGTTTTTTTTTCCTCCTAATTTTCTAACAATGGTTTTCATCCATGTTAATTAAGGACACATTGAAATTCTTAACCAAATTCCATAAACAAAAACAAAGTTTTTGAAAACTATATATATTTTTTTTTTCAAAACTTTGAGTTGGTTTTTGAAAATATGGAAAGAAGGTATGTACAAAACAAATAACAGTGTTTATATGCTTAATTTTCAAAAACCAAAAACCAAAAACAAAAAACAAAATGGTTAGAAACTAATGAAAAGTTGCCCAAATTTGAGAATAACAAGCCCTTCAGAAGGCAATGGGAGAAACTATGAACTTAAGTGACTTATCATTTGCTCAATGTCTCACTAAGAAAGGACTTGAGGAGCTTAACAAGATCAAACCATGGAGAAAGAGCTGCTAATTGAGGCCAAAATCACAATTTCAGCTTGTTTGGTGCCTTCTAACTCCATCTTTGATAGTAAGTGGACTAAAAAACCAGCATATAGGCAATTGTGGGGTACTTCCCTGAAGCAAGTTCTGATCTCGACCATCCACGACAGGATTCATTGCTTTCTTTGACTCCAGTCCTATATCCTGGTCAGCCAAAAAGCAACATACAATCTCACGTTCTTCTATCCAAGTTGAATATCGCTCTCTTGCAAAACTACAACAACAGATCTTTATTGTTTACGACACCTTCTTCCAGTGGCGGATCCAGAAATTTTGTTCAGGGGGCTTCATTTAAAAATTCGTAAAAGTAATTTACAAGTAAATAATTCCAAAATTTTAATTCCAAAATTTTCATAAATGAAATTGAACTATTAATTTAATTAATTGCAATTCTTCTCTATACATTTTTATATCGTAAGATTAATTTTAATAAAAAAAAAATATTTAAAATATTTTTATCCATTTTCGTTTATTTTGATATAAAAATAATATTTAAAGAAGAAATTAAAATAAATATTGTAATATTATTTATTTGTTAAGTTATATTACAGGTTTAATCTTGAAATTCTTTAACTTTCAATTTTTAGTGGTTGTCAAACACTATAATTTTTTTTTTCAAAATGATTTTTTTACAAAATTAAAAACTTGAAAAGTTAAACCAAACCTATCATAAGTTTATGGAACAAATTTGTAATTTAACTAATTTGTTATTATTTCACATTTGTAAGTAATTTTTTTAAAATAAAATATAGCCTCCAATTTAAATTTATGAAAAATAAAAGTCTTTCTAATTATAAAAGTCAATTTTTGAAAATGAGTTTAATATATATTTCTTAGATGGACAAGTTTTAACTTTGTTGAATATAATGTAAGAGAGAAAAAGAATAAATATTATAGGAAGGAGAAAAAGAATTGAGTGAACTTGGATACGATCCCGCGACCGCACGGCGTGAGGGGAAAAATTAAAGGAGTGAGAAAGAGAATGAAATTAAAAAAAAATCACGTGATATAGATATAGGGATAGATCCAAGGACCGGGCACAACATGAGAGGGGGCTTAGGACGCACACGCCAACAAAGCCAGCTCTTAGCTTTATTAACAAACTGAAATTGTATATACAAATATATAACAACTAAAAGTTCAGGGGGGCTCGAGCCCCCCCGGGCCCATGCTAGATCCGCCGCTGCCTTCTTCGTGATCTTCATGTCACTTTATCAGTTCCTCCTACATTATTGTATGACAACATTTTAGCTATTTCTCTTGCAAATAATCCAGTATTCCACGCTCGCACGAAACATATTGAGATTGACTATCATTTTTTTTTGTGAAAAGGTCGCTTGCAAAGATATTTTTGTTCAGTTCATATCTTCACAAGATCACAGTTGGCTGACATATTCACAAAACCACTGTTGTCTCCGATATTCTTGACATTCCAGAACAAACTTCTTACTTCACTACAATCATCAGTTCGAAGGGGCATATTAGAGGATATTTCTCCATTAAGCTTAATTTTAAAAAATCAAAAATAAAAAATCAAATGGTTATCAAATGGGACCTTAATATTCTACTACTGTTTGATTGGTTGTAACTCGATTCGATGTTTACTGTCTTCTCCTTTCAATTTTGTTAAGGGAGAATGTTTGGTATGTGGGAACTCTTCGCTAATGATATTTATTTGGGATGTGACAGTTGTGGCCTTTGATTTAATTATGAGACCTTTTCATTTTTCTTCTACTTAAAGTTCTTTTAGCTTTTTATTTTTGCAACTTTTATTTTTTATTTTTTAACATCATCAAGTTTATTAATACTATCATTAGCAAGATTTAAGAAATGAGTGTCCATACCAAAGTGAGCATAGCTTAACGGTAATTGACATGTACTC
Organism: Luffa acutangula; assembly: GCA_036850905.1. Classification (NCBI taxonomy): domain Eukaryota; kingdom Viridiplantae; phylum Streptophyta; class Magnoliopsida; order Cucurbitales; family Cucurbitaceae; genus Luffa; species Luffa acutangula. The sequence continues at coordinate 45,759,180 of CM072098.1, read as the reverse complement.
TCGACTAAGAAGAGTCGGGGGTTCAAATCCTGTCTCCCAAATGTTGCTGAACTCAAAAAAAAAAAAAAAAAAAGTGATATATTAGTGTTCTCCTATCCTTGCATTACTATATTAATCAATTAGTTTTTCTTTAATTAAAACTGGCTTAATTAGTAAAATAATAATGAATTTAATGGTAATTTTGACGGACTATTTGGGTGTAATTTTCAAAATTATTTTGAAGCAATAATTATGGACCCATTTTTAAAATATTTTACTAAATTCAAAAACTTGTCTGAAAAAAAAAAAGTTATTACCATGTTTATAATTTTAAAAATTTAATCAATAAAGGAAGACCCAATTAGTTTACAAAGATAGAATAATACAAAACATACAAGGGTAATAAAATGTTTTCTATTTTCCCAAAATTTTGTTTATGAAAATTGTCTTCAACATCCAACTCCAACCAACACTTTTTTTTTTTTTTTTGAGATTTTCTATGATATTCTAAATAAATGAGAATAAGAATCTGTGAAGAAAAGTGATTACCACAAACAAGAAGAATAAGATTAAAAATAAAAATAATAAAAAGATGAAAATTAACTTGAATTAAAGTTGAAAAAAGAAATGCCCAAATGGTCAAAGACTTTGAACAGAGGCTACCTTGCAATTCAACATGAAACTTCTTTTTTTTTTTTTTTTTTTTTTTTTTTCCCAAAGTCCAAAAGAAATTTCCTTTTTCTTAGAAATACACAAGTTCTTTCAATGGCAATTTCTAAGAACTCCACCAGAAAAATCATGCTCAACATTCCCCATCCCATCCCCATGAGAAAATTTCTAGAAAATTTTTAATACTACCTTCATTCATTGTTTGCCATTTAAAGAGTATTTAAGAATGACGTGGAACCCATAGAATAAAATATTATATCATTAAATGTTCATTAAATGACGTGTCAAATGCTCAATGGAGGGAGTAGGTACTACCTTAGTATTAGAAATTTCCCCCATCCCCATCCTACTTTTTGGTTCAAATGCTAAACTTTATATTGAATTTTCTAATGTTCAATCTATCATGATATATCTAAATCCAAATTATTTAAAGGTCCCGTTTGATAACCATTTCGTTTTTTGTTTTTGGTTTTTGAAAATTAAGCCTATAAACACTATTTTTACCTACAAGCTACTTTATTTTTTATCTACATCTTTTCTCATGCTTTCAATAAGCAAGCCGAATTTTGAAAAAAAAAAATAGTTTTCAAAAACTTGTTTTTATTTTTGGAATTTGGCTAGGAACTCAAATGTCTCTTTAACAAAAATGAAAACCATTGTAAGAAGATGGAGAGAAAACAAACACAATTTTCAAAAACAAAAAACTAAAAACGAAATGATTATCAAACATGACCTTAATTGTGTAATAAAAAATTAGAATCTTTCATCTATGTAGCCTAATTTCTAGTCTAAATTTCTACCAATTGACTAAGCTACACGACACATGAGATTATAATAAAACAATTTTAACATCCACCAATTATGAGGGTATAATTTAAAATTTTGGGCAAAAATCAATTTATAACCCTAAACTTCGAGAGTTGCATCAATTAAAATCCTAAACTAACAATTGTATCAACTTACACCATCTATTAGATTTCACATAACAACGTGCAAACTAATAGAATGTGTAAATTGATACAATTAATAGTTTAAATTGAAATACAATTATTAGTTTAGAGTTTTAATTTATACTATTATATGGTTTTCATCTCAAAACCAATTGGCGATGAGTGGAGTGACCCCTTGTAGATTATATATTGTAAGGTCTCCACTAATCTTTTCAATGTGGGATCTTCAACCTATACAACCCCAAAGATTAGGGAATATAAATTGATTTTTGCCCTAAAATTTTTTAGGATCCTAGGAAGTGTTAGTTTTAACTTTGTCTTTTTTGTTATGTACTCAAAAAAAAAAAAAAAAAAAAATTATCTTTTTTGTTTGAATTTTTAAAAAAAAAAACTAAAAAGATAATCAAAAGATAAGAACATATATTTTACAACTCAAACTCATTCATTAAAAACAGCTGAAATTCTCAGTGAAAAAAATATCTATTTCTATCCCAAGAGATAATTTGATCCTTTTTTCCCCCCACAATAATTAAACTGAATTTAACCCTTTAATTTTATTATTATTATTATTTTTAAAAAAACCCTGAAATAATTTGGAATTTTATTCATTGTCAGTTATTCGTGGGGCTCAGTTGATCCGCCGAGACAAAGACAGAGAGGGGTTGCGTCTGGGTCTTCCGGCGATCAAAGTCAAACACAGCCCCTTTTTGTATTTAATTTCGTTAATCCCACAGCTTTATTCTTCAAACCCCAGTTTTCCATTCCAACAATTTCATCCAAAAATCTGAGAAAACCCCAAAACTGATCAAAGCTTCGATCAAAAATGTCCGATATAGTCACTGAAGCCTGGAAAGGATATCTCCTGCAACTTCAGAAGCACCCACTCAGAACCAAGGTCAGTTCCTTCCATCTGATCAATCTCACCGAGTTTTTGTTGATTTCTAATTAGATTATAACTTTTTCTTTTTGTGATTTAGGCAATCACTGCTGGGGTTTTGGCTGGTTGCAGCGATGCAGTGGCTCAGAAGATTTCTGGGGTTAAGAAGCTTCAATTGAGAAGATTACTCCTTTTAATGGTTGGTGTTGTTCCATTAGTTATGATTTGGGATTGATTCTCTGTTTTCATTCACCCTTGTTTATAGTTGATCTAGATGGGAAGTGTTTCTTTCTATGATGTTTAGTGTTTCTAAGATCCAAACAGGGGAGAAATAGTGGTTGGTGGGAAGTGTTTGGCTATGATGTTTATTTGATGTGATTTTGAAATTTTGAGTTATTGTTGTGTAGCTCTATGGCTTTGCTTATTCTGGACCATTTGGGCATTTTCTGCATAAGTTGATGGATAAAATTTTCAGGGGAAAGAAAGGCAACACAACTGTTGCAAAGAAGGTATGTTTTTCTTTGTAATTTCTGTCTTAGTTGTTTTCTGTGGTTTTGTTGATGGGTGGAAGTAATTTGTTTCTTAGGTTTTATTGGAGCAATTGACTAGCTCTCCTTGGAACAATATTCTTTTCATGATGTACTATGGTTTGGTAGTTGAAGGTAAGACTTCGTTTGAGAACCATTTGGCTTTTGGTTTTTGGTTTTTGAAAATCAGGCTTGTTTTCTTACGATCTCCTTTTAAACTTTGTCAAGGACAAGTTTGAGTTCCTAGCCAAATTCCAAAAACAAAAACAAGTTTTTGAAAACTACTTGTTTTAGTTTTCAAAACTTGACTTGGTTTTTGAAAATATGGAAAGAAGGTAGGTAGCAAAACAAAGAAACTTATGGGTAGAAGTAGTGTTTATAGGCATAGTTTTCAAAAACAAAAAACAAAATGGTTTTCAAACGGAGCCTAAGCAATTCTACATTTACTCTCTCTTTTTATCTTTCAGTTTTAATTACAGATTTTCTTTTCTGTTGTTGTTTATCTTCAACTTTGAATCCTGACTATCTCTTGAGCTGATTGGCAAATGTCTCTTAAGCTAATTCAAGATTTCTGTACTTTTTTTCTTGGTATGGTATCAGTCCAGTTTGTACTGGAAAGATTTTAGCCAAATCTCAAAGCAAAACAATAGTTCATAAATGTCACGTTGACTAAAATGTTGGTTGGTAAGTCTTCAATGAACACATTGACACTAAGACTCTAATTTCAGGAAGATCATGGAGTTTAGTCAAAAACAAACTTCGAAAGGACTACCCAACTATTCAGTTGACTGCTTGGCGGGTATGGAAAACAATTTTCTTTTCCTTTTCTTTAACTCTTAGAAATGAAGAAAGGCTATCAAATTAAATTAGATAACAAGAATGAGATGCTTATGACTTGCAGTTCTGGCCTATAGTTGGTTGGGTGAATTACCAGTACATGCCTCTGCAGTTTCGAGTGTTATTCCACAGCTTTGTTGCTTCATGCTGGTGAGATCATTCATCTTTTCTTTTTCCAACTGCAATCTTCATTACTTTTCAACTATTCCTGCAACAAAAAGGAGTTCAGAAAATCAAGAAAACAAGATTGCTTACACATAATCTGAGCATTAGAATTCAAACCATCTGACTTGATCATGTCACTTGTATAATGTCCATCCTAAATTGGAATCAGAGAAAAGAGAAACCGCTAACTCGTTGAACAGTCTTATCGAGTCTAAAGATTCCGATTTTACGGGAAAATGAGGATCGTCAAAGCTATGTTGTTAGGAAAAAATGTTGTGATTTGATCTTCTTAGTGCAGATCTAGTCTAACAATTGTGCTTTCTGGTTTCAGGGCAATCTTTCTGAATCTGAAAGCAAGAACAGCTGCAGTGAAGGCAGCATAAATTGAATCAGATGGCTCCCTTCTCCATACTGTGTCTGAGATTGGCCTAAAATCTTCTACAAAGCATTCAAATGGGCACTAAATTAGTTCGCTTTTCTTTATTTTGATTTTATTACTTTACAAGCCATTAGCCTTTGATGTAAGTTGCAACCACTCATGTTATATTGACTCACAAAATAACAATAATACAAGGGTAGTTACGGAATAAACTAAAGTTAACCCGCAGCGGGTTTTTTTAGACATAGTTTAAGATTGTTGTAGCTTTTGAAATAATTGCGGGCAATTGTACTTTTAAAAATGAAATTTTTAGTACGAAATTGAAATTTTGATTTTTTTTTTTTTTTTAAAACCATCCGATCCGAATTTATTTTTAAAAGCTAGTAGGTAACAAAATTCGAACTTGTTTAGCATGACTATCTAATTACTTAAAAAGTGTTTTTAAGTAGAAAAAAAAAATGTTTTTGAACATTTAGAAAGTCATTCCAAATAAACTCTTTGTAATATTCTACAAAAGTGATTTTAATAGATTTATTCTCAATCAATTTTACCAAATGTAACAAGCAGTTAAAAGATTCATCTGTAATGCCAAAGCGAGCTTAACTTAACGCTAATTGACATGTATCCTAGATTCATCTGTAATGCCAAAACGAACATAACTCAGCGGTAATTGACATGTATCCTTCTGTAATTATTTTCAACGTTCTCAAAATCAATACAAAATGCAATGAGTTGTCTTGTTTTTCAATTTTCTCAATATTAAATTTTTAAAAAATATCTCAATATTTAAATTAATTCATAGAGAAAGGTCGTTTTACAGTGACGAGATATAGTTATTTTTGCCATTTATCAATAAGGTGGTTGATATCCAACGATAGTATATTCTATATCCAAGTCTTGCGTGGTGCCTTGTTGGATTGTACACACCACATTGTTGAGGATTGATATATAAATGATTAAATTTATTCTTTGTCAAATAAATTGATTCCTTATATCTAATATTAATTAAATGTTAGAATATAAAATTTAAGCTCGAATCACTACAATCTTCATTTTATATTTATAAACCATATGATGAAAAGTGTCATTTTTAAATATATAATATATTTAAGAAAAAAGTTGCAAATTCAATATCTTTCATTATTTCCTTGTCTAGATCATTTTTTTTCATCATAATTATCGTTCACTATGATTAAAAGTTTTCTCATTTTAGTAAATTCTAAAGAAATTTATATTTTAATTTTGAAATTGAAAATTAAAGTTACTGATGATATTGTTTACTGATGTTCGAACGAAAGTCTAGATTAAATTGTCGTAGATTTTCAAAGAAAGCAATAAAATAAAATAGAAAAAAAAAATAAGTGAGACCGATAAAAGAAAATGAAGAAATAAGAATTATGTTCATTGTTCTCTAAAGTAACACATAGTAATTTTCAACATTGATGTGAGGCAATAAATTAGGGATGTTCACGGGTGGGGATGGGAAGCCTTCCATGTCCCCATCCTCACCCTCTAAATCATTCCGTGTCCCCGCAAAATTTTTCATTTAATTTCAATATCATTTATATTCAATATGGTTTTCAACTTAAATATTACACAATTGCAACATAGTCTCAAATATAACAAATATTAAAATAATAACAACAATAAAATAACATCTATAAAAAAAACAATAAAATAACAAGTTTAAAATTAAAAATTACAACAACAAAGCTAGGGTTTTACTATTTATATTTACAAATTACACCGTAACATTATAATAATATAAATTAAATTATATATTATTATAAAAAGAACGGGAAGAGGCTAGGGAACAAGGCGGGGCAGAGGTCGGGATGGGGATTGTAATCTCCATCTCTGTCCCCATTTAAAGAATTGAGAAAATTTTCTCCCCACTCCCTCCCCCATTCCCCGTGCAAAAGAGGATTCTCCCCACCCTCTCCCTCATTTCCCGCGGGTAAATAAACACCCCTACAATAAATTGATTATTTTTCACCTAATTAATATAATCAAGTAGGAGTAGCGGAATGCTTTTGAACACTCTTGCTATGGGCCAATGACATTTTATTTTTAACCTACTCAACATCACTCTGTATAAAGTGATATAAAAATATTTTGAGAAAATTACGAAAATTATTTCGGAAATATAGAGGTCGTTAAATAAAATCACACCTTCAAACATTCAAATTGATCCATCAATCTTATGAATTTATGAAATTTTATATTAAGCCATTAAATATTACAAAATATACCAGCTAAACTTTGAATTAAGAAAATTGTTCTCAAATTATAGAAGGGCTAGAATTTAACCTAATTCTTTTAACTCTATAAAATTTGAAAAATATAATATTAACCATTAAAAATTTTATTTCTACATTGATGTTGAGATACCATCTCGATTTGAGAATAAAAAATTGATGTAAACTTTTTTGGGTATGATGGTAATAATCTTTATAGTTTGAAGATATGATTTGAATAACATTCATAGTTCAAGGATTATTTATACATTTTGCAATCTTTTAAAGTTTAGTTGTGACAACTCAATCAAATTGGAAATTGAAGTGGGTTATTGTAAGAAACCCCCTATAATTCAAGAGTAGTTTTTGCAATTTTTCACTTTTTTTTTTAAAAAAATTAAAGGTCCTTTTAGAAGTGCTTTATGATGAAGTACTTATAGAATATTTTTTACTGATGTGTTTAACCGAGAAGAATTTCCAAAATTATTTAAAACTGTCCTTTTTTTTTTACTAATTAAAAACACTCCAAAGCACACCTTTATAATCAGTGTTTAAAACTAAGGCACAAGCACAAAGCTACCTTTTTAATTGTCATACGATTTAAAAAATCCATTTTCCATTGATACAAGATAGTTCTAAACGTAAAAAGAGGAATAAGTGACGACTTACGATAAAGTTAGATGCTAGAATAATCAAAGTAACCAAAGCTTGGACGCTTCGAAATTAACGAAAGAAAAGCAAAATTCTATCACTAATCTGAAGTTTAAATTGCAAATTCAGTCCATATGATTGAAAATTGAGTCTCAGTAGTTTAAAAATTAGGATTTCATCTCTATAATTTAATAAAACATCTTTAAACAATCTTGTATTCTCCTTTAGAATTTTGTCCATATCCTAGAACTCAATTTGTCGGTAATTTTTTAATACTCAATTCGTTAGTGACTTCTGATAATAAGAACTATTTAACCTAAGGACCAAATTTGTAATTTAACCAAAATTTGTGCTAATAATTATTTTTAATAACAATATTTTCATTATATCATTAATAACAATTTGAGTGCTTTACCTGACATATTTTCTTAACATTCTTCCAATTATCTCCAGTCATGTTTGACAAACTCGTTCTAACTTCTTTCGTGTTTAATTTTGAAAAAGAAAATCATTTTGAAAAAAAAATTATAGTGTTTGGTAACCACTAAAAATGACTTATTAAAAAGTGAGATTGAAAAATACTGGAAAGTAAATTTTTTAAAAAGAGTTTTTAAGTATACAATAACTTGTGTATAAAGCTAGTACTAATGACCAATAGGTCAAGAGGTCTGTGGTTCGAATCCCCCACACCCAACATGTTGTCAAAAAAAACTTGTGTATAAAAACACCCGTAAGAAAATGTAACCAAATATATGTAATACTAAATAATTTTTATACAAAATGTTTAACAAAGAAAACATTTTTGAAAAAACCTCAACTAAAAGGTATTCCAAACCTAACATTTAATTATATGAATTAATTAACAAAAAGAACTACCATCATAATGCAAGAAAATGTTGAAAGACCAAAAAAGCATGAAAAGAATAAAAACTTCAATCCTTTTGTTTCTTGAAATAAAGAATACAACTACTTGTTTAGTTGGGTGATTGACACGGAATATTTGTATACTTCATGTGAACGCTTTCCTTCAATTTAGACAAAGGTATTTACATTTAGTTGGTTATTTTAAAAGAAAAATATCAGGTTAAAATATCATTTTTAGTCCCTATACTTTAGGATTTTTCTATTTTAATCCTTATAATTTCAAATGTGTATATTTAGTTTATATAATTTTAATAAATCTTAAAGTTGTTCCCTTCTTTAAGTTAACTTTTGCAATAATAATAATAATAACAATTATTAAAAATTAAAAATTTTAAAATTAGCCTATGTTTGTCTTACTTATATAAATTTTAGAAATATATCTATAGAGTGTCTTCTTCCTTGAATAAAAATTATTATTATTAGACAAAATAATAATAATAATAACAATAACAATAAACTTCAAACTAATGATGATGATTGGCTTCAAAAAAAAAAAAAAAAAAACTAATGATGATGATTGATTTTAAAATTAATCAAAAGTAAAAAGTATATGAGCTAAATTCGAATATTAGAAAGTAGAGGGGCTAAAATGAAATGGAAATGTGTCCAACCAAATTGATATTTTAACAAAAAAGGCTTCTCAAAAAAAAAAAAAAAAAAAAACAAAAAAACAAAAAAAACAAAAAAAAAAACAAAAAGGAATTATGACTTAACTATTTTGTTTGGTTTGTTTTATGTCTTTGAAAAATAAGCTCATAAAACTTACTTTTGTTTTGCTATCTGCTCTATTTAAGAAAAAGAAAAATCAAAATCTGACCAAAATTTTGAAAGTTTTTTTTACAATTCATGTGTTGCAAGATGGTGAAAACAAATTAGAAGCAAACATAACTTACAAAAATTGAAAACTATCGCGATTCTCCAGTTGCGCCGTGGTTTATGGAATCCAATCATCCAAAATTTCTTCCAGACAGAATGTTTCTAAAATTAATGGCGGTTTCCTTCCGAGGAAGCTAACGAACAGAAACAGAGAAAATTCGCACCGAATATCCAAAGCCATATAATAAACAAGTTCTTCACCAAAAGAACTTGTTAATGCAGATAATGCATTTGATTAGCACGACATGTGAACGAACATTGACGGCCATGGCTGCCGTGCCGACTTAATAAAAGAGGATCGATCGAACCAATAATTTACGACGAACACGAAGAAGAATCGTTCATCGATCCACATAAAACTAAACACAGATTCGTAAAGCGCACAAGATTTCAACAGCGTACGTACCTCAATCCATCGTGACTCCGTTTTGCAGCATTTGAAAGCTATACATGCATGCATCCATTACAGACCTGTATTTGAGGAATCGAAGCAATCAAATATCTGAAAAACAGAAGAAGAAAAAAAAGAGGAGTAATATGTAATCATCTAGAGATGGAAAGAGAAACTGTACGATTACAGACTTAGAACAAACCGAACTGATTCTCCGTTTCCGAACTCAGAACTCAGTCCTATACATCGATCAGTAACAGATTTCGCTACGCCGATACGAAAATCTAGAGAACAAAAGAGAAAAGAGAGAAAACAAATTTCCAGAAAGCATTTTGAGTGCTCATCTCATCTCCATCCTCCTTGCGGTTTTGAGAAATGGGAAATTTCAAAGCAAACTGGAAAACAAAAATTTACATCAAATGAAATGCCGCCACGTAGACAGTCACATTTTAATCCACCGAGCGAGCTGGGCCGGGTTAACAATCCCAGGCAAGTGGGCCCCATCCATCTTCAAGATGCTTGCCACCTCAGCATAGCTCTGATTTTCCTTTCTGGCTTCCGGCTTCGTCCTCTTACACTCGGCTGGCGAACAGCTAGCCATGGACGCGGCTTCGCTTCGAGCCGGCTCGTACTTCTCCCCAAACAAAGTGCCTCTGCTGAGAAACTCGTGAGCCAGGTAGCCGGCTAGAAGCCGATTCGACGCAACCGAGTCGGCTCCTGCAGCTTTCGGCTTCACAAACGGCGGCTCAACCTCCTTTCGCTTCCTTGACGCCCCAGGAGGCAACATGGTGGTGGTGGTGCGTGAGTGAACACTCATCTTTCAGCCTAAGATCATGCCACGTGGCACTATCAAAAGGGGTAAAATCGTAAAATCGTAAAATCGCACTCCTTAGAAAGGTTCACCCGTCAAATCACTAGAGTTGGACGTTTCGGACGTAACAAATTTCAAATCGCAAATGATAAAAGGAAAAAAAAAACTAAAAAAGGAAAAAAAGAAAATAATAATAAAAGAACTTGGTGCGGTTAAAAAACCAAAGAAGCAGAACGGTGAATGTCAGTAACTTTAGCAACGAAAAAGGGTCCAAGCGTAAATTCCCAGATAAATCCAAGAGAATTTGGGAGAGATAAAAACCGAATCCGAAACGTCGATACGACGGAATCGGATCCAGAGGCGGTGGTCGTTGCGGCGGTGACTGAAGAAAGTACGGCCAGATTTATAGCACCGACGGCGTTCTGGAAAGTCGCCGCCGTAGACGGCGGAGGAAAAGGAGAAGTAAGGATTCTAGGGTTGAGATTAATATACCGAGAGATTGAGAGAGCGAAAGAGGAAAACGGAAGAATAAGAGAGAGAGAGAGAGAGAAGAGAAAATCTGAGAATATATATGGGGGAAGAGGAATGAGGCGAACTGGTGGTTCTTGAATATATTTGGTGGGAACTTATGAAAGTAGCCCTATTGTTTCGCAAAATTACTGGATTTGCCATTGGTTGTTCGAAATGACATAATTGCCCCGCTACGTCGTCGTTTCGGATTTTGTGCTGAGAGTCTCAAAGCTCCAATCCCTTCTCATCCCCGAGCTTCTAATCATTACCAGGGCCGCCGAAGGCGACGGCGGTGGCCCATGGGAGCGACGTTGTTCTCCGGCAGGACTCCTCTGTTCGGGGGATTGGGAGGCCGGAAAGAGAGGTTGCCGGATCAGCTTCTCTCCGGCGAATCGAAGCGACGGGAGAAGTAATCTTGCTGGTCGAGGTCTCTGTCGGAGTCCGTTCTCTGCAAGAGTTGACAGGAGAGGGAATTCAGAGTCATGGTTACAGAGGAGGAGGAGGAAGAAGACGGAGTGAGGGTTGGTTTCGATTAGGAGAAATTTTGGGGAGACGAATTTAGGGTTTTAAATTGGGGATTTGCTTGTGTTGTTTGTTTCGATTTTGAGGAATCCGGCAATGCAGCTTAACCAGCCTCTAATTTCAGGGTTTTTAGTGACGAGGATGGGAAATTGTCTAACCTAAACTTTTTTTGGTTTTTAAAAACTTATTTGGATTAATTTTTACTAGTTTTCTTGTCCGCTCAAATACGACTAAGTAATTCCAGTTTCGAATTCGTGTCTAATAAGTTCGTGAAGTTTCAAATTTGTCTAGTCCCTTACCTAATGTGACTTTTTTTTTTTTTTTAAGATTTATTGATCTACCAGACACAAACTTAAAAGTTTAGGATTCTAAATACAATAAATCGGTTATTTTTAATAAATTTGAATATGTTAGCGACATATTAGACTCAAAAATTGAAAGTTGAAGGATTATTTATCAAATATTTTTAAAGTTTGATGCGTTGATAGACGGACGAAAAAAAGTGGAGAATATCATATAATTTGAAAATGTATAGAGAGGTACGCGGTTTTAACATTTGACTAAATTTAGTAAGTTTACCTCCTAATTTGTGATGCTATAGTCTTTTATCCGCCTTATTTTATCATTTGATGTCTCTAGTCATGTTAGAAACTTGTGCTTTTTTTTTTCTTCGTTTCTTTGTTTCTTTCTTCTTCTTTTTATTTTTAACACTAAATATGATCTGTATTTTCAATATGAGAATCACACATAGGACATAAATTTGACACATTAATTTCTCAAGATTATGATTGTTAGGGAGTGATTCTTTTAGGGCTTTCCAACAAAAATGTTTGATTTTCGAAGGATTCTTCTAAGTTTCCAGATTTTATTCAAAATTTTCTCCATAGGAGGGTGGCTAGAAGAAATACCATCTATCTTGATTTTTTTGGAACAATTTGTATCTGTTTTTTAACTGTATATTTCCCAGTTTTGTCGAAATGCCAAATTGGTTTATCCCTTAAATTTTTATTGATAGGAATACTCCTAATTAAATTGTAATCATAATCATCCATAACAGAAGTTTTTAATCTAAGAAGATCCTAGTCCCCTGATCCAAGAAGAAAATATGAAACTCTAGCATTCACTAAAGATCTATCAATACAAATAGGCTTAAATGTAGATTCCTTAGGAATCCAAGGATCTTTAAACATTAATGTGTTATCACCATCCCCAATTCTGTATCTCAAACCTTTAACCAGAAGGTCCCTACCCCATAACCGCTCCCAAAGATAGGAAGAATATCTACCCTCCACAGCTTCGAGAATATTTATATTGGAAAATAAAGACTTTTTAGGAATCTAGCTACTAAGGAACTCAGGTTATTAGGATCCTCCACACTTACTTAGCTATAACGGCATGATTAAAGCCTTCAATATCCCTAAAATTAAGGTCTCCTAAACTCTTAGGAACACATAAGGTGGAAAAAAATGATTTAATTTTTTTTTTAATAGAGTAAAAAAAAAAAAAAGAAAAGTAGTAAACAAACTTAATTAAAAAGAATATTAATTAGCATAACAAAATTTCTCATATATTTGCATTTTGTCCTTAAAAAGGGGGGAAAAGGGAAAAGGAAGAGAAAGTAATGAAGATTTCATGACCATACCTAACACGCTAGCATTCATGATATTGTGATGTACCAGACGAATAATTTTTTATGATTTTATTCGCATAAAATATCACTTAAATTTATTAGTCTTTTTTTAATGATGAAAATGAAATCCAGTTCCTTATTTCTTTTTTTTTTAATAAATAAATAAAAAAAATCAGAAAACAATTCCTAGAAATTTCCAGGAACCGAATAGGAAAGTTCAGTTCGTCTGATGTTTGTACGATAATAGGATTTTTTTTTTTTTTGTGTTTTTTTTTTTTTTTTTTTTTTTTTTTTTTTTTTTTTTTTTTTTTCGTGACAACGGCTAATTTTAATTATTAAATCCATAGCCAGAGTCATTAAAAATGCCACAAAATTTAAAATTTGGTTTTTTAAAATTTACGTTTTATTTAAGTCTTTAAGGGGGTGTTTGGGGCACTGAATAGGTTATAATAACCTCCCTTATTATAACCTATTCAATGTTTGGGGCACCAACAAAAATAATTGGTGAGGTGGGTTATTTTAACCCCCGATTATTTTATCCATTTTCTACAGTAACAATTATTCAATCCACTACAGTAACTATCTCCTCACTTCTTCCATGCGACTCCTTGACTTTTCCGACGACCGCCGACCGCCGTCAGCCGGCGAAGTTTCCGACGACCGCCGACGACTTTTCCGGCCACCAATTTTTTTTTTCCATATTTCTTCTCAATTTCATTTTGAAAAATATAAAAAATAAAAATAAAGAAAAAAAACATCAAAGGTTGTCGGAAAAGTCGTTGACAACATTGAAGGTTAATCAACTTAAAAAAAAACATTCAAACGAAATTATATTTACCACACTCAAGTTTATTTCAAATGATTTTATTGATAAAAAAAAAAACTAATATGATTTTTGAACTAAACATTTACAATTTTTATTTTGGCAATACTAAAAGTTAACTAATATGATTTTTCTATAACAAAACCTAAACTTTTTTGCTTTGTAACAAAAAAAAAAAAAAACATAACCCTAAATCAAATCAAAGTGTTGTATATCATTAAAAAAAACTAGAAAAAGAAAACAGTCAGTTTGAACCTTTGATTCAGAACCTCATGTTAAAACAGATCAACACTCCAAACACAGATTATTTTATCCCAGATTAAAATAATCTGCACCCCAAACACAGATTATTTTATCCCAGACTATAATAATCTGCACCCCAAACACAGATTATTATAACCCCCAGATTATTATAATTGCCAGATTATTATAACCACCAGATATTATAACCAATTCAACGCCCCAAACAGTCCCTAAATGTTTATATTTATTTTATTTTATATCTATTTTTTGTAATGAGACAGTTGCATAGATGACAAATTGAACCAAATTAATAGCAAATATAACACAGTTGCAAACTAATTGCATATATAACAAAATTAATTGTACAAGACCAAAAAATTGTCGTAAGATTCTATTGTGTCTATCACTGATAGACTCCGATTATTCAAACTCTATCAGTGTCTATCGTTGATAGATTTTGATTAATCAAAGTCTATCAATGATACTCACTGATAGAGTTCGATTAACCAGAGTCTATCAGCGATAGATACTGATAGACTCTGTCTATCAGTGGGTCTATCAGTGGACTAATAGATTCTGACTGATCAAAGTCTACCGCTAATAAACTCTTAATCGAAGTCTATCAGATAAATTCTAATTAACCAGAGTCTATAAGTGTCAATTAGTAATATACTCTGATAGATTTTGCTATATTTACAATTTTTCTACATTGTACTATATTTGCAATTATATAATTCTTATTTGTCACTCCGTGCAAATTCTCTTTTTTAATTGTTTTATTTCTATCGAAAGATGATTTATTTCGGTTTTTAAGTAATTGAGAAATGTTTGTTTCAATCCTTATTATTAATTTTTGTTAACCGTTTAATGAAACTTCCCTTCCATTTTGAAACTTAAATTTTGGTTTCATCAAATGATGAAACCACTAATAATAATAATAATCGTCATCATAATAAAATTATCAAATGAATAATTAATGACAAAGAGGCAATAGTTTTATGCACAATTTTATAAATTGGAGCAGAAAAATTATAAATTTTGAGACCAAATAAGATTTATTTTCTTTTAATATTACAAATCAAATAAAAGGATGAAATCTGAACCTTAAAAATAGAGTCTTTTCAACCAAATGTTTAAGGAACTCTATTAATCTCTTTGACTAATTGAGTTGTAATATGCTTGACAAAATAAGATTTAATTTTTCTTTTTTACAATTTGTAGTTTTGTATGAAAGTATTATAATACAAATAAAAGGGTGGGGCTTTTTAACCTTTGTCTTTCGAGAGATTTTTTTTTCTATAGAATATTTAAGACATTTTTTAATTTTTTTTACTAATTGATTTATATTTATGTCAACAAAAATGTGATTTAATTTTTATTTTTTACAATATATCATTTTACATAGGAGAGTATTACAATTCAAACAAAGGGGCGAGATTATATTGTAAGCTTCAACCTTTAGGAAAAAGACTAAATTTGTTTTGTCCTTGAACTTTGATGAAAGTAATAATTTACTATTTGAACTAGAAGAGTCTATATACTTTCACTTTGTAACAATTTAATCTCCAAACTTTAATATATAATAATTTAATTCTTTAATTTTAAAATTCGTAAGATTTAGTTTCTATCGTGAAAAATATTATTATAATTTAATGAAAATTTTTAACATATGTAGATTGATAAACTGATTATGGACGAAATATGTTTATAAATTACAAATACCAAGTCATTACATAATAATAATAAAAAAAGACACGTAAATTTAATGACACTTAATTTTGATGAAATTGCCAACCAGAACATAGTTCAAATGACATAAAGTGTATTTTTTCAAAAAAAAAAAAAAAAGCATAAAGTGTATGTATATGGCCCAGAGATCATGTGTTCGAAAACCCCCTACTTCCAAATATTGTTGAACTCAAAAAAGAATTGGTGAACTTTTTAATGATAGGATTGATTTGTTACAAAAGTTGAAACCATAGGGATTAAATTGTAGTTCAGAGAATAACTTGTTACAAATTTGAAAATACACTAGATTGTTGCAAATTAAAGTTCAAAGACTAAATCATGACTTTCATGAAAATTAAGAGACCAAAAATGTTTTTTTTAACCTAAGAGATATTTTTATAATAATACTTACCTACTCATTGATTAGTAACCATTTAAGATTTTTCAATAGCTATTTATTTTTTTTTAAATAAAAATTTATCGTCTCTCTTTTCCTTCTACACTTTTCTCTCTCAGATGTCAAATTCTTAATGATGGTCTATACAAAATTTTACTTATCGATCATGATATGTGTATTATTCATTTTGAATGTTAGATTATTGTCTAATTAAATTATATTCAAGTTGAAAAAATAAGATCTAATTTTTCTTTTTTACCATTCATATTTTTGTTTGAGTTTTGCTCTTCTATCTTTTTTTAAGAACAAATGTGAAAACAGAAAACAAAAGAGAGAGATGGAGCCTAATCTGGCCCTCATTCCGAATCAGCAATCTTTTCCGACGTATCAACAATGATATTTTCATTGTCTTAATATATATATATATATATATATATATATATATATATATATATATATATATATATATATTCATACGATTAATGTAATACGATTAATGTTGCTTCTCCAATACTTAAAATACTAAATCCTCACAAGTTTCATGACAATCAAATATTGCAAGATGAAACCATTTTAACACCCACATATTCTTTTTTAAAATATATATATAAATTAATTAATTTTGATATATGATTAATAGCATTGGTTTTACTTTTTGAAAAATATTATTTTAGTACTCGAAATTTTAAGAACCATAATTTTCTTTAGAGAAGAGTTGTATATATATATTTTGTAGTACATCAACATTTGAGAGTGAAAAGATTCGAATTTCTGACCATTTAGTCTAGAATACATGTCAATTACAACTGAACTAGGCTCGCTTTGAGTTGTGGGGAGAATTATAATAATACATTATGTTGTCTCAATGAAAAAGGTCATTATTAGCAGGACGTGAAAAAGCAGGCGCGTCGACAGCACGGGCCTATTCTTGTGAGACAGCAAGGCGCGCGTGTTTCTCACAGCTTATTGTGCACGTGGTATTCAAGCATCATGGACAAAAATTAGTGCAAAAAACTCGTATTTTAATCTCAACCATCCCTTTTTGTTGCGGAAATTTAACGACTCCCATCTTAATTAATGAGTTTACGCGTATTTTAAAATAAGAATAGCATTTTCCAACCACTATTTCATCCATTTGAAGCTGCAACTTGCTCGGATTTTCTCTCTCTCGATCTTCTACAACAACATTCTCTCTCTAAAATTAGGGAAAAATAACTTTTTGGTCCCTGAGTTTTGAGAAATATGTGCGTTTGGTCTCTAAGTTTTTAAAATAGACATTTTTAGTATCTGAGTTTTGAGAAATATGTTTAAAAGGTTCCTAAATTTTCAAAATAGATTTTTTTTTAGTCTCTAAATTTTGAAAAATGTGTTAAAAAAGTCCCTAATATTTTTTTTTTCAGTTTTTTAAATTAATACTTTTTAATTTTTTAATTTACAAAACCATTCAATATTAAAAAACAATACAAAAATATTAATTTAAAAAAGATGAAAAAAATAATATTAGAGACCTTTTAAACTTATTTCTCAAAACTCAAGGACTAAAAATGTCCATTTTGAAAACTTAGGGACCTTTTAAACATATTTCTCAAAACTTAGGACTAAACGCACATATTCCTTAAAACTCAGGGACCAAAAAGGTAATTTTCCCCTAAAATTATTATTATTATTTTTTAAATTCACCAACATTTCAGGGTGAGGATTCGAACCTCTGACCTGTTGGTCGAGAGTATATGTCAATTATCTATGTTTGCTTTGGCAAATTATTACTCTTTCATCATTATCTTTGTGGGGCGTCCATTATAAATTTATAATTAAATTACAAGTTTAGTCTAAAAAATGTATATTTTGTAGTTTTCAATTTTGTGTTTAATAGGTCTGTAAGCTTCAACCGTGTTTGCCAACAATAGTATAGTTCAACTGGCATAAAGTCGTACACTTCAAAAGTGTTTAACAGGACATTGAATAACATTTGTATCAAGTTTCACTTCTCAGGATTATAAGGCGTAGTGTAGATTTAACTATTAATGAATTTATTAATACAATTTTACGTCAGTTGAACTATGCTCTTGTTGGCTTATCTTTATTCTTGAAGTTCTCAAATAATCTATATTATGAACGATTAATAGTATAATAGTTAATGGTTATTTAATATCAACTTAAGTATAACTTACTTGTTAAAATATATATTCTCCATTATTTCAAAAAAAAAAATATATTCTCCATTGAAAAGGTTAGAAGTTTTAATTCTCATTTTCACATGGGTTGTGAAAAAGGAAAAAAAGAAAAGTTCAAATGAAAATGATGGGATTTTTTTCATAAATAATGTAGTTTAAAATAAAAATAACAAAAAAAGTGTAGATTTGAAACTAATTCCAAATTTAGAGTAGATAAATCGTGGACATTGGTCACGAGTTCCATAAATCGTGGTCCAGGAACGCGATTTCTCACGTAAATCGTGGTCCATGTTCGCGATTACAGGCTAAATCGCAGCCCATGTTCGCGATTTGCGTAGGTGGCACACCATATCAGCTGACATGTGTGCCACGGATGCCGCCAGAACACTCGCGTACGCGGTACGCCAGTTCTTTAAAAAAAAACCTATCCCCATCCTTTCTTTTCTCCCTTGCGCCGACAGACCCATCTCAGAGTTTTTTTTTTCTTTTCTCCCTCGCGCCGTTCCGTTGCCGTGCATCGTCTGCCGTCGTTCCGTTGCCGTCCATCGTCTGCCGCCATTCCATCGCCGTCCATTGTTTGTCGCCGTTCAGATGTATGCTCATTCTCAAACAACAAAAATAGGTCGTCTCCGAGTATTTCATGGATGAAACTCAAATGGGTATTTTTCTAAAACTGAGCTCCCAACTTCCTTCTTGGGCTTCTTCTCTAATCTCTCCTCTTAGAAACCAATTCCATCAAAACCCATTTGCAAAAACCTCTTCCCCTGTTGGCGATTTGCTGCGACTTTTTTTTTTTTTTTTTTTTTTTTTTTTTTTTTTTTGGAGTTTGTTTACAATTTTGAGTTGGTTTTAAGGCTTTTGGGAGGTGGGGTTAGAAGAAGAAATGTTGGGAGTGGATGTGAAAACAGGACACCGCTGCTCCACCAAAAGTAGCTTTCAATGTGAAGATAGGATACGGCCGTTCAATGTGTTTTTGTTTCTGAATGTCAATGTGTTTTTGTTTCTGTACTTGACTTTTGTTGTAGAATTCTTTTATTTTTACTCCACGCATATTCACTCGAAATCCAACACTGTAGATGGTTGTTTTTTTCCACGATTCTGATGTGAATTTGGTCCAATGTACACTTCACTGCCACGTCAACCAAGGTAAACTCGTGTACATGGTACACGATTTTTTATCACCCTACTTTTGTCAATACTTTCAACTTCCACCTCTAATTTGTAATTTTTTATTTTAAGTACATTATTAAAATTATAATTTTTAAAACTACCTTAATTTTGTCATTTCTTTTTTAAATTACATTATTGGAGAAATTAACCCAATGATGATGATTCATTATTTTCAAAAATAGTTTTTATGCATTATCACTCTCTTTCTTTCTCTCTTGTTTTTTTTTTTTTTTTGAGTGATCACTATTTCTTTTCTTCAATATTGACGTTACTTTTTGACTAATGTCACATCATGACATTGATCATTATTGAAAAGTTGATGTATGATCCTTTTGGAGATTTTTGTTAACTTTAAAAATACAAATGTTGAGTTTGTCAAAAATAAAAAATAAAAAAATACAAATGTTAAGTTGTTTTCAAATAGTTTCTTAGCGTGAACTTGAATTAAATGCATGTTTGTGAGTGATTTTAAAATGATTAAAATCACTTTTGGTATATTCACCAAATTATTTCGAAACATGTCTTTAATAATTTAAAATCAATTTTGATGATATGAAAATATGTTTCATAGTGATTTTGAACGTGACAAATGATTTTAACCGTTTCAAAATCACTTCCAAATATGGACTTAATTTTGTTATATGATTCTTTGATTCTTTCTCAAGAAAGTGAACTTGACTCAAGGATTGGAGTGCTTAGCTTGTTCTCCAACAGAGTCATTAATTTCTTGGGTCTGTTTTTGACTTGTTGATTTTCTTGGATCGACCCTTGACTTATTGATTTTCTTTTATCAGTCCTAGGTTATTGATCTTCTTGGATTGACCATTGGTGCTTATGGATCTTCTTGGATGATTGACCCTTGACACTGGTCCTTGACTTGTTGATCTTGGATCGGTCTTTGGCGTTTTGATCTTTCTAGATTGGCCTTGGGCTTATTGACTTCTTGAAGAATCAATAAGTCTTCAAGTTTTGTGTGCTGGAAATATCTTCAACTTATCTCAAAATTTTTGGGTATTCAAAGGAGATTTTGGTCTTCGAAACCTTCTAATCTTAAAAGTCTTGGAGTTTTCTTATTTTTAAAGCATTTTTAGTCTTTAAAGAGTCTTTCGACTTCAAGAGCTTTAGGGAGTCTCCTGATCTTCTAGGAGTCTTTTGAGTTCTTCCAGCTTTTTTTCAAAATCCTTCCTAAATGTCTCCTTTATAACTTCGCCTTGGGCTCACTTGGCTTTAAACTCAACTCTTTGGATTTGTGCTCTGGACCAAATTCTTATTTAATTTGCTTTTGGACTTATTTGAATTTGGGCACAATTATCATATAACTTAATTTAACCTGATCAATTTTATGTATAGTATATATAAAAGGTATAATGAGGAGAAACTTCAATTTTGCCATTTCAATTTTTAAGTGTGTGCCCATGATACCTTTTTAACTTTTTTTTTTCTTTCCTCCTTAAATAATGTAGGTGACACTTTCATCCTCTTCTTTGGTAAAAGTTTTCTTCTTTCAATGCTAACCTCTCATTTTCTTCTTTAAATACCATTTATATTATACGTATTAAAATTGAATCTGGTTTGTTTTTAAAAGGAAAAATACACTTTTAGTCCCTGAGGTTTGGATTAGGTTTCATTTTGGTTCCTGAGTTTTCAAACTCAACAATTTAGTCCCTGAGGTTTGAGATAAGGAGCAATTTGGTCTCTGCCATCTATTTTGCCGTTAAATCTAACCAGCTGCTGACGTGACACTGTTATTTTAATTAAAAAAATTAATTTTCATTTTTTAAAATAAAAATATATTAAAATAATAAAAATATTATTCTTTTTAATTTATTTTTATTTTTTTTATTCTTCTCTCTCCTACCTTCTCCTTCCCCCTCCTCCTTCCCCTATCTCTTCTTTCCTTTACACAAACTCGGAGACCAAAATAAAACTTAACACAAACTCAGGACTAAAAAGTGTATTTTTCTTTTTTTTTTTAAAAAAAAAACTACTTTCTTTTTGTTTTTGTTTTTTTATTTAGAAATTTGTTTCTCGTGCTATTAGTTTCTTTTTTTTCCCTAAAAATTGTTGATCCCTAAATTGTAAATACACTTTAATTTGGTGCAATTTTAAAAGTTTGAATTTGATATGTGTGGCTTGAACTCGATTTCAATTTCTCATTTCTTGTATCATCATATGGTTTGGATAAATCTCATTAGTCACTAAATTTGTTGTTAGCGGATATTTCACAACATTCTTTCTTCCTTAACTAATCTTTCTTAAAGCCAACGAAGAGAATGACTCAAACGGCATAAAGTTGTACTGATGTCCAATAGATTTGTGGTTCGAAACACAAATTAAACCTCTTGGCCAATAGTATAAGTCAACTATGCTCACGTCGGCATAAATAAAAATTCTTATAACTTATTTGAAAAATGTAAAATTATTTATATTTTTTGAATTTTTTTGTTCTTATAATTTTTTCAAAAATATTCATCGATATGAGAGATTTTATTGATATTTCCATTAAAATTTCCATAAAATTGAGCTAAATTGAATAAAACAAAGTTTCAAAAATATACTTTAAATATAAACTCTAAATTAGTTATATTGAGTACGATTGAATGACTAAAAATTCCAAAATATATGATGGAAGAATGAACCTTAATTAAATTAACCTTTTTAAGCATAATTGAATAAATCAAAGTCTAAAAGGACGGTGTAAAGATAAACTCAAGTTAACCCTATTGATCAGCCATGCATGAACCCTAGATTAACCCTATTGAGAGAATGATTAAACGATTTAAGGAAAAAATACACTTTTGGTCCCTGAGGTTTGAGTTAAGTAACACTTTGGTCTCTGAGTTTTCAAACTCAACAAAAATACCTCTGAGGTTTGAGATGAGTAGCACTTTGGTCCCTGCCGTCAATTTTTCCGTTAAATCTTAACAGCTGCTGACGTGGCACTAATATTTTAATAAAAAAATTATTTTTAAAAAATAAAAACATATTAAAATAATAATAATAAAATTATTATGGAAAAATACACTTTTGGTCCCTGAGGTTTGGTTTAGGTTTCATTTTGGTCCCTGAGTTTTCAAACTCAACATTTTCACCCCTGAGGTTTGCATTTCATTACACTATTGGTCCTTCCATCCAAATTTCCGTTAAGTACTAACCGTAGGATGACGTGGCACCTATTTTTTTATTAAAAAATATATTTTTTAATTTTTTTTAAAAATAAAATTATATTAAAATAATACAAATATAATTTTTTTATTCTTCCTCTCTCTTCTTCTTTTTCTTTCTTTCTTTATTCTTCTTCTTCTTGTGCAGCCACCGGAGTCCAGCCACCAACCCGCCGGCCACCTCTGTCGCTGGCCGACATGCTGCTACCGCCGAAAATTTTTTTCCGCCACCGCCACCGCCGCGCTTCGTTCTCCTTGCTCGTCGGCCCGAACAACAAAAGACCCACGTTTTTTCTCTCTCTCTTGGTCACGAACCCGAGCCTGAAGCAGATCAGCAACTTCGCCGTCGTTCGCCTGAAGTCGTCGCGCCGATTCCAGCTTGAAACTCAGATCTGGAACGAAACCCACGGATTTTTCTTTGTTCGCCCTCGTTCGATTTCTCTGGTTCGAGCCCAGATCTGAAACTCAGCTTGAAACTCAGATCTGGAGGTTGTTGGAGCGCGAATCTCGTGGATCTATCGTGTGGCGAATCCGAGTTGCTGGAGTGTGGAGTGCAAATCCGAGTTTCTGGAGTGTGGGTACTAGTCGGAGATCTTGTGGGTCACTTCTCCGGCAATCGAGTTTCGGAGATCTTGTGGTTTTCGGAGATCTGAGTTTTTGGAACGGTAAAGAGAGGGAGAGATGAGATGAAGAGAGTGAGAGATGGGAGAGGGAGAGAGAAAGAAAGAATAAAAAAAAATCTCCGGCGGCCGACGACGGCGACGGCGGCGGTCAGTGCCGGCAGCTATGGTGATGGTGGCTATGGTGATAGTTTAGGGTTTGAAGAAGGAGAAAAGAGGTAGAAGAAAGGAAGAAAGAAGAAAGAAATTTAAAATAATAATAATAATAATAATTTTTTATTATTTATTTATTTTTATTTTAAAAAATTTAAAAAGAATTTTTTTAATAAAAAAATAATGACACGTCATCAATCCGTTAGTATTTAACGGAAAAATGGATGGAGGGACCAAAATGAAACGAAATCCAAACCTCAGGGACTAAATTGTCGAGTTTGAAAACTCAGGGACCAAAATGAAACCTAACCCAAACCTCAGGGACTAAAAATGTATTTTTCCCAAATTATTATTATTTTTATTATTTTTTTAAAAATCCTTTCTCTCTCTTTCTTTCTTCTCATCTTCTTTTGCCTCTCCATCTTCTTCCCTCCTTACTCCTTCTTCTTCAGCTCCGGTGGTCGCCGCCGGCCGAATTTTTTTTTTCTTCTTCTTCTTCCCTATGTCTCTTCTTCTCCATTCCTTTCTTTTTTCTGTGTTTTTTTAAACAGAGATTTTTGGGGAGGAGGGGCTCTTCTTCCCCCTTCCTTTCTTCCCTTTATTCTTTCACTTTTTTTTTAAAAAAAACAGAGCAACCAAATTTGTCCATTAGCAGCCAAAACGAGCAGATCTGGAAACTTCGAGCGTAGATCCAACGTAGATCGAGCGTAGATCTGAAATCGAGCAGATCGATGTTGTCGTTTGCAAACCGAGCAGATCTGGCGGTTTGGCAGCCACGTTCGTGCGTAGATCAATGGATCTGGAAAGCTCGGGCGTAGATCTGAAACGTTCGAGGTAGATCGACGCATCATCCCAGATCGAGACTGAGAGAGAAGTCGCCGAAGATTAAACTCGAGACTGAGAGAGAGAAATCGGCGGAGGCTGCGAACTCGTCGGAGGCCGTGAACTGGGATTCGATCCACCCTCGAGAATGAGAGAGAGAGGTCGCTGGAGATTGGAACTCGAGACTGAGAGAGATAGGTCGTCGTCGGTGGTGGCTGAGTTGGTGGTCGGCGATGGTGGCGGCGACCGGAAATGGAGGAGGGAGGCCCCTCCTCCCTCTTGCATTATTAAAAAAATGGGGTAAGAGAGAGAAGAAGAAAAGAGAAAGAAAGAAAGGGAAAAAAAAAGTCGTCGGCGACCGGTGGTGGCCGCCAGTTGCTGGAGATAGGGAGAGGAAGAAGATGGAGTAGGAGAAGAAGAAGAGAGGGAAGAAGAAAGAATAAAAAATGAAAATAAAATAATAATATTTTTTATTTTAAAAATTAAAAAAAATTGTTATTAAAATAATAGTGCCACGTCAGCAACGGTTAGAATTTAACAGAAAAATAAACGGCAGGGACCAAAATGCTCCTTATCTCAAACCTCAAGGGTATTTTTATTGAGTTTGAAAACTCAGGGACCAAAGTGTCACTTAAGAAAAATAAACCCAAAATAAACTCCATTGAGCCAAATTTTATATTTTTAAATACATTTTAATATATATATATATAATACAACCCAATTTTATATTGGGAAGCATTAATTAATAGAATACATTGAGGCAGATATAATAAAATAATAAGTCATCCACTCTTGACCTAAAAGTCTGCCATAAGAAATTATAAAAAATATGATCCATAAATGTCACCCATTCTATAAAGCTTTGTCACTCCCTTATCCAAGTTCCAAACTTCCAATCCTAAATTATGTTTTTATTTTTGTTTTTTTTTGTTTTTTGTTTTTTTTGGGTATAGCAGCTAGGGGGTTATAGCAGCTAAATTATAAACTTCTTTTAAAAATTTTTGTTTTCTTCAAAAAAAAAAAAAAAAAAAAAAGTCAAACTCAATTAATATGTAAATTATGTATATTTCTATAAATTGTACATATGTGCAATTATTTTGAGGTTTCTTTTATGAATCAGTTTTTGTTTGGTGAATATTGTTAGCATATATATATATATATTGCTTTTGCAGCAAGAATCCGATCGTCCGAGGATTCTCCACCCCTCAGACGTTTCAACCTAGTATTTTTATGGTGTCCGACGGAAGGTTTTTTAGCCTCCGTTGATATCCCAACGACTATCCTGAAGTTGTCTTTGCACATCTTTTTACTTTCTTTCTTCTTATCCTCAATTTCCCGTCTTTGTTTTCTGTTTTCTCCCTCTTGTGTGTTCTTTTTTTTTTTTTTTTTTTGGAACAACCCTCTTATGTGTTCTTAATTAATTATTTTGTTCATCATAACATATGAGCATGTGATGTGGTGTGATATATATATGTTACGTTGGTTAGCAATGTAATATCCAATCTAATTATGAAAACATAAGAAAAATAATGATTGTTAAATAACTTAAATTTTATACTTTAATATTTTTATTTCAATTTTTATATTCTCATTAAATCTTAACGATTATGAAAAATTAACAATAACAAACAAAAAGAAATTATATACATAAAAGAAAAGAGATTTTATACCTTTCTCCCTAATATGTCTTCTTTAAAATTTTTCAAAATGGAAAGTTACGTATATTATCCCTCCTATAAAAATTCCTAACTCCACTTTTAATAGAAAACTCTATCGCAAAATTTGTCAACCATGAATATAATTCACGGTAATTGGTATGTATTTCGACTTAGAGGTTAGAGATTTGAATCTATCCACTATAAATGTTGTTTAACTCAACAAAATTAAACAAATCTCTCCCAAATTTTCTAATAAGGTAGTGATAATATGACCTATTTAAGATTTTAAAAAAAAATAAAATGACTAAATCGATAAAATTATAATTTAAATTTATTATTATTGTTACCAATTATTAAGGTTAAATGGTGGTTGGTCAATCAACATCTGTACAATGTTCTATAAAAATTGGGACATATCATTTTCATATGCTTGGCTCTGGACCTCGGTGGCCCATGTGACATGTTAATTAAAAAAAAAAAAAAAAAATTGCAAAAATTAAACTATAAGTAGCATGTATTAATCATTAATTCCTGTATTCATCTCAATTAGTGATTAATAAAATTTGTTATATTCACAATTATCTATGTGCCGGAATTTTTACTGTACATCTATATTTGGATGGTAGTTTTGAAAAATATCTAAATTTGTCATGAATGTTAAATATGAAAATTCAATATATATATTTTTCTATATCTGGTTCGGACCAATTCTTAAAAAAAAAAAAAAAAAAAAAAAAAAAAAAAAAAAAAAAAAAAAAAAAAATCTGGTTCGGACCAGTTTACTCATGACCTTTTTGGGACATTAAATATTAGGTAAGTGATCAATCTAAATTTATTAAAAGATACAATCGATACAAGTTTTGAAATCTAAAAAGGCTAAAATGAAATACTTGCCCTTTCAGATGAGAATGTTTTTGTTAATCCAAGCTAAGGTTGGTGGATAAGGTACTAATTACCATTCTAAAGGTCGATGGTTTCATCTCCATCCCTACAATTATTGAAGTTTTAAAAAAATAATAATAATAGAAGCAAACCTCCTATTAAAAAGTGATAATATAAATGTTATTTTAGATTTTCGTGGCTAATCTTTTTTAGCTATTAGTTTTTAGTGCATATATTTTTCAAATTCTAAGGCAAGGGAGAATATATTTTTTTTTTTTTGGGAAAAAATCAATTTTGACCCCTGAACTTTGCAGGTTGTATCAATTTTAATCCTAAACTTTCAATTTCATCAAATTGAATCCCAAACTTAACAAATTGTATCAATTTGAACCTCCAACTTGCATAAGTGTTGCAATGTAGACTTTTGGTCAACTTTTCATTTGAATTGCTATTAAAACATGTAATTGACAATTTCCTTTTTTTTTTTTAATTCACATTGCATCTGAGTTAGTGTTTTGTAAGAAATTTGTTAGAAAAACTCTTTAAGAAATGAAATATCAGAGACTAATCTTCTCATTGTTATTAAAAAAAAATAACAGAGTTATTGACAACAAGAAAAATCCAACAAATATGAGAAATAAAAAACTCAAAATTTCTTTATTTTTGTTTCCTAGATTTGTACATTCTTCTCATCAGCAAGAAAAAACATTAAAAAAAAAAAGAAAAAAATCCCACAAAGTTCTTAGCAACAAGAAAAAACAGCGAACATTTGAAGATAAAAAACCTCAAAAAATGCTTTGCTTTCATAATCTTAAATAGCAGCAAAAAGGTCCTCACAAAGTTCTCAACAACAAGAAAAAGTCATCTAAAATAAAGTTTCTTCAATTATTTTATTTATAAGAAACCAATGCAGGTGCAATATGAATTAAGAAAAAAAGAAGAAATAATCAATTACGTAGGTGGTTCAAACTGAAAGTTATCCAACGATATACATTGTAACATTTATGCAAGTTTGAGGTTAAAATCGATACGATTTGATAAGTTTGAGGTTCAATTTGATGAAATCAAAAGTTTAGGGTTAAAATTGATACAACTTGTTAAGTTTAGGGTTTAATTTGATGAAATTGAAAGTTCAGGGTTAAAATTGATACAAACCCCCAAAGTTTAGGGTTAAAAATGATTTTTCCCTTTTTTTTTTGAAATAAAAGACAATATTATAACGCCACAAGGGCAAAACGAGACCGATCAACTCGACCAAAGTACATAACCAATCTGGGAAATTATCCACCCAGAGAGAATATTGTTTTAAGGTATATTTGTTATATTGAAAAACTATTAGAAATTTTAGAATTTTCAATGGTATAACAAAATCTAGGGACAACGAGATATATGACTAAAATAAATAAGTGGGATTTGAAAAATAGCTAAAAAGGTTTCAAAACTAACTAAATGGCTAACTTGATTTTAATGGATAATTTACTAAATGAAGAAGACAAAATTGCCCCTAACAACACGTCTAAGAACTTCCTATCGTTAAAATCAAATATTAGGAGAGAGAAATGCAACTGAAAGGTTGGAGATTTATTAGGAAGAGAGAGAAATAGCTGATTGCAACCCCTTAACAACCTAAATTTGAATTTCCTACGGGAAACTCTACCATCTTCCTAATAATGAAGAACTGGCTTCTGGGAAAAAAAACATAAAACCGGTGCAAAATAAAAAAGAAGAATGGGTACACTCAATTACACACCTATAGACGACAAAAAATGGGATGTCGGAATACACATAATAGAACACTCCGTAACATATTTACCTGGAATTACACCACCTACTCTGTAGCCCTTTGTACTTCCAGATTAATTCCATGTATGAAGTGTAAAAAATGAATATTCAGGCTTGGTATTTAAAAAAAAATTAATTTAAAATATCACCTCAATTTATTGCATGTCGAATCAAGGAAAACCCTTCACCTTCCATCGTATAGCCCCCCATTTACAGCCCCTCATGTTTAACAAATCGTGCATGCGCCTTCGTGAAGACCATTTTCCAAAGAAAAAAACCCCACCTTTGAACAACCTGATTCCTCTCCGTCGTTCGTGCTTCCTTTCCGACGACCGTTCGACGCTCCCTCTCTGACGCCGTTCGCAGCCCACTCTCAGACGCCATCCGAAGCTCCCCCTCCGACCGTTTGAAGCTTCTCCGACGTTCATCGTACGAAGCTTCTCCGACATTCATCGTTCGAAGCTTCTCCGTCGTTCGCCGTTTGAAGCTCGTCGTTCGAAGCTTCTTCTTCGTCCGCTCGTCGGAACCTCCTGCCGTTCGTGCAGTCTCCCTCGCGCAGACCGTCCTCCGTTCAACCCCCCACCTTCGACCGCTCAGCCTCCCTCACACAAACCGTTCGTGCATCTGATCCCGCCGCCGTTCGTGCACCTGGTCCCACCGCCGAACGTTCGCATTCCACCCATCTGTGCTCGCCGTACAGCCCCCCTCGGCGCGTAGAACATTTGCGGTATAGTCCCCCATTTTTTATTGCTTTTAAATTTGAAAACAAACTGGTACAAAATCCCTTGATTCTCGGATACAGAATATGTTTGGCCAAATATACGGTTTACATATTTACCACCATTTCCGCAGAGGTATGCCCAAGGATAAGCACGTGTCAACTAGAGCGAGCGATCGTTTGAAGGCTGCGGGAGTAACGCCAGGAAGAAAACCCCCGGAACAAACGTCCCCAATCACATTGGGGAGCGAACAGGACTCTGAAGAAGCAATGAGTACAATAGTTTCAGTCGCTAAGGGATCCGACGAAAAGATGAAAGGGGTAAAAAGGGACATAGACGATGGAGGTCCGAGCAAAAAAGTAACTCCATCAAAGAAAACAAAAGTTCGCAACCGGACCAAGAAGACCAATGATGAGGTAAACAAAGTTAAATGCCCCTCACTTTAGATAGAAAGTTAAAAATGTTCATTCTCATTTGTTCATAATTTGCAAGATTGAGAAACCCACTGAGGCACGAAGCAATAAGAAGACAAAGCGGTCGAAACAGACTAAAAACACAGATAAGGCGAGCCATGTGACACCAGAGGTAATCCCCTTGAAAATTAACAACCCCCTATATTTTACAACGCATTTTTTATTAGGGTATATATGTCTATATACGCTTTCCAACTAATTATACTGGGAAGGTTGCCCCTGAAACAAGCGAGGACACCGCTAAACATGACACCGAAGACACCGAATCTGATAGTGTGACGAATGACAACTCCACGAGTGATGACGGGGAAGAACAAGGGAAAAAGAAGGCATCACTTGCTAAAAAGGTATAAAGTCGAACCACGTCCAAACTTGATAACCAACAACTTTAGAAATTGTTATAAGTTGTTTCTTTTTTTGTGCATATCATTTAGGAAGCTCCTAAAAAAAAGAAGGGTGGAAAAAAGGGAAAAAAGCTGAAGACCATGGTTGAAGAAGGTGACACCGTCCGAGTGGTATGTACTAGTATATACATATTATTTACTCGCATTTATGTTGCACTAGTGTTGTGAATCTCCATAGATATCGTTTATATATATGATAATCCCTTTCTTATTCGTTTGTGACATTGATACATGCATGTCTGTACTGGTATACACGGGGTTTAGACTTGTTACCGATGTCCTAATACTTTGTTTCGTGACTGTACTAGCAATGTAAATACATGCATGTCTGTACCGTACATGCGTGTACATGCATGTCTGTGCTAGTATACATGGGTTTCAGTTGTTCATACTGTTTCGTGTCTGTCCTAACATTTATGTTGTACTAGTGCTGTGAATTTCAGTTGTATGTTCGTGTCTGTCCTAACACTTATTTGTCTGTGGCACTGATACATGCATGTATTTAGTGATATATACTCTGCTACATGCCTGTTTCGTTATTGACTTGTACCGTGTATCCTAACGCAGGACGATGATTACTTTATGTCACCATCGAAAAAAAGTAAGGCCCTAAAGATTAACCTATGTTGCAGAACAGAAATAATGGACACCATCAACAACATCTTAGGAGATAGGTGCAGAGAAGCTTTCAGAAACACGTGCTTCGACCACCTACTTGACTTCACGTTCAAAAAGACGTCTTCCCAGTTACTATTGCACCTGATCCAGCAACAGTGCAAACCCAAACGGACGTCAGAACTTTACTTCAAGATTGGAGGAAAAATCTTAAAGTTTGGCCTATAGGAGTTCGCATTAATTACGGGATTTGGTGAAATCAGTTATATGAAATGAGAGGATCCCATAAAATGTGGAACAAAAAAGACGTTGTACATTTAACGGTGCAGTAAACGGCGTCTGTATATGCCCGACTATACCCAGGGGTAAAAATGGAAAACACCTCCGGTCTGCAGGACCTTGATTTACGGTAGCCACAAACGAAAATATGAAAGTTTTTTAGTAAAAAAACTTAATGGCTTATTTTTTTCTAGCCATCTAGCACAATTTCCCCAAAAAAGAGGGATCTACTATCTACACCTACAAAAATTTCAGCAAAGATATTGGGTTTTCAAGTTTCAACGACAGTAGAACATTGGGCTTTAGATGATCCAACTCTTTGTGGATGGAACCAATGGGCCGGCCCACAAGTTATTGGATCCAAACACACATGTGAATGGCTAATTACTTCAATTTCCCAAGAAAATCAGACGTTTCTAAATTCTATAATTAAATAAAAAAAAAAATAGGAATAAATTTTAGAAAAATCGAAATAGATAGCCATTTTTATTGGGTTTTAAAAATCTCGTCGATCATATACAATTACCATGAATTTTAGATATTACCTTAGTCAATAAATATAAGGGGCAACTAGATAAATGACTAATTTTAATTGGGCATTTTGAAAAATGGCCATATGATTTTTCCATTTGAAAAATGGCGAATTGCTATTTTTAGTAGATTTTTTTTACAACGAATCAGACGAAAATGCCCCTAACCAATCAATTCAAATAAACATAAATGCACTCAACTATAAATAAAAATACAACCTAAATTTAGGAGAGAATCTAGGGTTTACCAAGCCCGTTGAAAATCAATAACAAACTTAACCAATAAGATAACAAAAAACAACTAAGCAACACGAATTAAGGAAGATAGTTGTAGAATTTAAAAAAAAAAAAATTGTTAACTCCATGAAAATGATTGAATCGGTTAACTTGTGTGTATTTAAATTACTAAATTCATTTAACGCAAAACCCTATTTTCTTTTCCAAACCCTCACCAAACATTGTCTAGTTGGGTATTTATTCACTAAACTTGCAAATAATTTCAATATTGAAAAACAGTAAGAAATCATTACTCACAACTGGTTACTGAAACAATAAGAAAAATTATGCAAATACAGTGTATTCAGTAAATAAATTATGCAAATACAGTGTAACTAATAATTTACTATGGTAAACATCAAATCATCTAAAAACGAGAAAAAATTATTACTCACTATTTTCCTCCAACCTAATTCGAAAATTGGGATTGAGTATTCACCTTGTTTTTTTTAAAAAAAAAAAATCTGAAACCCTTGAGATTCTTCCCATTTTCTTGTTTTGTGTGGTCTTTCCCATTCTCATTTCTTCGAACCATTACAAACGATTGAGAAACCTACTAAAAAATACTTTGTGTTGGAAAATAGGATACAGGGAGGAAAATAATGATAGATATAAAATACAATATTTAACATACTTATGATGTAGATCAATAACCCTTCTAATGGTGATATGAACGACAGAGCAATAAATCGATGGATGGCAAAAAGTTGGAAAAAATGATGAAGATGCTAAATAGATAATTAAAATATAAGAATCTAATCGAAAATTAAAAATGAAAACCTAATTTCTATGTAATCTTTTAGTTTTAATAGAGATAAAATCTGAATTTGAATTTTGAGAGAGAGGAGAGAGAAGATAGATACTCTAATTCATGATTTATGGGATAAACGATTTTGTTTGAGGAGGGAAGATAGATACGGTAATTCCATGATTTATGGGATAAATTGTTTTGTTTTGTTTTTTTGTTTTTTTTTTTAATTAAATCTGAAACTTGACTCAAGGGTATAATTGGAAAGACGATCCTCACGAAAATAGGTTAAAAAAACGGTTTAGCCATTTTTCATTAAAAAATCCAGTTTGACCATTTTTCAAAATTACCCTGTAATTTTTGGCCATTTCTAAGGATTTCCCTAAATATAAATCACTGACAAACCAGTATATCCGATGTCAATCATATTTCAATATTCGACTATTTTTATAATTTTGTAGTTAAAATTTCCTATTTATTTAATTTTACATTTTAATTAGATGATTTCGATTTTCCCATCTAAATGTTCGGTGGCTCCCATTCATTTTCTAGTATCATTCATGTCATGCAACACAAAAGGGTAAAATAGTACAAAGAAAATAAAATACACAATCTATTGAAAAGAAAGCAAACCGTTTTGATTTTAAATTAATGGACACACAAATTAATTCAAAGTCCACAAGTGAACTAAATAAAAAAAAAAATAAAAATTAAATTAAATTAAATTAAAAAAAGGTCCACAAGTGAACAAAAGTTTTAAAAAATAGCCCTAATTTTCTCATAATTGAAAAAATAGCACCAAAGTACATATTTCCTTTTCACAAAAATGTCGGTTGGTTGTTTTAGGAGTTAACTTCACCCAATCCCATGTGCTAATTTAGCTTAAATTAGTTAAGTTTTAAATGCCTCATTAATTTCCCTAGCTAACTTTTTCCATTAACTATTAATAATTTTGAAAAAGGCTAATTATAATATACAAAAGGTAAACTACTTTTTTAATATTTTAATTAATTATTTCTTTTTTACAGAGGTGGTAGCCTAGTGTGTAAGCACATCAATGAACCGCGACAAACCCTCAAACGACCTATCTAAGATTAGGGGAGAGATAACGAAATGACACCTCCCGATCGGGTAGCAAGTAAGAAAGCCATCAAAGTTTAGAGGTAGTTAGGGTGAGTATCTTGTACTTTGCTTCGACACTAGACTTGGAAAGTGTCAGATTCGAACCATAGACTTTTTGATCATGATACAAGTTTTATGTTAATTGAACTATGTTCATGTTGACATATTTTAATTAATTAATCTGGATGGTCTTTATTGTTCATAAATATGAAAAATTATTAATTATATTAATATCACATCAATTTGCATCATATTATTAGTTATGACAAAGATCTTAAGTTTTTATAAAATTTAAGAAATTAAAAATAGGGTCATAATAGAAAATTTATAAAATATAAAGACAATTAAACCACGAAATTGATACCAAAGACACAAAAACATTTATTCATCTTATATAAAAATATATTCATCAAATTGTTTTGGAGGTTTTACTATGTTTTATCTCTCTTTGTCTACCATGATTCAAAAAAGTTGATTCAAAAGCCTTTCATTATGGATATTATAAAATAAGTTATCTTGTTTCGAGATTTTATAAAGAAAAAAGAATAGTTTAATAAATCACAATATTTTATTCCCATTTTAGCCCTTAATTTTGTTCTAATTTTCAAAAGTGAGCTTGCCTTTTAGCAATATTTCATTTTTCGTTTTTTTAAAAAATATATTTTGAAATTTCGATCAAATATAAAAAGAAAAAAAAAAAAGAACAATTTCAAACCCATCGCCTTTTATTCTAAAAAAAAATGCCAAACAAATAATTTTTTTTAGTGAAATATATATATTGAAACATACATACACACTATCAAACAAGATTTTAAGCTTTGTATAGGTTGGATTACAAGTTGAGTGTTTCAACTTTTAAAATTGTGTCAATTTAGTATCTGAACTTTAAAAAGTGACAAATAGATTCTGAACTTTAAATTTTGTGCCTAATAAGTTTCTAAACTTTAAAAAGTATCAAGTAAGCTTCTAAATTTTCACTTTTGTGTCCAATAGGTCTCTCAACTTTCAATTTTGTGCAAGTCCTGGCCTATTCAACATTTTTTTAAAATTCACAAGCCTATTAGATACAAATTTGGAAGTTTAGAATTCCAATAGACATATCAATTTTATATCTAATGGATTGGTTAATTTTTAAAATTCTCAAATATATGTCAGTGACGTATTAAACACAAAACTAAAATTTTAAGAACCTATTAAACATTTTTAAAGTTTAAAAACCGATTAGACACTTTTTAAAGTTGAGGAACTAAGTTAGTACAGTCCTAACATTTTCTATATAACAAAATATCTCCATCAATATTGTATTAACGTAGGTTCAAAAGATGAGTGGATCATGAAATATGATAATGAAAGGGACTCTATAATTAAGATAGTAGAAAGGGATAGCTAGAGAAAAAAAAGGAGAAAGAAAGGAATGGATAATATTAAATTGTAACAGCTAAGAAGCATCATAATGGGTTTAGATTTGAAGAGAAATTGAATGCCATAAGAAAAGAAAGTCTCTCCAACATGACATTCAATTTTCTCATCTACCAAATTCACATGGGAATCAACTCATCCCTTCTCTCTTGATTCTTGGTTTGCTTAGCTTGCATTCACATATCCTCCATACAAACACTTCAATGTGGTTTTCAAAAGGTTACATCATAA
This sequence comes from Luffa acutangula, assembly GCA_036850905.1. NCBI lineage: Eukaryota > Viridiplantae > Streptophyta > Magnoliopsida > Cucurbitales > Cucurbitaceae > Luffa > Luffa acutangula. The sequence goes on along the minus strand of CM072098.1, from coordinate 45,723,813 downwards.
ACTTTGTCGATACGATTTGGACATAGTTTCAATTTAATCTCTCTGGTGGTTTATAAACTTAGTTTCAGTTTGGTCACTTTATGGTTTGATTAAACCTCATAAATCACCATAAATTATTCACTACTCACTCGAAAAATCTACCTGTTTTCTTGTATTCTTTATTCTAATATAATCAACTAATACAATTGGCCAAATAGAAAAACGTCAACTTATTTGCCACGTAAAAAAAATGTCGATATGGTAATGACAGAGTTGATTTGTAAGGTTTGGCCAAATCATATGCACCATAAATATCAATGGAAACTATCTTCAAATCATATAGACCAAGTTTGTCATTTAGCCAACTTTAAAATGAAGGTTATGATGCATTTTTTTTTTTTACATCTGTGGTCTAATTTCTAATTTAAATTTTGTAAGCACGGTTTGATAATCATTTGATTTTTGAAAATTATGTTTGTTTTCTTCCTACTTTTTAGAATGATTTTCATTTTTGTTAAGGATACATTTGAATTTTTAGCCAAATTCTAAAAACAAAGACACAAGTTTTTGAAAACTACTTCTTTTAGGCCTCGTTTGATAACTATTTGATTTTTGGTTTTTAGTTTTTGAAAATTAATTTTATAAACATTACTCTCACCAATAAATTTCTTTGTTTTTTTTTCATATACTTTCTTCTCATGTTTTCAAAAACTAAGTCAAGTTTTGAAAACATTGGCCTCGTTTGATAATCATTTGGTTTTTGGTTTTTGGTTTTTGAAATTTATGCTTGTTTTCTCCTAAATTTCCTACCATGGCTTTCATCCTAGTTAAGGTTGCATTTGAATTCCTAGCCAAATTTTAAAAACAAAAACAACTTTTTGAAAACTATTTTTTTTTGTTTCCAAAATTGGACTTGATTTTTGAAAACAAGGTAGAAGATTGATACTAAAACCAAGAAATTTATAAGTGTTTGTATGTGTATATAAGGTTAATTTTTAAAAACAAAAAACTAAATGGTTATCAAACGAGGCCTTAAAAAGTAGTTTTCAATTTTTTTTTTTTTTTTTTTTTTTGTTTTTTGTTTTTAGAGCTTGGCTAAGAATTCAAATGTATACCTAACAAAGATTCATGATAAGAAAATTTAGAGAAAACAAGTATAATTTTCAAAAACCAAATGATTATCGAACGAGACCTTAGTATAATTTTCAAATGTATACCTAGCAAAGATTCATGATAACAAAATTTAGAGAAAACAGGTATAATTTTAAAAACCAAATGATTATCGAACGGGATCTTAGTTTTTAAAACTCAACTTAATTTTTGAAAAAATAGAAAGAAAGTAGAGAACAAAACAAGAAAATTTATAGGTTGGAAGTAGTATTTATAAGTTTAATTTTCAAAAACCAAAAACCAAAAATCAAATGTTTATCAAACGGAGTCATAATGATTTTGTAATTTTAGATAAATAATAATCAAAATGTCACAATTTAATAACACTTTTGTTTCTAGTTTTTTTTTTTTTTTTTTTTTTTTTTTTGAGAAAAGTTTCTAGGTTTCTATTTATATTATATTCGTAGATAAGACTAAATTTTCTATTAAATACTATACAAAAATTAAATTTAATAACGAATATCTGATCAAGTTTGTATGAAAAATGAAAACTACCACAAGTATATGAAAGTTTCAAAAATAATATTTCGAACTGGAAAGAAAATCACATTTATATAATTCTACCACTAAATTTCTTAATATTTTCATAACCCCTTAGATTTTTTTATTATTAAATTATTGTATACTTTATTTCAAAATAAAAATTATTGTATACTTTTTTAAAAGAAAAATTGAAAATTTTAAACTTTTTGTCATATTTTAAAGAATATATATATTGATTTTACCATAAAATCGTCGATAATGATTTCTTAAACAAATGACATACAATTTCATTGAAATTCAATTTTTAATAAAGTCGTTCATGGACGTGATAACTTCAACCCTATATTCACAATAGTACTAACTAGATTTAAAAAAAAAAAAAAATTAAAAATTTACATATGACATAATATTTCTTTTTTTTTTTGTTTTTGTTTTTTATGACATAATATTTCTTATATAATTGCAAATTCACACAAAACCTTTACTAAACATAATGTTTCTAACCAAACATAATTTGCTTAGTTAAAATATTAGTGTTAGAGAAAAAAAAAAAGTTAAAATATTAGTAACCTCTTTAAAAGTTTTTTTTTTTTTTTTTTTTTTGAATTGTAATATGCTAAAAACAAATCTCTAAATGTGCCACAAACTTTGTGAAAAAACCCTTAATTAAAAATATCCTTTAGAAAATAAACATTCATTTGAAAAGATTCAAATTATAATATATTTATTTATTTTTGTAAATAAATAGGATAATATTTCACCTTTGTTATTATTCCTTTGCTATAATTAATATACTTTATTATTTTTTTTTTTTAAAAAAAAAGCATTTATTATTCATTTACTCCCATCCAATAACACCAAAGTGTTCTCTTTTACCTTTTTCTTTGGGGGCTAATTTGTCGGTGGGTATCCCTAAAAGCTAAAAACATTATCCCTCTATTACAAAGTATAGAAAAAAGTACATATTAATTATAAATAATAAAAAAATAATTCCAAATAATTAATCATTAAAACCAAAAATAATTATACCAATAAAGCCAACTTTTTATTATTATTATTATTTTTTCACAAAATAATAAAGCCACCTTCTTTTTTCCTAATAAAAGTGTCCCATTCCCTCTCCTTAGTTGCAAAATAGACATGCAACCTCCACACTCCATTTAATACACATGACTTTCTCTACTTGATTCAAAAAGTTTCTTTTAACTTTTGTTTCAAATTGGATCTTCATTTTTCTTTACAAGTTTAGTATAATTTCTATCATTTTTGGTTAAAATGTCTCTATTTTCATTGAGGGAGAAAGAAATCTAATAAAAAATTATTGAATTAGGTCGTCGCTACAATGTTGTTGTCCTGAACAATCAATAGTTTTGTAGTTTCTCTCTCGTACATCAAACGATATTAAAGTGTTAGTCACATTATGACAGTCCCCTCCAATAATTTCTCAATACGAGAAGTTATTTGTGAATGTAGCCAACAAACTTCTTTTGGAGGGATGACGATTGAAAAGCACGAATTTGAATAAAATTTTAAGGACATTAATTGTGAGGTTTTCATTTATCTTTTCAATGTGGGATCCTCAAGATGGTACTTTTTATTTTTGGACTGAATACTCGTTTGAGTCGTTTCATGGGCTCTAATACCATATAAGATAAACATTAGATTCTATCTCAAAACCAATTGACAATGAGTGAAGTAACACATGTATCTTATAAATTGTGAAGTCTTCACTTATCTTTTCAATGTGAGATCCTCAAAGGCATTACTTTAATTAAAAATAAACTTTTTTTTTAACTTGCAACCACAAATAATTTACCATGTCAAATTTTTGTTACTCTTTATCCATGGCAAAGACATTCGATAAGCTTTAATCAATCAAGAACTTTGTTCGATCCAAGTTCGATATGTATGGAGAATATTTACATAGAGGAACTCCTAGAAATTCTTCACTAATCTGTGAATAAACAAAAGATTTCTGAAGAATTAAATTAAAAGGCAAAAGAATTGAATGGTGATGTGACCATAACGTGCATGACTGGCGGAAAATTGGTATCACATTTCTGGTTATGGGAAAAAAACAGAAAAAGTAGCGATGAGTTTTGTAAGAAAAAGGCGAACTGTTAGTAGTTGAGTTGAATTAAATGCGAAAGCAAAAGGGGTTTTAATTGGGATAATATAAATAGCTGTGGATGAGGCTGCAGTTTTCATCCATTGGATTCACTGCGAAGATGGCAAGTGGCTGGAAGAGAGTGGTTTTATTATCTTTCTTGTGTTTTCATGTTGCTGTGTCGAGTGTGCTTGCGAGGGATGCGGAGGAGGAAGAGAAGTTTTTGTTCTTTGGCAAGAGTGGTGGATTAGGGGGTGGATTTGGAGGTGGAGGTGGAGGTGGAGGTGGATTTGGAGGAGGAGCTGGTGGTGGCGGTGGTTTTGGAGGTGGAAGTGGTGGAGGATTTGGTGGAGGACATGGAGTTGGTGGTGGTGGCGGCTTCGGAGGCGGAGGTGGATTTGGTGGTGGAGCTGGTGGCGGCATTGGAAAAGGTGGAGGACTAGGTGGTGGAGCAGGAGGTGGGTTTGGCAAAGGTGGTGGCCTTGGAGGTGGTGCTGGTGGCGGGTTTGGTAAAGGTGGTGGACTTGGTGGTGGCATTGGTAAAGGTGGTGGACTTGGTGGTGGAGTAGGAGGTGGTGCTGGCGGAGGGTTCGGTAAAGGTGGTGGAATTGGGAAAGGTGGAGGCTTAGGTGGTGGTGTTGGTGGAGGGTTCGGTAAAGGTGGAGGACTTGGTGGTGGTGCAGGTGGAGGATTTGGTAAGGGTGGTGGAATTGGCATTGGGAAGGGTGGAGGCTTAGGTGGTGGAGGAGGGTTTGGCAAAGGTGGAGGACTTGGTGGCGGAGCAGGAGGCGGTGTTGGAGGAGGGATCGGTAAGGGTGGTGGACTTGGAGGTGGAGCAGGAGGAGGGTTCGGTAAGGGTGGTGGAGTAGGAGGCGGTGCTGGAGGAGGGTTTGGTAAGGGCGGTGGACTTGGTGGTGGCATTGGGAAGGGTGGAGGACTTGGTGGTGGAGTAGGAGGTGGTGCTGGAGGAGGGTTCGGTAAGGGTGGTGGACTTGGTGGTGGAGCAGGAGGCGGTGCTGGAGGAGGGTTTGGTAAAGGTGGTGGACTTGGTGGTGGAGCAGGAGGAGGGTTTGGTAAGGGCGGTGGACTTGGTGGTGGCATTGGGAAGGGTGGAGGACTTGGTGGTGGAGTAGGAGGTGGTGCTGGAGGAGGGTTTGGTAAGGGTGGTGGACTTGGTGGTGGAGCAGGAGGAGGGTTTGGTAAGGGCGGTGGACTTGGTGGTGGCATTGGGAAGGGTGGAGGACTTGGTGGTGGAGTAGGAGGTGGTGTTGGAGGAGGGTTCGGTAAGGGTGGTGGACTTGGTGGTGGAGCAGGAGGAGGGTTCGGTAAAGGCGGTGGAATAGGAGGCGGTGCTGGAGGAGGGTTCGGTAAGGGTGGTGGAGTAGGAGGCGGGATCGGTAAGGGCGGTGGATTTGGTGGTGGCATTGGACATGGTGGAGGACTTGGTGGTGGAGTAGGAGGTGGAGGAGGGTTCGGTAAGGGTGGTGGAGTTGGGGTTGGCATTGGAAAGGGTGGAGGATTTGGTGGTGGAGTAGGAGGTGGTGTTGGTGGAGGTGGTGGGGGAGGTTTTGGTGGTGGCTTTGGAAAAGGTGGTGGTTTTGGAGGAGGAATAGGAGGAGGCTCGGGAGGTGGATTTGGAGGCGGGTTTGGTGGTGGCGGTGGAGGTGGAGGTGGCGGTGGAGGGGGCTTCGGTGGTGGTGCTGGCTTTGGAGGAGGTGGCGGCGGTGGAATTGGACACCACTAAGCTTTATATTGCCTTAAAAATCTCATTACTTATATCATATCTATGCACTATGTATTATTACCCCATGAAATTGTTTTCATGCATTAGATTACTTGAATATTTGTCACCCTTCTATTTTACACATGAATATTGTTATGTTAGTCGAGTTCTTTTCACATCTCCATCTTCATTTTCCACATCAACATTGTATTAAAAAAAAAAATACACTAAGAACTTTAATTTTAATGGGCTACAAAACAAATACAAAAATTTATAATTTACTTAAATTTTGAAACTACATCAATCTAGAAAGATTAGAGCATTAAGATGATTTAATAAAATGGAGAGAATTTTATTTTACATAAAAGTATATCAAGGCCTTATGATAGCAATATGATGTAGTTTTAACTTCAAAGATATCATTAATTTCACATAATAAACAAACGCCAATGCCAATATGAGCATAACTCAACTAGCATAAAGATGTATAACCACTAAGAGGTCTGTAATTCAAATTTAATTCAAATTTCTCAAATGAAAATAATAAGTGACATAGTCAAAATTGATTGTAATGTTAACTTGAAGTGACATAGTCAAAATTGTAAAGTAGAAGAAGCAACTGAGAGTTCTAACACAAATACATCAGTAACAATAAATAGAGCTTCATATTTATCCATCCAATAAATGTAGAGAATTATGGCAATGAGGCTGAAGAAAAAAAATACACCAAAGTGATTGAAGGAAACCAAAACCCACTTGGTTATTAGGACTTCTATTTCAGGCCTTTGAGATGTAAATAACAAATTTATGTTTCTTTTTTTTAATTTTTTTTAAGATTTCAAGTTCAAAACACAAGAAAACTAAGGGTTCATTAACCTGATCTCATGGTTATATTCTAGAAGACCATTTCATGTAAATGTGCCACAGGGTGCAATAATTAAATTCACCTTCAAAATAAGCCTTTGAGATGTGAATAGCAAATTCATGCTTTTTTAGACAAAATATTCAATAACCCTCATATTTCATTCATGAAGACAACTTGAAGAAGAGATTTATAAACCTTGTACCTTGTTCCTGACCTATGATGTTAAGTTCTAGAAGATTATATAACGACAAAATGTGCTTAGTACCTTAAAAAACACAAGTGCTATAATTATAATGACTTTTAAAGTATAGAATTGAATGTTAATAACATTCATTTAAAGACAACTTAAGCAGAGGTTCATATATATATATATATATATATATTTTATGGTATTGCTCATGAGTTCAAATATATCATCTCGATGTGCTTCGCAACTTAAATACCAGAGGTCATGATGACCGTCTAAGAGAAGAAACTGCAAACAAAACTGTCTAAAATACAATTATAAATATCTTTGAGTGTGGACTTCAACAAAACTCAACCTAAAACAGATGATATATTTGAAAGAATGGAGACAGATAAACTAAAACCTCCATATATTCATTGCACTTTTTTTATTATTTTTTTTTAAAAAAGAAACAAATAAGATGATAGACTAGATATTTGAAAATTTGACCCACAAAAGGTTACCATTATCACCGAGTTGCTCGACTTGTTAACGTATATGCCTTCGACCAAGAGGTTAGAGGTTCAATCCCCCCACCTCCACTAGAATTAAAAAGAGTTTTAAAAAAACAATCACTAATATCTTTAACCCTTGCATTTTGGACATGAAATACTGAGCTGCATATCAAGAACAATATTAGTTCTCCATGATCAGCTTTTCTTCACAAAGTTGGGTTATACCTTATACGTGAAGTCTACTAATGAAGAAAAGAGGGAGTTCCAAAGGTATAATAACGTTAGACCAACCTAATAAAGCTGGTGTAGAAACATGCAAAAAGAACGATACAGAACTTCTAAATACTAAATATGTCACTATCATTTATGATAATTTGATTAAATAAAGACCTTTTTTACTGGCACGTAATATTTCTATGTGCGCCCACATGAACTTCATGGGCTGTTCGAGTCCATTAGTTACTATATTGCTATATAAGGCAAACAAAACAGTGATGAAGAGCGATGATCTCGTGTATTAAAGTAACTAATTCAACTGTGAAGGAGAGATCATCGACAACAAAGGTCAGACATGAGAATGTCGAGAACTCGGCAGTAAAACAAATACATGGGGTAGCAGATATGGAAGTAGAGTTTAAAAGATAACCATATCCTCACCCGTAAATCGATCATGTCCATAACCTAGTTCCTTGCACCTGTTAGGCATATAAAGAAAATCTATTAGTAACGCACAAGGACTAGTTAAAAGGCCTCAAGCAATGGGGCATTATATTCTCCCAAGCTTTCATTTCAGCATCATCAATATGGCACTCGAGAAACAACTTGTTTTACCGTACGGCATGCTTCAGATTTCTAGCCAAATGATCAAAAAAATATTGAGGCTGACCTAAAATGAGCCGTTAACAAATGCCTTCTTCAGTAATGAAATTTGCTAATAAGTGGAGCCTTCATGCCAAAGGACTCCAGTGATCGGTTAAATCACCACATCCAGTAATCAAGTGTAGTCATTTAGGAAACCTCTTACGATAGAGATCACGAGGAATGTACTCAATGCTAATCTCTTGTCCATCATAAATCCTTCCATGTAAAGAGTGTGCAGCCATATACGAGGCTTCCATTCTACCGAACTCAACAAAAACACTCCCCAACACAAATAAACTATCCAAATTATTATTAGGATCCTTCTTTTCGCTCTTTTCAGATGTGTCAGAATCTGTTCTCACCATGGGATCCAATCCATTTACAACTTTCTTCTCACTATCAGCCACCACTGTAGTTGAATCATCTAGAAGCATTGACTTCTTATCTGAGCCAGTTTCATCAGTTTCAGCTATTTCAGCTACTTCTTTGTCATGAAGTTCATTTACTGGGCTGCTCCCCTGCTCACAAGCCACGTCTTCAAAACAAATAGCATCATCGTTACCCATTTGACCCAATTTGTCCTCCACAACTTCGTTTTGGTGTCTACCATTGCCAGGGCAAATACCTTGCTTCTGAGAAGTGTCATCGGGGCAATTATCAAGGTTAGCTTTATTATCTTCAAGGTCATTATCATTTTTTGAAATCACTAATGTGCTGTTTTCCTGAATCTCATGTTTGATCTCCACACCACTCACATCACTAATGTTCTTGTATTCTTCGTCAGCACTGACACAGCTACGGCATGGCTTTGCAACATTCATGGATTTAACCATCCCAAACCTACAAAATTGCATGGAATTATTTTACAACAATCATATTAAAGGAAAGATATCTTACTAGGAACTCTCAGGACCTGGCGCATTCAAATCGAATGTCTTCAAGAACTTCGTCAATATCTGACTCAGATAGTATAGGGAGAACATCTGCATTAAACTAGTTCCAAAAAGAAAATGCCTAATCAGAAGATTGTAAATGACACTACATAATACACATTCCCACTTTGACTATTAAACTGCACTGTGTATGTGTGTGACCCTGTCTTCATTTTCTGTTGGGTGGGGAGGGGTTTCAGAAGCAAGCATTAAATTAGATTAACGTACCACATTATTAACTTTTAACACTACTGTTGGCTGTTGAAGAAGAGGTTTTACATGCTCTGGGATCCCATAACATGGTTGACATTCATTACGTTCCTAACATATGTTACTTGGTAAGTAAGGCCCAAATCACCGTGTGAAATAAATATAAAATTTTCAAGACGCTTATTGTGATCAAGAATTGTCAAGAAAAAATTATGGGAAAAGAAAAGATGATTACTGCCAATGGTGCAAAAGGAACAGCTGGAAACACTTTTAGTACTTCCCCTCCAATCTTCATACCATTTAGACCAGCACAAGCTTTGGGCATAACCGATTGGTCAACATACTGATAAATAAATTAAGTGCAAATGTGATCAGGGAAAAGATTGATCAAATAAATGGCACATAATACAAAGGTTAAAAGAAGCTGGGCAATGATATTGAAGCCCCAGAACATAACTTATTCACACATTTTTTCTCGGCTAGGAAATGGGATATAAATTAAGCCCCAAATTCAAGACAATAACAGGCCAACATATTTCCACATGCATATAACAACTGCTGTTATCAATTTAAAAGTAAAAGAAATTAATAACTCAATCTTCGTCGTACTTATTAACAAATGAACAAACAAAAAGTTTTGACCTAATGATCGAGGATTGCCATGGGCTACAGTGGGCACAAATACAACATGTGAACATCATTAATATACGTCTACAAAATGAGAGTTCTAGTGCATGTTGATATAAAAAAGAGCTGCAAGTACATAAAGGTAAACACACTAAAAGATCGTCCAATACGTCTGGAATATAGTGGTTTAAAGGGGCAAAAAGTGTCCCATCCATCAGAACCAAAGTCATGTATTCAAATGTGGAAGCTAAAACCAAATGTCAATACGAAATCCCAAAGGAAGTCAATAATCTATCCTGCAATATTTCCATCAGAAAGTGAACTGACTCTACTAGGAAGCCGATGTTTAGGTATTACAATAGCTGGAGTCTCACTGATGGCTATTATAAGCAAGTTCAAAGAAAATAGTACACTTTATTGCATTTTTACCTTCTGCTTTGCATTGGTCTGATGATTCCTAGAGAAAATAGCATTCTATGTGCATTGGTTAGAAACCAAAAGATTTAAAAGCGCCCATTAATCAGTAAAACTTTGCACGTTGAATCTTTCACTGTAATAAGAAGCAACCCATATTTGCTCCTCTTGAGGAGGATGACAGGACACTACTAACTGAAGTCACCAACTCCCGGACTAAGACTGTGATCAAGAAGCATTAAGGAAATATCACTAAATCATGTCTTGAGGGATTGCATATACTACCAAAAAAATAGTGCAAGGATATTATTTATCCTGCATGTGCTATCTACTCAAACTTTCTTCAAGCATATGATGAAAAACTGATAACCTGTTTTCTAGGTCTACCACTCGGCAGAGATGACAATAGTAATATGTATATTAATGAATCGTCTGATAAAATGACACTTAAAACACCATTAAGGGTGGTGAAGACATTTTCCTTTTCCTTTTTTTAATTTTTATTCTTTAAAGTAAAACTACAAAGTACAAGGTGGTCAGCACTCTTCAAATCATAAACATATTGATAAATATCATTAGTACATCGTAAAGAATAATAACAAAAAAGAAAGGAATATAAGGAATATAAAGTCCAAAGCATTTATGAAATAAAGAGACAACATAGAGAACTTAAAAAGTGACGGTACAAACACAAAATTCTAGCGGATACCATAAGCTTCCAAATTCCAATGCAGTATTTGAAGAACTAATATGGAGTATCATTATCTGACTAGAAGTGGTAGTGTAAATATGGAATCCCCACGATAATATAGATCCTTCCCAAATCATTACGAATAATGAAATAGCACTTGAGACAAGCCTGCTAAAATAATGCACATAAGGCGTGAAAATTCACCTCCAAAAAGGCACAAGGTTCATTAAGATCGTTGTTGATCTCAAAGTGATAGGCCTTCAAAGGTCCAAATGCAGTAACAATATCCTTAAGCTGGAAAAAGAACAACAAAGAAACAATCACCAAATGTACAGTTGCAAAGTAAAAACTGTTGCAAAAAGTAAAGATCATAGGCAAGGCATGATTATGTGCAAGATGAATAAAATATTTCCTCAAATTACCATTTCAGATGAGATTCTATTTGAGATCCCAGCAATGATAATCTGCAACAAGATCCACATAGCCTAAGCAGACATGACTATAAAATAAGGTCACTAAGAGTAATAATAACTCAATAAACTTGTTCAAGTTTAAACATGGATGGTTTAGTAGGACAAGAGTAAGTTTATGGTGAGTCTGCAATAATAGGACGAGTAATTTTTTAGTTTGTCAATAGTAACAATTCCATTACATAGGCACCTCCAGTGCTCTTATGATAATGTGTGGCGCAAAATACATCAAAACAACCCCCTGCCCCCTCAACATGTCAGAAAAGTTGTATATTAAATAACCAGGGAGTACCACCCAGCCTATAGGCAACCAAATAGAATAAAATTTACCCATAAAAAACATCAGAATTCTAATAGCTATACTTGAACTGACAATAAGAAACAAATAAAAACCTTTTTCAAGAAGAATGTTTCTACTGTGAGCATAAATTGGGAGGAAGTTTATGCCATTGTTGCCTATTGGGAATGTGCTATTAAACATCTTACTATCAAATAATATTTTATGTTGAACCTCTAAGAGAAACCCTAGAAGCCTCAGCTATTTGGATCCTGTTTTGGAACGAGTTCAAAATAAAGTTTTCAGATGGAATAAATTCACTTTGTCCGCAGGGATATGCTTACTTCTCCTTTCAGTCTTTGTTCAGGATCCCCATGAAGGTTGCAAAAGGAGGGGAAGAAATGCGATTCAGAAACTTTGTTTGGGAGAGGTCAAGTTGGAACTAGCAAGGGGTCAGTCACTCAGTAACTATGGGAAAAAATTCCTACATCGTCAGCTAAAAGGGTCTAGGTATTGCCAATATTTTGAAATAACTAGTGAGTAGATTTGGAAAATCGTCTAAAGAAAAATGTGCTCAAGTACTGATCTGATTAATGAGAATTGATCACTCTATTTTCCTTGAAGGTCCAAAGGGTCAATTAGGTAATGGGAAGACCCATCGTGGTAAGGAACCTCCTTAACTGGGTTGTATGTCTGGTGCAGTCTAGGGATTATAATTATCCATTATTAGAAAAAAGAAAGTTAATTGAAAATAATTGACTAATGAACAACTAATCGTGTAAGAGTGGTTTTGGAAGAAAATTTTCCAGAAAAGGGCCACAACTTCTTGTGGTCAGCAAGCTCATGGGAGTCGAGTTATCAACAACACAGCAGATAGCATCCAACACAGCAGATAGCATCCAACAAAGAAATCATTTAGCTCATCCCAGTCCAAGGTAAACGTTTATAAGGAAGAATGATGGTTTAAACCATTTGTTTATTTGCGGCCCCTTTTGCATGGAATGTTGATCCCAAAGGATGACTTTGGCCTTTGCCTTGTTCATGCAATAACCTTAAGTGATTTTCTTGTTCAAGTTTTACATGATCATTTTACAAAGAGAACAAGGATTTTATGGTCCAGCATGGTGAAAGGTAATTTTTATCGTGTGTGTGTGTGTGTGTGTATAAAAGGGTGAAACATAATTAAGAGTTTTGTACGTAGGGAATGATAGAGATATTTCTTACCCATTACCTCTTTGTTCTCTTTTCAACACTCCCCCCCCCCCCCCAAACACAAAAAAATAACAAAACAAAACAAAAAACTAAAGACTTCACTCATCATAAGAAAAAACTAACATTCAACTCCAAATACATACCTTATTTGGCGAGTCCTCGACGACATCACTGATTTTATTTACTACTGCCACTGACTTGTCCAGGTCACCAGTCTGCATGAAAATAGCAACTGTCTGAAAACCTGCTACATGATAGTAACCACAATAGACCTCAGAAACTGAAATAACATGGATGAAGAAACAGATTCTATATACGCCAAAGAAAACTTGAGCAAAATTAGAAAGCCGAGCTAATGACATGTGTGGGAAAAAAGGAAAAAGAAAAAGAGGTTTGACACGGGGACAGAAGGGTGTGGAGTGATAACCTCAAACCCTGCTATTAAACCCCTTAAACTTAAAATATAGACATGCAAGACAAGAATATGGGATGTCTGCATCTCATGATCGCATAAAGAAATTGAGTTTGAACAAATTGTTCCATAGTTGACCATTTTTTTCAAATGACTACATAAACATGATATAATCTCTCTCGCTCTCTCAAGATCAGCCCCCTTGAATTATATGTTTCTGGTTTAATATGGTATCAATAGCAAGAGTTCTTCCAGTTTGTCTATCCTGATTTTAAGTTCTCATTAGCCAAAGCCTAGAGGAGCCTGAATATCTACCGCTTAACCTTATTTACATAGGCTTGTGCACTTGTTTACATACAATAATGTCAAAGGATTTCCTTATAAATCATGAGGTCTTTCACTACAACACATCTTCCCTCATAATCACTTAAAGCCTTCCTCAACTAATAGGTTCTTCCATTGTGTTGATCACTTGTCCAAGTATATCCTTTATTGTAGGAACATCCACAATTGATCCATGCGCTTTGATAAATTCCCCTATTTCAATAGTGATACCACTAGTCCACTACAAAGACAACAATCCCTACATTCGCATTCTCCAGATTTAGGGAAACAAAGACAACAATCCCTACATTCTCATTCTCGTGATTTAGGGAAATGCATTCTACAACATTGGCAGATTCCACCATTCCACAACCCGAGTCTCCTTCAATCCATAAAGAATAATATTTGGTTCCATACCGTATGTAGGGATCTCTCTGCATACCCCATTAAAATCTTGACAACTAAGAAATAGAAAGGTAGAAAATAAGAAAAAAGTTTCTCTCCGAGTTGTCAATATTTTAATGGTAGTATGTAGGGAAATCCCTACATACCAGTATACATCCAAGTTTTTTTCATCCATGAATACATGCAACCCCATCTTCAACAAATATTTCTAAACCAATCTCATCCACTTGCAAACTCATCCCTTGAACGGAAAACTTAATTAAATAGAAGGCATCCTACTTTCTTCTAACTAAATGTTCCAAAGAATACAGGATGAGAGGCCAACCCAGAAAAGACAATGCAAAATGACTCCCTCTGTCATACCATGACAACCCTTCACTGGTGCAAATACTTTGCCCAAGAACTAGCATAAACAAAACCAAATCTTAAAAACCGCATTTCTACGCTTATGCAACCTTCTCTACCATTTCCACTACTGCATTAAAAAATCGTTCTTCCTGGGATCATCCCCAAGTCGCATAACTAAATATACCATAGGCCATTCTCCAACGCTACAAGTCATCCTAGCATCCTCATTTTGTACCTACTGAACTAAAATATGTATCCCCATGATGAAGAACTTAAATGGGAGATTCTCCTTTTTTTTTCTAACCTAATATTCTAGAGAACATGGAGGAAAAAACTACCTAAGATTACCTCCCCTATCCCAGAAAAAGAAAATGTAAGAAAACTTCATCTAAATCCTGAATTACAGGCACAACATACTTTCAAGACAAAAGAACTAATGAATTCTAGACAAAAGCATTAACTAACTTCAAGAAAAAAAAAACATGCAGTCATGAGAGACAAACATAGGTCACCAACAATTAGAAGATAGTCATGCAGGGTACTGATACCCGGGAAAGTCATGCAGGGTGCCAATGCCCAGGAAACCATGGCTTAAAAATTTTAGGTTTTCCTTATAACTATAGTACTCGTCCAATCAATAGAATAATCAATACAAGCACTGCAAATTGTATTATATCTTGAGGGTATCACAAGAATAGAGATGGTCAAGAATTCTGGATATTTATTCTTACTATAATCTCAACATAATCTTTTGGTCGCCGAATCCTCAGAATGGAGCCAGAGAAGTCACTTCCATCAAATGCAAGAGCTGCAGAAGCATCCTCAGGCGTAAGAAATTCAACAAGAGCTTGCCCCCTATCTTTGTGTATCTGCACAAGTGGTGTAATGCACCAAAACTCCCATCAGAAAACATCATGACAAAATATCTACACACGTTTAAAACATAGAATAAAACACTTACAATACAGCTTATACATGGTTGGGTTCCTTCGATGTGATTAACACCTGAAGATGTAAGAAAACCATTCAGGCACTCAATGATTTCTTTCTCAGATGCAGAATGTGGTATGTTTTCAATATAAAGCCTCCTCATTGGACGGGTGGCTTGTGTCAGCTGAATCAAATCAAGAGAAGCATTTGTCTTCATCGCTAGATTATTTGAAGAAACCCCTGATACAGATTTCCCCATAGCTGGAGAAAAGAGTGCACCACCGGACTGATCATTACTAATGCCCAATGAAACTGTAGGATTTGACAGCTGAAAATTGGAAGTAACTGAACCAGAAAACAATCCACCCTTTTCTGCTGGAAGAAGATCCAACGCTTCATTTTTCTTCTCTGGTGATCGAACAGGTGAAGGAGTCTTGATAGCAGATTCAGTTCTTCTCTTTCTAGGTGAATAGCCACCAAGCCCACTCGTTGACCCAGAATGTCGCCTGTATTGGCTACTGGAACTGTTGGTGAAATCCCCTGTTCTATCACTATCAGAGCGCCATCTTCCAGACTTCTTTACATGAGAATCTAATGGCAACTCCTTCTGCCTCACTAATTTAGTTGAGTGCTTGGGTGGCCTTGGAGAAAGTGAACCAGATCTTTTATGTTTACTTTCACGATCTTGGCTTCTTTTCCGTCTTCTTTTCAATCTAGAATCTTCATAATGTGAACTTAATGATATTTTAGCTTCCTTTTTTTCTCTATTTTCAAGGTCATGATGTTTACCATGATCATGTCTCTTTGCAATGTATCTGTCTCTGTTCCTGTCATCATCACCATTTTGATATTTTCTCTTACTTTCTCTTTCAAATTTCCCCTTACCACGATCTTCACGTCTATCCTTGCTAGCTGTATCTCTTGAATGTCTCTTTCCAGTTTCATTTTCAATATCCATCCTTGATCGCTGATCATTTTTTCCCCAACCAAGGTTTTCCTGGCCATATTTCTGTCTTCTATCCTTTCCATTTGTGTCATATTTCAGCTTACCCATCAGTGTCAATCCCGATTCATAATTATTTCTATCACTCCTAACCACCATATTGTCCTTCAACAATGTCTCTTCTTTTTTCCTTCTTGAACTAATCTTGGCTGATTCCTCCAATGACGGATTTTGCACATCAAGAGAAGAACCTCTACTGTGACGAAAATGCCTTTCAGATTCACGATTATCAGTAATGTGCTTATCTATGCTTTCCCTTCTTGAATGGCTACCTGTGGCACCCCCTTCAACATTAGCAGCTGACTCTTTATTCTTCCTTCTAAGCATAATCTCTTCAAAGCTGAATGGCCTAGTCCGAGCTGCACTTTCATCATTAGAGTTGCACAGGGTCTGCTTAACACTCCTTCTACTGTATTGTTTTGAGCAACTATATGTGCTCATCGGCCCCCACTTAAACGGACGATATATTAATGCTCAAACAAAGTCCGCATTGACCAAGTAAAAAAGACCAATAAGCGGCCAAGGTGGAAAACCTCAGTGCTACGCAGTCACCTGCACATTCAAAAATCCTACAAAACAACAAATACTCGTATTGAGAAGAAATCTAAAGAAAACGTCAACTACCTAAACCACACATTGCATGAATCAAAACTTAACCCCGGAAGCTACAATGCAGTCAAAATTTACTTCAAGGTTTACACCGAGCCTCTCATTTTCCGTATTCGTAATCGCTAATTACTCAAGTTGACAACTAGAGGACATAACCCAAAGATTGAACCATGCTTCCTTGGACCACTCAAAGGAGAATTACGCCATCCTTTTTTACTACTTCACTATCATGCAATTAGCCCAGTCAGACAAGAAATGAATCACGTACAAACCACTTACATACATGAATGACTAATCTCCCATCTGATGTCATTTGCAATAACTTCTCGCGCTCAAAACAAAAGGGGAACATTAACTAAGAGACTCAAACCAAAACCACAGATAGATTGCAAGGATTAAACCAACAGCAGCAGGGAACAGGAGAATCGAGAAAAGACAATGAGAGAGAAAGAGGTGGCAGAGTTACCTTGGATAGAAGGCGGAAATGAGAGGAGGAAAGCGAGGCGCAGCGGCGATGGGGAAGTTGCAGTGAGTGAGGAGGAAGAGAGGAGATGGAAGAGCGATGGAGGAGAAAAAACCTAAAATTTGAGGGTTTGGATTTGGTGTGGGGAAGAAGAAAAATTGAGGGTTTTTTTGTCTGCAAATTTAGTGTGCAGTCTCACTCGCAGTCGTGGAACGATTTCTCCTTCCCCAACTCACCCGCCGCGTGGATCGTTTAAATGCCCCTCCCTTTTTCACCCAACAAAAACAAAAACAAAATGAAAATGGATGTTAAGGGAAAAAAAAAATTAAAAGAAAATCGGATGTTTTTAACATAATTCAATTATTATTCAACATTTTATCAGGGGATAATTATTCAATATTTTAATTTTATCCAAACAATTTTTCACAAATTTGGTCTATCAACGTGAGTCTAGTTGTTTTTGTTTGAGGTTTTTTTTTTTTTTTACAACATGTGAAGGTGGAGGATTAGAACCATAAACATTTTGGTAATTAGTACAAGTTTTATATTAATTAAACTGTTTGGAAGGGTTGGAAGATTGTACATACTTTCTTTAAAAAAAAAAAAAATCCACACATAAGTGAAAAGTTTCCATAAATTTTTTTTACTTTGTGTCGACCCTAGTCATTTCAGCCAAATAGATGATTGATTTTACAGATTTGTCCATTGAATTAAAAAGAATAAAATAAACTAAATAGATTTTTCCATAACCATTTATACATTTTAGGGAAAAATACATTTTTGGTCTCTGAGAGTTGGGTTAAGTGACATTTAGTTCCCTGAGTTTTCAAACTCAACAAAAATACCCCTGAGTTTTGAGATAAGTAGCACTTTGGTCCCTGCCGTCAATTTTTCTGTTAAATCTTAACGGTTGCTGATGTGGCACTATTATTTTAATAAAATAAATTATTTTTCTTTTAAAATACAAAAATATTAAAATAATAAAATATTATTATTTTATCTTTTTTTAATACTTTTCCCTTTTCTCTTTCTTCCTCTTCTCCACTTCCTTCTCCTAACTTCTTCTTCCCAACTTCATCTTCTTCAACTCCAGCGGCTGGCCGCCGGCGAGTTTTTTTTTTTTTTTTAATTCTTTCTTTCCCTCTCTTCTCTTCCCTTTCTTCACCTTTTCTTTTCTTTTTTTTTTAATATAGAAGAGAGAAAGGGAGGAGGGTCCTCCCTCCTCCCGTTTTCGGCGCAAAACGGGAGGACTCCTCCCTCTCCCTCTTCTATATTAAAAAAAAAAAAAGAAAAGAAAAGATGAAGAAAGGGAAGAGAAGAGAGAAGAGAAGGGAGGGAAAGAAAGAAATTAAAAAAAAAAAAAAAAAACTTGCATGCGGCTGCTGGCCAGTGAACGGTGGCGGCGCAGTTGGCTTACGTGGTGGCGGTGGAGCAGTTGGCTTCTGAGAAGAAGATGAAGTTGGGAAGAAGAAGTTAGGAGAAGAAAGTGTGGAAGAGGAAGAAAGATAAAGTGGAAAAGTATTAAAAAAAAAAAATAAAATAAAATAATAATATTTTATTTTTTTAATTTTTTTGTATTAAAAAATAATTTTTTATTAAAATAATAGTGTCACGTCAGTAGCTGTTAAGATTTAACAGAAAAATTGACGGCAGGGACCAAAGTGCTACTTATCTCAAAACTCAGGGGTATTTTTGTTGAGTTTGAAAACTTAGGGACCTAAGTGTCACTTAACCCAAACCTCAGGGACCAAAAGTGTATTTTTCCCTACATTTTAAAATATCTCACGACCTTGCTTGTTCAATTTATCTCTTTCAACTTGGATATCGTGAGGTGGGCCTTGGAAAGTTTTAATTAGTAGGATTCGCAAATCCTGAGAACATTGAGCATGCAAAGCCTTGAATCCAAATACATTACCCACAATGGAAGTAAAATAAACTAAATGTATTTTCCATAACCATTTATAGATTTTAAAATATCCCATGACCATATTTGTTCAATTTATCTTTTTCAACCTGGATATCGTGAGGTGGGCCTTGGAAAGTTTTAATCAGTAGGGATTCGCAAATCCTCCAAACGTATAGCGTGCAGAGCCTTGAATCCAAATACATTACCTACAATGGAAGTAAGCATGTTAGTAACAAAACATTCAAAAATGTCTATGGGATAAGCTACATAAGCAATATACTGATTTTCTTCTCCAGCAAAAGGTTTGATGCCACAACATCGTCCTTTGTAACGATCAAGATTGGTAAACCCATCGGTCCACACAGTTATCCATGTACCAGTAGAAGATTCAGCAGCTACATCGTCCCCCGCATCCTCAGGTGGAACTCCCGGTTGAAGAGTTACTTGGAATGCTGCCAAGATATAAGTATCTTTGGTTTGATACTCAAGAGAATAATAAGTCAATTTATAATTTTGGGAAAAATACATTTTTGGTCCCTGAGGTTTGGGTTAAGTGACACTTTGGTCCCTGAGTTTTCAAACTCAACAAAAATACCCCTGAGGTTTGAGATAAGGAGCACTTTGGTCCCTGTCGTCAAATTTTCTGTTAACTTTTAACGGTTGCTGACGTGGCACTATTATTTTAATATAAAAATTATTTTTTTATTTTTTAAATAAAAAATATTAAAAAAAATAAAATATTAATATTTAATTATTTTTTTTATTATTTCTCTCTTTCTTCTCATCTTCTTCTTCTCCATCTTCCTTCTTCTCTATCTTCTCCCTCATTCTTCTTCTTCCTAAGTCCGGCGACCGGCGGCCACCACACGCCGCCGCCGCCGCCGGGCGCCCCTTTCTTTCTCATTTCTTCTTCCCTTCTTTCTCCTTCTTCCCTTCTTTCTTCTTCTCTTTTTTTTCTTCAATGTTTTTTTAAAAAAAAAAATAGAAAAGGGAGGGAGGAGGGACCTCCCTCCTCCGTCTCCGGCGCCGGAAACGAAGGAGGGAGGTCCCTCCTCCCTCCCCCGTCCCAGATCTGGGATGCTTTACAAGAATTCTCTCCCCGACCTCAATTACAAGAACACACTCTCTCAAAGCTTTATATCACTCACACTACTATAGTATACAAGCTTAAAGTGATTCTGAAATGGGATGCTTTGAAACCAAAGCCATAGGCTCCTTTTATAGTACTTGGAGCCCATCACTTCCTTGAACCTTTCCGATGTGGGACAAAGGCACTTCTAATATTTTGCCAAAAACCCAACAAATTCCACCTTGGCAAGATATTTGAAGAATCCACAACTTTTGCTACAAATCATTGTCTTCACCGACAATCATAATTCTCATATCAGAGAACTATAACCTACCCCACCATACAGAATAGACCACTTGGACATCACCTTCCAAGAATTTTCTTCTTTGTCACATGTCGATAAATCAGCACCTGCTGAAATTTATGGTGCAACTTCCACCTACTTGGCTCACCTGGAAGTTCTTCAGCCATCGACATAACTTCCACCACACACCTTGCATAACTGCCAAGCCAATGCCCGTGTGCAAACTTGTGGAACCGCTAACATCACATCCTCTATCATGGTAAAGCGGACACACCATGAGGATGAATTCTATCTTTCTTCAGAGGAATTCACTGTCTCCCTTGACAAGAGAGACAACGTCAGCATCCGACCCAGATCCCTTTGACGAACCTGCTCTGTTAGGACAATTCTTTTTCATGTGTCCAGACTGCCCGCATTCCCAGCAACCTTTCTTCTGCATGGACTCTTTCTTCTTCTTCCAATTGCTAGCTACTAGTGCTGAATCCTCCTGTGAAGTACGCCCTTCACTCTTCAGCCTTCTTTCTTCTGATAAAAGTTTACTAGTAACATCAGCAAAATTTAAAGTTTCCTTCCCGTACACAAAGATTGGCTTCATGTGTTCATAAGAAGTTGGAAGTGACAAGATAAGCCTGAGTGCCTTATCCTCATCCTCTATCTTAACTTTGATCACCTCCAGCTCCGAAATGATGCCATTGAGAACACTCAGATGATCTGAGATTTTCGTACCTTCCTCCATTCGCAGCGTGTAAAACTGCTCCTTCAGGTACAACCGATTCGAGATGTGCTTTGCCTGATACATTGCTTCAAGCTTCTCCCAAAGCTCTTTGGCTGTCGAAATTCCATGCACATTTGCCAGAATGTTCTTAGCCAAATTGAGTCTGATTGCACTTGCAGCTCTCAAATCCATTTCCTCCCAATCTTCATCACTCATGCTGGACTTCTTCAAACCTCTGCTGGAACCACCACTGGACTCCACTGGACCACCTTCACCGCTGTCAGAAGCACCATCGTTTGGTCTTCCCTTCAAAGCCTTGTGTAACCCAGATTGTATCAACACATCCTTGACTTGCACTTGCCACAAGCCAAAGTTCATCCTTCCATCAAATTTCTCCACGTCCATCTTCACTGGACTCATGAAGCTTGACATTTCTGCCTCACTCCTAGCTAATCTGCAAATAGTGAACAACCCACACTATTCACAACACCCAAGTTTGTTTCTAGAAATCTTTTCTGATGTGGAAGGTCAGACAAAGCTGCAACCACAGAGCATACTCAGAAATCAAGAAACTACAAACCTAAAGCTCTGATACCACTATGTTGGGAAAAACCCCAATTCTACCGCAGGAATAAGCAGAAAATAGTAGAGAAATTAAAATAAAGCAACAAAATAAGAAACACAAGAATTTACGTGGAAACTCCAAAGCGGAGAAAAAACCACGGCTCACAGAAAGAAATCCACTATGTGAAAAATTGTTACAATCACACAGAATTCTCTCCCCGACCCCAATTACAAGAACACACTCTCTCAAAGCTTTATATCACTCACACTACTAGAGTATACAAGCTTAAAGTGATTCTGAAATGGGATGCTTTGAAACCAAAGCCATAGGCTCCTTTTATAGTACTTGGAGCCCATCACTTCCTTGAACCTTTCCGATGTGGGACAAAGGCACTTCTAATATTTTGCCAATATTGTTGGGAGTGCGTCCAAAGTCCCACATCGGCTAGATAAGGGGATGATCATGGGTATATAAGGGAGGACTAGTATCTCCATTGGTATGAAGCCTTTTGGGGTGATCCAAAAGCAAAGCCATGAGGGCTTATGCCAAAGTGGACAATATCATACCATTGTGGAGATATGTGGGTGTCCGGTAGTCCCTTACAAGTGGTATCAGAGCCATGCCCCGGGAGTAGCCGTGTTGGGTGGAATCCTCGGGTTGGGTGGAATCCTCGGGTTCCGAACAAATAAGTTGTGAGCCTTATAATAGTCATGGTGGAGGTCCGTGGTTGAGCTCTGGGTGGACGGGTATACTCCGAAGAAGAGGAGTCGTCCTAGATAAGAGTAAGAACTCTCGGTAAAGCGGTGAAGCCTAGAGAGTTGGACGGATAGATGACTATTTGAGGGGAGGCTCGGTGGTACTTTATTCGAGGGGAGGATTGTTGGGAGTGCGTCCAAAGTCCCACATCGGCTAGATAAGGGGATGATCATGGGTATATAAGGGAGGACTAGTATCTCCATTGGTATGAGGCCTTTTGGGGTGATCCAAAAGCAAAGCCATGAGGGCTTATGCCCAAAGTGGACAATATCATACCATTGTGGAGATATGTGGGTGTCCAGTAGTCCCTTACATTTGTAAGAGAAAAAGTGGACTCGTGTTTTGTCATTTCTTCTATTCATTACTACTACAACTTTAATTTGCTTACAACAATCTGCATTCCTACCTGTAATCTTCACCATATAGGCATATAAGCTTAAATTAAAGATCCAGTCAATAATGCTAAAGAAGTTTATTATACAAGAGATATTAGTAAGGTTAGCAAGAAAAGAGTTGATAACATAATGTTATAGGTGATTTTGGACCACACAAGGAGCTGACGAGGACAAACGGGCAGATGTAGGACCAAAAGACTGACCCAGAGGAAGACCGGGCCAAAGGGTCGGGCTAACATGGCCCGACCCATATGGTCGGCCTCGGCAAAAGGCCGAGGCCGGCCATTCGGCCCGATTGCGCGAGCCGAGTCCGTTCGATGCCGTTTGGTCCCCACCGCCTTTGGCCGCCTCGGTTTCGTCTGGTTTGACCTAAAACGCCTCCGAATCCCTAAAAACCCTAGGAGGATGAGCAGGTATTTACATCCCTCTTCGCCACTGAAGAGGGGATCCCGAATTCTATCCCTAAACTGTATTCTATACTCTCTACTCTCTCCTCTTGCTCTTACTTTTCCACTCCATACCGTTCTGTTTGCTGACTTAAGCATCGGAGCCGGTGTGGCGAGCACCACACCGGTGTGCAGGTTTACTGTCTTGCAGGCCACGTCTTCCCCCCTTATCTACAAATTTACGGTTGGTGGCACGCGAAGGTCAGGTGAGATCCTCTGGCCAAAATCGACCATCAATAGATTACATAAACGACTCGACTCTCATACTAACATGCTAAGAAATCAACCAGAAATCATGCATTTTACTCGATTTAAGAATCAAAAGCCTCTCCACACTTCTATCATATTTGTTGACACGAGCATTGCTTAACTGGTTGATGGTTCCATCCTAATCATCAAACACTTCTATTACATTTGAAACTTAGGGTGTGTTTGGTTTAATTTTGAAAAAATTTCTAGTGTTTGGCAACCACTAAAAAAGACTTATGAGAAAATGTGATTGATAAATAAACCATTTTAAGAGAAACACTCGAAACCAACTTTGATAAAAAGAGTTTTTAGGTATACAATGACTTGGGTATAAAAACACCTATAAGAAAATGCAACCAAACATATGCGTGTTTAAATTCTAAACAGTTTTTATACAAAATGTTTTTTTAAAAATACATTATTGAAAAACATTTAAATTAAAATCTATTCAAAACGGACTCTTAGTTGGGCTAGCAGTATAGTCTACGGGCTTTTAATTGTCCTCCATGGGCTGAAATAATCACAAATATTGGGCCTCAGAAATACGATTTGGAAACGTGGGCTTCAGCCGGGAAAGGCCCATTAAAGTAGACATTTTAACCCAATATCAGAATTTGTCATAAATGAGTTGCAAGAACTTTTAGATTTATGGTCATTTTAAAATAACTCTTTTAATTAAGGTAGATGTCATACTCGCTTTGGTTTACAAATACAACAATTTTAGTGTTTTTTATTTTTTTTTATTTTTATTATTATTATTATTTTTTTTTCATTCTTCTTCTTTCTTTCTTTCTTTTTTTCCTCTCTCTCTTACCGAAATCCACTCAACTCTATTTGTTTTTATAAATAAAACAAGAATTTAATGTTTCACCATTACTTATATAAATCTAAAAATGGAAATTTATAAAGATAAAAGTGCTTTTTTTTTTTTTTTACAATATGTGAGGGAGAAAGATTCAAACCAAAGACCTTGTGGTTATTAGTTCAATTTTATGTCAGTTGAGCTAAGCTCTTGTTGGCATGCCAAACACTAATATTTAGATTAGTTTTGTAAATAATATTTGATTTTTGTTTTTTTTTTTTAATTATTTTCTTAAACTAGGTTAGATATGTTTAAATAATCCCTTTGAATATTACTAGTCGAGAAACACGTGCATTGCACGTTAAATATTGTAGTTTTAAATTAAAATAAGAGAAAATAATACGTTTTTAATATGTAATAAGTAAATATTATATAGTTTTTTTAATAATGTAAATATTATATAGTTTTTGTAAATTTTTAAAAGTTACTCATTGCAAGAATTATTTTAATGTTCTCATGTTATCACTTTTTCATGAAAATTCCTATGTATAATACAAAGTGAAATTTTATGCAAATAATTAATTTATTAAATGACATGTTAATATTTTGATATTGTAAAACATATATGGCCAGAAATTTTCATTTTAATGATTTCATATTTTTCATGATGTTTCACATATACCGTCTAAATTACAACCATACAAGAAAGAATACCCTGTCCTGTTGTGTAACCACTTGCACTGGATCAAAATCTCTCAGAGGACCTTGGTGCAATTCATGAAATAACAACTCTTGAATCTAAAGATACAAATAATATAACTACGAAATTCATGAATCTCAACATGCTTTACAAAAAGTCACTTATCTATGAAAATAACACATGGAAGACAATAAATGAAGAACTAACTCGAATAAAATAATTATATAACATAGTTCAATGCTTTTATACATGGATTGTATTCATACACGAATGAATGCATCTATTGATGTATAACCACATGCACCTAATAGTCACGTCTTGTCGATATTAATTGCACGCATTTGAATGAACAGACACATACATTCAAAGAGTCATATCATAATTTGAATAGTCATGTCCTACAAGTATACATTGCAACTATTCAACATTTCTCTCAACGGACACCTCAACTCGAAAAGTCATGTCCTATCATTGAAGGACAAAGTGGGAATTTATTAAAAATGTAAGGGCAAAATAGGAAGACAAAGATTCTCCCCTCTTAGCCCCTTTTATATATAGTATAAATATAAAAACGGAACATCTTTAACCACTACTACCATTTAAAAAAAGTCCTACTTATAAATATATAAGTTAGTCCTTCAAATTAAATTAAACATTATTCTTGTTATGGGCAGAAATTGTTCTGTGATATTTTGTGCAGGATGGGCCCCGGTGAATCGGCCCAGAAGCTAGAAGAGGCCAAGGAGAAGAAGGCCGAAGGGCCGGAGCCCAACCCGGCCCTCCAGACATGATGCTCGGCCTCATCCCAAGGGAGAGGCCGAGCAAGTGGTCGGCCTCGGCCCAATGCCGAGGCCGACCAGGGCCAAAGGCCCATGAGCGCTCCGGTGATGAGCAGCCGAAACCCTAAGGGGACTTACAAAAGGAGAGACCACCAACGCAGACAGGTATGCAAAACTTAACCCTAAATACACTCTACTTGTTCTTCGGCTAGTGACTAACTTAAGCATCAGAGCGCGCGTGGTCTACACCACACCGGTGTGCAGCGTTTGTTTGATTTGCAGGTCACGCTCTTCCCGCTTCCTTACAAAATTCACTGCTGATCGTTGCGTGGAGCGAAGGGCAATTCCCTAAGCAGAATTCAACCATCAACAGTTGGCGCCGTCTGTGGGGAAGAGTTGACGAGCAAACGCTGTAGGCAACAAGCAAGTACAATGGAGAACGAGAATCAACTGATCACGGGTGAGCCGAATCCTCTGATACGGCTCGAGGCCCAAGAAACTGAGATCGCGGAGATGAAGGGGAGGATGAACGAGATGGGGCAGAACTTGGCTGAAATCCTCACTCTGCTGAAAAAGCCTGATCTTGCCGGGCATGAGGAAGAGCATCCACACAGAGACCCAAAGAAGGGTAAGGGCATAGCCGACGAGGAGGTGGGAGATTCAGAAAGCGTGACCAGCCGGATGCCACCTCCCGGGGATGACCGGGTTCAGAAGGAGGCCGGGCCGAGCCGCAAGAAGGTCCGCAGGGGTTCTCCGCTAACCCAAGCACCAGGTAAGTATACAGGAAACAATGGCAGGTTTGAGCCTCGGCCAAAGTCCGAGGCCGAGCAGGGTCGAAAGGAGCGAGAGGTATCCGGTTGGCCACAAGGGGAGGCTAGTCACCAAACCTCCCAAAAGAAGGCAGAGAATGAGGATATAGAAGATTTGATTGGGCAAGAAGGGCCAGTCTTCACTGATGAGATTATGAAAGGGGAGGTGCCGCACAAATTCAGGGTGCCGAACTTCCCGCAGTACGATGGGAAAAAAGATCCGAAACAGCACCTAGATGCATACCAAACTTGGATGGACTTTCATGGGGCAAACGAAGCAACAAGGTGCCGAGCCTTTGCACTCACACTCACAGGTTTAGCGAGGCAGTGGTTCGGGAAGGTCCCGCGAAGGTCAATAGGCTCGTTCAGAGAACTGGCCCGAGTGTTTGTCACGCAGTTCCTGGGGGCCCGTAGTCGACAGAAGCCCCAAATCAACTTGCTGACAGTAAAACAGGGGCCCCGGGAGAGCCTAAGGGATTATATTAACAGATTTAGTAACGAGGTTTTGCAGGTGGAACGTTATGATGATGGAGTTGCCTTAACTGCTGTGATTTCAGGGTTGCAGGACGAAAGGCTACTCAATTCAATTGGGGAAAGCCAGCCACGAACGTACGTTGAGTTCATGACCCGGGCTCAAAGATATATAAGTGCTGAGGAACTGTTGAAATCTAAGCAGGAAGAAAGAGAGAGTCGGGGGGTAACAATGCCGGACCGACGCCGCGAAGACAAAGGAAAGCGGCACCAGGCCGAGGGAAAGGGCCGAGGCCGACCAGAACACTCCACGGCCAATGGCCGAGGCCGACCAGATGCCAGGGAGCTGCAAAGTCGAGCAGAGCCTAAATCCAGGTACGACAGGTACACGCCACTGACAACTTCACTTGAACAGGTCTTAGCCGCGGTACAGGACACGAATCTGCTGAAACGACCGGAGAAGTTGAGGTCGGATCCCGACAGGAGAAACCGAAACAAGTACTGCATGTTCCATGGAGATCACGGCCACACAACCCGAGAGTGCATCCAGCTGCGAGATGAGATAGAAACCCTGATCAGAGAAGGTTACCTCAAGGAGTTCGTGGGAAACGATAGAGGCAAAAGGCCGCTACCAGCAGACCAAGGCAAGGGCGGTGCCAACCCACCACTGGAGATTCGAACCATTTTAGGGGGACCCTCGGGAGGGGAGTCAGGTAGGAAACGAAAGGCTGCCGTTCGGGAGGCGCAACACGAGCCCGATGGGCGAGATATGTACTCACTCCATCTTGATAAAAACTCACCCAGGTTGGAGTTTACAGAGGGGGAGGCCACAGGAGTGCGTCACCCGCACAATGATGCATTAGTAGTTGCTCTGACGATCGCCAACGCAAAGGTTCACCGAATCCTCGTTGATGGAGGAAGTTCTGCTGATGTACTCTCGGCTACCGCGTTCGACGCCATGAGGCTGGGGAATGAACACCTAAAGCCGAGTCTTACGCCGTGGCGGAGAAAAAGTCAGCCTGAGAGGGAGTGTAGAGTTACCGGTAACGTTTGGAGAGGGATCGCATGCCATAACGAGGATGATCAATTTCTTGGTGGTTGATTGCGTCCCGGCATATAACGCCATCTTGGGACGACCCACCCTGCACGGGCTCAAGGCTGTAGCTTCAACCTACCACCAAGTCTTGAAGTTCCCAACAGAGAAAGGCGTTGGAGCAGTGTATGGCGAGCAGAAGATGTCTAGAGAATGCTACTTCATGGCCCTCAAAAGCGTTGACAGAAGGATTCAGGCAACGCCAGCCTCGGGATATGGCCGAGGCCGAGCACATGAAGAGGCTAGTTTTCCCCTCCCAATGGAGCTTTAGTTTAGTTTTACTATGTTTTCAGTCCTCCGGGATCACTTTCAGCTTTCGTTATTTTTTGTAATCAGTTTGTTGATCTGAAATAAAGAATTTCGTTTCATAAAGTTTCCAAGCACCTTTCCCCAGGAGAGTGTACGCACCCCTAGGATGAGCATTATGCTTGAAGAGAGGCTCGGGAAATTCCTTGGCCTCCCCAAGCACCTTTCCCCAGAAGAGTGTACGCACCCCTGGGATGAACATTATGCTTGAAGAGAGGCTCGGGAAATTCCTTGGCCTCCCCAAGCACCTTTCCCCAGAAGAGTGAACGCACCCCTGGGATGAACACTATGCTTGAAGAGAGGCTCGGAAAATTCCTTGGCCTCCCCAAGCACCTTTCCCCAGAAGAGTGTACGCACCCCTGGGATGAGCACTATGCTTGAAGAGAGGCTCGGGAAATTCCTTGGCCTCCCCAAGCACCTTTCCCCAGAAGAGTGTACGCACCCCTGGGATGAGCATTATGCTTGAAGAGAGGCTCGGGAAATTTCTTGGCCTCCCCAAGCACCTTTCCCCAGAAGAGTGTACGCACCCCTGGGATGAACATTATGCTTGAAGAGAGGCTCGGGAAATTCCTTGGCCTCCCCAAGCACCTTTCCCCAGAAGAGTGAACGCACCCCTGGGATGAACACTATGCTTGAAGAGAGGCTCGGGAAATTCCTTGGCCTCCCCAAGCACCTTTCCCCAGAAGAGTGTACGCACCCCTGGGATGAGCACTATGCTTGAAGAGAGGCTCGGGAAATTCCTTGGCCTCCTCAAGCACCTTTCCCCAGAAGAGTGTACGCACCCCTGGGATGAGCACTATGCTTGAAGAGAGGCTCGGGAAATTCCTTGGCCTCCCCAAGCACCTTTCCCCAGAAGAGTGTACGCACCCCTGGGATGAGCATTATGCTTGAAGAGAGGCTCGGGAAATTCCTTGGCCTCCCCAAGCACCTTTCCCCAGAAGAGTGTACGCACCCCTGGGATGAGCACTATGCTTGAAGAGAGGCTCGGGAAATTCCTTGGCCTCCCCAAGCACCTTTCCCCAGAAGAGTGTACGCACCCCTGGGATGAACATTATGCTTGAAGAGAGGCTCGGGAAATTCCTTGGCCTCCCCAAGCACCTTTCCCCAGAAGAGTGTACGCACCCCTGGGATGAACATTATGCTTGAAGAGAGGCTCGGGAAATTCCTTGGCCTCCCCAAGCACCTTTCCCCAGAAGAGTGTACGCACCCCTGGGATGAGCACTATGCTTGAAGAGAGGCTCGGGAAATTCCTTGGCCTCCCCAAGCACCTTTCCCCAGAAGAGTGTACGCACCCCTGGGATGAGCATTATGCTTGAAGAGAGGCTCGGGAAATTCCTTGGCCTCCCCAAGCACCTTTCCCCAGAAGAGTTTACGCACCCCTGGGATGAACGTTACGCCCGAGCGAGGGTCCAGGGACTTTCCGGGCTTCTGCATTGGTTGTAGGTGAACAGGTCTTGCGAACTATGTAGAAAACGAGCGCTCGACCTCATGCCAAGGCCGAGGCCGAGCACCCTGATGTTGGGAATGGTCCAGGGGCGTGATTGAGGGAACGCTCAACTGTGAGCTAAAATGGAGGGCAAGTGAGTCTACTTACTTTGCTCGGGCAAGGAAGCCAGCCCAGGGGCGCGCTAAGTCAATTGCACATGACGGGGGTACGCTTCTCCCTTCAAGAGCCAGGTATGAGCTTGTTCTTGTTTCCTCCAAAGTTACGATTCTTGGCATGATAGGGGCATGTTTTGAGGGGAGGCTGAGGGTAGGAGTGGATTAAGAATGACCTTTTTGCTAAGGTGAAAAGGGGCCCTC
Source organism: Luffa acutangula (assembly GCA_036850905.1). NCBI lineage: Eukaryota > Viridiplantae > Streptophyta > Magnoliopsida > Cucurbitales > Cucurbitaceae > Luffa > Luffa acutangula. The sequence goes on along the minus strand of CM072098.1, from coordinate 45,693,449 downwards.
CGGCCACTTTTGTAACATATCACTCTTCTCATTTCCGTTTCGCCTAGTCCCTACTCAGGGAATTTTTAGTTTGCACAGCTCGCCCTATCTTGCAGGATAACAAAGAGGTCATACAAAAGTCAACACGAGACGAGAGTTATACTCTTAAATTAGGCTTAGGGGGCTCGGCCTATAGCATGAAAGTCGCACCTGAATCCCAATTCAAGAGTGGGGGCTTAATGTTATAGGTGATCTTGGACCACGCAGATGGACAAGGAGCTGACGAGGACAGTCGGGCAGGGGTAGGACCGAAAGACCGGACTAAAGGGTCGAGCCAGAATGGTTCGACCCATATGGTCGGCCTCGGCAAAAAGCCGAGGCGGACCATTCGGCCCATTTGCGCGGGCCGAGCCCGGTAGCCTCCATTCGGTCCTTGGTGCCCCAGATCGCCCCGGTTTCGCCTATCCTGTTGGAGTTTTTCTTAGTAATCCCAAAGGTTATTCGAGGTAGGCAAGAGCGTTGAAAGATAAAAAAGGCCATGGCCTATTTCATTAATTGGAAGGGAAAGTACAAGTACAGGAATTAAAGGGCGAAGTTTGACAAAGCGAGATTGGAAGCATGCAGCAGACAGAGGTAGTGCTTAAACATTCCTAGCGATGGTCGTCCCCGGAGAATTCCATGTCGTCACGTCCGCTGGACGAGCTCTCTGACGCCGGATAGGAGTCAGGATCCACAAGCATGGCGACCATCTCGGTCTTCAGAATGGATCGGTCCATGTCAGGGAAATGTTTTCGCATGCGCCGGACAGCCCAGGTCGCCCCATCCTCCCACATTTGGTTGTGGGTGACAATGTAGTCCTCCGTCTGCCGATATGCTTCGGCAAGGTACTTAGCGTCGGCAAGGTGGGCTCGAGCTTCGGCTAGCTGGGCCTTGGTTTGATCCTAACCCATTTTGTGGCGGTCGAGGTCGACCCTCACCTCTTCGAGGAGACGGTTGGCACGGTCAAGGCTGTTCTGCGCCTGGATTAGTTCTTGCCTTGGGACGCTATTGGACTGCAGCTCATTTATTTTGTTTGTCAGGCTCATGGCGGACACAGTAACCTTGGTGAAAACCTGTGGAAGAAGCAGAACTCAGTAAGAGGTTGTCCGGAAAAGGAAAGAGTAACCGAATTGTGAGCAGAAAAAAGATCTCACCTCACGGAGGTGGCGATGGACAGATTGGAGGCTCTCTGCGGGGTCGTCGTAGCCTAATTCCCCCACGAGTTTATGGGTTTGCAAGCCCTGCCAGCAGCGGAGGTCATGGGCGAGCATGTCCACTTGGTCTCCCGTCCCAGAGTAGTCCTCCGGAAGGACGCAGACGGGAAGGGAGGTGCCCTCTTCTCTGATCGGAGAAGGAATGACCGGAGGGCGGCGGCGTGACGACCTCTTCAGACCCGTGGTGGAGGAGCGGGCAGCGACTTGGGGCGCGTCAGAATCTTCCTCGGTAAGATCGGTGACGTTTGCTTGTGAGGTGCTTGCCACACCCTTATTCTTCTTCTGCTTGCGGCTCCCGTCGTAGATTAGGCGTGGCGGCATCGCTGTGTTTAAGAGAGATGAAATTAGTAAATGTGGCAAAGTCAAGTAAAAGGAAGGAAGAGAAGCGCTGGCAGGACAGCAGAGGGAGCTTACTGGACAAAGGACGAGCGAGTCTGAGGAATACAAGGTTTTCCTGGTTGACAAGGTCGGGACCGAAGCGGTGGCAAAGCGGGATCCGTAGTACAACCTCGGCGAATAGGCGAGCTTCGGCAGTTCGACGAGCCCTCCGAGGAACTGAGAAAGTGAGAAAGATGAAAGGTGAGTTAGAAGTATTGATCAAGGCAATAAGCGCGCAAATACTCACCATATTTGCGAAAGTATGTGGAAACAGCATAATGGCTGCCGTCTGGGTTTCTTTCTAACCAATTTCCACTAACAAAGAACCACCCACTCCTCCAATTTTTCACGGATGAGGGAGTGTTAACAATGGTTCCCTGTTTGGCGCTAATATAGTAAAAAAGGTGCCCAAGGTTGGGACTGCGGCTGATAGAGTGCAGAGAAAAGAAAATATACGGGTCCATAGTGGCATCCGGGTTGCCATATGCCCATAAAAGGATGCAACCGATGAGATGAGCCCATCCATTAGGCACAATTTGTGCCGGGGCTAGCCCGGTGATCGTCAGGAAGTGTTGGAGGAGCAGGGGAAGCGGTAGGCGGACTCCAAACTTGAACATAGCTCTGTAGAAGGCCACCTCACCTACGGGGGGGGGGGGGGGGGGTGAGAAAAGCTTTCATCCGGACCCGGAACCCTCATATGCACATCGTCAGGAACGCCATACTCGTACCGAAGGCGTTCCAAGTGGGCCTCGGTCACCAAGGATGACGTAACTGAAGGAGGTGCCGAAGGGTCGGAATCCTCAGCTTCCTCAACGTTCTCCTCCCCCTCCGAGTAAGAAGATTCATCATAAAAGCTAGAACCGCTCCCGGAATGAAAGTCGGTATGGACAGACTCTTCACTCGACATGGCAAGAAAAACGTTTCGCAATGAATATGAAAGAAAGGAAAAGGTGCTACCTTGGAGAAAGCTTGAGAAGAGAGTTTGGTGAGGTAAGTGGAGAGCATGAAGAGGTTATTTATAGAGCAAAAATGGAGGGAATCTCGGATTTCAAATTTGAAATTCAAAAAAAAAAAAAAAAAAAGAAATGATGATGGGACAATTCATGCTAGGCCTGCCACGGCAGGCCTAGCCTGCTCGGCCTCGGCAAAGTGCCGAGGCCGAGCCCACCTGCTGCCAGGCAGCAGGTGCCTGTCGCGCCAGGCATGCGCCTGGCGCGGCAGCAGGGGGCTGACCCCCTCGGGCAGCCCCCCGTTTTGTCTTTTCCCATTCGTCTTTTTCATCCAACTAGATCCCAATGGGATTCTCAATTCCAAGATGCTAGGTTGGTTCCAAACCAACTCACAAGTTGACCAACAATCAACTGGAAGAAATCTTCTTGCCCCACAAAGAGTCAACCAAATGGTTGCACCATTAGAAGGCAAAATGTGAGGGTTTATGCATGAGTAATGAGTTTTTCTACAGTAGAATGATTGAATTCCAACTCTCCATTAGAGTCCGAGAAATGCCCCGAAACTCCAATAGAGAGTGGGGGCTTAATGTTATGGGCAGAAATCGTTCTGTGATATTTTGTGCAGGATGGGCCCCGGTGAATCGGCCCAGAAGCTAGAAGAGGCCAAGGAGAAGAAGGCCGAAGGGCCGGAGCCCAACTCGGCCCTCCAGACATGATGCTCGGCCTCATCCCAAGGGAGAGGCCGAGCAAGTGGTCGGCCTCGGCCCAATGCCGAGGCCGACCAGGGCCAAAGGCCCATGAGCGCTCCGGTGATGAGCAGCCGAAACCCTAAGGGGACTTACAAAAGGAGAGACCACCAACGCAGACAGGTATGCAAAACTTAACCCTAAATACACTTTACTTGTTCTTCGGCTAGTGACTAACTTAAGCATCGGAGCGCGCGTGGTCTACACCACACCGGTGTGCAGCGTTTGTTTGATTTGCAGGTCACGCTCTTCCCGCTTCCTTACAAAATTCACTGCTGATCGTTGCGTGGAGCGAAGGGCAATTCCCTAAGCAAAATTCAACCATCAACAGTTCTTATTACTATTATCGAGTTTATCAAACATATGTGGGACGAAGATTTGAATCTCTAACTTCTAATAAAAAAAAAATCAATTGAACTATGCTCAAATTGACAATTATTTTATTCTAGTGTTTTATGATAATGTTACTTTTAAAGCATGAAAGGTATTGATGAATCACCCGAACATTGAGAATAAACTTATATATTTAACTTCTTTTTTAATTACAGCAAGTTTGTAAATGTGACCAATTTGATTTTTATAAAGCTGTTTTTTTTTCTCTTTTTAAAAAAATATTAAATCCAGCTATCATCTATTGTCTCATTATAGTTGACCCTGACTTCTATTATTTTGAGATCATATCCAACACATGTGTTCGGGTCCCTAGCTAGATATCCAATCAATCGTTGCACCTTAATGATAAAAGAGCCTTGAGGAGAATACAGTAAAAAAATTTTACTATATACTCCAACTACAATGATAAAATTGATTAATCTTTATTTCTTTTAACTTCCCATATACATAAGAAAAATATACTAAAAACGATACTTCCTATATTATCCAAAGATACCACATAAATACCAAACCAATGAAATTAGGACATCAGGACATGGATGGAATAGTTCGAGTAGGTTCTCTTAACTAACTCATTACTTTTTTTTTTCGTTCTTTTTGACATGTGGAGTAGGAGGATTCGAACCACAAACATCTTGATCATTAGTATAACGTTTATGTCAGTTGAGTTATGCTCATGTTGGCAACTAATTCATTACCTACAAACCATCAACTATTCTTCAACAATCACACACAATCAAAAGTCTAAGACCCCGTTTGATAATTATTTGGGTCCCGTTTGATAACCATTTTGTTTTTTGTTTTTGGTTTTTGGTTTTTAAGCTTATAAACACCACTTCCAACTCTAAGTTTCTTTGTTTTTCGACCTACCTTCTTTCCATATTTTCAAAAACCAAGCCAATTTTTGAAAACTAAAAAAAGTAGTTTTCAAAAACTTGTTTTTGTTTTTAGAATTTGGTTAGGAATTCAAGTGTGTTTTTAACAAAAATGAAAACCATGGTGAGGAAATTTAAAGAAAATAAGCCTAATTTTTAAAAACCAAAAACCAAAAACCAAAAACCAAATGGTTATCAAACGGGGCCTTGGTTTTTGGTTTTTGAAAATTATGCTTGTTTAATTTCTCTCAATTTCCTTGTGATGGTTTTCATTTTTGTTAAGTAGACATTTGAGATCTTAGCCAAATTCCAAAAACAAAAACAAGTTTTTGAAAACTACGACCCCGTTTGATAACCATTTGGTTTTTCAAAATTATGCTTGTTTTCTTCCAATTTCCCTACTATGGTTTTCATCCCTTGTCAATAACACATTTGAATTCCCAGCCAAATTCTAAAAACAAAAACTACTTTTTGAAAACCATTTGGTTTTTGGTTTTTAGTTTTTGAAAATTTGACTTGTTTTCTTCCAATTTTCCTACCATGGTTTTCATATTTGCCAATGACACATTTGAGTTCCTAGCCAAATTTTAAAAACAAAAACAAGTTTTTGAAAACTACTTTTTTTAGTTTTCAAAATTTGCTTGGATTTTAAAAACAAGGAAAGAAAAGTATTAGCAAAACATAGAAACTTGTAGGTGGAAGTAGGATTTATAAGCTTAATTTTCAAAAACCAAAAACCAAAAACCAAATGGTTATCAAACGGGACCTACTTTTTTTAGTTTTCAAAATTTGCTTGGTTTTTAAAAATAAGGAAAGAAATGTATTAGAAAAACAAAGAAGCTTGAAGGTGGAAGTAGGATTTATAAGCTTAATTTTCAAAACCCAAAAACCAAAAGGTCATCAAACGGGGCCTACTTTTTTTTTTGTTTTCAAAATTTGACTTGGTTTTTGAAAACATGGGAATGTTGTAGATAACAAAACAAAGAAAATTGTAGGTGGAAGTAGTATTTATAAGCTTAATTTTCAAAAACCAAAAACAAAAAATGAAATGGTTATCAAACAAAGCCTAAGTTTTTCACTCACTATTCAGAAGTTTCCAATGAAGTTTGAAATAAATAAAGAACACTACTTTTCATTTCGAAAATTAGAATCGGTTAAGTTTCAAATAAAAAGAAAACTACTTTTCACTTTGAAAATTAGAATCAAATTTCAAAACCATATGTTTAATGCAACAAAGACCCATATCTCATCATAGATTCCTTTCAACCAACCAAAAAAGAAGCCAAAAGAAAATTAAAAAGATGGAGCCAATAAGTGTCAATTGCTTTTCCATCAAAAAGCTAAGGTTCCAATAACAAAGGTGGTGGGAACTTGTCAACAATGATGGAGACTTGGAGAAAATTTTGGTTGAAACCCTAAATGAATACGACTCCATATTCTGCGGTTCTCATCCCTTTCACTTCCAAAAATTCAATTTGGCCTTTCTTTTATTTATCCCCTTTTTTCCTTTATGCTCTCATTCTTTGCTTTCTAACAAATCTTTTCCATCCAAATTAGGTTTAAATTCTATACTCACGTTACACGTTGTTAGAAAAGAGTAATAGAAATCGAATATATGATAGGTTTTTGTATTTATGCTTTGAAAACGATCACAAAAGGTGTTGGGACAGGAATCGAAAAATTCAACAAATAAAAAATGAAAGAGAGAAGAACAACACAGATTTACATGGTTTACTAACAGTGTGCTAGCTACATCCACAAGCAAAGAGAGAAGTTTTATTAGTGAGGAGAAAACATATGCAAATTACAGAGATTAGGACAAATTAGGTTAAGAGGATTTATAAATAGCACCACTCTCCATATTTAGTTATTCAAAGCGTTAGATAACAGATTCAAAGCATATACATTAGTGATTACCTTTTGAAACAAGGTTAACGTTATTCCATTTTGTCATTTCCAATCGAAATCCAAAAGAAAATTGTCATTTTTTTTTGGAAAAAGCAAAAGAAAATTGTCATTGAATGGAGTTTTTATGTTTTGTTTTGATTTTATTGAATTGTTTTAACTTAATCAATTTTTTTATTCTTTCTACAATTATGATCAAGACATGAATTGTGATCATTCCAAGTGCATGTTAATCTTAGCTTTTATGGATGACTTTAAAGTTATTTTTAAAGAATTAACCATTTTAAAAACAAGTGAATATATATATTTTTGTGCTTTTTTTTTTTGAACAATATATATTTTTGTGCTTAAAAAATACATTTGGTTTCTATACTTCGAATAAAATACCGATAATATAGTCCCTAAATTTATTATAATGATTTAGTCCTTATACACTTTCAAATTTGTAACAATTAAGTTCCTGAACTGTTTAATATAGTATAAAATTTTTAATGATTTTTTAAAAAATAACAGTGAACATCGCCAGGCTTGTACACGCCTTTCAACGCTCATCATTTGTCATTACATAAAACCTTTTATTAAAATTTAAAGGAGTTTCTTATCCGATTGAAAACCAAAATGTGTTTATAAATTATATTTAAAGATTAAATCATTACATAATAAAAATCAATATTTCATCTCGATGAGATTTTTCATGATAAAGACTAAATCACACATATTACAAAATTTAAACAATAGGAATGAAATCCTTGTATATGAAAGTTTAAGAAATAAAACATATAAATGTAATAGTACACATGGACCAATTTGTTTGAAACTAAATTCAACTAAAGTATGAGAGTAAAAAAAAAAGCTTTTTTTTTTTTTTTAACATTGCCTTGATTTTAATGTTCTTTTTTTTTTTTTTTTTTTTTTTTTTTTAATCATATTCACGTTTTGTTGGATGAAAAATTAAAAAAAAAAAAATGAAAAGTGATCTTAGGATTAACTATTTATTTATTTTTTTTAATGTAATGGAACACTTCCCTAGTTCCTATAATGTGGTAAATTATATCGTTTTTTTTTTTTTTTGAGGGGAGGTAAATTATATCGTTTGTTACACATGAAACCTCACCTCATTATTTATATATTTATTTAATTTGTGCAGACAATTACTTTTCAAAGCCACTTTCCCGACAATTAGCATTACATCGATATTATATATATATATATATTTGCATTTTATATTTTAAGAACTAAGACCTCGTTTGGTTCGTGATTTAAAAATTGTTTTTGAAAATAAAGAATTCAGTGGAAAACGAAAACAAATTTCTTATTTCCATCATATCTAAAAACATGTTTGGTTTCAATTTAAAAACTTTAAATTTGAATTCAAAATTTGAAAACTGTGTTTGGTTATGAATTTGAAAATGCATGAAAATATTAATATGTGCTGGGTAAAATTATTTTTTTTAGAAAAAAATAATTTAATATGATTATTTTTCTACTTAACTTTTACTCATTTTTAGAGGGATTATAAATCAGTAATGCTGGAATTGATTCTTAAAAAAAATGGTTGGAATTGAAATTATAAGGAAAAAAAAAGATATACCATATAGTTGTATTATATGAAACTTTTGATTTGTAAAGTGGAGTATATCAAAATAGGTAGAATTATGTAAAAAGTAAAAAATGACAACCAAAACATAGTATCAATCAAACACACTATTTACACAACAGTAATTTTGTATTTTTTTCGAGTCCAAGAGAATTTGGATATCAAAAATAAAAAATGTTGTTTGTAGATAATGCAACATTGTTTGATGGAAAGAAAGATGTATCTTGTGTTTTTTAAGATGTATCTTGTGTTTTTTAAGTTGTATCTCGTGTTTCCATTATTTTGAAAACAAAATTGGAAAACAATGGAAACAACATTTTATCGTTTTTGAAAACAGGACATTTTTTGAGTTGTTTTCGAAAATTGTTTTTGAAAATAGGTATAACAAACACATTTTCATGGTTTCCCTTGTATTTTTTATTTTAAAAAATATAAAAACGAAAAACGGATCATGAACCAAACGGGGCCTAAATTTTCATTGGCAAAAACCTCGCGGGATTGGGTCCTACACCTAACAAATCAGAAATTAAATTTAATGAAATATTTATGTGTTAAATTATTCTTTTGGTTTTCTTTTCATTTTTTTTTAAGAATAAATGATATTGCTAAAGCGAGCCGAGCTCAGCGGTGATTGACATGTATCTTTGATCAAAGGGTCAGAGGTTTGAATCTTGATGTACTAAAAAAAATGATATTTTAATTCCTTCTAAAAAAGATCTTTACATCATTTTAAATAACTCAGCCATGACCTTATCATTTAATTATATCTCTTTCAACTCTATCTATTACTTCAAATGGTTCAAATCAAAACTATCTTTTGAATTCGAAAATAACATTTTCTAAATTTCAACTAGATTCTTCAAGAATCATATTACACAAATGGATTATATGATCCGATATTTACAAAATTTCAAACTTATCTAATCAAAATTTAAAGTTAAAAAAAGAAACATTTTACTTTTTCATATATTTTGTTTTAAATAATGCACTTTCAAAAGCATTCAAAACAATATGATAATTTTTACTAAATATTGAAATAAAGCAGGGGAAAATTGTGTCTAAAAGATACAATCATACTCTAAAAAAAAAAAAGAAAATCTCACTTCAAAGACTATTTACTCTAAAACCATTTCAATTTTTTTTTTGAAAAAAATCTTATTAGAAATGTGACCAAAGTCCCACATTGACTAGGTAAGAAAAAATATTATACCATTTTGGAAATATGCAGATGATCCTCCTAACAATTGGTATGTGATACTAATTTGTTCGAGGGAAAAATTGTTGGAAATATAAAGAAATTAAAGTCCGTAAAGATCTTAGATATTGTTGATGCCAAAATCTGGCCAAGCTCTCACCTGTCCTTCACGTGGCACCAACAATGAATTTATTGAGATATGGGAAGACGTGACCTGCAAAGAAAGAAAGTGAGCACTGCACATCGGTGTGGTGCTTGCCACACCCGCTCCGATGCCTAAGTCAGTGATCGGGAAATCTCTCAGTGCAAGACGACAATTCAATGGAGTTTAGGGTTCAGATCTTAGTTACCTCTCGCCTGGGTCATCCCTCTGACCTTATAGCTCTCCCCTTGCTAGGGTTTTTTCCTCCCGGCGCCGTGCACCGCACGTGACTCCCCGCTCCCGGGCCCAGGGGGACCAATCCAGGTGGCCTAGGCAGCTGACGGGCCAGTTTGCCTGGTCGGCCTCGGCATTGGGCCGAGGTCGACCAGATCCTCGGCCTCGGCTTTGGGCCGAGGCCGAGGCATGGGCCCACCTTTGGTGGGTTTCTTCTTCCTTGGGCCAATTTCAACTGGGCCTGAAGTCCTTCCGCTCTGGTGTACCTGCCAAGCCAAAATTACCCATAACAGATATATAAATAAGAAGAACTATCTCCGTATGTATGAGATATGGTTTATGTCATAAATCTTAAATTTGCAAAAAAATAAATACATAAATAAATAATAATAATAATAATAAATAAATAAAAAAAGTGCTGCTTGGCATCATTACTTTGCTTAAAACCCATGTGGGTAGTCAAATAAAGAAAAAAAAAATTCCGATTCTCTTTTGAGTTTGAGGGTTGAAAAGAACTGCCAATAAAATTAAAAAAAAAAGTTAGGTTCTATTTTTCATCACACGTGTGCGGCGTGCGCTTGTGTGTGTATATATATAAAGGATGAAATGTTTTTTTTTTTTGAAATAATAAAGGATGAAACGTTGAGGCTATGATTTTATAAAAATATCGACATCAATGAATATTTCAGTAATAGTCATGAAAATCATGGAAATTGAAAAAAAAATATTTAAATTAGCAAAGAAGACTTTAATTGTGACTTGATTAGATTATAATTTACCTTATTTTTAATCAAGAATCAATGTTTTTGTCAATAAAAACTTTGGACAAAAGTATGGAAACAATAAATTAATAAATAAGATCATGATTATAAATTAATTATGATAGAATTAATCATTTTTAATAATCATATATGTAATCCTAAATAATATTTGAATGACTACATAATTAACATAATTAAGAGTGTTATATATACAAAGATAAATATCACAAATTAAATATAACACTCTGTAGTAGGATATTCAACTTTATGATATTGTATTAAACTTCAAAAATAACTTCTTATTTTTTTAAAAAAAAAAGATATGGAGAGGTCAAGATGGAGAGAGTAAAAAAGGGAGAGTGAATGAGAATAGTGGAGGGGAGAGAGAGGAGAGGTTATAATATTTATTGACATTTTTTTTAGTTAAACAATTGTTGGGATGGATATCGAACCATCAATCTTTGATCATATGGTAATTGGTGACTTATCGAATGAGCTACACTCGCATTGACGTATTTCTTGACATTTGTTGGCATTAATTTCTTTGACATCTCAATATTTTACAACATCTTGAGAAAACAATATTTTACACCACATGGAAATGTAGAACTTCAATATCTTGAAATGTCAATACATTTATATTTTGAGATGTTGCTCGAAATTCTAAATACTAATATATATATATACACACACCCCGTTCAACGTTCAACGTTCAAATATTCTATAATAGTCCTTCAATTTTCAAATATTATTGTTCTATTTTAGTCTATGAATTTTGCATAAAAAGCAATTATTTTATAGTCGTTGTCAAGCCTAACAAAAATTTGAAAAATTTTCAAAACCTAACACTTAATTTACTTTATATACCTTCACACATAGTCAACTTAAATAACATAACTAAATAGTTAAGACATGTATTTTTTTCTTATAAGTTGAATATTCAAATCTCAACCCCCACCAAAAAAAAAAAAAAAAAAAAATCATATGAAGAAAAGTTGGACATAAACATTTAACCATCACGAGAATAAACAAAAAATTTGTGTAGTGAGGTAAACAAAAAATATGTATCTTAGTTAGCTTTCTCTAAAATAATTTTGATTGAAATCTTATTTTGATGAATGAACCTTAAGGTTTGTTTCATATTTTGGCTTGTAAATTTTCAAAATGTCCATTTTATTCCCTAAATTTTAGGTTTATTCTATTTTAGTCCCCTATAATTGTCAAAACGTTTATTTCAATACTTTTTTTTTTTTTTTAAAAAAAACGTTTATTTCAATACTTGAACTTTAGAAAAACAATCCTTTTGATCCCCACTTTCATCTATAAATTCATTAATATGTATGCATATACCTCAAGCCACATACGTGGAAGATGGATAATAGGTGAGTAAATATTAGGATATGTTTGGAATACATTTTAATTTAAATGTTTTTTAAGAATGCATTTAAAAAAAAACATTTTGTATAAAAATTGTTTAGAATTTAAACACTCATATGTTTGGTTGCATTTCTTCATAGATGTTTTTATACACAAGTTATTGTAGACTAAAGACTCTTTTTTAAAAAGTCGGTTTCGAGTGTTTCTCTCAAAATAGTTTATTTACCAATCCCATTTTCTAATAAGTCATTTTTAGTGGTGGCCAAACACTAGAATTTTTTTTTGCCAAAGCGAGCTTAGCTCAGCGGTAATTGGCATGTAACCTCGACCAAGAGGTCAGAGGTTCGAATCCCTCCACCTCAAAATGTTGATGTACTAAAAAAAAAGAAAAAACACTAGAAATTTTTTCAAAATTAAACACTTGAAAAGTTAACCCCAAACACACTCTTAGATGGGTAAAATGATACATCAAAGACCACGATAGACACTTTTCATTGCGAGACTAAACACAAACATTTTGAAAGTTCACGAACCAACATGGTCTTTTTCTAGTCAACCTAAGCATATGCACAAATCAACTAGTTAAGACATATATTCTCGACAAAAAAGTTAGAAGATCGAAAATCACCACCTCTACAACTTAAAAAAAAAAAAAGGAAAAAAAAGGAAATAACCATTTTTTGAAAGCTCAAAGACTAAAAAATAGACCCGTTAGAAGTACAAGAACTAAAATAGAATTTAAACCAATAATTCGCTTTAAAAAATGGAGGAGGAAGAGTAAAATGATTAGGAAAAGGAAATGATTGCAGCACAAAAAAGTCTTGTGTGGTCTCAAATTTGTACAAAAGAGAGTCAACACAAAAGGGGAGAGGAATATTGCAGAGAGGCAGCGAGGACCAACGTTAGTGTGGTGTGTGGCGCCCATTTAGGCAGCCCAATGCCCGTCGTGGCCCCGCCTCCGCTCGGTACAAATGGGGGAGGCCGCTTGCATGCGCCTTTGACTTTTCAATATATATATTTCTTTCTATATCTATTTAGGAGAGAAAATATCTTCCGACCTTCTCCCACTATGTTTCAATCACACTTAAATAAAATTCAAATCATACATTTTTTTGTTTGGTTTAACCGACGACTTTTTAGAAGAAGTAAAGATGTTCTTTATTGTTGAACTAGTTATACTTGTGTTAGATGTATTTTTTGGTATTTATACTTTCGGTTTCTTTTATTTAATTTTAGTTTATATATTTTAAAATGTGACTGTTGAAAAATCTAACATAAATATTATATATAATGAAAAGTTATGATAATATTTCAAGGAGTGGAGTTATAATATTAATGCTGAAATTTTGATACAAAAAGTAAAAAAAAAAAAAAGTCAAAATAGTCAAATTTTTAAAAGCATTGGGATCAAAATAGATGTTTTGAGGGACGATGGTAACTAAAATAGACACAAAAGCTAAAAGTATGTGAACCAGAATAGACATTTTGAAAATACCGAGACTAAAATGAACTAAAGTAAAAAGTATAGGACAAAAGTAAAATTTAAACTATTGAATAAAATAATTTAGGTAAATAGTTGATTCATAATTTTTTTCTAACGTCTTTTTCTTATATTATAGGTGACACATGAATTAGAAAGTGCCCTAGATTGTCCTGAACTAGCTGGCCTAATACTAGTATGTTCAAGAGGGACTAACAAAGCATGAGCTCATTTCAAGGAAAGAGCATTGCAAGGAAGAGCATATTTACACATTTGAAAAGAGATAGGCTCATCTCAAAGAATAATACAAACAATGAAGAGCAAACCTATACTCTAGAAAAAGAGAACTTGAGTACTATAGATTTGATAGGTCATGGGTCCATCCTATCCAAGGACCGACATATCGACCTTCACAGAGTAGAAGTTAATTAAGGATGATGTGGGGTTCGGGATGCACTTCTCATCTTTGACCTTGTAATTCCACCGTTGCATCATTTTCCAATTCACAAAAGAAAATTAAAGATAAGTTTTTGTTTTTTGTTTTTTGTTTTTTGTTTTTTTAAAAGAGAAGGAATGACAACATTGTTTTGTAAAAAAACCATATCTTTTAATACATATTTCAAACAACTTAAGTATTTCCGACAATGTTCACTCCCCTTTATTGGGAGGGGAAGTGAGTAGTTTCTAGGTATGTTGTATTCCCTATCACCCAATTTTAACTTTCACCACAATTTAGTTCTTCTTGTTTTTCTTTTCTTTTTTTGAGTTCAACAATGTTTGGGGTGGAGATTCGAACCTCTGACCTTGTTATGACAAATACAATAAGTCAACGAATAAGAATGAAAGTACGAAGAAACAACATGCAAATTTAAGTGGTTCACTATAACGATGTGTTAGCTGCGTCCACGGGCAGAGGGAGAGAACGAACTTATTAGTGAGAAGTAAAATGTATGCAGATTACAGAGATTAGGACAAATTAGGTTAAGAGGGTTTATATATGACACACCACTCTTAACCCTAACATAATAGGCCCAAAATAAAGCCCAAAATCGGAAAAAAAATCTAATCTCTATACATAATTTAGCTTAGAGGACGACCCCCGTACTTGATCATTCGGAACGCTTCATATCAGATTCAAGGCATATCAACAGACCTCTTGATCGAGGGTATACGTCAATTACCATTGAGTTATGCTCATTTTAACTCTTCTCGTTTTTCTTTTAGCAATAACTATTATGTTTGCAAAAGCTAGTTTGTTGTCAATTTTAATTTTGTCACCTGTCTTTGTGGCTAAAAATGGGCAACATGTATTTTTGAAATATTTTAATTATTACCATGCTTTTGTTAACAGGGAAATTGCAGCTTGATTTTGATGATTAATACTTAGAAATCTTTCACAAAGCAAAAAGTTAATAAAAAACATATGCATGTATGTAAAGTGATAACACACAACAATTTTTTCTTACCCAATTTGTTGAAGTACATGCCACTTTTCCACTTTTTCCATATCCCTCATTTTCTAAGTTATGTATTCATATAGAATTGCAGTTTAACATCAATACACCATGAAAATGACAAAAAAAAAAAAAAAAAAAAAAGTTCAAAATCACTTTTAATAAATTACTTATAAACAAATCATCTTAATTATAATTAGGATGATTGGTTAATAAATCATCTATTAAAAGTGATTTTCATATAATCACTTTAGTGCATATTTGGGAGTGATTTTGAAAATTTTAAAACCGCTTTTGTCGTGTTTAAAATCACCTCGAAACATACTTTTAATTATTCAAAACACAATTTCATGTTTCATTTTACACTTTTAAACTTCATACCATGAAACATGCCTTTAATAATTCAAAATCAATTTTGCTAACCATTGTCATAGGTTTTTGTTGAAGTGATTAATGACATAGATATGAATCTAACCTCTTAAAATAAGTATACAAACTAAACTATTTCTTTTTAAACTATGTGAATTAATTAAAAGGAAAAAGAATCAATTTTTACTTGAAACTTGGTAAGTTGTATCAATTTTAAACTATCGATGGAGATTGATAAAATTGGAGAAATTTTTGTTTTTAGATTTTTTTTAGTTTTAAGTAAACAAATTGGTTTGTTTGTTTTTTTTAGGAGGGTATATCATTGATAGGATAATTGATGGTTGATTTTATTACACTTAACTTTATAAGCAAAGGAGGGAGAGTTGCATAAATATGTGCTTATGACTAAGAGGTCAAGAGGTCATGAGTTCGAATCCCCCACACCCAAATGTTATTGAATTCGAAAAAAAAAAAAAAAAGGAGGGAGAGTTCGATTTTGATTTCATACTCTATTTGCATTTGGTTTGGTTGCACATAACTTTCATATGTAACCAAAATTTCTTATTAATTTTCACGGAAGAAGAAGTTGTACAGAGAGGGGAAGAAGAAAAAAACAAGAACACATGTTTTTTCTCCAAAAACTTAACAATAACGGGTATTTTTTAAACTTTTTGAAAGGTTCAGAGTATTATTAAAACGAGGTACAAAGTTCATATGTATTTTCTATCATTCAGCCATGTAAAAATTAGAAAAACCCTCCAAATATCACAAAGGCACAAAATAAATTATTCATTTTACTGAATTCCTCTCTCTCTCCTCATTCCCTCACCTACTCTCCCTCTACTTTTTTCTCTCTCCTTATTCCACTTTCTCTCTTTCTCTCCTCTTTCCATTTTACTCTATTTTTTTTTTTGAATAACCCATTTTACTCTATTTAACTCCAAATTCCAAAAAATTATCATTGTATTCCTTGTATATGGTAAAAAATCATGATTTTGGTGTACTCTTTAGGTAAAATTATTAGTGTGTCATATATATATTCATTGTATTTGGTAAAGTTTTCCAATTCATATTTACTAATTTATTTTAGCATGTGGCTCAAAATTATGGCTAGTGGACTCTTCTCCAACATGGTGGGGTATTGGAATTGTTGTCAAAACCCATCAAAATTCAATTCACTACACACATGATTGTTAAATTCTTGGAAGATGGAATCTGAATGAACAAAATTTGGAAGATTTGAAGAGAAAGAGGGGAATTTTGAAGAAAAGGGCTTAAAGATTGTGAATTTATTAATGGGTTTTGAAAAAGAAAGGGAAAGAGGAGAGAAAGAGAGAGTTGGTGATTGAAGGGAGGAGAATGGCTAAGGGGAAGAGGGGAAAGAGGAGAGGGAGAAAATAGAGAGAAAGAGGAAATATGAGTGAGAAATTCAGTAAAATGGATTTAATTTTTATATTTGTGATAGTTTGTGAGTTTAATTTTTATATTTATCACGGTTTGTGGGTTTAATTTTTGCACGTGAAAGTTTAGGGTGCAACTGTTACAGTTACCATAATTCAGAGATTCTTGTAGGTGATCAAAAGAAAAAAAAATCTTCTTGACATATAAGTTAATATTATTTTTCTTTTGATAATTGAAGCAAATGTTGATGGTGTAGATTCTATTTGATAACTATTTGATTTTCAATTTTTGAAAATTGTAATTTGTTTTCTCACATTTTCTTTTTCTTTTTAATAATTTTTATCTTTCTCGAAAACACATTTGATTTTTTAGTTAAATTCTAGAAACAAGAATTATATTTAAGTGTTTCTTTTTCAAAAAAAATACTTTCTTGTAACACTAAAATGTGAACATTTTATATAAGGTTAAAGGGGGAAAAATACCTTTTGGTCATTGAGTTTTGAGGAATAGGTGCATTTGGTCTCTGAGTTTTTAAAATAGACCTTTTTAGTCCCTTAGTTTTGATAAATAGGTTTAAAAGGTTCATAAGTTTTCAAAATGAACCTTTTATTAGTCCTTAGTTTTAAGAAATCTATACTTTTATACTTCTATACTTCTATCTATATCTATACTTCTATATCTATATCTATACTATATTAAAAGGCGCTTAAGAGGAGAAACTTTTGATTTCCTTTTAAGCCTTCTTTTAATCTTCAAATTCCTCATTTGTTCTTCCTATTTAATTATTTAATATTTTAATATAATCTATCTATACTTATACTATATTAAAAGACACTTAAGGGGAGAAACTTTTGATCCTTTTTAATTATTCAATATTTTATTATTCAAATTCCCACAGTAGATCATTCGCACGTTTAAAATTAAGAATTTGGTTTAAAAAAAAAATTCTTCATTCACGTTGTTGTTTTAAAAAAAAAATCTCATATTTGATAAAATTAAGAATCGGTTTTTAAAAAAATCTCATCTTCATTCTCACGTTTAGTTTTTTTTTTTTTTTTTTTTTTTTTTTTTTTTTTTTTAAATCTCATCTTCATTCCAAATTATAATTAATTTTCGGTGGTGAAAATTAGGAGATTTTTTTAATTGGTTTAAAAATCTCATCTTCATTCTCACGTCTAGGTTTTCTTTTTTAATAAAAAAATCTCATCTTTGATAAGATTAAAAATTGGTTTTTTTTTTTTTTAAAAAAAAAAATCTCTTTTACGTTTTCTTTAAAAAAAAAATATTTAAGAATTAGTTAAAAAAATCATTCTCACATTTAGAAAATTCAAATCTCTTTTTCGTTTAGGTTTTTTTTTTTTTTAAAAAAAAGTAAGAATTCGTGAAAAAAAAATTCATTCACACGTTTAGGTTTTGTGTTTTTTTTTTTTTTAAAATCTAATCTTTCATAAGATTAAGAATTGGTTAAAAAAAAATCATTCCCAAGTTTTTTTTTTTTTTTAATTTTTTTTATTTTTAATCTCATCTTTCATAAGATTAAGATTTGGTTAAAAAAAATCATTCCCACTTTTGGTTAAAAAAAAAATCATTCCCATGTTTAGGTTTTTGTTTTTGTTTTTGTTTTTTTTTTTTAATCTCTTCTTCATTCCAAATTCTAATTAATTTTCGGGGGGAAAATTAGAATATTTTTTGAATTGGTTTTAAAAAAAATCTCTTTTCCGTTTAGGTTTTCTTTTTTAATAAAAAATATCATCTTTGATAATATTAAGAATTAGTTTTAAAAAAAATCTCATCTTCATCCTCACATTTAATTATTAATTCTATTTGGTTTTCGGTGGTTATAATAAATAAAATTTTTAAAATTAAAATTTGTGAAATCTAAATTTAGATCAATTATTTTGAATTGTTTTGATTTGAAAAAGATAATTGAGTTTAATTCTTGATTAAATCAAATCAAGTTTTAAAATTAAATTTGAAAAACTAAAATTCAAATTAATTGTTTTTAATTTTCAAAATTTCTAATTTAAAAAGATTTATGATAACCATCCGATTCACTTCAACCCAATAAATAGTGGTCTAAACAACCCCGAAAAGAGATGGAGTTTGTTTTTAATTTTCAAAATTTCTAATTTAAAAAGATTTATGATAACCACCCGATTCACTTGAACCAAATAGTGGTCGAAAGAGATGGGGTGGAGCTTTTGTGATGCATGAAGAATTAAAAAAGTGTCATTCCTACTCAACGTAAGTGGAGGAAGACTCATTTTTACTCAATCTTTAGCAATGTGAGTAAATATAGCATTTTCATTTAGTGTAAATATATATAATTTTTTTCTTATTTCTTTGAGATTTTGTTAGTTTTCTTTAGTATCGAGATTTTATTAGTTTATATTATATTTTCGTCATCCCTACGAGTTTCATATGAATAAGAAATATTTTTATAATAAAAAAACTTTTAAAATTTAATATGGTATAAGGTATGATTTATATTCCGGTTATAAACCATTTTTATTAGAATGGTTCAATTTGATCACATACATCTAAATATGATCAATTTTTGAAATAATTATAAATTCATGTGTGTATTTATTCATTTTTATCTTTTTTTGGTACATTATCAAATCATATTTCAAATTTTCTAATTAACTACTTATACCTTAAGGGGCCGTTTGTTTGACGGTAATCCAGATGTCCATGGATTACCTCGTTTATTTTGTGGTAATGTTGGATACCTAGGAAATTCGGGATGCCCAGACATCCTGGGATGCCCATACGGGAGGCTTCTGAGGAGCTTTTGATGCCCTCGTGAGAGATGAGTTTCAAAGATTCCTATGTTGAGGGCATCTTCGAATGACACTTTTACCCCTCCATTTTACAATTTGTATTTTTATTTAAAAATAAATTAATTTATTCATACACTAAGAAATAACCATTTGTTTTTTAAATTTTACATTAAGATGTAAAATAAATGATAGTTATATTGAATAATATTTTAATTTATTCTGTTAATAATAATACTAAACTATATTAAACTAATAGCTAAATTAGCTAAAATTTAGTAAGGACATTATTGGTATTATACATAATCTAAGAACTTTCCCGTACAAAAATCCTGCAAAACAAACATAGTTATCTGAATATTCCCATATATTCTTATAAATTATTCCATCAAACCAAACACGGTTATCTAAAATGTCGGACATCTATATTTTCGGGTATCTATAATTCCAGGCATCTGAATATTCCGGTTATCTAGATTTTCAAAAAACAAACGTCCCTTAAAAGTATTATAACACGTGCAACACACGTAGTTTCAAACTAGTAGGTTTAAAAGGTCCCTCATATTATTTTTTTCAACTTTTTTTAAACGAATATTTTTTATTATTTTTAAATATTGAATGGTTTTTTTTTTTAAATTAAAAATTTTAAAAATTTGAAAAAATAATATGAGAGAACTTTTAAACCTATTTCTCAAAGCTAGAGACTAAAAAGGTATATTTTGAAAACTTAGGGACCTTTTAAACATATTTCTCAAAACTTAAGGGACTAAAAAAGTTCATTTTGAAAACTCAGGGACCAAATGCACCTATTCTCCAAAACTCAGGGACTAAAAAGATATTTTTTCCAAGGTTAAATTACCGAGTTGAGTCCATATGAATTTTCAAGTTTGTTTCAAATAAGTTTTTTGAACTCTAACAAGTGTTTAATAAATTCCTAAATTTTTAATTTTGTGTATAGTATCCATTAACTTTGTTAATAAGTCTTTGACGACCTCTATTATATTTGATTTTTTTTTTAATTTTAAATTCACAAATTCAGTAGACAAGAAATTGAAAGTTTAAAGTCCTAATCGATTAAAAAAATATTAGAGACTTATTAGATATAAAATTTAAAATTTAGAGATCCATTTAATATTTTCAAATTTGAAAGATCTATTTAGACATTTTTCAAAGTTTAAGAACTTATACATTAAGGTACAAACATGAAAGTTCACGAACTTAAATTGTAATTAATTTTTTTATTGTATGTAATATATATATATTATTTATTTTTAGGAAAGTCAAAGTGTGTAATATAAAATGTGGATTTCATGCAATTGAATTTACGTGAAGGCTAAAAATATATTTTAGTCCACATTTGAGTGTTTTTTTTCCTTCAATTTGGTATGATATAAATCTTTTAAAAGTTGATTGCATATCCCAATTTGGACCCTTACCATCACTAAATATTGAAAATGATGAGACATCACTTCAAAAAAGTAATTTTTACGAGAATTTGTAGATCATTTAACATATCGGCATTTTAATCGGTCAATTTTATGGACAACAAAGAATTTTGATTAAATAAATTACTACTTACTAAGTCATATGCGAGAGAATTAAAAAATTTTATATTGTTTTTGACAACATGTAGGAATGAGAGATTTGAATCACAAACTTTTTGAGCATTAGTACAAATTAGTTGAGCTATGTTCAGATTGACTAAAAATTTTAAATTTATGAATGAGTATCATACTTATTTTTATCAAATTAAAACAAGTACTTTAATTGAATTAATAAAGTTTATTTAACATTTTTTTTTTAAATTCAAAGTTTATTTAACATTGTATCATCATTTTATTAATTAAATTCAACATTATGCGTAGTAGACTTAATTTAAAAAAGTTAATAGAATAAAATTAAACTTTTAAAAGATTAGGAACCAAATTTAAAAATTACATAGACATTGAAACAAAAAAAAACTTATATTTTGCAGTACATGAAATTAGCAAATGTACGTGCTTAGCCACATGTCGGAGACAACTTACACTTGTTTAGATGTGGCAAAGAAGTGTACATGCAACAACCAAACCAAATTGTTCAACCAAATAAGCAAAGCAAAACAAAGGAAAAGAAATTAGAATATGGAGAAGAAACTTGAGCGCTTGCGAGGAGGAGGAGGAAGAAGTCGAAGTATTTTTTTTTTTTTTTTGAGTTCAACAACCTTTGAGGTGGAGGGAGTCGAACATCTGACCTCTTGATCGAGGGTATATCTCAATTACCGTTGAGCTATGCTCATTTTGGCATAAGAACTCGAAGTTGAAGGAGAAGAAGAGTAGACATATCAATTAAATCCCCAACACATTAATTAGCCTCCCTGTGATGAAATAAGATATCTTAGAATCCATTTTGTAGCCTCCCTTTGATGTGTGTGATGTGTGCTTTAGATTAGCCATGTAATTATTAACCAGGCTAGTGGTATAGGACAAGTCAGGTCTAGTTGAGACCATCAAATACATAACAACACCTCACCGAATGGAAAGACATGAGATCAACTTTGATTTATTTAGAACTAAACTAAAATATAGGTTAAGCAAATAAATACCTTAACGATTAATATGAAAAAAGTTATGGTAGGTCTTTACTTCGTGTTCTAGCCAATCTTGAATCTCCACAAGATTTTTGCAATGACTCGAATACAAGATCAAGACTTGTGGAAACCCTCTTGAAAGAAATTATAGAGAATTTTTATATGTAGATCACTTCTCTCTTAGCTCAACTCAAGAATTCTATTTATATAGGCACTTAGGATAAGACATTTACCAAATTCAAATTATAATATGTAATATATTATATATTTAATATATTTGAATCTCATTCAAATATCTCTTACAACATATCATTTTATTCAAATTTAATATATAATTTATATCTAATAACACATTGTTCTCGCTTTTTATTTAATATATCAAATTTATTAAATATTATTATTTAACTTGAAGTGTTCAAATTGACTGTAAATTTTCTTTCAACTAAATTGATCATTTAGTGTTACTATGAGCTAGTAAGGGAATTTTATGAACCTACGGAGTATAAGCTCCAAAGATTGCATATAATTAATTAATTAACTTATTAATCAATCAACTTTCATTCATTAACTCCAAGTCACTCTACTTAAACCTAGAGTTGGACTCTAATGCACTATGGGACAAGTTGTGTCCATGAATATAATCATTATATGCAAGTCGATCCTTGACGAGTTGTTTGTAATTACAGTTGAGTCAAAGTTTGTTTTACCCCTGTAATTACATTTATACCTTAAGTTAACCACTGATCATCTAGTAAACGATCTGTTTATGATCAAATCATAAACCAAGTCTCTCTTGGAACAATGAAAGGGTGGGACCCATTGTTCAAGTTATGAAATCGATCATTCAACATTTAGGGGGTGTTTGGCCCATGGTTTTGGGTTTGGGTGATTTTGTGTTCCAAACCCAAAACCATGTTTGCCCCATTGTAATCACAACACCATGGGTTCCAAACCCAACCCCATGGTTTTTCTCTTCAAACCCACCTCAAAACCACTCCAAACCTATGATTTCTCTTTCTTCCATAAAGTTGGTGGGACCCACTATTATTTTATCCATTTTTGTCATAAATTTGG
This sequence comes from Luffa acutangula, assembly GCA_036850905.1. NCBI lineage: Eukaryota > Viridiplantae > Streptophyta > Magnoliopsida > Cucurbitales > Cucurbitaceae > Luffa > Luffa acutangula. Next base: position 45,670,537 of record CM072098.1, on the reverse strand, counting down.
TGGGTCCCATCATTTCTCTTTCCATTTTTCTCATAATTCTTTTCATTTCTCTATATTAAATTAACAATATTTTAATACATTTATATATATAATTTTATAATTTTAATATAAGAAAAGGTATTTTAGCCAACTTACCCATATAAATATTTTTAAAATAAAATATAATTTTGAGTTAACGTATTAAAAAAATATGTATTTATTTTCAAATTAACAATATTTCGAATGAAAAAAATAAATAGTATTTTTATTTTGAATTTATTAAAATAAAATGAATAATATTTAATTTTAAATCCGCTATAGTAAATAAAGTATTTAATTTTAAATTACATACACAAAAACAAAAAAAAACAAATTTATATGTAATCTCAAAAAAAAAAAAAAAAAAATTATATGTACAATTTTTTTTAGTTCAACAACATTTCGATGTGGGAATATTCGAATCTCTAACTTTTTGATCGAGGGCATATATCAATTGTTGCTAAGCTAAATTTATTTTGACATATGATATTTATTTTGAACTTATTTATATTTATATTTAAATAATATAAATATACATAATTTAATATTTAATTTAGTCATTTTAAAGTAGCCTATAGATTCTATTTTATTTATTATGTGATTATATGTTCCAAATTTTTATTTTCTCATGAACCATGTTTTTTTTTTTTTTTTCTCAATAACTACTTTAATTTAACATCAATGAACTGTAGTTTTGAATTTAAATTTTGCATGTGGATCCATAGAAAAAATGACCAAACTTAAACCCCATTTAATAATTTGGCTTTTGGTTTTTGAATTTTGAAAATCATGTTTGTTTTCTCTCAATTTTCTTAGGATGATTTTCATCTTTGTTAAAGACACATTTGAATTCCTAAACAAATTCCAAAAAACAAAAACTATTTTTTGAATTTTTTTTTTTTTTTTCAAACTTTTAAATTTTCAAATGGGGCCTAAGAATTTCATGCTATGTTTTTCAATTTGTCAATGATAATATTTTGATTATTAGAAACAATTTTCTTATTCTTCGTATATATCATAAATTAAATGCTTAATTCAAAATTCTCTTAAAAATTAATCTATGTTACACAAGGGGCTTTACAATTAATAAAACATTCACCAAAAAAGAAAAAATAAATAAAAGCAAAAAAAAAAATAAAAAAAACTGTCCAAACCCAGGGTTCAGAACCCAGCACCCAAACACTGTTTTCTGATTCCCAGGGTTCAGAACACAGCACCCCAAACACTGTTTTCTGATTCCCAGGCTTTCAAACACGCCAGAACAAACCCCCCAGGGTTCTGATTCCCAGGGTTCTGATTCCGAAACCATGGGCCAAACAGCCCCTTAAGGAACTACGTATCTATATGTACACCAACATTATCACCTAGACCCTTAAATTTAATAGCTAAATGTTTAAAATCATCATGATTCTTAGACAATGTCTCTATCGAATCCACTTGATAGGTAAACAACTTTCAAATTTAAAATGATAGTCCCATATATTGCAAGCTCTATTGTCTTCTTTTCCTCATCTGTCATTGTAGTAGGTAATTTGGTAGGATCTCCAATGGCTTTAATAGCCTTTTGTCGAACAAAAACGACCTTGATCTTGGCTTTCTAAAGATCAAAATCTTCCATTTTTTATTCCATACCCTAACTACAAGAACCAATCTTCTTGACCGAAAGATAACTCTGATACCACTTGTTAAAGACAACAAATTTCGAAATATCTCTATTGACATGACGAGACCTTTTAGATAGAACCAAAAGTAAAGTGGGACAATAAATCATAATGGAAATATGTTGAAGTTCGTTACGTTGTCTCTAATAACAAACTTGTATTTTGAAACAAGCAAACTCATATACGACATATAAGTTCGACTTTTCCTAACTTCGAGTTACACAAACTTAACTAATCAATATAAATATAACTGGATCAAAGCTTAGTACTGTCAGACAATAACAAGTCGATCATATGACACCACAAAAGTATAGTGGGTGTTCTATTTTCACATTACAAAGTCAAACGACAAGGAGAAAAAGAGGACATTAAATCTATATATCAAGCACCACGAGCAATACATAACTTCTTCCATCTTTAAATCGTTTTCAGTTCGTTCAAAATCCATTATAACGAATGCGGTAGAATAAAAAGTAGAAAAATTAATTAATAAAAAGAGAAATATTTAATATTTATAGAAGAGTGTGGAAAAGAAGAAAAAAACACAATATATATGGTCAAAACTTATATATATATATTAAATTAATGATTACTGTGACCAACATGAGCATAGCTCAACTAGCATAGAGGCCTATGGTTCGAATCCCCCACCCCATATATTGTTAAAAAAAATAGTGATTATGTATCCTTTTCCATGAAGTTACTAAGAACTATAACGTGAACCAAAACCCTTTTGTACTATTGATCAAAATGTTGAACCATTAATAATGTAAACTATTAATGCATATTAATTGATGATTACTATTACTTGTCTCCATTTAGCGTTAATCATCATCACCATAAGTATAGCTTAACGAATAATGAAAAAGACATCTACTTCTTTCGAGGTTGAAAGTTGAAATCCCTACCCCATATTTGTTTGAGTGCAAAGTATCTATTATTATAAAATTTCCAAACCACTTTATATTGTGATAAACTAAAATATAGTATTGAATAATTTTCATTGTACAATTAAATCAGAATTATATTAATTAAAATTAAAATAAAATTTGTCGAATGGAAAAGTCGATAATACTGTACCATTAGAAATTTGATCCTATTTGAGATTGCTAAGTCAACGAGAAGAAAGACATCAAAATATGAATGTGGTCATAGGGTCGAATTAAATTTAACTAAGCTTGAACGTTTTTAAAGAAAGGGAATCTTTCTTGTTTCTCAATTAAATAAAAATGTTTTCGTTTTTCTTTAATAAAAAATAGAGAATAAAGTAAGAGTAGATTAGTCTTTTGAAGCCAAAGCGAGCTTAGCTCAGTGGTAATTGATATGTACTCTCGACCATGAGGTTAGAAGTTCAAATCCTCCACCCCCAAATGTTGATGTACCAAAAAAAAGATTAGGCCCCGTTTGATTCATGATCCGTTTTCGTTTTTATGTTTTCGAAAATAAAAAATACAAGGGAAACATGAAAACGTGTTTTGTATACCTGTTTTCAAAAACGATAAAATATTGTTTTCAAAATAATGGAAACACGAGATACAACTTTAAAAACATAGGATACATCTTTCTTTCCATCAAACAATGTTGCATAATCTACAAACAACCTTTTTTTATTTTTGATATCCAAATTCTCTTCGACTTGGGAAAAAAATACAAAATTACTGTTGTGTAAATAGTGTGTTTGATTGATACTAATGTTTTGGTTGTTATTTTTACTTTTTACATAATTCTACCTATTTTGATATACTCCTCCACTTTACAAATCAAAAGTTTCATATAATACAACTCTATGGTATATCTTTTTTTTCCCTTATAATTTCAATTCCAACGATTTTTTTTGAAGAATCAATTCCAGCATCATTGATTTATAATCTCTCTAAAAATAAATAAAAGTCAAGTAGAAAAATAATCATATTAAATTAACTTTTTCTAAAAAAAATTAATTTTACCAAGCACATATTAATATTTTCATGCATTTTCAAATTCATAACCAAACACAGTTTTCAAATTTTGAATTCAAATTTAAAGTTTTTAAATCGGAACCAAACATGTTTTTAGATATAATGGAAATAAGAAATTTGTTTTCGTTTTTTGTTGAATTCTTTATTTTCGAAAACAATTTTCAAATCACGAACCAAACGGGGCCTTAGTTTTTTTAATTTTCAAGTTTGTATATAATAGTTTTCTAAACTTTAAAAGTGTCTAATAAGGTTATTTTGAACTTTCAATTTTATGTCTTTGTTCTTTCCAAAAAAAAAAAAAAAAAAAAAAAAACCTGATAGGTCATTGAATTTTTTTTTTTTTTTTGAAAAAAGGTCATTGAACTTTTAATTTTGTGTCTAATAGATCTTTTACATATTTGTTTTTTTTTAATAAAAAAATAGCAAATTTTTTAGATATAAATTAAATTTTATGTCTACTATGACAGTAAAGTTTTCAATTTTATATTTAATAGGACCATGATTTTTTTTTAAAAAAATGTCAAATAGGTCAAGAACCTATTATACATAAAATTTAAAATATGTTAGACACAAAATTAGAAGTTTAGAGACTTATTAGACAATTTTGAAAGTTCAGAGATCTTTTAGACACAAACCTAATAATTCAGGGACGACTAAACTTGTAATTTAACCAAAAAATTAAAAAAATGCTACCAAACAAATTGCAAATGTAACACCTCGGGCCAAATATTTTGGGAGACACTAAGCTGCCCTAACATGACATTCTCATGTGTCCCCTTGCGACCTAGTTGTGCCATAGTGACCTGACTTGAGCTAGTTGTAACAGTAAAAATGACTGTGGACAAATCAACATAGGTCAGTTTCAACATGTTTTGTCCTCACTCACATGTTTTCAAGGAAAATATTTAGGTAGTCATCAACATGGGATTGCTCCAAGTTAGGTACACCTAACTTTGGAATCTCTATGATTAAGCCATAACAGATGAACATGCAATTTTTTTTTATAATAATAATAATAATTATTATTATTAGTACTATTATTATTTTTTTTATGTAGAAGAAGGTGCACCTTGTTTAATAATAGATAATCACTATCAATTATTTTTAAGTCTTTTTAAACCATACTTACATAGTTAACTCAATGAGATTCTCAGTTTATTCATGTATCCAAAATTCATCTAACTTTTAAACATAGTAATTAGTCTTGAAATTACAATTTATTACCGTTTTTAGTGGACCTTTTCTTTTTTTAGTACATCAACATTTGAGAAAGTGGGAGATTCGAACCTCTGACCTCTTGATCAAGAGTACATGCCAGTTACCGCTGAGCTAAAATCGCTTTTACCGCTTTTAATGGAACTTGTTCATATGTTTATTTCAATACATGTATATATTTGAAGACATGTTTATTTCAATAGATTCTATCATAAGAAAAAGACTGACAATTTATGTACATATTTCTTCGAATAGAAATATATTATTTGTTGGGTTCAACAACGATTATCCATAACCAAGAAATCCTATTTGTCCTTGTAATATTTCAACGTCTACATCTACTAATTTTTTTCTTTTATTCTTTTTAGAAAATTTCAATGTCTATTTTCAAACAATCGAATCTTTGCTTGGAATACCCACTTGGCATAGACAATATTAAAACAAAAAAAAGAAATTGATGAATAATGAAGCAATCCATTTAAAAAATTGACACTTATCCATAAAAAAACTATTTTTCAAGTTTATTTTTTTCTTTAAAAGAAAATTATTCATTGTCTTAGATGTTCTCAATGGATTTTCTTTTTCCTTTTTGTAAGATATGGGCTATTAGTCTTTCTCAAAAAAAAAGAAAAAAAAAAGGGCTATTAGTATTTGACACATAGAGAGTAGAAATATAATTGAGTTGAGAAGTCAATTTAAAATTGAAAAAAACAATAGATTGCCTCAGAATGTACATTATAGGTTAGAAAGTGTATTTAAAGTTGGTAGATTTGATTGTATATAAATAAATTTGTTTTCTTTTTCTTTATATATACACTAAATAAGTAAATAAATTTGTTTTTCTTTATATACACACACAATTCCTTCATTCCTTCCTTCTGACTGACTGTATAAATGCAAATGGAGTAGCAAGTAATTTTAAAAAATTGGGTTTTTATTTATATTTAAATCAAACAAAGTAGAATAATACCACTCCCCTCCACTTGTGAGGAATAGTTTATTTTATTTTTATTTTTTAAAAAAGAATATTATAATTTTTACCTAAGTTAGAATTTAAATCTACAACTTTATGGAAGAAACTACGATCATCTTGACCAACTATATGTTGTTCAAGTCAACAAATATGTGTTGAGGATCCCACATTGAAAAGATAAGTGGAGACCTCATAATTTATAAGATAGATGAGTTACTCCACTCATAGTCAATTGGTTTTGAGATGGAACCCCATGTTATCTAAGTTGATATCAGAGTCCATGAAACCCAAATGAGTATTATACTCAGTATCTTGAGGGGTATGTTGAGGATTCCACATTGAAAAGTGGAGAACTCAAAATATATAAGATACATGAGTTACTTCACTCATAGCCAATTGATTTTGAGATCAAGTCCCATAACCATGTTATCTAAACACAAACAACAAGTCTTTTTGGAATGACTTTAAAAAAACTTACCTCCTCGTTTTTTTAGGTTAAAAATCACTTTTGGTCTTTGAACTTTCATGAAAGGAACAATTTAGTCCATGAATTTTGATTTGTAATGATTTAGTCCCCCCCTTTTTTTAGAAGATAATGATTTAGTCCCTATAATTTCAATTTTGTAACGATTTAGTCCCTGTACTATCAATTTTGTAACAATTTAGTCCATAAACTTTAATAAGTAACAATTTAGCCCGTGTACTTTCAAATTTGTAACGATTTAGTTCCTATTGTGAAAATTAATGTAAAGATTTAACAATTTTTTTGTTACATAGATAGATTAATTAAACTAATTTGGGATCCAATATGTTTATAAGCTACAAAGTTTAATCATTAAATAATAAAAATCGACATTTAATTTTGATGATTTTTTTTTGCGACAAGGACTAAATTGTTATAAATTTAAAAGTACATGGACTAAATTTTTACAAGGAAAATTGTAATGGGTGGCTAAAATCTAATGGTTTATTGCATATATAATAAGTTTTATAAAAAATTGCAAATATAACAAAATTTTAAAATTGTTTTTTTAATTTCCATTTTGCCCCAGTTTTGATTTCTATTACGGATAGAAATCTATCGGTGATAGAATCATAGTGAGAAATCCAGTGATAGATTTATATCACTTATAGAAATTTAATTATCGCTGACAGAAACCAATACTGTATTTGATAGAAATTAATAGTGTATTTAATTACGTGGTAATTTGTACGTATACCTTTTGTTTTTTCTTTTTTGTTTTGTTGAGGTCTCCCATTATTTAAATTTCAACTTCCGCTTTGTGTTTTACTTTTCTTTCGGTTCAATCTCCATATTGTTTTGCTTCGACATCTATCAAAACAAAATCAATGACATAGGTTTTAGAAACAAAAATGATAGTTTTCTATCCGTTATATAGAAGTTTCTATTAGTGATAGAAGATTTATATCAGTGATAGAAATCTATCAGTGATACGTTTCTATCACCGATAGATTTCTATGAGTGATAGAAGATTTTTATCACTGATAGGTCTTCTATCAATGATAGAAATCTTCTATCGCCGATAGAAATTAACTTTTCTGTCAGTGATAATTTCTATCAGTGATGCCGAAGCAAATCTTTTTGCGGGCTGCTGTATTTGCAAATAGTTTGGCCCATTTTGCTATATATGCAACCAGCCGTTGTTACAAAATTGAAAGTACAGGAACGATTAAATCGTTGCCAAATCAAAGTTCAGGAACCAAATTGTTACCTTCACGAAAGTTTAGGTACCAAAAAGTAATTTTTAACCTTTTTCTTATTAGTGTGGACACAAGTATTTTGATGGCTACTTATGAATGTGGGGTTGGTGGGGATTGAAATGAAAGTGCAAGGTCAAAAGGGTCATTAAAAAAGAGGTAGAGGCCAAATTATATTGATTATAGTAATACACAAAAGGGAAGTACACAAACACAAAACAGTAAATTTCTTTTCCTTTTTCCTTCTTCCTTCCCATTTGTTTCTCTGTCTATAAATACCATTGGGCTATGAAACTCAAAATTAGAGAGATTCAATTTTGATATATAGAAAGAAAGAAAAGAAAGAGAGATGGCTGTAGAAGAAGGGTTGGCTGATGACTACACACAAGATGGAACTGTGGATCTCAAGGGCAACCCTGTTCGTCGCTCCAAGAGGGGTGGTTGGAGAGCTTGCTCCTTTGTTGTTGGTATCTCTCTCCTCCTCTCTTCTCTCTCTTACAAACTTTTCGTCCAAATTCGGAACGCTTCTCTCCCTGTTCTCGATTTAGGGTAACACTAATTCGAGTACGGAAAATGAATCTACACGCCTCGAATCTTTAAGGACGAGGTCACAAATGCGTTTTAACCTGTTGGGTTGGGTTTAGGTTAGTTTAATAATTATTTAGTGTTGGAGGGTGAACAGTGAATTTAAACTCTTGTAACGTCGTTTCGTTTCTTGTTTTATGTTTATTTTAGTACATGTGATAGTTCTGGTACGTAATTGAGTTTTCGAGTAAATTTAGTTATATTTTTGGTAAATCTTCGATATACACTCAAGCTCGAGTTAATGTGAATATTAATTTTGTAAAGAGGGAGTTTTTACTCATTTTGATATTGATGGCAACATATCAAAGTGGAAAAAAAAAAAGCTTTTTGTTTTGGTTCTTCCTATTTGGTGGAAGTATCTTATCTACCCACATGATGGTTGGTTCACAATTCACATCCAATCTCTCTCCTTTTTCCCCTCTCTCTCTAGAATTATGTACCAAGACAAACACTAGGGGCTTTAGTTCAACACATCACATGACAAACATATCATATGTAGGGGTTGACATGCCTATGTATTTATCCAAGTTGTAAAGTTGAAGCACTTTTTTCTAAGTTAAAAGAAAAAATAAATCAATTTACCTAGGATAAAGTGAAAGTGGTCCGAAAGAAAAAATCTCATACCACTAAAGAGTATGATATTATTTTCATTCACTACTTGTCACGTCAGTATCATTTCAAGAGTTCACTAGCATTAAAGAATTATTTATAAAGACAAAACTACAGTGTAAACAAACGGAATAGGTACTCCTGTAGTATTAAAATTTTTTCCCATTTCTAAATTTGTATTGTAATTTATGCAGTGTACGAAGTGTTCGAGAGGATGGCGTTTTATGGGATATCTTCAAACTTACTAATATATTTGACAAATAGACTACACCAAGGCACTGTTACTGCATCCAACAATGTCACCAATTGGGTTGGTGCTGTCTGGATGACTCCTGTCTTTGGTGCCTATGTTGCTGATGCCTATCTTGGTCGCTTTTGGACCTTCATCATCGCCTCTATTATTTACTTATCGGTATATATCTTCTCACTCTTGATTACACTTAAAATTTTTCATCTTATCCTATATTTTAAGACTCGTTTGATAATGTTTTTGTTTCTTGTTTTTTTCTTTTTTAAAAAAGGGAAGCAGAACCGTGTTTGGTAATTAAAAACATGTCTGATAATAATTTATTTATTTTTTAATTTCTGGGTCTTTGAAGTTCCAAATTAAAAAAAAATGTTATCGACAAATTAGTTTTTAAACCTAAATATCCAAAAAAAAAAAAAAAAAACATTTATGTGTTATATATATTATACATTTTATATGTAAAAAATGGATAAAACATTACCTTATTTTTATTTTGAAAAAACTAGAAACAAAAAAACATGATTGAGTTGTCAAAGGCGAACATAGACAACGGTAAATAGCATGTAGAGGTCAGAGATTCGAATTTGCCACTCCCAAAAGTTGTTGACTCAAAAAAAAAAAAAAAAAAATATACACGATTGAGTTGTTTCTACATTTATGAAAAATGAAAAACAAGTAACTAAAATAGTTACCAAACGCTTCTATTACAAAACGTAAAACTAGAGATTACCGAACCAACTTTTAATGTCTAATTTTAATCCCAAATTTTTTGTAGAAAAACTTGTTTGATTTTTATCATCAAGTTTTTGTACAATATCTAACAAAAACAACATAGATTTATAAAGAATAATAATCTCAACCTGCAGATGGAATCAATTAACAAGAACAATATCATCTAAAAAATGAAGATAAGTACAAGTTATTCCATTAGGCATAATAATAAAAAGAAGAGACTTGTACGAAATATCAAATTTAAATGGACTAGAATCCAAATCAACTAATACATTACTTTATAAGAGAATCACAAGCCGAGTAGTCTTATTCAACTTTTTTTTTTACTTTTTAATTTGAAGTTGAATTATTGCATATAGTTTGGGATTATATGTGAAATATCTACGGTGGTGGTTGCTCCTTCTATTTATTTATTGATTGGAATTTGGACAAACCGATAAGAAGGAACCAATAATTTAGTCCCAAATGTTGACTAGGAAATATATATGTGTCTTGTTCCTTAATTTTCTCTTTTTTCATTGTAAAACATTTTATTCAATCACTGTCGGTATGACCTTTGCTGTCTCACTTTTTGACTAATAAATGGTCAGAATATAAATAAAACATTAACGTCCCGTTATATTTAGTTTTTTATTTCTGGTTTTTTAAAATTAAACTTAAAAATACTACTTTTATCCCTAAGTTTCTTGGTTTTGTTTTCTACATTTTTCCCATGTTTTAAAAAATCAATGTCAAGTTTTGAAAACTAAAAAAAAAAAAAAAAATCCAGCTTTCAAAAACTTGTTTTTGTTTTTGGAATTTGACTAGAAATTCGAATAGTTGAAAACCTGGTAAGGAAATTGGGAGAAAACAAGCTTAATTTTAAAAAAAAAAACTAAAAACTAAGGTCCCGTTTGGTAACCATTTGGTTTTTTAAAATTATGCTTGTTTTCTTTAAATTTCCTCACCATGGTTTTCATTTTTGTTAAAGACACACTTGAATTCCTAACCAAATTCTAAAAACAAAAACAAGTTTTTGAAAACTACTTTTTTTAGTTTTAAAAAATTGGCTTGGTTTTTGAAAACATGGGAAGAAGGTAGATGAAAAGCCAAAGAAACTTAGAGCTGGAAGTGGTGTTTATAAGCTTAAAAACCAAAAACCAAAAACCAAAAACAAAAAATCAAATGATTATCAAACAGGGCCTAAATGGTTATCAAACAAGACTTAAATAAATGGTAATCGATCAACTTATACTTTTAAATTTAGTGATAGTTTAACACGGTTTTAAAGTATTGAAATATTATATTATAATAATGACTTAGTATGAAGTAAAAAGTCTTGTGTTCAAACTCTTTTGAATTTAAAATATCTTTTTAAGTTAAGTTATATTTTTATAATTCTTATACCTTTTTACTTTTATTTTGAGTTGGGGACTAGTTTTTCCTGTTATTCAGGATAAAAGTTTATTAAAGTTTTTTTTGTCATTAGAAAACCCTTTCGTTTTTGTTTTGTTTTGTTTTTTTTTTTTTAATTTTTATCTTTTTTTTTTTAATGTTTAAATTTTTATTTTTATTTTTTATTCATTTTATTTTTTTTTTTGTTAAAGTTTAAATTTTTATCTTTATTAACTAATGTGTAACTTGCTAAAACTTTATATCATTAAAATAAAATGTCAACTTCAGTCATCATCATTTCTTGAGAAAATTTTGTCCAATTAGTCTTCTATTATGGCTGACGTAATTAAAAGGATGAGATTGTAATGAAGTTTTAAAATTATATTATTTAAATTTATTTTTTAACAGGGAATATAAAATTTAAATGATGTAATGTTTAAAATATAAAGAATAAAATATTTTTTTTTCCTAAAGTTGACTAATGGGCAACTCTTTAACATTGTTGGTCTATTATCAACTTTGTGCACTTTTCAAGCCTATAATTGGGCTAAAAAAATTCAACCTTAGCTTTTGGAATTGAATAGACTTAAATTAAAGTTATAAGAATCTTTTGGAATCTGATTGCTTTGGTTATAAAGAACTAGTTTGAAATTTTTTCCTTTTCCAAATCTTTATCAACCTAACCTTTTAGTAGCTCAAGATATTAAGAACTTTAGTGGAAGATTTTAAGAATTTTTTCTTTTTTTATTCTTTTTCATGTTAATCACACAATACTCTCTTTTCTTCCTCTACATGATCAAAGAATATTTATATTTTAGAAATGGATTTGTACCGACTTTTAATACACCACTATCTTTAATTTTTTAATATAATTTTTTTACAACATGTGAGGTGGGAGATTGAACCTCTGACTTTTTGGTTGATGGTACAAGTTTTATGTCAGTTAAACTATACTTTTGTTCACGAAAAAAATAATATATTGATAATATTTGTAAGTTTAAATATTTGGTTTTAAAACTGAATCATTTAAAGTCATGTTGGATAGTTTAGCTTTGAAGGGCAAAAATGTATTTTGATATTGAATCTAACTTTGTATTATGGACTCAATTGGTTTTTTGGTCTATTTTTCAAAAGATTAGGTCATCTCAATTACTTGATCTTTTTTAGTCCATTATTATTTTTTTCTTTTTTGTTGTTCTTATTCGAACAATTTTTTTATTTATTATAACACACATTTGAACACTTTATTTGATTGTCGTTTATAGCCTGTCTGATTTTTGGTCAATTTATGTTGACTTATGTTATATTTATTTTTTAAAAAATATGTACAAAGCATTTTATAAGTAAAAATGATTAAAAAAAAAATACTTTTCATTCATGGTCATGAAAAAAAAAAAAAAACTAAATTGTGTAGTTTCCAATTTTTGTATAGAATTATGAAAACTTTTTTTTTAAAAAAACAAACGTAACAATGACCAATTATTCATAGTTTTCCAATACCGAAAAACAAGAAATAGAAACATTACTAATCTCATTTGTATAGCCTCGTAGATTTGAATCTACTCTTTTTATTTAAAAATAATAATAATTAGAAAATTTAAAAAACACATTAAAATTCAAACATCTACTCTTTTTGTTTTCCCACATTTTCTCTTCCAACATGTTCCAATTCTAACATTGTTACACAACAGGGCATGTCCCTCCTAACAATGGCTGTCTCACTCCCATCCCTACGGCCGCCGCCGTGCGCCCAACCAACCTCCGGCAACTGCGAGAAGGCCTCCACGCTGCAACTTGCCGTCTACTTCGGTGCACTCTACATTCTTGCGGTCGGCACGGGTGGAACGAAGCCGAACATCTCGACGATCGGCGCCGACCAATTCGACGACTTCCACCCGAAGGAGAAGAAGCAAAAGCTCTCCTTTTTCAACTGGTGGATGTTCAGCATTTTCTTTGGCACTCTTTTTGCCAACATAATTCTTGTTTATATTCAAGACAACATTGGCTGGACCCTTGGTTATGGCCTTCCCACAATTGGCCTAGCCATTTCTATTGGCATTTTTGTCGCCGGAATTCCGTTCTACCGCCACAAGGTTCCGGCGGGAAGTCCGTTTACTCGGATGGCGAAGGTTCTTGTCGCCGCCGCGAGGAAGCGGAAACTGCCGCTGCCGAGGGAGGCTAAGGAGTTGTATGAGTTGGACTTGGAGGAGTATACGAAGAAGAGGAAGTTTAGGATGGAGGCCACTCCTAGCTTGAGGTATGTTGAGAAATTATAAGTTATTTATTTAGTTTTTGAAAATTGAGTGACGAATATAGTTTAATTGACATAAAGTTTATATTTTTTATCCGAAGGTATAAGTTCCAAATTTTCGCCTTACATTTTGTCATAAAAATAAATAAATAAGTTGATATTTAGTTTTTGAAAATTTAAAAAGTTTCTAATAGACTCGTTAGATAAAGAAAATCATAAGGACTCAATTTAATTAGTTTTTTTTTATACAGCCTCAATTTAATTATTAGAAATTGTTTAAATTACATAAACAAAATAAAACATCTATGAAAGTTGCCTATTAATAAGGATTTCTTAAAATATTAGATTAAATAGAGCAATACCATCTTCAAAGTTAAGGAATGAAACTAATAATTTGACAAAAAAAAAAAAAAAAAAAAAACTTGGCAAGGTCTATTAATTTTCACCTAAGCTTCCAATTTTATGAATTTGAACTTTACATTTCTTTCGATAATGTTTACCTTAAACTTAAATAAATGTTACAACTTTAATCTTCCTTTTCTTTGAAAATTTATTTAGAAAAAAAATACTTTCAACCATGTCAAAAAAAAAAAAAAATATGATAGAAAGACCTTATATGAAATTGATAGAAGAGTTCAGTTCGTGGATTAATTAAGCTTAATTTTGTGTCCTTTTTTCTTCTTCTTCTTGAAATTAGTAACTTTTAGAAGTTTAATTTTTTAAAAAATTTAATGGACAAATTATTCAACGAGGCAACCACATTTGTAAATCTTCAAATTTGTGTCCCTAATAACAACTCGATACAAAATAAAGGGCTTAGAGGGAATGAGTTCAATCCATGGTAGCCACCTACCTAGGATATTTAATATCCTACGAGTTTCCTTGCAACCAAATGTAGTAAGGTCTAACAGTCGTCTCGTGAGATTAGTTGCGCATACTTGCGAATATAAAAAATAAAATAAAATAAAATAACAGCTCGATACAAATGAAAATACTTTTATAATTTTTCTTTCTTAGATCGAACCATACAAAACTACCCATCTCATCGAATAATTTCTCAATTGGGACAAAATTAAAACGTTTAGAGTTAAAATTCACACCTATCATAAATACATAAAAAATTGATTTTTTTTTTTTTTTTTGAATTCAAACTCTTTTATTAAACTTCATCTCCTTCTCTTGTGCCATTCAGCTTCCTGAACAAAGCTTCAATCCAAACTGGTTCAAGCCATCCATGGCGGCTGTGCACAGTAACAGAAGTGGAAGAAACAAAGCAAATGATCCGAATGATTCCAATTCTCTTCGCAACCTTCGTCCCAAGCATCATGTTGGCTCAAGTCAACACTCTCTTCATAAAACAGGGTACCACTCTCGATCGGAAAATCGGCAACTTCAACATCCCGCCGGCCAGCTTGAGCGGCTTCGTCACGCTCTCCTTGCTCGTCAGCGTCGTCATCTACGACCGAGTCTTCGTCAAGATCATGAGGAAGTTCACCAAAAATCCAAGGGGAATCACTCTGCTTCAGCGCATGGGAATTGGGATCGTCCTCCATACCTTGATCATGATCGTCAGCTCCCTCGTCGAGCGCCGGCGGCTGGCGGCGGCCAGAGAATACGGCGTTGTTGAGAGTGGTGCCCAAGTTCCGTTGAGCATCTTCATCTTGCTGCCGCAGTTTATTCTCATGGGCACTGCCGATGCCTTCATGGAGGTTTCCAAGATCGAGTTCTTCTACGATCAGGTACGTCTGTCTCGTTTGATAACGATTTTGTTTGATGCTTTTTTCACTTCTAAAAACTTTGAAAAATGCCCCTGAATTATGGGGTTTGTTTCAAAAATGCCCATGAACTTTGAAAAATGTTTCAAAAATAGCATTGCCGTTAATTTTTGGATGGAAATCGTTAATTTTCAACTTACTCTCTTATGATTTCTTGTTTATGAAATATACACTATCTATCCATAGATATTAAATAATGTAGCTTAGTAAGTTTTTTTTGGCATGATAAATCACATAACAAGACAATTTTTTTATTTCTCTTCCAAATTTCTCTATAAGAAGTTACAAAAAAAAAAAAAAAATTGATTTTTTTTTAGTATATCAACATTTGAGGGTGGGGGATTCGAATCTCTGACCTCATGGTCGAGGGTACATGCCAATTACCGCTCAACTAAGCTCGCTTTGACAAAAAAAAAAAATTGACTTTTTCTCTCTTAAGTTGTTTTTTATTTATTTATTTTTTTGTCTAAATTTCTACTAAATCACTAAGATTTGTGCTAGTTGAGCTTACTATAGATCGCATTTAACATCAACCAACAAAAATAGTATACTTGGATGAAAAAAACATATTTTCTATTAATTATTAATTAATATTTTTAATATTCTTTTCCCTGGTCAACAATTAATATTAATTCAGAGTTGAAACTTATAACCTTTTAATTTTAGAACCTCACTACGTCTAAATTTAAAAAACTTAAAAGAGACAGGTTCATATAAATTTAATCATCTATTCATATTCTTACTGTCAGGCACCCGAGAGCATGAAGAGTCTCGGGACATCATACTCGACGACGGCGATCGGGACCGGGAATTTCCTCAGCAGCTTCCTTCTAGCGACGGTTTCCGACCTGACGAGCCGGCATGGGCGGAAGGGGTGGATCCTGAACAACCTGAACGCATCCCATCTGGACTACTACTACGGGTTCTTCGCCATTCTCAACTGCTTGAACTTCATCTTCTTCCTCGTGGTTTCGAGGTATTATGTTTACAAAGCAGAAGTTTCAGACTCCATAAAATTGCTCACTGAAGAACTCAAGGAGAACGCACCATCTAAACAATCAAACAACAACCCACATTAATTATTCCATTGAAGAAGCTCTGAGCTTTTTCTTTCGACTCAAGAAATGACAAAGTGTGTCTTTGATCACGTCGTACGGGGATTTGAACCTCTGATCTCTTGGTCGAGAATACAATCTTATGTTAGTTGAGTTATGTTCTCGTTGGCATCAGGGGGCATGTTGTACTTTTGTTTTGTTTTGGTTTTTTTTTCCCTTTAACATTTATAGTCCTGCAAGTTTCCTTCAAATTTGAATAGGATTGTAATGTAATATATAGTTTTTACCCATGCAAAAAGTAAATCTTATTTTAAATTTTGGAATCAAAATGTGTATTTTTGATCTTTTGAAAAATAACTATTTTGGTAGTTGTTATTACTTGGTTACTTAAGTTATATTTGTGAATATTTGTCTTGACCATCTTAAAATGTTATTTTTTTAATGCTTAAAATTAGAATAGACATTTTAAAAGTGTTTATGGACAAAAAATTATTTTTAAAGTTTGAAAGATCAATTATGATGCCGCCTCCATAACTCTTAATTGGATAATTTTTTTGTAATCGATCTTTGTATGTTGCTCACATACGCCCTCAATGAAGTATCATTTTTCTATAAAAAAAAAGTTGAAAGACCAAAATAAATATTTTTTCAAAATTTAGAGACTAGAGTATACAACTTCTAAAGGTTTTGGACAAAATGAGATTTGAAACTTAAATATAGATTTGGTTTTACAAATAGGTTTTTTTTTCCTCTTTTTACCTTTCTATCTTTTAGAAAAGTAAACTTGGATAAGATTTTACAAATATTTTTATAAATGTACTATAAAATAATAGGCATGGTTTAAAAAATGTTGATATAGCCTTAAATGCTTACCGTTTATAACTTTAATTAGCATTGTCACTATATATATATATATTTTTTACTCGTTCTTGTCAAAGCGAGTATAGCTCTGCGGTAATTAACATATATCCTCGATCGGTTAGAGGTTTGAATCCCTCACCCCAAATATTGTTGTACTAAAAAAAAACTCTTTCTTGAATTTTGGATCATGCTTTTGTTTAGTCATCTTCACTAATACCATTTATTAAATATATTATTGATGCAGCGTAATATGTTCAATTAGTCTATCTTATAGTTCACCGCTTATATCTTACTAATTTAATGAAAAATAAATTCATGAATATATAAGATAAACTATGTTAGACCTTCTTTAAAAAAAAAAAAAGAGAAAAACTATGCTAGCATTTTATTAATGTTGTTAATTATCTAGGTTAATCTAAGCATGACTCAACTAGTTAAAGACATATATTCTCAACTAAAAGATCAAAATTTTTAATCTCACACCTGTATATGATCTAAAAAAAGTGTTACGTGCATAGACTAAAGAAAATATGATCTAAAATAAAAAATAATATATAATTACAATCGTTTAAAATTGAAACGCTAAATAAAACAAGAGTGAACTAAATTTGTAAATCATAATAAAAATAAAAATAAAAATAAAAATAAAAATAAAAATAAAAACAAAACCAAAAAAAAAAAAAAGAAAAAAAAAAAGAAAAAAGGGAAGAAAAGGGTAAACAAACAAACTGTTAAATATAATTTTGAACATATCTACAAGTTGGACATTGAAAGATATGATGTAATAAAAAATAAAAAAAAAAAAAAGAAAAGAAGAAGAAAAGAAAGATACATGGGGTCTAAATTTGACCATTTACATCCATTTCTATAATAAATATTAGAGAAATTTGTATGGATGGGAAAATATTGGCGCTGGTTTTGAAATATGTCAAAAAATATAAAAACATTGAAAAATGGCCACACGTGTTTTTCTGTATGACCAAAATTTTTTTCGCGTCCCATTTTTACTCCTGTACACCAACAAACTCCTAAAATTAGGTATACATTAGGTACAATGTATGTGGACCTCAACAAACTGAATCTTTACAAAAATGATAAGCGCTTCAAAAATTAGGTGTATCCCCAACCAACTAAATCTTTTCAAATTTTAGATTATAAAAACATTTTATAATTTATATTTTTATTTCATAAGATTCAAATTCTCCACCTTCCTCACCCCTATTTCTATCGATTTCTTCATCCAATAACTCGCTATCTCCCCCAAGCACGTACTGAGTTCCCACTATTTGTCCGTGACGCTTGAGGCTATACTCTGGTTTCCAACTTCGATGTAAGGCTATAAATTTGACGTATGGTTGCAATTTCTCACTGTCACAAACATAGGTACAAATCTTATCCAAGTGGTACAGAAAATGTCATGGAATCAACATGTAGTCGATAATTTTATTTTATTTTACTGTTTTTATGTTGTAAGGTTGATATATTGTTCTCAAGTTACAAAGAAATTGTATTTGCCAAAGACACCGTATTTGACACTTAGCTCTTTTGTTCTCGAACTGCAAAGACACGCTCACCTGTTTTGTTGTTCTCAAACGGCAAATATTCTAATTCCAACATTCTCGATGACCTTAATTGAGAAAAATTCAAATCTAATGTGTCTTACACTTTACACACAAACTCCGTCACCCACATATACATTGTATTTGTTATTTTATATGATATATGTTTTAATACTTGAATTACAAAGTAATTTTTCTTTCTTTTTTTTTTTTGTGGTTGAAAAATGTTTTTTGGATGATTTTTACTTTAGTTCATGAATATATATCTTAAATAATAAGTTTTTAGATTTTTGTTTCTTAATTCAATCACCAGGATTTTAGTTTGTTTGAATTTTAGAGATTTTTTTTTGAATTTAATCTTATTATTCAAGATTTTAGGTTGTTTGGATTTTGAAGATAACTGGGATATTATTTGAGAATTTCTAGATTAAAAAATCATTTTCTCCTTAAAATTAGGAAAATATTGTTTTTTCCATTTTAAGGGCATTTTGGTCGGTTTGAAGCAAATAGTAAATTTCCAATTCTATCATTTCGTCGTTTTCACCATAAAAAATTTTTTTTGGTCTTTTTTCAAAATCAACATTTTATTTTAGATATTCTGTCATTAACCCTTAATATTAAATAAGTTGAAATGAAAAGTAGTAAAAGAAGGCTAGATCAGGCCCAAACCAATAAAGTAAGGGTCCATGTAAGAGTATACATGTCACCAAACTAAAGCAGATACAATATAATTTTGGCTAAATTATGAAAAAAAAAATCCCTGAACTATAAGATTTGTTTAAAAAATATTCATCAACTTAAAAAAAATTAAAAGAATATTCCTGAACTTTAAAAATAATATCTTTACGGTTAAGTTTTGAATGAAAACCATTAAATTTTCAATTTCATTAACAACCTTAACTTTCACAAAAAAAAAAAAAAAAAAGAAAAGAAAAAAAAGGAAAAAAAAAAAAAGAAAATCCTTATTAGAAAAGACTTATTTTCTCTTTCTCTCTCTAAATTCTTCCTCGGCATGAAAATTAATGCAAAACTTTGTTTATAAAAGCTATGTGTAACGCAATACCATATGAAAACAAAGTTTTGAAATTAAGTTTTCTTCTTTTAAAAGTAGAAGATAAGTGGATTTTTCTTTTTGTTCTCTTTGCTTGTATATGTTAGTGATAAATAGAAGAAGTGTTAGAAGACGACAGGTTTGGTTTAGTTTACAAAATTAATTAATCAAAAGCTTTATATATAATTTTGTCTTTATTAATATTAGGTAAAATACCTTTTTGGTCCTTCATGTTTCGGGTCAGTTTCTAATAGGTCCCTAGGTTTCAAAATTGAACAATCAAGTCCCTACTATTTAAAAAATGCTTCTATTGAGTCCCTGAACCGTTAATTTTTTTAACGGTGCTGACGTGGCATATTTAAAAATATTAAAATATTAATTTTTGAATTAAAATAATAATAAAAATTAAATAATAAATCATTTTAAAATGAATTTTTTTAAAAATATCTCCTCTCCCCTCTTTCACCCCACCCCCCGAAACTTCCCTCTCTCCCTCTCCCTCTCCCTTTCCTTTCCCTTCCCTTCTTTCTCTTTCTCCTTCCTCTCTCTCTCCTTCCTTTCGCCGGTCGGTTGCCGTCGTCGCCACACAGCCCACGCCGCCGCCGCTACCGCCAGCCTCCGCCCCATCTTTCACCTCAAACCCTCATTCTCTCTCCCCCTCTCTTTTCTCTCTCCCCCAATCCACAAAACCCGCCCCCCTCTATTTTCCCTTTCTCTCTCGCCGACTCCTCCCCTTCTTTCCCTTTCTCTTTCTCTTTTCCTTCCTTCCGGCCGACCACTTCTTCTTCTTCTATTTTTTTTGTTGCTCAGATCTGTTGAGAGGGAGGTTTTGCTTCTTTTTTGGGTTTTTGTTCAGATCTGTCGCCGCCGCCCTCTTTCTCTTTCCCAGTCCCTTCCTTATCTGGTCGGTGGCTTTTTTCTTTTTTTTTTTTGGTTTGTTCAAATCTGTTTTTTTTTTCGGTTTTTGAAGATGGAGGGAGGGGGTTGGGAAAGGGTTTGTTGAAGGTGGTTGTAGGCAATGAAGGTGGCGGCGACGGTGGGGAGAAGAGGTGGCGGCGGCAACAGGCGGTAGCGGCGACGGCAACCGACCGGCGAAAGGAAGGAAAGAGAGAGAGGAAAGAGAAAGAGAAAGAAGGGAAGGGAAGGGAAAGGAAAGGGAGAGGGAGAGAGGGAAGTTTCGGGGGGTGGGGTGGGAGAGGAGAGAGAGAGATATTTTTTAAAAAATTAATTTTAAAATGATTTATTATTATTTTAATTCAAAAATTAATATTTTTATATTTTTAAATATGCCACGTCAGTACTGCCACGTCAGCACCGTTAAAAAAATTAACGGTTCAGGGACTCAATAGAAGCATTTTTTAAACAGTAAGGACTTGATTGTTTAATTTTGAAACCTAGGGACCTATTGGAAACGGGCTCGAAACATGAGAGACCAAAAAGGTATTTTACCCCTTAATATTTAAGAAGTGTGAGAACCACTCTATGACAATATTTTAATTTATTTTCATATATTTTCTCCTCCTCATCACTTCTCTCTTCTCTCTTCTCTTCCCTTCTCTTCATTTCCTCAACAGTTTTCTCACAATACTTTGATTTCACGTTTCATAAACTTCCATCAAAATTTTGAAGGTAAAGATAGTACTATAACATCCAACCACTTGGATGAATTCAATCACGTCCTCTTGCCTTTCTAGCGCCTTGTGTTGCTAGGAAATGTTTTTCAAGATTTTAATCTTTTTAGGAAGCGTTTAAATTATTAGCCAAATTCTAAAAAAAAAACATATATTTTTTAAAAAATATTTTTAATAGTTTTCAAAACTTAGCTTGGATTTTAAAACATTCGTAAAACATAGATAACAAAAACAA
Organism: Luffa acutangula; assembly: GCA_036850905.1. Taxonomy (NCBI): domain Eukaryota; kingdom Viridiplantae; phylum Streptophyta; class Magnoliopsida; order Cucurbitales; family Cucurbitaceae; genus Luffa; species Luffa acutangula. The sequence continues at coordinate 45,649,028 of CM072098.1, read as the reverse complement.
AGAAAATCATAGGTTCGGAAGTCGTGTTTATAAGCTTAATTTTTAAAAAACAAATGATTATTAAACGAGACCTAAATAATATATATGTTTCTTTTCAAACGTATGAATATATCATATTATCATTTAAATTCTCTCTTTCAAAGCCTAATTAACGAATCCATTTCTTGTTTAACCTTGTTTCTAGGATCACATTAGGTTTCTTCTTTGTGACTATCGACAATTGTCAAGTATGAAGAAATATGATAGGATTTTTTTTTTTTTTTTTTTGAACAACAAAATATGATAGGATTATATCATGGTGAGTCAACGTTATGTGATATAATTAAGAAAGTTTATGTAATTAGTACTAATTTAAGAGTCTGTTTGAAATGACTCTCTAAGTGTAATTTAAAAAAGTGTTTTTAAACACTTAGAAAGTATATATGATAATTCTTTTTGTGTTCCAGTGAGATGTTAGAAGCTATTGGCCACGAATTCATGGAAGACTTTTTTGGCTCTTGTGATTCAGTATTAGCAGAAAATGGTCTTTTTGTTCTACCAGTTATGATAATTATATTTATTTATTTTAAATAAGAAAAAAAATTAATTAGTTGCTACTTTAGGTATCTAATGACTATATATACAACAAATCATGCTCACTAAAATGTCTTTGGGTCACATTATTTAATTCTTTCCTTAGTTCATATCAATACCGGACCAGCGTTAATTATGATGAACGTCGACTAAGTTCAGATTTTATGAAGGAAATATTTTCAGGAGAATGTCTACCATCATTAAATATAATAACGACGGCTATGACTGCTGCATCTAGACTTTGGTAAATTAGCTCTACTAAAATTGTTAAGAATTCATGGTGGTTTAACTTTTTTTTTTTCTTCTTCTTGTTTAAAAAATACTAAATGGATTAGTTTCTTATTTGTAGTGTGGAACACGTAGAGAACATTGGAATTCATTACTATCAAACGTTGAGATGTTGGAGAAAGAATTTTCTGAATAATAAGAGGTAAGAAACTTTATTCATGTCATTTTGGAAAAACAAAACCATATATTTAACCGTTTGATAATCATTTTGTTTTTTTTTTAATTTTTATTTTTAGTTTCTAAAAATTAAGTTTATTTGTAAAAACTACTCTCACCTATATATATATATGTATATATTTTTAATTTTGTTATCCACGTTCTTCTCGTGTTTTAAAAAATAAGTCAAATTTTGAAAACTTGGCCCCGTTTGATAACAATTTGGTTTTTGGTTTTTGAAAATTTAGCTTATACACACATACTTCCACCTATAAGTTTCTTGGTTTTAGTATCAATCTTCTACATTTGTTTTCAAAAACCAAGTCCAATTTTGAAAACAAAAAAAAAAGTTTATTTTTAAAAAAAAAAAAAAAAAATTGGCTAGGAATTCAAATACAACTATAACTAGGATGAAAGTCATGGTATATGAAATTTAGGAGAAAACAAACATAATTTTCAAAAACAAAAAAAAAGTTATCAAACGGGGTCTAAAAAAACAGTTTTCAAAAACTTGTTTTTGTTTTTGAAAATTAGCTAAGAATTCAAATGTCTCCTTAACAATATGAAAACCATGGTAAGAAAATTGGAAGAAAACAAACATAATTTTAAAAAACCAAATGGTTATCAAACCAGGTTTTAATGATTATATTACAACTAATGTGTTTAAAATTGGAGTTCAATCTTTAAGCGTATTGAAATTTTCAGCAAGATACTTGAGCTCGGTTTTGACGAACATTTTATACACACTTGGGAATATTATTTTGACTATTGTTCGGCTGGTTTCAAATCATACACTATTGGAGATTATCAGGTATAAAATCCTACAATATTTAGTCATGTCTCTTGTTTGTGTATATAAATACATATACTTAGATTCAATTGAAATTCAACAACAGATCATAATTCTAATTTTTGTGACAGATTGTGTTTTCAAGGCCGGGAAATATTGCAACGTTCAACAATCCCTATCAAGGAATATCTTCAGCATATTGAATTGATTTAAATTAGACTTCGAAATCAAAATCAAATCGACATATTTGACATATTTCATCCATTTTGTGGAAAGAGAACTTGGTAGCCAAGTTTGATTTGTTATTTTGTTGATGAATAATTACTTGTAGCATGACAATTCTCTTAATCAATTGTTCATCTGTCAAATCATTCTATTCCATTTCCAAAAAACGAAGAGGAAATTGAAAAAAAAAATTGAAAAGATTACTCTTTTTTCAGAAAAAAAATAAAATGAAAAGGTTACTCGATTGCATGATTTTCTTTTAACAAAATAGATTTTTGCTCAAACGAAAGTTATACCGTTCACACGTAACTTTAAAGATGAAACACGTGAAATAAGCTTTGATTCGTATAAATGTTGTATGCGTGTGGATATACAATTTCTAACTTTAATCCTTTGATTCTCTCTCTTGTGTGTGAGTGTGTTTCACTAGAGGACTGGAATGTTTAATCTCGAATTTGAAGTTTCAATGGATTTCGATGAAAAATCGAGGAGGGAGCTCCGGCTATTTTAATTTTTTAAAAAAAAATTGGAGGAGGGGGGAAAAGAGAAGGAGAAGAGAAGGAAAAAAAAAAAAAGGGCGGCGGCGGCAACCAACCATGGATTGAAGGTCTTGATTGTTGAAGAAGGAAGAAATAGTAGAAGAAGAAGGACGATGAGGAAGAAGAAGGAGGAAGAGAGAAGGAATAAAAAGAAATAAATTAAATTAAAAATAATAATTTTTTTTATTTTAATATATTTTTAATTAAAAAATTTCAAAAATAATTTTTCAAATAAAAAATAGTGACACATCATTGGTCCGTTAGTTTTTAATGGAAAAATGGATGGAGGGACTAAAATGAAACTAAAACCAAACCTTAAAAGTTCAAGGATACAAGGATACTGGTATAATTTAACCTATATTACACATAAAAGTTGGAGAATATTAATCATAATACTTCTACACAAAATATTACCACGGCCACATAAGTTTTTCTATTTGTATGAATTGAAAGATTAGTCATTAACTTCATAATTATATATATATATATATGAACGTGGGAATGAAGTGTAAAGATATTGTTTGAATTAACATGTCAAATTCCTTTGGTAGATTGTGCCATTGTATTATATTTAACCATGTTAAATTAATCAACTTATTTTCAATTAACATGTCACATCATAATTATTTAGTATATTAAAATAAATAATAAAGACCATTGAAATAAAATATAATTGAGAATTTTACTTTGAGGCCAAATAGATGCCATTACTCAAACGAGATTTATAATCTAGCACTGAAATGATAGGGATGGGACCCCACGAGTAAATGAGATAAATATTATAATTTTAAAAAATAATTGGGTAAAGCAAATGGATTTGAAACAAATTAGAAAAAACGGATTGAATTTTTGTCTTTATTAGGCAGTTGTTTTCGTGGGTAGAACCCATATATTCTGCCATCTTTTTTTTAATTTATTCTTATATTTTCGATTATGCCCTCTTTTTTTTTTTTTTCTTTTTCTTTTCTTATATTTTCTAATTTTTGCACTTTCTCATTTTAATTATTTTCTAATTCTGCCATTTTAATTTTTTATATTATTATATTCTAATTTTTGCACTTTTTTTTAACAACTTTTGCACTCTCATTTTATATTTTTTTTTATTTTCCAATTTTTAAATGATGGTAAATTTATTTTACTTTATTATTTTAATATATTTTTTTTTATTTTCCAATTTTTAAATGATGGTAAATTTATTTTACTTTCTCATTTTAATATATTTGGATAACAAATTTTGTATATATATTTTGTGCAAATAAAAAGAAACATAGATATTTAATAATGAAAGATGGCTCAGCCAATAATAAGCAGATATGAAAAACAATTTCAATAAAGAAACAGATAAAGTTCATTTTTTTAAAAATTTCTTTCTTTGCTTTATACCACATTAAAAAGGAAAAGATATTTAATTTTTGTTTTCAAAATGTTTAGTTCTTTCAACCCTCGAAATTCTTTTTTTCTTCTTTTAGTGTTATTATTAGTATTATTATTTTTGAAAAACTTTAAATTATATCTATGAAGGTGAGAAAGTGCAAAAAATTGTTTTTTTTTTTTTTTATAAATAAGTGCAGAAATAAGAATATAAAAATTAAAAAAAATTAAAATGGCAGTATTAGAAATAAATAAAAATGAGAAAGTCCGAAAATTAGAAAATATAAGAAAAGAAAAAAAAAAGAAGAAAAAGATGGCCACTTTGTTTCAGACGAAAATTAGAAAACATAAGAATTTTTTTTTTTAAAAAAAAAAACTAATAAAGACAAGATATCAACTTGTTTTTTCCAATTTGTTTCAAATCTATTTGTTTTACATAATTATTTTTTAAAATTATAATATTTATCTCATTTATCCGGGCAGCCACCCTTGCTCAATTATCGAGATGGGGCTCCACTTCTTTCACAAAGAAGACAAAGGTACTCTGGGATTTGTTCTATTTTAGTCGTTCAAATTTGTTCCTTGTATTTTTAATATATCTCAAATTTAGTCTCCACACAATTTATTTATGGTTAAATTTGGCTAAAAGTATTTAGTCCCGGCAAGCCTTTTTGCTTTAAAATTTGGTAAACATATCATATTGTATCTTTTCGTGAATGAAAATTATCGTTATTATTTTAGTCGAGTGAAATAAAAATTAACTCCAAACTAACAATAAGGACTAATTATAAGACACAAGGGACCAAATTTGAATATTACATGAAATAAAATCAAAAGTATAGGAACCAAGATAGTGTTTTAACCAAACATATAATAAATTAAAAGATAAGAACATGTAAACATCATTATCAACTAATACACATGCATGCCAAAGTGAGCATAGCTCAACGGTAATTGACATATATACTTCACCAAGAGGTTAGAGGTTTGAATCTCAATAATCTCCCTACCACAAATATTGTTGAACTAGACAATAATGTATAAGAGAGAGAGAAAAGAAAAAAAAAAACGAATACACACATGCATAACTATGTATATGAAAATTTTGGTCTAAATTATAATTTTCTATACCTAACTTGGAGTATGTTTGAGGTTGATTTTAGAAGGATTGAAAGTGATTAAGAAATGTTTTTTTTTAACTGTTTTAGGTGTTTGATAAAATTGATTTTTTATTAATTTAAACACAATCACTTTTCAGTTGCTTTGATTTGAAGTGCTGCATTTGTGGTTAGGGTCAAACATATCTATCCATATGTCTGTAGCTTTATATTGGCTCGACCGCGAGTACAGTGGCTGGTAGGCTGCGAAAACCGCCGACAAGGAAACTGTGTGCGCCTCGACTTTTCCCTTCTTCTCTTGTTCTCTCCGGCCGCTGTCTCCTCCCTCGTTTGCCTGCGATCGCGAAACCGCCGCCGCCTGGGGGTTTTGCTTGTCGACGACCTGCTGCTACGAAGTCTCGCCGCCGCGTCCAGTGCTCTCGTCTGGAGTGTTCTGACCGCGTTTCAGCCAGCGCCGCCGTGGACCGATCGGCTTTTTCGCATATCGTAAATATAAACACAACACTCTGCTGCTCTGCACTTCATTCCCTTCAATTTCCCTTCTCCTTTGATTTCTTTCTTTCAAAATGATCTCCGCTCTGGACCTTTACCATGTTCTAACCGTCGTGGTTCCGCTCTTCGTGGCCATGATCTTGGCTAGGGGCCGCTGTGAATCTTGTGTGGTGGGACTGAATGGCGATGGATTTCACGATTTGACGTGCCTAGGGTTTATTAGGATAAAAGGGTAAAGTAGGCATTATTTAAAATGTTAGGGGCAATAAGGGAATGTAAAAATTCTCCCCTTTAAGCCCCTTTTATATATAGTAGAGATTTTTTGGGTAGTTGCATAGATGACAAATTGGACCAAATTAATAGCAAATATAGCACAATTGCAAACTAATTGCATATATAGCAAAATTAATTATACAAGACCAAAAAACCGTCGTCAGATTTTATCCGTGTCTATCACTGATAGACTCTGATTATTCAAAGTCTATCAGTGATAATCATTGATATATTTTGATTAATCGAAGTCTATCAGCTATAGACACTGATAGACTTCGAATAATTAGAGTCTTTCAGTAGATTGATAGATTCTGATTAATCAGAGTCTATAGCTGATAAACTCTGATAATCAAAGTCTATCAGATAGATTCTAATTAGTTAGAGTCTATCAGTGTTTATCAGTAATATACTCTGATAGATTTTGCTATATTTACATTTTTTTTTACATTGTGTTATATTTGCAATTATATAATTCTTATTTGCCACTCATTACAAATTCTCTTATTATTTTTTTTTATGTTTTAGTAATTATGGCTAATTCATAACCATTTAAAATTAATTTACAAAACATCTAACTTATTTTTTTAGGCTTAATGTTGAAATTTATAAAACATTAATTTACTTCTAATTACAGTTGATTTTTTATAACTATAACAATTCCAAACTAAGCCTAAATAGGATATGGACAAGATAAATTTTATTTTTCTTTAAACTCTTATTTTTAGAGATAAATGTGCAAGAAGAAGGAAAGCTTTATATTATTAATAATTAAGGAAATCAATGTTAGAAACTTAGAGATATATATACCCATGTGTTTCATCACTTTCCACTAGGAAACACATGGTAAGGCGAGCTTTATTTAATTAATTAATTTATTTATCATTTATCTCTATGGATACATAAAAGTCAAAAAGCGTGTAGGCAACGCAATCTAAAAAAAGGACAAAGAAAAGAGATGCCAATCAATTATAATTATTTTGAACTAGCTGGCTTGATTGATTTATTTATTTATTTTTGTTTATTATGATAATTAATTGGCTTGATTTGAATATAGATAAATGTTGTTTGGTATACTTTTTACTTTTAAGCATTTTTTAAAAATATATTTTCCATAAAAATATTTGTATATCTTATATTTTGGAAAAAAATCAATTTTAATCTCAAACTTAGGAGGTGTATCAACTTTAATCCTGAACTTTCGATTTCATAAATTGAACCACAAACTTAGTATATTGTATCAATTTGAATCCCAAACTTATATAAGTGTTGCAATGCACACATTTGGTTAACTTTCCATTTGAATTGCTATTAAAACATGTAATTAACAATTTCCTTTTTTTAAAAAAAAAAAAATCACACTGCACTTGAGTTTGTTGTTGGAGAAACTATTTATTTGAAGAAATCAAATATTCCAAACCGATTCTTCTTATTGTTATTAGTCTCCCTCTAATAAAATCACATTATTATTAGCAACAAAAAAAGTTCAACAAATATGAAAAATAAAAAAACTCAAAATTGTTTTGCTTGTTTGTTTCCTCATTTCATGTTCTTCTAATTAGCAGAAGAAAAAAAAACAATTAAAGAAGAAAAAAAAAACCCACAAAGTTCTTAGCAACAAAAAAAAAACCAAACATTTGAAAAAAAAAACTTTAAAATTACTTTGCTTTCATAATCCTATATAACAGAAAAAAAAAAACACTCATAAAGTTCTCAATAACAAGAAAAGGTGATAAAAAATAAAAAGAAAAGACAAAAAAATATACAAATATGTTAACAAGAAAAGGAAAGAAAACTCATGTAAACTTTTCAAATGCAAAACTTTAAATAAAAAAAAAATCTCCAGTAATTTTTTTTACAAGAAAACCATTCAAGTGCAATGTAAATTAAGAAAAAAAAGAAAGAAATAATCAATTAGGTGCTAGTGGTTCAAATGGAAAATTAACTAAAAGTGTACATTGCACCACTTACGCAAGTTTAGAGTTAAAATTGATACAATCTATTAAGTTTGGTTCAATTTGATGGAATTGAAAGTTCAAGGTTAAAATTGATACAATCTCCTAAGCTAAAGGTCTAAAACGATCCTCCTCCTCCTCAATGATTTTTGGAACTAGGCTGGTAAACCTATTGGTCTAATGTTTACTATAAAGATTAAAAAAATATGTCTTCTTTAAAAGACATGCATTAACGAAGATCTTACCATTCCATAGGTCGATAGTTCGATTTACATCCTATACTTTTTGAATTAAAATGATAATAATAATAATAAAAAGATCTATTCATACCTTAGGTTACAAACTCCTTCATATCCTCTCCAAAAAGCTTCTCATTTCATTCATTCTTACATGATGATTAATGAGATGTGTACAAAATGGAATATGCCATAAGAGTGTCAGAAAAATCTAAAAAGTAAGGATTTCAAAATATTCCAAATCCTAGAGAAAATGACCCACAAGTTGTTTCTTTGAATCAATATTTTCTCTTTAAAATAGTTTTTAAAAAAGACAACTTTTGAAAAGGGACAATAATTTACCTTGAAATCTTGATAAATGAAAATTGGGTGTATAGGTTTATGAACTTAAAAAAAAGCTGACCAATAAATCTAAGAATTTTGAGTTTATGTTCAATAGATGGTTGACTTTTGGTATTTTTAAAAATCCATAGATATATTAAACACGAATTTGAAAGGTTAAAACCTCAGTTTTGTGTTAGGTCAAATACTAAAATAAAAGGTTGAGAAACTTGCTAGATACAAAATAAAATACTAAAGAAATCGTTACATGTGTTTTTAAAATTCAGCAATCTATTAGATACAATTCTGAAACTTTCACGACCAAATTTATAACTTAATCCGAAAATAATAATGAGAGTCATGTAATTAACCTAGACCATGCAAGAAACAAAGTACTCTCTTCCCCACAGAAAATTAGGTGCTCCCAGTACAATAATGAAGCTCTTTTTTAAAATAGTCGGATGTATATCTTTAAATTTATCTATCCCCTAAAAATCGTTGGATAAAAAATCGAGATACTTTTACAATTTTTTTCTCTTATATACAATAGCGCAAAACTACCCACCTCATTATATTAAAAGCACCTAATAATTTCTCTTTTGGCACGGGGAGAGAGAAAGTGTTAATATTAGTTTTTGTTTTACGAGGTTGTCAGTTGTTAGAGAGATCAAGTATATAGTAATTTAATTTAGATTGTAAGAAAGCCTATTTATTTTATCATCATTCTAAATTAAAAAAGAAAATAAATATAAACTATAACAGTGCATAAATGAAGTAATTTTGTGTGATATTTGAGCTCCTCTCTCTCTCTCTCTTGCTTTTCTCTTCTTCCCTTGAGCATATCTAATTGGCTCTTTCTGTATTTTGCTTCTCTGTCTGTTTCCATTGGAGATCGAAGTGTTTATTGAATTGGTTTATTCTTAAAATCGAATGCAAAGGAAGATGAAGGTGGCGGTGGTCGGAGCAGGGATCAGCGGTTTGGTTTCGGCGTATGTTTTGGCCAACGCTGGAGTGGAGGTCGTGTTGTTTGAGAAGGAAGACTATTTAGGCGGTCATTCCAAGACTGTAAACGTTGATGGTGTTGATTTGGATCTCGGCTTCATGGTTTTCAATAGGGTATTACTTCTGTCCTTATCTCTCCATGGTTTCAATCAAGTAACCTTTTTTCATCTAATATAAGTTGTCTTCTAATATCGATTTGATACAAATTTGAAATAAGTTTTATAATTTATCTCCTATGTACATCTAAGGGTGTAAAGTTACCATCTGCATCATAACAGATTTGAAAGTCCACTTTTAAAAAAGAACAGTACTTTGCATACTGGTATGTAAGGATCTCGTTAAGATCTTGAGAATTAAGAAAGAGAAAGGTTGAAAATGTGATTTTTTTTTATCTCTCCTAATTGTAACATTTTAACTATGGTATTACTTGTATGCAGCAAAGTATTTTGCTTTTAAAAATAAAATAGAAAAGATATTTTGAGTTCTTTCTTAGTTAAAATAAATGTTCTTTTTAATCTTTTTTTCGGGTCTTTCAATTTTGATGTTAGTTCTGCGAGCATAGTTTAACTAGCATGGTTGTACTAAGGATCGAGAGGTCTATGGTTCGGATCCCCTACCCCACTTGTTATTTAAAAAAAAAAAAACTTTGATGTTAGTTTCAAGTTTAGTTTAGATCTTTCAAAAGCGTTTATTTTAGGGACGGTGTAACCATTTTTGTCTTTGGACTTTTTTTTTACTATTTTACGTTTTATGTTTTTTGTTTTTAATAACTGTGTGTTAATAATTTTTTTTCTTATATATATATATATATATATATATATATATATATATATATATATATGGATTTTTCAAATATATAGTATACTTGAATAAACTTAAAATATAATTAAAACATTATTTTATTTTCTTATTTAAAAGAAATAGAGAGAGAGAGAGAGGCGTTCACACAGGCAAGGAAATCACGGAGAGGGTTTTGAAAACTTTTTTTTTTTTTTTTTGTCTTCATTTTCATTTTTAAAATTCTTTTTTTCCCCTTTTTTAGTATGTTACCACAAATTGTCTATTTTTTTTTTAATAAAAAAACTCTTCTTTTCAAATTTTCAAAATTGGTGATAGTAATTCTAGAACAACGTTAATTAAAATTTCCGTTTAATAATCATTTAGGCCTCGTTTGATAACAATTTGTTTTTTGGTTTTTGAAAATTAGGCTTGATTTCTTCAAATTTCCTCACAATGATTTTCATTTTTGTCAAAGACACACTTGAATTCCTAACCAAAAACAAAATTTTGAAAACTATTTTTTTTAGTTTTCAAAAATTGACTTGGTTTTTTAAAACATGTGAAGAAGGTAGGTGAAAAGTCAAAGAAACTTAGAGTTGGAAGTGATGTTTATAAGCTTAAAAACCAAAAACCAAAAACAAAAAACCAAATGGTTATCAACAAGGATGAAAAAATCGGGATATATATCGCCAATATATCCAAAATCTCGTGGGTGCGATATGGATATGGGGGTAAGATCGTTTTTACCAAAATATCGTGGATATATCGCAAATATCGCTGATTATTTATATATTCCTTCGGTTATTGTATAACAAAAACGCATGTGACTAGATTGGTTATTTGTGTGTAGTCTCTTTCAACGTTGTGGGTTCGATTCCAAGGCAACTCAGTTTTACTTTTTGTAATTTTTCTTTCACTTTATCTCTCCTCCATTACACAATCCCACCTTTTTCTCTCACTTCCTTTTAAATTCACTTTTTTTTCCCTCTCCATGAGTTTTTATTTCTATTTAAAATGTAGTCACTTTTTTTTATTTCTTTTTAGTTCTTATTTTATGTTTTATACTTTTACAATATTTTAGATTATTTATTTGAAATATATAATATACATTTTTTAAAAATATTCTATAACATGATTAATAACCTATAAAATACACATTTTTTTTAATATAATAATATAATCTCTAGTTTATTAACTATAGTATAAAAATCATCTCTCTTTTAAAAGAAAATTAATAGTATATCTTTGATAATTTTGATTTTTGTGTCTTGATAAATTTGTATTACTTATTTTATTTATTATTTTTATATTGAAAGAACAGAAAGTTGTAAAAAAAAACTTAAAAGATAGAATGAATTGGAAAGAATACTATAATTACCAAATCAATTATATTAATGTTGGTTTAATAGCTAAAACACATCATGTTATTATTGAATTATAAATCATATATTTGTTGACTAAATTTTAAAATTATTGAAGTTTATACTTATTTACAATCTGTAATACTATTTATTATTGTATTAATGCATATATTAGTCTTATAATTATTGATATATGGTTAAAGTAATAGTTTGTTACATAATTAAACTTATTATAAAGTTTCACAAAAAAATTCACAATACTTTTACAAGTTTCCGTGATATCCGTGATTTTTCCCGGAATATCCGTCGATATTCAAATATCCGTCGATATATCCGTAAATCTTAATTACCGATATTGATACCGATATCGATATTTTCATCCTTGGTTATCAAACGGGGCCTTAGTTTTTTGTTTAGTTTTTGAAAATTATGCTTATTTTTTCTCAATTTCCTTACCATTGATTTTATCTTTGTTAAGGACACATTTGCAATCCTAGCCAAATTCCAAAAACAAAAATAAGTTTATGATTTTTTTTTCAAAACTTGACTGAGAAAAATGTAGATAACATAACAAAGAAACTTAATGGTAGAAGTAGTGTTTATAAGTTTAGTTTTCAAAAAACAAAAACCAAAAACCAAATAGCTATCAAATGGGTCTAAGTTATTCTATATGGTTCTATCACAACTTTTACAAATAATTTTTGAAATAAAATAAAATTAGAAATTTATTTTCTAATTAGTTTTTTAAGAAGGCTAAATTATAAAAAAAAAAAAAATTCACCTGAACTATGGGGTTTGTTTAAAAAATGCCCCTAAACTTTAAAAAGTTTCAAAAATACCCTTAAACTTTACAAAACGTTTCAAAAAATACCCTTGCAGTTAATTTTTAGATGAGAATTGTTAAAACCGTTAAAAATGTTTCGAAAATACCATTGTTGAAAATCTAGTCAAGCTCTTGGGATGATATGTTGAAAGAGAAGAAAACCTCCTATTGTATGAATACATGAAAAATAGGTAAAGTTTCTCATTAATTTTCATGGAAGAAGAATTTACGGTGGGATAAGGAAAAAAAAAGAAGAATTTTCTAATTAGGTTATTTTTTAAAATCTTTTGAAAGTTAAAGAGTATTAATGAAACTGAAGTTTTTAATGGTTTCCATAAAAAAATTAACGATAATGGTATTTTTTAAACATTTTTTTAAAATTCAGGGGTATTTTTGAAACTTTTTAAAGTTCATGGGCTTTTTTGAAACAAACCCCTAACTCAGGAGTTTGTTTTTTTTTTTTTTTTTTTTTTTTTTTTTTTTTTTTAATTTAGCCTTTTAAAAATAATCCCTATTATCCCAGCGAGCTGAGTGAGTTTTTTTTAGTATTACAATTAAAATATAAGTTAGAAATTGCTCAAAAAAGAAAATATATATATATATATATATATATATATATATATATATATATATATATGTATATATATGTATATAAGTTAGAAATTTGAACCTAGAAAAACACGCAAAGTAGCGGTAGTGTAGTATGACTTGGGTTTTAAGAATAATTTCATTATCAACATAAATAAACCTACTACTACATTACTATTAAGTTGTGAATTTAATTTTTTTTTTCACTCTAGTTTTATACTTTTATATTTGTCTCCTCGCATCACATTTTTGGAAGGTTTATATTATTTGATTGGTTAAATTATCATTTTGGTTCATGTATTTTAAAACTTATTCTCTTTTAGTTTTTGTATTTTCAATTGTGTAAACATAGTTTTCGTACATTCAATAAATCTTAAAATTAGTCTATATAGTTAGTTTATAGATAATTTTGTGTTGCTTTTAACTTTCCCTCAATAAATTTCTAAGGACGCCAACAAGAACTTAACTCAACTGGCATAACCTTGAATTGATAACTACAAGGTCTCTGGTTCAGATCCATCCCCCCACATATTGTCAAAATAATAATAATAATAACAAAATGGTATTTTAACCAACTTTATTCATATTTGTTATGAACTAAAAAAAAAAAAACTTTATTCATGGAAATGAGCAGGTTTGGGAGTGATTTTGAAATGATTAAAATCACTTTTGTCATGTTCGAAATCACCTTGAAACGTACCTTTAATTATTCAAAATCAATTTTATGTTTGATTTTACACTTTTAAACATGATTTTCATGTCATCAAAATTGATTTTGGAGTAGTTTTGAATTTGACAAAAGTGATTTTAAACAGTTCAAAATCACTCCTAAACATGCACTAAAGCTAAACTCCGTCATTTGTATAACATTTGGGTGGTCAATATAATGACATTACATGAATTATTATTCTCTTTGAAATTGAATAGGTGACATATCCCAACATGATGGAGTTTTTCGATAACTTGGGAGTTGAAATGGAAGCATCGGACATGTCATTCTCAGTTAGTTTAGACAAAGGACAAGGTTATGAGTGGGGCAGTCGAAATGGTCTCTCAAGTCTATTCGCACAAAAGAAGAACATCCTTAATCCATGTTTTTGGCAAATGATTAGAGAAATAATCAAATTTAAGGACGATGTTATCAAGTATGTACTGCCATCACTACAATCTTCACCCACAAAAATTACATTATGAAACTAACTTGATAGGCGATCATTTGTTTTTTTGAGGGTTAAATTATAAAAAAATACCACTGAACTATGGAGTCGGTTTCAATTATACTCCTGAACTTTCAAAAGTTTTATTCTAGCCATTGAAGTTTGAACCCTTGAAGGCCTTTTTTTCGTTAGAAAATGATGTGTTTGCATATGTAAACATATTTGAACATATACGTGAAAAAAAAAAAACAATAAAAACACATGCACAATCACATCATTTTTCTTGCATAAATTTATCAAAAATGTCTTCAAAGGTCATTTTGAAATAAACTTCAAACTTCGAGGGCTAAAATGAAACTTTTGAAAGTTCAGGGGTATAATTGAAACGCCAACTTCATAGTTTAACGACATTTTTTATAATTCAACTTTTTTTTTACAGCTATCTAAAAGTTATGGAGAATAACCGAGATATCGATCGAAATGAAACATTGGGACAGTTTATCAAGTCAAGAAACTACTCTGAATTATTTCAAAAGGCTTATCTCGTAAGATCACCACATCAATTTAGCTTTTTCTTATCAACTATATACAGAAAGATAGGGTTTGGGACAAATTAATTGTGTGTAAATAAATGTCGTTTCTCATGTTTTTTTATAGGTTCCAATGTGTGGTTCAATTTGGTCTTGTTCCTCAGAAGGAGTTCTCAACTTTTCAGCCTTTTCGGTTCTTTCTTTTTGTCGAAATCATCATTTGCTTCAGGTATTGTCTTTTTCATCATTTTTTTGCATCTTCAAGGAACTTTCAACTAATTTCAAATATTAACAAATAGGCATTTATCTAGTAATTTTTTTTAATTATCTAATCTTTCTGTGTAGTTATTTGGTCGTCCACAATGGCTTACTATTAAATGGCGTTCACATTCTTATGTGAAGAAGGTAATTTTTTTTTTTTTTTTGGGGAAAAAATCATTTTTGACCCTAAACTTAGGGTGTTGTATCATTTCCAATAATCCTAAACTTTCAATTTCATCCAATTGAACTCTAAACTTAGCAGGTTGTATCAACTTTAACCTTAAACTTGCATTAACTTTTCGTTTGAACCACCGTTAAAGCACACAATTTGACTATTTTCTTGATTTCTTTTTGTTATATTCACATTGCACTTTAGTTGGTTTCTTGTAAAGAAATTTATTATAGAAACTTTTTATTAGAAAAAACTTTTATTGCTGAGAAGTTATGCATGAGTTTTCCATCATTTTCTTTTTGTTGTGTTGGTGAGTTTTGTTACTTTTTATTAACTACTTAGAAAAACATGCAACTGTGGGATGGTGGGAAAACGATTTTGAGGTTTTTTTTAGTTTTATTTTAGATGACTTTTTCTTGTTGTTGAGAACTTTACGAGGGTTTTTTTTTAAAAAAAAAAAAAATTACAAAAGCAAAGCAATTTTGAAGTTTTTTGTTTTTAAAATGTTTGCTGGTTTTTTCTTGTTGCTAAGAACTTCGTGGGTTTTTTCTCTTCTTTTACTGCTACTTTTTTCCATGCTAATTAGAAGAACATATAAGTGTAGAAAACAAAAGCAAAACGAATTCAATTTTGTTTTCTCATATTTGTTGGATTTTTCTTGTTGCTAATAACTTTGTGAATTTTTTTAACTAATAACAACGAGAAGAATTAGTCATGGAGTGTTTGATTTCTTCACATAAAGAGTTTCTCGAACAAATTTCTTACAAGAAACCAACTCAGGTGCAATATGAATTTAAAAAAAAAAAAAATCTCAAAACTATCAATCACATGCTTTATAATGACAACAAAGTTAACCAAAAGTCTACATTGGGGTTAAAATTGATCCAACTTGTTAAGTTTGAGGTTCAATTTGATAAAATTGAAAGTTTAGTGTTAAAATTGATACGACCTGCTAAGTTCAGAGTCCAAAAATAAGTTATCCCTATTTTTTTTTTTCATGAAACGACTCGAACAACCAATTGAACATTTGTCATGATAGTGGCTTTTCCATTAATGCTTGGTGGATGTTTAAAATATCAGGTCAAAATCATATTGGAGAGCCATGGATGTCAAATACGAACATCGTCTGAAGTTGATTTCATCTCAACAGCTGACGAAAGTGAGTAATTAATTAAATAGATATAAAAAATGCATATATGTTTTATTCTTTTCTTCTTTCAATTATTGGTGTTTTAATTTATTTTAAATCAAAACTAATACAAGACTCTTAACCTTTGATATAACGTTTTATCAGAGTGCACCGTAAGATGTAGAGATGGTTTCCAAGAAACGTATGATGCATGCATACTAGCAACTCATGCCCCCGATACTTTAAGAATACTAGGAAACGAAGCTACATCGGAAGAAGCGAGAATATTTGGAGCTTTCCAATATGTCTCTAGGTATATTATTATGAATAATACTTGACTGCATACCGGTAGGTACCGGTATGTAGGGATTAAAATCTTGACAACTAAGAAAGAGAACATGAGAAAGCTTTTTTTTTATCTCTCCTAGTTGTCAACAATTTAATGGTGATATATATAGGGAGATCCCGGAAAAATTTCTAGTACTGTACATACTCCCTCCATTCAGCATTTGACACATCATTTAATGAGTATTTAATGATATAATATTTTATTCCATGGGTCCCACACAATTCTTAAATACTTCCTTCATGACAAACAATGAAGGAGATTTTCCATACTACCGTACTAATAGAAATTTTCCCGGGATTTTCTATACCGAGGGAAAATTTCTAGTACTACCGTAAATATGAAAAATTTCCTATACTACCTCCATTCATTGTTTGCCATGGAAGAAATATTTAAGAATGATGTGAGATCCATTGAATAAAATATTATATCATTAAATGCTCAAATGATGTGTCAAATGCTGAATGGAGAGGGTAAGGTACTACGGTCTAAAAATTTTTCCACATTCCAGTATGCAGTCAAATTTTTTTCTATTATTATTATCTCAATCTATATTCTATTTTTAGTGATAAACTACATTGCAATAGATTTTCTTGTGACTTTTATCCCGTTTTCTCTGTATTGGCAGTGATATTTTCCTTCATCGTGATAAAAATCTCATGCCTCGAAACTCAGCAGCATGGAGTGCATGGAATTTTCTTGGAAATACAGATAATAAAGTGTGTTTAACTTATTGGCTTAATGTGCTCCAGGTTAGTTTTATATCTCTACTTTAAAATATTGGGAAAAAAAAAATCCTTTTTAACCCTAAATTTTGGGGTTGTATCAATTTTAACCTTAGAACTTTTAATTTCACATCAAATTAAACCCCAAACTTATCAGATTGTATTAATTTTAACCCAAAACTTGCATAAGTGTTACAATGTATACCTTTGACTTTTCGTTTGAATAACCGCAATTGACTATTAATTTCTTCTTTTTTTTTTTTTTTTTTAAATTCACATTGCACCTGAATTGGTTTCTTATAAATAAAATATTGGACAAAATTTAATTTAGATGACTTTTTCTTGTTGTTGAGAACTTTGTGAGGGCTTTATTGCTACTATCTAAAACTACGAAAGCAAAACAACTTTGAAGGTTTTTTGTCTTCAAATATTTGCCAGTTTTTTCTTGCTGCTAAGAACTTTGCACGTTTTTTTTCCTTCTTTTACTATTTTTTTTCTTGCTAATTAGAAGAATATACCAATGTAGGAAATGAAAAAAAAAAGAAATTTTAAGTTTTTTATTTCTCATATTTGGTGGATTTTTCTTGTTGCCAATAACTTTGTGATTTTTTTTTTTTTTTGGATAACAATGAGAAGAAAGTTTGAGATATTTAATTTCTTCTGATAAAAAGTTTCTCCAACAAATTTTTTACAAAACACCAACTCAGGTACAATGTGAATTAAAAAAAAAAGGAGGAAATGTTCAATTACATGCTTTAATGAAAATTCAAATGAAAAGTTGACCAAACGTCTATAATGCAACATTTATGCAAGTTTGAGGTTCAAATTGATACAATTTATTAAGTTTGGGGTTCAATTTGATAAAATTGAAAGTTTATGATTAAAATTAATACAACCGACTAAGTTCAGGCGTCAAAGTTTTTTTTTCCATAAAATATTTGGTCAATGAATCTCGATTATATATATAAATTAGATAAAATTAATAATGTTAGGCTTAAGTAGAAATGTGACATTAAAAAAAAAAACAAAAAGAATTTTTGGAATAATGCAATGAACTTCTAGTCAATAAATTGTTGAGGAATTTCTCAATAAAGTAATAAGTGTGTTTCGAATTTGTTTTAAAGTAGTACTCATGGAGGATTAAAAATTGGTTAAATTTTAAAGAGCGGTAAAAAAGTAATTTTGACCCATTAAAAATATCTTCTAAAATGTTCAAAAAGTGGTTTGAGAAATTCTAAAAGTAGATTAAAAATAAGCACTCAAGATTTAAAGAAGCATTTAAACAAGTTTTGTTCCAAAGGTAGTTATATAACAAGTATTTCATTTAAAAACCATTTTTTCAAAGACATTTATATCCAGCACAAACACTAAGGGGTCGTTTGTTTTTTGGGAATCTGAGATGCCATGAGTCAGGCATCTGGATTCCCACGTTTGTTTTGCAATAATGTAAGATACCCAGGTATCTCGAGATGCCCGGGTATTCTAGGATGCCCTACCGGAGGTAATCTAAGTACTTTTGGATGCCCTTTTGAAACATGGGTTTCGAAGATTCCCATGTTGCGGGCATCCCCTCTTTACCTTTTTGCCCTTCGTTCATTTTTTTATATATTTTCTTTCATCAATTTTCTTTATCTTTATTTTTAATTTTATGATTTAAATAGATTAATGTCCAATAATCAACTTTATATAATTAAGTATATTTATATATTACATTTACATATAAAATAGACTTCAATTCAATTAGACTTCACCTCATATAACATTAATTATATAATTGTCTTTTAGAAAAATATTAAAATTAAAAATAAAATTTATATTTAATATAGCTTTTTTATTAAAAAAAAAAGTCATATATTAATATGAATTCTATGAAATAACATACAAAAATGAATGTACACTTAATTAATATAAAAAAAAATAAATTAATAAAAACAAATATGTATTATATAAATATAAATTATATTAAATCAATATATAAATTATATTAATATATTAATAAGGGCATTTTTGGAACATTACATAAATTTACAACATTTCCAAGAATAAATCCTTCAAAACTATCAAAATATTCCGGGATACCTTATAAATTTTCCTACAAAACAAACGTGGCTATCTGAAGATGTCGGATATCTAAAATTCCGGTCATCTGAGATTCCAGGCATCTGAAGATGTCGGACATCTACATTCCCAAAAAACAAACGGCCCCTAAAGGTATGTTTGGAATAACTTTCTAAGTGTTTAAAAACAATCTTTTTACAGTTAAAAACATTTTTTTAAACACTTAAAAAGTCATTCGAGACGGACCTTTTACATTTTTTGTACTTCTTGATATTACATTTCACAATCCAAGAGCTCTAGCAAGAAAACTAATTTGGTTTAACTTTTCAAGTGTTTAATTTTGAAAAGAAAACTATAATGTTTGACAACCACAAAAAAATGACTTATTAAAATATGAGATTGAGAAATAAACTATTCTGAGAGAAATGACAGGAAATTGTCTAAAAAGAATTTTTAGGTATATAATAACATGTGTATAAAAACATTTATAAGAAAATACAACCATACATATGAGTGTTTAAATTTTAAACAACTTTTATACAACATGTTTTAAAAGAATGCGTTCTTGAAAAACATTTAAGCTAAAAGGTATTTCAAACGGATGCTAAGTTTGTGGTATTTTCTTGATATTCAATTTCACAACCCAAGCAAGAAAATGGAAGAATTAAGGCAACTAGTTTCTGAAATTAATAAGGCTTCAATATATATTTGCTTAATTAATATTGTAAGCTTGCAGAATCTTGGTCAAACGACAGATCCTCCTTTTCTTGTAACTCTAAATCCAGAGCAAGAGCCAAATAATATCTTGCTTAAATGGTCAACTGGCCATCCAGTCCCATCTGTTGCTGCATTAAAAGCTTCGAATGAGCTTGATTGCATTCAAGGAAATAGACGAATTTGGTTTTGTGGAGCATATCAAGGTGAAGTTTATCTTGCTTCAATGTTAAAAAAGAACCACTTTTTTCTCCTATTTAATGATTTGTTTTAAGAAGATCATGAATGTTGATGATCATGAATATTAGATATGTACCATATTTGAATAAATTGTGAACCAAACATAGCATTTTAGTTCTTGTATTCTCAAGAAAGTACAATCCTAGTTATGCAAGATTGTAAAGAATAAGGCTTGAGCAAGAAGATAAATAATACCCTTTATAAACTTCAAAATGATGCACCATGTATATCTTCAACCTTAAATATATGAGATATATATGCTTTAATGTTACAAACAAATAACAGAAAAATGAGAAGAAACAACATAGATTTTACGTGGTTCATTAACGGTGTGTTAGCTACATCCATGGACAGAGGGAAAGAGTAATTTTATTAGTGAAGAATAAACAGATACAGATATGGCAGAGATTAGGACAGTTTAGGATAGAAGAGTTAATAATGACACTCCTCTTAACCCTAACAAATTTAACCCAAAATAAAACTCAAAGCAGGAATAACATAACTAATCTCTAGCTAGACCTCGTACTTAGTCATTTGGAACGCTAGATAACAGATTCAAGACATATCAACAGTTACATTTCATAAGTCTTGTTCTAGCATGTGATAGGCTGATTAATGTTGGTTTTCTTTCAGGTTATGGCTTCCATGAGGATGGTTTAAAGGTAAAGCTATATAAATATATTTAGGATAACCTTAGAACACATGAGTTATATTAATATCAAAATCTTCAGGTTTAAAACCATATTAAATTACCATTAGAACAAAAAATTTAGTTACATTGTATATATATGTTAGGTTATATTCATTGAATTTATTTTTGTAACATAAATATTTGCAGGCCGGTATCATGGCAGCACAAAAAGTACTTGGAAAAAGTTTTACTCTTTTGAGCAATCAAAAACATATGGTACCCTCCTTGGCAGAAAGTGGAGCACGCCTTTTTGTAACTCGATTCCTTGGTCAATATATTTCTACTGGATCATTAACGTGAGTTCACAATCATAGTACAATGATATGTTTCCTTTTGTTCGATGATCAATGTTGTTCTTCTTCCTTTTACATGATGAAGAATTAATATATGCTTACTAATTTATAATGTAGATTAATGGAGGAAGGGGGGCAAATATTTACCTTTGAAGGAAAATGTAAAAACTTCCTTCCAAAAGTTTCAATAAAAGTTCATAGTCCTCAATTTTATTGGAAGGTATGCAATTCTAACCTCGGTTTCTTATATATATTTAGATTAGAGAGAAATTATCTCTCTTCTATAATTTCATAATCTAAGAGTTTTTTTTTTTTTTTCTTTAGATTATGGTGCAAGCAGATTTAGGTCTGGCAGATGCATATATCAACAAAGACTTTTCTTTTATTGATAAAGATGAAGGTCTTCTTAATTTTTTCTTGGTGAGTTTATTTGTTTTGTGTCTCTAAATATTTATTCATAATATATAATGTTAATCCACACCATCTTTCATGTTGATTTCTTTTTGTAGATTATCATTGCCAATAGAGATACAAATTCTTCCAAACTAAAGAAGAAAAGGTACTATGATTTTTTTTTTTTTTTTTGTTACTAGTCATCTACATTGTTCTTATTAAACTTCTAATTAACATATTCAGTTGGTTTTTAGGGGATGGTGGACACCTCCATTATTCACAGCTAGTATTGCATCTGCAAAGTATTTCTTTCAACATACTTTAAGACAAAATACTCTTACACAAGCTCGAAGAAATATCTCTCGTCATTATGATTTGGTATATACATAGTAATTGAGGATATGAGAAATTCATTTGTCTTTTCAAATTAAATCTCATTCTTATTTTACATTATTTTTGTATATTTTTTTTTTGGCTGACAACTATTTGGATGTCTTATTTTGTGATAGAGCAATGAACTTTTTTCTCTATTCTTAGATGAAACAATGACCTACTCATGCGCTATCTTCAAGGTTTGCATATGAAACCAATTATTTCTAGTTATCTAGGTCTCGTTCGATAACCGTTTGGTTTTTGAAAACTAAGTTTTATAAACACGACTTTGACCTATAAATTTCTTTTAGTTTGTTATCTACCTTCTTCCCATGTTTTCAAAAGTCGAGTCAAGTTTTGAAAACTAAAAAAAAATAGTTTTCAAAAACTTGTTTTTGTTTTTGAAATAATTTTGTTGGGAGTTCAAATGTTTCATTAACAAAGCTGAAAACTATGGTAAGAAAATTAAAAGAAAACAATCTTAATTTTCAAAAACCAAATGGTTATCAAATGGGTCCTAGTAATTCAATATGTTCTTAATTCTTGCTATGCTTTTTCTAATAGAGCGAGGAAGAAGATTTGAAAGTTGCACAATTGAGAAAAATCTCAGTACTTATTGAAAAGGTAATTATTTTGTCTACCATTTTAATTTCAGTTAAGATTCTTCTTTCATTCTCTCACAAGTTTATTATTCCATATTGATCTTTATCACAATGGTTAGGCAAGAATCAATAAGAACCATCAAGTTCTAGATATTGGGTGTGGTTGGGGAAGCTTAGCTATTGAAGCTGTCAAGCAAACTGGATGTCATTATACTGGCATTACTTTGTCTGAAGAACAACTAAAATATGCTGAGAAAAAAGTTAAACATCTTGGTCTTCAGGTATAAATCTTCCTTACTAAACGATTTTTCTTTAGCAAGGGTTACTAATAAATATGTTTTCTACAAATAATGTATATTATACAATATAACTTGTGAAATTAAACTAGATGTTGAAACACTATTATATATATAAGAGTATTAAGGAAATACGTAGGATATTAAATCATAAGTAGGTGGCCACTATGAATTGAACTCATTTACTCCAAATCGATCCCTTATTATTCCTCTGGTCCTTAATGACCATTAGGCCAACTTAGGATGGTTAAAAAAATTTGTATATGAAGGTATTCATGATTACCATATAATTTGAACATGTTAAATATATATATTTAAAGAACTTAGAAATATATTTTAAACTAATGTGTAAGTGCAACTATGAAACTTATATACAAGGATTGTAATCTAATTAAAATTTCCTTTGACCTTGTTTAATTTCTAGGATCACATCAAGTTTCTTCTTTGTGACTATCGACAATTACCAAGTACTATCAAATACGATAGAATCATATCATGGTAAGTTGAGTTAAATGAATGATGTGTTCTTAGCCAACTTTATGAACTAATAATATGATTTTTTAATTTTTTTTTATTTAATTTAATTTAATTTTTTTTGTGTGTTTTAGTGGGATGATAGAAGGTGTTGGCCATGAATTCATGGAAGACTTCTTTAGTTCTTGTGAATCTGTGTTAGCAGAAAATGGTCTTCTTGTTCTACAGGTTAGAAAATTTAAAATGCTAAGACCCCATTTGATAACCAAATTCTAAAAATAAAAACAAGTTTTTGAAAACTTTTTTTTTTTTTTTTTTTTTTCAAAATTGGACTTGGTTTTTGAAAACAAGGAAGACGATTGATAATAAATAAAAGAAACTTATAGATGAAAGTAGGTGTGGTATAAGCTTTATTTTCAAAAACCAAAAACCAAAAATCAAATGGTTATCAAACGGGGCCTAAGACAATGTGCATGAATTTTAAGTTAAAATTTTACTAACATGTATGATGTGTATTGTATTATTTCTTTTTCTTCCATTTAAGTTCATTTCGATACCGGACGAGCGCTATGATGAGTATCGACTAAGTTCAGAATTTATAAAGGAATATATATTCCCAGGAGGATGCTTACCATCCTTAAGTAGATTAACAACTGCCATGGCTACTGCATCGAGACTAAGGTAAATAAACTAATGATTTTTAGTTAGAACAATACTAATGGTAATTTTAATTATGCATTTATCTCACTAAATAGAATTCCTTTATTTGCAGCGTGGAACACTTGGAAAATATTGGAATTCATTACTATCAAACATTGAGGTGTTGGAGAAAGAATTTTTTAAGTAATAAGAGGTAAGAAACTTAAGATCATAATTATCATTTGGGAATCTATTAAGTGAATAAAACAAATGTGTTTCTTAAATATTGAAATTCAATTTAAACTTTCATTTCAGCAAGATACTTGAACTCAGTTTTGATGAGAGTTTTATACGAACTTGGGAATACTATTTTGACTATTGCGCTGCTGGTTTTAAAACACGCACCCTTGGTGATTATCAGGTACGTACAATATCTAAGATGTTTTTAATATACTTTATTTAAACAATTATATGTTCACAACGGTCAAAATATTAGATATATCGAATGAAGATTTCAAAATAACCTCAAATATCATCACCTTTGTAAATAGTTTATCAGTTTAATATAATGAATAAATATCTAGTAATTTAAACTAGACTTCCTCAGCCAACAAGAACATAGCTCAATTGAATAAAATATAAACTCTCGACCAAGAGAGGTCAAAGGTTGGAATCTTCTGTTAAAAAAATTGAACTAGTCAACTTCTATGGTGTGTGATGTGTGCAAATTACTTTTTGATTTAAAAATTATTCAATTAAATATAAAAAATAAAAATTAAATATAGGTGTGCCGAAATTGTAATAATAATAATAATTTTTTGAAATAAAGTATGTACTACTATTTTTCAATGAAAAAGTATTGTAAAAAAATATATATATAACAATAAAATATGCCATACGAAAAGGTAAGAATATATAGTAAAGTTCAAATAACTAGTATTATCACAAATTTAAAATTGAATTTAATTTCATAATTTTTTAAAATAAACCATTAAAGTTTATTGTATATGAAAATACAATAACTTAAATTAAAATATGTAATTAAAAAATATAAAGATTCAAAATTTTATAATGTAGCTAAATTTAAATTTAAAATTGAATATTTAATGATGAGAAATAGGGGGAAAATACATAGGGAAAATTGCACGCGGTGGGTGGCAAATTGGACCAAATTAATAGCAAATATAGCACCATGTAAAAAAAAATTGCAAATATAGCAAAATCTATCCGAGTCTATCTGATAGACTTCGATAATCAGAGTTTATCAGCGATAGACCCTGATTAATCAGAATCTATCAGTCTACTGATAGACTCCGATTATTCAGAGTCTATCAGTGTTTATCGCTGATAAACTTTGGTTAATCAAAATCTATCAGTGACTGGCTCTAATTAATCAAATTCTATCAGTGATAGTCACTGATAGATTTTGATTAATCGAAGTCTATCAACGATAGACATTGATATACTTTGAATAATCGAAGTCTATCAACGATAGACACTGATATAATTTGAATAATCAGAGTCTATCCGTGATAGACACGGATAAATTTCGACAACAGTTTTTGGTCTTGTACAATTAATTTTTCTATATTTGCAATTAGTTTGCAACCGTGCTATATTTGCTATTAATTTGGTCTAATTTTGCCACCTATGCAACTACCCCAAATAAATAAAGAAATATAATATATATATATATAGGATATATGTTGAATTTATATCCATATAGTCAATTTTATATATAGGATATATGTTGAATTTATATCCAACGTTTGATCTTTTTTTTCCTGCTTATACTTTGTAAATATTATACTTAATTAGTCAACAAAAACATAACTCAATTGACATAAAGTTATACTGGGGTCTGTGGTTCAAATCCCTCATCCCTGTATATTGTAAAAAACAATATATTATACTTAATTAGCATTTTTAACTTTAAGATCAAATTATTCATAATTAGGATCAATTCGAACCTAGTTTAATTAGTTTAAGACATATTTTTTACCTTCTCGACAAGTCAGATGTTTGAATCTCTCCTCCCCACGTTACATGTTGTTAAACTTAAAAAAAGGAAAAAAAAAAAAACGCACATTCTTAATTAGATCTCTCTTCTAAACTTTGAATCATATAATTTCTTTACCCAGGTTGTTAAACACTAATTCACAAAGTGCATTTGTGACTTTATTTCATGAAGTTTAAATTGATTGATATATATTTCATTGATCTAACATAATGGGATGAATTAAACCCGACACCTCATTTCTTAAAGTTTGGATTGAATATTTCTTTATAATAATCAATCAACATATTATTAGGGACGACGTAAACGAATTATATACAATTCAAAGTTTAAAGATATAAGTTGAAATTTGTAAGTTTGATTGAGTAGACACATTTAGTAATTGATTTTTTTTTTTTTTTATGTAATTTCAATTATCATTGATAAGAAATGATTATAATTAATTTTTTTTACAGATTGTGTTTTCAAGGCCTGGTAATGTTGCTGTATTCAACAACCCATACCAAGGAATACCTTCAGCTTCTTGAACAAGTATTACTATTACTGGCCAAGTTATTTGCCTTTTCTTCCATTTTGTGAATGAATAATATTTGTGGCATACTTTAGAGTGCGTTTGAAATACATTTTAATTTAAATACTTTGCGAAGAAATTTTGCGAAGTCCATTAACTCCCAGAAGGATATTCTTATTTGACATATTCAAGTAGCTATTACTTGGATTATCTAGAAGGAGCGCAACAATCAAATTTTTCAAAACAAAGATCGTAGCTCGCCAATTCTCTGGGAAGATTCTCTCTCTTTAGCGGCTCTTTGGTCTTCTAAATGTACTCTCTTTGCTAATCAAGTATGCATTTTTTAAAAAACGTTTTGTATAAAAAATTGTTTAAAATCTAAACACTCATATGTTTGATTACATTTAAAGTTGGTTTCGAGTATTTCACTCAAAATGGTTTATTTCTGGATCTCATTTTTCTAATAAATCATTTTTAGTGGTTGCCAAACACTAGAAAATTTTTCAAAATGATTTTTTTTTTCAAAATCAAACACTTAAAAAGTTAAACCAAACACATCCTTATTGTATTTTCCAAATATAAATCCTTATAAAAAAAAAATCAAAAGATGTCTCTTAAAATTTTAAAGAGGATTCCAACTTCGGCAACAATTTTTATTTAGAGATTTAACAACGAGTTTCCATAGGAAAATAAGTGAATCCTCAACTCAAATTCAAATTTTAACGAATAACCATTTCCGTTTTTGGTTTTTGATTTTTCTGTTTTTAGTTTTTGGTTTTTGGTTTTCTGTTTTTTTAAAACAAAAACCATATTTGTTTGATAACTTTTTTTTTGTTTTTCTTTTTAAAACAAAAAACCAAACTTGTTTGATAACAGTTTTTGGTTTTCAGTTTTTAAAAAATGAGAGAGATGAAAATATATTTTAGAGAGAGAATGTGTAGACAGCGGCGGACCTACTTGAGGGAGCCCCCCCTCAACATTTAAAAATACTATACTTATAGAATAAATCGTAAACAAAATTCAAGTCTGTTGGTTGCTTTAATGGCTCAAGCCCCTCCTAAAATCCCAACAGGCCTTGGTTCAATCCCTCTTGAGCTGCTATATTTCTTCCATTTTTCGTTTTTCTTTCTTGTTTTCGTTTTTTTTTTCTGGTTTTTTCCGCGTCTTTTGTTTCCTTTTTCTTTTGTTTTTTGTTTTTTCACTTTTTCTCCTCGTTTTTTTGTTTTCTTTTAAATACTATAGTGATGTTTGTAATATCACCAATTTAATGTTAAAATATACAAATTGATATCATCATATATCAATATGTTAGATTATTTGGTTAAAATATCACTTTGGTTTTTTTTAAAAAAAAAAAAATATTTTGGCTTTTTTTTAAAAAAAAATTATAATGGTTCTTTTACTTTAAGTTTTGTGTCATTTTAATACTTTCAAATGTCTACTTATAGTCTATGTACTCCCAATAAAGCTTAAAATTAGCAAAATATTGCTATGAATCATTCTTCAATCAATTTTAGAAATTTGTTCACATTGTTTCTCTTATCATATCGAAACTATTATTATTATTTAACCAATTTTGATAAAAATTAACTTTACATTTACGACAGTGACAAGTTGTAAGCTTTATTAAAAGTATAGGAACTAAAATCGGACATTTGAAAATACAGGGACTAAAATGAAACAAAAATCAATACCGGATCCAAGATGCTATCTTAACCAAATTATTTCTATATAGCCCCCCCTCACATAAATTTCTGGATCCGCCACTGTGTGTAGAGACATTGAAACAAAAATTTAGAAATATGAATATAAATGTTTTCAAGAGAAAAGTTAAACATTTCTCTTTCGGCCTCTTGGGCCGCTGCTTCGAAATGGTTTTCCAATTATGATGCTCTTACGATAGCTCTAAATTGGAGGGCATTTTTGTAAGCTTTATCATGTATGTTGCTCACATACTTAAATAAAGTATCTTTTTCAAAAAAAAAAAAAAGAGAAAAGTTAAACATAGAAAATTTAGAGACGTGAAAGAAAATGTTTAGAGGGAAAATATTAGTTAGATAAAAAAGAAAAAAATTAGTTAGAGTAGAAGAGATAAATTTTAAATAGAAAAATTAAATAAAAAGAGAAATTTTAGAGAGATAGCGAAGTTGTAAAGGATATGTTAAAAAAATATGATAAAAAAAATAAGATAAATTAGAAAAATGAAGAAAATGTGGAGCTCTTCTCAAAAAAAAAAAAAAAAAAAAAAGAAAAAGAAAATGTGTAGCGAGAGAGAATTCTAGGATATTTTTTTTTTTTTCCAAAAGGAAAAGTAGAATATGTTTATAAGAGAGAGAAAAGCTATGGATAATTTTTTAGAAATAGATGAGTTATAGAGGGGAAAAGGTTTTGAGAGAGTATATTAGAGAGAGAAATATAAATTTTGTAGAGAGAAAAACGTTTTAGAGAGATAAAAAATATAAAAAGGTCGAATATGTCGAAGAGAGATGGGTAAAAGAGGGGAAAAAATAAACATTAAAAGAAGAATGAGTTTTTGAAAAACATAAATCTGTTTTTAAAAACTACTTTTTTTTTTCTGTTTTTTAAAAACAGAAATGGTTATCAAACAACCATGTTTTTAAAAAATGAAAAACAAAAACAGAAAACGAAATGATTATCAAACGGCCCCTAAAGATTTCATTGTTTGGAAGTATTGAAAATTTGAAAATAAATAAATAAATTGTTCTTTGTTTTTTTTTTTTTTTTTTTATTTCGCTCGAGAAAATTTGAACCTCTGTCCTATTGGTCGAAGGTACTTAGGGCCAAAGGACACCCATGTGTGTAACCTTTTTATTTCTTTTAAGTAATTTCCAGATTATATTTTCGACTTCATTTTAAGAGGGAAACTAATGAAAGGATTGTCTTAAAACAATAACAAAAGTTAGGTCGTTAAAATGAAAATCTTGAAATAATATGAGCATAATTGTGAAACCTAACATAAAACTCGAGGGCATAATAGAAACCTACCACCTATGAATTATAATTCATTGTCACGTCATTTAGTTTTCCCATGTTCATTTTAACCGAAAGTTGACATAATTAACTCAAAGGAGTGATTATAAAAGGTTGGGGATTAATTAAAATAATTACTACGGGATGTTTAATATGCAATCTAGATTTCGTTTTTTTTTTGTTTTTTAATTCACTAAATTCCAGCAAATATGACAGATGTGTTTTTTAAAGTTATTTTCGAATTCTATGATTCAAATAGTAGAAATTTTGGAAACGACATCTATGTCTTTAGTGTATTTAGATGCAGAATTAAATTTAAAAAGACAATTAAAACTTCAATAAGTATATTATGTTATAAATTCATTTCAATTTTGTTGAATTAAAATATGGATAATATAATGTATTATAAACTATCTGATTTGTAGTTTAAAAAAAAAAAAAACTATATGATTTGTAAACTAATAATAATACAAAAATTTATAATATAAAACATTTTTATAAATTAATTAATAATAGTTTATATTCATTTAATATTTAGTTGATAACTATTAGTTTATAGTTTATAAATATAATTATTAAACATATTTTGAACCATTGTTTAAATTGAGATCAAATTTTTAAATATGCTACTAAAAATGTATTTGAAAACATGAAATACAACCGTAATTTCCATTGAATCTCTTGTTTTCAAATTTATATTTTTAGATTACCAACCAAATTATGCCACGTAATTTACTATTTATCATGCACGAATATAACCACCACCACAAATTTTTCTAAGAAGGGTACAATCAATCCTCATTAATATAAGAGAAAATCCAATATAGGAAAGTCAGATGTCCAAAAAACCCTTTCTTCTTCTAACAATGAAGAAAGACGCTAGATTATTCGAAAAGCTAAAACCAGAAGCTATTAAGGAGATTTTAGAAATCAAAGGATTTAAAAAGTGATTTTAAACGTATCCTTAATGAACCTTTCACATCATTAATAAAAGTTTTTTATGGTGCCCTTTGTTTAGCTCGCAACGTTGTTCCTCGAGTTTTGTGTCACGTTGTTTTATTTAGCTAACATGTCAAATTAATCCAAACTATCATTATTTAGTTATTAATGTAAATGATAAAAGACTACCTAAAATCAAAAGCTTTTTAAATTTGAGACTATATAGATGCAACTACTGAAATGAAATTTATAATGTAGCATTGAAATAATAGACGTAAAAAACATATGATCTTGAAAAATAAATTAATGAGGATTTTAACGTTTGACAGCGGGCACCGTCACTCAATTATAGAGATGGGGCTCCACTTCTTTGACAAACAAGGCAAATTTTGTTCACACCACACATTAAACCATTCTATCATTTAATTCAAGTTACTATTGAGATGGTTTAAAATTGGTGCTAAAAATCATGTTTTATTTTTGCAATTTTAATTTATAATTCATTTTTCCCAATGTGCAAGCTTTTGTATTTCATTCTTCTTTCCACCAACAATAAGAATTTAATGAAATAAAAAAAAAATAAATTAAAAAAATTAAAAAATAAGGCCTCGTATCTAGTAATCTCAACTGTACTAATATAACAATAAACAAAATTGATAAGAACACATCATAAAAGATAGGTTAAGTTTGTTCCTGAACTTTCAAGTTTGTGTCTGTTTGATCTCTAAACTTTAAAAATTATCAAATAAGTCTTTAAACTTTCAATTATATGTCCAATATGTAATGCTTCAGGTCCAAGATTCGGACTAGGATTCAAAATTCCGATTCGGCACCTAATGACCCTGACATCGACATTTTTTCTTCGACCTGGTCATGTCACCATATTTGTCTTAAACAATTTCTAAGAGTGAATATTGTCCCCATAGACTAACCCAAGTCCTTTCAGAATGTTTGGTCCTCACTCGCATGTTTCTTAAGAAAGTTTTCTAAAAGTCACCCAACATAAAACTTTATCCTAGCTAAGCGTGCTTAATTTTAAAGTTTCTATAATTGAGTTACAAAAAAGGAAGGTGCACCTTGTTATTATAGGTAGTCACTATCGATTCTTTTAAGTTTATTTTGACCATACTTTCATATCCTCCAAATCTCTCTCGTTCGGGATGTGGTTCAATTCATTCATGTATGTAACACCCTCATTTTCAAATATAAAAGAAGAAGGAAAATTTGAAAGAGTCAAAAGGAGAGAGAGGGAGCGTGATTCACGCCAACCCCCCTCCCCCTCAATCTGGAGTATCGTTGTTATTAAAAAAGAAAGAGAGGAAAATTTCAAGAAACCTAATCCCAACATGGAGAAATTATTAGGTTCTCCCAGTATGATGAGATGGGTAATTTTGTACCGTTAGATATAAGAGAGAGAAATTGTAAAAATACCTTGCTTTTGTATTAAACCGTCATCATAAATTTAAAGATGTACATACAACGGTTTTGAAGACGGGAGCCTCATTGTACCAATAACACCTAATAATTTGCCTCTAGCATGAACCACAACGCGACTAAAGTATTTACTAAATCAAAGCGGTTTTGATACTTAATCAAATTATTTACTTCTCCTTAAACCCAAAAAATTATAATTAGGTAGTACTCGATGACTAAATTAAATATATAGTACTCAATGATTATTAAGAATATTTGGGGTTGTTTTATCACACACATATGGAACTTTTAGGAAAAGAAAATCATAAAAACAAATGGATTTATGGGTCTCATTTCAAAATCATTTGATTTTTTGTTTTTGATTTTTAAAAATGCTTATAAAGACTACTTACACCTATACATTTCTTTGTCTTTTAATCTACTTTTTTTTCATGTTTTAAAAAACCAAACCAATTTTTGAAAACCACAAAAAGTAGCTTTAAAAAATTTGTTTTTGTTTTTGGAATTTTGCTAGGAATTCAATTGTCTCTTCAACAAAGATGAAAACCGTGATAAGGGAATTGAGAGAGAAAACAAACATAATTTTCAAAAATGTCTCTTACATTTTATGACATTTTTATCCTCCCTTAACCTTTTTTTCTTTTCTTTGGTGTCATGGATTCTCAATTTTGTAGCATTATAATAAGTTGAGTCAGGTTTAATTCGGAAAAAATTAAATCACTTCTTAATTACTACTTTTTTTTTTAAGCTCTTAATTCCTACTTGACACTTTTTTTAATGAGTATAATAATAACAATAATAATAATAATAATAATAATAATAATAATAATAATAATAATAATAGTTCTTATAAGTAATTCTGGACCATTCCGAAACTAAAGGAGCAGACGAGGACAACACGACATGAAACCGAAGACACGACCAGACATAGGCTGAGTCCGACCCTCGACCCGCACACACTCAATCCGTGGAGTCTTTTGACTGCCCCCGGTTCAACCTGGTTCAGCCCGAATCGTCTTTCCACTCCTAAAAACCCTACTATGTTAACCCATATACATTCCAAAAACTTGTTGCCTTGTAAGGTGGGGTTAAAATATTCAATGAAATCCACACAATGCACGTGCAAGTATACACGGCCAGCAGCAAGTGATAAGTATATTAATATCGTCTCCACAGGGATTAGAACACGAAAATTCTTATGCTCAAACTTAATTTCTAGCAAATTCAAGATGGTAACCGATAAAATCTTAGTAATGTCTAAACTAAGGTGCTTTGATAAAATAAATTGCAGAAACAAACATAAACAAGTAAATGCAAAATGCTCAATGAAACGAAACTTGCAACAAGGTTAATAAAGTAGGCTCGGATTAGGAACTATTTGTATCTCTCTAAACATTGAATGCTGGAGCAAGAACTTTGCTCTCTCAATCCACACAGCAGGTTCTCACAGAATCTTCCCAGATCTCCGAAAATAGCAGATTAACTCCCATTAACCCACTTCATTTTAAACATGCTGTATTATGTGCATTAGGTGAAGTGTTATCCCTAACTCCTTCACTTAGCTAGCTACTAACCCTAACAAGGAGCTAATGTGATTTTGAGTATTCAGCCACCCTTGTTTTTCCCAAAACTAAAGATGACAATGCAAAGAAATGGTTGGCCGGACGAAATCTTTGCTTCAGCATTAAACACCCTCAAAACCAGATTAAGAAAGCTAAGGAGCTCAACTCCAATGTTTAGATTAATACAAAAGTATCCTAATCCTCACCTTAAGGTGATTAGTTCATGTTACAAGCTGAAAACAAAATAAAACAACCAGAAAAAGCCATGAAGAAAACTAAAACACAGCTACACAAAGTTCAAGAGAAGAGGAAAGAAAAATAAAGGAAGAAGTAGCCGGAAATGGAAAAGTTGCTGAAGATGCTCCTTCCAAATGTCAGCTTCTCCTTCTTCTATGGAATCTCCTTCTCTTCCCTTCTCGATTTCTCCACACTGCTGTCTTGATGTCTGTGTATGTGTCTCTCCCTTTTGGTTTCTTCTCCTTTTTATACCTCCTCACAAAATGTGGTTGCCCTAAAAAATATACTCCTCTCTTCATTGAATTCAGGGCTACATCAGCTTCTTTTCAGCAAGATGGCAGAATCCCATTGGATGAAAGAGCTGATTGTATTAAAAAGTGCCAGCTCATTTAATGAATTGATTTTTCACTCGTGTGAATCACGTGCGAACTTTGCTCCAGAATTGATCCAGCAATTCCATCTCCAGCTCCTCAATCACTTCAACTCTACACAACTGCCTTTAGCCTGCTACCACAATGGCTTAATGGATCTGCACTATAAGTACACCAAATTTAATGCATTTCACCTTCAAAACAGTAGCAAAATATTAACTATTTCCTCAAAGATGATTCAGCCCAAAGCATGAGATTTATAGAGGAACAACACCAAAATATGCTAGCCAATTACCCCCATATTAAAGAATCCAAGCTAAAAGATAAGGTAAATAACTCTTATACTAAGAGTTATCAAACCCCCAAACTTGAATCATTGCTCGTCCTCGAGTAATGCTAGCCTAGATTAAATCATCACCCCTTGCCAATAACCCAATCATACATATATCATCATCTCAATCAAGAAATTTGCGCTGCCACTTTTGACTCCCAAAGCTCACTAAAAGATCAACACAATCTTCCTTCAAACAAAAGGCTCTTGGAAGACTTAAATGCTGTCCTGTACTTTTTACCCCTAGTTTAGCTTATACACTGCACCAAGCTCACCACTCTTTTGCACATGCCAAGATGTTTATCCACAGATTCAAGCTCCTAAACTAACTCAACTAGTATCCAAATCCTCAAGCCAACCATGCAATCCGATAATCAACCTCTACCATCCATAACCCTTTTACCTAATTCTAGCTTTTTTTTTTTTTTTTTTTTTTTTTTTTTTTTTATTAGCCTATATACCTTAAGAGAGTCCCCAAGGTCACAACCCTTAATCTAGGAATGACAACATTTTATGATGAAGTGCACCCTAGCCTCTAGGTTCATCACCTTATAAGGATCAACACTCATTTTCCCATAAAGATATCCTATTAGTTGTTTCCCCCTTGCTCCTCAGAATGGCGACATATTATGATGAAGCTCACCTAAGTCCTGGGAGGGATGCAACTAGCAGGGCTACACTCATCCTTTCTCTTAGTTTTTTTTTCTTTTTTTTTTTTTTTTTTTTTTTTTTTTTTTTTTATAAGAGGAATCTTCTTTTTCCTAAGCCACTTTTTGACGCAAGGGCAAACTATGGGTATCATAAATGCCTCTGGTTACTCGGCTACTTAAGAAAAAGATAGATTCTCTTATTTGGAAAGGATTGAGTGCATCTTCTAAGGAAAAGAGGAGTGTTCTCACAAGGGCTTATTCTACTGCTTTTTTTTTTCTTTTTTTTTTTTTTTTCCAAAGGGAATCACCACACCCCCAAACTTAAATTACTCATTGTCCCCAATGAGAAAATTAGCTAGGAGAGACCCCCAAACTTATTTCTAAGCTAGAATTTAAGGCTTGAGAGTTACAATTAGCTAGATCTTGATTAACGAAGGCAACTCTCCTAAGACACTAGCTGAGATAAGTAAGGCTCTAAAATCATGGACTACACAAGGACTTATTGTGCAAAAGAGCGATGATATTGCTACAAAGATACTCTAAGCTATGGGCAATTCAGAACACTCATCCAGCACAAATTTTCAGCCACAACAAACAACAATAACATTTGAATGATCTACAGCAAACTAAGGGATTCAAAGCAGCAACACAAACTAATCAGATTGAGACAATGCTTACTACTTTGCCCTAGCAAAAGACATCATTGATCCAGCAAAGCTAAACAGATTTTCATTCAACGCATTCATCGATTCTTTATACAGCAGATTCATTCTCCTCTCTTTTTTTTTTTCTATAAATCAGAACTCATGCACGAGCACAACACAATAATGCAGCCCAACATATGATATTTCATTAAATTCATATTCTTTTTCACATACATCTTAAATTAGACAGCCACAAAACAAGATAAAAAGGAAACAAACTAAAGGAGCAGACAATAAACACAAAATAACATAAAACATAAAATAGCAAGGGATTCAACAACATCCCTGATCAAACATTGAGATCTGCATCGACCTCTTCTTCATTCTCTTCTTGATTCTCTTCTGGAAGGTGGGGGATCCAAGGCACGAGCACTTCATCTCACCATAACTTCCTCTTTCCTTTTTCAACTTTCTTCCAAAAATCAGTCAATTCAATCCTATCAACTTCTTTTCCAAAATGATGATGAATATTAAAACCCTTGCCTTCTTAAAAAAAAATCTGCAACCAAGAAAGACAAGAAATTAAAAGAAATCAAATAAAAACAAATTAACTAAACCAGCAATAAATAAACTCAAAGAAAAACAACCAACTTCGGGAGCTCAATTGAAAACCCACTGTTAAAGCCACAATGCTCCCTCAAAATTTTTACTACATCAATCCTCAGATAATTGGAGAGAAGCTAACTTTCTTTGAACTTCTTCTCCCCAATAATGCTTAATTCTCTGACCATTAGCTTTGAATTCCCTACCATCTTTCTCATCCTTCAACATGATTGCTCCGTAGGGAAATACCTCTAAGACCGTGAAAGGACCAGACCAACGAGACTTAAGTTTTCCTGGAAAAAGTTTAAGTCTGGAGTTAAACAAAAGCACTTTCTGACCCTTTTCAAATTGCTTCGGCAAAATTTTCCTATCGTGCCACATCTTGGTTTTTTCTTTATACATCTTGGCATTTTCATAGGAAGTCTGCCTGAACTCCTCTAATTCCACCAATTGCAACTTCCTCAATGATCCAGCTGCCACATGATCAAAATTTAATTTCTTAAGAGCCCAAAAAGCTTTGTGTTCTAATTCTAAAGGTAAGTGACAAGCTTTACCGAAGACTAGCCTATAAGGAGACATTCCTAAGGGAGTTTTTAAAGCTGTCCTATAAGCCCAAAGAGCATCTTCAAGCTTAAGAGACCAATCTTTTCTATTGGGACTAACTACCCTTTCCAAAATTCCTTTTATCTCCTTATTGGAAATCTCGGCTTGGCCATTGGCTTGGGGGTGGTAGGGAGTGGAAATTTTGTGCTTAATGTTATATTTGGCCAACATGCTACTCATTAACCGGTTAACAAAGTGAGATCCCTCATCACTTATCAATGCACGAGGGGTGCCAAATCTTGTGAAAATGTGCTTGTGGAGGAATCTCAAAACTGTCTTAGCATCATTTAAGGGGCAAGCAATGGCTTCAACCCACTTAGACACGTAATCAACCGCTAAGAGAATGTATATGTTACCAAATGAAGGTGGGAAGGGTCCCATAAAGTCGATCCCCCATACATCGAAGAGCTCTATCTCTAAAATATAGGTAAGGGGCATCTCTTCCTTCAAGCCAATAATTCCCTTCCTCTGACAACTATCACAAGTTTTGCTAAACCAATGAGAGTCCTTAAAAACCGAGGGCCAATAGTATCCAGATTGAAAAACCTTAGCTGCTGTCCTTTGACCACCAAAATGCCCTCCATAAGGTGATGTGTGACAGTGCTCCAAAATTTCAGGAACTTCCTCTTGAGATACACATCTTCTCACTAACCCATCTGCACATTGTCTATACACATAAGGCTCATCCCAAAAGTAAAACCGCACTTCATGCAAAAATTTCTTCAATTGTTGTTTTGATAAATCAGAGGGCAAAATTCCACAAGCAAGATAATTAGCAATATCAGCATACCAAGGTGCTTCCATATCCTTAATGTGAGCTACTGTTAAAAGCTGCTCATCTGGGAAGGAGTCTCTGATCTCATTTTGAGGAAGCATAACATTTGCTCTCTCAATTCTTGACAAATGGTCTGCTACTAAGTTCTCAGTTCCCTTTTTGTCTTTAATTTCTAAATCGAACTCTTGTAGTAGCAATACCCACCTTATCAACCTTGGTTTAGCATCCTTTTTAGCTAGCAAGTACTTAATGGCAGCATGATCTGTGAATACAGTAACCTTAGATCCCACTAAATATGGCCGAAATTTTTCAAATGAAAATACTATAGCCAACAGTTCTTTTTCAGTGGTGGTATAATTCAACTGTGCTCCATTAAGGGTTTTGCTAGCATAGTAAATAGGATGAATAATCTTGCCATACCTTTGCCCAAGCATTGCACCCATTGCATAGTCACTTGCATCACACATCAATTCAAAGGGTAGCTGCCAATTTGGGCTAGAGACGATAGGTGCAGTGACTAATGCAGACTTCAAGGTGTTGAATGCCTTCAAACACTCCTCTCCAAATTCAAATGGTCGATTGGCCTCTAACAACAAACAAAGGGGCTTGGAAATCTTAGAAAAGTCCTTAATGAATCTCCTATAAAAGCCGGCATGTCCTAAGAAACTTCTAATACCCTTTACTGAAGTTGGAGGATCCAATTTCTCGATGATCTCTATTTTAGCTTTATCCACTTCTATTCCCTTCCTAGAAACCTTGTGTCCTAAAACAATGCCCTCTTTGACCATGAAATGACATTTTTCCCAATTTAGGACCAAATTGGTTTCTATGCATCTTTTCAACACCTTTCCCAGATTCTCCAAGCAATTCTGAAAGGATTCCCCGAACACTGAAAAGTCGTCCATAAAGACTTCCATCATGGTTTCTATCATATCTGAAAATATAGCCAACATGCACCTCTGAAACGTTGCTGGAGCATTGCAGAGCCCAAAAGGCATTCTCCTAAAAGCATATGTACCATAGGGGCATGTAAAAGTGGTTTTTTCTTGGTCTTGTGGGGCTATAGTTATTTGGTTATACCCTGAATAACCATCTAAAAAGCAATAGTAATCGTGCCCCGCCAATCGATCCAACATTTGATCAATAAACGGTAGAGGGAAATGGTCTTTACGTGTGGCTTTATTAAGCCTTCGGTAATCCATGCACACCCTCCAACCAGTTACTGTTCTAGTGGGAATCAGTTCATTAGCTTCATTAACCACTACTGTCATGCCTCCCTTCTTGGGTACACATTGGACCGGACTTACCCAATTGCTATCCGAGATAGGGTAGATGATTCCCGCATCTAACCACTTGATTATTTCCTTCTTCACTACTTCCTTCATAGCTGGGTTAAGTCTCCTCTGCTGCTCCACTGTCTTAAAATTTCCATCTCCCAAATTAATTTTATGCATACAGAACGAAGGACTTATCCCTTGAATATCAGCTAAAGTCCAGCCTATTGCTTTCTTATATTGCTTCAGCAAATTAAGCAACAATCCTTCATTTTCAAGCGTTAGACTTGCTGATATGATTATGGGAAGAGTTTCCTTCTCTCCTAAATATGCATATTTCAGATGCATGGGCAATGGTTTTAACTCAAGTTTGGGAGGTTCTTTTATAGATGGCTGCATAGGTGGGATCTTCCTATCAGCTAAATCCAGCAACTCAAAAACTTTGTTCACCTTTTGCATTTCCCAAACACTTTCTGATTCTTGTTTCAACCCAGTAATCTCTAACTCTTCTACTGTAACTTTACCAAATGCCTGGGTATGTTGCTCTCTCAAATCCAAAGCAAATTTTTCCTCAACTAATTCATCCAAGATTTGAATAACAGAACACTCTTCCATATCAGGAGGGTATTTCAGTGCATCAAAAACACTAAATTTCACTTCTTGGTCATTTACCCTCATGGTTAGCTCTCCCTTTTGGACATCTATTAAAGTTCTCCCGGTGGCTAAAAATGGTCTTCCAAGAATTATAGGGACCTCCTTGTCCGCTTCATAATCCAAAATAATAAAATCGGCTGGGAATATGAACTTATCCACTTGAACCAAGATGTCTTCAATCTTTCCTTCCGGGTAAGTTATGGACCTATCAGCAAGTTGCAATGTAACTGTTGTGGGTCTAGCTTCACCTATGCCCAATTTCTTGAATATAGATAGTGGCATAAGGTTTATGCTAGCACCGAGGTCACATAGAGCTCGCCCTAGTTCTTTACCACCTATAGAAACAGGAATAGTAAAAGAACCAGGATCTTTAACCTTAGGTGGGAAGTTATTTTTCAAGATAGCACTGCACTCCTCGGTTAAAGAGACAGTCTCATACTCCCCAAACCTTTTCTTCTTGGTTAGGATGTCCTTCAGAAACTTCACATAATTAGGCATTTGTTCCAAAGCCTCAACCAAGGGTATATTTATGTGAAGTTGCTTCAATACTTCCAAAAATTTCTTAAATTGCACTTCTTGATTTTTCTGTTTCAATCTTTGGGGAAAAGGTGGTGGAGGTGGTTTAAACTCAGGGATGGAGATCGGGACTAGCTTAGGTGGCTCTATGGGTGTTGTCCTTGGGATCTCTTCAACCTCTTCAACTCCTGAATCTTTTTCAGCAATATTCTCACCTTCTGTTTGTACAGCAGTCTCTTTACTTTTCTGCTTTTGCTTGATCAAAACTTTGGGTTCAGCAAGAGGTTTACCACTCCTCAATTCAATAGCCTGAACTTGCTCCTTACCTTCTCTCTTTGGGACCTCAGTATCAGCAGGTAATTTTCCTTGGGGTCTAGCCTTCATCTCACTTGCCAATTGTCCCACTTGTATCTCCAAGTTTCTCATGGCAGCATCATTTCTCGCCATATATTCCTTAAACAGATTTTCGAGAGAACTTGTTCCTTGGTTGGACTGATTGACAGAATTCTTTTGTTGGGGCATAGTCTGCTGATTTTGCTTCCCAAATCCAGGTGGACCATTCATCTTTTGCTGTCCTTGGAGGCCTTGCGAATTAATTCCTTGGCCACTCCAAGAAAAGTTAGGATGGTTCCTCCACCCTGGATTATAGGTGTTAGCATAAGGGTTATTTTGCTGATTGTTTTGATTCCCAATATAGCACACTGAAGCTGGGTTGCTGGGGCAAAATTCAAAGGTGTGCTCTTCTCCACAATACACACAAGAGTCTGGAGTATTTTGACTTATATTGATTGCTGCTACATTTTTGTTTGCACTAGGAGTTAAATTCGAATTTTCAAATCCTAAAGCCAGTTTCTTCATCATATTCTCCATGGTGTCAAACCTTGCATTGAAAGCAGTAACAGTATCTACCTCCATCATTCCTTTACCTTTCTTTCCAGCCACACTTCTCACATCAGACCATTGGCTGCTATTGGTTGAAATTCTTTCCAAAATTTCATATGCCTCATTAAAAGTTTTTGACAGCAGAGCACCATTTGCTGAAGCATCAACCATGTTCTGCGTAGTCAGATTCAATCCATTGTAGAAAGTCTCCATTTGGATACAATGGGGAAGTCCATGGTGAGGGCATTTTCTTAACAACTCTTTAAATCTATCCCATGCCTCACTAAAAGATTCATCCTCAAACTGCCTAAAGGAAACTATTTCAGCTCTAAGTTTAGCATTCCTAGTGGGAGGAAAATACTTGATAAGGAATTTCTCAGCCAACTCATTCCAAGAAGTGATGGATCCTGGAGCAAGACTATTCAACCAAGCTTTTGCTCCATCCCTCAAGGAATAAGGAAAAAGAGTTAATCTAAGTGCATCCTTAGAAACTCCATGCATCCTAAATGAGTCGCTCACTCCCAAAAAGGATTTTAGATGAAGGTGGGGATCCTCTGAAGGTAATCCATGAAATTGCCCCACCGTTTGTAACATTTGGAACATCACAGGCTTCATTTCGAAATTAGGTGCCTCTATTTCTGGCCTAAGTATCCCGGGGTTTAATTCATCAAACATAGGGAGTGCATAGGCTCTAATGGCTCTTCCCCTATCATTGGCTAGGAGGACAGGGTGTTCAGCTGGATTATCTACTCTAGCTTGTCGGTCCATTTCAGGGTTAGGTTGTTGTGGGTTCTCTTGCTCTTGAGGATTTCTCGGGTGGGCAGGAGGTAAAAGAGGAGGTAGGTCCATGCAGTTTTTCCTATTCCTCTGTTCTCTCCTTCTCTTATGAAATGTCCTTTCAATCTCAGGGTCAAGCTCA
The DNA here is from genome assembly GCA_036850905.1 of Luffa acutangula. Lineage (NCBI taxonomy): Eukaryota > Viridiplantae > Streptophyta > Magnoliopsida > Cucurbitales > Cucurbitaceae > Luffa > Luffa acutangula. Next base: position 45,607,135 of record CM072098.1, on the reverse strand, counting down.
AATTCTAGATCAGGAAACTCGTTCATACACCACTACCAAACCAACCCCTGAAAAAGTAACAAACAGCCAAGTTAGAATGCAATTTCAGCTCCAATTTACCAAAAATAAGTTCAAACACAGTGAAATTCAAACTAATCCCCGGCAACGGCGCCAAAAACTTGTTGCCTTGTAAGGTGGGGTTAAAATATTCAATGAAATCCACACAATGCACGTGCAAGTATACACGGCCAGCAGCAAGTGATAAGTATATTAATATCGTCTCCACAGGGATTAGAACACGAAAATTCTTATGCTCAAACTTAATTTCTAGCAAATTCAAGATGGTAACCGATAAAATCTTAGTAATGTCTAAACTAAGGTGCTTTGATAAAATAAATTGCAGAAACAAACATAAACAAGTAAATGCAAAATGCTCAATGAAACGAAACTTGCAACAAGGTTAATAAAGTAGGCTCGGATTAGGAACTATTTGTATCTCTCTAAACATTGAATGCTGGAGCAAGAACTTTGCTCTCTCAATCCACACAGCAGGTTCTCACAGAATCTTCCCAGATCTCCGAAAATAGCAGATTAACTCCCATTAACCCACTTCATTTTAAACATGCTGTATTATGTGCATTAGGTGAAGTGTTATCCCTAACTCCTTCACTTAGCTAGCTACTAACCCTAACAAGGAGCTAATGTGATTTTGAGTATTCAGCCACCCTTGTTTTTCCCAAAACTAAAGATGACAATGCAAAGAAATGGTTGGCCGGACGAAATCTTTGCTTCAGCATTAAACACCCTCAAAACCAGATTAAGAAAGCTAAGGAGCTCAACTCCAATGTTTAGATTAATACAAAAGTATCCTAATCCTCACCTTAAGGTGATTAGTTCATGTTACAAGCTGAAAACAAAATAAAACAACCAGAAAAAGCCATGAAGAAAACTAAAACACAGCTACACAAAGTTCAAGAGAAGAGGAAAGAAAAATAAAGGAAGAAGTAGCCGGAAATGGAAAAGTTGCTGAAGATGCTCCTTCCAAATGTCAGCTTCTCCTTCTTCTATGGAATCTCCTTCTCTTCCCTTCTCGATTTCTCCACACTGCTGTCTTGATGTCTGTGTATGTGTCTCTCCCTTTTGGTTTCTTCTCCTTTTTATACCTCCTCACAAAATGTGGTTGCCCTAAAAAATATACTCCTCTCTTCATTGAATTCAGGGCTACATCAGCTTCTTTTCAGCAAGATGGCAGAATCCCATTGGATGAAAGAGCTGATTGTATTAAAAAGTGCCAGCTCATTTAATGAATTGATTTTTCCCTCGTGTGAATCACGTGCGAACTTTGCTCCAGAATTGATCCAGCAATTCCATCTCCAGCTCCTCAATCACTTCAACTCTACACAACTGCCTTTAGCCTGCTACCACAATGGCTTAATGGATCTGCACTATAAGTACACCAAATTTAATGCATTTCACCTTCAAAACAGTAGCAAAATATTAACTATTTCCTCAAAGATGATTCAGCCCAAAGCATGAGATTTATAGAGGAACAACACCAAAATATGCTAGCCAATTACCCCCATATTAAAGAATCCAAGCTAAAAGATAAGGTAAATAACTCTTATACTAAGAGTTATCAGAGGGGTACATGAATGAACCGAGGCCACATCCGAATGAGAGGGATCTTGAGGACATGAAAGTATGGTCAAGATAAGCTTAAAAGAATTGATAGATACTACCTATACCAACAAGGTGCACCTTCCTTTTCGGTGGCTCAATCATAGGAACTTTGAAGTTAAGCGTGCTTAGCTTGGAGAAGTTCTATGTTGGGTGACCTCCTGGGAATTTTCCTAGGGAGCATGTGAGTGAGGACAAAGCATGCTAGAAGGATCCCATGTTGGTTTGTGGGGACAATCTTCACTCTTAGAAGCAGTTTAAGACGAGTATGGTAACGTGACCAGGTCGCAGGAGAATGTCGGGGCCTTAAGTGTCGAATCCGGATTCCGAATCCTAGGCCTGGGGCGTTACATAAATACCCTTCTTCACGTCTGGAGAAGGATTCAAAACCTTAATTCTTGTCACCATTAAACTTCCTATTTGACAGACTTAAGCAACGGAGTAGGTGTGACAAGCACCACACCGGTGTGCAGTTTTTGCTGGTCACTTCTTCTCCAGTTTCCACAAATTCACTGTTGGTATCACGTGAAGGCCAGATGAGTCTTTTGTCTGGATTTTGGCATCAACAACAATAATAATCGGATAAGTTTGCATACAATTTAAAGTCTCCAGCAAACCTACCTTTTGCATCATATCATTATCATTAAGTTCAAGTCCTAACTTTTTCTACTCATTTTATTTTTATCCTCATTTCAGTTCTATAACTTTTTATGTATATAATTTACTCATTAGTTAAACGAACAAAAATCGCTTAAATTGGTCTCTTGTGAAATAATTTATAGATTTTTTTTGAAAAAAAAAAACAAAACAATTAATGCCAATAAGTAACATTATTATTTTTTTAGGCTAAATTATATATAAAAAAAATGCCCCTAAACTATAGGGTTCGTTTCATAAATACCCATGAACTTTAAAATTGTTCAAAAATACCCTAAAAATATCATTATTAATGGAAAATGCTTCTTCTTTTTTCTTCCTTTCTCACTAAATTTTTCCTCTATTTTTTCTTTTCTTTTTGCTCTCTCTATTTGTGTATTGTTAGTGATAAGTAGAAGAAGGATCAGAAGATTGTGAGTTTGGATCAATTTACAATTTGAATTCTAATTTCAAAAGCAAAAACAAGTTTTTGGAAACTAGTTCTTTTGGTTTTCAAAACTTGACTTGGTTTTTGAAAACATGAGAAAAGGAGGTAGATAATAAAACAAAGAAACTTGTAGGTGAATGTTAGGGACTACCGGACACCCACATATCTCCACAATGGTATGATATTGTCCACTTTGGGCATAAGCCCTCATGGCTTTGCTTTTGGATCACCCCAAAAGGCCTCATACCAATAGAGATACTAGTCCTCCCTTTTATACCCATGATCATCCCCTTATCTAGACGATGTGGGACTTTGGACGCACTCACAACAATCCTCCCCTCGAACAAAGTACCACCGAGCCTCCCCTCAAATAGTCATCTATCCGTCCAACTCTCTAGGCTTCACCGCTTTACCGAGAGTTCTTGCTCTTATCTAGGACGACTCCTCTTCTCCGGAGTATACCCGCCCACCCAGAGCTCAACCACGGACCTCCACCATGACTATTAAAGGGCTCACAACTTCTTTGTTCGGAACCCGAGGATTCCACCCAACACGGCTTACTCCCAGGGCATGGCTCTGATACCACTTGTTAAGGGATTACCGGACACCCACATATCTCCACAATGGTATGATATTGTCCACTTTGGGTATACACCCTCATGGCTTTGCTTTTGGATCACCCCCAAAAGGCCTCATGCCAATGGAGATACTTGTCCTCCCTTATATACCCATGATCATCCCTAGCCGATGTGGGACTTTGGACGCACTCCCAACAGTGAAGGTAGTGTATATAAGCTTCATTTTTAAAAATAAAAAACCAAATGATTATTATTTAACCTTTATATTATTAAAATCATAGGAACTAAATTGTAACTTTCCCCAACCTATAGGAACCAAATTTGTTATTTAACCATTATATTATTACCATAAGTAATTTCTTTTCTTTTTTTTATTGACCTAATTTCTTTTATTTGATTTTTTTAATCGATTTTTTTATTTAATATTAGTTTACTTTAACTTGAGTAGAAAGAGGTACTCAAAAAAAAAAAAAAAAACTTGAGTATATGAAAGTTTTTTTTAGTTCAACAACATTTGGGGGTGAGGGATTCGAACCTCGGCTACTTGGTCAAATGTACATGTCAACTATCGCTGAACTATGCTCACTTTGACACTTTGGTACAAAGATTTACATTTACTCCTACCAAATCATTATTTTTTTATGCTATTAACAGGAAATTTCACTCAAATTTTAGACCATGTATGTGATATGGTGTGACAACAGAACACGATTTATGGTTTTCAAAATATAGAGATAATATTTAATTACTTTTTTTTTTTTAAGAAAATATTTAATTACCTTCAACCTAGAAAGAATATTATCGGCAATTTAACTAAACAATATTTGAATGAATCGAAAAAAAGAACTCTTAAATTTTGAAAATATTTTTCTTTTGAAAAAAAATTTTGTAAAAATTTTCTAGCGAGGTGTCATGCTTTTTGTTTAAATAAAATGAATATCTTGGGTTTTTATTAATAATATAACACTGATTTGTGAAAATTCCAACTTTTGATTTATAAAGAGACTACTCGTATCTTTATCGATTATAATCTCGATTGAGTTGGGTTATAAAAAACTAAACATGATGAATCACTAAACACTAAGACCCCGTTTGATAACCATTTGGTTTTTTATTTTTGAAAATTAAGCTTATACACACATACTTCCACCTATAGTTTCTTGGTTTTAGTATCAATCTTCTACCTTGTTTTCAAAAACCAAGTCCAATTTTGGAAACAGAAAAAAGTAGTTTTCAAATTTTGTTTTTTTTGTCCCTTCGGGGACATCCGATAAAATTGGAACGATACAGAGAAGTTTAGCATGACCCCTGCGCAAGGATGACACGAACAAATCGAGAAATTGTCCAAATTTTTAAAAACTTGTTTTTGTTTTTGAAATTTGGCTAAGAATTCAAATGTCACCTTAGCTAGGATGAAAGTCATGGTAGGGAATTTATGAGAAAATAAGCATAATTTTCAAAAACCAAAAACAATAAACCAAATGGTTATCAAACGGGACTAATTAATTCCCCCTTTTTTTTTTGAAAAAAAATACCTCATATTTATTACGCCACTTGGGCAAAAACTGAACGGTCATGCTCGACCCACAAAAACAACCAACTTGGAATAGTTCCTATCCAAGTCTCACAAATGATTTCATTGTCCATTCATTTCTAATATTTAAAAAACTTTGTTTACCTTTTATGATTTTTGTTGGCTCAATTTTTTTAAACGTTGTGTGAATTTTTGTTGTTCATAACATTCCTAACTATGATAGTAGAGATGATAACGTGTGTGGTTGGATTGTTACCGTCGATTAGATTTTGATGAGCTTTTGATATTTTTTTCCCCTTTAATTTTAAGTACAATAAAAAGTAAGAATTTAAAAATGACCAACATTTAAGAAAAATTGTTGAGGGTTGAATTTCTTTGGCATTTAATTAATGATATAACTTTTTTGGTAAGAAGATTTAAGTTATTGGTTGAAGTAATTACTTAAAAAAAAGTATTGATTGAAGTTGCTTTCAATATTATTTACGACTATAGATTTTCTTTGTTTTGGAGTATTACTATAGCCTTTTTTAAAAGCATTTATTGTGAACGCATTATTCAGTTAACTACATCAAAGTTGTTCAAATAAAAAATTATTTATGTATTTTATGAAAAATAAAAAGAAACCTTCTAAAAATGGAAATCCTTAGGGTGGTTTCCTAACCATTTCACTTTTATGTTTTATTTTTTTTGTTTTTCATTTTAAAAAAGCGAGGTTGTATGATAATCATTCTCATTTTTTGTTTTCTGTTTTTTTAAAAACATTTTTGAAATTGTAAGCAATTAAAAAAATAAATAATGTGGGTCGGCCCAATACTGAGACTTCGTGTTCGTTTGAACTTGAAATGTCCTTTGTGGCGGAGCTTCAAACTCCAAACCAGTAATGAAGAGGAGGTTTGGTGCCCAGTTATTTATGAAAGGCTGCCAGATTTTTGCTATAGTTGTGGACGGCTTGGTCATGCAAGGAAGGAGTGTGTGCATGATGTGGGAGAGGGGGTGCAGATGGGTCAGGAGCAATATGGCGAGTGGATGCGAACGGGGACGGTGTTGGGGGATGTGGGGAGACAGGGCCTGAATTCGAATGAAAAGAAGGAAGACTAGAGTGAAGGGGGTGTGAGGTCAATCCAACTGAGGGTGTAGGTATAGCTTCTACAAGAGGGTGTAGTGGGGGGTGGGAGCCAGTGAGAGGTTTCAGAAATAGGGGAAGTTGTGGTAGGTGTGGGAGTGTCAGAGCCACAAACTAGTGTGAAAGGGAAGAAGGTAGGGGTAGATGGTCCTGATACAACTGTTGAGGGGGCTGGATCGATGGAAGTGGATGGGGTAGGGTCATAACAGATGCAGAGGTGGGAAAGGGTAGAAGAGAAGAGCCTAGAATGTGTTAGCAGATGTGACGAATAAGCGAGGTCCCCCTGGGAAGGAAGTGACCAAGCGAAAGTCACCTACAGAGGCAACTGGGTCTTAAGGGGCTAAGAAGGCTAGGGTTGATTGTCTGTCTGTTTTGGGTATAGTTGATGGGAATGTCTCCACTCCTGATTTGATGATAGTTGATTGCAGGGCGGTGGCTGGAGATTACCAGCCCCGCCAGTTGTCATGAATATGCTTTTTTGGAATGCATGAGGTGTGGGGTCGGATCGTGCATTCCGCAGGTTGCACAAACTAGTGCAACAGTATTGACCTCTCTTGGTGTTCCTTTCAGAGAAGAAGGTACACTCTTCACGTTGTAAGTTGATTAAAGTGAAGTTGGGGTTCATTGGTTGTTTCAGTGTTGACAGTTTTGGTAGAAGTGGGGGTTTGGCGTTGTTATGGGACTCCTCGGTTAGCTTCAATCTTATCTCCTTCTCCCCTAACCACATTGATGGGTGGGTGGAATGGAACTCGATCCAATGGCGTCTCTCTACTATCTATGGCCATCCTCAGGCAGAATTTAAATCGATGACTTGGGGCCTTCTGAAGCACCTTCGTCGAAATCCTGCCACTCCATGGTTTGTGGGTGGGGATGTCAATGCAATATTGTTTCAGCATGAAAAGGAAAGGGGTAGAGAGAAACCTGAGGCAAAGTTGAATGGTTTTCGAGATGCAGTGGATGAGTGCAGTCTGGTTGAACTGGGTTTCAAAGGGGAGAAGTTTACTTGGTGTAACAGGAGACCCAGAGATGAGACGGTGTGGGAACGAATTGACAGATGTTTTGGTAATATGGCCTGACATGATTTGTTCCCTCAACAGGAGGTAGCCCACCTGGATTTCAGTAGGTCCGATCACAGACCGATTTGACTTTTCGTATCTCCTCTAGGCAACTCGGTAGAAGGTACAAAGAGTAGAATTTCACGATTCGAGAATGTCTGGTTGTTATGCCCAGAGTACAGAGAGGTAGTATCAGGATTCTGGCAGTCGAGGGCAGCTAACGCGTCACCTGTAGGTTTGAGGATGGCTACTGAGCAGTGTTTGGCCTCCTTAGCTCGATGGGGCAAGGCGAAGGTTGGGAGGTATGATGACCGTATCCGAGAAGCATCAGCACAGGTACAACTATCCCTAAGGAATCTGAGTAGAGTGGGGTCTAAGTTGGACTTGCAGGAGGCTGAAGCCAAACTGTACAGGAGGCTGAGGCTAAACTGTAGGAGAAAACAAACATAATTTTCAAAAACCAAAAACAAAAAACCAAATGATTATCAAACGGGACTTAATTAATTCCCCTTTATATAGAATTGATTTCATTGTCCATTCATTTCTAATATTTAAAAAACTTTGTTTACCTTTTATGATTTTTGTTGGCTCAATTTTTTGAAACGTTGTGTGAATTTTTGTTGTTCTTAACATTCCTAACTATGATAGTAGAGATCATAACGTGTGTGGTTGGAATGTTACCGTCGATTAGATTTTGATGAGCTTTTGATTTTTTTTCCTTTAATTTTAAGTACAATAAAAAGTAAGAATTTAAAAATGACCAACATTTAAGAAAATTGTTTTTTTTTTTTTTTTTTTGAAATAACATTTAAGAAAATTGTTGAGGGTTGAATTTCTTTGGCATTAAATTAATGATATAACTTTTTTCGTAAGAAGATTTAAGTTGAAGTTACTTTAAAAAAAGTATTGGTTGAAGTTGCTTTCAATATTATTTACGACTATAGATTTTCATTTTTTTGGAGTATAACTATAGTCTTTTTTAAAAGCATTTATTGTGAACGCATTATACAGTTTTTTTTTTTTTTTGACACAAGAATAGGCAAACATCAACTAGCAGAGAATGATCAAAACTAAGCAAACAGCCCCTTGGACTCCCCTATCACAGTTCGTTGTCAACCCACGATCAAACACCCAATCTAGCCACTAGCTCCTCTACCAATTGGCTCATATTCACCATCAAGATCGACGCTGCTTTAGGCTCGCTCCACATCAACATGACGGAGGTTGCAAACCCCCAAATAGCAGCCTGCAAAATTGACATGAAATAAGGTGTCTTGCATATATAACCCATCAAAGCAACCCAGAAAGTTATGGACGGATACAATCTAGAACTATCCTTCCCATCCCACCTATTATGATGAAAACAGTAACAACGTAACAAGAACGAAAGGGCGAAGAGAAACAACACACAGATATACATGGTTCACTAACGGTGTGTTAGCTACGTCCACGGGCAGAGAGAGAGAACGATCTTATTATGTGAGGAGTATTCAGAATACAGAGATTAGGGCAAAAAATAGGTTAAGAGGGTTTATATATGGCACCACTCTTAACCCTAACATAATAGGCCCAAATAAAAGCCCAAAACGGAAATATCATATCTAATCCCTATACATAATTTAGCTTAGGGGGCGTTGCCCCCGAACCCCCACCGGGTGCTTCGCCCCTGGACCCCGACTCGCTGACCGGTCAGCGAGACCCCCGTACTGGGTCATTCAGAGCGCTTCATATCAAATTCAAGGCATATCAACACAAAATTTACTTCCATTCCACGAATTTTAATAAATCAATATCTAGAAAAACAAATGTATATATACCTTCACGAATTCTTGAAATTAAACTTGAAGAACAAACTCCCACATCGTCCACAATATGCTCCCAAAGCTAATAGGTTCACAAGGAAAACTTTCACCAAAATACACAACACAACCAAAAGAATGTGAAATGAGCTTCAAGAAAACCCACGAATGTTTTCCGGTGGTTTGAGGTCGTGTTCCGGCGTTTTCAAGCGATTTGAGGTATGCACGACACCCACACCTCCCCTTCTATTCTGTCTGAAACTAAGAGAACATTTACCCAAAATGCAAAACACAACCAAAAGAAATTGAGATGAGGTTCAATAAAACATACCCACGGCGGTTTGAGCTTCTTTTTCGGTGGTTTGAGGTGTTTTTTCGTCCTTTTCCGGCGATTTGAGGTACCCACGACACCTTTTCTTTTCGAAACCGAGAGCAGCTGGAGAAGCTTAGAAGAAAAACGCGAAAATGAAGGGGCTGGGGCGGTTTTTAAAAGGTTTGCGACGAAAGTTTGTCACGAAAGTTTTTTCGTCCTTTTCTTGTTGTAATAATTAACTCTGCGACGAAACCCTTTACGTTGCAATTTTGCGACGAAAAGTGCTATTTTCGTCACATGCCGACGTGCGAAATAAAATTGATGGCGCGGTAAAATTTGTCCATGCGACAAAATCTGTTTTACGTTGCAAACTTTGAGACGAAAATCGATTTGCGTCGCAAGTTGCAACACATTGGCTATTTCGCCACACAAGTTGCGACTTTTTCTTTTTTGTCGCTGAGATTTCGTCGCTAAAACGCTTCTTTCTTGTAGTGTCTTAAGATACAATAAGTACAATATATAAAATAAATGAAAGATGGTCCTAAGATGATAACCCATTAGTACCAACCTTATCTTACTAAAAAAAAACTTATTCAAAATTGAATATCAATATATTTGATTAGGAACTTTATATTTAATTATATGCATGGTTTACAAAAAAAAGTGATCTAAATAAAGCAACTAAATTGTTTAAATAAAATTATTCAACGCGACGACAGAGTCACAAAACAAAATTTTTAAATTCTCCCTCACATATTCATCGATCTAGAATTGTTAACGAGATTCTTCCAATCATCTCAAATAATTTCTCATGTCATTGCAGAGTAGCTAATGAATGAAGCGATATCCATGGATTCCGACTTGAACGACCGGAAAAATGTTGAAAGAGTAGTTAGGGATGAGAATCTGAGATGCATTGGCGGGAGAATTAGAAGACTTACCCTAAGAAGGTGTCTACTAGGGGTGTACATCGGTCGGTCGGTGTCGGTTTTGGGGGAAAACCGACACCGACCGGTCGGTCGGTTTTCCAGAATTTTGGAAACCGATCGCTTTCGACCAAGGTGTGTCAACCGACCGACCGATCGGTCGGTTCGGTCGGTCGGTTCGGTCGGTTTTTTTTTTTTTTTTTTTTTTTTTTTTTTCCTTTCTTTCTTTCTTTTAATTTTATATATGTTTTAATTTGTATGTTAATATATGTATATATAAAATATTGTTTATGTTTTTTTTTTCCTTTTCTTTTTCCTTGTATCTTTTTCTTTTATAATTTTATGAGTCTTCTTTTATATCTCTTTTCTAGGATTTTTTTTTTTATGATAATGAAAGCATATGTTTTATTTTTAATAACCATATAAATTATTGTAATTTTGTAATATAATGTTTAAATTGATGATAATTTGAAATGTTTTCACATCTGTAAAATGTAAATTTCTAAATTGAATAATAATGAATGTATAACATTATTCATTGAAATGTTTTCTCTGTAAATTGAATAGTAATGAATCGAAAACATTATTAATACAAATAGTCTCAAGTCCTATAAATTGAAATAGTTCACACATAATTTAAATGTCTCATAAATCTTATAAATTGAAATAGTCCAAACACATCTGTCATCTGATATAAAATAGTCTCATTAGTCATGATACAACAAATAAAAATTAACATAGATTAGAGATAATTCTTCAAAAGTCCTTCAAAAGAGTCCTTAAAAAAAATTCCTTCAAAATGAAACATAAGCAAGGATTTAAGAGATAGACATAATCATTCACAACTTTGAAAAGTCAATCTCATCAACATCTTTTTCTTCATCGATGACCATTCTGAATCCTACAAAATTATACACAATAGATTAACACTTATAAAATTGAAAATAAAAGTTTAATCAAGCAAAAAAAAAAAAAAAAAGTAAAAACATTACCTTCTTCTAGTGTTGAGTCTTCCTCCAGTAGTTTGAAAAACTCAATGTCTATTGGGTTGGAATTGAGCCAATTTTGAGTGCATATAAGAGCCTCAACTGTTTTTGGAGCTAATGAAGAACGAGAGGAATCAACTACACGTCCTCCAGTGCTAAAAGCAGACTCAGATGCTACGGTCGAAACTGGAATTGCCAAAAGATCTCTACTTATTGCACTAAGAATCTCAAACCGATGACTATTATGCTTCCACCAATTAAGAATGTCAAAACTACTATCATCCTTAGCAAGAGTTTCTAATAAATACACATCAATCTCTGACTCTCTATCGAAGGTAGTAGTCTCGACACTTGAGAATGACCGTGCAAATCCATATGTCTCACTCTCATCATCAACATCCATTGTTTGAGCCCCACCTTTTTCTTTAGTAATGACGCTGCCACTACCACCACTGCCAATGCCACTGCCACTACCACCACTGCCACTGCCAAAAGAATATGAACTATATGCATGGAAGAGTTGTCTCAAAACCTGTTCTACCTTATCTGTCATGTTTTTAGCAGAAGTTGGCTCTAACAAGTTGTTGAAACAATAAGACAAAAATTTCAACTTATATCGTGGGTCCAACACAACAGCAACATACAACAACAAATTGGTCTTTTCATTATTTCCCCAATACTTCTCAAACTTAGACTTCATGCTCTTAGCCACATCACAAAGAATTTGATTTGCACTATCCATAGAATTTAATTGTATGCAATTTTGAATTGTGCTAATTTGGTGGAAAATCACATTAGATGTGGTGTATAAAGAGCCTGAAATCTTTAAAGTGACATTATAAAACACTTTTAAAAACCTAACCAACATCTTAGCATTATCCCAATCTTCTTTAGTTGGTTGCATTTCACTCATAAAAGTTGAGTCTTCATCCTCTAACCTCTCAAAAGCTTTTTGGAACTTTGTAGCCGCCTCAAGCATCATATATGTAGAGTTCCATCTAGTGGAAACATCTAGACACACCAAACTCTTAGAAGCAATCTTTTCAATTTCAATACACTTCTTAAATTTCGAAGCACGTGCGGGAGAAGACCTCACAAATCTCACAACATTGCGAATCCTAGTAATGCACTCATAATGCTCCTTGAAAGCATCACATACAATAAGATTTAATATGTGGGCACAACATCTAACATGTAAAAATTCACCTTTCAATAACAACCCACTACTAAATCTCTTAATAAGATAAGCAACTGCAGTATCATTTGAACTGGCATTGTCCACAGTCAAAGTCATAACTTTATCAATACCCCAATTCTTTAAATTCTTTTCAATGGTTTTACCAATGGTATCCCCTCTATGATTCTCGATTGTAGAAAAGCTAAGAATCCGCTTATGTAAATTCCATTCAGAATCAATAAAATGGGCTGTCAATACCATGTAATTGAGGTTTTGTCCAGAAGTCCAACAGTCAGTAGTGAGAGAAACTCTATAACGTTTTGCCTTAAACATGTCTTTCAAACGTTTTTTCTCACTAACATATATCTTAAGCACATCCCTAGCAACAGTTATTCGAGATGGAAGGACAAAATTAGGTGCAAACAAAGCTATTGATTTGTTGATAAATCTTCGAAAACCTATGTTCTCCACAAACCGAAAAGGCAATTCATCTAGAATAATCATCTCAGCAAGGGCCCTTCTACAATTCTCCAAACTGAAAGTCTCACAACTAAGTTTTGATTCAGAATTATCAATGGCTTCTTTAGGCTTGAAAACCAATTGTTTCTGTCCTGGATCTTTCGTTCTTTGATAAGGGTATTTCTTACAATTTTCTAGATGATGTTTCAAACTACCGGTACCATTACGCTTGGAATGACATGCATACTTAGCCCCACAGTATTTACACTTAGCATATGGATCATTAGGATCACAATCTTTAATTTTCTCAAAATGGTCCCAAACAACAGAGATTTTAGTATTCTTACGCTTTTTGGTTGGACTTGAATGACCCACTTTACTTTTCTTGGCTCCACTTGATTTCTCCACATCCACAACATGGACCGAACTTTCTTCTGAACTTTCTTCTGGGATACTATCCATGTTAACTCTGTGAAAATAAACATTGAATGAAATTAATATTTAACAAACACTAAAGGAAAAATTAATAAAATTTAGCTCTTCTAGTTTCTAAAACTTTTAAAAATTATTTTTTGAAATCTAAAAACTAAAGTTTTCCCTTTTAGTTCTAATTTTTCAAAAATATAAATCTTACTCTTCTGAGGAGTCCAGTGTGCCTGCGACAATGTTGCTCATTGCTGAATCAAAGGAAACATAAACAAAAAGAATAAGGTTAAGTCCTCCCGTAAGCAAAATCAAAGTATATTGTTTTGAATAATTTTTGTCTACGTTATGGAGTTTACTGTTTAGTGATACTATTACTTATAAATAATTTTTGTATACAAAGCAAACAATAAACACCATTAGTGAAATGAATAAAAGCTCCAACTCAAATCTAAACCTAAACAAGATCAAACAAAACAACAAAAATTCTTATAGATCTAACTCAAAATAGTCCAACAAAACAATCATACTAAAATCTACGAAAATATGATGAATCGAAAGCATACCACAATAAAATTTTTAAAAAAATTACGAGAAATGAGAGACAGAGAGATGACTTACTGCCTTACCGGCGATGACTGAGGAGAGAGAGATAGGCGTGACGAGGCGACGGCGAGGGAAAATAGAGAACAGGGACGGCGCGACAGCTGCGAGCTGAAGGGATTTTATGATTTTAGAACAGCTGCGAGTCCCACGGTGTGACGGCGACAGCGTGATGATGAAGAGACCGGCGGCGAACGATGAAGAGACCGGCGGCGAACGATGAAGAGACCTGACTGACGACGGACGATGAGGAGACCGACGACGTGGCGATTGGCGAAGGAGACTCGGTCGATTTTTTGGGGCGTGAGACAGAGGAGAACGAAAGCTGCGGGCTGAAGAGATTTTAGAATTTAGGGTTTTTTTTCGTTTTCTTTTTATACTATATTAAAAAAAAAAATTTAAAAATCTTTTTTTTTTTAATTTTATACTAATTCCGGTCGGTCGGTCGGTTCTTTGTGAACGGACCGAACCGACCGACCGACCGGTCGGTTTTCCATTACACGGAACCGACACCGACCGACCAAGGTCGGCCAACCGACCGACCGCCGTCGGTTCGGTCGGTTTCGGTCGGTCGTGTCGGTTTTCGGTCTGATGATGAACACCCCTAGTGTCTACAATTGGGCTAATGATCTCTAGGAATGAGAAGACTTACCCTAAGTTTTTTTTTATTCAAACAATATTTAAGAAATCTTGGAATTCGAAAATTGACAGCTAATATTGACGTTTATTGTGCGTCAACATAGCAATGTTTATTGACGCTTATTGCATGTCAATATGGTAATATTTATTGACAATTATTAGCCGTCAATGAATGTGGTTTTCATTGACAGCTAATAAGCGTCAATAAAAATTGTCAACAAAACTCTTTTCATTGATAGTTTTTGTCCGTCAACTATGTGAAAAGGTGGAGTTGGACGAAGATCTACGTAAATTAATCTTTTAATCACATTCATTGACGTTTTTTAACTGTCAACATAAACCAGATCATTTGTTGACACAATATAATCGTCAATATACCTATTTATTTTAAAGTAAAAATAATACCTTTATTTAGTTCATCTCATCATGGCTACCAGGTGGACTGTGTTCCAACCAAGGGATCCTCAACATGCCCCCTCAAGATGGTCATGCCCTCTCAAGATGGTGCCTCTTTGGGTTCACCATTCTTGGATGGGATCCCAATTTCTTTTTATTGGACTGAATACCTATTTGGGTTTAATGGGCTCTGATACCATATTATATTATATGGGCTTCCATCTCAAAACCAATTGGCAATGAGTGGAGTGACCCTTGAAGCTTATATATTGTGAGGTCTCCACCAATCTTTCCGATGTGGGATCCTCAACAAATACAGCTGATAGGCTTCGGCGAATTTTCCAAAATCAAATGCTCAGTCCAAATTAGTGTCCTCTATGTTGCAGCAGCTTGGAATCCTTGGACCACATTTTCATTCACTGTAATTTGGCAAACTCCCTTTGGGTTCTCTTTCACAACTCCACGGGCATTCACCTCACTCTTCCTTCTCAAGTGGATCATCTATGTGGAGAAGCTTTTGCTCATAAGCCGACCATGTAGAGACAGATTCTCATTCAAAATATTTTTGTGGCTATTATTTGGACAGTTTGGAAAGAGATGAACAAACCCATTTTCAAGGGGGTCTCTCGCAACCTAGCCCAGATTCAAGACGATATTATTGCTCTTGTAGGCTTTTGGTCATCTTCTTCTAATATGTTTTGTCATTACGATGCTTCCTCTATCTCGCTTAATTGGAAGGCGTTTATGTAATTCCATCTTGTATGTTGCTTGCATCCTTAATAAAGTATCCTTTTTTCTAAAAAAAAATAAAAATAAACCATGCTATACAAACCACTGCAATAATTGGAGTATAAATGGTTGATGATCCAACATTGAAAAGATAAGTGGAGACCTCACAATTTATGAGATAGATGGACTACTCCACTCATTGCAATTGGTTTTGAGATGGAATACATCTCATGTTATCTAATACAGTATCAAAGTCCATAAAACCCTCAACGATTGAAAAGATAAGTGGAGACCTCACAATTTATGAGATAGATGAACTACTCCACTCATTGCCAATTAGTTTTGAGATGGAATACATCTCATGTTATCTAATACAGTATCAAAGTCCATAAAACCCTCAACGATTGTCAAGAAGCATCTCTCATATTATGTGGGATTGCAAAATTCCTAGAGCGATGTGGACTTATTTTCTCCCTAAGATCCTAAATTCTCCTTTTTTTTTTTGCAGGAAAGATCGAGTTCTGGCTGATATGTGGAGCTGGATGGTGGACAACCTATCAAAGGAGGAGCTGGCTTTGGGAGCAGTCATTATGTGGAATACTTGGACATTCAGGAATAGAATTCAAAATAACAATATCAACCCAACCGTAGAGGCATTACAGAATCTCATTGAATCAAGCCTAAAGGATATCAAATTTACCTGCAGAAGTCATCAATCTGTGCCAACGTCAAGAAACCACACGAGTCAGGCTACTTGGAAACCCCCAAAGGCGAGTCAATGGAAAATGAATTCTGACGTTGCCGGAACGAGAAAGAAGGGCGCGGAGGGATCGGGTGGGTTGTCGTGACTCGTCTGGGTCCCTGATCTGTTTCGGCATGAAATCAATCTCCAAAAAATGGTCCGTCAAGATGCTGGAATCTGAGGCGATCCGCGAAGGTATCAGAGCGATTATTGGTAACTGCAAAGAAAGGAGAATCCATCTAGTTATAGAATCGGACGCAATGGAAGTCATAAAGCTACTGAAAGGGGAGGAGGAAGACTTATTGGATGTGAAGACCATTATTGACTCCATTAACGTCGTCATTCCAATTGATCAAGAAGTTGAATTTTTCCATTGTAACCGTCTTTAGAACACAGTAGCGCACTATGTTGCCAAGGAGGCTTGTAGCCCAAAGTTTTTGGGCGATCGAATTTTGTTAAACGTTTTTTAGCGGGAAGAAGAGCTGGTTTTCTAGGGCCCTAATTTCCCAATTTGGTGTTTCCCTCTTTTTTGTCAGGGAGGGTTAGCGTTTCCTAATTAATGAATTATTCTTTTATTAAAAAAAAAAAAAAAAAAAAAAAAAAAAAAAAAAAAACTTGTATCCTAAAAAAAATTACATTTACTTTTTAGAGTTTCTATTTAATGTTAATGATCATACATTTATAATCTATAATCTATCGATATCTAATATCTATCTATATGTACACATTATCTAAAACGAGTATAAGAGCCTCTTTGTCAAATAAATGGTTCGGTTCCGGTTTTACACAGTAACCGAACCGAACCAACCCGCTTGCACCCCTATTAAGAGGACAAACTTTTGATTTTTCCTTTTACCTCTTCTTAATTTGAATATTTCCCTTTTGTCATTTTTAATCTATTATATTAAGTACATTATTATATGTCTCAAATAATCTCTATGCATATCTCTAATCTTCAAACTTGATTCTGATTGACCAAATAATAAATTTATAAAATTTATAAAAATTTTCATTTGTATCTCCTAAATTTGAAATTGATTTCCTCTTTTGCATAAAAAAAAATAAAAGAATATTAATTTTATATTTAGAAAAAAATCACAATTTATTAAATAATAAAAAGTAATATATATATATATATGAATGTATTTTGTGGGGACAATTTCTATCTATACGTGTCTCTATTTCATCCTTTTATTATTTTTTTATTCTCCTTTTCTTTCTATTTTTCTCAGTCTTGTCCACTCACAATCGATATGTAACCCCACAAATATAACACCACAACATACACGTGCAAACCTACCCCATTTTTATTATTTAATCTAATAAATCGTGATCTTTTTTCTAAATATAAAATAATATTCTTTTATTTTTTTAATGCAAAAGAGGGAATCAATTTCAAATTTAGGAGATACAAAATAGAAATTTTTATAAATTTTATCAATTTATTATTTTGTCCATTAGAATCAAGTTTGAAGATTAGAGATATGCATAGAAATTATTTGAGAAATATAATAATGTATTTAATATAATATATAATAAGTTAAAAATGACAAAAGGGGAATATTCAAATTAAAAAGTGGCAAAAGGAAAAATCAAAAGTTTGTCCCCTTAAACTCCTTTTAGATAATGTATGTGTATATAAGATAGATATTAGTTATAGATAGATAGGTTATAGATTATAAATGTATAACCATTAGCCGTAAACGAAAACCCTGAAAAGTAAATGGATTTTTTTAAGGACACAAGTTGAGTCACCATAAATATTATGTTGTTGAGTAAGGACTTTTTTTTAAAAAAAATAACTTTTCTTTCTTTCTAATTTCTTTTATTGCAAATGGGTGATATACCCAATGCATACTCATGTGCTTGGACAGTATTTGTCATTACTGGAAAGCTTTCATCTATTTCAAAAAAAGTCAACAAGTTGTGAACATCCATTATATATGAGGATGTTGTGTAATGTAAAGTGAACAAAATTTCAAACATACCTTATTATTTTAGGGCAGGCTCTTGATCTCTCTTTTTTGCTTCTTCTTTGGTACTAAATTGAATTTAACATCAGAGGAAGATGAAGGTGGCGGTCATCGGAGCAGGAATCAGTGGCCTGGTTTCGGCGTATGTTCTTGCTAAAGCTGGAGTGGAAGTCGTGTTGTTCGAAAAAGAAGACTATTTAGGTGGCCATGCTAAAACTGTGAACTTCGATGGCTTTGATTTGGATCTTGGCGTCATGGTCTTTAATCGAGTAACTTCTCTCTCTCTCTTTCTCTTCTAAGCAATGAGAAATTTATTTGAGATGATTGGAAGAATCTCGTTGGGCAATTCTAGATCGTTGAATATATGAGGGAGAATTTAAAATTTGTGTTTTGCGATCCTGTTGTCGCGTTGAATAATTTTATTTGAACAGTTTAGTTGCTTTATTTATATCACCTTTTTTTTTTTGTAAACCATGCATTTAATTAAATATAAAGTTCCTAATCAAATATATCGATATTCAATTTTGAATAAGTTTTTTTTTTTTTTTGGAAAGATAAAGTTGGTTCTAATGGGTTATAACCATAGGACCATCTCTTTATTTATTTTATAGATTGTATTTATTGTATTTTAAGAGTCATGAGTGGAGTAGTCCATCCATCTTATAAATTATGAGGTCTCCGCTTATTTTTTCGATGTGAGATCCTCAATATACCCCTTCAAAGATGGTGTCTCTTTTGGGTTCACCATTCTTGAATTGGATCCCATTTTTTCTCTTGGACCGAATACCCGTTTGGGTTTTATGGACTTTGATACCATATTAAATAACATGAGATTTATTTCATCTCAAAACCAATTGGCATGAGTGGAGTAGTCCATCTATCTCATAAATTTTGAAGTCTCCACTTATCTTTTCAATGTTGAATCATCAACCGTTTATACTTCAATTATTGCAGTGGTTTGTATAGCATGTTTATTATTCTTCCTTTTATAAATTAATAGGTAACATATCCAAATATGATGGAGTTTTTTGATGATCTTGGAGTTGAAATAGAAGTAGCAGAGATGTCCTTCTCAGTTAGTTTAGACAAAGGACAAGGTTGTGAATGGGGTATTCGAAATGGCTTCTCAAGCATATTTGCGCAAAAGAAGAACCTTCTAAACCCATATTTCTGGCAAATGATCCGAGAGATAATCAAATTTAAGGATGAGTATATCAAGTATGTGTGATGCGCCAATTTATAGCCCTCCACACCAACTACATTTCAAACTAAAAACCAAGATGATTATGTATGCAGCTATCTTGAAATCATGGAGAATAATCCAGATATTGATCGAAATGAAACCGTGGGACAATTCATCAAATCAAGAGGCTACTCAGAATTATTTCAAAAGGGTTTTCTTGTAAGAATAATGCATTATATTCTTTAATTCTAACTTTTTTTTATAGAGACAAAGATAAAAAGATATGTCTTTCAATACTCTTATACTTAATATATTGTTCATGTTTCCTTCTCTAGGTTCCACTTTGTGGTTCAATTTGGTCTTGCCCTTCAGACGAAGTTCTAAACTTTTCAGCTTTCATGGTTTTTTCCTTTTGTCGAAATCATTATGCATTTCAGGTGTTGTCTCTTTTATTTATTTATTTATTATTATTTTTTTATCATATGGAGGTATGCATTTTGATATGCTACATTGATCTTTCTTCAATTTTCTTGTCTTTCTGATTTGCAGATATTTAACCGTCCACAATGGCTTACTTTTAAGCGGCGTTCAGAATCATACATAAACAAGGTTGTCATTTTAATTAAAATTAAAAATATGTGGTGGAAGTTTTTTTTTTTTTTTTATGGAAAAAGTCTAGTGAGTAGGAATTAGGAATTCTTTGGGTATGTGTGAAACCGTAATTTACTAACACATTAAAACCTCCAAATCGATTAGATTTTAACAGTAAGGTTTATATCAGACACAAATTAGTGTGCTAGTAAAATTAAGAGGTCACATTGTTGAGGATCCCACATCGGAAAGATTGGTGGAGACCTCACAATATATAAGCTTAAGGGTCACTCCACCCATTGTCAATTGGTTTTGAGATGGAAGCCCATATAATATAATACACATACTCAAAGAATCCATTGATTCCCGATTTACTAGAATTTTGTATTAATTTTGTTTTATTTATTTGGTTGAACAGTTGTCCTAATAATTAGCTTTTGGTGTATAGTTTTTAACAATTGAGTGTATGTAAGCAGGTTCAAGAAGTACGGGAGAGACAAGGATGTCAAATAAGAACCTGTCAAGAAGTTTGTTCCATCTCAACAACCAATGAAGGCTAGTTGATTGGATATGAAAGATGTTTTAACTCTTTTTTATGTCATTTGGAAATTTTGCTTTCAAGATTATAATATTGATTCTTAACATTTTGTATCTCACTATTTATTAGGATGCATTATAAGATGTGGGGATGATTTTCAAGAAATCTATGATGCTTATGTAATAGCAACACACGCTCCTGATACTTTAAGAATGTTAGGAAATGAAGCAACATATGAAGAAGTGCGAGTACTTGGAGCTTTACGATATGTTTACAGGTATTGTCTCATCTTAAGTTTTATTTTATTTGCCAACAAGAAGCTCAACTGGCATAAAGATATATTGATAACCACGAGGTCTGTGGTTCGAATCCCCACCTCCATATTATCAAAAAAAAAAAAAAAAGTTTTATTTTATTTATGGCTATATGTACAACCTCTTACATTAATTATTTTATTTACTTTTCTCCGATCTACAACTATCCCTTTCTCTCCCTTTATTTTTTTATTATTTTTTTATATCATTGTAATGCAATATAAGATTTGTTATTTTCAAATATAACATTTTTTTAAAAAGAAAAAATTGCAAATATGACCAATCTTTCAATGATACTATTACTTCAATAATTACAATGCATATAGTCTATCAGTGATAGACTACTGATAAAATAGTTTTATCAGTAATAATTGCAATTGTGATTAATCATTGAAAGGTTGAAGACTTCTATCAATGATAAACTTTAGTTTTGTTATATATATTTGTCAGTAGTTTCAACAAATTATGGTGATAGACATCTATCATGGATAGATTTCAATCACAATGCATGTAGTTTACCAATGATAGACTATTATCACTAATAGAATAGTCTATCAACAATCTGATAAACTTGAATTTTGCTATATTTACAAATAGTTTTAGATTTTGTTGTATTTGTAATTATTTTAGTCTATTTTGCTATCTATGAAAACAACCCTTTTATTTTTAAAAACTAGTTTGAACTACATGCGTTGCACGTGTTATAATACCTTTTAAAGTATAAGTTAATTAGAAAATTTGAAATATGATAATGTACCAAAAAATAAAAAAATGAAAAATAACAAAATCTCCTAAAGATACATTAGTCACCCGAAAAAGAAATAAGAAAAAGTTATATATATTTACACTAAATGAAAAGGTTATATTTACTCATGTTGCTAAAGATGGGGTAGGAATTAATTTTTTTAATTCATCATGCACCCCACGATGAAAAGCTCCACCCCATCTCTCAATTTGTCTTTGGATATTTGTATCGTCTAGGCAAGCTGTGACCATAAAAATAAAAATAAAAAAAAAACCTTTTGATCAAAGAATTAAGAAAAAAAAAACTGTATATCCTCTAAACTCAAAACTTCACCTCTTTTCATCGATGATTTTCAATCTGTCCTCTAAACTCAAAACTTCACCTCTTTCCATCAATGATTTTCGATATGTCTTCTCGTGGTGGTTTAGACCACTATTTATAGGATTCAAGTGAATCTGGTAGTTATGATAAATTTTTTTAAATTAGAAATTTTGAAAATTAAAACAATTAATTTGAATTTTAGATTTTCAAATTTAATTTTAAGACTTGATTTGATTTAATCGAAAATTAAACTCTACTATTTTTTTTATTTTTGAAAAAATCAAAACAATTGCTCTAATGAAAATAGATCAGAATCTATTATTTTACGTTGAAATTGATTTTAATGGAAAGTAATATAAAAAATAAAAATAAAAAAGAATTTGTTTTTTAGTTGATTTTTTTCTATTTTTTTAATAAATCGTGAGATTTTATAGATTTTATCATTTTATTATTTTTTCAATCGGAATCTGTGCGTAGAGATTTTATAACATTTATTTAAATTTTGTTCAAAATAATAAATAAATGATTGAATATCAAACCAATTTTAAATTTTTAAAAGTTAAAAAGGGGATTTTTTTTAAATCAGAATCTTGGAGATTTTATAACATTTATTTTAAATAATTAAATAGGAATGACAAAGGAAGAATTTGAAATAAATTTTGATTGAATATCAAACCAATTCTTAAAAGTTAAAAAGAGGATTTTTTTTTTTTTTTAAATCAGTGTGCGTAGAGATTTTATAACATTTATTTTAAATAATTAAATAGTGAGGATAAATAAGGAATTTAAACATTCAAAAGGGCTAAAAAGGAAATCTATATTATTATTATAGATTATAGATTACCACTACCATTTTTTTTTTTACTTTTTTATTATATAATTTTCTCTCTCTCTTTCTCTCATCCACAAATCCACCTCTCCCCTTCTTCCTTTAATTCTCTAGTATTTTTTTTTTCTTCTTTAATTTGCAAATTTCATTTTTTACTATATAATTTATATTTTGTTCTTATTTCAGTTTGCATTACTTTTAATATAATATTTTGTGTTGCATGCAATATTGTTACCTGATGTATTTGTTTGTATTGACATTTTTATTGATTAGCAAATTAATTAAATTTATGTTTTTCTCAAAAAAAAAAAAAAATTAAATTTATGTTTATTTCTTGACATATACATTGTTATACATTGTGAAGATTATTATATATTTTAAATTATTAAATACAGTACAAAAATTATCATCTTAAAAACAATAATAGCATAACTTGAATAATTTAGACTTTTGTGCCGGATACATTTTTAGTTCTCTTTCCCTTTAAAGTTTGATTTTCTATTTTATATTATAGTTAGAATGCAAACTTTTTTAATATTATAACTATTAAATTAATTATTGTAATGTTGGTCTAATACCAAATTAACATCATCTTATTATTGAGTTGTGAATCATGCACTTGTTTACCAAAATTGTTTTATATATAACCTATTCAAGTTTATATTTATTTTACAGCTTCCAATACCTATCTATTATTATATTGATTCATATATTTGACTTTTAATTCTGGATATATGTGCTTAAAGTAGTAGTTTATGATTAAAAAAAAAAGCTTGTTCTAGAATTAAAAAAATATATATACAATATTCTTGTAAGTTTCCATAATATTCGTGATTTTCTTCAGAGTATCCGTCGATATGTATTCATAAATATGAGATATCGATATCGGTATTGAGATCGATGTTTTCCTCCTTTGTCCTACCCGTCATTTATCTTTCTCCCTTACGAATTTCAGCATTTTTCCATGCTCTCTATTCCTTTTCCTTCCAAAATCATGTTTCTCCTCAACTATGAATATATATATTCTATTTGTAATAGAAAATTTCTTTTTTTAATTATAAATATCTATAAATGTTCCATTTGAATTTTTATTTTTATTTTTTTCAATTTCAATCAGAAGCATCTATGCTTTTCTTTCATTGGAAAATTGTAGATTTACATAAATTATGGTTTTTAGGACAACCAAATTTAAACCAGTAAAATTCTAACATTTTTTCAATACAATTATTTGTATATCTAAATTTAATCATAAATTTGGGTGTAAAAAATTATTTAAAAAACATATTATATTTCATTCATTTTTAAATAGCTATAATATAAATATATATTTATAATTTTCAATATGTGGTTTTAAATTAAGAAGATCAATTAATTTTTTACTCATATTAAGAGTTTAAAAATAGTATTTAATTTTATGTTATCATATGTTAAAATTAAATTAAAAAAAAAATGGTAGGCAATCCGAATTTTGTTTTATGTTTTTAGATTCATTGAATTCAGGGAATATATGTTTGGCAAATGCGTTTTCGAAAAAAATTTTCGAGTTCTGTGATCCAAATAGTAAAAGTTTTGAAACAATTTTTTTTTTTATGTTTTCAGTGTATCCAGAATTTGAATTTGAAATTTTCAAATGCATGATTAATTTTTTTTAAAAAAAAGGTAAAAAAAAAATAAAAATAATCAATATAGTATTTCATGTTATAAACTCAATTCATTTTTATGAAATTAAAATTTGTATAATAGAATGTATTATAAATTATATGATATTGTAAAATAATAATTATACAAAATTTATAACATAATTATAAATTAATTAATAATAGTTTATATTCAACCTAATATATTTAATTCATAACTACAAATAGTTTATGATTTTTAAATATATTATCAAACATATTTTGAACAATTGTTTAAATTGAGATCCAATTTTTTAATCAGTTACCAAACACACATCTGAAAACATGAAATACAACTCGTTTTTATTGAGTCCCTTGTTTTCTAATTTATGTTTTCAGATCACCCACCAAACACACAATTAAAAAAAAAAAATGAGTGATATTTTATATTTTGATTTAATAAAATAAAAAACAATAAAATTTAATTTTCAGATTAGCTCACAATTAAAATAACAAAAGTATATGTATGAATCATTTTGAACTTGGTCAAATTAGAAAAAAGATATATGTTATTTTATTTTTATATTAATCATTTTAAATAACTTCCTTTTAAAGAAAAAAATATATTTCATTTTTAAACTTAGTAATATTAAAATAACATATCTTCTTTTTGAGGTCATTTTAAAAAACCTACTCGATATATTTTGGTTTTAAGTTAGTCCTTTTTTTGTACATAATTAAGATAGTGAATTTAAAACAACAAAATATAAGAAACAACGCTAAAGTTTGAATGTAATTATATTTGAACAATAAAAAATATTTTAGTTTTAACTTAACTAGATTAAAAATAAAAATGAATAAATATTTAAAATGACAAAGTTAAACTTATCTAAAATCCAATAATTGATTGAATACAATCAAATATATTTCACCAACTCAACTTTTAAAGTTGCACTTAGATCTCCTAGATTTTCTAAGCCTGAACTTCAGATTTCTTAAACTCAGACTTTCTAAAACGACACTCCAAACACGAGTTTTCTAAACCCTAGACTACCTAAAACCCCAAACTTAACTTAAAATTTAACCTTTCTTGATTTAAGATTCCAAAAATGTAAAACAAATAGTCCCTTAGGTCTCGTTTGATAACCATTTGGTCTTTGGTTTTTGAAAATTATGTTTGTTTTCTCTAGATTTTCTATCATGGCTTTCATCCTAGTTAAGGTTGCATTTGAATTCCTAACCAAATTTTAAAAACAAAAACAAGTTTTTGAAAACTACTTCTTTTTGTTTCCAAAATTGAACTTAGTTTTTGAAAACAAGGTAGAAGATTGATACTAAAACCAAAAAACTTAGGTGAAAGTATGTGTGTATAGGCTTAATTTTCAAAAACCAAAAACCAAATGATTATCAAACGGGAAAAAAAGCAACCTGAGAAGAAAAAGCTCTCAAATACACCAAGGCCCA
Organism: Luffa acutangula; assembly: GCA_036850905.1. Taxonomy (NCBI): domain Eukaryota; kingdom Viridiplantae; phylum Streptophyta; class Magnoliopsida; order Cucurbitales; family Cucurbitaceae; genus Luffa; species Luffa acutangula. The sequence continues at coordinate 45,581,339 of CM072098.1, read as the reverse complement.
AGGGCAAAGTTGGTTTCTAATTTGTTAATTTGAAAACGATTGAACACATTACTTCGAAAATAATAACCTTAAAAAAAATGGAAAAAAATACACTTTTATTCCTCAGATTTGGGTTAAGTTTCATTTTGGTTATGAGTTTTCAAATTCGACAATTTAGCCTCTGACGTTTGGATTTCGTTTCATCTTGGTCTCTCCGTCCAATTCTTAGTTAATAACTAACAATTACTGATGTAGCACTAATTTTTAATTAAAAATATATTAAAATAATAAACATATTAATTTTTAATATATTTTTATATCCTTCCTCTTCTTCTTCAGCCGACAACTGCTGCTCACCGGCGACTGGCAACAATTTTTTTTCTTCTTCTCCTTTCTTTCTTCTTTTCTTCCCATTTTTTACATTTTTTTTTTAAATAAAAAAAAGAGGGAGAGGGGATTCCTCCTCTGTCGTCGGCGCCGATAAGGGAGGAGAGACCTTCCTCCGTTTCATGACACAGACCAAAGGGAGGGAGGTCCTCCCTCCCCGTTTCAGGAGAGACCTCTCTCCTCTGTTTCACGTGAAAACGGAGGAGGACGAAACGAAAAAGGAGGGAGGTCCCTCCTCTGTTTCGGGTCAAAAACGGAGGAGGGAGGTGCAACGAACTTTGTAGAGATGGGGCAAATTTGGTTTCTAATGGTTGTGCAACGATATATGAGCTCTTGAAGCTTTCAAACTCTCTTTTTTATACTTATATTACCAAATCTCGGTCTCTCTCTGCTCTCTTACTTTTTGTTTTGTTTTTTTTTTTCTTTACAACATCTTTACTTTTTGTTTTAGAGATTATGATTGATTAAAATTATTAATTGATGTCCTTGAATAGTTGCATTAAAATAATGCACCATCATATTTTTCTATATTGGCAGTGATATTTTTCTTCATGGTGACAAAGATTTCATGCCCCTAAACCCAAGGGTATGGAGTTCATGGAACTTTCAAGGAAGTACCAATAATAAAGTTTGTTTGACATATTGGCTCAATGTAGTTCAGGTCAGTTTTGATAATACTTTTTAAAGTTGCAAGGAAGGGTTTTTATTTTTATTTTTAAAAATTTATTTTGAGGTTGCAGAATCTTGGTGAAACGGATCCTCCTTTTCTTGTAACTTTCAATCCTGAACAAGAGCCAAAAAATGTGTTGCTTAAGTGGTCAACTAAGCATCCAGCCCCATGTGTTGCAGCATTCAAAGCTTTAAATGAAATCAATAACATTCAAGGGAAGAGACGTATTTGGTTTTGTGGCGCATATCAAGGTCAGATTCATTTCTTCAAACTTCAAGAAAAAACTAATTCATATTTTCTTTTGTGTTTTTTTTTTTTTTTTTTTGCTAAATTATAAAAAATGCCCGTGAAATATGGGGTTTGTTTCAAGAATACCTCTGAACTTTAAAAAGTTTCAAAAATACCCTTGTCGTTAATTTTTGGATGAAAATCATTAAAAACTTCAGTTTCATTCATACTTTTTAACTTTCAAAAGATTTTAAAAAATAACCTTATTAGAAAATAATGCTTCTTTTTTTTTTTTCTTTATCCCACCGTAAATTCTTCTTCCATGAAAAATAATGAGAAGTTTTACCTATTTTTCATATATTCATACACTAGGAGCTTTTCTTCTCTTTCAACATATCATCCGAAGAGCTTAATTAGATTTTTGACAATGGTATTTTCGAAACATTTTTAACGGTTTCATCCAAAAATTAACTGCAATGGTATTTTTGGAACGTTTTGTAAAGTTCAGAGGTATTTTTTAGACTTTTTAAAGTTCAAGGGTATTTTTTAAACAAATCTCATAGTTCAGGAGTATTTTTTATAATTTAGCTGTTTTTTTTATTAATTGTTTCTATCTTTATTCCTTTCTTTTTTATTTTCTTTTTTTTTTTTTTAATAAAAAGCATGATGCATTATCATACGTTGCATTATATGAAGTCTTGTTCTGACATATATCATATGTTGCTTTTCTTTAGGTTATGGCTTTCACGAGGATGGATTAAAGGCAAAGACTGCTTATTTAAAATAAAAATTAAAAAGTGTCTTTGCTTTTAAAGATTTGAAAATTTTAATTGAAATGAAAATTAACATGAATATTTGCAGGCTGGTATCACGGCAGCACATAGCGTATTGGGAAAAAGTTTCACTCTATTGAACAACCCAAAACATATGGTTACTTCTTTGGCAGAAAGAACAACACGCCTTTTTGTTACCCGTTTTTTTAGACAATATATATCTGCTGGATCATTAACGTGAGTTACCATGATATTACAATTATATGATATTACAATTATATATATATATATGTTTCTTCTCACGATTTTGTTAACTATATATAATCATATTTCTTTGTATGTTAATATATATTGTGTCCCATGTGGTGCCTTAGATTTGATTTTAGCAATTTTAGCAATAGGATAGAAAAAAAACTATTGGGAAAAATTTAGGCCCTGTTTGATAACCATTTGGTTTTTAAAAATTATGCCTGTTAAATTTCTCACAATTTCCTTACCATAGTTTTCATTTTTGTTAAGCACATATCTGAATTCTTAGCCAAATTCCAAAAAAAAAAAAACAAGTTTTTGAAAATTACTACTTTTTTTAATTAGTTTTTGAAAACATGTAGAGAGGGTCCTAGATGACAAAACAAATAAAACTTATGTATGGTTGTAGTGTTTATAGGCTTAATTTTCAAAAACCAAAAACAAATTATTATCAAACACACCCTAATTATTCAACCACTCTCACAATATCGATTTGCTTGATAAGTCATTAATGCAAATTAATTAAATTGACATTGTTGTTGTTTTTTTTTTCTTTTTTGACAATACGGGAATGGGGGATTCGAAACACAGACCTTTTGGTCATTATTACAACCTTATGCTAGTTGAACAATGCTATTGTTGGCATGACACACTCTTGTTATTCGTACCAGATATCTAATATTGATTATTTTTAAATAACAGCTTAATGGAGGAAGGGGGCACAATGTTCAACTTTGAGGGGAAAAGTAAAAATTTTATTCATCTAAAGGTTTCTTTAAGAATTCATACTCCTCAATTCTATTGGAAGGTATGTAATTCTAACAAATGTTTCGATAAAATAGGGAGGAAAAAAAAAAAGTAAATGATGCCTTTTTTTTTTTTTTTTAGTTCCAAATTTCTGACCATTTTTTTTTAGTACATCTACATTTGGGGTGAGAGAATTTGAACCTGCTGACTTCTTGACCACCATTTGCAATCATTTCTTTTGGTAGATTATGACACGAGCTGACTTGGGTCTTGCCGATGCTTATATTAATGGAGACTTTTCTTTTGTGGATAAAGATAAAGGTCTTCTTAATCTTTTCTTGGTGAGCTTAATTCATTTTACATCCCAACCAAATATGCATATATCCTCAAACATCAATTTGCATGGATTGCTTCATACTAATTTCTTTTAATTTGTATAGATTCTAATTGCTAGTAGAGATACAAATTCTTCCATTGAAAAATCAAGAAAAAGGTAACATATGCTCATGTTTATCTTACTTTCTTTTTCTTTTGGTTAAAAAAAAATCACTCTTTTGTTTTTAAGGGTTTTTTTTTTTTTTTTTGACAACATTTATGAGTGGAGAGATTCGAACCACATGCCTTTTGGTCATTAGTACAAGTCTTATACCAGTCGAGCTAAACTCATGTTTACTTTTGTGTTTTAGGGGTTGGTGGACACCTCCATTATTTACGGCGAGTATTGGATTCGCAAAGTCTTTCTTACAACATGCTTTAAGGAAAAACACTCTTACACAGGCTCGAAGGAACATCTCTCTTCATTATGATTTGGTATTAAAATTTAGATGGTCTCTTTCTTTATTTATTTATTTATTTTTATTTCTATTTATACATTTTTTTAAAAGATATAAGAATTTACAAAGAAAGGTGTGTAGGGATTTTCCTACACACTCTATTAAATTTTTTTGGACTAGGAGAGAAAAATGTAGAAAATGAGATTTTTTTTTTTTTTTCTATCACTCATAATTGTCAGCATTTTAATGGTGGTGTGTAGGGACCTGATAGATAAAGTATTCTCTTCTTAATTGTTTTACACAATTTCTTTAAACTTTTTTGGCTGACAAATATTAATGGGTTCTGTTTTGTGTTTTAGAGCAACCAACTTTTTGCTTTATTCTTGGATGACACAATGTCATACTCCTGTGCTATTTTCAAGGTTAGAATATCAAAATATCATCTTTACACATTTTATAATCTTTTTGAAGGAAGTGTTCATTTATTTGTTTTGTTTTCTTATCTTGTTTTTGTTAATAGAATAAAGATGAAGATCTCAAAGTTGCACAATTGAGAAAAATCTCTCTTCTCATTGAAAAGGCAAGCCCTCTACTGCAACTAAAATTTAATTAATCACAGTGTTGTCTAAAAAAAATTATTAAAGGTGTCAGTTGATAACTATTTGGTTTTTGGTTTTTAGTGTTTTAAAATTAAGCATGTTTTATCTCTGTATTTTTATGATGGTTTTCATCTCTGTGAAGGGCATAATTAAATCCCTAGTCAAATTCCAAAAACAAAAACAAGTTTTTGAAAACTATTTTTTTTAGTTTTCAAAACTTAACTTGGTTTTTAAAACACGAAAAGGAAGATATATAACAAAACCAAGAAACTTGTTGGTGGATCTAGTGTTTTTAAGCTTAATTTTTAAAAACTAAACGGTTATCAAACGAGACCTAATTAATCACAGTTAATTAGCAGTATAGTTTTCTTTTATTTTGTTATTCTATTTTTTATATCTTAATTTTTAGGCAAAAATTAGCAAGAACCATCAAGTCCTAGAAATTGGATGTGGTTGGGGAAGCCTAGCTATTGAAGTTGTCAAGCAAACTGGTTGTCATTATACTGGCATTACTTTATCTGAGGAACAACTAAAATATGCCCAAGAGAAAGTTAAAGATGTTGGCCTTCAGGTACTAAATCAATATTTCTTAAATTTTGTATTATTTGAAACTAATTCTTTGAATGTTTGATGACTTTAGCTTTGATCTATAGTTGTTATTAGTATCTTTTTTGCAATAAATGATCTCCATTCTAAGTGATTATGGCTCTCTTTTACTTCTCCATAATTGTACCCATAGGACACCTCTCATTTTCATAATTATTTCATTTTTAGTTTTCTGTTTCTTGAAATTGTGCTTCTTTTGCCAATAAAAGCATAACTCAACTGGTATAAAGTTGTACTAATGATCACATGAGATTTATAGTTGTACTGATGAACATTTATAAAAAGAAAATAACCAAACATAAAGAGAAAACCATATGTGGAACTTTTATTTATAAGCTTAATTTTCAAAAATCAAAAACAAAAAAATTAAGGCTCCATTTGATAATCATTTGGGCCCGATAACCATTTGGTTTTTGGTTTTTGAAAATTATGCTTGTTTTCATCTAATTTCCTTACAATGGTTTTTATTTTTGTTGAAGACACACTTGAGTTCCTAGCCAAATTCCAAAAACTAAAGTTTTTGAAAACTATTTTTTCTAATTTTCAAAATTTGACTTGGTTTTTGAAAACATGAGAAGGGGCTAAATAACAAAATAAATAAACTTGTAGGTGCATATGTAGTGTTTTTAAACTTAATTTTCAAAAAACAAAAACCAAATAGTTATCAAACGGGACCTTAGTTTGTTGTTTTTTGTTTTTGAAGATTAAGATTATAAATACGTACTTCCATCTATAAGTTTCTTTGATTTGTTATATGTACCTTCTTTTCATGTCTTCAGAAATCGAGTCAAATTTTGGGGGAAAAAAAACTTGTTTTTATTTTTGGAATTTGGCTAGGAATTCAACCATTATAAAGAAATTGGGAGAAAACAAACAAAATTTAAAAAAATAAAATAAAGTAAAATAAAATAAAAAACCCTAAACCGGTTATCAAATATGGATGAATAACAGGTCAATCCCAAATGAGACAGGGTCTATGATATTTTGTCAAAATGGACCCTAAAATATTTTATAACAAAGAAAAAATTGTAAAATATCAAAATTCATATAATTGAAAAAAGATTGAAAAGGATAAATAAACTTTTTTTTGTACTATTAGACCCCATAAATTTGGTGGTTTTTGGGGCATAATTGATAATAATTGAATTTCTAGGATGATAAGGGAGAAAATTAAAAAGTTTGATGTTTAATTTAGCTATGGGATATATATATTTTAAATTAAGCAAACTTTTTCAATTTGGGGCTCTAAATCTTGAGCCCTGTAATAGATCACATCCCACACATATTAATATTAAAGGAAGGCTCTATTGAATAATATAGGTTCCTTTTCAAATGTACGAATATGTCACTATCACTCTAGATTTGCCGTTTCAAAGCCTAATTAACTAATAATTTCTTGTTTAACCTTGTTTCTAGGATCACATCAGGTTTCTTCTTTGTGATTATCGACAATTGTCAAGTACCAAGAAATATGATAGGATTATATCATGGTGAGTTAACGTTGTGTGATATAAAGAAAGTTGATGTAATTAGTACTAATTAAGTAGAGGAAATTAATGACTTTGTTGTATACCGAAATGTAGGAATCTTCCTGCATACCATACCACCATTAAAATATCGATAACTAAGAGAGAAATTTTTTTTTTCTCATTAACCTTTCTTTCTTAATTGTCAAGATTTTAATTGAGTATGTAAGGAGATCTGTACTTTTTGATATGCAACCAAGTGTTCGTAAGTATATATGATAAATATTTTTTTGTGTTCCAGTGAGATGATAGAAGCTGTTGGCCATGAATTCATGGAAGACTTTTTTGGTTCTTGTGAATCAGTATTAGCAGAAAATGGTCTTTTTGTTCTCCAGGTTAGAAAACTTTTATTTTTATTTTATTAAATAAGGAATTACATGACAAAATATCATGCTCACTAAAATATTTTGGGATCATATTAATTCTGTTCTTAGTTCATATCGGTACCGGACCAGTGCTATGATGAATTTCGACTAAGTCCAGGTTTTATGAAAGAAATTATATTCCCAGGTGGATGTCTACCATCGTTAAGTAGAATAACAACAGCCATGACTGCTTCATCTAGACTTTGGTACATTTAGCTCTACCAAATTTGTTAACAATTCAGGGTAGTTTTATCACTTTTTTTTTTTTCTTGTTGTTTAAAGACTAAATGAATTAGTTTCTTATTTGTAGCGTGGAGCATTTGGAAGACATTGGAATTCATTACCATCAAACATTGAGGTATTGGCGAAAGAACTTCCTTAATAATAAGAGGTAAAGAAACTTCGTTCGTGCGATTTTGAAGTGCTAAAAAAAACTATATAGTGTTGATGTTAATCTCTAAGCGTGATGAAATTTTTTCAGCAAGATACTTGAGCTTGGTTTTGATGAATATTTCATACGTACTTGGGAATACTATTTTGACTATTGTGCTGCTGGTTTCAAATCACAAACCATCGGAGATTATCAGGTATAAAATCCTACAATATTTGGTTATGTCTCTTTGTGGGTATATAAATACATATACTTAGATTCAATTGACATTCAACAATGAATCATAACTCTAATTTTTGTGACAGGTTGTGTTTTCAAGGCCGGGAAGTGCAGCATTCAACAATAATCCCTATCAAGGAATACCTTCAGCATATTGAATTGATTTTAATTAAGACTTTGAAATAAAAATCGACATGGACTAAATAATTCTGTCATAATGATCCATGTTCTATATTTTTGGTAAACCAGTGAAGTTAAACCATACTCTAAGGTTTTTTTTCTACTTGTTTTTTTCTTTTGTAAGTGTGCATGTTGAGGTTGATATCTATGTGTTTTAGAGGGTGTGCGTGCAAGGTAGTTAATAATAGAAGAGTTGTTATGATATCTGTCAATAAAAGTCTTGTTTCCTTGCATCTGTAGCCATGGCCGAAACTTGTAGAACGGAGTGACTGTATCTTTGTAATCCCTCTTTGAAACTTGAATAAAACTACTCTCTCCTAGTGTTAAAAGTGGATATACACCCTTGTGGTGGAACCACTATAATTCTTGAGTGTTCCTTTTCTTTCCTTCTTTATCTTTACCTTTTGATTGTCTTAATACTGTTTGTTATAATGAAACTGAGAACTTAATCTTCTTGGAAAAATATACAACGATTGGTATCAGAGCTCGAAGATAGGATTCAAGAACTGGATGATCTTTTCTCTTCCAAATTTCCAAAGCGCAGTATTCCTCTTGGTGCGATTCAGTTGACAGTCTAAGTTACAAAATCTTCTTCTTGAATGATTAAGAAGATTTCTTGAAAATACTTTCGCAAGATGTCTGCAAAATTCGAACTCGAGCGTTTTGATGGGAAAAAGCGACTTTGGGCTATGGAAACAGAAGATGAAGGCCCTCTTGATACAACAGAAAGTCGCCAAGGCATTGCTCGATCCTAGTAAGCTTCCTCCTACTCTGACTGAAGATGATAGACAAGAAATGAGGGAAATTGCTCACAGTTCTATTATCTTGCATCTGTCTGATAATGTGCTGAGAATAGTAGGAAAAATCGAAAAGCTAGATGAACTTTGGGCCAAGTTAGAAGAACTCTATATGCCTAAATCCTTGTCTAACAAAATCTACCTTAAAGAACGTTTTTTCGGGTTCAAAATGGATCCCACGAAGAACTTAGATGAAAACCTAGACGATTTCAACACTCTATGTACTGAATTAGCAAATTCTTAGGAAGAGATGAAGGGAATTGATCAAGTCGTCCTATTAAACTCACTATCTAACTCATACAAAGAGATTACAGCAACCCTTAAATACAGTAAAGATAAATTGTCTGTGGACATGGTTTTTGATGCTCTAAGAACAAAAGAACTTGAGTTAAAATATGAGAAGAAAGAAAATGATGCCCTATTTGTAAAAGGAAGACAGTCACAACACCAAAATTCTAGGGAGAGAAGTTTTAGAGGTAGGGGAAAAACCAGCAATCTAGAAGGCAACATTCTAATAATGTCCAATAGAGAGACGGGAAGCAATCTGGTAGAAACTTTAGTAATGCTAACTTTAGTGACAAAAGTGACATCATGAGACGGGAAGCAATCTGGTAGAAACTTTAGTAATGTTAACTCTAGTGACAAAAGTGGCATCACTTGCAACGATGCCACTATTGTCACAAAGAGGGTCAATACAAATGGGAGTGTCCACAACTGAAGAGAAAAGCTAACAAATAGAGTTTTAAGGAGAATAAGAACTCAGCTAATCTACATGAGGGCTATGAGTCTACAGAAGTACTTGTAGCTTCAGTGTTTGACAGTAAAGAAGAATGGATCCTCGACTCGGGTTGCTCTTTCCATATGACTCCAGTAAAACACTATTTCAATGAGCTAGAGTTTGATGGAGGAAATGTTGTTATGGGAAATAACCAGCAGTGTCTTATTAGAGGAACTGGAAGTGTTAAGCTGAAATTAGATGATGGATCGGTTAAACTTCTAACTTCAGGCAGATATGTGCCAGACTTGAAGAGAAATTTGATCTATTTAGGGACTCTAGACAGAGATGGTTGTACATATGAGTCTAGTAATGGCACTTTAAAAGTGTTTAAGGGAGATTCTCTCAAACTAACAGGAAAATTATGCAGTGGTCTATATGTCTTGCAGGGAAAAACTTTGAAAGGGGAATTGAATGTGGTAACCGAACAACACAACAAAGAAGTCTACTTGTGGCACAAGCGCCTAGCTCACATCAGTGAAAGAGGCATGAGTTATCTCTTCAAGCAGGGAATGATTGGAAAAACTAAACCAACAAATTTAGACTTCTGCAAACATTGTGTACTTGGAAAGTCTGCAAGACATAGCTTCAAAACAGGCACTCACATCATGAAAAACAAGCTGGAATATGTCCATTCAGATCTTTGGGGCCAGTCTGAGTGTCTACCCATGGTGGTTCAAGGTATTTCTTAACCATAATAGATGATTTTTCAAGGAAACTATGGGTGTATATGCTAAAGTCTAAAGATGAAACATTTGATAGATTTCTTGAATGGAAAAATCTTGTGGAAAATCAAACTGGTATGAAAGTTAAGTACCTTAGGACAGACAATGGACTTGAGTTTTTTAATGAAAAATTCACTTGTTTGTGCAAAACGTCAGGCATAAGTAAACACCTAACCACTGCTAGAACCCCTCAACAAAATGGTTTGGTTGAAAGGTATAATCAAACCATTCTTGAGAGAGTTCGTTGTATGCTGTCAAACGCTCAGTTACCCCGAGTATTTTGGGGAGAAGCAGTGAGTACAACAGCTTATGTTATAAACCGTAGCCCGTCATTAGCATTGGACTTCAAAACACCGCAGGAAGCATGGACAGGCCAAGTACCTAATTTGAAACATATGAGGGTGTTCGGGTATGCTACTTATGCACACATCAGACAAGATAAGCTACAACCTAGAGCTAAGAAATGCATCTTTCTTGGCTATCCCCACGGTGTAAAAGCATATAAATTGTGGTGTCTAAAACCGGGTGAAGTCAGATGCATTATCAGCAGGGATGTAACTTTTAATGAAGAAGTTATGCCTTGGAAAACCTCTGTTATGAATGATGAACAACCTGAAACATCCTTTGAGATTGAGTTGCAATCATCAACAGAAGCTAGTACTTCACAAAGTACTGATTTACAACAAGAAGAAACCATAGAAACGCATACTGAAACTACTGAGCAATCAGATTTATCGAGTACTTCTCAAACCATAGCTACTGAACCTACTAAACTTGTTTGCTATCAGCTCACTAGAGATCGAACTAAGAGGACTATCAGACCTCCTGCAAGGTATGATTATGACTTTGTTGGTTACGCATTCAATTGTTATACTGATGACTTTGGTTGTGAGCCATGTACATATAATGAAGTTGTGAAATCAAAAGCTAGACAGTAGTGGATGTCAGCTATGAATGAAGAAATGGAATCACTCCATTTCAACAAGACTTGGAAGCTTGTCCACAGGCCAGCAAACAAGAGGATAATCGATTGCAAGTGGATATTTTAGCTCAAATCGAGTTTAAATGACAAAAATACTCCAAGGTACAAAGTTAGATTGGTTGCCAAAGGCTTTGTATAAGAAGAAGGTGTTGACTACACTGAAATTTTTTCCCCTATGGTAAGACATACGTCCATTCGCATATCACTTTCTCTAGTTTGCAACTTGACCTGGAATTGGAGCAAATGGACGTGACTACGACCTTCTTATATGGTCACCTTGATGAGGACATTTACATGGCTCAACCTCTGAGATTTGTTGAAGATGGAGGGGAAATTTTGGTGTGCCATCTCCAAAAATCCATCTACGAATTAAAGCAATCCTCAAGGCTGGAATAAGAGGTTTGATCTATTCATTTCATCCGAAGGATTTGTTAAAAGTGATTATGGTTGTTGCGTAAATAGGAAGAATGTTTCCTCTGTTGTATTTGTGTTAGTTCTTCTATACGTAGATGACATTTTGATTGCTTCAAAGGATAAAATTGAAGTTTTGAAATTAAAGTTTGCATTGTCAAAAGAGTTTAGAATGAAGGATCTAGGGGCTGCAAAAAGAATCCTTGGAGTGGAACTACCAAGGGATAGGCCTAGAAACTGTATTATGATTACTCAGACAGAGTATTTTGCCAAAATCATCAATAAGTTTCACTTAGAAAATGCAAAAACTGTTAAAACACCATTTGCACAACACTTTAAGTTGTCTGCCTTGCAGTCCCCGATAGATGAACCTGAAATAGCATATATGAAGGCAGTACCGCATGCTAACTTGGTGGGGAGTTTGATGTATGGGATGATATGCAGCAGGCCTGATCTTGCTCACTTTTTTAGTGTTGTTAGTCGATATATGATCAATCATGGAAGACCCCACTGAGAAGCTGCAAAATGGATTGTCCGGTATCTAAAAGGCACAACTGAAAAGGGTTTAATCTACACCAAGTCAGAATCCGTGTCTGAAATAATTACAGGTTATGTTGACTCAGATTTCGCCGTTGATTTAGATAAAAGACGCTCCTTGACAGGTTATATTTTTACCTTGTTTGGTAATGTTGTGAGCTGGAGGTCTATTTTGCAACCGGTTGAAGCCTTATCATCGACAGAAGCTAAATATATAACTCTATCCAAAGTTGTCAAGGATGCCATCTGGTTGAAAGGAAGCATATCAGCAATGCTAAATGATCCTTGTGATGTAACCATTCATTGTGATAGTCAAAATGTTCTGGCCTTATCAAAGAATCCGACCTTTCATGATAGGACCAAGCACATAAACGTGAAATTCCATTTTATAAGAGAAGTTGTTCAAGAGGGTGGTGTGAAGCTTGGTAAGATCAATACCACTCATAACCCTGCTGACATGATGACAAAATCACTCCCAGCCAACAAGTTGAATTATCTCTGTGAACTTCTCAAACTTGATCATTGTTGAACAATCAGCTGCCTATTCGCTTCAAACACCGAGGAGTTGTTTTACTTGATATATTTGTGTCAACAATAGATATCAAGAGGGTGATTGTTGAGGTTGATATCTATGTGTTTTAGAGGGTGTGTGCAACTCACGTGCAAGGTAGTTAATAACAGAAAAGTTGTTATGAGATCTGTCTATAAAAGTCTTGTTTCCTTGCATCTGTAGCCATGGCCGAAACTTGTAGAACAGAATGACTGTAGCTTTGTAATCCCTTTTTGAAACTTGAATAAAACTACTCTCTCCTGGTGTTAAAAGTGGACGTACACCCTTATGCTATAATTCTAGAGTGTTCCTTTTCTTTCCTTCTCTATCTTTACCTTTTGATTGTCTTTATACTGTTTGTTATAATGAAACTAAGAACTTAATCTTCTTGGGAAAAATATACAACAGTGCAAAAGACTTTGCCGTATATCCAAGATCATTCTCTTCGCTAGTCAACATGAGACTTTGTTCGTAAGCCATTGTTACACGTCTTTACCACCAATAGCTTCCTAAGAAGATAAGGGTTCATGGGGCCATTTTAACTTGATGAGTATATTTGATGGGAGGTACGACTCTTATAACTAGTATCGTTTTATCTATTGTCAACTGATAATTTGAGCTTCACCTAACTGGTCCCAACCCCTTCTAACACATAATCTGATGATCAAAAGAACTATCTTCGACATATGTCTCAATTAGGCAACATCAAATGTTTCTTCTTTTGTAAAATGTCATCGATCATCAAATCTTATTTGCGCACAAATTGGAGCGAGCGACGGTAGATCACGACGATTTTATTTGTTTTTTGGGGATCTCGAGAGAGAGTTTTACGGGAGGGGCTTGTATTCAAAGAGACGTGGTTGTCTCTAATTGGTTCTCCTCTTTATTGAAGGGACCTTCAAAAAGAAGAAGAAGAAGAAAACATGTCTCAATTGGAGGACCTTCAACAATTGAACCTTATTCATCGGCATTATTTGGAGTTGACGGTGAGAGTTGTTGATGTTCCATTACGATTTCAGTCTATAAACACTACTACCACCTATAAGTTTATTTGTTTTGTCATCTACTATCTTACCATGTTTTCAAAAGTAAAGTCAATTTTTAAAAACTAAAAAAGTAGTTTTCAAAAACTTGCTTTTGTTTATAGAATTTGGCTAAGAATTCAAATGTGTGATTGACAAAGATGAAAATCATGATAAGAAAATTGGGAGAAAACAAGCATAATTTTCAAAACCCAAAAACCAAATAGTTATCAAAACGGGGCTGAAACAAATTTTAGTTACTTTGAATTAAAACTACAAGATTTCATGTATATGTTATTTTTCTTTGAACATAACTTCCAAACACTCCTTAAATTTGACTATGCAGGATAATCTTTGTCTTCTTATTTTGTCTTTTAATTTTTCTTATAAATTTCTATTTTGTCATTCACTTTGAATAGATGCACCTGCACCTTTTCGAGTTGAGATATTCGTTGAGAGAATTTAATCCAAAGAAAAGGGCTACATGACAAAGCAGACAGTACATCCTTTTGTGTATGGGAGTAATTTGCCAATAATCTATTTTTATAGTCCTAGTTGCATATCTTACAATAATGTTCATGGAAGATTTTCAAAACTTGGTGTTCCTGCATGTGAGTCAATTTTCTTTGCTTATCCATCAGGCTTATGGTTTTCTGCTTATTACAGTAGCTATGTTGGACGTCTAGTTTTTGTACCTAACTTCTGTTCTAAAGTCATTTTCTTCCAAAAACAATCTGTTGATGAACAGCTTGCCGGAAAGAATTCTCATCATATTATCCAAGCGACGTTCAAATCATTTGCTAGGGCCGAGTATGACCCACATCGTCTCGGCACCGTACTAAGGTATTAGGAGTGTTCATCTGCAAAACCGACACCGACCGGTCGGTCGGTTTTTCAGAAATCTGGAAATTGACGACTTTTGATGGGTTCTGCCAGTCGACCGAACGGTCGGTTCAGTCGAGTTTTTTTAAGATCACGAGAATTGAGATGAGGAACGACGATCAATCGGTTATGTGTAAAATCGGTCAGTCGGTTATGTGTTTTTAAAAAAAATGGTTTTTTATATATAAATATATTGGACAGTCGATCAGTTATGTGTAAAATCGATCGGTCGGTTATGTTTTTTTAAAAAAAAATAGTTTTTTTATCTATATAATTATATCGGTCGGTCGGTTATGTGTAAAATTGTTTGGCCGACCGACCGACCGATCTTCCCAATGTAAGAACCGACACCGATAGACTAGGTCGGCTAGCCAACCGACCGTCGTCGATTCAGTCGGTTTCGGTCGGTCGTGTCGGTTTTCGATCTGAAGATGAACACCCCTACCAGGTATGATATCCTACTTGTCACCTTTTTTTTTAATCCATTGAACATAAATTCCTTTTCCTACTTCGCTTGCATACAAATTTCAGAGAGGGGGTTTTGATTCTGAACACTTTGTATGACCAACAAGGTGGAGCACAGCAACAAAAGGAACTGCATACCTCACAAATCTAAAAGGTGAAATGTTATGTTAACAAAAATGTCCATCTAGAGCTCAAATGCTCATAAATTACAAGAATTCTTCAGCCTTCTCCAAATCATTCAGTATATCAGATTTAACATCTTCTGGCAATGGCGCAGATGGCCCAGCCTTTGCATAAAAGCCGGCTAATGACCTTATTGCTTTCTCTAGCACAACGTGAGATTCCTGCATGTGAGTAAGTGTACAATGTTATTATAAATTCACAATGATTTGCTAATCATAAACTACATTATTTGTTGTCCATTTGTATACCTCTTGAGCAACTGTTTGTTGGCCCAACCAATTGCTTAAATAGTCTCGAATGGACTCTTTTGCAGCATCTGCAGTTCGTCTAAATTTAGCAGGATCCTTGGGATCTTCCTGTAATGACTCACGCAGCGTCTTCACCACCTCTTTTGCAGACTTCAGGTAAGCCTTTGGCAATACTTTCCCAGATTTGGTTTTCTCATTTGGATCAAATATTGATTTGATCGTCTCGATAACTCCATTATTCTCTTCCTCGCCGTTGTCGTTCGGCATTTCTTCAGCTCGAGCCAACATTGGGGTCAATCCATTGTTAAATGCAAGAAACGCAACCAATGACATGCCACTACATAATAAATGACGTCTACAAACTTCTTGAGATCGTGATCGCAGTTTATCTATTATGTTGCATAAGACAGTCAAGAAAGAAAGAGTACATGATTGAGATTGAAGGTTATGTTTGGGTGGATTCAGATTCAAAACAAAGAGAGTTGTATATAAAAAGGACAGATTCAGGAATATGCCTACTGCAATAGATTTGAAATTTACAAGCATCAAAAGAAGAAATGTCCTTTATATTAAAGCGCCAATTCACAGATTTTGCACATAAAAGTTAGCAGAGAAAATAAGCACTAATGCATCAGCAACACTTTGACAACATGATAGATATCATAGAATCAACCAATCCTTGCCTTTATAGAATGTTGATGTATAAGGAAACATAATCAGAATCATGAATGCTTCCAAAGTCAAGCAGAACTTGTAGTTTTGCTCTCATTATTCAATGAGCTCAACTCTTTGATGGGCAAATTCTAACATTTGGGGGTAGACCACCACCCAAAGCTCCCTTCAGACAACCTCAAAACTCCATGATTAACATGCTATATATCTATCAAAGTTGATCTTCCAAACAAAAAACTTCAAAAGAACACTCATTTCCTTGCCCATTCCCAATGATCCCAGAAACCAACACCATCAAGAAAATGCAGAAAAGCACCATAATCAACCAGAACCAAGAAACCTAAATGTAATGCAGATTTCAATGTGCATGAGGGGCTTCACAGAAAACAAAGCACACAGCCCTATAATCGAAATTTCTTGAAGTTTCTAGTTCTACCTATGGGGTATGTTGCAAAACTATAAAGTGAACCTGGCTCAACGATAATTGATACATATATCCTCCATAACAGATAGAAAAGTGAGGATGAACAAGGAAAGAAAAATATGGGAAAAGGGGATGTTACTTGACTTGTGAGTTGTGAGAACGTTGACGAGTTGTATATATAAAGAACAGATTGAGATCCAACATAGGTGATGTTACTTACGCCCATTTTCACTTGTTGAGATTCTATCTAATGTTGAAATAGTTGTAGGACAGAGCTTTGCTTGAACAAATGTTGCCATCTTCGTCCTTGTTTATTGCTCTGGCCACCTGCTTCTTCCCCAGCAATTCCCCTACAGGAAATTAGCCATTATTCAAGCTTGCAATGCAAACAAATTACAAAACCAAACCATAAAAATCTTTTCTATCTTTAGATCCATTCAGCTTGCTGTCGTTTCATTTAGGTCTTATCTAGAGCATCACCGAAAGTATATTGGGTAATTTGAGAAAATGAGTCAGATTGTTTAAAATTTTGGAAAATAGACCCATTTTTTAAATATAAATTTTTTTGAGCCATGATGATGTCTTTTCTTTTAGATTGGTTAAATTATACAAATTTTTATCAACTTTGATTTAAGGAAAAAACTTGCCTGCATACCGGTATGTAGGGATCTCCCTACATACCACCATTAAAACGTTGACAACTAAGAGAGATAACAAAAAAATTTCATTTTCTCCCTTCCTCTTTCTTACTTGTCAAGATTTTAATGGGGTATGTAGGCAAGTTTTTGTTCTTTATTTAATAACCCAAATCTCTAACAATTGTTAAATTTCAATTTTTTATTAAAAAAAAAAAAAAAAAAAAAAAAATCTTGACAATATTTTAAAATATAGTTTCAAAATTGGAGGGGCAATGTTTATCATATAAGAGGTATCTTAAGGACGAGCTAAAATCTTTCATGCTAAAAATAACGAGGACGCGCTCACATTAACCCAAGCAACTAGAATTAACTGATTTAAGTTTTCATGCAAAACACATATATCATTCATAAAACTCATTCCTACTTGGTACTAGCATACCTGGTGGTGACGAGGCGTGTTTACTTATACTTGGCTATGGGGAAATTTAATGCTTACAATGTAAGCGAGTCTACAAAACCTAAAAGTTAGACTCTGATACCAACTAAACGACCCGACTAATAGGAATTAAAAACATGTCGAGGGTCGTTACTACATGCATGAGTACATAGGAAATTTTTCCCAAAACGTAAAGCGAAAGAGAAATAACTTTTCATTGATTCAAAACTGGGTCCAAAACATAAATAAGTTTCATAAAACAAAAACTAAAATATTTGAAATAACTCCAAAAATACTCATAGTTCAGAAACATGATATTCAGAAACAAGAGTTTGATCCTAAGACAAAAGAAACTGAAATCCTGGAAGAAAGAAACATGATTCGCAGCTGCAATCTCATAGTCAACCAAGTCACAGTCCTAATCAAACGCCAGACGTCCTCAAGTACCACCTCAATCTTGAGATGCACGATGACGTGCCTGAAAACTGGGTTCTATCAGTCCTAAGATGGGGAAGAAAACCACTCTAACTAACGTAAGACGTAAGGAGCCTTCCTGAGGCCCTAACATGACTAAAGTCTCTAAAGTAGAGCTAATGCTTTTCAGCCCTTTCATAGTTACTTCTAAGTCCTTCTAACCAAGAGCAACATAAGAAGTGACATTCTAATAATGGGATTCATATTTGGCATGTCCAATCATAACTATATAACGGTAGAAATCAGCATCCAAACATAAACTCGGTCAAGCCACTTATAATAATAAATATCGTGCGATCCCAACCAAACATCCTAGTTAAACAATATATCAGCCCAACTCCAATTAATCCACAATCCATGCTATCCAAAAATAGAGTCTCATCATACCTCTCAATCATTTAATTTTATAATTTATCATGCTTCCAAAATTTACCGGGAGAAAATAATTCTTAAATCAATAAGAGATCACTACAAGAAATAATTTTGGAAATTTCATACCCAACAACTTACCCGAAAGCCGAACCTTAGGCAACCTCCAAAGTCCAAACGCTGTTGAAAGCTAATATCAATGGGTGTTGGATTAAACTTCAAAACCCCCAAACTCAATGCCGTAATCGCTGGAAATCAAAGGAAATTAAAGACCCACTACCAAATATCGTCGGAAAATGCTGAAAACGGCCAAGAATGCTGCTGTCTGCGCCAGAAGCTTGCTGAAACTCGCCGGAATAAGATGGCTGAAGGCCGGAATCGCAGACAACAGAGAGAGAAATTGAGAGTGAGAGAGAGATCGGGCTTGAGGACTTAAAACCGAGAGGGAAAAAATACCCACACCGTCGCGCCACAAAACTGCTCAAGAACGCGAGCTTTGATTGCTGCGTAACCGTCGTTAATGCTGCTCGAAATCGCCGCCGTCGTTCTATTCTCGCCGGAGATGCTCGCCGGCGCTGAAGGGGACCGTGGCCGCGACTCTGGTGCGAGGAAGTGAAGAAGAAAAATCCCAAGAATGAAGATGGAGGAGCTTCAATCGTGAGTGAGGGGAGAAGGAGAAATGGAGAGTGGCTTGGCTTCACTTCTAGGACTGCGTGTGGCTAAAAGGTTTAAAGGTTAGGATTTTTTCTTTTGGCTTTCCACTTATTTACCAAATCGCCATTCTAACTTACTTCTCATAAACTTCTAATTTAAAAAAATAAAAATAAAAAAATTGACTTTACCTTTTTTTAGTACATCAACATTTGGTTGGAAGCGTTGATCGAGGTACATGCCAATTACCGCTGAGTTACATGCAAATTACAGCTAAGTTAAGGTGGCAAATTCGACTTTATCTTCAGTCAAGCCAAAATAGAGATTAATTTACATAAATTCTCATTATATTATATTTAAATATATAAAATAAGCTTGGTTGATTAAAATAATCTAATATTTTCCTAAAATATCTTCCCACAATAATGAGTTGATGTAAAAATCTTTTCACCTTCTATCTCTTAAATAACTTTTTTATTCTCTCAAAATTTTCCTTTCAAACTGCCAAAATCAATCTCACATTGAACTTTATAAACCATGTTACTATATAAGGAGATTTGTATAATATATTTCTAAGTATATATCTATGATACAATATATAGTCTCGTATGTATTTATCATTCTATGTTTTACTTAGGAATTGAATAAACAATGACGAATACATACTGTATAATGAGTTCGATATATTGATTATATATTATAACATGATATATTTTTATTGGAAGAAATATTACATTCTACAATCAATTGAGCGATTAGATGTAAATAAGGGTTGATGTGAACAAAGAGATAAAATTAGAAGCATCTTATGTCATTAGATATTAATAAAATAAAAATAAAAACAAAATTTTATGCACATCATATACTCGGGTGATCTGATGCGGAAAAGAAAAACAAAAGGAAAAAAATACAAAATTTTTGACAAAATAAAACAAAAAATGAAAGAAAAAGTATAAACATATTGATTAAAAATAAAAGATTTCTATTCAAGTTGCTTACTTGTGATTCGGCACCAGATTCATAGGAAAAAAAATATTCTTGCTTGATCAAATAAAACAGGAAAAAAAATAATAATAAACACAAAGAAAAAATCTTTCAAAAAAAAATAAAATAAAATAAAATACCTATATTGCAACCAAATCGTAGAAATTTAGATGGATTTTTTTTATGGCAAGCAACGAAAATGGAGACAAACCAAATTTTAATGGGCAAAAATTTTAAATGAAAAATAGGAAAAAGATTTAGTTGGAAAATATTGAGTCCAGAGACAAAGTAAAAAAAAAAATCATAACTGGACATTTTTGAAATATTGGTATCGAAACGGTTTAATTCTCATAATTTTTGTTTTTTTAATTATCATGTTTATGAGTTTGATTGCTTTTTTATTAGCTACTTAGAAAAAGTAGCCAAATCAATTTTGGGATTTTTTTTCATTGTACATGACTTTTTTTTTTGTTTATTGAGAACTTTTTTTTTATGTTATCTAGAATTCGCAAAACTTCGTTTCCATCGAAAATTGAATGGAGTTTTCTCGTATTTCGACCTGAGAATCTAAGAGAGTCGAAATGCAGCGGGAAGAATTCGTCAACCTAACTACGAACCTGGTTTCCTACATAGAACGAAGCTCTCTTTTTTTCTGGATCTTGGTGGTTGAATGTTATAGTTAGCGTGCTAGTCGGGTTGTAGCGAAAAAAAAATAATTTTGGATTTTTTTTTTCATTCAAATGTGTGTTGCTTTTTTTTTCTAAGAATTTTATGGGCTTTTTTTTCCCAACTTTTGTTTTTTCTTTTTCTCTCTTTTTTTTTTTTTTTGAGAAGTTTTCTCCTACTAATTAGAATAACATGCAAATGTAGGAAATAAAATACAAAACAATTTTGTGTTATTTTTTCCTCATATTTGTTTAGATTTTTCTTGTTGCTAATGACTTTGTAAGTTTTTTTAGAAAGAATACTATCAATAACGAGAAGAATAAGGGGAGAGTATTTGATTTCTTCCAATAAATAGTTACTTCAACAAATTTCTTACAAGAAACCAACTCGAGTGCAATATGAATCTAAAACAAACAAAAAAAAAATTGTCAAACACATGCTTTAGTGGTAATTTAAATGGAAAGTTAACCAAAGTGATATAATATGCTTTGGGGTTCAATTTGATGAAATTGAAAATTTAGGGTTAAAATTGATACAACCTACTAACTGCATGTTTGGGAGTGATTTTAAAATGACTAAAATCACTTTTGTCAAATTGAAAATCACTCCAAAACATGCTATTAATCATTCAAAATCAATTTTGATGATATGAAAATTACTTTTAAAAGTGTAAAATTAAACATGAAATTGATTTTGAATAATTAAAGGTATGTTTCGAGATGATTTCGAACATGACAGAAGTGATTTTAGCCATTTCAAAATCACTCCCAAACATGTACTAAGTTTAGGATCAAAATTGATTTTTTTTTCCATTTTTTTAATATAAACTAAAACCAAAATTTAATAAAACGACTGTGATTTTTTTTTTCAGCACTACAACTTTGAATTTTCTTTCTTTTTTTTTTTTTTTTTTTTTTTGTTGAGAGAATCATACTTCAGTTACAAGAAGATAAACACTTACAATGGGTCACAGTACGCCCATTGACAATAACCACGGTGGGAAATTTGACAACCATAAAACATACAACCTTTTATAAAGAGCCTCTTTCGCTAATCTATCTGCCCTCGTGTTTTTGTTCCGAGTCGTATAAAAAATTCAGACCATGTTCAGCTCACTACGCAGCGTGCTTCATTTATGTTAGTATGTATTGTTGCATCAGTGAATACGCACATGCCTCGGTACTCTTGAATCAAACCACATTCTGTATTATCAATATATTTGAGGAATTGGATTGAAAGTTACCTCGAACTTCGTTCAAGTATTTGTAAATCCATTTGCTTCGAGCATGTTAATAGGCTTATCATGATACTGTTGGGTTTTATGCCCTAAAACTCGTAGATAGTGAGTGTAATCGTTGACTGGATATTAATGAAATAATATTGATATATTTTTCCATTAATTGTTATTAGTTATTTTATATTTGTCTTTGCCTAATAATAACCCTAATCCAATAAACTAGACATCCAATGTTGTAATATGAGTCTTGAACTATATGTAGCAACATATGGGATCATTGTTCAAGAAACAGCCTAAAGGGTCTATAGTATAGGGATAAGACTGTGTGCCTTATCCTGGTGACACTATGGATACGGCCCACTTTGTATTTGATACAAACGATGCGATCCAACGCGTTCGTGTAGGAGACATGCAAGTGGGGGTATCCTATGCAATGAGTTTGCATAAGACCGGACCGCGAAATAGTAACCACTGGTTATAACACCGTTAACTAGTTGGTTTTCTATTTCACTAGGACGACCTAGACAACTTAGTCTTAATCCTGAGTTGATTATGGACTCCTGCTCATAAGAAATTGTCCTTTGATTTGTATGGGTGGGAGTGGCCAATACGCCAACTCAATAAGCCTACCACTTTGGGGACAAGACCAAATGGGGAGCTGGGAACATAATCGTACAAGATGGAATTCACTCCTTCCCGACTTTAGGGAAGCAGATGAGTGTTCCCTTTGAAGGGAATAAAAGTCCCCACGCAGCGGAAGCGCATCGATTGGACCTTACGCCGTATATTAATTAACATTAAAAAACCGTTACGAAAACTCAAACAAAACTTTAAACTAACTTTAAAGCCGCTGTAAAATCGGTTTAAACATGCTAAAATAAATCTAAATTTATTTTTAAAACTTTTCTAAAGAAAAGAGGAAGAACCGTTACAAACCTCCGTTGTAGACTTGACCGTTCCTCGCCAACGAAGCTCCACGAACGAAAACGCAGCAGCGGCTTCAAGGTATTCTTCGCTGGAAATTCTTCTTTGATTGACACAATAACCACAGAGGTTACACCGGTATGTCTCTAAGTCTAGGAGGCCAAAGACTTGTGGGAGTCTTTCTCTAAGAGGGAGGCTAGAGAGAATTCTAGGTCTTGTCTTTCAAGAGTGTCAAGTGTCATGACCAATTAGGTCTAGTGTTCTATTTATAGAAGAGAGGCCATGAATAAAATATTCAATAAAATCAATCTTTTCCAAAATTGATTCAATCTTTATTCCTTAATTAATTAATCATGATCAATCAATTCCCAATTGATTAATCTTTTCCATAAATGACTAATTTCTTCCATAAGTAATTAGATCATTCCCATAAATGATAAGTGATTAATTATTTACATAATTGATTAATTCATGGTTAATGAATTCTTTAATTAATTAACCACCAAATCAAATATCACATATTTAATTTCCGGCCTTGAATTAATTAATTTTGCCCAAATACTTTTAGGACTTAAATTAATTAATTCTTTCAATCTTCCATAAATTTATATTTGAACTTCTTCAAATATTAATTTCTCTCATAATAATATATCAATATATATTATATTTATTTCCCTCAGTAAATTGAACATTTTCAATTTAATTACTTAGTTGCCTCAAATTACTTTACGAGCTACCAGTGGGACCTAATGGACCTGCAGATCAGAAGCTCCAACGATGTGAGATTAATTGGTTAAACTCATTAACCACAATAATCAATATTCGTTAACTGTGTGTACATTCCACTATAGACTCACAGTTGCACTCTTCTCACTGCAGACATATTTTCTGTGTCCACGGAACTTAGACCAATATCGACTAGTTAGTCCTTCACGAGTGTCCGTAACACCAGCTGGGTCAAATTACCGTTTTACCCCTGGGTCACCTCTATTTCCTTAAGTACCAATTCTCCTCTAATGAACAATCTGTTTATGGTCCAACCATTAAACAGAAAACCCTCTCGTGCCATTGAGAGGGTAGGGCCCTTTGTTCAAGACTCGGAGTAATCACTTAAGGGAACACTCATCTGCTTCCCTAAAGTCGGGAAGGAGTGAATTCCATCTTGCACGATTATGTTCCCAGCTCCCCATTCGATCTTGTCCCCAAAGTGGTAGGCTTATTGAGTCGGCGTATTGGCCACTCTCACTCATGCAAATCAAAGGACAATCTCTCATGAGCAGGAGTCCATAATCAACTCAGGATTAAGACTAAGTTGTCTCGGTCGTCCTAGTGAAATAGAAAAACAACTAGTTAACGGTGTTATAACTAGTGGTTACTATTTCGTGGTCCGGTCTTATGCAAACTCATTGCATAGGATACCCCCACTCGCATGTCTCCTACATGAACGCGTTGGATCGCAGCGTTTGTATCAAATACAAAGTGGGCCGTATCCATAGTGTCACCAGGATAAGGCACCCAGTCTTATCCCTATACTATAGACCCTTTAGGCTGTTTCTTGAACAATGATCCCATATGTCGCTACATATAGTTCAAGACTCATATTACAGCCTTGGATGTCTAGTTTATTGGATTAGGGTTATTATTAGGCAAAGACAAATATAAAATAACTAATAACAATTAATGGAAAAATATATCAATATTATTTCATTAATATCCGGTCAACGGTTACATTCACTATCTACGAGTTTTAGGGCATAAAACCCAACACCCTTAAGTGGTTACTCCGAGTCTTGAACAAAGGGCCCTACCCTCTCAATGGCACGAGAGGGTTTTCTGTTTGATGGTTGGATCACAAACAGGTTGTTCATTAGAGGAGAATTGGTACTTAAGGAAATAGAGGTAACCCAGGGGTAAAACGGTAATTTGACCCAGCTGATGTTACAGACACTTGTGAAGGACTAACTAGTCGATATTGGTCTAGATCCGTGGACACAGAAAATATGTCTGCAGTGAGAAGAGTGCAACTGTGAGTCTATAGTGGGATGTACACACAGTTAACGAATATTGATTAATGTGGTTAATGAGTTTGACCAATTAATCTCACATCGTTGGAGCTTCTGATCTGCAGGTCCATTAGGTCCCACTGGTAGCTCGTAAAGTAATTTGAGACAACTAAGTAATAAAAGTAAATTGAAAATGTTCAATTTATTAAGGGAAACAAATATAATATATATTGATATATTATTATGAGAGAAATTAATATTTGAAAAGTTCAAATATAAATTTATGGAAGTTTGAAAGAGTTCAAAATAATGAATTAATTAATTTAAGGCCTAAAATGTGTTTGGACAAATTAATTAATTCTAGGTCGGGAATTAAATATGTGATATTTAATTGGTGGTTAATTAATTACAGAATTCATTAACCGAGAATTAATCAATTATGGAAATAATTAATCACTTAAGGAAGTGATTAATCATTTATGGAAATGATCTAATCACTTATGGAAGTAATTAGTCATTTGTGGAAAAGATTAATCAATTATGGAATTGATTGATCATGATTGATTAATTAAGGAATAAGATTGAATCAATTTTGGAAAAGATTGATTTAATTGAATATTTTATTCATGGCCTCTCTTCTATAAATAGAACACTAGACCTAATTGGTCATGACACTTGACACTCTTGAAAGTCAAGACCTAAAATTCTCTCAAGTCTCCCTCTTAGAGAAAGACTCCCACAAGTCTTTGCCTCCTAGACTTAGAGACATACTGGTGTAACCTCTGTGGTTATTGTGTCATTCAAAGAAGGAATTTCCAACGAAGAAAATCAAAGGCGGCTGCTGCGTTTTCGTTCGTGGAGCATCGTTGGCGAAGAACGGTCAAGTCTTCAACAAAGGTATGTGACGGTTCTTTCCCTTTTCTTTAGAAAAACATGAAAATAAATTTAGATTTATTTTTAAGCATGTTTAAACTGAATTTCCAGCAACTTTAAAAGGAGTTTAAAGTTTAATTGAGTTTTCGTAACGGTATTTTAATGTTAATTAATATACGGCGTAAGGTCTAATCGATGCGCTTCCGCTGCGTGGGGACTTTTATTCCCTACAGATACCGACTGTTTCAATCATTCCATATAGCTCAGAATGCTATACACGCTCTTTCAAACTCCTCTTGAGGTAGGGAACCTGCAAGTAACATGATTCGATCTGCAAAATTGTTCTAAGTTTCTATACCTTTGTCATCACGTTGAAATACATTATTGAAAATTGTTGCAGGTCGTTTACAACCACAAAGAGTGTGGTCCAAAGTTTCATGTTTAGAGCAAAACTTACAGTTGGGTAATATATCAACTCCTTATTTCCACAAACAAAAATTTGTAGGTAAGCAGTCATGAAAAAGCTTTCCAAATAAAAACTTTAACCTTTGATGGGATTTTTGTCCTCCACAGTACAACCCACCATTTCCTTAGCGAATTTGAGCTAGATGATACTTGGCCATGGGAGGTAGACATGGCCAGCTTGTATCCGCTCTTAACTGTATATTCACCATGAGAATTATAATGCCAAATCCATCTATCCTCATCACTGGAATCACTGATTGGAATAGATGAGATGATATTAGCATCCTCAATTATTACATATCGATGGCATTATAAATTTAGCAACCAACATATCAGGAACCATATGCATACCCGGTCGTCAAATAGGCTTAAATGTTATTTCCTTTGGGATCCAAGGATCCTTAAAGAAATTAATAGGATGCCCATTACCGACCCTTTTCCTCAGGCCTGGTAAAAGAAGCTCACAGGCCCAGACTAAGCCTTTTCAGAATATTGAACTATTAGATTTTACAAGGGCATGTAGTAAAGAATTTTGGTGAGCATACCTTCCGTTGATTACTCGTGACACAAGAAGATTGGGTTAGTGATCATTCTCCAAACCTGTTTTTCCAGGAGAGCTTTGTTGAAATGTTGCAAGTCTCTAAAATTGAGGTCCCCTCTCTTTGGGAAGACATAATTGATCTCATTGCTTCCAATGAATTTGCTTTCATGCCTCTGTCGACCCCTATCAAAATTTTGCTATGATTCGTGTAGGTCCTTGCACAAAGATTGCGGAAGGCGGAAGCAGCTCATTACATATGTGGGTATGGATTGTGTCACACTTTTAATGAGGACTTCCTTTCCCCCTATAGAGAAAAATCTACCTTTCCATCCTTGTAATGTTTGTCAAACTCATTGTTTTATGTCCTGAAAGTCCTCTCCTCTCCGTTTGGTAAATGAAGACGGGATGCCCAGATATCTTCCCAAGTCTGTGACAACTGCTACTGACATGATCTCTGAAAGATAACCTTGACAGTCAAACGAAACATTTGGGGAACGACCATCGCCGATTTTCTGTAATTTATGGTTTGGTCTGGCGTTGCTTCGTAATTACATAGTAATTTTCGAATCATCCAACATTTCCTCAACTGATGCCTTTGCAAAAATCAAACTATCGTCAGCGAAAAAAGATGGAAAATGGCAGGACAGTTTTTACCTGGTCTAACTCCTGACATTTGTTGATTAGCCAACGCTTCAGAAAAGAGTGATGAAAACGCCTCTGCACACAATATGAACAAGTGAGGAGAAAAAGGATCACCTTGCCTCAAACCACGCTGAGGTACGATATTTCCTGTAGGTATTCCATTAAGTAAGATCGAAAAGGTAGTTGATCTCACGCAGTCCATTATTAAATATAATTGACCAAACGACAATCAAACCCCATTTTCAACATCAACTGTTCCAAGAAGATCCATTCCACGTGATCATAAGTTTTGCTCATGTCTAATTTTATAGCCATAATCCCCTTTTTTCCACGTCTTCAATTTTTCAAAGTATGTAAGCATTCGTGACTTATAATGACATTGTCGTGGATTGAGCAGCTTGGTACAAAAGCATATTGATTCTTCGAGATAATATCCTTTAGGACTCCTTTCATTATGTTCACTAAAACCTTAGCAATGATTTTATAATTTACATTGCATAAGCTTATAGGTCGAAAATCTGCCACCAACCTTGGATTAGACGTCTTTGGAATCAATGCTAAATATGTATTATTCCACCCACTAACAAAGCGCTTGTAGTTTAAAATATCTAAACAATTTAGAGCAGTAATTTCACCAACCTTAGCCCAGAAGTGTTGGTAGAAAAGCGCAAGGAATCCATCAGGTCCTAGAGCTTTAGACTAGTGCATCTATTTAAGAGTCCTTTCAATCTCTGTACGCGAGAATGGTGCTAGCAGCTGTAGATTCATTTGGTCTGTCACCATTTTCTTCACACTTTTCAACACCATATATAATAGCCTCTGCATTTGGGTTAAAGGTCGAAAAATTAGTTTAGAAATAATCTACAAAAGATCGTTTCATTTCTTTTTGATCAGTAGTCCATGACCCCTCGGATGTCATTATACCTGCAATGACATTTCTTTTTTTCCTCATCGATGCACACTTATGAAACCATCTGGTATTCTTATCTTCCCATTGAAGCCAGTTTTCCCGCGAGCCCTGCTTCCAATAAATTTCCTCATCCTGTAGGAGTTTGTCCATTTGATCTTCCACCTGTTTGATTGCCTCAAAATCCCGAGGGGGGGGGGGGGCTTTCTATAATAATCTTGGAGCAAGATTTGTAGTTTTTTTAATAATTTTGTTACGAATATTAGATAACGTACTTTTACCCCATTGTTGTAGTTTGTACTTGCATTGCCTTAAACACTGCTCCAGCTTTGGGACTTCTTGTCTGAAGTCTTTCCATCTAGCCGACTCAACAATAGTGTTCTTACAATCCCGCTTCCGAGTCCATAAACTTCTTCGAAACAAAACACTCTAATTCGTCTCTGATTGACCATGTTGCCATCCTCTGCAATCAAGTCAAGCATGATAGGGTGGTGATTCGATCGAGCCCAATCAAGATGAAAGGCTTTATTGTTCTAGAAAAGCTAGCAAAAATCCTCATTCACAAGAAAACGGTTCAATCTTTCATTAATTTGCAAGTTGTTCATCTGTCTGTTTGACCATGTAAACATATCTCCCACGCACCTTCATCTCCTACAAATTACAGTCATCTATAACATTTCGGAATTCGGAACTGATCCATGTAAGAGTGTCGTGAAAGAGTACCTCCTTCTTTTTCCTCATTGAGCAAAGTGGCGTTAAAGTCCTCCCTATCACCCATGCAGAATCATCATTGTCATGAAGTCATCTCGGTAATTTCCCAAGAACTTTGAATTTTTTTTTTTTTTTTTTTTGAAAGGAAAGAACTTTGAATTTTTTTTTTTTTTTTTTTTTTTTTTTTTTGAAAAAGAACTTTGAATTTTCTTTGTACATAGTTATTGCATATATTTAATGCATTTATGAGTGACAAAATTTTTTCTAAAAAACTATTTCAACAAATCTTTTTAATCATACCATAGTTAAATGAAAAATAGATAAATAAGTTTTGAGATTTGAAATAATTACAATATTATCTGTTCGAATATCAAACACTTTATCCGACAATATAGTTGGGAAATTGTCAGTTTTAACCCTTTTAAGTTTTTGGATTTCAAAAATAACCTCATTCTTAAAAACATGTTTTTTTAACCTAGTTGATAAAACCCAATAATGTGAATTTACAGCAATAACCCTGAAGGTAAAAGGTCAAAATTGAAACAAAAAACACAAACCCCCTTCGTCTTCACTTCGTCTTCTCCTCCCTCAGCTCCGACGACTCCAACGGCTCCGACAGTTCTTTATCTCTCGTTCGACTTCGACGACTCCAACGACTCCGGCGTGTCCAGCAGCTCCGACTCCACACCTCTTCATTTTTGTGGGTTTTTCTATTTAGTTTTTCATAGAGGGAGAGGAGTTTTCGTAGTCAATCGAACCGGAAAAAAACCAACAAACATATTCGTTCTTCCTTGTTAGAGAATTCAAACAAGATACATTTTGGTTGGGAATTTTTTTTTATTTCAAAACAATTTAGAAAAAAAATGGATTTTTCTTCCCAAAAGATTTTGAAAAAATGGGTATTTCTAATCGATTGAAGCTTCTCCATCCATCAAAAAAAATAAAAAACAACTCTAAAATATATATAAAAGTTTGATTTCTAAAAAAAAAAAAAAAAAAAAAAAAAAAGTCCAACCAGTAAACCCAGAAAACGAAAGAAAAAAAAGTAGAAGGAGAAGAAAAAAAAAGAAAATAAAAGGAAATCTTAATTACTGTTTTTTGTCCCGGTCACGCTCCTGGCCGGGAAGTTGACCGGGACAAAAGGCAGCTTGCTGCCATTTAGGTTTTTTTTTTTTTTTTTTAAATAAATTATTTTTCTTTTTCTTTTTTTTTCTTAAACAAATTTATGAAAGATTTTCTTAAACAAATTTAATTAAATAAATTATTTACAAAGAAGATTTTCTTAAACAAATTTATGAAAGATTTTCTTAAACAAATTTATGGTTAATTTACAAAGAAGATTTTCTTAAACAAATTTATGGTTAATTTACAAAGAAGATTTTCTTAAACAAATTTATGAAGAAGATTTTAAGTGGGGAAGAGGAGTTTGAGAATTTGATAATTTAGTGGTGGGGAAGAAACCTTTCGAGAAAAAAAAAACTTCTGGAAAATTTCTTGGTCGGTTTCCCGACCAAGAAATCCCGGTCGGCATTCATGATTTCCCGGTCGGGATTCATTTTTTTTTTTTTCCAGATTTTTGTAAAAATATGATCTTATACAAATTTATTGTTATCTAAAACATGTAAAATCATCCTCTTGTACTTCAAAAAAACGTTGACAATATGAAAATTTTGAAGTGGGTTCGTGTGTTTGATTTCATGTGTTTGATTTTATTTTTTAAAAATACTTTGTTGGTCAAATGGTTGGTTGAAAATTTTAATTCCTACCATGGATGAAAATTGGAGAAGGATGAAAATTGAAGAAGGATAAAAATGACTTTTCACATCGTGGGTCCCACTAAAAAGTAGCTAATTTTATATAAAATGGGTTAAAAAAACAAGTTTTTAGAAACTAGGTCAATTTTGAAAACCCAAAACTCATTTGGGTTAATTTTGACAATTTCCCAATATAGTTGGGAAATTGTCAAAAATAACCCCATTCAGTTTTGGGTTTTCAAAATTGACCCACTGTTTAAAAATTTGTTTTTTTTAACCTGCTGATGTCACATCTTTTTGTGCAATTACTAACATGCCCTTAAATCTAAGAGGTCAAAAAAAACAAACCAAAAAACCCATTCGGTCCTTCTTCTTCCCCGTTGCCTTCTCCTTCACCGTTTGGCTTCTTGATCCTCTGAAAATCCTTGTATTTCCAGCGGCTCCGACGACTCTGGCGGCTCAGACGACGGCTTCTTCATCTCCGTTCAGAAAACATTTGGCGGCTCTTTCATCTCTTTTGAACACACCTAAGGTACATTTTTCCATCTCCGACGAATACCCATCCTCCCTCTGAAATTTCTTTGAACGCTGGTTTCTGTGTAGTCTGTGGGTTTTGTTGAAGTTTTGAGGAAGAATGGGTTTTCGTCGAGGGAGAGGGTTTAGGGTGGGAGAGAGTTTTTTTTTTTTTTTTTTTGGAGAGTTCTCAGAGACGGTAAGGGGTTTTTCGATTAGAATGGTTGTAGAGGTTGGAAGAATCGTTGGCGCCGGAGAAGACGAAGTTTCCCGGTCGGGATCGAAACCGGGAAAAAGAGGATTTCCCGCAAGAGGAAAACCCGTTCTTCCCTTACGGGAATCAGTTTTTTTTTTTCCGGGTTGATTTTTCGATCGGGAATTGACCCGGAAAAAAAACAGTAAGCTTTTTTTTTTTCTTTTTTTTTTTGTTTCCTTCGTTTCTCTAATCCACTTTCCTACCATGTTTGAATGGGATTCAGAATTGCAGTCATTCTTCTGGTTACAATTATTAGAGAGGTGGTGCTTCTAAAAAAAATAGTCCAGTGGCAGCGAATTGCCCCACCGGAGAACTGGGTTCATGGGAAGAAACCGGTCTGGAGCTGAAAAGAACTTTGCCTCTTGAACAGATTGTTTTCAGTCCAAAAATCAAAGTTTTGATTGTATTTTTTTTTTCTTTTTTGGGTTTTGTTTTGTTTATGTTGCATTAGTGAAGTGTGTTGGAATTAGTCCATCTGTAGAGACCCATCCATTATAGATGAATGGTCAATGAACGTTGGTGGTGACTACAACTGCAGTTTAAATGGGATGCCATTCCAGATTAAAGGGATAATTTGGTTTCATTCTATCTTTTTTTCTTGTTTGTTTTGTTGTTGGTGTTAGTTTTTGTTTTTAATTTCATATATTCGAATGGAAATGACCTATATGTTTTATTTATCAACTATTTAGGTATAAATATGGAGATGGTAGCAAAGTTTAGATCCGAATGTAACACACAAAGATTCGAGGCATTATGAATATATATATATATATATATATACAAGATTCATTAGAAAAAACAACTTTGGCAAAAGAAGAAGGAAAGAAATATCAAAGGAATAAAGGAAAAAGAAAAATCTGAAAAATTTCTTGGTTGGTTTCTCGACCAAGAAATCCCGGTCGGGATTCATATTTTTTCTCAGATTTTCGAATAAAAATTTTATACAACCTCCTTGTAAATATGTAAAACCATCATCTACATACATTCTTCAAAGAAAGATTTATAATACGAAACTTTTGAAGTGGGTCTTGACTTTTCTTTATAATAAGTAAAGAAGTGAAGGGATAGAGGAAGAAGGGAAGAAAATGAAAAGGAAAGATATAGAAAGAAAGAGAGATTTAAAAAAAAAAAAAAAAAAAAAAAAAAAAAAAAAAAAAAAAAACGTACTGTTTTTTTTTCCCGGTCAATTTCCCGGCTGGGAAATTGACCAAGAAAAAAAACAGCAAGCACGTGGTCAATTTCCCGGTCGGGATTCATCATTTCCCGGTCGGGATTTATCATTACCCGGTCAAAATTCAATTTTTTTTTTCCAGATTTTCGAATAAAACTCTTTAAAAACCTACTTATGATTTAAAACATGTAATCTACATATCTTCTTTAAAAAAACGTTGACAATACCCGGATTTTGGCTTCACGTGGTTGATGTTTTCATATTTGAATTTTGTTTTAATTGTTGGAATTAGTTGGTTGAGAGGTTAGTTGACAATTTAATGACTATCATTAATCAAAATTGAGGAAGGGTAATAAAGACTTTTTACCTAGTGGGTCCCACAAAAAAGTATCCAAATTTGTATAAAATGGGTTAAAAAAACAAGTTTTTAGGAAGTGGGTCAATTTTGAAAACCCAAAACTTAAAAGGGTCAATTTTGACAATTTCCCAATATAGTTGAACTTACAAAAAGAAATAATAATAATTAAAGTATTTTGTTTATTTCCTTCATCATTTTGTTTCTTATTTTAAGAAAAAAAAACCCATTATGTTTTTAAATTCAAGTGTCTATTTTTTAAAATAAAAAAGACAATTTTTTGCACTACTTTATCCGATTGTCTACATCAATGTATGGCCAAGTTTATGATAAGAAAATAAAATAATAATAATAAAGGGATGAAATAGAGACACGTAAAGATAGAAATTGTCCACACAAAATACATTCATATATAAATATTGTAAAAATGGAAAAGAAAATTTGTACTTGATTTTCTTTTTCTTTTTCAGTTTATTTGTACTTAGATTTCTTTTTTAGTTCAACCACATTTGGAGTGAGAGGATTTGAACCTCTAACATGTTGGTCGATGGTACATACCAATTATCGTTGTACTATACTCGCTCTGGTCATTTGTACTTAAATTTTGAAGTTAGGTTTAGATCCTAGTATTTCGACATTTAAGCTTTTGTATTTATTTTTACTTGGTCTTTAAATTTTAAAACATTTTATTTTTCATCAATAAACTTTACCTTGATAAATCGTTTCGATTTTTATCATTAAGTTTTTATAAATTATGTAGTAGAAACTTTTACACTCCTGCCATTTTTTTCTTCAACTATCTGTGGATAAATGTTTATATAGATAAATATTTAAAAATTGTGTGATTGATTAGTGGTCAGATTTTGAAATGAGATCTAGATTTCTATTGAGATAATTAAATAGAAATAACAGTACTTGAAAAATATTTATTAGTTTTAGATGAGACATTATAACTTATAAGAGTGAGTTGGCATATGCCTACTAATTTAAACAATTTTTTAAAACTATAACTTATTGTCCTTTGTGCAATTACTCGAACATATTTGTTGAGAATCTCACATTAAAAAGATTAGTGGAGACCTCCCAATTCATAAGATAGATGGACTACTACACTCATTGTCAATTGGTTTTAAGATGGAACCCCATGTTATCTAATAATATTCGTATAAAAAAAATTGAACATATCTATATTTTATCCTACGGTACACCGGTCGGAGGTGGTGTGGCTCCGATGCTTAAGTCAGAAAACGGAGGTCGTTTAAAACATTTAGTCACCTAAAATATGTTTAGAAATTTTTTACATGTTTTTCTATTCTTAAAAAAAAAAAAAACAAACAAACAATAAAACAAGTTATTTCTCTTAAAGCACCCTAAGCTAGTTGGTTGAAATATTTTTTAAACATTCATGCTTAAATAATCTATTTTACAGCTAGCTTTTGTACTTACTCCATTTAGATATTATCTTTGTATTTCAAAACATTTTATTTTGATCTTGTACAAAAAAAAAATATATATGTTTTTGACTAATTTTTACAAAAATATGCTTTGGTCCTTGTCAAACTTCTACATTGTATTCAACATAAATGTGAGAACCATTTTTTCAAATTTGATGTTAGTTTCAATAAATGTGGATGTAAGATAGAGTACCAAATAGACCACCAAAATTTAGAAAAATTAAAAATAACTTCTTTTTTTTTTTTTTGCCATGTTCTAGAACTAGGGTGTTCTTTTTCTTTTCTTTTCTTTTCTTTTTCCTTTCCTTCTTTATGGGGCATGGTCCCATTTGGTAGAGAATATATTCTCCGTTCTTGTTTCGTTTTCCTTTTTTAAATATATACATAAACAAACTTTAACCCATTTAACTTTCATAAAGACATTGTTCTATTTGGACCATTTGTAATTATGAATAGTGTATTATTTAATAACCTGAGATAAGCACATCTGTGTATTATTTTATCAAAGAGTCATTTGCTTCATCTCTCCTCAATAATGGCTAAATATCTTTTCTCTCTCCCTCATTAATGGTCATTTTCTCTCTTTCATGTCATTTTTTCTCTCTCCCATCAATAATCGCTGAAAATTTTATCTCTCTCCCATCAATATTTTTTTTTTCGTTTTTGTGAAATTGGTAATTTTTTTCCTAATTTTTTATGTTGTTTTGCATCCTTTTTTTGTTTTTGTTTTTGTTTTTTTTTTTGTTTTTAGGCTTTAGGGAAATTGTGTAATTTTTTTCTTCCTTTTTTGTCGTTTTGCATTCTATCCCATTATCATTTTTTTTTCCTGATATGATTGTTGAGATTGTTTCCATGAATATATGCTTAGTATTCTGTATGCATATTATATCCTTGATATCTGATAAATACGAATGTATAGTTTATTATACTGATTATATATTGTATGTTGATATATATATATATATATATAATTGCTGAGATTGTTTCCATGAATATATGTCTTAGTGTTCTGTATACATATTATATCCCGGTGTATATGAATTATATATATTAGGTTATGGCTAGAGTAAAAAAATTGCAAACATTTGATATCTGATAAATACGGACGTATAGTTTTATTATATTGATTATATATTGTATGGTGATATGTATATATATGATTGCTGAGATTGTTTCCATGAATATATGCTTAGTGTTCTGTATGCATATTATATCCCGGTGTAAATTATATATATTAGGTTATGGCTAGAGTAAAAAAAAATTGCAAACATTTGATATCTGATAAATACGGATGTATAGTTTTATTATACTGATTAATACGACGGAATGAATAATATATAATGAAATATTATAGACTAAACTGAAGAATGTAACGAATTCATACACGGATATATTCCATATAAATACCGAGATTACATTTTAAACAAATAGATATATACAAAGGGACGAATTAAATATATTATGAACGTACTGAAATTTGATAAATACTACGGAATGAATAATATATAATGAAATATAATAGACTAAACTGGAGAATGTAACGAAGTCATACACGGATATATTCCATATAAATACCGATAGTGCATTTTCAAAAAAAATATATAGATATACAAATGGACAAATTAAATATATTATAAACATAATGAAATTACGAATCCTATATATGAACATACTGGGGACAACATTATGAGAACCTAAAGTGAACATATATATACTACGTAATTCTGTCATATATATATATAAGAATATGCAAGGGTAAACCAACGACAAATATTTTATGTTCTGAAAAATATGCTAATATAACATCAGATATTGAAGAACACGGAAATAATAAATTATATGTATATATATATATATATATATATATATCATAAATACTCATTAGCCGACTGAAGGTTGAATGCCGGATGAAGATAGGGATGACGAAAACCAGAACAGAATTTATGAACTTGAAGATAGAGATGACGATGAACAGACGGTTTGGCCCCTGGGTTTGTCGTTCTTACCGCAGAAAATGGCCACGGGAACAGTGTGGCCCCTAGGTTATTTCAAATACATGGGACGACAACGACGACGACGGTGTGGCTGGCCGTTAGAGAGTGAGAGGCGACGGTGAAGAGATGGTCGAAATTTGGGGAAGAATGAGAGGGAGGAGAATAGATAGATTTAGGGTTAAGGGAATGCAAAACAGCAAGTTTTTAATAGGTACACTTTTCAGAACAATAAAAAAAGGAAAAAATAAAACATATTAATTAAAATTCCTTAAATGCCTCAAAATCAGGAAAATCTAGGTGAGATATTATTGAATGAAAGAGATAATATGATGGGAAATTATTGAGGAGAGATGAAGCGAAATTGAATGAAGAGAGATAATATGGTGGGAAATTATTGAGGAGAGATGAAGCCAAAAAGGGCAAATTTGTCACAAAAAAAAAACGAAAATTCTAAATCAGAAAATTTTTCCTATCTTGGACATTTTTGTAAAATGGGGCTTAAAGATGGTCATTAGACATAATTTCTGTAATAACTTCGATAATTTGATATTTTTTTTTTAACTATTTGGTTGAACTAGATAATTAGATAATTTGATTTGAAATATTATTTTGATTCTATCACGAAGTTTAAGATTTTTATAGATTCTTGGTCGGAAATTAACTATTTAAATGGAGTTTACCGATGAGGAATTAACTATTTGTTTAGATATTTTATAAAAGAATTCAATTAATTGAGATTAAAAAATTATACAAAAAATAATTCTCCATAGAAAATTCTGACCCCTACGAATTTCTCACCCTAATTCTTGTGAAATATAATGAGAACTTTTGCAAGACATGAAATTAAATGAGGCCTTTCATGACCCACGTTGTGAACATTCATAAAAGTCATAGCCACAATCTGGAACATGCATGAAGCGACCGATTTTTTCACATGAGCTAATTTCCACAATCTAAATAAAATATTTAAAAATATGAAGATCAAAATGGAATAAATGTGAAAATTCTACTTAAAAAAATTAAATATTTATTAAAAATTGTAATTAATTTGATTTTAAAATTTCCTAATTACTTGAACCATGCTTTAATACAAATTTATAAAATAACTAAATATATATATATATATATATATATATATATATATATATATATATTGGTCCAAAAATTTTATTTATATCATCTTTGAATTTTTAAAACACTCATTTTAGTCATTTTTAGCTTAAAAAAAATAAAAAGAATGACAATTATTATTTTGACATATATCATTATTATGCCACCAATTAAAATGTACTAGACGAGGCAGATTTATTGAAAGCAAAAAATGATAAATCATGCAATTGGTCGTATTCGACTTTCTAATAATAATAATACACGAGTTTGCAACTTGTGAGTTGTGAGTTCCCATCACAAGGGCATCAACAAAATATCAACTATCTATAATATTAACATAAACCACCATATCTTCAATTTAAAAAAAAAAAACATATGAATTAAAATAAAGGAAAAAATACCTTTTTGATCCCTGAGTTTTGAGGAATATGTGTGTTTGGTCATTGTGTTTTCAAAATAGACCTTTTTAGTCCCAAATATTTAAGAAATAGGTTTAAAAGGTTCCTAAGTTTTCAGAATGGACCTTTTTAGTCATTGAGTTTTTGAGAAAAATGTTTAAAATGTCTCTCATATTATTTTTTTCAATTAATACTTTTATTTTTTAAATTTAAAAAACCATTCAATATTAAAAAATAATACAAAAATCTTAATTTAAAAAAGTTGAAAAACTAATATGAGACCTTTTAAATCTGTCTCAAAACTCACAGACTAAAAAGGACCATTTTGAAAATATAGGGACCTTTTAAACCTATTTTTCAAAATTCGGAGACTAAAAATGTTCATTTAGAAAATTTGGGGACCAAACATGTATTTTTTTTTTCCTAAAATAAACAAATAAATAAATTCAACTTGCTAAAAAAGCCTTAAATAACTCATTTAGTATTATTATTATTTAGAATAATAAATAACTCATTTATTAATTTAAATATCTTTTTATGTTGACTTGATATTTTGTCCATTTAAACCCAATTGAATGGATAAGACATTTATTATCATTTTGAAATATTAATGGTTCAATTCATAACTTATGTAATTGTTTAATTGAAAAATCCTTGAGAACCTTCATATTTAAATTTTTGGTACTTAATCCATCCAAACATAACTCACCCAGATGAAATATGAATTGATATTTGATTAAATTAGTCAAAGCGAGCATAGCTCAACAGTAATTAATTGACATATACATTTGACCAAGAGGTCAAAGGTTTGAATCCGCCCACCCAAAATGTTGATGTTCTCAAATTTTTTTTATTAAATTACAAGTTTAGCCTTAAATTTTTGGGATCGTTTCAATTTAGTCATTGAGTTTTAAAAAGTGTTAAATAAATCCTCAAACTTTCAATTTTGTGTCTATTAGGTCGACTTTAATTACGTGCTTGGTAGTTGATTCAATGGAACCAAAATCGTGTTTTCAAATACGTGTTTGGTAGCTGATTCAAAAATTGGATCCAAATTTAAACAATTGTTCAAAACGTGTTTGATAATGTATTTATAAACCACAAACTATTTGTAGATATCAACTAAATACTAAGTAGAATATAAACTACTATTAATTAATTTATAAACATGTTATATGTTATGCCAAAGCGAGTTTAGCTCAGCGGTAATTGGCATGTACCCTCGACCATGAGATCAGAGGTTCGAATTCCCTCACTCCCAAATGTTGATGTACTAAAAAAAAAAACATGTTATATGTTATAAATTTTGTATAACTATTATTTGGGTAAAATACTTTTTTGGTCCCTCATGTTTCGAGTCAGTTTCTAATAGGTCCCTAGGTTTCAAAATCGGACAATCAAGTCCTCCGGAAATGGTTCTATTGAATTCCTCCAGGGCTGACGTGGCAATTTAAAATAATAATAACATTAAAAAATATAATAATAATAATAATTATTATTATTATTAAAAAAAATCTCTCTCATCTCTCTCCCCACCCCCAAATTTTCCTCCCACCTTCCTCTCTCTCCTCTTTCCCCCACCCTTCCCTCTATTCGTCTCTCCTTCCTACCGCCGGAGCTCCTCCCCGCCGCCGCCGCCAGAGGATAAAACCCCATTTCTCTTCTTCTCCCTTAACCTCTTTCCCTCTCTCCACTTCTCTCTTCCACTCTCCGCAACATTCCGATCATCTTCCAATTCCATGGTCGTTGATCTCGCCGCCTTTCCGCCCAACTTCGACGATCAATCCACCATCCAAGAAGCCGCCTCCGTCGGTTTACAGAGCATGGGGCATATAATCCGCCTCTTATCCAAACAACAATCCTCCCCGACTCTCAACCACCACCATCTCGACTGCTCCCAAGTCACCGATTTCACCGTCTCCAAATTCAAGCGACTCATCTCCCTCCTCAACCGGACCGACCACGCCAGGTTCTGTCGCGACCCCTCCCCTGTTTCCGATTCCCCCAATCCGACCTCCACAGTCAAATTTCTTAAACCCAATTTCACTCATCCACCCAAATCGTCCGATTCCAGGGATCTGACTGAGTCCAACACGACGTCGTCTTTCATGTCCACCGTCACCGTCGACGGCAGCGACTCGAACGGGAAGCTCGGTCTCTCACTCTTCACGACGCCGGCGGTCTCCTCTGGCGACGACAGGGAGGAGCTCCGGCGGTAGGAAGGAGATAAAAAGAGAGGGAAGGGTGGGGGAAAGAGGAGAAAGAGGAAGGTGGGAGAAAAATTCGGGGGTGGGGAGAGAGAGAGGGGAGAGAATTTTTTTTAATAATAATAATAATTATTATTATTATTATTATAATATTTTTTTAATGTTATTATTATTTTTTAATTATTATATTATTATTTTAGTTAAAAATCAATATTTTATTATTTTAAATTACCACGTCAGCACTAGAGGGATTCAATAGAACCATTTCCAGGACTTGATTGTCCGATTTTGAAACCTAGGGACCTATTAGAAACTGACTCGAAACATGAGGGACCAAAAAGGTATTTTACCCTTATTATTTTAAAATATCATATAATTTATAATACATTATATTATATCAATTTTAACCTTATAAAAATAAATTGAGTTTATAACCTTAAATACTAATTCTAAATTTAAAAAATTCAAATTCAAAATTTAGATATTAAGGAAAAATACACTTTTAGTCCCTGAGGTTTGAGTTAGGTTTCATTTTGGTTCCTGAGTTTTCAAACTCAACAATTTAGCCTCTGAGGTTTGGTTTTAGTTTCATTTTAGTCCCTTCATCCATTTTTCCGTTAAAAACTAATGGTTTGCTGACATGACACCCTTTTTTTTATTAATTTTTTTAAATTTAAAAAATAAAATATCAATAAATTAATTAAAAAATATTTTTTTATTATTTTTTCTCTTCTCCTTCCTTTCCTTTCCCATAACCCTTATCTTCTTCTTTTTCCTAAAGTTTCTTCTTTAACCCTGCTGCCGGCCGTCGGCGACCACCACTCGCCAACGATGATTTTTTTTTCCTTCCTCCCTTTTTCTTCTTCTTTTCTTCACTTATCTTTTCATTTTTTTTTGTAAGAAGAGGGACAACAACAACCAATATCTAAAACGCAAGACCCACGCACGACCACTTTCCCTGTTCTTCATCTTCTCTAGACAGCAACAACGACGACGTCTCAACAACACAAGACCCACGACCCACGATCCAGATTTGAAACGCAATCGATGAAATTGATTTTTGAAGCATTCGCGTGGGTTAGATCTGTTCAGCGTGGGTTTCTTGTTTCCGGCAAAGAGCAATAGAGAGGAAGAGAATCGGCGGTGAGGGGCGACGCGAGGAGTGGCGGTGGCTGGGTTTCCGGCAAAAACGAAGAGACTACCATGGAAAGGGTCTTGAGATGAAACCGAGCAAGAGGGAGGGAGAGAACCGACGACTGTGGGTTGAGACGGTAGTGGTGCGATGGACGGGGGATTTTGTTGATGGGGTTTCAAATCCGTTCGTGAAACGACTGGAACGAAGCAACCCGTTTCTTCGTGGTCCTCGGTGTCCTTCCATCCATTCGCGCGAGTCTTCTTTTCATGGGTATGGTGGTGGTGGTCAAGAAAAATGAAAGGAGAAGATGATATGAAAAATAAAATAAAATAAAATGATCACCGCTGGTGGTTGACGGCTGCCAGCGGTAGGGGTGATACTCGGTTCGGTTTTGTCTGTATTTGACCAAACCGCGAACCGAACCAATCCAATCGGTTTTACAAAACTCTAAACCGAACCAATGTCCAATATAAGACATGTCCAATGGTTCGGTTTTCTTTCGGTTCGGTTTGTCCAATGGATCGGTTTTTGGTTTTGGGCCCCATGTGGACTTTTTTAAATGACAAATTTTCTCTTCTAATTTCAGCTTTTTTTTTTTTTTTTTTTTTTTTTTAATTTTTGGCCCAATGACCCATTGTACCCCATTTTTTCAATATAAACTTCAATTAATTAATTTATTCAATACAATGACTTAATTTTCTCAAACTAATCCGTGAATAACAATTTTTAAATATTTGATTGTAAATAAATATACATAATAAAGATAAACATACAAATAATATCATAATTTATACTTTAAATTACATAGAAAAAAGAGATTTCCAACCAATTTAGGAAAAAAGTGAGTTGTGGAAAGAGGCAATATGCAAAAGGTTAGGGTTTTTTAAGTGGTATATATATAGTCGGTTCGGTTCGATTTTTTATTGGTTTTTTGAATGAAAAACCGAACCGAACCGAAAATTTTCGGTTTTCCAAAAAAATGAAACCGATATGTCCGTATTTTTTCAAAATAACTGAACCAAACCATTGGATCGGTTTGGTTCGGTTCGGTTTGTCGGTTTTTGCTTGCACCCCTAGCCAGCGGCAAGACTTAGGGTTATGTGATGGTGAAGGTGAAGATGAGGAAGAAGGGTGGTCATGGTGAGGGTGAAAAAGAAAAGATATTTAAATTATTTTAATATATTTTTATTTTAAAAAAATTTAAAAATAATTTTTTAATAAAAAATAATGTCACGTTAGCAAACTGTTAGTTTTTACTGAAAAAATAGATGAAGGGACCAAACTAAAACTAAAACCAAACCTCAAAACTAAATTGTTGAGTTTTAACTCAGGGACCAAAATGAAACATAACACAGACGTAAAGACTAAAAATGTCAAAAGTAGGTATGTGTAAGGAGGGCTACGGTGTAATTTAGAAGCGAGGGAAGTGAATATCCCAATATATCTCAGACTCAAAGGAGGGCCTCTATCCACAGTAAGTCTATAGCGTAGAGTTATAGTCCAAATCCTCTTCTATTCTTTCTCTCT
Source organism: Luffa acutangula (assembly GCA_036850905.1). Lineage (NCBI taxonomy): Eukaryota > Viridiplantae > Streptophyta > Magnoliopsida > Cucurbitales > Cucurbitaceae > Luffa > Luffa acutangula. Next base: position 45,538,579 of record CM072098.1, on the reverse strand, counting down.
TCCTCAAATATCGCGTCCTTCTCCTTTCTCTCTGCAAAAGGTAGTTCCGTTCGCCGTTCCGTACCGCCCGCGCCCTAGCAGCTTCTACACACTCGCAAATCTCGGTAATAATAATAATGCTAATGCGCTTCTCTTTCTCTCTCTTTCGCTCTCCATTTTTCCATTTTCCGATCCTTTTCTACATTTCACACGTAATCGCCGCATTGAATCGATTCGATTCTATTCGATTCGATTTTTACTGCAGAGAGGAAGATGAAGGTTGCGGTGGTCGGAGCCGGAATCAGCGGCCTGGTTTCGGCCTTCGTTCTGGCCAAAGCCGGAGTCCAGGTTGTGCTCTTCGAGAAGGAAGATTACCTTGGCGGCCACTCCAAAACGGTGCACTTCGATGGCGTCGATTTGGACCTCGGATTTATGGTCTTCAATCGAGTACGATTTCTCTCTCTCTCTCTCTCTCTCTACTGGTTCTTGTTTCTCTCTCTACCTTGAAGTATGGAATCCTGAACCGATTGCGATTGAATGGATGAGGAAACGGTGGTTGAATTTAAAATATAAATTGAATTTTTGAACTATTTTTGACAAAGACTTTTCTTCTACTCTTTTTTTTTTTTAAATAATTATTTTATCATATGTACTTACTTTTTAACTTATGACATTTTAAATTAATATAAAACATGAAAGGTCAGATTAGGAATTTAGTTCAATAGTTTAGACTCGGCTGATAACTATTTCGTTTATAGTTTTTGGTTTTCGAAAATTAAACTTATAAACCCTAGGTTTATCCACAAGTTTCTTTAAAATGGTTATCAGACGGGTCTTAACTTTTTGTTTTAATTTGATTGTTGTATTTCTAGGCTTTCTAATCTAATTATTTGATCTTTAAAAATTAGTTTACAAACACTATTTTCACCATAGATTTTTTGTTTTTTAAGGTTGGTTAAGAATTAATATCATAAATTCTTTTTAAAACTTATTTTTAATTTGTGAGATTTAACTACTAAATTAAAAGTTTTAATTTTCTCAAAAAAAAAAAAAAAAGGTTTTAATTGAATAGAGTGAGCGGAATGCTTTAGCTACTATCCCATGTTTAAATTTGTTTGGATTTTGTTAGGACTTTATGATAATCTTTTTAAATTTTAAGCTAATGTTTGAATAACCCGTATTTATTAGACTATATAAAAATTAATTAAATAAAAAGATGACGTTTGGATTTTTTTCCTAAACTTCACATTTGACAATCCCAAAGTAATTTAGTGACACTTTAGCATACAAAAATAGAAACATTTTCATAAGAATCACAAAAGGAAAAAAATCCAAACATCTTTTAAAAGCATACAGAATTTGGAACAAATCTATTTAAAGTAACCATTTTGTAATGATTTTTTTTTCAAAGAATTTTCTTATGATTTTAGAATCACAATGTCCTACCATAAGTAACTATAGTTAAAAAAAAAAAAAAAAAAATTGGTTTAAAGTTACTTGGAGATAATATTTTAAATGGTTTGTTTTTCTTCTGAGTTCAATTTTTTTAATTAAAAATTATATCGTCGAATTTTTTAATTATATCGTCAGACATATCCATGTCACATGCTAGATTCGAAGCCGACTAATCATTTAAATTATAATTTTAAAAAATACTCGAATTATATCTCAATTTACACAATTGTATTAAAAAAAAGGGTTAAATTATAACAAATACCTTTAAACTACGAGGTTTGTTTCAAAAATGCCTCTGAACTCTGAAAAGTTTAAAAAATGCCTTTAAACTTTGAAAAATGTTTCAAAAATACCGTTAATATTTTGATGGAAACCGTTAAAGTTCCAGTTTCAAAAATACTCTTGAACTTTAAATTTTTTTTAAAAAATATCCTTATTGAAAAATGTTTCTTTTTTCCTTCTCTCACCGTAAATTCTAACGGTTTCCATCCAAAAATTAACGATAGGGGTATTTTTGAAACATTGTTCAAGGATACTTTTGAAACTTTTCAAAGTTCAGGAGCATTTTTTAAACAAACACTTCTGGGGTATTTTTTTTTTATAATTTAGCCTTTAAAAAAAGATAGTTGTATTTAAATAAACCAAGGCAATTAATTAAAAAGGCAAGGCCAAATAAGTGGGCAGTGGGTGATATTTTATTTTGTTGGGGGTTAGCGACCGGCTGTCAGCATTGGAACTATTAACATAAAAAAGACACTGCTGGTTAAAAAAAAAAAAAAAAAAAAAAAAAAAAAAAAAAAAAAAAAAAAAAAACTATTTTCTTTTTTCATTATTTTTAAAAATTGATTCGAAATTTTTATTATTTTTTAAAGATGATAAATTGAAGGCATTTACTTGAAAAAAAAATGGCAAGAAGGGGTTATTTAATAACAGAACAACGATATAACTTGTTTAACTCAAAAAAATATATATATATTTTTTCTCTTAGTAAATTTTCACATTTAACCCTAATAGGAAATGATATTTTCAAAAGTAGACTCGTGATTTTACACATAACAATGGTTTTTCTTTTTTATATATATATAAAAAAAGGTTTTTCTTTTATTTAAAAAAGTTATTTGAAAATTTAATTCGTTTTTATTTTCAATCGATCATTTTTTTTTTTATATAATTTTTTAAATTTTCAATCGATCATATAAGATATAGCTTTTTAATAAAACTGGAAAAAAAAAAGACTTTGACAGACAAAATTTTTGTAAGAGGTTTGCCCAATTAAATAGATTGTAAAAATGTAGGAAAAAATGCTCCCCTAGATGGAATTTCGCAAATGAGATGTTTGACTACCATTGTAAAGTTTAAATTTTTTTAATATAATGTAAATATTTTTTTAAAACACGAACTACTTGTGTACAAATCTCATTAAAATATAGTGATACGAATTTCAAGATTTTTAGTACTAAAAGAAAATTCAAGAATAAATATATGTAAAGTAGGTATGTTAAACAATTTTTTAATGAAATAAAACAATTAGACAAATGATTTTTAAAAAAGTAATAATAAAATACAACAACAAAATATTTGGGTAAATTGAAAATAAGTCTTATAAAGTAGGTATATTAAACAATTTTTTTAAATAAATTATTTCATAACTTACAATTGTTTGCCAGTGCTTAATTATAATTATTAATATGTAATTTATAATTGATTTTTTTTAAAAAATCATTATTTCCTAAGTATTTATTAGAAATTAATTACTTTTGAAAAAGGAAAAAAGAATAACTTGAACTGGGTCAATGTAAGCATAGCTCAACTAGAGAGTTTGTACCCTCGACCAATAGGTCCGAGGTTCGAATTTTCCATCCCAAATATTATAAAAAAAAAAATCCCTTTGAACTCGAAATTCAATAACTTGGAACTTTTGTAGATGTCAAATAAACTCCATTAATGAGGTGGTTTAAAAGTACTCTTTGCAGATTCAAAGCCCCAACCTTGCATTTGACCAGTTTTACTTAAATACAAAGAAACATTGAAACTGGCTTCATTCCATTTATACTTAGGCTTATTGATTTTATTATTTCATAATTCCATGTAATGTTTGGTGGATGATTGTATTGCATGGATTATTACTCATTTGGAATTGAATAGGTAACTTATCCAAATATGATGGAGTTTTTTGAGAACTTGGGAGTTGAAATGGAGGCATCAGACATGTCTTTCGCAGTTAGCTTGGACAAAGGACGAGGTTGTGAATGGGGCAGTCGAAATGGTCTCTCAAGTTTGTTTGCACAAAAAAAGAATATCCTTAATCCATATTTCTGGCAAATGATTAGAGAAATAATCAAATTTAAGGATGATGTTATCAAGTAAGTTCTACTACTATTACCTTTCACGATTAGGAAATAAATTTTGAAACTAATGATAAGCAATCATGGTTCTTATGCATACAGTTATCTTGAAGTTATGGAGAATAATTCAGATATTGATCGAAATGAGACATTGGGACAGTTTATCAAGTCAAGAGGCTACTCTGAATTGTTTCAAAAGGCTTATATTGTGAGATTAACTACCATATCTTGTACATTGGGGGGATTGAATACTTTGTTTATATTTCTTATTGTCATATTGCTCTAGATTCCGATGTGTGGTTCAATTTGGTCGTGTCCTTCGGAAGGAGTTCTTAGCTTTTCAGCTTTCTCAGTCCTTTCCTTTTGTCGAAATCATCATCTACTTCAGGTTCATCCTTTTAATCATTTTCTTTAATCTCACGGGGATTTTTTAACTTATTTCCATTAATCTATCTTTCTTTAATTGGATTATTCATCTCAACAGTTGTTTGGTCGTCCACAATGGCTGACTGTCAAATGGCGTTCTCATTCTTATGTGAAGAAGGTGATCCTTTATACTATACGTATGGAAGAAGAAGTGAATTATCTTTGCATACAACTTTTTGAACAACCAATTGAACATATATATGTCCTCACATTCTTTTAGTTAATTTATGTTCATTGGCAAACGGATATTTGAAAAATCAGGTCCAAGAAGTACTAGAGAGTCAAGGTTGTCAGATAAAAACTTCTTCCGAAGTTAATTCCATCTCAACGATGGATAAAGGTGAATAATTAAATGGCTGAAAGATGTTTTAGCTCTTCATTTATCCAACCACTAACAATATATTTTGGATCAATATTATGCCATAGGTTCTTGATATTCAATGTTAAAATTTATCAGGGTGTAGTATTAGCTATGGAGATGATTCACAGGAAATGTTTGATGGATGCATAATAGCAACCCATGCTCCCGATACTTTAAGAATATTAGGAAATCAAGCAACATCAGATGAAGTCAGAATACTTGGTGCCTTCCAATATGCCTATAGGTACATTTATTATTTCATCTCTAATCTATTGTTAGCTTAATTCTTAAAATCCATATATTTTACCTGATTAAAAATCTTAATATATTTATGGTCGTATTACATGTAATTTTTCATAGAATTGAAGATTCAATCAAAATCTATATATTTGTTCTTTTTGCATATCCTACCTTTTCTTATGGGGGCTTCGGCTTCTTGTCCCTTCTCTTCAACTTTTCTTCTAAAGTAAAAAATATAATGTAAAAAAAAAAAAAAGATGGAATCAGGTTGGTACATTATCCTACTACTTCATTTTATTGTGAATTGCTACTAAGAGTAATAGGTACTTTTGCTTTCTGCAATTAGGATCTTGAAATATTCTTCCTGTCAAATGAACCTTTATAAAGACTATAATGGGCAAATTTGGTTCCAAACTGTTGTGGATTATAGAATATTGATTTTTATCTTAAGATTATGAACTGCTAAAATTAATATAATGATGCTGAAATAGTTGCATCAAAATGCACAAACATTTTCTCTGTATTGGCAGTGATATTTTTCTCCATCGTGACAAAAATTTAATGCCCCAAAACCCAGCAGCATGGAGCGCATGGAACTTTCTTGGAGATACAGATAACAAAGTATGTTTGACATATTGGCTCAACGTACTTCAGGTTAGTTTCATACTTCCACTCGGAAATATTTTATCTATCTTTAACATTATATAAACACGAGAACCTAGGAGTGTTGATTTTAAGTAGAAACAGGGCTTTAAGATTAAAGAATTCCTGGATCTAATTAATGATGCCAAAAACTGTGATCTCCCAACAAATAAAATGTAGAGAAACTATTCAATAAAGTTAATATGTGATACTTCCTAAAGATTTCAATTAACAACCAAGGAGCTTTAAGAAGAAATAGTTCTTATCCAAGGGAAAACTGGATTCATAATTTAATTATTTTAGCTTCTGAAAGTGTTCTCTCTCATAAAAAAGCTCCAGGAAATAACTATGAACATTTAATATTTGTTGTCTTCTAACTTCAATTCTTTTTGGAACCGGATAATTCTAGCTGACTAGGAAAACTGAAACATTTTAGATGGAAAATACTTATATGTAGCAATCTTGCAGTCGAACATGGAAAAGAATTTTGGCTTTGATACTTCGCTTTAATTGTGAACTTGCAGAATCTTGGTCAAACCGGTCCTCCTTTTCTTGTGACTCTTAATCCAGAAAAGGAGCCAAAAGATTTCTTGCTTAAGTGGTCAACTGGTCACCCAATCCCATCAGTTGCTGCATCAAAAGCTGCAAATGAGCTTGATAGTATTCAAGGAAAGAGAAGAATTTGGTTTTGTGGAGCCTATCAAGGTAAGATTACTAGATTCTAAGTTTGAAAAGGTTATTATTTATTTATTTTTATTTCCATGTCAAAGAGTGTTATGTAACAAAATTGTCTTATCTTAAAATGGATTAATCTTAGAAAGATAAAAGAAATACTTCTTGGAGAATGCAAGTTATGCGAAAACAAAGTAGGGTGTTTGTGCCTGAAGTTTGAAAATGAGTGAAATGATAAATCAAGAGCATTGTTTTCCAATCCAATTCACTTTTATTTTGTAAAATTTAAATGTAATACATGATTATCAAAAGAGAGATGATGTAACTTTTTGGTGTTTCTAGAACAAGTCGTTCTTCTAACATCGTGTCTATATAATGTGACTTCTTTCAAGAAATACTCAATCCTACTAACTTCTTTTTAACCACTTTTCTTGATAATCTTTGTTTACAAAAACATACTTTTACTAGTTTCTCTTTACATGTTCTCCTCTTACTACTATCTCTGGACTCACCCATCATCTTTCATTTACTTCTGTTTTCCTCAATAGTTCCTTTCCACATCAAATTCTTTTGCAATTATATTTCTTGCTCTCTCAAGATACACATTGTCTTCAATCTTCTACATCAACACATTTCTTCACTAACTAGTCTCTCCCCTCGTACTTTTCTCACAAGACTGCACTTTTTTCTCACCAATCTCTATCTTCAAATATTGTCTCATATTTAGTTTTGCGTGTTCATAGAATTTTATAACTTATTATGGTAGATTAGTTGCTCTTAAGGAAATTTAGTTTAACCCTTTTTAATGTTGCGATACACATCCTCAATCTTAAAATATGGCATGCTTTAATGTTATAATTGGAGTCTTATTGCCAACTTAAGCATAACTCAATTGGTTAAGGCATATATTCTCGACCAAGAGGTCAAAGGTTGAGTCCTCCCACTTCCAGATGTTGTTGAACTCAAAAAAATGGAGTCTTATTCTGATATGTTATGCTAATTATTCTACTTCTCTTTAGGTTATGGCTTCCACGAGGATGGGTTAAAGGTAATAATTATTACATCTTAATTTTATTAATAGTTTCCATATGCCAGTTCAAATTTGAATAATTCAATGGCTTTCAAATTAAGTTTAGTAACCTTCACATTTGCAGGCTGGTATTATGGCAGCACAAAATATGTTGGGAAATAGTTTCACTCTTTTAAGCAACCCAAAGCACATGGTACCTTCGCTAGCAGATACAGCAGCACGCCTATTTGTCACTAGATTTCTTGGGCAATATATAACTTCAGGATCATTAACGTAAGCTAATATACTACTGCAATATGTTTCTTCAAGTGACTCTATTAGTTATAGTAATCCATATAGATATGTTAATACTGAAAATATGGAATCCAATATTGTGCCTTAATTTGATTTTAAAAATATAATTTCTATATTATTGAATCTACATTAAAAAATAAGAACTTCATATTCAAGTTTGCACTATAATTCAATTTACATGTTAATGCAGAATGATATTATTATTCATTTTGCGAGAGAGAATTGATATGGTTTTCTTTCGTATTAACACAGTTTAATGGAAGAAGGAGGCACAATATTTACCTTTGAAGGAACAGATAAAAAATGCCTTCCAAAGGTTGCTTTAAAAGTGCACAGCCCCCAATTTTATTGGAAGGTATGTAATTCTAATGTTTGCTTAACATATATTTAAACTGTACTGATGAAGTTTAATTAGCAAAGAAAATGAGTAATTGGAGCTAATTCTTCTTGAACCTTCTTTAGCTCCAAAATCTCAAGAATTTATTTTGACAGATTACGACACGAGCCGACTTAGGCCTTGCAGATGCATATATTAACGGTGACTTTTCTTTTGTTGATAAAGATGATGGTCTTCTAAATTTTTTCATGGTAAGCTTATCTATATTAGAATTCAAAATATCTTATCCTCATAATAACTTGCATAGATTCTGTCATGCTGATTTCTTTTGCAGATTCTTATTGCTAGCAGAGATACAAATTCTTCAATTGCAAAACTAAATAAGAAAAGGTATAATATGATTGGGGCACATGCTATTGGCTCCTTGTTAAGTTATTACTTATCATTTACTTTCATTCTTTAAACTAAACATTCACTTATATTTTTCAGGGGATGGTGGACACCCCCACTATTTACTGCTTGTATTGCATCTGCAAAATATTTTTTTCAGCATGCTTCAAGGCAAAACACTCTTACTCAAGCTCGTAGGAACATCTCTCGTCACTATGACCTGGTATTCAACAGTTTTCAATGCGTTCTTTCGCTCTCCCATTTTTCTTCCTTTTTAAGAAAATTAGATAAGAAAATCCGTTTGTATTTAACTGGTAGAAAGATTGAGGTTCTTGATCCTTCTTTTGATGTACTTCGTTTTCCTTCAGCCATTCTAAGTTTATTAGCATTCAGAAAGAAGCTCAGTTTTCATTGTTATTCTGCATCATTTTCTGTTACTGACTGAAAGATTTCTGGATCCTTTGTGTTCTAGAGCAATGAACTTTTTTCTCTATTCTTGGATGACACAATGACGTACTCGTGTGCCATCTTTAAGGTTTGTTTATGAAACCATTTGCAGACTGTTGATAATTTATCATTAGAAGTATTGTAGATTAGTTTTACCTTTTTATCTTGTTTTTGTTAACAGAGAGAGAATGAAGATTTGAGGGTTGCACAAATGAGAAAAATCTCTCTTCTCATTGAAAAGGTGATTTTTTAGCTACAATTTTGACCACAGTTAACATTCTTCTTTTCATTCTCTCACTAGCTATTCAATATTTTGTATCTTAAATCTTAGGCAAGAATCAATAGAAACCATCAAGTATTGGAAATTGGGTGTGGTTGGGGTAGCTTAGCAATCGAAGTTGTCAAGCAAACTGGATGTCGTTATACTGGTATTACTTTATCTGAAGAACAACTAAAATATGCCGAGAAGAGAGTTAAAGATGCCAATCTTCAGGTATAATTAACCTTCTTGAGTTGTTCTTCTTTGCAATCATTTTTAATGAAAATATTATCTAATGTATCGCTATGGTATGGTCGTTACTTCTTATATCTGATATTTACTTTGCTTCTAGGATCGCATTACGTTTCTTCTATGTGACTATCGAAAATTGCCTAGTACTGAAAAATATGACAGGATTATATCATGGTGAGTTTGATTAATTTGAAAGAAGTTATTTGTCATTTGTATGAATTAGTACTTTGGTAATTCTCTTTTGTATTTCAGTGAGATGATAGAAGCTGTTGGCCATGAGTTCATGGAAGACTTTTTTGGTTCTTGTGAATCAGTATTAGCAGAAAATGGCCTCTTTGTTCTGCAGGTTGGAAAATTCTGATTGTTATAGCCATTTACATGAATCTAGTTACTCTGATTATCGCAAAGTTTAAATGCTTTCGTCTTATACTACTTTTGATTCTTTTTTAGTTCATATCGATACCCGATGAGCGTTATGATGAATACCGACTAAGTTCAGACTTTATAAAAGAATATATATTTCCAGGAGGATGTCTGCTATCATTAAGTAGATTAACAACGGCCATGGCTACGGCATCAAGACTTTGGTAAGTAAAGCTATTATAACTTGTTAGAAGATTCGCTGGGGACTTAAATACTATTTTGGCACCTATAGGATGGTTCATTTCGGTTCCTGTACTTTGAACATGTCCCTTTTAGTCCCCGTACCATTTTGGTCCTTGTTGTTAATCAGCTTTTGAAAACAGATTGATAATGTGACACTTTTTTATGAGGTCATAAGCGCCATGTGGTCATTTAAATCTGCCAAATAATTCAGGTCGTTATGGTCTTTTAGGGTTTTCTTTTTCGATGTTTCTCGTGGATTTCAATCAATTTCTTCTTTGTGGCCTTAGCTGAGCATTTTCAATTGTTTTCTTCTTGCGAGTTTTTTTAGGTTTTCGTTCTTCATTTGTAGTTGTGTTTTCAATCGTTCCAAACATTACTTCAGATTTCTTGGGATTTTATTCAAATCGAGAGTACCTTGAGGTTTTTGTTTGAATTGAGAGTTGGCATATGCTGCAAATCTTGTTGCGACTTGTTCAGACTATTACACGCGCTTGTTCGAATCGTTTTAGACATTACTTAATGTTTGCTTACCTGTTGAAGTCTCTTATTCTTTTATCAATTCAAACAAGCGTGCAAGAGTTTGAATAAGCCCAAACTCGATTTGCAACATATGCCAACTCTTTTGCAAAAGCCTCAACGAACTCTTGATTTGAACAAAAGTCCTATTTTGATGTTCGGAATGATTGAAAACACAACTACAAATGAAGAATAGAAACCTAAAACTCAGCAAAGGGCACGAAGAAAATCAATTGAAAATGCACAGGCCACAAAGAAGAAATGATTGAATCCACGACAAAGAAACAAGAACAAAGGAAACCCTAAAAAAAACTCATAAGAAATATTGTGATTTAATCAAACTCGACCTAACTTATTTGACAACTATAACCACGTGATCCTTGTTTGTTTCATAAACAAGCGGCACATCATCAATCTGTTAATTTTTTAGCGATTAAATGAACCATTTTTAGAAGTATGGAGACTAAAAATGATGTTTTAAAAGTAGACCAAAATAGTATTTAAACCTTCACGATGATTTCTCTCTTTTTTCTTCACCTTGGACAAAGATAAATAAAATTCATTCTGCAGTGTGGAGCATATAGAAAATATTGGAATTCATTACCATCAGACATTGAGGTGTTGGAGAAAGAATTTCTTGGAAAATAAGAGGTAAAAAATTTTATTTTGACAAACAAATGTGTTTCAAATTGAAGTTCACTTTTGAAGGAGTTAATAATTCTTTATTTCAGCAAAATTCTTCAACTTGGTTTTGACGAGAGTTTCATACGAACGTGGGAATATTATTTTGACTATTGCGCTGCTGGCTTTAAATCACGCACCCTCGGCAATTACCAGGTATATACATCATCCAACCCCTCATGCTCTTGATTCATGATACCAAAACAAATGAAAGGTTAAAAAATCATTATGTCCATGAATTACTTTGGTTATATACATGTACCATTGCAATTGGCATTGAGCAGAAAATCATAATTGAATTTGATGGCAGATTGTATATTCAAGGCCTGGTAATGTTGCAGCATTCAGCAATCCATACCAAGGAATACCCTCAGCTTATTGACTTGATTTGATTTGATATATCCTTTAAGCTCAAAGTTCATCCAACATTTATTCCATTTAGTCAATGAACAATTATTGTACTGACTTTTGTTTTTGTGTTTTGATTCATGTAGTGACACTATTGTTTTGACACAATTCTCTTCATCAATTGTATTTGTCAAATAATTCAGCGCCAAAAAAAGTAAATTTTAGTACACTTCCCAAAGTACATGCATAAAAATTCCTTGTAATTTCGGAATCCAATTTTTAAAGTGTGTTGAAATTCGATGTGTTATCCCTTTTCTTTGATTTCTTTTCAAGAGTACATAAGCAATTGCCAAAAGAAATATCAAAGACTGGATTTGATATTGAATATCAATATGAACATTTGGATTTTTTTTTTTTTTGCTTTTTAAAGCAATAAAAAGTATTTATTGATCAATTGTAATAACTCCTGTGAATTTCACGATTATTCTACGTGAAAACATTACCAATGCTATCATTAATACAAAATTAAATTAATTCCAACAGTGAAGTATGCAATTTTTTTTTTAAAATACAAGACTTGCTTAAGAAGCACTACAAGATTAACTTTTTGCTCGTGTACCAATATGAAGGATATTTATTTGCTCCTCAAATCACAGGTTTTGCAAGCCAAAAAACAAAAAAAAAAATTACAACTCAATTACAAATCAAATTTCCTGAGAAAAATAAGTGATTCGACATCTCAACTTCAAGATTCAAGCAATGAAACAAACTCACCAAACTCCATTGGGACTTCTTCTCAATGGAATCTCCAAAGAAAAAGTTGCAAGTTCAAAATATGCCTCACTTTTCCTCCAAGTTAAGCACATAAACCAGAAAGGGAAAAAAAAAACACTAGAATCTAGTAAAAGAGACATATTCATCCATCGCTGGCCCGACTGCATCGAAAATCAGTTAAAAGTCTTCAAAGAAACAGTAAAAGAGAATATCATTTTTCACCTAATAGCTGTTCTAAAACTAAGTTCTTTACGACTGAACGTCGACCTCGAAGCAAAATAGCTACTTTACCAACAGAAGGTAAAAAAGCACAAGCAAACTATTTAGGCTAAACTACATAGACTACTATTTGCTCATTATTGAAAGATGAGAAATGGCCATGAAGTTTCACTTTATTTACTCTAAAACTTAATTGGAATCTGTTTCAACAAAGAACCTCAAATTATTACCTACTCATAATTCACATACCATGTAGCCTACATAACCAAATCTTGAAGGTATTGATTCAACTACCTTGAGAAGATTTACTATAAACTCATGACTTGCAATGCCAGAGATTTGGAATGAATACTTGATAGAGCTGGCAAGGCCTCGCAGAAGAACATATTCGGTTCCTGGGGTAAATCCATTATTTCAACCGATTAAAGAGGTCCTCGAGTTCCATAAATGCTGAACACACACATCCCCAACACGGTCCTTCACTATGAAGCCTGTGTTCAGCCATGAGTGGACTCTCTTGACTCCACTTTTACAACTCCGGGCATCCCTCCTGTAACACAAGGGCAAATAGAGGGGGAAAATGATTATGCCATTGTTAAAGAGCCAACTACGACTACGATTAGGTCTAACCATACGAAGTGATCGACCCAATAGCGAGGGCTCCAACACTATCAGCTATCACTACAACTCCACCTTTGTATTCCTACTTGAAATGTAAATAAAGAATGAAATATCTACCATCTAATTCTTCATATCGTCTACGCTTGATGATCTAGAGAACAAGAGGAAAAACATAAAATTATCTTAATATAAGTAGTAGCTATCAAACCACTGATAATGGGAAAAGGCCACAAATCGTTACAGCTCAAACAATGTGAAAAGATAATTGATTCCAGACAGCTAAATAGACATTCATAAAGAGATAAAATTTAACTACGTTCGGCAACAAAATACTAAATAACTGAAGCATCAAGTAAACTTCTAAAACAGCTACTTATTTTAGACTAGAAAAATTAATACTGCAAGCTACTTGGATTCAAGCAACCCCACCAGGCTCATTGTGTTTCAAATTGGGCCACCGCTTCAGTCAGCAACAAGAAAACTTTTTTTAATAAGCAACCGGAAAACATCGATCTCATAAAACAAACAGGGATACACAGAACATGGCAAGATCCAGTTCACTTTTGATCATCAAATTACTGTTGTTGGCCTTGTCGAGCTTGTCCACCAGCATAGCCACCAGTATAACCTACTTGTCCTCCATCAGATCTCCATGCAGCATTTCCATAACCAGTGTTTCCATTAGCATCCCCATAGCCATTACCCATGTAACCACCACTGTTCCCTTGTAATTCTCCCCCACTTGGACCACCCCCAACATTGCTATTTGAGGCAGTACCAGAACGTCCTCCGGCTGTACCGTAACCAGATTGACTACCATACGAGCCATCACCTCCACCATAACCATAACCTTGATTCCCAAACCCACCATATCCATAACCCTGATTGCCATACCCAGCAGCTCCACCAGGAGAATGACCTGTGGGTGCAGATCCAGGTCCACCACTGCCAGCTCCAGCATTGCCCCCAGGAGCACCACCCCAAGGAGCTGCATTCCCATAACCCATGGCCCCATACCCAGATGGAGCTTGAGCTGACCATGAACTTCTAGGCCCACCTTGAGGACCGCTTCCATAACCAGCATTAGCAACATTTGGGTTACCATAGGCTACAGCTGCAGGGGCACCGTACCCAGTATTTGAACCACTGTAATTTCCATAACCACCATATCCCATACCATTGTTTGATGAACCATACCCATACCCAGGATTATTATAACCAGAGGAACCATAAGGTGGGAAACCTCCACTAGAGCCCTGAGATTGCATGTACCTATTTGAATCCATCCGATTATCATATGAATTCGAATTGACACCACCAGATGACCCATAACTTTGATAACCACCACTACCTGCACCACCCATTGAACGGCCACCTGCACCTGGATTGGCATCTTTGGGAAGGGCACGCTTAACTTCTACTTGTTTACCATTCAAATCATGAAATGTCTTGTGCAAAACTCTGTCTACAGCTTCTTCAGTATCAAAAGATATAAATCCAAATCCCCGGGGACGCCTAGTATTTTGATCATACATGACTACTACATCAGTTACATGGCCATAAGCCTCAAAGTACTCTTTAAACCCTTCTTCAGTCAATGTTGGAGGCAATCCCCCAACAAAAATTTTTTTGGTTCTCATATTTCCTCCACCACCACCACCACCAGAATTTCTAGTAGCATTAGAATTGCCTGCTCTGGCAGGGGTCTGCTGTTCCTCCCGTGATAAGGCCCTCTTGGCCTCAACCTAAAAAAGAATATAAATTACAAATGCTAAAAAGTTCTCCAAAAAAACATGACTCGACAGAAAGGTAAAAATATTTCCAGAAGAGATGATAATAAAAAAGAGGGGGAAAGTTACAGCAACGGTATAACCACTACCCTTAAAACAAAAACACAGATTACAAGTAACGGTTATACTAATGAACTAGTAAAATTTCATCTCCAAAAAAGTAATGTTAACCAAAGAAGACTTGAGACAGCACTTCACAGTTGAAGTCAACAGATTTATACCAACTCATTTCCGACGCACCAAGTTCACACTCTAGAATTAACTATCAAGAGGGAAGATACAACCATATGAAATACAAATTGTTCAAGTAGATCATAGTGAAAAACATAAACTACGTTGAAATGAAATGGCAGAAAACAACCGACCCTTTTATCAATGCCTCCCCTAGTGAATAAATAATGCAACAAACCAACAAATGTTACACCAAAAACTACACTACGCAGAAAAGACAACACACGAACCAAAAGCTCAATAACAAGAAGTGCAGATGCATCAATACGAGCTACCCTAAAAAACCAACAAACATCAGACATGTGACACACAAAAGAGAACTATTTAGTGCCATTGTGGAATCAAAAACCCCAACAACTCGAATGAGGCATCCACCCACGACAGTAATCGTTAAAAAAGAGGCCAAATCAAACGAACCCACATGCTAATTATCAAAAACCAAAAAAAGGCCAGAACCGCACATCGAATGAAGAAAAGAGAAACACGATTCTCACGCACCGTTTTACCATCGATAGTGTGCTTATCCTGGAGAACTCGATCGAGGACAGAGGGATCTGCAAAGACGACGAAGCCAAACCCTCTAGGTCTGCTAGTGATCTTATCCCTCATAACAACGGTATGCATCACTTCACCATAGTTGCTAAAGTAGTCCTTTAGCTTATCCTCCGAGGTCTCCCACGAAATCCCACCAATAAAAAGCTTCCCCTGATCCGAGTCCATTGCCCCTTTTTCCCCTCTTTCTCAAAAACCCCAAATGGAAAAATCGATTCGGCTCGTCTTTCTTCCTCTCTGAAAATTGAATTTCGTTTGTGGGTTATGGATTTCGGAAGAGGGTTTGTAGCCGACTGGGGCTTGGAGAAAGAAAGAGAGAGAGAGAGAGAGAGCGTTTTGGTGAATCTGAAGGTAATAAAAAAGAGTGCTTTTTTCGCTGAAGGAGTAGGGTTTGAGAGAGTGGAAGGTATGCGATTTGAACGGTCAGGATTGGTTTGATTATGCAATGGTTGGATTTGTTTCGATGCAAGAAAATTGAATCAACGGTCAGGATTTCCTTTTGGGGTTAAGAAATGAACTGCGTCGTTAGTCACGTGATTGGCACGAGAGAGAGAAGGCCAATGGTGTTGGAATGGAATCTAATGGGACTTTATATTGGTGCCCAATTATTGATGGGCTCTCATAATTATTAAATATTTTTAAATATTTTTCAAAAAAAATATTTAAATATATGTATTTATAAATATTTTATATATATGTAATGAAAAATTGGAAACGAGTTTTCTAAAATGGAAAATGGAACCATTTTCATTTCAAAAAAAGAAAAGGAAAGAAAATTATTGTTTAATCTCGCCTTTATTAATTGAGTCATTAAAAGAAGATCGGTAAACTCGTATGTCATGTTTGGTACGAAGGGGACAATGTACTTTTCACTCTTTGATAAGACATCGTCTTGATCGCCTGACTCGGAGTTATTATAAAACTTTAGTCGTCACTTCATTTGTCTCGTTGTTCACTTTTACCTTCGAAGAGAATTTTTTAAGGTCGGGTGTAAGGAAAGTTAATAATAAATTAAATTAAATTGTTACTATTTTGCTAATGAAATTTTCCTGGTAAGTTATATTTAAAAGTATATATATATAGTCTATTAAAATAATTTTTCATTTAAAAAAATGTTAATTTTTCATTTTGAAGATAGGCACGTCAAAATAAATCAATATACTTATTAGTTTCCCTCACAAGTTCTTGGCATTAGCTTACAATTGTGGCAATAGAATTAGTTTGTGTTTCAACACACTTCCATGCAATTTTATGCCAATGTTATTGATAGAATATCGATGTTGATAGATATTTCTTTGAGTCTATAGGAGCTTATGAGGAGTTCTTGTCTTTTGAATGGTTGTCGAGTGGGGTTACAAGAATCCACGGAAAGAAATAGCTTTAGAGCTCGTTCTCTTTTCTAAGATAATACAAAGTGTTTTGGGCAATGAGAGTGAAATATATTTTTGGGAAGATAAGTGGATGGGGGATAGACCTCTTTATTTTACGTTCCTTTATCCATATCATTTATATCTTCCATGAGAATCGTCTAGTGGCGGATGTCTTGATTCTTTTTGGGAGCTCTAGTTTATTTTCATTTGAGTTTTGTCGTACGTTGCGTCTGATAGGGAAACAATGAATGTTTTGACT
Organism: Luffa acutangula; assembly: GCA_036850905.1. Classification (NCBI taxonomy): domain Eukaryota; kingdom Viridiplantae; phylum Streptophyta; class Magnoliopsida; order Cucurbitales; family Cucurbitaceae; genus Luffa; species Luffa acutangula. Next base: position 45,521,483 of record CM072098.1, on the reverse strand, counting down.
CTCCTTTCTTTAATTTGGTGAGTTTGAGTTCAAGTTGGGAGAAGGGACTTTCGTTGTTGGAGTCCCAGCTCATCTAAGGGTTTTTCTTGTAACTATTTCTTTCACCGATTATTGAACTATTCTTCCTCTAATGAATCTGTTTTTCTTACTTGTGGAAGGTGAAAATACCAAAGAAGATCAAGTTTTTTTTTTTTTTTTCGTCTGGCAGGTTATTCGTGAAAGGGTTAATACTCTTGGTAAGCTTTTGAAAAAGTTTCCTTCCAAGTTTTTTTTTTTATATAAAAAATATATCCCAGAAAGCTTATAAATATAAAAAATTCATGAAGAATATTTAAATTAACAAATAATTTTTTCACTCTTTTTAAATAAGTTTAAATTTCTCATTTTAATATTAGGTTCACAATAGTGATATTTTGTTGATATTTTAGTTATATTTTGTTGAGTTTTCTTTGATAATATAATATATATTTTGATTCACCCCTCATGCTGATGTCAAACCCATGAACATAGAAATGTCAACGGAAATGTCGTCATGTCGATGAAAATTTAAGACTTTGCTTCAAATATCATTATGTTCACTAATGCTTTATTTCCATGTATTATTATAAATTTCCATTATAATTATATCATATTAATTCTTTTAGAGTTCAATAATATCTGGTAGTGGAGATTTGAATCTCTATCTTTTGGTCGATGATATAATACATTTGACTCATTTATATTTAGGTTGGAGTTCAAGTTGACCAACCTAAACATAACTCAACTAGTTAATATATTATATGCCAACATGAACATATATAGCTCAACTAGCATAAAGTTTGTCCTAATGACCAAAAGGTTCGAAGTTCGAATCCCTCGTTCTCCACATATTGTCAAAAAAAAAAAAAAAAAAAAAAAAAAAAAAAAAAAAACTAATCAATACATTATACATTTTGTCTCAAGATTAGATGTTTGAAAATTTGTGTCAGCACTTGTTAAAAAGGGAAAATAATGTATAATTTCTTAAAAAGAAAAGGAAAAAGAAATGTATGCATCCATATGAAATAATGGATGGAAATTTTGAAAATGCAATGGGATAAAATGGTTGAATTTAATGTACAAGAATGAGATTTGTATGATGTAATGTACAACTTTTATTAGATATTTTTTTTGTGCAAAATTTTAATTTTTTAGTACAAATTTTAATTTATGTTTAAATATTATTTTGGACTCTATACTTTTAGTTTTTGTTCATTTTGGTTTATATACCTTTCAAGCATTCATTCTGGTCCCCTACATGATCGACTTTTGTACATTTTAGTCCTTATATACTTTCAAAATATATAATTTGGTCCATGTACCTCTAAAAGGTGGTACCTATAAGATTTTCATTTTTTTCAACCACAATATCAACACACAACACTCAACAAATTTTTTGAAATATAGTCTTAACTTTATCTTAAAGGGTTTTCTTTATGTATAGAATTTGTGTTAAAATTTTACAAACGGAGACAAAAATGATCCTTTTTTAAAAGAACAAGGACTTAAACAACTGTTTTGAAAGTATATGAACCAAAATGAAACAAAGTTTTTTTTTTTTTTTAAGAAAAAAAATATACATAATCCAAAATAGACATTTTGAGAGTGTAGGAGCCCAAACCAACCAAAGTAGAAAGTACAAAGCCAAAATTAGATTTAAACTTCTTATTTATTATTAGTATTTAAAGTCAAGTTTATTGATTACATCCTGTTCAATAATTATTCAATTTTATACTAATTTTAAAACTTAATTATTAAAAATTAAGTTAAAGCAAACATAGCTCAACAATAATTGACATGTATCCTCAATCAAAATGTCAAATGTTCGATTCCCTACGAACTAAAAAAAATTATTAAAAATTAAAAATGAACAATTAAATCAAGTAATTACTATTCCCCACGAACTAAAAAAAATTATTAAAAATTAAAAATGAACAATTAAATCAAGTAATTACTATTGATTTAGATCCGTCATTGTGGGGTTTATAACACCAATGCCCAACTACAACATGGGCTTAGGATATACCCATTATCCCCGACAATTTCTAAAAGCGGAATACTTGGCTGTGTACTGGTGTGTAGGGATCTTCTTACACATCACTATTAAAACATCAACAATTAGGAGAGATAAAATAAAATTTTCATTTTTTGATATTTCTCTTAGGGGTCGTTTGTTTCGCGGTAATCCAAGATTCCCATGGAATGGGCATCTGGATTACCCCGTTTGTTTTGTGGTGATGTAAGATGCCTAGGCATCTCGGGTTGCCCACACGAGAGGCATCTAAGAAGATTTGGATGCCCTCCTGATACATGGGTTTCTAAGATTCCCATGTTAAGGAAATCGACTATTGACGTTTTGGTCATTCGTTTTTTATATTTTCTTTCATCAATTTTCTTTATTTTTCCATTTTTTTCCATTTTTTTTCTTTTTTTTAGGACTTTAAAAAATTAGTGTATTCATTCACTAATAAACAATTATATGAAATTAACTATATTTATATGTTTTATTTACACTTCAGTTAATTTGTCTTCTTCTAATTTAAAATAAGTTCAAGTAGTTCAAGTTTAAATTGAAATTAATACTTAATTCTATTTTTTTCATACAAATCTTAAGACAATAGAAATTATTGTTTTTACAAAATAACATATAAAATTAATACAAATTGAATTGATAACAATATTAAATTATTAAAATAAAAAACGTTATACAAGTTAAATTATATTAAATTAATATATAAATGATTTGAAGACATGAAAGGGTATTGTTGGAATAATACATCATTTTAAAACATTCCCGTCCAGAAATCCTACAAAACAAACATGGTTATCTAAATATTCCTGAACATCCATATAAATTATTCCTTCAAAACAAACACGGTTATCTAAAATGCCGGACATCTATATTTCTGGGCATATATAATTCCAGACATCTGAAAATTCTGGCTATCTTGATTATCAAAAAACAAACGGCCCCTTAATTGTCAAGATTTTAATGGGGGTATGTAGGGAGATCCCTACATGTTGGTATGTAGTCAAGTATTGTTCATACTAAAATGACAGAAGACGAAAATGACAATTAAATTAAAAAGACAAAAAAGACACTCAAAAATTGAAAAGGAAAAAGGAGAGAGAGAGAAGACAAAAATGTCATTCTACTCTTTTATATTGAATCCCCATCTATTCTATTCAATTCTATTCTATTCTTCTATGGCTACAAGAAGAAGCAATATTAGGAGCTGAAAAGCAAATATTGACAAATGTTTTGCATTTTTCTCTCTCTAACACAAAAGTGTTTTATGTAGGCACCCACTTGGCTTGGCCCTGCATTCATTACAAGCGCCAGCGCCAACGTTATTCTTACTTTTTCAAACCACTTTGGAGCCAAATGCATTTTTTAAACTTCAACATTTCCTTTCCCTTCTTGCCTGGCTCTGTAACTGGACCACTCCCACCATGAACAACCAAATCTAACCCAGCATTCCCGAGCTTCTTCTGCAGCTGCCGGATGGGGTGTTTTCTTGCTTGTTTCGGGTTTCATAAGCGTCGGAAAAAACGCCGGTCACCGGCTGATGGAGTCACAATTGCCGACCAAGTAAGAGACTCATCTCTGTCACTCTTTCCTTCATCTGTATCTATGTATGTAAATTCAGTTCTCTTGTTTGATGGTTCCTTATGCTATCTAAACCCTTTGGCAGATACATCTAAGCTATGAGCCTTTAGATTCCTCTCGGGTTACAACTTGTGACACTATTGACAAACTCGAGATTCAGAATTCTAAACCAAGGTGGGTGATGAGTGTTTGTCAAACTTTTTTTTAGTTTAACAACATGTGGGATGAAGATTCAAACATGTGACCTTTTGGTTGAAAGTATAGTCAAATTGGTGTAGGTGTCGACTTGCAAAACCGGGTTTTTTTTCTCTTTACATGTCGACTTTGTTTCCCTTTACTATTTGATTCAGATCCCATTTCCTTTGGTTTTGTTGTCAGGGATATACCTAAGGAGCAGCCTTGGGTCAAAATCAGGAAGAAAGTTAGCTTTAATCTAAACGTCCAGACCTATGAACCCGTCCCAGATGAACACTATTTCCTGGAGAGTGATGAAGAGGTGAAAACTGAAGAACATTGCCAAGAAGCAACAGCTACAACTGGTTCTACTTCACTCCCAGACAAGGCGTTCACAAATTCAGGAAATTACCCTCAAAACCACAGATACCAGAATTGCAGGGATAGTTATGATGATGAAGAAGATGAATTTGCATATGGTGAAAGTGATTTGGATGATAGTGAAATTGATGAAGATCATGAAGAAAGCAATGATGAATTTAGATCATGTGAATTGGAAACTAACACTGTAGACAGGAGCCAACATGTCCATTCTGTACTAAAACCAGTAGAAAATCTTACTCAATGGAGGACAGCTAAAGCAAAAGCAAGGACAATCACTAAGCATCAGATGGAAAACAAGATTAAGACATCAGAGCAGCCACAGTCTCAAGTATTTTTCAGTTCAAACCCAAGTTTAACTCAACCGCCATTTAAGTCGAGATCGGATGTGTGCTTACCTGATACTCAAATGCAAGAAAACCTGGTGCATTCAAGCCTCTCAGATTGGTTGTGTGAACTGCATAAAGGCTAGTCAGTGTTGGATTCAAGTGGAATCATGCAGAAAAGAAGCAAGAACATAAACTTCATGAAAACAATAAAGGTTGAAGAATCTCAAACTCCCTGGTTTGCTGCAGTGGGAGTGTGACACACTGGTTTGTGTTCAGTTTTTTATCTCTTATTTTAACGATCTTTGATGACTTTGATGCATATCATATGGTGTTGTTTGGTTAGTTTGTTGATTCCTGAAGATGTAAGTTTGTTTTCTGCTGTTTCCACAGGATAACATTGTTTGATCAAATAACATGTTGAAGAGTTGTCTTACTCTAAAGTTTGATTAACCATAATTGGTCTTTTGAAAGAATAGGAATACGAGGAGTTAATGATATATGCCAATTATCACAATAGTGTTTGAAAGAATAGGAATATGAGGATATATGAAAGAATAAATGATCCCTACACAACACCATTAAAATTTTGACAAGTGGGAGAAATAAATTTTCTTTCCCATCTTCAACCTTTTTCTTTTTTAGTTGTCAAAGATTTGAAGGGGGTGAATACAGATATCTTTACATAGACAGGAATTTTAGAGTCTTGCTTTGTGTTTTCCGGTGGGCGTTTCGCTGTCGCTGGTAGCTTCGTCAGTCTTTCAAGTTGTGCAGCAGATTTAACAAGATACCAAAGAAAAAAACCAGTCTTGTAGTATGAGCATATTACTATATTACCAGACAGTTTCTACATTGTAGAAATGAATCAACAGCTCTATATTTACAGATATCACACAGAAAACAAGAACAGGATCATTCTATTATCTGCTTTAATTTAATTTCCAAAGGAAGCTAGCTAATCGCTAGATATCAACAAACCTAATCCAAAATAATCACTCTTAAGTACTTGATTTACATTAAAGCACACATACACATACACGCATCTGATGCCTCATCTTCCGAATCGCTTACAGAACTGCACCCACAAACATGGGAAATGAAGTGAATCAACAAATATTTGCTCTCTTTGAGCTAAGTCTAATTCTAACTTAGAACAATAAATCATTCAACTTTGCTTAAATTACAAATTTAGTCTCTAAATTTTCTTGTATAGGTCCCGAGCTTTCAATTTTAAAAAGCATGATTACTGAGATCCGTTTGATAACCCATTTGGTTTTTGGTTTTTTGTTTTTGAAAATTATGCTTCTTTTCTTCCAATATTTTTTTCTTTGAAAATGACACATTTGCATTCTTAACCAAATTCCAAAAAATGTTTTTCTACTTAAAACTTGACTTGGTTTTTGAAAACATAGGAAGAAAATAGATAACAAAATAAGAAAACTTGTGAGTAGAAGTAGTGTTTATAAGCATAACTTTCAAAAAAAAAAAAAAAAAAAAAAGGCGTAAAACTTAACTTTGGTGCCCAACATGTCTCCCAACTTTCATCTTTTAAGTTATATCTGGTGGATTATTAGACATTAAAACAGACACAAATCTAGTGGATTAGATACAAATTAAAACAGGGCCTATCAGACATTTTTTAAGTTCAATAACTAGACACAAAATAAGTTCGAGGATTTATTATATTATCTTTGAGCTAAAGAACTAAATAGACACAAATCTGAAAGTTAAGGTACTAAACTTTAATTTAACCTTCCATTTTCTATACTGGTATGGTATGCAAGATTTGGCAAAAGGAACTTGGAATACAGATAATTGCAAATTAGACCTTCTTCTTTGCTTTATTTTCCAAATTACAAGAACAGAGAGATCACATTACCTTGGTTCAAACACCACTACCTCCGTTAACTTTCCTCCATTGTTATCATTCCACTGCACTTTTCGCCTCGGTTTTTCCAGTTTCCTTGAAAGCCCACCTCGAAGAGATGGCAATATCAAAGCAATCGATTCACTATCGCCGTCTCCATTGACGTCGTTCCCAACCTTCTCGAACCCTAAAGAACCAAAATGCCTATTCACAGCCATTAGCAGCTTTTCCCATTCGCAAAAATTACATGAGGGGAAAAAGAAAATCGAGAAGAAGCTTACAGGATAACGTAAAACGAATAATGGATCAAGCGGTTTCGAAACAGAAAAATTAAGAGGATCAAATTCGAGAACGAACCGTTTCGATCGAATGAAAAACGATGTCCGGTAAGTTTTAGGTAATCAACTCAACTGATCTGTTTTGGCCGGCAGATTCAACCGCTTGAATCTAATCAAACCGTTCAGCCGGCGCCCCGGTGTTAATTAGGTATGTCCAGAACGGACATCGGCCGGCAACGGTGGCGATATTGACAGTCCCGTCCTTGAAGTTGATGGACGTCGATTGAAATATAAAATGGATTTTTTAATATTTGGTTAAATTATTAAAAATCCAAAAAAAAAAACTATAGGATATATTATTTTAAACAAAAACTATAGAATATGTTTCATTAAATTCATAGACAAATAATAATAATAATTATTATTATTCTAAAAAATAATAATAATAATAACATGTATATTTTTCGTTGCTTATGTTAATAGATTTGAGATTTGAACACATACATGAAAAAACAATAAAAACACATATGTACCTATCATTTTTTATCCATAGATTTAACGAAAAATGTCTTCGAGGGTGAACTCAAAAAAAAAAAAAAAAGTCCCCAAGGGTTAATTTGAAACAAATTTCCAACTTCAATAGTTAAAATGAAACTTTTAAAAGTTGAGGGGTGTAATTGAAACCAATTTCATAGTTCAAGGATATTTTTAATAATTTAACCTATTTTTTGGTATGTATGTGTGTTTCTTTGAAAAAAAAAATCTGACTTCAATCAGATGAGAATCTTGAGATTGGAATTCAGAAACTAGACCCGATCTAGCTAAACTATGTGTCATCCCGTTCAAACTTCTACTAATATGAACAAACTTCACAGTGTTTAACATGCTCTGAATGGTCTCTATATTCCACACATTGGTAAGAAGATCAACTACACAATCTATCTCCCGGTTAAGAATGGACATAAGGGGAAGAGAGTCTGAAAAAATGTTGTTCTACTTCATATCCTTTCTATTAGCCAATCAAAGTCCCTCTAGAACCGCCAATGCTTCTGCAAAAGGATTTAGAAACGTTTCAAAAGAATTAGTCATTGTCATATTCACCTGATCCTTAAAATCTCTGATCACAACACCAATGCCAGTACGATGATTCCTAATATCACATGCAACATCAACATGAATTATCAAATCGTCTCTACCTTGCAATCGATGTTTGGAATTTGGCAGTTGTGCATAAGGTTGTTTCTATCATCCCAAATCACCCATGCTCCAATACAAATGAGATCAAGATGATTTGCTTGATACTCATTACTTAATTCCAACCATCGATCCTAAATATCAAAATAAACATGATATTGGTTAAAAAAAAATCTTTGGATTTAGTATCAATTAATTCGTGTAGTTTTTAAAGTTTTAGTTTGGTCTTTATAATTTAATTAAACAAGTTGTTTATGTTGTCATTTTGATTAAAAAAAAATCTTTGGTGATAGTGAGATCATATTTTTTATTCAACTATTAATTGAACATTTTTTTAAGATGAAGGATTTGGACCCCTGACCTCTTGGTTGGGGGTATAAACTTTATTCCAATTAATCTATGTTGTTGGCCGATTAATTGAACTCGGGACTAAGAGAAGAATGAAAGAAAATAAGTATGTTTTTTTAGTGGAATAAACACAATTTAAAGTCTTTAAAAAAAACACACACACAATTTAAAGATCAATGAGATTTAACTAAATTATAAGGTTGGAATTGAAATTAATTAAGATTGACTATACAAAAAAAAATAATAATAATAAATTTTAAACCACATGGACCAATTTTATTTTATTGTTTAATTGAAACTAATCTAAAATCATAAAAGACTAAATATAACTTTGAAGATCATAGGGACCAAATTGAAACTATAACCGCTAAAGTGAGCATAGCTTAATTGCAATGTATCCTCGACCAAAAGGTTTCGAATCCCCCACCTCCAAATGTTGATGATCTCAAAAAAATTGAAACTTTAACCGTACCAAACTAAATGGAATATATCCATAATATATATATGTATGTATGTAAAAAGTAGTGAAAAACATAAAAATGTTCTTTTCAAAATCTCTACTATTTAGATCACAAAACCCCAAAAATAGTTTTTAGAAACACATCCGTCGGTGTATTCACTAAACTTAGTATTAGATTATATGGGTTTCCATCTCAAAACCAATATATTGGCAATGAGTGAGATGACCCTTATAGTTTATATAGTGTGTGAGGTCTCCACTAATCTTTTCAATGTGGGATCCTCAACACGCCCCTTCAAGATGGTGCCTCCTTGGATTCACCATTCTTGGATCGAATCTCAATTTTTTTTTATTGGACCGAATACCCGTTTGGGTTTAATGGGCTCTGATACCATATTAGATAACATGGGCTTCCATCTCAAAACCAATTGGTCAATGAGTGGAGTGACCCTTACATGAGATCCTCAACATGCCCCCTCAAGATGGTGTCTCTTTTGGGTTCACCATTCTTGGATCGGATCTTTTTTTTTTTTTTGGACCGAATACCCGTTTGGGTTTAATGGGCTCTGATACCATATTAGATAACATGGGCTTCCATCTCAAAACCAATTGGTCAATGAGTGGAGTGACCCTTACATGAGATCCTCAACATGCCCCCTCAAGATGGTGTCTCTTTTGGGTTCACCATTCTTGGATCGGATCTTTTTTTTTTTTTATTGGACCGAATACCCGTTTGGGTTTAATGGGCTCTGATACCATATTAGATAACATGGGCTTCCATCTCAAAACCAATTGGTCAATGAGTGGAGTGACCCTTACATGAGATCCTCAACATGCCCCCTCAAGATGGTGTCTCTTTTGGGTTCACCATTCTTGGATCGGATCTTTTTTTTTTTTTTTGGACCGAATACCCGTTTGGGTTTAATGGTCTCTGATACCATATCAAATAACATGGGCTTCCATCTCAAAACCAATTGACCAATGAGTGAGATGACCCTTGCATGGGATCCTCAACACTTAGTGAATCCAAAAACATAAAATAGAATCCATATTATATCCGTTCTAAGAACCCTAGCAATAGGTTCGATATTCTTGTTCTCCATTTTTATGTTGTTCCCTTTGCGTTTTGCAAATTGCATTCTTGTAGAGATGCATCTTGTTTCTTCATACTTCTGGTTAGTCTCTTCTTTCTCACGTTCTAATGACAGTGACGAATACATTTTCCAACATGATCTTTTAGCACACATTCACTCCCTTACACTTAAAACCACTAAACTTAATTAACTTTTTATCTAAACTTATGAACGTAACATCAAAATTAAACTTAACTAAACCTAAACTTATGAACATGACAACTAAAATAATTCTTTAGCACTAATTTACTCACCCAAATCGATTTCTAAACCGAATTAACTACTAGATAAATATACAAGGTAATAACTAAACATATAATATGATATAACATACGACCAAACGAATAAAAAAAAAGTTTCAATATGATTTTACAACATTAAATAAACCATTTATACCTTATTAGAATAGACTTCTTTGTGCCAGAGCGAGTTTAGCTCAGCGGTAATTTGCATGTACCTTCGACCATGAGGTCAGAGATTCGAATCCACCCACTCTCAAATGTTGATGTACTCAAAAAAAAAAAAAAAAAATCTCTTTGTTGTTTTCAAGAAGAAAAAAAAAAAGTCGAATAATTACTTCTTGTTTTTTTTTTTTTGAGTTTGTTGTAGTGATATCATTTAGAACCCAACATGAGTATAGCTCAAATGACATAAAGATATTATTTGGAATCCATTGATGGTTTGGAGAGTTAAGCTTGTACCCTTGACCAAGAGATAAGAGACTCAAATCCTCTATCTCACATGTTGTCACAAAAAAAAAAAAAATGTACGTCTATTTTCTTTTTCTTGCTTTTTGTTTGAATCTTTTCGTTAGCCCCCTTAAGATTCAAACTTTTTGTTTGAATTTTTAAGTCCTTATTTCGTTAGAATGTTGGACAGAAAGTCAATGGAACAATGATTTACAGGCAATTAACATGGTATTGAACATAATAGACAGCAATTTATGAGAATTTTAATGTGAGACGGTTTATGTGACAATTGCAATGTGAGACGATGATTTATGTGGCAATGGCAATGCTTTGAATGGTCTAGGCAAACTTTTAGCATGCAAGAATAAAATAAATAATTATTTTTTAGTTTTCAAAAGCAAGTCGTTAAAAAAAAATTCTTCTAGTTTTTAAAACTTGGGTTTGATTTTGAAAACGTTTTAGAGGGTAGATAACAAAACACAAAAAACTCATAGATGATAGTAGAGTTTATAAACTTGGACTAAGTTTTTTTTTAGATTTTATGTCATTAAGTTAAATAATACATCTCTTTGATTTTTGCCTTCAATGTTCGAGTTCATACTTGAGAATTTTCTAATTCTATGTAAAAGAAATGGAAAATATTTAAACATTATTTTTTTAAAAAAATTAGGTTTAACTCACGTTTTAAACCGACATATTTAAATCATGCTATCAACTAAGTTATAAAATCTTGAATATGTATAATCTAGTATCTGGTTTGTGAGTGTTTGATTTATAAACATAAGCATATTGTGTATGTGTGTATATATTTTTTTAATATCTATTCGTGTTTTGACACTTTCATCAGACAATCGTTAGACAATACTACATAAGCATATGGTATACAACCAAAGTGAACATAACTGAACAATAATTGTCATGTGTCTTCGACTAAGAGATCAGAGGTTCGAATCCCTCGCTTCCAAATGTTGTTGAACGAAAACCAAAAAGTTTATAGTAGGTCAAACGTGAGTTCCATAAATTTGAGCTATATCGTTTATATAACGCAAGAGATTAGCAAACTCGTAGGATAAAGAAGTCAAGCCATAAATCAAGATGGGGACAGATGAATCAAAGGGAGTAAAAATAAACTTACCCCAAATATAAATTTAAGAGATGTGAACTTTAAGACTCTGACTTTGTGCAAAGAATTTCAGTGTGTAGCAAACATCTTCACTTTCAATCACACCCATGTGAAGAAACTGAACAAACATCTCCTTGTCAAAATTTTGGTTCTCTGTTCCTCATCTGATCTTTGACAGAAAAATCGCAACTAAAGTATGCAACAAACAAATTTGATTACCAAAAGTCTACATAAAACACAATATGTGAACATCTAGCCATAAAGCACAATCGATGCGTCATAGTATAGAGCTAAAGGAAGAGTTCGAGCGGGGTTTATCACAGTTAAAACCATCCCCATAACTATACAGCCATCGAATTCGAGAAGCATTACGAGACTTGCAATCGTTACTGCTATGCTAATTTCGATCAACCGAGTCTCTCATCAAACACACAACTTTATGGCTATGTATTCTACTTTTGGAACTGAATTCCAGAAACATTATTGGCAACTCAAAACATGGTGTATATAGTTACAAAAGCAAAAACTAGGACAGTCTAGTCTCTGTCTGTCTAGAAAATCATTTACAAGTAAAGAGCAGCAACAAATCAAGGCCACAAACAGAACATGTGCTGAAATCAAACTATTTGGATGAAATGAGAGATGCAATTTATGGATATGGAATAAGCTAAGGTCAAGTTTCCTTCTACAGCAAAGATAACATGCTAACTCAAAAAATTGTCAAAAAATAATCTAACCCTTTTAAGTTCAGATTTCTCAACACAGTTGTTGAGAAACACCTTAATGTTCCTTCCATCATACCTTATGCAGCAAATTTCTAATTTAGAAACAAATGTAACACAGCAGAAACAGTTGCAGCTATCCCATTAGAGGCATCGTTACGCCGATAGGCCAGATGAAGACTTACTTCATACTAAACTGCAGCCAAAACCATAATCTCACTCCCAAGGCACAGCCAAAATCAATATTTAGATTGGTTACTAGAGATAGAGAGAGAGATGGACAGTATCTTTTTCATTTCTACAGCTATATGAAAGCATATAATTGAAGAAGTTGCAAGAACAAGAAGAGAAACTCTTGGACATCATGAACTACAAGGCAAACTAATCTACTTTAGTTCTCTATTGATCAGAAATTCAAAAAGAAGATAAAAGAAAAACAAGAAACTTATGAACATTTACTGTACGCCAAAAGCAAAATATGAATGAACAAATAGTTTTTTCTCCACTATAATGACATATTGATATGAAGATATCATACAGTTTCATTCCATCTCAATCTCAGGAGACGAGCGAATCAACATAGTCTTCGGTCCAAGCTCAGCCAACAAAGGGCCACTCCCCTCGCCACACCTAAATTTCCTGTTGCTGGACAATAAGCCAATCAAACCTAAACCCAATATCAAAACTAAAAAAACATGGCCAATGAATATCAAGTTCATCAAAGCAATGCCCCTCAGCCCATCTTCTTCAAGATCACAATGAACAAAAGCATCTCCAGTAGCAGGCAAGACCAACATTGCACGACAACCCTTCAAAGCAAATGCATTGGTATACAAAGACAACCCAACTTGAAACAGCCATGTGCCCTTAAACACTAAACCAGAGGAAAGTACAAATTCAGCGAAAAATGCAGATGGTTTCATAGACAAGTACAAGCAGGAACAAGCGCAAAGAAGGGTTAATCCGCCAGAGATGTGATAAAAAGCGCCGGCAAGGCCTGTAATCCCGTTGCCAGCCACAGAATAGTCAACAAGAAACGCGATTCCAGCGAAAACGAAGATGAAACTCTCACTTACAAGAAGAGGGTCGACATTTTCCCGCAAAATGATGAGAATCGCGAGTGCCCAGAAGAAGAAAATGGCCGCTGATTGGTGGGAAAATGCGAATCTGTAAGTGGGGTTCCCGGAAAATGCGAGGAAAAGGAAAAATTCAGAGAAGGCGGCGATGGGGAGGAGGAGGATGAGGGAATATAAATCGAAATTTTTCCATTTGGGTTCGGATAAGTACCAGGTTTTTGATCGGTAAAGAGATGGGTTGTTGAGGTAAAGGGAGGAAGAACAGAGGAGCCGACGAACGCCGATGGGGACGAGGAAGAGGGAGGCGGAGAGATGCGTTGCTAGTGACGCCATTGAAAGGGGTTTTGATTTTGGCTATGGCTTCATCTTCATTGTTTGTTCTTCTCCACTTTCTTCCATTGGGAAGACGGACTTTGTTGGCTGATCGTTGACCCTAAGGAACTTTGATCCGTTCAACAATAACAAGCAAGCTTCATGAATGAAATGCTAAAACAAACAATATCAAACTATCAAAAAAAAAAAAAAAAAAAAAATTAGTTAGTTTCAATTATATCCCAAACTTTCAAGTTTTGTTTTAATCTTTGAGGTTTCAAGTTATCAAAACAACTCTTGAAGATATTTTCGATTAAAGTTATTAACAAAAAATAATGTGTTTTAATTGTTTTCTCCACCTATGTATTCAAATCTATTCATATAAGCTAAGCAATAATACATATGCAAAACACATCATCTTTTTTGTCCGTGAATTTAACAAAAAAAAAAAAAAAAAACCCTCCAATGGTCATTTTGAAACAAACTTCAAACTTAAAGGACTAAAATGAAACTTTTGAAGGTTAAAGATATAATTGAAACTAGTTCCATAGTCTAGAGTATTTTTTATAATTTAACCCAAAAATAAGTCTATTTCATAAATGAAGTGATTTTCTATCGTGTGGAATTATTTTAATTTTTTTTTTTAATGATTGAATTGTTTTAGTTTTTTTTTTTTCAAATGACTTGTTTCGTTTTTTAGTTCAACAACATTTCGAGTAGAGAGATTCGAACTCATACCTCTCGATCAAGGATACATGTCAATTATCAAATTATACCCACTTTAACGGTTTGTTTTAGCTTTATTCCTTATCATTTAAGCATAATTGGTGAAAAAAAGGGGAACTTAGAAGCTACAAAACTTAATTATGGAAATGGATGTAAAGCCTAACATAAAAATTATTATAATAATAATAATAATAATAAAAGTTGCCATTGACATAAGTTGTCTAATTTTGCATTGAATAACACTACTTATGATGGAGAACTTCTCTTTTTTTTAAAAGTAAATTCATTGCTTTCTTTTCTTTTATTTTAATTTTTACCAAAAAAATCAGATATTGAAAAATCGATGACTTTCTCATGGTTGAAAATCAACGAGGAAAAAGGAATATAAATGTGAAGTATATTAAGTACAAACTCAAATATAAATAGCCAAAGCCCTTAGCCCAGAGGTAATTGGTATGTACTCTCAACCATGAGGTCATATGTTTGAATCTTCTCACCACCAAATGTTGATGTACTCAAAAAAAAAAAAAAAAAATCAAATATAAATGTCAATTTGTCTTTTCTTTGAGATCGGAAGTTCAAATCCACATATTAAGTTGTAAAATGAAAAAATTAAAATTTTTATTTCCAAAAAAATTATAGTTTTTGTCAAGTTCTTTTTAAGGTTACGTAAATTTCATCCTTTCATTTTTTTTATTTATTGATTTCAATTATCCTTATTGTCAATGAATTATACTAAATGAAATTAAAAACAAAGGGACTTGTTTAGCAAAACAAATGTGGTTATCATACCAATAATTTAGCATTAAAAGTAGACTCTTAGAAACAAATATGAAACAAAATGAACATAGCTATGTAGATGGGACATCAACTTCTTCTAGTGAAGTCGAAAGTTCAATACCACTAAACTAATGGGTTGGTTTCAATTATATATATCCCTGGACTTTTAAAAGTTTCATTTTAGTCCTTGAAGTTTAAAGTTTGTTTCAAAACGACTCTTGAAGGTTTTTTTTTTTTTTTTTTTGTTAAATTCATGGATGGAAAATGACGTGTTGCATATATATTGTTGCTTATATGAATAGATTTGAACACATACATAGAAAAAACAATAAAGGAAAATATTTGGCTACATACCGGTATGTAAAGACATACTCCATTAAAAACTTTTTTATCTCTCCTAGTTGTCAACATTTTAATGGTGGTATGCAATGAGATCACATACATATATGTAGCTAAATATTGTTCAACAATATAAACACATGTAAACACATCGTTTTTTGTCAATAAATTTAACGAAAAATATCTCCAATGGTCGTTTTCAAACAAACTTCAAGGGCTAAAATGAAATTTGAAACAATCGCGTGGATGACCCATTTGGAAAGGCCAAAATGAAAAATGTCATACGATATATATCATTTTGCTTACGTCATCATCCTAACAAAATTACCATTTTACTCTCTATATGAAAACGTGCATTTAAGACATTTAAGAGCGAGATGTTGGAGCAAGAGCGAGATTAGAGAGAGATGAGAGATAGAGTAAGAGATTTGAGGGAGAAATTGGAGAGAGCAAGAAGCAAAAAGCTAGAGTGAGAGGGAGAGGTTGGAGCGAGAGTAAAGAGAGAGAGCGAGGTTGGAGTAGAGAGTAAAATTACCATTTTACTAGGCAAGCAAAATGACATATATCCTTAATTGAAAATGTATGGCATTTATCATTTCCGCCTATTTTAGAAAGTCATCCATACGAAAATCCCATGAAATTTTTGAAAGTTCAGCGCTATAACTGAAACCAATCTCATAGTTCAAAGATGTTTTTGATAATTTAACCTAAAATATTTTAAGAATACTATTAACATATACAACATTAATTATTAGGATTTTGTTCAAAACAATTAAATGATGGTGATGTGGAAGAAGAAGAAGAACACTCAACCAACACAAATTTGAGACGTGTTGTTTTGTAGGTTAGTCAATTTTTGCTCCCCACACCCACATACTTCCATGCCAAGGTCTCCCTCCCACCTTTAAGATGAAGCCACGTTTCATAACTCAACACGAACATTCCAATATAAAAATTTATTCTCGTTGAGATTATAATACGTTAACTAGTTGAGTAAGATTAGATTGACGATTAAGATTAATACTATTCAACTACTAAGATATTAGTAATCTTTCTAATAGAAATATAAGTAACTTTTTATTTGAAGGTTTCAATCTCCCTCCCACAAATTCAAAGGTCATATATATAAAAATAAATTTTCGTATTTCACAATTCATACCATACAATTTAACCATTCGAATAAATAAATATGTTTATTCATTAATTTTGTCCTTTTAAATCTTAAGAACATTTTTAGTCCTTTTGGACCTAAAACTTTCCAAATTTCAACAACAACTAACCTATTCAAATGAAGATCAAAAGACCAAATACAAAGAAGATTTAAACCTGCCAACAAGAGCATAGCTCAATTGTCATAAAGATGAACCGATAACCACGAGGTCTGTGGTTCGAATCCCCCACTCCACATTGGCAAAAAAAAAAAAGAAGATTAAAACCTATAACTTTTAGAAATCTAAAATATTATTTTTGTTATTGCCCATAAAATGGGGTTAAATTATAAGTTTAATTCTTAAATTTTAATTTTATATCCAATTGGATTCTCAAAGAAAAAAAAAATATTTCATAGATTTCTAAAATACCTTTTGATAACCATTTAGTTTTTTGTTTTTGAAAATTAAGTTTAAAAAAAAAAATTACTTCTACCTCTAAGTTTCTTTGTTTTGTTATCTAACTTTTTTCCTTGTTTTCAAAAACCAAGTTAAATTTTGAAAACTAGAC
The DNA here is from genome assembly GCA_036850905.1 of Luffa acutangula. NCBI lineage: Eukaryota > Viridiplantae > Streptophyta > Magnoliopsida > Cucurbitales > Cucurbitaceae > Luffa > Luffa acutangula. The sequence continues at coordinate 45,504,208 of CM072098.1, read as the reverse complement.
AAAGTAAAACCCAATTAGATAACCATTTGGTTATTGAAAATTAAGCTTATTTTCTCTCAATTTTCTAAGAATAGCTTACATATATATATTGATAAATGGTTTATGTATTTGTTAAGGACACATTTGCATTCATAGCCAAATTCTAAAAACAAAAACAAATTTTTGAAAACTACTTTTTTTCTTTTAGGTTTCAAAACTTGGATTGGTTTTTAAAAAACGTGGAAAAAAGATAGATAACAACAAAAAGAAACTATGGGTGGAAGTTATGTTTGTAGGCTTAATTTTCAAAAACTAAAAACCAAATGGTTATTAAACGGGGGCTAAAAAAATTTGTTTTTGTTTTTGAAATTTCGCAAGAAACTCAAGTGTATCCTTAACAAAGGCGAAAACTATTGCAAGGAAATTGGATGAAAACAAACATAATTTTAAAAAACAAAAAACTAAATGGTTATCAAAAGGACATAAACTTTCAATTAATTTTATGTCTAATGTCTAAAAGTCATTAAACTTAAAAGTTCATAAACCTATTTGTTAAAAAGAAATATGAGATTTGTTAAACAGTTCAATGACCTATTAAACACACACGCATCTGTCCTGACATAATTTAACCTAAATTTAAATGAGGCAGTCAATTTCGAAGCCGAGGTATCCACCTAGAAGAGTCCATCTCAAATTTATGAACACCTTAAAAAAAGAAAAGATTTCTGAAATGGGGCCGTATCGTCTTCTTCGCGGCTGAGACGGAGCCACGCTGATAAGATTACGAGCCAGACACGATCGCACCAATACAATTCAACTACTTCATATTCTCCCCAAATTATGGACCATTGAGTTGAAGCAAAGCAATCACATGAACAATTCATATTCACATCTCTGCTTCTCAAACTAAACGCCAAAGCCCTAACCATCTTGTGTGGCTCAAAATCCCCGATTTCCTCACCCACATTTCCCCTCCATTTCACATCCAAATATCCAACGCACGCCATAACAACAGACAGACACACATACAGAGAGAGAGAGAGAGGGAGTTGGGGGATTGTACCTGAGGAGCAAGCTGTTTCAATGGCGGCGACTTCGATTTCCGCGACTGGATTGTGCTGTTCCTCTTCTTTCTTTGGAGGCTGGGGATCTTCGGTGGCCGGAGAGGAGTACGCGGCGCTGGCGGCGAAGCCTGCGGCGGTGCAAGTGGGAGTGGGGAAGGCGGTGAGGTTCCGGCCGATGATGAAGAACGTGAATGAGGGGAAAGGGGTTTTTGCGCCATTGGTTGTGGTTACTCGGAATCTCATCGGCAAGAAGCGCTTCAATCAGCTTAGGGGTAAAGCAATTGCCTTGCATTCTCAGGTAATGGATTTTTTTAATCTCTATTTTTTCGTTTTGTCAACTTTATTAAGCAATATATATATATATATATATTAAGTTTACGCTTGGAAGCTCATTGAATAATCCTATTGTAATAATCAAAAGGTAGGTACATCGAATCCCTCCACCGCACATGTGGTCAAAAAAACTCAATGAAGAATCACACGATTCGGGAAATAAAAAAAACTAATCCTAAAATACGAGGGACAAAATTTTAGAATATGTTCTTGAAACCTTCATGAGAGAAAAAATAAAGGGTTTGAAATAGGTTCAATCCATGACGGTCACTTACCTAAGATTTAATATCTTAGGAGTTTCCTTGGCAACGGTTGTCCCATGAGATTAGTCGAGATGTACGTATACTGACTCGAACACTCACGGATATCCAATATATATATATATATATATATATATATATGTTCTTGGAAGAAATTCAGAACACCTTGTTAAAAATTTAAATGTTTATATGAATAACTAGACTCATAAATCCAAAACCGAGAAAACCGAATCGAACCATTTGATTCCGATTACACAATTAGGTTTTTTTTTCAATGTGATGTTCATGTGGTGTTGTTTCTCAGGTAATCACAGAGTTTTGCAAATCAATTGGAGCAGATGGAAAGCAAAGACAAGGATTAATCAGGCTGGCCAAGAAGAATGGAGAAAGACTTGGATTCCTTGCCTGAGAATTTCATCAGAACTAAAGGAATTTCAATCTCAGCTCTTCTTCTTATGCCCTCTCTCCTGTTTTCCATTTCATTCAGTTCATCAGCTGTAATATTATTTTCTTAAAACTCTCACTCTTTAGACACAGGAAGTGCTTCTTTTTTCTGTAATCCTGGAAAAGCAGTAAAGAACAAATCAATATTCAAAATGAGACCACCCTCACAAGCTGCTCTCTGAAGATGATGATTATGGGAACATACAATACAATTACACATATTATATCAGTATATTGCTTCATTTCTCAATGGGAATGGCCTAATAAATAAAATTGACGATGCTAATACATTGAAGGAAAATTCTGAGCATTCAAACACATGGAAGATCTGAATTGATTGTCTTGAATCCAAAAACAAAGCCAAAAAGAGTGATATAACAACATGATGAGTATGTCGAAATATATTGTTTAGTATTTTCCTCAAAATTCAGCAGCGCAACGTGATCCAGTTAATGATCAGACACTGTATCGAGCTTTTGCTGACTTTTCCCTTCTCAAATCCTCCTGCAACCAACCAAAACAAATAGAGATTTAATAGAAGAAATGGGGAGAAAAGAAGTGAAAATGTTGACGACAACAAAACTGAAGTTTACATGAAAGCTGAAGGAAATCTTGTCGTTGACGTCGATGATCTCCTTCCATTTCCTACCAATGCTCATCTGCATCAAAAAATAAGAGATTAAGTCATCGATTGTCTTTAGAATTGAGCTTAGATGCTTTTAGGGGTGGTTTGACACATAATGGGGTCGATTAAAATAAAATATAAATTCAATATAATATATATCTCTGAGATCTTAAAGAACTTAGAACTTGAAACATGCTGAAGAAAAGGAGCAGAGCTAGTTAGTTACTATTTCCTAAAGAAGTTGTTATAAGTTGAAAAATTGAATTGCAAAACAACAGAGAGAAGGAATGCCACAGGTAGAACTCTCTGTTAATTCTGCAACCAATTGAATAAGCCCAAAGCCTAAGTTCCCTCCCTAGTCCCTTGCTGATTGAGGGACTAATAAATGCATTTGATTTAAGATAAAGGCAATACATTATAAATGAAATGTGCCAAATGGCTCGCCATCTAATGAAATAGATAAATTGTAAGAAAAAACATGAAACGATGCATTGAGTCATTGACATTAAATACTGTACTCAAATCCTTTGCACAAATGTACGAAATTGAGCAAAACTTTATTCTAGAGAAGCCAAAACGAAGTGTGACATGAAGAGTAAAACACAAACGGTAATCCATACACATCAGAAGAAGCCAAGAGGATTTTCATACAAGCAAAGAACATAATATCTTTCAAAAACTTCATGAACATCACATAAGATCTCAAAAAGGAACATAGTCGACAGGTAGAATCAAACCAAAGCCCAGGAGATAAGAAAATAGCGTGTGAAGCTTGTGTCACACAGTAATCTCGTAGAAGATAGGCTATCACTAATATACAAAATCAATGAAAATGTGCAAAAGCAGCTAAATAAGAAAGAAGGCCAAACCTGAGCAGCCTCATTTGTAGCTGTCTTGGTCCACAATGCAAGTTTGTCCTGCCTCTGGCGCACACTAGCAACTACGCCACAGATCTCATCAGACTCCTCAAATTGTTCCCCAATTAGAGCCATCAACTGACCAAGAACGAATATGAAGCAGATTTAGATCACAATAAACTTTGGCAGCATAAAATGATAATAGTATTCTACGGTTTCTATACCGTTTCCAGCCACATGTTATCGAGGTTAGCCTTTCTACTGCTCGTGACAGTCCATTTTCCTCCATTAGCGCACTCAGGATCTTCCCATTTCGGCTCAACTCCAGATTTGAACAAATGGAAATCTGCATTAGCCGGCAGCTTGCTTGGCTTGAATATCTGATCATACAAACTGCACAACAATCGAAATCATAAATTATAAATAAAAAAATCAGGTCTACTGCGTTTAATCTCAACTTAAAGGTAAAATGAAAACACAAGCCCTACAACGTAAAATTCAATCAAATACGCATATATGAATGGAACAGTTCTCTTCAAATCCCGATTTCTCGGCAGCTAAAATACAGTAGGAGAAAATTACCATCAAAGGAGCCATGCCCTAATCTACCAAAACAAAAATTGGCGCAACAGAAAAGGTAAAGAAAACCCCGAAATTCAAACATCGGCGGAGAGGGGGATCGAAGAACGTACCACCAAAATTCTTCGACGGTGTCGAAGGTATAGACCTTGCGCAGAGAGGTGCCCCAAGCCGCACCTTGCTTCGGCCTCGACTGGTTATCGAACCAAAAAGTCCATTTTCTCTCCAATTTGTGGGACTGTTGATTCGAATCGGCTACTTCGGCGGCCGCCGCCGCAGCACCCTCCACCGCTACCTCACCGGCCATAACTTGGGCGCTGAAATCCCCCCTTTTCCTCGGACGAATTGGGGGCAGGAAAATTTTCAGATGAATCGACAAAGTAGAGACGAAGTTTTAGGCTTTAACCTTCGTAGATTGGGTTTTTTCTCTGAAGTAACTCGTCTTCTCGTATTCAATGGGCGGATATTGAATCCAGCTTTTGACAAAGCCCTAGGCCCAAAACTCTGGACCGGGCTTCTAAACCCGACCCGAGGCCTGTAAATTTATTGGAAAAAAAAAAATGAAAATCCCTATAAATAGTTAAATTCAATGTGTATTTTTTGAATGAAAAATGACTAAACTTTTTCTTAATTACATTTACGCACTGAACATTCTTAAAAAAAAAAAATTTTTTTTTTTTTGCAAAGTAAAAAAAAATTGTTTCACCTCTTAGATTTACCTAGTAAATCTTTACCCCTATCTATCAAAATTAAAATTTAGATTTTGAAATATGGAGGATTAAACGAAATTTAATATTTTCATTTTCATTTTTTGATTATATTTTTAGTTTTTGATTATCTAAATATCATTTTCATAGTTTGTTCACTCATTTTCAACCTCGATCGGTTTGTTGGTCTTTAGTTCTTTCCAAGATTGATTGAAAGGACTATAATCACTATTGATCATATGTATCTTGCGTTGATTTAATTTTCATTTATTTTGAATTCGATTCATTCTTTTATTAATGTAAAGTAATTTTCTTTTTTGTTTTCAAAATTAGATGTCTAGTATCGAACTAATTTTTTGTTCTAACATCTCATTGATTGCATAAGTTGTAAACTTAGGGTTTAGAATAATGAAACACTCAATTAGCTCTCTATATATGTATAACAATAGTTCTGAAAACTCATCCTATCTACACTTTCCAAGAATAGACATGTTTCATGCTTATTATTTTCCATATTCTAATTTGAATTTTCATCAAATTGTAAATCCTAGATTCTTACTTTGTATTTAAATTTAATTGTTCATCGAATTTATATTTCAATTAGGGGTATTTTCATCTGATTTATTGTTATAAAAATAAATAAAAAATTAAAAAAAAAAAAAAAAAAAAAAAAAAAAAAAAAAAAACCTATCATTGACCATGTTTCAAATGCAAAACTCATGCCCATTTTTTAAACACAACCAATTAAAAATGAAAAGGCTAGAGTTAGATGATTGTATCGTGAGATTAGTTGAGGTATGTGTAAACGTACTAAAAAAACCACTTTTAATTGAAAATATGGAAATTCATTATTTCAAGCAAGAAAAATGTGGAAAATTAGGAGTTAATTAATTATGTGGTATAAAACTCATTTTTAATGAGAAAACCTTCTTTATCTCTCTTAATTGTCAACATTTTAGTGGTTGTATGTAAAGACATTCTTACCTTAATGTTGATGGTCGATTTTGGCCAGAAGATCTCACCTGACCTTCGTGCCACCAACGGTAAATTTGTAGATGAGGGGGAAAGACGTGGCCTGCAAGACAGTAAACCTGAGCACCGGTGTGGTGCTCGCCACACCGGCTCCGATGCTTAAGTCAGCAAGTAGAATGGAGGGGAGTGGAAAAGTAAGAGCAAGAGGAGAAAGTACAGAGTTCGAGAGTAGAGTTCAGGGATAGAATTCGAGATCCCCTCTTCAGTGGCGAAGAGGGATATAAATATCTGCTCATCCTCCTAGGGTTTTTAGGTATTCGGAGGCGTTTTAGGTCAAACCAGGCGAAACCGGGACAGCCAGAGGCGGTGGGGACCAGACGAGACCGAACAGGCTCGGCCCGCGCGAGCGGGCCGAGCACATGGTCGGCCTCGGCCATGGCCGAGCACATGGTCGGCCTCGGCCATGGCCGAGCACATGGTCGGCCTCGGCCATGGCCGAGGCCGACCATGGGGTTGGGTCAAAAACCCGACCCCTTCGGCATTGGCCCGTCCCGCTTGCCGGCTCCACCTCCTTGGCCCATATCCCAGCCCGATTACTCCCCGATTGTCCTTGTCAGCTCCTCGTATATCGAGGTGGTCCAAAATTGTCTATAACACTTAAGTTTTTTTTTTCAAAAACTCCTAATTATTTTTTTAATTTGCAAAATTCATGATAAGAAAATTTGGAGAAATCAACTATAATTTTAAAAAATCAAATTATTATTAAACGTATAATTATTTAGATGTTTGGTTAAAAATGAACATACAGATTCCAAGATTTCGAAATCCAAATACGGAGAGAGAGAGAGCGCGCGCATCGATCTTATCGAGAGAGAGAGAGAGCGGCGAGAGAAAGTTAGGTCGTGTCGATCGTTGGCCTTGAGAAACACATGCAGCGAAGTTAAAACGCTGCCACGCCGCCATCAATTTCTTCTTTATAATCCCAACTCAGAAACCTCCGATTTCACGACAGTACTGCAGAGATCATGGCTCTGGTAATGGACAGCGAAGCAACCGCCACGGAGGCTCAATTCGCGCCGGTGACTCGCCAGCGGAGGGTCCGGAACGACCTGGAAGCCACGATCCCCAAGCCATGTGAGTGAATTTTGAATGAATGAATGAATGAATGATAATTTTGATTTAATTTTGAAATTGAAATGATGTATTATTATATAATTTGATTAGATTTGGCGAGGGCGCTGGTGGCGCCGGACTCGAACCACCCGACGGGGACGGTGGGGCATAAGAGCCACGGCATGACGGTTCTTCAGCAGCACGTCGCCTTCTTCGACCAAGACGACAATGGCATCGTTTACCCTTGGGAGACCTACGTTGGTAATTAATAATCCCCTCCACACACCTATTTTAGTTTCAATTTCATCAAATTGATTTTAAGCTATAATTAATGATTTCAGGGCTAAGAGCCATTGGGTTCAACGTGATAGCATCCCTAATCATGGCGATTGGTATAAATGTGGCCATGAGCTATCCAACTCTACCGGTGAGTAACAAATGGAGTACTCCATTCAACCCAACAACAACAACAACAACAAAACTTACTTTAAATTACTTACTAAATATTGTGTGATGAAAATTAAAATTGTAGGGATGGATTCCATCTCCTTTCTTTCCAATATACATATACAACATTCACAAATCCAAACACGGCAGCGACTCTGCAACCTATGACACTGAAGGAAGGTTAGGTTACTTCTACTTCTACATATCGGTCTTAAATTTTTTTTAATAGAATTGAATTCCTACCTACCGGTCTGCAGTCAAGTTCCGAAGAAATTAATAGATTAAAGACGCAGGTACGTGGCAGCAAACTTGGAGAACATGTTCAGCAAATATGCGAGAACGTATCCAGACAAGCTTTCACTGGGAGAACTCTGGGACATGACTGAAGGCAACCGCATAGCCTTCGATCCCTACGGATGGTTCGTACCCGATTAATCAACTTTTCTTTTCTTCTTCTTAAGATTGATTAAATCGAGCCGAGCTCGCTTGCAGGTTTGCAGCCAAATTCGAATGGTTCGTGTTGTACGTGCTGGCCAGGGACGAGGATGGCTTCCTCTCGAAAGAGGCCATAAGAAGATGCTACGACGGGAGCTTGTTTGAGTACTGTGCAAAGATGAATATGAGTGCTCAATACAAGATGTATTGATCAGTAAATCATCATCTCCTTACTACTTTATGTTGCCTCTGTAGATTACTCGTGGTCGTATATTAGATTCTGTGATGACGAAGAATAAGAAGAGAGCTTTTGTTTTTTTGTTTTTTTTTTTAAACGAGCTTCTGTTTGGTTTGTTTATGTTGCCTTTTAAATGTCATATGTTATGTCTAAGTTGGGTTGACTATTTTTATGTACAAGATGATGTTAAAATTGTTGATTGTTTTTGTGGCCTTTTTAGATGTATGTTCAGCTATTTTCATTAAATAAATAATTCAATGGAATTCCAATATTATTTTCACTTGGCACGAATTCTTAAATTAAGAACGTTTTCCAAGCTCTTAATCTTAATTATTAAACTTTAAATTGTAGATGTAGAAATTTAATTTCTGACACCGGAGCTCTTTTTGTCACACTTTAAACAAAGAAAAAAGAAAAAAGTGGTGTATGTGAAACCTCATGATTTGGCCATGGTAGAATGAGGGAAAGGAAAAGAAATGATCATTGAAAGGGAAAAGGTAGGAAAGTTCTCATTTAAAATTTATTTATAACCAAAGATTGAAACAATAAGGTTAACATTTTGGAAAATAAACAGAAACCAAATTTTAAGAAGTCATCTAAACAGCTCCAGAACTTCAAAAACTTAGCAAAATAACGGTTGAAAAAAGGATTCTAATTCAAAAACTTGAGACAAAACAACGCAGAAACGTTGCCCACCCTACTCTACACCACCAAAGGGAAAAATACCTGAGATGATTGATTACAATCGAGCAAGCACATTGAAAGGACAAATTCACAAGATATGAAGATGGAAAATTCCTTACCAACTCAAATTCTAATTCATTGTTTCAAAAATATTCCATTAAATTTCACATCCAAAGAGCTAATAAATTAGTACTATCAAAACTGACAGAAAGATGGGTACTCTAGAAGAAAACTACACGATAGCATTGGCTGCACTTGCGATCCTAGGCCATAAATCCGCACACTCCTTTCCAATAGGACCTGTAATTGCAGAACCTGTAACAGCACCAACAACAAACCAACTTCATAACCTGGAGAAGTTAAATTAGAATAAAAGGTGGATCTTTTTTCTGATGAAAAAACTCATACCTTTCATTTCTCCTTTTGGGTTCACAATCACTCCTGCATTATCTGCAGAGATGACAAAATTTTCAAAATCAGAAAACCATACTCAAATGCAAAGAAATTAAAATCGCATACAGAAGTACTTTTTTAAACCAAATTTCTATATGGATGAATCTGCAGATTGGAGCAGATGATCTTGTACTAAAAGGAACAACGATATCAAGAATGGAAGCATTTTAAACCAAAACAATGTACTGTCCACATGGAGCAGATATGAGCATGAAAGCTTCAACACATCTGCAACGATGGACACTTAACTGTATCAACCATTACAGTGAGGAGGATACCTGACTTATGCCTGGAAGATAGATGGGGTTAAATGGAAAACTTAGGTACTCTTCGAGAAACTAAAAAGAAAACAGGTTGCTTTGAACTTATTTACTAAACTTAGTTTCTATTAATTGCATATTTAGGAATGCATTGATAGTTCATTCAGTCCAATGAATCTAAGACTCTTCACAGCTCTTCAAAATTTTACTTGGATATGTTTGATATCTGTTCCTCAAAGAACCATTATAGATATAAAAAATAACTGACAAAGACCATCTAGCTTCAACAGAAAATGTTAATCATGGAATTCTCAGATATGAACAAATACAAGCCAACCTTGGACACGAATAAGATTCAATTAGACGTAATCCATCCGGGAAAAACAAGGGTTCAAAGCCAAAAACACGCATTGCATCTCTCGTGAGATTGATAGCAAACGTCAACAGGCAAATACAACTCCAAATCAAAGTTCGAACAGGTGTATCATAGTACCTTCTAAAATATAAAAAACTACTTAAAATCCCTATTGAGAGAAACATACATACCTTCGAAGTACATGAAAACTCCATCCTTTCGCCGCCATGGCTTGCGCTGCCTAACAATGACAGCAGGAAGGACCTTCTTCCTGAGATCGGGCTTTCCCTTTTTGACAGTGGCCATCACCATGTCTCCAACACATGCCGAGGGCAATCTGTTCAAACGGCCCTTGATGCCCTTCACTGAGATGATGTACAGATTCTTGGCTCCAGTGTTGTCGGCACAGTTCACCGTCGCCGCCACTGGCAGACCCAGTGACATCCTAAACTTGTTACCTGCAGATCCTCCGCGCCCTGTACCAACAAGCGACAAATCGATCTCAAGTAACAAATTGTGGGTTCGATACAGACTCAATAAAAAGGTGTAACGGCGAATATTTTGGATATAAATGAAACAAGAACAGATCTTTAACAGAAGACAGGAAGAATGAAGAAGAAAACTAAAACATAGACGGCGAAACGGCGAATAACAGAGAGGAAGGGATGAAGGGTTTGTGCTTACCTCGCTTCGACATTTTCGCCGGCTGAAACGAGAAACTGAGAGGAAATTAGGGCTTTGTGGCGATTTATATAAAAATGGGATCTAGGGTTTGTTTCTGTATCTCTTTCCTAAAGGCCCAATTCGAATAATTATAATTAATTTTAAATTTGGCTAAATCTAAATTATGATGGGTTTTAGAAAAATTTTGGCGTAAAAATAAATAAATAAATTTTTTATAAAAAAAATCCTAAAATTGTGTCACATTATATCAATTTTCACTTTAAACCTAGACGTTTGACTGAGATGTCTATTTGTCTTTGCACCGAGTCTTGTGGGTACCTGTTCCCTCCTCAATAGAGTGGTGAATAGGAGATAGGATGGGGAGAAAAAATTCCCTGCGAGCTTGGAGATAGAAATGGAAAATGTATTTATCATCCTCTCCCCAATTTATATATATTAATTATATTTAAGAGATAATTGGATAGGTTTAAATTAATGTTTGAATTATATGTGTTATAGGTAGGGCCAGGAAACCAACCTAGAGGAAGACCAGACCAAAGGGTAGGGTCAACTTGGGCCGACCCATATGGTCGGCCTCGGCCCGAGGCCAAAGCTGACCACCATTCGGCCCGCTTGCATGAGTCGAGCTCATCCGCCTCCGTTCGGTCTCTATTGCCCCTAGTCGCCCCAGTTCCACCTGGTTCAGCCAGAAACGCCTCTGAATTCCTAAAAACCCTAGGAGCATGACTCATATTCATCACTGAAGAAAGGATCCCGAACGGTATTCTCTACACTCCTCTCTTGCTCTCTAGCTCTTCCATCTGTTTTCTGACTTAAGCATCGGAGGCGATGTGGCAAGCACCACACCAGTGTGCAGGTTTTCTGTCTTGCAGGCCACGTCTTCCCCCTCTCATACAAATTTACCGTTAGTGGCACGTGAAGGTCAAGTGAGTTCCTTCCGACCAAATTTGACCATCAACAATATGTATTGTTAACTAGATAATTTGATATGAAATATTGTTTTGTTTATACTCATTAATTTCAATAATATCAAGTTTTGCATAAATTAATCATTAAATAACTTTGTAAAAACTCACAAATTTTAACAAAAATTTAACTCAAATGCGGATTTTTTTTTTTTTCCTTTCAAATGTGTACTAAACCTATGTTTTATAACCCATTAAAAGTGGAGAGAATACACTTTTTTAACCAATTTTCAAGAGAGACCCTTTTTTTAGTGGAATAAAATTGAAACACGTTTTTAAGTTTAAGATAAGATTGTGAATTTAAGTTTTGAGGTAAAATTGGATGGATTTGAAAGTTTAGTGCTAAAATTGAACCTAACAATTTTATGGGTAACAAAAATGTCTTTTTTTTATTATTATTATTTTTAATGAGTTTTCAATTTCATCTCTAAGTTATAATTCAATAAAGAAAAAAAAAAAAAAGCTCTAGATATACTTTTTTTTCAATTTGGTTAAAAAGACTTTCATTGGTTAAACAAAATTAAGAAAAAGTGAAATGTCAAGGAGAAAATAATAACTTTCAAAAAGCTAGTGGAAATGTTTTAACTAATTGAGTAGACATAATATTTGGTAAAACTTATCCTTAAAATTAGGGTTAGACCATTAACCACACATTTCTTATGTCAAATATTCGAATTTGAAATTTTCTCCATAGGTCATATTCGTTTGCGACAAGGAAACAAAAAAAAACTTGTATTGTTATTCGACCTGGTTTTGCATTTACTCTACCCATAACTTATATTCAGTTATTCATTTTGTCGAGTAGTTAATCCAAACATAGTTTCAATTGACAATGCTAAATTTTATCACCTCAAAAGTTGATCATTCGAATTCTTACCCTTCAACAATTTTGTCGAATACTGCTCTATTATCAAACAACATAATAAAAAGTATGTTTGGAAAGTCATTTCTAAAATAGATTAACTCTGATATAGAATATCTCATAAAGATTAAGGTTATTGTACATTTTACATAGCTCAAAAACTACTTAGTTGTGCATGACTCAAAACACAAACCAAGTGAAAAACCTTAAAACAAACAAATGATTATGTAACAACCTTATAATTAAATTTGAACATACATTAATTATAGCAACTTTGAGGGCAAAAACCCCTAACATGTACAAATTAAGGATTTTGAATTTGTTGATGAGATATCTACAAATTGAAAACTTCTAAAGTTTGAGATTGCTAGGTGGCCTGAACTCAAAACTTATTTCTATTTTATGACCCTTCATCACTATCTCTTTCTACTAAATATCACCAATAATTATTCATATGTTCATAATATATGTATTTTGGGTCCTGCAAAATTGTAGTTTCTTCCTCTTTTTTTTTTTTTTCATCTTTTTCTCATTTTTTCTTTTTTGGGGATTTATTTTAAATAACCAACTTCAAAAAAAAAAATATATATAAAAAATAAAAAAAAATCAAATCCAAGATTGGATTGGATAGTTGCATTTGAAGGAGTTCACTCCACTGATATGAGCAAAGATGTCTGAGGAATCAACCATACTATGATCTTCTTCCTTCACAACTACCTGCAAAACAAAAACTATTTATATATATATATACAAACATATATATACATATAGTTTTTAAAGAACTATGTTCTCCCAAATGGAGAAGCTATCAAAAGTTGGCTCAAGGAGGAGCTTTACTTCTTCTTCTTCTTCTCCTTCATGGTTGCTACAAGCAGCCCTGTGATTGTCTGCCAATTCGTCGTTCTTCGCGAATCGTCCCCGAACACGTGGCCGGCTATCCGCTAGCGTTTTTCGGCAGGCATACTGTCGATTTTGCTTCGGCCGTCAGCGAGATCTCGAGTTTGAGTAAAAAGAGGGGAGGGGGGGAAAGAAAGATAGATAGATAGATAGATAGAGATTAGGACCTTGATTTTCTTGCTGAAGTTCCTCTCATTTCTTTTCTTCATGTACCTATGAATCTTCTCCTTCCTCTCTTCTACTGAGAGTTTTCCTACTTTGAAAGTACTGTCCTTCAAGCTTGAGAGATCTGATGCTAAAGAAGTGCAGTTCATTGCCCCACCAGCCAGTTGCAGGTTCTCATTGTTAAGCACCTTTTTTCATATATACAACAAAATTTAGAGTGACAATCATTTGGTGATCGTGACGACGTCGGATCGTTGTCGAAGACGATTAGATTTGAGTAGAGTTTAGTAAAGTACCTGAAGGTCTACTGGATTGAAAGTCCCCTGCATACAGTCTTGGCTGTAGAGTCCACAGTTGTCTCCTTGATAGTCAAGGTCTTGCGGTTGCAATTCCGCGCCAAGGAGAGGGAACATTCCACAGCTTTCGCCAGACGATGCAGCGGGATTCATTGATGGAGCAGGCAGGTAAGTTGGCATGGTTGCTCCGACGAACGAGCACGAAGGGGAAGAAGGATTCAGCGGCATGTAGGAAGTCAAGGAAGATAAGCAATCGTCGACGTAAATCGATGGTAGATCTTCGTCGAAGAGATTTGCAACCGGAGCCATGGGACACTGCACGAGCCCCTCGATCATGGGGTCTACTAATGGCATTTGAGACTGCACTTGAGAAACGTCGAACTGGCCCGACTGGATGGCGAGATATTGAGGGATTGAAAACGACGCCGATGGAGAGAAGTCTATGGAAGCAGAGATGTCATTGTCAAGTTCTTCTTGGGAATCAAAGATAGCAGTCAGATTACTAGTACTGTTGGCCGTTATGTTAGTTGCAGCCGATGCGTCGTTAGCAGGAATAAACGACGCAGCAGCAGCAGCGGTATTTCCATTGCCATTGCCATTGTTATCTGTTTCTGGGGAATGAGACAGGTTTGTAGCATACGACGAATTCTTGTCGTAACAACAATTCGAGCAAGAATTGAACTCGGAGTTCTGAAGCGTCTCCGAGAAGAGCTCCGGATCACAAAAATCAAATATTTGAGCATTGATCGGACTCGAGATTTCTTCCTGAAAAGACAATATCAGAAGCCAACATCAACTCCAACACCATGAATTCATACAAAAAACCAAGCAGTTGCAGCAAAACTCATGTGGGACATCAAGAAGAACAAAGGTAGAAATAGAAACCACTTCAAAAACGAAAGGGGACTAAACAAGAACAAGAGGGGATCTACTTCAACCGATATGCTCTTGGGAACGGCCGTGCAGAAATCGACCTTTGCTTCGAACAAGCAAGAAGCAAGATTCTTCATATTCACAACCAGAAGATGGGAATTATATATAAACACACACAAGCAACATAAAGTTCCTCTTCTCAAAGAGAGAATATATATTAGTAGTTGAAGATGGTATTTAGCATAACAATGTAAAACAATATAAACCAACCAGAATTGTCAAAAGATTTGGGTAAAACAAAATGTAATGCACCAAACTTTTGAAAAGGAAGGAATGGTCTCTAATGCTGCATGTTTGTTGTGCAAAGTTGAAAAAGATGTGCATTTATGCTCATGTGACATGTAGGAGTGCAAAAGAAAGAAAAGAAAAAACAAAAAGCAAGAAGCTAATGGAGTACTAAATTTGGTTGGATTAGTGCCAAAATTTCCCACTTTGGACAAACAAATAGAATTCAAAACTCAATCCCCAACAACAAATCCATGTGAGATGCTTCTTAGATATATTGAACAAGAATCCAACCCAGAAATGTTGTAACAAGAAGATTAAGAAGCCACATGTTCCACAATTATCAAAAGGCAAAAAGAAAAAAAAACAAAAAATTCTCAAGGCCCATTTCTCAAGCACATAGAGCTAAAAAGGCAGCTGGGAATTTTGTCATAAACCTGATGGACATACAAGACAAATGAAGAACACAAGCGACGACGACAGACAGTTGTCTTGTGAGAATAGTCGAGATACACACAAGCTAACCCAGACATTCACGAATATCGAAAAAAGTGGACCAAGGGTAAGAAGATTACAATGGGGAGCATTTGCTCCGACACGGGGCGGACGACGTCCTGCAACATAGCGCTCGCTAACACGATAACCAAAGGGTTGCTTTAAAATGAAAAGGGATAGAAGAAGAATGGATTTTGGAGCAGCAAAGAAGAAGCTTCAGTGGAATGGAAGAAGCAATGCAATGAGGAATGGCAATAAAGCTCCATGGAAGCTAAACAGAAATAACAGAGACAGAGCTTTTATAGAAAAGGAGGAGAAAGGGAAATTTGTTTGTGTCCTGTCTGTGTGTCTGTGTGATTTTTTATTTTTTAAATTATTTATTTTTCTAGAGAGAGAGGGAGAAGGGGAAAGTTTGTTTATTTTTGGTATTAAAAAATGGGGTGTACAAAGTTAGTTAATTTGTGGGGAAATTATTTTATTTCTAAATTGGGAGTTATCCGTACGGAAAAGCCAGCCTGGCACTTCCACGACTGGTCAACCCGATGGTCGCGGTGGGCCATTCCATATCTTGGTTTAACGTTGTATTTTGATCTCCTTTGACACGTGGACAGCTTATGTCTTAGGGATATTCTAACATGTTTAAACTGATTTTATTATGGTTCCTCAAACGAAATACTTTAAACCAATCAAGTTTGTGTCAAAAAAACAAAAAACAAAAAAAAAAAAAAAAACCAATCAAGTTTCCAAGGTTCAAACTATCTTTGAAAAAATGTTATCAATACCTCGAGTGAGCAACGTTAACATTGGTATTAATAATTAAAGTTCGAGAAATGTTACTTCGAAGAGGATCAATCAGTTGATTCGATGGAATTTGATTGTTTTATCGGTGATTATAGTTGTTGTAGTAAGTGAAGTCTGATCACTTGTCTAAAGGAAAAGAAGACGAGATGTGATTGGTTTTTCATTCCCTAATCCATGAACTAGACACTTGGTTCATCAGAATGTTTATATTCTCTAGGCATTTGGCTTATCGTTTGGTTTTATTCATATTCTTGACGTAAAATAACTTGCATCGATCTTATTCATATTTGTTGTCATTCTCGGTCATCAAAATAAATGGAAATTAATAAGAAAAGTTGTCACCGCTAATGGTTTAATTCTCACGTCGAATTATTGATTTCGAAACCTTAAAAATATGAAATGTCCTTCAACCACCGAATGAGGCAAGGACACTTGGCCACATATTATTATTATTTGAAGGGAAAAAAAAAAAAAGAATGAATGAATGGAGATAAGATTTGATATCAAGAGTTGTTTGACAGAACAAAAGATGATTAGCCAATATATGAAAAAAAGTTTTAGTTAGATACCTAAGCAATCTTGATCACTTGTCATCTCAATTATTGATTTTTTTTTTTTTTTTGAAAAGGAATTATTGATATATTCATATGGTATTTTATTGGGCAAATTGAATTCTAATTGTTATTTGGTAGAGTGAAAAGAGAACCTTGACTTGATTTGACAAACATGTGTTATATAATTTTACCATCATTGCAAGATATGATTTGATGGAGAATATAAAAAAGTTATAATCCTAAACTTTTACATTTATTTAACTTTTGTCCAGAAGAACATAGTTCAGCTGGCGTAAAACTTGTACCATAGACCAATCTCTCTAGATAAATATGTTTGTTTTATTGAAAAATTTATAAAGATGTCGAAAAATCATTTAAATAGTCATATTTGTTTGGTAATATTTCTACACCAAAATATCTTAAAATACTGTCTTCAAATAATTTATATATTAATTTAATATAATTTAAATTTATAAAATATTTTTAACTTTAATAATTTAATAATTTATTTTTATGAAGTTTATATTTTATTTTTTGTAAAAAAAAAAATAAATTAATTGATTTGAAAATTTTAGAAAACATTTAATATTAAATAATTAATTTTAATTCTTACTTGAAATAAAGTTAATATTATGGTTGATAGTTTTTTTTTTTTTTTTCTGAATTATATTTATAAGTTGTTAAAATAGATAATATTTGTATAGATATGATACCACTTCGTTATAGATATTCTTTAAGGGATCGTTTGGCCCACTGTTTTGGTTATAATAGTGGGGACTATTATAACCACCCCAGTATTTGAGGCATCAACAAAAATAAGGGGTGGAGTTGGTTATTTTTCCAGCTCGTATTGCTGCAATAACCACTATTCAACTTACCCAATTATTCTATCAATTATCTACCGTAACTTTTTTCTCCCTTCTTCCATGTGACTCATTGACTTTTCTACCGACGATCGACCAACGACTTTTCCGACAACCACCGACAACTTTTCCGGCGACCGCTGTCGACTTTTCGACCACTTTTTCAGCGATCACCAACGACTTTTATGGAGTTTTATTCCATAATTACTTTTGATAATGAAGTATATGAATGTTTACCTTCATCGCATCATATTTTTCATTCCAAATTATACTTATCGTATTTAAGTTTACCGTGATAATAATAATTAAAAAAAAATACTACTCAAGTTTTTATTTTATTTGATTCTTTTGATAATGAAGGTAAAACGAGTTTTGAATAAGCATTTACCATTTTTATGTTAGAAATACATAAATGAAACAAATATGGCGTTTCTATATGAAATCATAAAATTACTTATTTTGTGAAAAAACCATGACTCTAAAACAAAGAAAACCAGCCCTTACTTTATTTTTTTCCAACTAATCCAAATTTTTTTTTATTAATATTTGAAGTACAAAGTTGTATGAGAAAAATAAACAAAAAAAAAGTCAGGAAAAAAAAAACAGTCATACTATTTGAACCCAGAATAAAATAATCTACATCACAAACACAGCACCCCAAACACGGACTATTTTATCCCAGACTATAATAATCTGCACCCCAAACACGGACTATTTTATCCCAGACTATAATAATCTGCACCCCAAACACAGACTATTTTATCCCAGACTATAATAATATGCACCCCAAACACAGACTATTATAACACCCACACTATTATAATCACCAAACTATTATAATCACCAGACTATTATAACCCCAACTATTATAACCAACTCAGTGCCCCAAACAACCCCTAAGAAAAGAAGACCTCACAGAAAGGGTGATTTTCCAGATAACTTAATTTAGTATTTTATCATTTTCAAAAATTTAAAAATAAATAATTTGTAAAACCTTGAATCCCATTTATTTATTTGTGAATATTAATAAATCCAAGAAAATACATAATCCAAACTATAGTTCAATGAAGTTTTTTTTTTTTTTTTTTTTTTTTTTTCCCTTTAATTTTGTCTTATATATAAAATTATAATTGGTAAAATATAAATATTACAAAGTTGAGAATGGATTGAAGTTAGGATTAGATTGAGAGAGAATTCGAGTTGAGTTATGTTCAAATTGACAAAATTTTTGTCTTCATTACTCTTTTTAAAAAAGGAATTCTCCATCCCAAGTACGATCGAGATCTCCATATATTTATTGTCATTTCACATCTGAATGAAAACATATATATAACTTTACCCGGCTAAATAATATAAAAACAAAATCCAATATTATTATAGTATGAAAAAAAAACTTGCTACCACTTACATTTCCAATATTATCAAAGCATGAGAAAAAACTTCATACTACTATGTAAACTAAATAAACAAATAAACCATGACAGTTATTCTCTAAATTAAAGATATTTTTAATTGATGTGTCACCACAAAAGTGGTAGAATTAATGGACATTAAACTAGTGAGATTTCTCTCAATGCTTGTTGAGAGAATAAGTCAAAATAGCCTACTAATACTCACACCCAACAATCTTTATATATCATTGGTGACAAAATTGACCATGCTCGAGATATGGAGACTCACCCAGCCGGGACAAAAACCGATCCAATCGTTAAGATTCCGTTTGATAACCATTTGTTTTTTTTATTTTTGAAAATTATGCTTGTTTTCACTTAAATTCCCTACCATGACTTTCATCCTAGTTAAGGTTGCATTTGAATTCCTAGTCAGACTTTAAAAACAAAAACAAATTTTTGAAAACTACTTTTTTTTATTTCCAAAATTGGACTTGATTTTTGAAAACAAGGTAGAAGATTTATACTAAAACCAAGAGACTTATGGGTGAAAGTATGTGTATATAAACTTAATTTTAAAAAACCAAACGGAGCCTAAGAACTCAAATACAGTTTAAAAATAAATTACATGTTATTATCCTCAAAATTCATTATTAATTTGGGTAAGTGCATTTTGATAAACTCATAACAGATCTTTGATTAAGTTAAAATTTTAGCTTTTTCTAAGCCTTGTCTATGAAATTCAAGTAGTTTACGCATAACCTTATAACGATGTAACCGAAACAATATTACTTCTATTTGTTCCTTAGTTCAAAATTCATTCTAAATTGCCAAAGCGAGCCTAACTCAGCGATAATTGGCATATACCCTTGACCATGAGGTCAGAGGTTCGAATCCCCCCACCCCAAATGTTGATATACTTAAAAAAAAAAAAAAAAAAAAAAAAAAAAAAAAAAAAAAAAAATCATTCTAAATTAAATAAACACAATGTCCAAAGCCCAAAAACCAAGTTTCTAATTTAACTAAAAATCAAGCAAAACCAATTTATTTCATAAATATCCAAGATAATGACAAACATTTGCCACATTTGGCAACGAAATTCCCTTCCAAAAGAGGGACCAATATTTTTTTTTCTTTCTAATTTTGGTTAAAAAGATAATAAATAAATAAAGAGAGAAAAGGAAACGTTTGGGAGTGGTTCACTTGCCTAACTCAAATTCCTCCAATGTCATGTTTTGAACCTTATGCTGTTTTGCAGTTCAGAGATATTGTTCCAATCCATAGATCTTACGTACACATTTCTTGCCTTTACTAAAGACGAAACATATTCCGAGCATTGAGGGGATGTAGGAATGCAATTTCTGCATTATTTCGTACGGTCGAGAACT
Organism: Luffa acutangula; assembly: GCA_036850905.1. Lineage (NCBI taxonomy): Eukaryota > Viridiplantae > Streptophyta > Magnoliopsida > Cucurbitales > Cucurbitaceae > Luffa > Luffa acutangula. The sequence goes on along the minus strand of CM072098.1, from coordinate 45,483,884 downwards.
CGTCTCTTTACTCCGTAGATTTATACCCAAAATTCTTGGATCATTTGTTCGTTTTTCCTGAAAACCTTTTGTTGGTTTTGTTTTCAGGAGAAACAAATTCTCAGATAAAGATAAAGCTCATGAATGCCAATGCAGAAAAGCTAAAGCACATGAAATGTGTCATTTTTAAGGGGGAGGGGGTCTAGCTGAAGGGAATAAATAAAACTACAAAGCAACTTTGTCAGTGAAATATTTGATTGAAACAAAGGTTAGAAGAACCAAATTACAGAACACCTACAAAGGTTGTCTCACTTTTTAAATGCCCCTATCATGTCAGGATTTGGTTTAGCAAGTTCTACATATTCTTGTTCAATTGCCCCCTCCGTCGTCGTTCTCTTCTCCCTCCAAATAACGACGTGGGTACTTTGGGAAAAAGTAGTTCAAGGCATCCAGAAATTATATCTAATGACCTTAATTGGATGATAAGGCTTTCAAACAAACGAGAGAATCCCATTTTGAAAGGCACCTTATCGAGTATACTAGTGAATCATTTTGAAGTGAATATATTCAAACTCTTTAAGTTTTTGGCCCTTGGCCCTTTTTTTGTTTTTGGCTCCCTTCACTGATACTCAGACAAAACTTGCAGCTACTTTTTCCATAACTGCAAGCTTGTCATATCCAACTGTCTCCTCTCTCTCTATCTCTCTCTTTCCTTTGGGGGGAGGGGGGGGGGGGTCTATTCTGCTTAATTTCTATTGGCATGCATACAGAGGATCAATAAATAAAAGACAGCAGATATTGAGTCAATATGATCAAGAGAGGAGAGAGCTCTTACCTGTCCATCTGCTATTGGCAAGTGATGGAAGTAGTAAACTGCATATAGAAAATTTAATTGATGAAATGTAGCTTGATGAACTATAAGTGTCTTTCAGGCATACTGAGAATCTTTCATCAACAATCTAGAGATAGCATTAGAAGAGGGTATCAAAATCCAATAAACATCATGAGAAAGAACTAGTTCCATGTCTAAGCATCTATTCTAGGTAAAACAAGCAAAGCCTTAAGTTAACACACCATTCTTAAAATCCAGAAAGTATTTGAAATCATTCAATGGAAATACTCATTCTCAAAGCTCTTGCTCACTCATTCAAACGGAGGGAATTCTCAAATTAGAGGGATCTTGGGTCACCCCCTCGGCCCCTCCTAGGTCTTTTCCCTCCTAAAAGGAGAGAAAAAGTTCGATCCTTCCACGAAGTAATCTTTCCCATTCTCTCCTCCACAGGAAGTTTCTCCTTCAAGGAGCAAGATAGAGTTTCCTCCACGGGAAAAACTCCAAGATCCTCTTCCCTCTGGGAGGAAAACTCATTGAGTATTTTCTTTCTTCATTGGTGCAGCAGCTTATCACCAAGAGATGATGATTTTGTAGTTTGATATCAATGCTAGTCAGGTAATAAAAAGTTTCATTAAAATAAGAGGCTTGATCAGGTCTAAGGTAAACGAAGTACCCTGCCACTCGAAACCAAGGATTATGCACTGGCCAAGCCTATGAGTAGCCTTCTAAAGAGAACTACCTTCATCAATCTTTGATTTGATAAGTAATTTATATCATTTGATCAAGTGAAGTAAATTCCTGAGCTTTCTAAATTTCTTCTTCTCATTATTTGCCGAATTGTAAATGAGAACCGAATGAAGTTGATGCCTTTCATGTTCATCAAGAGGAAACTATACACGTTAGTTCTTTGTTTGGATCAATACTCAACAAGAAGCATGAAATTTCGTCAGTCAAATTCACTAATTCTTGATATTCCGGTCCACACTGGGAATTCAGAACTGATTGGCGATTAAGTGTGGTCAACAGTACAATAAGCAATAACTGTTAATCTGATACAGCAACAAATTATATTACATACATAAAAGGGTAAAGGCCTCTTTTAAATGTACGATAAATTTTAATTAAATAATCAATAAAATAGTTAAAAGAACAGGACAAAGAATGAAGAATATAATCACAAATAATTAAATATGAACACAAACTCAGAAAAGAATCATAACAGGTCTTCAGGTGAAGTATCTTGACGCATGTGCAAAACCCCACAACTGCAAGAACCACAAAAGCTTATGTAAAAGCCAGCACTTTCACTTTATAATTACTAAAGGTATAGTGGAATAAGGCACGTGCATGGCAATGGCCAATAGACTACCGTACTGCGTCCCATAAAGCACATGATATAAAGACAGGTTTATTGAGCATAGGTACCTCCCATCAAATTTTACAATATTGTAAAATGATGAATCTACCGTCCACTCAATTGGTGGATATTCAAGCTATGCATGTTTGAGAAATTAATCTTACCTCGACATTTTTCAGCTCAAACTCTGGATCATGCGCCAAGCACAAGCTACCAAATGTGTCACATGGTCCACTAGTTCCACTTAATCTTGTTGCATGAAAGAAAACTATTCAGTAATTGTTCCGTATAACAAGAGTTGTGGGCAAAAGTTCCAAAGAAAAAACAGAATAACTCACAGGTCACCATCCAAACACAGGGCAAAGCTACCACCGCCTCCAAGTGCTAGTAAATTGTTCAAGCAAATATAATAATAATGGTTGGCTCCTGCATCAGGGTAACAGACAAAAATTTGTTAAATAACAGCGGAATAGAATTGTTCTTTTGGGGGAGATTGGCTGGGAAGAGATAGGAGAGTTTTTTCATTTTTCAATTAAAAACAAATAATGAAAGTACAAAAGTAACAGCCAAAAACCAATGAGAGCCAAGAAAGAGTTGCACAAAAAAAAACATCAATTGTCGGATACTAAAATTGAAGGATAGTAATCACAAGATATTTCGCTGAAACATCCAAAGGAAAGCTTGAAATGTTTCAAACTGTGCAAACCCTTCTGTTTCTCTCCGATTAAATGTTAGAAAGAAAAGAAAAAAGATCAACTTTCCAAAAAACTCCTCGTCAAAGCGTGGCAATGCCCACTTGAAGCCAAACTAACTCCAAAATTCGCCAAATATTGGTCCTAGATCTTCAACCAAAGTGATGTGTCCATAGAATATGATTCAAATCATTTGACACTCACCACTGAGACCCAATACCATAGAGAAAGTCCTTTGGGCAAAGTTGATATCAATTCTCCCATGAGCAACCAGCTGAGAGAAAGACTTGATCCCCTAATGGATTGTAGCATACAAAACTCCTAGAGACTTTAAACGAGACAAATATGACTATCACTATATGCTAAGTGAAGACAAACCCCTTGTAAAAGGTAAAGCAAGGACATATCACTGATTTCCTAATCAGAAAAGTCTCTCCTTAGATGAAAATACAAGGAAGAAACCCTCTAGCAAAGAAAAAATAGAAGAAACGTATGCTGCTTTTGAGGAGGAAAGGTAGTAAAAGCATGGGAAAACAAACAATGGAGACCATGAATTTCCTCAAGAAATTGCATCATTATACTCATATATACCCACTGACAAAGACACAGTGTACAAATAAAACAAATTAATTACAAGCTAACTAATATATCAAAATTTAGTATTGACTGAAGAGAACTTTCAAAAATTGAACAAGACATAAGCAACACATAATATAGAATTGATATATTTAACAGTGTGACTGCAAATCCTCTAAGAACAAACACATGTGGCAATCAAAAACAAAATATTTACCAGTTGCTCTAAAGAGCCTCGGGTCACCATATTTAGTCGTAAAAACAAACGTCTGGTTTGTTCCCTATCAGAAACACACAACCATAAAAATTAGATTGTCGTTACAATATAAAGGACAAAGAAATACAGGTCTCCGATAGTTCATAAGAGTTCTAAATTATAGATTGGCTTACTTTTATCCCGGAGCATTAAACTACTGTGAAGAATCCATCCTTACCACAGAATTTTCATGAATATAACTAAGTATTTCATGGCCAAAGATGACATAAATTTCTTAATTTATATTAACATATAGAACATTAACTTGGAACGAGGGAGAACTTTATAACTTAAAATGAAGCAGCTAAAAGAACTTCTAAAAGGCGATTGTCTTCCCACCCCCCAGGGTCAAAAGCCCTATCAATGTGCTACAATTTTAAAGGGAAGGGAGTTACAAGAAAAAACTACCAACTTGATATTTTCTTTTGGCTGTAGGCTTCAACGGGCATTCTAGAAGACCACCAAATATAGCACCTCGTCTATCTCCAACAATCTATATCAAATAACTACAGTTTTAGCATTTAAAAGATCTATTGTCAGTGAAATTCAAACAGTCCTGGGACAAACATACCAGTAAACAAGGGCCAGAAAGATCGTGGCTCTTGCGAATAAGTGTTTGAAGAGATATACCATGCTTCATAGTACTGCCCTTCATTTGAAACAAAATGAATTGGATCACAGATCAAATATTAATAAATAAATAAATAAATAATCATTCAATATAGGTGGGCCAAAGCTAAAATATTTCAGCTGAACTACCTGTACAGTAAGATCCATTTGCACCCTTTCACAATGTTGGGTAGACAACATCCCAGGAATTCATACAAGTCTGCAGAGATAAAAGCAGACTCGTCTGTGAGGTCTGATAAGGGGCTCCTTGGATTGGGCCGGTCCATAGCTTCTTCAAATACATCAGGACTACAAATGCCCCTTCCAGATGCCAGGTCATCATGAACTCCTGGTTTATTCAGTTTTACCTTCTCATTTGCTGAAACACAATCCTTATTTTCTCCCTGATTACTAGGTATTTCCTCCGTCTTGCATGGCATACTACATTCTAAAAAAGTATCAGAGCCTTCCTCCTGGAAATCATTGTTTGCATCACAATATCGAACTGAGGGAGTCGGAACAGCATCAGCGTCTTGGTGAGAACCAGTTGATTTAGACCCATGTATGGAAGGGATTACTAAGGATAAATATGAAGACAGTGATTTTCTTCCTTTCGATTTCGGCCTGGCCTACATAATTAAAACCATGTCATAAGCCAATAGGCAATGACATTCACAAAAGCATCCATCAAATAAGAGGAGATGAAGCATAGAGACTGAAACCTCGACTCATATACTAGTTTTTCCTATCAAGCAGTTCTAAAACCCAATATTAGGGGGTGGAGGAACTGAAGTAACTAAGCTTAAGCCATATACTTGCAAGTTACAACACACAATTCCTGTTCCTGGTTATCTCGGCCTCAGGCCTATTAGGCTATTACCTTTTCAAACAACCAAACCATTGCAATTTTGTATAGGAAAAAAAATAAAGAAACCTAGAAAGAACTAAAAATGTGAATCAAATACCAAGAACACTTATATGAAACCTAAGATCCTAAATATCTCTATATATCCCGTCTCCTACAAGTACTTGAACCCGTAGCCACATTAGTACTGAACAATACCCAAACATTCTGGTCTATGGCAGCCCTCTAAAGCCCTATACGAATTCATAAATCCCCACAGAGATCTCAAACACCCACAATCTCTAAAACGCACACATAACCTTTCAGCATATCAATCAAGCCAAAACCCTTATAAAGAATCGCACAAACAAGCAACCAAAGAGAAGACAACAACAAAAACCTGAATATGAGGCTCAGGCGGCGGTGATTTAGAGGATTCTGAGGTAGTGGAATGAGAGAAGAGGCCGGAGAGCCTCTCGGAGACCTTCTCCTTGAGAGCATGCATTTGGGTCGAGAAAGATGAAGAGGAAAAAGGGGGAAATTAGTGATTTTTCAAGATGGGGTTGCTTCGACGTTCATGCTTCTGTGTCGTATTGAAGCTTTGGGTTTCCCCATGAATGAAGAAATCAAAGAGAAGAGAAGAGAAGGAAGCGAAGGCGGTCGGTGGAAGAGAGAGAGAGAGAAAGGGATTTGAGAATGAAATTAAGAAATTGTGGAAAGAGAAGAGAAGAGTGGTGAGGTGATGATCTCTGTCAAAGATTTTCCCACTTGGCGCTGATTTTGAAACTTCGTTGCCAATTCCCATTTCGCTTTCGCATATTCCATTTTAGGATCTAATTTTGACTTTTTTTTATACATTAAAAAATAACGTCCTATAAAGAAAAAATACACTTTTAGTCTCTAAGGTTTGGATTAGGTTTCATTTTGATCGTTTTCAAACTCAACAATTTAGTCCCTGAGGTTTGAGTTTAGTTTCATTTTGGTCCCTCCATCCAATTTTCCGTTAAAAACTAACGATTTGCAACTATTATTTTTATTAAAAAAATTATTTTTGAATTCTTTTAAATATAAATATATTAAAATAATAAATTATTATTATTTTTTCAATTTTTATTATTTCATTCTTTCACTCCTTTTTCCTCATCTTTCTCCTCCTTCTTCTCTTCCTATAACCGTCGGTCCTCCTTCTTCTCTTCCTATAGCCGCCGGTCCTCCTCCCTCTTCCTCCGGCCGTCGGCCGGTGACTGCCGGCGACAACCGGCGGCCGGTCGCCAACTTGTTTTTTCTTTTTTTCATCCTCCTCTTCTCTTCATCTTCTATCTTCTCCCATTTTTCTTTTTTTTTAAAAAAAATAGAGGAAACGAGATCTGAAGGCGGGAATTTCAGATCTGAAGGCTGGAATTTTCAGATCTGAAGGCTGGCGTTTCAAATCTGAAGGTTGGGATTCGAGGGCAGGCGTTTGGTTGACGTGGGTTGGAGAACAACGATGGGTCGAATTGCAGCGGTAGCAGGCGTTCATTTGACGACCACGAGCACGGCTGGCTGACGGAAACGAGAGAGATAGGAAGATGAAAACCCACGGCAATTCCATATTTTCCAGAGAACGGCGTGGGTTCGGAAGCCCACCTGTTTTCTTTCTCTTCGCCTCGCACAAAACCCACCCGCGAAACCCACCTCGCTCCGCCGTCGTCTCTCTCTCCCTCTTGCTCGTGATTGTTGCCGGCAACAAGAAACCCACAAAAAAACCACAACCTCCATCTCAGATCTGGGTTTCCGATGATGTTTCACGTCGTTGGGTCTCGTTTGTTGTTCCATCCGAATTTTTTCCCTTCGTGAAAGATATTAATGTATATGTAACCATAGTTAAGTTGTTGTAACTCTTAGTTCTGTTATTATTCTTTTTATTCTGTTATTTTAGTTCTATATAAATATGGGTTGTATAGCAGCGGTTTAATAAATAAGAGAGAAACAGATTTATTTACTATCATTCTTGATATGGTATCAGAGCGTCGATAAGCTTCTTGCTTCTTCTGTGCTTCCTCATCTTTCTTCTCCATGGCGGGAACTGGAAGCGCGAACTCTTCTTCTTCGTCGAATGTCACTGCTACTTCGATTGAAGCTCAGATCAATCCATATTTCCTACACCATTCTTTTGGATCATCCTCTGTTCTTGTTTCACAGCCATTGCTCGGTGCGGTCAATTACACTTCCTGGAGTCGCGCAATGAGGATGGTAATTTCAGGCAAGAACAAGTTAGGGTTCATCACTGGTAAAATCTCCAAACCTCAGGAAAAAGGTGCCTTGCTTGAGGCTTGGGAATGCAATAATGATATTATTGCTTCATGGATTTTGAATTCCGTCTCGAAAGAAATCGCGGCGAGTATTGTATACACTGGTTCCGTTAAAGCTGTTTGGGACGAGTTGCAAGAACGATTCAAGCAAGCAAGTGGACCAGGAATTTATCAACTTCGCAAGGATTTGGTCACATTACGCCAAGGATCGATGTCAGTTGAAGTCTATTATAAGCTCAAGACAATTTGGCAAGATCTCAGTGATCTCCGCCCAACGGCAAGTTGTACTTGTGGAGGATTGAAGTCGTTTCTTGAGCATCTTGATTCGGAGTATGTGATGACCTTCTTGATGGGATTAAATGAGACGTATGCGGCAATAAGGGCACAAATCTTGTTGATGAAGCCGCTTCCGTCCATTACTGAGGCCTTTTCCCTGCTGATTCAAGAAGAACATCAACGCTCGGCTGGAATCCTTGGACCATCACCAGATCCTGTTGCCTTGGCAGTTAATGATACTTCGAAAACCTCTGATCCTCCTCGAAGGAAAGAGAATTCAGGACAACGACCGGTTTGTTCTCACTGCGGCATTAAGGGACATGTGAAAGATCGATGCTATAAATTGCACGGATATCCTCCTCTCTTGATAATTCTGCATCTGCTAAATCTGTTGTTGCTGCAAATTCTGCCACTACGTCAAGTTGTTCTCCTGCTACACCTAATTTTTTCTCTAGTCTCAGCAACGTTCAGTATGGTCAGTTGATGGAATTGCTCAATTCGCACCTTCAGGCCGCCAAGACTGATCCTATTACCGTAGCTTCTGCTGTTTCACATGCTACAGGTATTTGTCACTTGGCTTCTTCCCCCATTACTTCTCTGAATGATTGTTGGATTGTTGATTCTGGTGCGTCTAGACATATTTGTCACACTCGAGCAGCCTTTCATAACTGGCGGCGCATTGACCCTATTTCTATTGTTCTTCCTACTGCATATAGGTGTGTGTTGAATATGTTGGGGAAATTCATATCTCAGCTGCACTTGTTCTGCGTGATGTGCTTTTTGTCCCTGATTTTGCTTATAACCTGATGTCAGTGAGTTGCTTACTTCAGTCTGGAGAATTCTCTGTTGCCTTTACTAATAATCATTGCCTCATACAGGACAAACAGCTATTGACAATGATTGGCAAGGCTGAATGTCACCATGGTCTTTACATTCTCTCTGACATTTCAGGTTCTTCGACTGATTCATTGGTTACTTCGACTGTTGTTTCTGATATACCTGCTGTTTTCTCTGTTTCTGCTTCTATATGGCATTCTCGTCTAGGCCACTTATCTCCCAGACGTTTGTCCATGCTTAGAGATATACTTTACAGTTTAAGGATTCTTGTGATGCCTCATGTACCGTTTGTCCATTAGCTAAACAAAAACAGATGCCTTTTACTTCCAATAATCATGTAGCATCAAATGTTTTTGATCTTATACATGCTGACATTTGGGGACCCCTTAATACTTCTACTTATGATGGCTTTCGCTATTTTTTAACCCTAGTTGATGATGCTTCTCGATTCACTTGGATTTATCTACTGCGACAAAAGTCTGATGTTTTGATGATCATTCCTCGTTTTTTCAAGATGGTAGAAACCCAATTCTCTAAGACCATTAAATGTTTTCGTTCTGACAATGCACCAGAGCTTAAGTTCATTGATTTTTTTGCCTCCACTGGGACTATACATCAATTTTCTTGTGTGGAGAGACCTCAACAAAACTCAGTTGTAGAACGGAAACACCAACACCTGTTAAATGTTGCCCGTAGCCTGTACTTCCAGTCTCGTGTGCCCTTACGTTTTTTGGGAGACTGTATTCTCACAGCCACATTTCTCATCAATAGGACTCCTATGCCCTTATTACAAAATGAATGTCCTTTTACTGTCTTACATGGTGATGCAGTTGACTATTCATTTTTACGTGTTTTTGGTTGTCTATGCTACGCATCCACCCTTACTGCTGGACGTTCAAAATTTGACCCTCGTGCAAGACCTTGTGTTCTCCTTGGTTATCCGCCTGGAATGAAAGGATATTGTTTATATGATATCTCCAAGAAGCAAGTCGTTATATCTCGTGATGTAACCTTCATTGAGGAAAGTTTTCCTTTCCATTCTATTATTAATAATGATCAGCTCGTGGATGTTTTTCCAGACCTTGTTTTATCTTTACCGGTGTTTGACTTTGTTCCATCACCCAGTGTTCCAAATAACGCTGCAGCAACACCTTCTGAAGTTGGTTTTCCTCCGGCTGGTCTTCCATCTGATGCGCCTGTTGAGGATGGTGATATGCTACTTCAAGCATCACCTGCTGCTAATGATGCTGATAGTCCTGCTCAGTCTACTGAGGTTATTCAGCCACGACGTACAACAAGGCAACGACATCCACCTGATTTTTTGAAGGATTATCACTGTCACCTTTTGAGACATGATGTTCCTTTGCTTAGTCCTGATGTTCCTCACTCCCTTGACAAATATGTTTCATATAGGCGCTTCTCTAATGATCATCGACAGTTCATTTTGAATGTTTCAACAGATTTTGAACTCACCTATTATCATCAGGCAGTAAAATTTGCTCCTTGGCGCAAGGCTATGGATGATGAAATTGCAGCCATGGAGCGCACTAACACCTGGACTCTGGTTCCCTTACCATCTGGACGCCGTGCAGTTGGGTGCAAGTGGGTATACAAAGTCAAATATAAAGCCGATGGAACTGTAGATCGATACAAGGCGCGCCTCGTTGCCAAGGGTTACAATCAGCAAGAAGGTATTGACTTTCTTGAGACTTTTTCTCCTGTGGCCAAGATTGTAACTGTTAAAGTTCTTCTTTCTTTAACGGCTTCTTTTGGTTGGTCTCTTGTGCAATTGGATGTGAATAATGCTTTTCTAAATGGTGATTTGTTTGAAGAGGTTTATATGTCACTACCTCTTGGTTATTATACCGATCGTAAGTCTTCTGGTTGTACTCCTACTGTTTGTAAGCTCAACAAGTCCATATATGGGCTTAAACAGGCTTCTAGACAATGGTTCTCCAAGTTCTCTAGTGTTCTTCTTGCTAATGGGTTTTCATAGTCCAAAACTGACTACTCTCTTTTCATAAGAGGCCATGGTATTTCTTTTGTTGCGTTGCTTGTATATGTAGACGATATCTTAATTACTGGACCGTCTACTACTGAAATCAGTGCTGTGAAAGACATCCTATATCGTCACTTCTTACTTAAAGATCTTGGTCATGCCAAGTATTTCCTCGGCTTGGAGCTCTCTCGGTCTGATAAAGGGATCTACTTATCCCAGCGTAAGTACTGTCTTCAACTTATCGAAGACTCTGGCTATCTAACTGCTAAACCGGCTAATCACCCCATGATTCCTAACCTTCGGTTATCTGCTAATGGTTCTGGGGAGCTTTTGAATGCTGATGATGCTAGTTCCTATAGACGATTGGTTGGTCGATTGCTATATTTGCAGGTATCTCGACCAGACATATCATTCACGATTCATAATCTCAGCCAGTTTATAGCCAAGCCGTGTGTTTGCCATTTAGATGATGTTTTTCATTTGTTGAGGTATTTAAAGGGCACTGCTGGACAGGGGATTCTTTTTCATTCCTCTCAAGATTTTCATCTTAAAGCTTTTGCTGATTCGGATTGGGGTTCTTTTCCGGACTCGAGGAAATCTGTCACTGGTTTTTGTATTTTCTTGGGTAAATCTCTTGTGTCGTGGAAGTCTAAGAAACAAGCCACAGTTTCACGCTCTTCAGCTGAGGCCGAATATCGTGCCCTCGCTACTGTTTCTAGTGAACTAATTTGGCTTTCTCATTTGCTCAAAGACTTACAAGTTCCCCTTCGGTCTCCTTCTGTGGTTTATTGTGGAGCCTGTTTAAGCCCATATATGGACTTGTTGAGCTTACAAACAGTAGGAGTACAACCAGAAGACTTACGATCGGTATAATAACCAAGACTAGACAATGGTTCTCCAAGTTCTCTAGTGTTCTTCTTGCTAATGGGTTTTCACAGTCCAAAACTGACTACTCTCTTTTCATAAGAGGCCATGGTATTTCTTTTGTTGCGTTGCTTGTATATGTAGACGATATCTTAATTACTGGACCGTATACTACTGAAATCAGTGCTTTGAAAGACATCCTATATCGTCACTTCTTACTTAAAGATCTTGGTCATGCCAAGTATTTCCTCGGCTTGGAGCTTTCTCGGTCTGATAAAGGGATCTACTTATCCCAGCGTAAGTACTGTCTTCAACTTATCGAAGACTCTGGCTATCTAACTGCTAAACCGGCTAATCACCCCATGATTCCTAACCTTCGGTTATCTGCTAATGGTTCTGGGGAGCTTTTGAATGCTGATGATGCTAGTTCCTATAGACGATTGGTTGGTCGATTGCTATATTTGCAGGTATCTCGACCAGACATATCATTCACGGTTCATAATCTCAGCCAGTTTATAGCCAAGCCGTGTGTTCGCCATTTAGATGATGTTTTTCATTTGTTGAGGTATTTAAAGGGCACTGCTGGACAGGGGATTCTTTTGCATTCCTCTCAAGATTTTCATCTTAAAGCTTTTGCTGATTCGGATTGGGGTTCTTTTCCGGACTCGAGGAAATCTGTCACTGGTTTTTGTATTTTCTTGGGTAAATCTCTTGTGTCGTGGAAGTCTAAGAAACAAGCCACAGTTTCACGCTCTTCAGCTGAGGCTGAATATCGTGCCCTCGCTACTGTTTCTAGTGAACTAATTTGGCTTTCTCATTTGCTCAAAGACTTACAAGTTCCCCTTCGGTCTCCTTCTGTGGTTTATTGTGATAATCTTGCTGCCATTGCTATTGCCAACAATCCAACCTTCCACGAGCGTACGAAACACATTGAAATTGATTGCCATTTCGTACGAGATCTCATTCAACAAGGAATTCTGCGGCTTCTACCCATTCGATCCAACCTTCAGTTGGCAGACATGTTTACCAAGCCACTCAATGCCCCTGCCATTCGTAATTTCTTAGTCAAGATGGGCATTTTTTATCTCCACAGTCCATCTTGAGGGGGGATATTAATGTATATGTAACCATAGTTAAGTTGTTGTAACTCTTAGTTCTGTTATTATTCTTTTTATTCTGTTATTTTAGTTCTATATAAATATGAGTTGTATAGCAGCGGTTTAATAAATAAGAGAGAAACATATTTATTTACTCTCATTCTTGATAAAAGAGAAGGGGTATTTTTCCAGATCTAAAAAAGGAGAAAGGAGAAAGGATGGAAATGGAGGAAGAGAGAAAAGAGAAGAAAATAGAGAAAAATAAATTTGTCGTCGGCGGTGGCCGGTCACCGGCAACCGGCGACTGGTTTGGTGGTGGGTGGTTGAAGTTGAGGAAGAAGGAGTAGGAAGAAGAAGGAGTAGGAAGAAGAAGGAGGAAGGAGGAAAAAGAAGAGAGAGAAGAAGAAATATATAAAAATAATAATATTTTCATTATTTTAATATATTTTTTATTTAAAAAAATTAAAAAATATTTTTTTAATAAAAAAATCAACGCTCCATCAGAATTCCATTAGTTATTAACGGAAAATTTGACAGAGGGACCAAAATGAAACTAAAATCAAACCTCATGGGCTAAATTGTTGAGTTTGAAAACTCAGGGACCAAAATGAAACCTAACTCAAACCTTAGGGACTAAAAGTGTACTTTTCCCTAACTTATATTGCAAAGCCCTTGAACTTTGCAGGTTGTAGCAATTTTAACCCTAAACTTTCAATTTTAGCAAATTGAACTTCAAATTTAACAAATTGTATCAATTTGAACCTCCAACTTGCATAAATGTTGCAATGTAGACCTTTTGTCAACTTTTCATTTGAATTGCTATTAAAATATGTAATTGACAATTTCCTTTTATTTTTTTTAAATTCACATTGCATATGAGTTAATGTTTTGTAAGAAATTTGTTGGAAAATCTCTTTAAGAAATCAAATATTTCAAACAATTCTTCTCATTGTTATAAAAAAAAAAAAAAAAGTCACAGAGTTATTGGCAACAAGTTAAATCTAGCAAATATGAGAAATTAAAAACTCGAGATTTTTTTATTTCTGTTTCCTAGATTTGTATATTCTTCTAATTAACAAGAAAAAAATATTAAAATAAAGAAAAAAAAATCCCACAAAGTTCTCAGCAACAAGAAAAAACCAACGAATATTTGAAAATAAAAAACCTCCAAAATTTTTGTGTTTTCGTAATCTTAAATAGCAGCAAAAAAAAAAAAAAAACCTCTCATAAAATTCTCAACAATGAGAAAAAGTCTTCTAAAATAAAGTTTCTTCAATATTTTATTTAAAAGAAACCAATTCAGATGCAATGTGAATTAAGAAAAAAAAAAGAAATAATCAATCACGTACGATGAATAAAAAAAAGTTAACCAAAGGTATACATTGTAACACTTATGCAAGTTTAGAGTTAAAATCGATACGATTTGATAAGTTTGAGGTTTAATTTGCAGGTTGTAGCAATTTTAACCCTAAACTTTCAATTTTAGCAAATTGAACCTCAAATTTAACAAATTGTATCAATTTGAACCCCCAACTTGCATAAATGTTGCAATGTAGACCTTTTGTCAACTTTTCATTTGAATTGCTATTAAAATATGTAATTGACAATTTCCTTTTATTTTTTTTTAAATTCACATCGCATATGAGTTAGTGTCTTGTAAGAAATTTGTTGGAAAATCTCTTTAAGAAATCAAATATTTCAAACAATTCTTCTCATTGTTATAAAAAAAAAGTCACAGAGTTATTGGCAACAAGTTAAATCTAGCAAATATGAGAAATAAAAAACTCGAGATTTTTTTATTTCTGTTTCCTAGATTTGTACATTCTTCTAATTAACAAGAAAAAAAATATTAAAATAAAGAAAAAAAAAATCCCACAAAGTTCTCAGCAACAAGAAAAAACCAACGAATATTTGAAAATAAAAAACCTCCAAAATTTTTGTGTTTTCGTAATCTTAAATAGCAGCAAAAAAAAAAAAACCTCTCATAAAATTCTCAACAATGAGAAAAAGTCTTCTAAAATAAAGTTTCTTCAATATTTTATTTAAAAGAAACCAATTCAGATGCAATGTGAATTAAGAAAAAAAAAAGAAATAATCAATCACGTACGATGAATAAAAAAAAAAGTTAACCAAAGGTATACATTGTAACACTTATGCAAGTTTAGGGTTAAAATCGATACGATTTGATAAGTTTGAGGTTCAATTTGCAGGTTGTAGCAATTTTAACCCTAAACTTTCAATTTTAGCAAACTGAACCTCAAATTTAACAAATTGTATCAATTTGAACCCCCAACTTGCATAAATGTTGCAATGTAGACCTTTTGTCAACTTTTCATTTGAATTGCTATTAAAATATGTAATTGACAATTTCCTTTTATTTTTTTTTAAATTCACATTGCATATGAGTTAGTGTCTTGTAAGAAATTTGTTGGAAAATCTCTTTAAGAAATCAAATATTTCAAACAATTCTTCTCATTGTTATAAAAAAAAAAAAAAGTCACAGAGTTATTGGCAACAAGTTAAATCTAGCAAATATGAGAAATAAAAAACTCGAGATTTTTTTTATTTCTGTTTCCTAGATTTGTACATTCTTCTAATTAACAAGAAAAAAAATATTAAAATAAAGAAAAAAAATCCCACAAAGTTCTCAGCAACAAGAAAAAACCAACGAATATTTGAAAATAAAAAACCTCCAAAATTTTTGTGTTTTCGTAATCTTAAATAGCAGCAAAAAAAAAACCTCTCATAAAATCCTCAACAACGAGAAAAAGTCTTCTAAAATAAAGTTTCTTCAATATTTTATTTAAAAGAAACCAATTCAGATGCAATGTGAATTAAGAAAAAAAAAGAAATAATCAATTATGTACGATAGTTAAAAAAAAAGTTAACCAAAGGTATACATTGTAACACTTATGCAAGTTTAGGGTTAAAATCGATACGATTTGATAAGTTTGAGGTTCAATTTGATGAAATTGAAAGTTCAAGGTTAAAATTGATACAACTTGTTAAGTTTATGGTTCAATTTGATGAAATTGAAAGTTCGGGGTTAAAATTGATACAACTCCCAAAGTTTAGGGTTAAAAATGAATTTTTCCCTATTGCAAATATATCCCATCTAATAAAACTACGACATTTTCATATATTCATGAATTCAACGTAGACATAAATAGTGAAGTGACGTTTTTTTTTACCGTATATGGACTTGGAGATTTAAACATTTGATATTGAGATCGAAGATACAAGCCTCATGAACTTCTGACCTAGTGATTGAAGGTACAAGTTTTATGTCAATTGAACTATATTCTTGTTGGCTGCAACATTTTCATTATATCATAAAAAATCGATAAAATATTAAAAAAAATGGTAATGAAATGTAACAAATATATAAAAAGTTACGCAGTTATGCTTGGGGGTGGAAACAAATCAAGATCGGAGATGGATCTCTACCTCCAAATTGTTCCTCGTCTCTGTAAAATTTCGTTAAATTTTTTCAATAATTGAGACGATGGAGAATCATGGAGATAGGGTTGTCCACGAAGATTTTTTCCTTCTTGTTTATAATTTATTTATTATTATTATTATTATTATTATTTTTTTTTTTTTTACAATACGAGGGTGAGAGATTTGAACCACATACCTCATGGTTATGAGTACAACTATATGCCAGTTGACGTTTGTAATTTATTTTTGTGGCAAATTGAGATTTATAGCTTTACTTGAGAAGAAATACTTTTTTTTAAGGCTAAGGGAGTTAAAAGGAAAATAAAAATATACATTTTGAGTTTTATACTTTTAACTTTTATGGTACACGTGTATTAAAAGAATATTTAGAATATATATTTAAGCGAGAAGGTCAAGTTAATAACAAGGACCACAATCCTTGTGTCTCATTCTTGAAATTTAAAATGAGACAAATTCTCTCTCCTACCTACTGTGTCCTTAGCGTTACCCAACATTGATAGGTAGTGTTTAGGATCATACATTGAAAAAATTAATGAAGACCTCACAGTTTATATGATATATAGATTATTTTTTTTATTGTTAATTAGTTTTGAGATACAACACAATATAATCTAATATAATGAGTTTGAAAAAAAAAACCAATCTATTTTGCTTGAAATTATACCATTAAGATGTTAACTAACATCATGCCAAATTAATGTAAGCAAAAACCAAACTCCATCTATTAATTTCTACCCATTTTTCTATTATAGAAATAAATTTTGAATTTTGAAACAAAAAAGTGGTTGACTTTTTCAGTAGGGAGGGTGGACTTTTTTTTCCTAATTAGAAATATAATAATATAAAAATATTATTAATTATTTTCCTCGAAAAGGAACAAAGGAAATTTGAGGAAGATGGAAAGCATTTGGTCTCATAGTACAGAAAATGTCCGACGAAGGCGAATCTTTTACATAAAGAGTGTTTTAATGGGCCGACAGGGCCCACTTAAATATGGGCCAACATGGCCCACTTAAATATGGGCCTACTTTGGGCTGGATATGAGCTGGCTGTTCGAACATTTTCGACCAATGGAATATCCCGCAATGAAAAAACTAATTAAGATTTATTTCGCAAAACCATTGTTCAAAAATAGTTTTTTGTTAACTCTTTAATTTTTTAAAAAATGATTATGATCTCATAAAAGTTAGTACTGTTGTTTTTATTGAAATTATTTTTTAGATGGATCTTAATGGTAATTTATTTAGTATGTCTAAATATGAGTTATATTATATCACGCCAACTCAGCCAAAATTTATCTAATGAACATGTCACATCAGTATTTTGTTATTATTGTCTACGAAATAAAATAAAGCATAATTACAACGATTAAGACATTTACCACGACCTCAAATCTCCACCTTCCCATTTTTTGTATTTAAAAATGAATTTTAATAACAAAATTATAATGTTTTTAAGTTTTTAGACATTGAATTAACATAGTGATTGTAAATGGATTAAATATGTAGTTTAATCAAACAATTAACAAAAAACATATAGTTGGATGTTTTCTCCTTTGTTTGGACTTATGTTTAGGCTTGGTTATGTGCATAATTTAACATATGACCCTCCATGATCATTGGGGGAATATTCATCTTTACAACGTACGTATTATTTTTTCAAGATCACAACATTTTGAAGTGGGAAGATTCAAATATTTGACCTCTTTGGTCGAGGGCATTGTATTAAATTTTCGTAGACGATATTTCCATCGGCATTTTCACATGTCTATGAGTTTGACATCAACACAAGGGGTGAATTGACATTTTCATTATATCGTAAGAATGAATCAAAATAACAACAAAATGTAACTATTGTGAAGATAATATATATAATAAGTGTTTTAATTTATTTTGAAACCGTAAAACATTTATTTATTAATTTAAATATTTATTTTATTTTTTCAAAAATATCCATCGACATCAATATTTTAATCCTTGGTCGATGGTACATGTCATTGTCAACTATCGTTGAACTATTCTCACTGCTACTACTTATGTAACTTAGTGTGACAAATTTTATAATGAAATTTATAATCAACCAATAAATCTAAAAAAAACTTAGAATAATAAAGAGTTCTTGGCATGTACTCTTGACCAACAATAATATTATCGAGTCACAAGAAAATCATAAAAAATTAATAAGATATATTAATTTCAATGCTTCCTCAAATTCGAGTTTGAATTTAATAAAAAATAACTTACAATTAAAGAAGCCACTAAGCTGGGTTAAAAAAAAAATGCACAACATCCTAATGAAAACTAGCTTATTATTATTATTATTATTTATCATTAAAGCAATTCACAACGCAGTATCAACCAACATGAACATAGATCAACTAGCATAATGTTTGTACCATAACTAAATGTGATTTGAATATCCTACCTCCACATGTTGTAAAAAAAAAAAAAATGGTTATTTAGTATCGACTCATCTTGACCACACATGCAAACAATATAATAATATCATTTTAGGTTTAATGCACATTAAAATACAATGAACAAACCCAATAAAACTTCATTGTCTAAAATAAAACCCAATCAATCACATGGCATTTGTCACAACATAGTACAAATGTAGCAAACATTACTTAAAATAAATGAACTATAACTATTGTGTTGAATTCTTTTAACTTTAAACTCAAAAAGAACTAAGGAAGATTGATGTGGACTAGTAGTAAAAGTGTAGTCAAACTTGGCAAGCAAAAACACTCTGTCTTTCCACAGTCAGATTCCCTTTGCCATTCATACACTCCAAACACATCAAACTCCCTTCAAAATCAAATTTTTTGTATTTTAATTCTTCATTTTGTTCTCATTCTCCATGGAGACCATAAAAACTCCATTATTTTAATGCACTAAACACATGGTTTTTGGTTTCACAGTTTCATCTTCTCAATAAAAATGGCATTTCCTCTCACTTTTTTCCCTTCTCCCCATTCCCCAAGTTTCAGTTTCACAGTGCTCCCTCTCTCTCTCTTTCTCTCTTTTGTGGGGACTGAAAGAGCAAAAAGATTCCTCTCTCTTTCTCTCTCTCATCTGCACATTTTACAGAGAGGTAAGGTTTGGATTGAACTAAACTAACCCTCCATTTTCATCACAATCCCAAGGTGTAAACCATTTTTCTTCAGATTTAACCAAAACCCATCTCTCAAATCCGACTCAATCGCTCAATGAAATCGAAATCTCCTCATGATTTGAGGCATTGAAGACGAAACCCCAGATGGGTTTTCAGTTTAACTCCAAACCCTTCTTGTTGTTCTTGTTCTTTCTGATTTCCCTTTCTTGTTTGGTTGAATCTGGTTCTGATTACACCACATTGGTCTACAAGGGCTGCGCCAAGCAAGGATTCTCAGATCCAAATGGCGTTTATTCACAAGCCCTCGCTGCTCTGTTTGGTTCTTTAGTTTCACAATCCGCCAAGGGCTCCAAGTTCTTCAAAACCACCTCCGGCACCGCTCAAACCGCCATCACCGGCCTCTTCCAATGCCGAGGGGACCTCAGCAACTCCGATTGCTACAACTGTGTAAGCAAACTCCCTGAATTGGCTGATAGTCTCTGCGGCAGAACCATTGCCGCCAGAGTTCAGCTCTCTGGCTGCTATTTGCTGTATGAGTTTCCTGGGTTTGCTCAGATTTCAGGGTTTGACATGCTCTTTAAAACTTGTGGGGCTACCAACATTGCTGGAAGTGGGTTTGAGGAGAGGAGGGACACAGGGTTATCTGTGTTGGAGAATGGAGTGGTGAGTGGCCATGGATTCTACACTACTAACTATCAATCTCTGTATGTTTTGGCTCAATGTGAGGGAGATTTGGGGGATTCTGATTGTGGTGAGTGTGTGAAGCATGCTGTGCAGAGAGCTCAGGTTGAATGTGGGAGCTCAATTTCAGGGCAAGTTTATTTGCATAAGTGCTTTATCAGTTACAGTTATTATCCTAATGGAGTTCCAAGGAGATCTTCCTCTCCTTCATCTTCTTCTTCATCATATTCTTCAACTCCCTCAGGTAAAACCCAGAAAACTTCAATGAATAACAGTTATAACAACACACACACTGACACAAAACCATGGACATTTGACAGAGCCTGAATTTGTTAACTGGGGCTGTGAATCTTGAGTATAGTTATGCTAATCCACTGGTTGTATAGACTCATGCTTTGAAATGCATCATCATTGAGATTACACATCTACTTTTATGAATCTCAAACCAAACATTTGACAGACTGTTTTCTTCTTCTTCTTTGAATCTCAACTAAACTTGGTGTTGTTGACTTCTGCAAATATATTGATGTGAGAGGTTTAAATTTGGTGTTAGGGATGGGGCAAAACACAGGGAAGACAGTGGCTGTGATATTAGGAGGGGCAGCAGGAGTGGGATTTCTGGTCATTTGCTTGCTTTTCATCAGAGGTTTGAAGAAGAAACATGATGGTATGCATCAAAACATGAGCTTGATTCAAATTTCTGCCATTATTGTTTCAAAAACTTCCATTGATTGATTGAGTTCATCTTCTACATGCAGATTATTGATACAGGGGAAAGAGTGAAAGTTCTTTTTGAGGTAAAAAAAAAAAAAACCAAATGGCTTTAATTTCCCTTTACTTTGTTTTATAAAGAGGATGGGTTGTTGTGGGGACTGGGATTTTTTTTTGGGTTGACAAAAGACTGTTCTTATTACCACTGGGGTCAGAAATTTTTGCTGAGAAGAGAAGAAGGAATCAGTGCATGGAAGGAAGGGAAGGTATTCTTCAAAAAAGTGAAAGATACAAAAAAGAAAAAGGAAAAAGAAAAATCAAAACTCAAGGAGAAGAGAAGAATGTGGGGATGAATGTTTTGTTTTTCTTTTTTCTTTTTTTGTTTTTTGTTTTTTGGTGTAGAAATGAAGCAAATGATGGAGATGGACCTTTGATTTTTATATATTTTTGTTATCTATTTTTTTTCTAAAAAAAATATATATATAATTATTGCTTTCTTTACAGCCATGTGGGTGTTTGTCTCTTTTCTCTTATCTCCAGATTCTGGTTTCCCCTCATAACCCAGATCTTTATTTTTGCTTTTAAAAAAAGCTGCTTCCTTGAAGATTTCAAAATCCAACTATTTTACTGAAATCTGTAGGTTTTGTTATTCAATAATTTTTTTACTGCTAATTTTAAACTTCTATTTGGAAAATTCAAAACATTTCATTCTTGGGTTCATAGAAAATTGTTATAAATAGATCTTTTTTTTAAAAAAAAATTAACATGAATTTAAGTATGACCTGCAATGTTGTTCTAAAAGTGATAGAAAGTTTTTTCTTAAAGAAAATTAAAGTAAAATATGAGGAAAACTATACTGGTCAATTAATCTTTAGATTGTTGCCCATAGCTTGAAGGTAAAATTTCCAATTTTTTACACTTTTTTTTTTTTTTTTTTTTTGAGAAGTTCCAATTTTTTACTCCTTGCATAACAGAAAATGTTAATTGATATGATGAAGTAATAAAAATACGAAGCTTGACTTTGGAGGTTAATTAAAGTGGACTATAATATTAAACAAAGAAAAAGAATAATTCTTGTTTTCAAAAAAAAAAAAAAAAAAAAAAGAATAAAAGAAAAAGAAAAAGAATAAAACTTGTCTCCTCACCATAATCTGCATGAAGAAGCTACTATTGAGAAAATCTTGGGGTTTCATATGGTGCATATCAAATATTTAGTTTTGGTTCAGTTCATAATACAATTGAAAAGTTAGAATTATGAAATGTGACATTATTTTGAGTTAAAAAGTTTGTGGACCTGCAATGGTGTTGGAAAATGAGTTACTAAGTTTGTAGAATCTTCACTAAAGTATTGAAATGATGGTTAATAAGTTTGTAGGTCCCACAATTAGTGTCATATGTCCTTGGACCAAACAAGGAGTTGGATTGGGGTTATCTCAATCCAAACACGCATAGATGTTCTTTAATACTTCTACAAGTGTTTTAGTTAAAAACACTATTTCCAAGCACTCAAAAATCCAAATTAGAAACCTAAAAGAGAAATAAGATCGCATAAACTCCTGAAGAAACCAGCAGTATGAGACAAATATCATCAAAGCAATGAACAAATGAAACCAAATAAAATCCAGCTACCTCTAAAGCATTGAAAGAGCATTGCATAGAGGCTGGTAGTGGTGACCAGACTTCTCCATTACTGCACAAACTTTAAAACAGAGGCATAGAGGGATGCAGATAAACTAGTTCATAACACAGGAGACTAGAAACTGCATAAGGTAATGAGAAAGGGAAACAGCTGCACAACAGAACTCTGCCAGAACAAACTGGCCTTCCTGTCTACTGTTCAGTCAGTGAACATTTATGGATCATCAGAGTTGAACAAAGAAATATGGTCCCATGTTCTGACATCCAAAGATACCATAATTTCAGAAAGTCAATGTTGTTTTGAAATTGGGTTCCAAATCACAAAACTTTCAGATAAAACAACAAAAAAGTATACAGAAAGTAGCCTGATAGTGAGAAACATACAATGAGAGACTAAGAATGAACAAGCAGGAAGAATTGGTTGTGGAATACCCAATAAGGAGAGGAACCCAAAGGCTGTTCTGTTAATTTTAAGCCCACTTCTAACAGAAAGAACTCAATTTCAAGCAACAAAATGAGTTCTATTTACTTAGCTAGCCGTGACAGTGACACATTCCATCATGAAGTTCATAAAATTAAAGTGAGAAATCAGCAAATCGATAATTCCCCTTGTGAAATGCACTCAATAATTTAAAACTGAATACTTCAGTACCGAATACAGAGTACCTCTAACTATCAAATGAATGGATACCTGAAAATAGGAACATAAGAACATATAAAAACACCACAATGGACAATGAATCTGAAACTCCATTTTACAGAAGCACCATCTAATAACATGTCGACAGTGCCAGTTCAACAAAAGTCAATTTACCAAGTCTAACAATCAATTAGCAGTGCTTGAAAAAAAATGTACGCAATGTGTTTTTCTGCCGATTTCTAGGCATCAAGAGATCTCTTACAAGAAGGAAACAAACATAAACAAAGTTTACATCAGCAAGCAAGAATTCATTGAGACTTGAGAGGAAGAAAATTTCAATTGATTCTGAATTCAATTCATTTAACTTTGCAACATAACTCTAACCCTCTAAAACCTCAATCTCTAAGCCTTAACAACGTCACAAACAAAGGAACAGTGGTACGACATTGTACGCCATCCATATTCCACAATCAAATTCCATCGAAAACCCATAAAAACCCTAAACAGCAACAACATCATCGAGTAGCCTTAACCTGAAGCCATGAAGCAAATCATTTAGGAGCAGCGGTGGCCGGAGTACCAAGTAGACTCGCCTGCTGCATCTCGAGCTCATTGAACTGCTGTTCGCGGTCCATTTCAATGATGAGCGGCACCACCAAGATGAGAAAAGTCGTCCCTGCAATCCACGCAGCTTTACCGGTGCTACGGAGGAGCTTTTGGGTGACGAATGCGGCATCGGAAGCTGTGGTTTTCGCCCGCCGGACGATTTGGGAATCGGAGACGGAACGTGAAACCCTAGACAGGACGCCTAAATTCTCATCGCCATTGGTGATAGAAGGGCGCTTATTACCTCGAGACGCCATGAAAGGATACAGAAGAGAAAATTTTGAAGCAGTGAAAGGAAGAATCGATGTGATCTAATTGATACTGAACACTTTTTCAACAGAGGAAGCTGAAGAAATGATAAGAAAATGAATTTTAGAAAATGAGTTTAGGGTTTTGAATGTCTGAAAATTTGGGGGAAATCTCTTATTTTTGGGACATTTGGATCTTGAAAGCCCAGCCCATCATGGTGTGAAATAGAAGCCCAATTTCTCTAAGGTTGTCAGGCCCATTAACTCAATGGCTCAATAAGAGAAAAAACAAAAAAGATTCTATATTTGTCAATATCATAAATATTTTAAGTATTTATAGCTTTGTCAACCTGAGCATTAACTCAACTAGCATAAAGTTGTACGGATGACCAAGAGATTTTGGTTTTGAATACTTGCATGACATCGTGCCAACAATGAAGCTAGATATAGATAGAGCATGTGATCGTGTCGAATGAATTTATTTACCTCGAGTTATTTGCGTAGTTGTTAACCATTCTTTTTAAGGCACCTATTCTTCAAAGAAACGAAGGATAGTCAAATGATTAAGCGAACTCTCTCTACTTATGAAAAGGCGTTTTGAAAAATGATCAATTATGTCAAGTTAATGTTTATGGTTAGCAAGAATACATATCCAAACATGATGGATATTAATAAAAGGAAATTACATGTCAATGCAACAGACACTTTGGGCAAATACTTTGGCCTCCTATCATAAAATGCAAAGAACAAGTCCTAATTTTAGAACATAAATATGTTTGTATGCGGTGACCAATCCTAATTTCAGAATATTCAAATTTCTAAGCTATCATAAATGTGTTCGGTGGTGAAGTCCTAAGCTATCATACATCTGTCTTTAAGGTTAGATATTCAAATTTCCACCTTGATGATCAAACGGGACCATAATAATTTAAACCAATTGCATTAAACTATAAACATTCATTGATATCACAAAAACCAACGTAGACCTAATATATTAATAATAAGAATTTTAAACTTATTTTGAAAATGTGAAATATTTATTTCTTAATTTAAACATATTTATGGACTATTTATATTTATAATTTCTCTAGAAACATTTATCGATATTATATTTGATCAATATTTCCATAAAACAATCTATAAAATCAAGACTTCAACATTTTCGTTGACATTGACTTGTAAAACCTTGGTTTGATCCACTATGTCAAATAATTTTATGACTTTATTAAAAGTGATATGATGAAGATTTTTCACATCACACCTTCAACGTAGCTGAAATTACTAGATTCAATAAGTCTAACCTACACCTACCTACACAAAACAGTTAAATTATTAAATATATCTCCAAACTATGAGGTTGGTTTTAATTATATCCCTAAACTTTAGAAATTTCATTTTAGTCCTTAAAATTTGATTTTTTTTTTTTCAAAACAACCATGGAAAGATTTTTTTTAATATATTTTTGCTTAAATTTATGGATGAAAAATGATGTGTTTGTATATGTATTGTTGCTTATGTGAATATATACGAGGAAAAACAATAAAAACACATGCAACCACATCATTTTTTGTGCATAAATTTATTGGAAAATGGTCATTTTGAAACAAACTTCAAACTTTGAGAGCTAAAATAAAGACTAAACTATAAAAAAATACCTTTGAACTATGAAGTTTGTTTAAAAAATGCCCCTAAACTTTGAAAATTTTCAAAAATACCCATGAACTTTGAAAAATGTTTAAAAAATGTCTTTGCCGTTACTTTTTGGATGAAAACCATTAAAGTTTCAGTTTCAAAAATACCCTTGAATTTTTAAAAAAAAAATAAAAAATACCCTATTGAAAAATGCTTCTTCTTTTTTCCTCCTTGAATTCTAACAGTTTTCATCCAAAAATTAATGACAATGGTATTTTTTAAATATTTTTCAAAGTTCAGGGGTATTTTTAAAACTTTTTAAAGCTTAGGGACGTTTTTGAAACAAACTTCATAGTTCAGAGGTATTTTTTATAATATAGCCCTAAAATAAAACATTTGAAAGTTCTGGATTATAATTGAAACAAACCTCATAATTCAGAGATATTATTTTTGATAACTTAACCAAAATTGTACCATTTCTTCGTTTTTGAGTATAACAATTCCATGAGTGGAGACATCGAATCATCGACCCGCTATGAATTAAAAAAAAAAAAAAAAAAACCACATTTTTCAAAACACACAACCAACGAAAACTCTACAACCAAGGACAACAGAGCAATTTGGAATCCGCAGACTGTCACTCTCCAAATATAAGAAAAAAAGAAGGTGGTGTAATCGTGTAGAAGAACAGAGCCAATGAAAAGCAGCCACGTCAGCGTTGACCAACAACCGGAAGTTCAAATATAGAAAATGATGGGGTGTGGTTTCTTAACCGATCAAACAAACCAAATCGCCCATTCCTTTCGCCTCTCGTTCCTCTTTCTTTTCAAAAATTTCCCCATCAAATCACAAAACCAAATGCCTCTTCTTCGCTTTCCGATCTTCCATTAAATGCTTTCCCCTCCTCCCTCCTCCCCCTCGCCGGCGCCGTCGAGCCGGTCCCACCGCTCTCCGTCGTTCATCATCTAACAACGATCGACCGTCCGTTCTGATCCGCGCCTGAAAAAAAACAAAAAAAAACCATGTCGATTTTGAACCCCTTTCAGCTTCTTGAGCTGAATGTAATCTCCGCCCAGGATCTGGCTCCGGTGTCGCGTTCCATGAGGACTTACGCCGTCGCCTGGGTCCATCCTGACCGGAAACTCTCCACCCGAGTCGACACTCACGGCCACAACAACCCAACGTGGAACGACAAGTTCGTCTTCCGCGTCGACGACGAGTTCTTGCACGCCGACACCTCCGCCGTCATGATCGAGATCTACGCCCTGCATTGGTTTAAAGACATTCACGTCGGCACCGTCAGGATTCTCGTTGGGAATCTCATCCCGACTCCGCCGCGCCTCCACCAGTTCAGCCAACAGCCGCAGGTCGGGATGCGATTTGTGGCGTTGCAGGTCCGGCGGCCGTCGGGTCGGCCGCAGGGGATTTTGAACATTGGGGTTGCTCTGCTTCATAGCTCGATGAGGAGCATGCCGTTGTATTCGCAGCTGAGTACCTCGGCGATTGGGTACCGGAATCTCATGGGGGAGGAGGACCCATTTCACAATCATCACAGTAACACCAACAATCACAGCCATGGGACTCCGACGGTGGTGACGCGGCCGGAGATGAGAAGGTCGAAGAGCGATTCCAGCTCGTTGATTGGGTCGGAGCTTCGTGGGTCGGAGATGATGGGAAAGGGAATGAAATCGAAGGCGAGTTCTATGATCAATGGGTCGGAGGTTTCGAAGCATAAGAAAAAGGGGAGATCGAAAGCGAGCTCCATGATCAGTGGATCGGTTGTGATTAAACGAAAAGGGAAATCGAGGAAGGCCAGTTCGATGCTCAGTGGATCGGGGATTGAAGAAGCTTACAACAAACAAAACAGGAAGAATGGGAAATCCAGTGCTGTAATTGTAGAGAAGAAAGAAAAAACAGAACCATCCAGCATTCTTAGCGGCTCTGAAGTTTACCCAATCGAGCTACCGCCGAACAAGAAGGAAACACCAGTACACAAACCCAATTCCAGCCAAGAAACCTTCGATTCACCGCCGTGGAAGAAGCCGCAGGAGAAACCCATTTCGAGACCGGAGGTGACCGATTCACCGAGGGGGAAACCGGGTCAAGAAACGCCCAATTCGAGGTTTGATAAAATGCCTTACGCCACGCCGTTGAGGACTCCACAGAGGCTCGCCGGCGGCGGTGGAACTGCCAGAGCAACTCCGATGCACGAGAAATTTGCGACGCCGCGAAGAACGCCGACGCCGTTGCACGGGAAATCATCCCACACGAAATACAACAACGACTTCAACTACACAACACCGAGGAAATCGTTTTTGGGCGGCGCGATTTTGACGGAGTCGGAGCTCGGTCCGTCGCCGTCGGAGGTGGCTGCGCAAATGGCGACGCAGAAAGTCGATGACAACGAGAGCTCGGTCGTCGGTGGGTTGAGTCTGAACGACAGCGTCGAGGGTCTACAATCGAAGCTGGAGCGGTGGCGGACGGAGCTCCCACCGGTGTACGATCGCGGCGAGTTATCGAGCTTTCCGCCGAGCGAATCCCGACACAGTCGCCGTCACAGCGACGGCGGCGGCCTGTTCTCCTGTTTCAGTAACATTTGCGGCTGTGAATGCTCCATCGTCTGCGGCGGCGGCTCGCAGAAAGCACCGAAGAAATCCCCCAGTGGCCGTGTTGGTCGGAGCCCATCGGCGGACAACGTGAGCTTCATGTGAAATCGCGAAGAAGACGAACTTTTAGGGCGGGTTGGACCCGGTTGAGCAAAATGGAGGACACCGAACCGAACCGAATCCAAATCCAGATAGAAAACGTAACGAAACGATTCGTTTTGACTTTACGAAGGTGCGGAGGTGGTGAAAAGACAGGTTTGACCCTAACAGGATAAGGAGGAAATATAATATAGAGACAGTCAGCGAGCTCCATTCTTTCTCTATAATTGTTTTGGAATTTTCTTCTTTTTTCCTTTTTCCTTTTTTCTTCTTCTTAATTTCTAATAAAATTAAAAAAAAAAAAAAAAAACTTCAAATCTAAAACAAAAGGGAAAGGAATTTTTTTACTTCATTTTCAATGAATTTAATTGGACTGATTTGTGAAATATTCTTTTGTTTATTCTTAATGGAACCTCATTTGTTCATATGTTGATGATCTCTTGAATTATTATTCTAAATATGATGGTGATTTATATGTGTATTAATTTGATTTATATCTCTTTAATCATTTATTTTTACTACAATTCACTGTTTGTAAATTTGAATGTTTTTTAGATTACAGTTAGAACATAGAATTTGTCCAATTGTAAAAAGCTTTATTTGGGAGTAAATAAGGATACTTTTAGAAAAATGTCAATAATTCTTAAAAATTATTTATGAAAAAAAAAAGTTATTATAAAACATTTAACATTTTTAATCTACTTGGTTGATTTTTCAAGTTAGTTATTATTGTCTAGTTGTTTAAATTTAATTTCTTATGTTTTAATACTTTTTAGTCATACCGTTTTTATCCCTAGATATTAAAATTGGTTTAATATAAATTTATATAACATGATATATAGTGAGTTAGCATAAATTTAGTAGGATAGAAAACATGTTATATAAAACATAAGAGAAGAAAAAAGAATTGGTCTGAAACATAAGAGATCAAATATAAACTTTAGAAACAATAGGGACTAATTTGAAATAATAGTCGAGATGTACATGCATAGCATATTGTTCCAGGCACTCATAGATAAAAAGAAAAAAAAATTAAAACATATATTTATAAATACATTTTTGGTTGAAGTACTTGGCTGTAAAGCATTCAAAAGCACATTTAAGCAAATATAACTCAATATCAAAGTAATTTATCATTAATATCTTTACTAAATGGTTTATTATTAAAATACCTTTTTTAAAAGCAAGTTTATATGAGAACTAAAAAAAAAAAAAAGCAAATTTATGAAGGAATAGTTATAAATGTTTTCTTAAATGGTGCATAATGAAGAATGCATAATTCTTGCTGATATATTTACTAATTAATGATGGATTTAGAAGAAAATCTAAAATGATATCTTTAAATTTGACCAAAATTAATCATTCTCAAGTATTGTGTTGCTGATTCACATGCAAAATGAAAGACACTTTTAAAATTTGTGGTAGACCACTATAAAAGTTGATGTGAAAGATTTTTTTTTTCCTCCTCTTTTGAGAGTTTGACTTGTGAAATGATAGATTCAAAATGTAATTTATTTTTCGGCTAAATTATAAAAAATGCTCCTAGACTATGGGGTTTGTTTAAAAAATACCCTTAAACTTTAAAAAGTTTCAAAACTACCCTTATTCTTTCAAGAAAGGTTCAAAAATGTCCCTACCGTTATATCACTAAACAGAAAAATGATGTGGACTGTTAAATGCTGAAACAAACCAATATGACGTGGAGAAAATGCTAACCTGGAAGGCTGAGGTGTAAAAAAATATGGAAACCCTAATTTTAAAAGAGGAAATAAAGAAAACATTGGGTGAAATGGAGCAAAATCAAACGGAGAAGAATACTAGGGCTTCAAAATCATTTCACCATGAAGGGGGAAAGGAGATAAGGCCATTTATCTTCATCCTTTGCTCGATTTGGGTTGTGCAGTTGATCGATGTTACAACTTGGAGGATAGAGGGCCATTTGTGAGTCAATACGGGTGTGTCCTTACATATGGTGGTTCAGCGAGGAGGAGCCAACAATGCTTTGGTAGATACAAATCTTTTGATAATTGGTACACACATCTTTTCTCTTCATATTGAAGCTCCAATATTCTCAACTTTAATTTTGTTGCTTTGCTATGAAAACTTCCTAATTTCACCATAATCTCCTTCCCCTTCATGGTGAAATGGTGAAATGATTTCGAAGCCCTAGTATTCTTCCTCAGCTGATTTTGCTCCATTTCACCCAATTGTTTCTTTATTGGCCTTTGTGCTTCTCCTAGAATTCCACGATCTTCTAACAACTGTATTTTGAAGTTTGGTACCGTGTGAAAGTAGTATTGAAAATTGAAGGAAAACTTTTGGATTTGTCAACATTTTTCACAATAAAGCAACAAAAGTTGAGGGTTTTTGAGTTGGAAGAGAAGTTTTGCACTTCGAAACTCAAGGGAAAGGGAATATAAATGGTGGATTTTTGGGTTGGAATATGAGTTCTGCACTTTGAAACTCAAGGAAGAGAAGTTCTGCAATTGACCATCCACATCATCTTTCTGTTTAGTGATATGACGACAAGGGCATTTTTAAACATTTTTTGAAAGTTTAAGGGTAGTTTTGAAACTTTTTAAAGTTCAGGGGTATTTTGAAACAAACCTCATACTTCATGGGCATATTTTATAATTTAGTACGAAAAATTGTGGAGACCCACCATAGAAGAACGATATTTCTTTCGAAGAACAATAAAGTCGAGTTGCCAACATAAATATAACTTAATTGACATAAAACTATATTAATAACCAAGAGATCTGTGTTTGAATCCTCTCACTCCCTACATGTTGTAAAAAAAATAAACAATAAAGTCGAGTTGGAATTAAAAATGAAGTTGAAGGATATCTTCCATTTTCAATATTCTTGCTTAATACATTGAATATGAAGGATTGTTTGACAATTTGCATGGCATATATAACACTTTCTAAATTTTTTTGATTTTTTTTTTTATCATATGAGTTTTAAAATGTCAAGGTTATTGGATTTCTTTTTAAGAGTTAAATTACAAGTTTAGTCTCTGAATTTTGGAATTTGTGTCTATTTGATCCCTTTTAACTTTTAAAAGTATCTAATAGGTTTCTAAATTTTCAATTTTGTGTCTAATAGGTCATGAACTACCAATTTTGTGTCTTATAGGTTTCTGAAAAATTTTGAAATTTTAAAAAAATTAATTGATTTAATAGATATAAATTTAAATTTTATGTTTAATTAAATCCTACAATTTCAATTTTGTGTACGGTAGATTTGTGAATTTAAAAAAAATAAAAATAAAAATAACAGAGACTAAATTTGTAATTTTGAAAGTTTAGGGACTAAACAAAAACAAATTTCAAAGTTGAGAGACTAATTAAATTTATAATTTATCATTTTTTTAGTTAAAAAACATGTGAAGGGGAGGAATTTAAACCTCTAACCCTTAGGTTGAGAATATTTTTCTTAGATAACTAAGAAATGTTCAAATGGAGAATATTATTGAATATATATGATCACTATTTAAAAGTTTGTAATTTTTATAATGAAAGAGTTAAATATAGAACTAGGGGACAACTATTGAAAAAAAAGGAGATTTGTTTATCTCCATTACTACTTTTGTTTTTCCCATGGTTATTGTATACAAATAATTATTATAATTTTTGGGGACATATTTAGTTTTACTCTTGTATGTAGTTGAATGAGTTAGTTTTAGTCTTAATCAATTTTTTTTTTTTTTTTGGTATTAGGTTATTTAAACTTCTGATCTTTTGATTGAAGGTACATGTCAGATAGTTGAATTGTATTCACTCTAACACAAACTTCATTATTTTAGGTGACATAATTTCTCCTCTAAAATTTGTTCGATTTTTTTTTTTTGGACAAAATATAAGAAGTGAGAGTAATCCCACGCATTGGAAAGGTTCAAAGAAGTGATGAACTCCAAGTACTATAAAAGGAGCATACAACTTTGATTTCAAATTATCCCATTTAGAACCACTTTAAGCTTGATATACTAATTCTAGTTGTATGAGTTTGGTATAACATTTTGAGAAAGTGTTTCTTGTAATTGTGGTTGGAGAGATAATTATGTGTGATTGTAAAAATTGTTCACATGATGATTTTTTTTTTTTTTTTATGTGGGTCGTGGTTTTTTTCTCCGGTTTTGGAGTTTCCATGTAAATTCTTGTGTTTCTTATTTTGTTGCTTTATTCTAGTTGCTTTATTCTAATTTCTTTCTTATTTTTCTACTTATTCCTACAGTAGAAGTGGAGGGTTTTCCCAACAAAATTTCCGTTATATAACTATGAGTCCGTTTGGAATACATTTTTATTTAAATGTTTTTCAAGAATGCATTTTTTAAAAAACATTTGTATAAAAATTGTTTACAATTTAAACACACATATGTTTGGTTGCATTTTTTCATAGGTGTTTTTATACACACGTTATTGTATACTTAAAACTCTTTTTTAAAAAGTTGGTTTCAAGTGTTTCTCCCAAAATTGTTTATTTATCAATCTCATTTTCTAATAAGTCATTTTTAGTGGTTTCCAAACACTAAATTTTTTTTCAAAATGATTTTTTTTTTCGAAATTAAACACTTGAAAAGTTAAACCAAACACACCCTATATATGTATCATATAATATAAATTTATTATCAACCAATTTTAACATTCACAAGGAGAAATAGTACATAACCAGGGACGAATTTGTCCACATGAGCATAACTCAACTGACATAAAATTAATTAATGACCCAGGGGTTTGTGGTTCAAATTTCTCATCGCCAAATGATCAGGGACGATAATCTGATCCCAAAATATATTTTATGGATTCGAAAAATATTAAAATGTAATATATTAAATTCAAACTTTTTAAATAATGCACACTACTATCTCTTTTTTTTTTTTTAAATAAAAAAAAAAAAGAAAAGAATTGAAATATTAAAGAGTAAAACAAACGGTTAGTCAAATAATTAAAATTATATAAAAATATTATTGGAGTTGGGCCCTATAAACAATTTTTGTAGGTAAATAAAGACAAGACTTGGGACATATAGGCCGAGGTACGAGGAAATCATGCAACAAAATAGGGCTGTCTCTAAAATTCTGCGGGACAACCACATTTGATTTCTTTCCCATTTTTCCAACTACAAAAACATTCCTCTCCTTTTCCTCCATATTTTTATTTCTATAAAAATTATAATCTCCATTCATGTTTTTTTTTTTCAATTAAAAACAAAACATTAATAAAACATGGTTCTATGATTCTATCCCTAACAAATCCATTTCATAACCCTTTTCAAATCCTCTAATTTTTAGGAATAAAATTAGTATCCAACCTATGCTTCCATGTCACTTATAGCAACTAACTTATATTGGTTATCTGTTGATATTGTTGATGGTCAAATTTGGTCGGGAGGACTCACCTGACCTACACGTGCCACCAACGGTAAATTTGTAGATGAGGGGGAAGATGTGGCCTGGAAAACGGGAAGAGGAGAATAAGAGAGTAAGAGGAGAGAGTGGAGAGTTCGGGTCTCATTCTTCAATGGCGAAGAGAGGTATAAATACTTGCTCATGCTCTTAGGGTTTTTAGGAATTTGGAGGCGTTTTGGGACAAATCAGGCGGAATCGGGACGACCAGAGGCGGTAGGGACCCAACGGAGCCGGACGAGCTCTGCCTGCACAAGTCCGACCCCTTCGGTCTTGGCCCGTCCCACTTGTCGGTTTCACCTCTTGGGTCCATTTCCCAGCTCTATTTCTGCCCGGTTGTCTTCGTCAGCTCATTGTACATCAGAGTGGTCCAAAATTACCTATAACAGATATTATCATCGATATCTCTTTTCTAAAAATGTTGTTGACTTCATTTCTATTCGTTGGGAGTGCTTTCATAGGTTGATATTTTCTTTGCTAATTTTATAGATGAAAGGTCAATGATAGGTTTGAAATTGTAATCCCTTAAAAACTTTACGTTCTTTATAATTTTAATTAAGAGGCATTCTTAAGGATAATTTTGGTTATCAATCCAAAATATGTTTGGATTGGATTTTTAGCTAAAATATAAGCCAGCTTTACTCATAGTTTCTAATTTTAACAAACCCTTTTTAAATTTCAAGTTAAATATTAAAAAAAGAAAAGTAGTTTTTAAAATTTTTTGTTCAAACTTGGCTAACAATTTAAAAGTAAAGAAAAAAATATAAATAAAAAATAAATCTAGAGAGGGAAGTTAACTTTTAAAATAATAAATAAATAAATATAAAATTATAATCGCATAAAATGTTAGATAATTAACATTCAACTATGTTTACAACATATATTTCTAGAAAAATCATTCTTAATTATTGTACTCCTATTATTAGGACAAAACAATATTTTAAATTGAATATGTTAACTTGTTGTCCCATTGCACTTCACATTTTGTAGGAATCAAATGAAAGTATTTGTTATTTTCACATAATTAAAAATATTTTTTTTTATAACCACAGTTAAGATCTTCAAAGATTTTATCGGTACACATTTATGACGTTTTCAATATTTATAAATATTTTGAAAGTAATCTTTTCATATCATATGTCAATTTCAAGATGTTGTTACATATATAGTGTCATAGTGATTTATACATTAAATTGCACTAAGTATTTGATATAACCATTCACCAACTTTGATATACATCAAATTGGGACAATTTTTTGATTCTCCATATTCAACACATGTTGGGTGGATTTTGTTTTTCTCTAAATAAATTCTTTTATAATTAGTTTCAATAAGTGAGTACGATTAATAGATGAGAGTTTTAATTTAATTTTAGAAAAAAAATAGGCTTTTAAAAACATTGAGCGAACGAAACTTGTCAAAGAATTGAATTCGATTAATCTTTTGCTTTAAATTTTATAAAATTGAACCAATTGGTATGTCATGTTAAAATCATCAAAATAGACTCGACAACTTGCTTAGATCAATATCTTCGTGATTTTAATTTCGTCAAATCAAACAAAAAAATCTAAATAAATGATATGAAGTAACATCTCTTTAAAACTAAATTAACAAAAAAAAAAAAAACGCATGAATTAGCCAATAAAGCATACAAAAATTTCACTAACAAAACATTCAAGTAAGCTCTACAAAAATACAAAAGTGCCAAAGCGAGCTTAGCTCAGCGGTAATTGGCATGTACTCTCGACCATGAGGTCAGAGGTTCGAATCCCCCCACCCCCAAATGTTGATGTACTAAAAAAAAAAAAAAAAAAAAATACAAAAGTAGCAATAAACTCAAAAAAAGATGAAACCAAGAAAAAGAAACAATATCATCAAAAGAATCAATTTTTACAACGTTGTAATATTATATATCCAACCAACAAAAAATGAGTATAGCTCGACTGTAATTAACACGTGTCCTCTACTTAGAGGTCAGAGGTTCGAATCCCCCACCTAAAGTGTTGTTGAACTAAAAAAAAGTTTTATCCAACCAGAAAGGTACTCTAGCCGGACGGTATTAATGGCACAACTTTATTTAAGTTTTTGGTTTAAATTGATAGTAAAAAATTAAAATTAAATTATACAAATTAAACCAAGTATAAAGGTTTAAAAAAAGTTTTTTTTTTTCTCTCTAAATTAAATAATAATTTATGAAAAAAAGAAATGGTTTCAATTTTTCAATTTGCATGCTAATGTTAATTGCTAGGGGTATAGGTAAAAAAGGTGAATCTACTTTAATTTCCATCAAATTACGACAATTTAAAAATGTCTGATTATTGTCTCAAATATCTAAAATAATAATAATAATAATGAAAGTGAAAAATGCTCAAAAGTTACTTTGGTTTATCCATGCTTTGTCGGTAACAATCAGCAGCGATTCAATTCCAGCAATTAGACGTAAGAGAATATAATTTATAATTATTACTTTGTTTAAAATTATTAATTAAACTCTTGTTCAATATATGCTTTATAATATAATTTATAATTATGCCTTTCTTAAAAATTATGCCTTTAATTTAGCCCTTACCTGAAACGAGAAGATTAACAAAGAACGAGATAGGGGTGAGTGGTCATATACATTCAAATCGATGTATGATATTGATATTAGATATAATTTTGATCGAAGAGAGAAATACATGACTTTAAATTTTATATTTTGATGAACAAAATAACTTTATTTTACACTGAATTACAAGTTTAGTCTTTAAACTTAAAGGTATTGTATAATAAATTTCTAAAACTTAAAAATGTCTAATAATTATTTTAACTCTTAATTTTGTCTTTCGTTTTTTAATAAATGTATTAGTCACAATTAAAGGGCTCAAATATTAATTAGAGACAAATTTCAATTTTGTATACAACATATTTGTGAATTTAAAAAAAAAAAAACATCAAATAAGTTAGGAATTTATTGGATACGAAATTCAAAATTCAGAAAATTATTTAACGCAGGGTTAAAAGTTTAGGAACTTACCTACACTTTCACAACTTTTTAAATGATACTTTGTTTTATATATATGTCAACTTTTAAACGATACTTTAAAAAAACTGAATACTTTATTAAGAAACTGGAGAGTTAGTTACATCAGACTCTTCCTCAATGAAGGAGGACAACCACGATGGGCTGGGATTAACCTCCCTACAAAAAAAACTCATCTTCAGCATGGAAGAATGACCAAAAACAGGTGATGATCCAAGAACACACGAGGGTTTCTGTTGACTTCAACGGACGACAGAGGAGGCATTCGTGAGAGTCCAACCGCTGCTCGCGCAAGGATGTGTGCAATTCGATTGTCCGTCCTAAGACATTTAGCGAAGGAAATAGCCCCTGCTCCAGGCGCATGGGATCCCACTTCATTGACAAATCAATTTGGTGTCTCGAAATGTCTGGGATTTCGTGGTTCAGAGATCTAACCTCCAGTGCATCTGTTTTGACGATCAGCGGTGAGTTTCTATCCCGATCATTCGAAGTATAAGATTTTAGACCTTCTTTAATCGCTAGCGCTTCGAAGGACTTAATTTGCCAATTGCGTCTAACTTGCTTGCAACCCGATCATTCGAAGTATACTTGTTAGATATAAAAATGGAAATTTATTACTTTTTAAATTTTAGGGAAATCTTAAAAAAAAAAAAAAAAAGTATTTTCTCAAAATGAAAAATAAGGGTGAAAAATGAAAATAGATTTGGAATAGAAATAAAAAAAAAAAAAAAAGAATAGAAAGTGTCAAATCAAAGAGAAAAAAGTGGTGCAGTGTTAATGTCTGGTTGAGGAAAATGTGTTTGAAATTCAGGTCAAACGTCCCCCGGTCTGCTCGCGAACCTTGTCGGTTGACGTGGCCTCCAAGGAAGCATTCGCCCACGTGCCTGGGCCCCACCTGTCCCCTCATTCTCCTTCATTTACCAACTATTTTTCTTCCCTATACTATAACTTGTTAATCTTAGTCTTTTATTGATCTTTGTGTTTAATATGTTCCTAAATTTGAAAAGAATTTTAATAAATCATTAAATTTTTAATCTCGTGAATAATAGATAATTGGTAGGTATTTGAATTTTTAATTTTGTATTTAATATATCTCTAAACTGCGTGTCTAACAAATTTTTGAACTATTCAACTTTTATTTTTCTTTCAAATTCACATATCTATTCTATATAATTTTTTTAAAGTTAAGAGTCTTGTTAGATACGAAGTTCAATTGAGAGTTGGAGACATTAAACATTTTTAAAATTAAAAAAACTTAGAAACAAACTTGAAAGTACGAGCCAACTAGAGCAGAGCTAAATTGACATAAAACTTTTACTTTCAATCAAAAGGTTAAAGGTTCAAATCTTCAACCTCACGTGTTGTAAAAAAACAAAAAAAGTATAAAGACTGTACTTGTAATTTAACCTGGCTAGCTAATATTAAAATTTTAACTAATCAACTATAATTTAGTTAAAAATATCATTTTGGTTCTTGTATTTTGAGACTTGTTCTATTTTAATCACTATACTTTCAAATGTCTAATTTTAATCTTTGTGTTCTTAATAAATTTTAAAACTAGTCCCTCCGGTTAGTTTGTGATTAACTTTTTCTCAAAGTTTTAGCCTCTATTAACTTTCTCACTACAAATTTTGGAAATATATTAATATTGTGTCTTTTCTTGAATGAAAATTAGGACTAATTTTAAGATTTATTGAAAGTGTCAGGACTAATTTGATTAGGACCACATGCCTTTATAAACTATAAAAATTAAGTTGTTATATAATAAAAATTGACACAAATTTTTCACGACAAGGACTAAATTGTTACAAATTTTAAAGTAAAAGAAATAATTTGTTACATATTAAAGTTTAAAGCCTAAATTGTTGCAAAATTAAAGTAAATGGATTAAATGATTACAAACTAAAAATTTAGGGACTAATTAAATCGATACTTTTCAGGAAGGTTTAAAGATCGTGGATGTCGTGAGGGCTTTGAATGGAGACACCGAAGACCTCTCGGAGGTGAGGCCGATCATTGACGCCATCCCTAGGTCTATTGTGAAGTTCAAACATTGTAGGAGAGAATCGAACACAGTAGCCCACTCTGTTGCAAATCTCGCTTGTAATTTTTTTTTTTTTTTTTTTTTTTTTTTTTTTTTGTTTGCTAGGGAGATGTCCCCTGCAAAATTTATGAGGGTAGTTGTGTGTAATTGGTCCGTTTCTTTAATGAAGGTTTATTTCAAAAAAAAAAAAAAAAGTGTGGATCACTTATTTTTAAACAATTATTATTTTTTTCCTCTATTAAATGACAAATTCTTAAATAAAAATTCAAGTTTACAATAATAGGTGTATAATTAAAATTCATAAAAATTATTTCAAAAAAAAAATTCATAAAAATAGTTTTAAAAAATGCAAATAGGTTGAACATAAGTCCTTAATTTCTAACTTTATTTTTCTTTTTAAAAGGGTATTAGTTTCTGGTTTTTTTAAAGGCCTATTTGAATGAATATCTTTTAGACATCTTCTTTAATATTATTATAATTATTAAAACAAGGGGTTTGAACCAATTTGTCTTGAAAATAGTAGGCAGCATAAAGAAATAAAGCAAAGATGAATAAAGTACCAAGAATTAAAATATGCTTTTTACTGGTAAAAAGATAACATCTTTTTAAGACCTTAATTATTATGTATATTAAGGGCTAACACCTTTTTAAACTTTGTAATAATGTTAGATTATTACTTTGATTAAGATTAATTAGAATGAGATATGTGTCAATAAAAGTATGGTAGACTTTCTTTACATATTATCTTATGGCATGTTGAAGTTGTATTACATTTACTTGTTTTAGAATTAAGATTTTGATTATATTTTTAAAAAATAAGTTAATTAACATTTTTTTTCTTTAAAAAATATTTTTGAAAATTTTAATTGAATCTAAAATACAAAAGACATTTTTTTATTTTGTTCTTTATATATATATATATAATTTTACTAGATTTTAAAAATATTTTTAAAAGTATATTCCAAAACAATAAAATTTATTGATAATAAATAAAAACGATTAAAAAATATATATAAAGTTTAAAAACAAGATTGTTATGAAATATGATTTGAAAATCTAAAATCAGGCATTACAATGTATATTTTTAAAAATTTAGAGATTAAAACGTCTAATTAAAAGACATATTTTAAAATTAAAAAAAAATATGAAAGTTTAGTAATTAAAGCATAATGTTTTTTTTAATTGCCAACCATAAAATTTTCTCATATATTTTAATAAAGAAATAGATCTAATTCTTCAAATAAGGTTAGATTCTCATTAATTCAATAATTCTGACGTCTTATGATGTTATAGTATATCTCTTCCAACTCGATGACGAGTTCTAATAATTCAAATTGATAAAAAAAATAAGAAATTAAAATATTTATTTGTTTCTTCTTTTGAGGAGATATAATCAACATTACGGGATTATAGATTTTTCGAAAAAGTTGAAATGAAATGATTAACCATCATATTAATTAAGACCAAAAACCCATAAAAAAGAAGACAAACTCCAATTAAACCCAATAATACACAAAACTTAATTATTAGAGAAAAGGATTGCAATAAGAAGCACACCAATTTTATTACATGCTCCACTTTTTCCAACCTTTTGACCCTTTGGACCTTCTATTTCAAGAATTTGCATCTTTTTTCAAAATTTGCACTCTAAATTATCTTTATCTAATTAATTTTTTAACACCAAATTTTAGAGGAAAGTCTTATTTTATTTATTTATTAACCAAGAAAGCTAAAGACTTGTTTGAGAAATTACTTTCAAAACTACTTTTAAGAATTGTGATATCAACATTTATTTTGTACATTATAAGAAAAAAGGTTTGCTAGTTCTTAAAAATAGAAAACTATGTGCTCCATGACAATACAATAAAATAAAACAAGTATTGTTTTTTACATCCAAATATAACAAGAAAAATATTAAAAATAGTTCCTACTACCATTTCTTAAAATTCAAGAAGAACATCCTAAACAATATTCAAAAGAGCTATTCAAATATGAGCCTAATTTAGTAGTTAAACAATTAAATAATTTAATTATATAAACAATATTGGTTAAATTAAACTTTTAGGCCCCGTTTGATAACCCTTTGATTTTTAAAAATTAAGTTTATACATACATACTTCCACCTATAAGTTTCTTGGTTTTAGTATCAATCTTCTACCTTGTTTTAAAAAAAGTCCAAAGAAAAAAAACATAGTTTTCAAAAATTTGTTTTTGTTTTTAAAATTTGGCTAGGAATTCAAATGCAACCTTAACTAGGATGAAAGTCAGAGTAGGAAATTTAGGAGAAAACAAGCATAATTTTCGAAAATAAAAAACCAAAAACCAAATGATTATCAAACGGGAGCTTAGTTTTTTAACTTGGATGATTATGTCTATTCAATCCTCACACTTAAATTAATTTTTAAATAATTTATTAGACAATAACTAGTTATTTGGTTAGCCATGAAGCTCTCTATTTATCTATGTACAATAATTGGACTCATATATTTATAATATTTATTTAAGAAAACAAATATAACATTAATATTTATTAAAAGCTAAAATCATATTTTGGTTCATGTGCTTTTAAATTTGTCATATTGTCATATTCTGGTCTCTCAACTTTCAAGAGGTCTATTTCGGTTATCAAACTTTTTTTTTCTTCTACATAATCATTTTAGTCGATAAACCTTAAAATAGTCACCATTTTATCAATGGCTATTATTTTACTATATAGTATATCATTATCCAATATATGTCTTAA
Organism: Luffa acutangula; assembly: GCA_036850905.1. Classification (NCBI taxonomy): domain Eukaryota; kingdom Viridiplantae; phylum Streptophyta; class Magnoliopsida; order Cucurbitales; family Cucurbitaceae; genus Luffa; species Luffa acutangula. Next base: position 45,442,719 of record CM072098.1, on the reverse strand, counting down.
GAAACATCTAAGTAGCTCCAATACGTGGGACAAAAATTTGGAAATGCCTAACTAGTTATGTTCAAAATAGTGATTTTGACGAAAATTTAGAAATTTCTTAGCTAGTTAAGTTATGTTCAAGTTAGTGACTTTAACGAGTTGAATTATGTTCATGTGGACCAAATTTAAACTTTCATTAAAGTGAATGGTTAAAAATCACTTTTGGTACCTAAACTTACATCAAAGCAACACAATTTAGTCCTTGAACTTTAGTTTTTAACGATTTAGCACATGTACTTTTACATTTGTAACAATTTCCTAAACTTTAGTATATAACAATTTAGTCAATGTACTTTCAATTTTGTAATGATTTTGTCCCTAATACGATAAATATTGTTAAAATTTAATGGATTTTCTTGCATATGTAGATCAATTGATTATACAAATTCGAAAGTATAAGAACTAAATTGTTACAAATTTAAAAGTACTGACATTGAATTGTTACTTTGTAAAATTCGAGAACTAAATTGTTAATTTCAGGAAAAATGAGAAGTGGAAAAGTGTTTTTTTTAAGGGAGTTTAATTTGAGTAATAAATGAAAAATGTTAGTATTAATTAATGGGTTTCTTAGATTAGAGGAATATGATTGTTGTCGGGAAAAAGAGGAAGCATGGATTACTGGTATGAGTGGTAGGCGCACCACCAGACATCCTGACCCCATCACTTCCCAATCTCTCTCTCCTCTGCTTCAAACTTCAATCCTCTCTTTTCTCCTTCTCTTCTTTAATCCCCTTCTTCTTCTTCATCTCCTTCCATTCCCCAATCTCTAAAACTTATCCCTTCTTCTTCTTCTTCTTCAATTCTAATTCCAATTCCATTTCCAATTCCAATTCCCTCATGGAATGTACTCTGGGCCTTTTTAGCCCTTCTGCCTCTGGTGGGTCTCTTTCTGGGTCCGCCATTAACGACCCCAGTACCTCCAGAATCGACATTCTTCAGAAAGATTTTGTGGGTAAGCCTCCGATTGAGCCCTCTCCCTCTCCCGCCTCCTCTCACCTCGAATTGGGCCTTGGTTTAGCCCTTGGCGGCGGCGGAAAGGTTAATGGTGGTAGTTGGGGCGAGCGTGGCCGGATTTTGACTGCTCAGGACTTTCCTGTTCATGGCGGCTCTTCTTCTTCCTCATCCTCTTCCTCTTCTCGTTTTAATGGAAGAGACACCAAGGGTTCTGTTGCTGTTTCTGGGACTAAACGTGCTGCTGACTCTGCTCCTAATGAAGGAGGTTCCCCCACTGCTCTGAAGTTAGTCTTCTGATTACCTCCTTTTGTTTCTTTTTTTAGCTAAACGTTTTGTTTCCCTTTATGGAGATTAGAATAGGGGAAAGCTTAAAGAAGATGGACTGATTTTATCTTTCGTTGTTTTGACCTTTGGGAGTTATCTGCTTGAACTGCTGCACTCTGTTGTTTTTCTTCTTTTTCCTCTTTTGAGCTATTGATGGGACTTTTCTGATTAGCTTGTTGTGAATCTCTGTTGAAAAATGGAAGCAGTCAGGTTGTGGGATGGCCACCCATTAGGACATACAGGATGAACAGCTTGGTCAACCAAGCCAAGACAGCCAGGGCTGAGGAAGATGATGTTGTTTGTGAGGAGAAGAAAGATCAGTCCAAGGACACTCTGAAGAACAAAACATGTGATGTTGATGGAAAAGGGAACCTGGGATTTGTCAAAGTGAATGTGGATGGGGTTGTGATAGGGAGGAAGGTGGATCTCAGTGCTCATTCTTGCTATGAGACTTTGGCCTTGATGCTGGAGGACATGTTTTTTAGGTCTGCTGGAGCTTCCATTCCCAATGGTTGGTTTTTGTTTTTGTTTGAAATTTTCAGTTTCAACAGTTCATTAACAAACTTAGGACCATGAATCTTCCAGTTCTCCTTTGATTTATTTATGTTGTCTTGGTGTTTGTCAGGGCAAAGTGGAGACAAAGAACAAGCAAGGAAGCTATCTAAGCTTTTGGATGGATCCTCTGAGTTTGTCCTCACATATGAAGATAGAGAGGGAGATTGGATGCTGGTTGGAGATGTCCCTTGGGGGTATGTTGCTTAACTACTCTAGATCTATATCTTTGTTCTTTTCTTAATGTTATTCAAGATCAAATATAGATGAATGAGATCTGAGAGAAACCCGTCGTGTCTGATTATGATCGACTATATCGATGCCTGCCATCGGCTCTTGGTTCTAAAATCTTGCAAAGTTTTTTAAGAAAGAAGAAAAAGATGAGCTAGTCTCATGAAAAGACTTGACACATTCAATTCTAAGATGCAACCTAGTCTATTATGTCTTATACACAAGGACGACGAGTTACAAAATCGTTTAAGGTTTAAGAGAATCCATTTATGTATCTGATATCGGATGACTAGATCGATGCATAATTGGCTCTTGTTTCTAAAGTCTTATTGTGTTTTCAAATGAACAAAAGGTTTGGATCATCTCCTATTCCATCGACCGATGGATGGATCGAAGCTAAACATCCAAACCATACTTTTAATTCAACCTTACTCTTTCATGTTGTTTCTTACAATAAGTTCATCTTTTTCACTGATTAGGATGTTCCTAACCTCGGTTCGAAGACTTCGCATAATGAGAACATCCGAAGCCAACGGTTTAGGTATTCGATAAGCTCTTCTTACTCTCAACTTCCTATGTTCTCCTCATTTTACAACTTTACTTAACCTAGCTTCATTGCAGCACCAAGATCTCAAGACAAGAAAATGAAACAAAGGAGCAAGCCCATCTGAAAACGCGACTGTCTGTCTCGAATACGTCCTAGATCAACCCGAACGAGGAAAATGCACAGTTTGACTACAGAACATTAGTAGAGAAGACAATGAAAAACGGATTGCTGTCGAAAGATTTACGTTTACTTCTCCTTTTCTTTTTGGTTGGCTTTAGTTTTTTTTGTTGGTCTTTTGGTATTCTCAAGTGTTTCAAAGCTGGTTCTTGCTGGCCTTCCATTTTATTTCTTTTTTGGGTTTTATAGGCCATATGATTTTAGCCCTTAAAATCTCTTATATTATAGAGTGGTTACCATACAAAAATGTACACTTTGGGTGGATGCTTTCTCATACTGTACATAAGGGAAACACTTTGATTGATATCTATGGAGTTGAGTTTGTTGCAATCTGCTGCTAAATGAGAAAGTTTGTGGCTTTCAAGTTATTGTTATTTGTTGCCAAGTTTTGGTTGGTTTCCTCATTGATATGTAATTATTTATTTATGGAGATTCGAACCACAGATCTCGTGATTATCAGTACAATTTTATGCTAGTTGAGTTATACTCTTATTGGTAGATATGTAATCATTTATGTTTGTAGAGAAATTTTATTATTTTTTCAAGGGTTAAAAGATCAAATGGTTGGCTCGAAAAATACTACATCATTCTTTTGTTAGAGAGAATAACAAGAAGCTAAACACGAAGGCTAAAATGAAGCATTTTTTAAACTACATGGATAAAAGTGTAAGATTTTAAAATTTGGACCGAAGGTAAATTTAACTTAAACTTTAAAGATAAAAAAGATATTATTTTTAAGTATAACTTTTACACTATTTTGATCCGACTTTCAATGTCAACGATAAATAACACGAGTTGAGGAGAAAAAGCAAAGAGGAAATTATTTTGGTCATACTCTTTTATAGAAAAGTGTCAGTTTTAGCTTAGATTAAAAAAATAGTAATGAGTGAAATTGTGGATTATTAGTCAAATAAGTTTTTGAAAACTATTTTTTTTTTAGTTTTCAAAGACCTAGTCGAGTTTGGAAAACATAGAAAGAAGGTAGATAACAAAACAAAGAAATTTATAAGTGGGAGTAGTGTTTATAAGTTTAATTTTCAAAAACCAAAAATAAAAAATCACATGGTTATCAAACGAGACTATAAAAATTAGGATAGATCCGACCTAATTGTTTGTATTGTAATTTTGTTTCGATTTAAACAATTCTTGTTAGGTTATGATTCAACTCTTCTCGATCATATGAGATATTTGAGTTGATGTGCTTCGAGTCATTCGATCATTTAAGTTTTAAAATTTTGTAAAGAAAAAAAAAATGAAAAGAAAAGAAACTAGAATTTTTACACACGTGTCATGTAATAATTGGTGAATGTTAAATAGTTTATGGAACAACTGTATTTCCACCATGTGTCAAAGTTCTTGCTCATTAGCCAAGAGACAGAGACACCAACACAACTATTTTCAAATTTTCAATCATCATTTTCCCATAATTTTTTTTTTTAATTTTTTAAATTTTTTATTTTATTTTTTTGTATTTTCTTTGGTGGGGGTGTGAGATCAATTTTTTTTTAAAAAAAGACATTTCTTCCATGGAGCTTACATGGAAAGAAAGTATCATTATCGTTAAAAATATTTGTTCAATTATACTTCTAGTCCCTCTATTTTAATTTATTCAAAATAACATTTCTTGTTATTAAGAAAGCAAAAATGGTATAAACCACTCTTGAGCTATGAAATTTGTTACAATCCCACCCTTGAACTTTTAATTAATTTAATCGATGAAATTTTAATCTAATCACTTAGCCTTTTGTACTTCATTAAATATTACATTCAGCCTCTTCTGTTAGTTGCTATTAAATTACTGTTAAATTGGACTTCATATATGTGCCTCGCACATTGTTAGGGAAGAGCAAATTTGTTATTGATAGTTATGGAAAAAAGAAAAAAGAAAAAAAAAAACTTTAAAGTTTGCTAAAACAAAGTGTATGAGGTTTCGATTTAGTGGGTTTTATTTGGATCTTCTTAATTTTTTACTTTATTCTTAATGAGAAAGAAGAAACTCAGGAGACAAAGGAGAAAACAGTTGTCATAGTTGAAACTTCCATCTCCAAATTAGTCGATGATGGTGCTGCCCAATCCATACAGCTTAAAAAGAGAGGCCACCCTCGTAAGGTCTTCAATGACAATCTTGTCCTCCTTTATTCACACATTAGTCACATGTGAAGTCGAATTAAATGGTAATTTAACAGCCTCTAATGGAAGGAGATGATTGCAACATTTAACAAAGTACGGAGGGCTAATTAATCAAATTAAAATTTCACGGGTGTGATTGTAACAAACCCCATAATTTAAGGGTAGTTTGTGCAATTTTCCCAAAAAAAAAAAAAAAGGACTTGTCAAAATTTTATAGATATAAAAGAAAAAGATTGTATTATGAATAGCCATCAATGTCCTTTAACTGCCTTTTCAGGCACAACACTTCAAATGTGACACAAATTGATTTCATTCGAAATTGGGACAAAGTTGGAAACTTTTGCAATGTCATTTTTAGGGTTTCACTAAATTCCAAGCAAGTCCATGAAAGGGGAGACATTAATTAAATAGAATCTTTTAAAAGAAAAGAAATTTCACTCTACTTTATTAATAACTTAAAAAAAAAGTTTTAAATTTTATTTTCATATTTATTTAATTCATTTTAATTGTTAAGATCCTATTTCATAATCATTCGATTTTTTGTTTTTGTTTTTGTTTTTTTTTTTTTAAATTAAGTTTATAAGCAATACCTCCACAAGTTTTGAAAACTAAAAAAAAGTAGTTTTCATAAATTTGTTTTTGTTTTTTAAATTTGGTTAGAATTTTTCCAAGCCAAGCACACTTAACATGCTTTGTTCGTCACTCACATGTTTTTAAGATTAAGTGTGCTTGGCTTGAAGAAGTTCTATGTTGGGTGACCTCTTGTGAAGAAAAATGTGAGTGAGGACAAAGCATGCTAAAAGGACCCCATGTTGGCTTGTGAGGACAATCTTCAATCTTGGAAGTAGTATCAGATAAGTATGGTGGCGTGGCCAAGTCGCAGGAAAATGTCGAGGCCTTTAGGTGCTGAATTTGGATTGCGTTACAGATGGTATCAGAGCGGAACTTCTCCCAGTAGGATGTGGTTTGGGGACGAACCAAGGCGGAAGCTGGTGGGCATGCGACACCCGAGGTTAGAAGGGTTACATGAATGAACCGAGATCACATCCGAATGAGAGGAATCCTGAGGACATGAAAGCATGGTCAAGATAAACTTAAAAAAATTGATAGATACTACCTATATACCAACGAGGTGCACATTTCTTTTCGGTGGCTCAATCATAGAAACTTTGAAGTTATGCGTGCTTAGCTTGGAGAAGTTCTATGTTGGGTGACCTCCTAAGTGTTAGTTTGTGGGGAAAGCCTTCAATCTTAGAAGCAGTATCAAAGTATGGTGGCATGACCAGGTCGCAGGGGAAAGTCTAGGGCGTTACATATTTAAATAGTTGAGAGAATTTTAAGGTTTCAATTTTATGAAAATATTGATGATTGATATTTTTGAAAAAAATAAAAAATAAAACTTGATAAAAAAATTTTAATTAACAAATAAGCATTTCACCATTTTTATTTCAAATTTCTAAGATATAATAAAAACGTTGATGGAAATATTGACATGTTGCAATGTTGTCCTAGAACAAAACTCTTAAAAAAATCATACAACAAAGATATTAAATATTTTCAATATCTCATCAACAATTCTAAGAATTTTCCTTCTAAAAAAAAAAAAAAAAAAAAAAAAAAAAATCAAGAATTTCCTTTGTCAAAAGTGGAGAAGATGGAGCAAGGGAAGAGTAGTGAAGACAAAGAATATGATCAATGTGAGAAGATAAGGTGTTACATAAGAATAAAAATTTAATAATATAATATTAATATTCGTTAAAAGAGTGATCATGTTAATGCTATCACATCACTATTCAACTATCACATCACTCATGATAAAATAGCTAGTGAAAGTGGGACAGAAGAAGTCATATTAGCATATTATACAAACTAAGAGATTTCACGGATTGAATTGAAAGGTTAATTTGAAAAACAACTTAACTAGTTAAAACATATACCTTCGACCAAAACGTCAAAGGTTTGAAGAATCAATCTCACATATGGTTCAACTAAAAAAAAATCATATCTATAAGCACTAATTAGAAACCACAATTACATAATACAAGGATAAAAATGTATTTGTTCCTATAAATATACTTCTTCCTTCTCTACTTTATTTTAGCTAAGTAGATGGGGTGAAATAGAGAGTGAAAGTGTCACCAAATAAAGCAAAACAATTTCAGCAAAAATTCATAATCTTTAAACCAATTCTGCAGCTCTCCCTGTTCATCCCCATGTGAGTATTGAAGAGCTTGAAGAAGGAACGAGACCAAAATCTGCTTCAATATTTTACACAGTCACCGTCTTCTCGAGCAACTCATGTTTCGACATCGATGATCATTGATCATTGATCCTTGCCAACAAGAATTGTTGGTTTGCCACATCTCGGCTACAATTGGTGCATAATCAAACCATAGAAAACATCATACTTCTTCATAGAACAAACTAAGAAGCAATATCTGTGTATTTCGGATGTGTTCATAGCAAGGAAAATGAATGCAAATTATACGTACCCATTGAACAAAATCATCAGCCTTTGGCATTTAGTTTCTCCAAGAGAATCTTGTTAAGGAGCCCTGGATTTGCTTTACCTTTGGATGCTTTCATTACCTGCAAAAGTAGATTAATGTTTCAACAAAAGCAGATTTTCGATAGTGATCAATCGAGTTTCAACTAGGCTTCGCCTTCACCTGGCCAGCAAAAAAGCCTTGCAGCTTGGTTTTGCCCCCGCGGTACTGCTCAAGCTGCTTCGGATTCTCCGCCAGCACTTTTTCCACCATTTTTTCTATCTCGGCAGGATCTGCAATCTGCAGTTACAAAACAGCCAGAAACGATAATGTTTTCGGTTTGTTACTTGTGTCCTATTCTCATTATCAAGTAAACTACACCAGCTATCAATTGGCTTCATTCCTTTTAACAATTAGTCTAAGCCAATTGCTTTCCCCTCTTAATATCAGAGAGATTGTTTTAGGCTCTTGTAGGTTTATAAATACTGAACTACATAACCCTTTCTTAGGTTACAATGCTAGTATGTCTTCTGAGCTAAACTGAGATGTAAAAGTCTGAATACGCCAATCCAAAGGAATGTTAAGAAAATAACCATTGTGAATGGAGACCTCACAATTTATAAGATACATGGGCTACTCCTTTCATTATCAATTGGTTTTGAGATGGAGCCCTATGTAATCTATAGTGAAAAGGAAGAAGTAATGTATATTGCATTCAGAAAAGAAAAAAAAAAGTGATGAACTACTTACAATCAGCATTCAGCAATGCTACACAACATGAATTATTTTCAAGTGGACGTGCTTAAACTTTTTCTCTTGCCAGACACGGTTAAAAGTCCAAGAAGCAATCAATTTAGCTACTCAGCTAAGGCATCTCAGTTAATATTTAACATGGAAGATACTTGGAGGAGCCAAGAGAAAATAGTTATACTTAAAAACAATTAACAATCGGTTTTAATGATAAACAACTTGCCTGAACCAAGTCCTTTTCTTTAATCAGCCCCTTCACAGTTCCACCCTTAGCTAGCAATTCAAAAAGAATCTGTACAGCATATGAAAAGAAAATGCATCAATAAGATACAAACTTAAGGTGCCAGTAACATTTTAAAGAACATTTTAGATTGGTACCAACCATCATATTAAAACAAAAGGAAGTCAACATTTAGATTGGTACCAACCATCAAATTTAAGGTGCCAGTAACATTTTAAAGAACGTTTTAAAGGGTACTTGTACAAGAAGCAAAACTTACCTCTTTCCCAATCTTTCCACTGATAGTACCACCCTTTATGGACGCTATCAATTCAGCAAGCTCTTCTGGAGTGAGCTTGATGTCATTTATAGTCAACTTCTCATTTTTCATGTAGGCAGCAATATCACCCATTATCCAATTGGCGGCTAGCTTCACTTCGGCCCCCCTTGTGATAGTTGCATCAAAAAACTCAGCCACCTAAGATGTCATGCAGCAAAAGTTCAAAACAGAGCAAATGCATTCTACAAAATTTACACTGAACAATTATTGAAAAAGACAAATCATGGTAAACGCTTGTAACAATTATGCTTTGAACTTTGGCTTGTTTTTCCATTTAATTTTTAGAACTTATGGATAGAGAAGTACAACTTATAGAATAGATACTGTTCAAGTAAGATCGCTCCTTCTAATTCAACTTAAGAGTACTTTTTTGCCTCTACTTGCCATAGAAATTTGCTCCCCCTTTAAAATTTTTTTTAGAAGCCAGGAATCTGTCCAAGCTATTGCTCCGCCATATTTCTACAAGGTGTAACAAGTCTTAATCAAATGGTTGGGATTATAATAACTTCATATTTTTTAATAAAGAAACTGAACTTTCATTGAGAAAAAACGAAAGAATACAAGGACATCAAAAAAACTAAGCCCCAAACAAAAGGAATCCGACTATAGAAAGAGTTTCCAATCAAGCAAAATAAGACCTAATGGGTAATTACAAAAAGCATTAGATACCGAGGCCCATAAGGAACTTTCATATTTATCCTTACCTTAAATTCTTTTTACACAATAGTTACATTGCAATATTGAATACCAACTTATTGAGTGTGTATAAATTCTTAGACAACTCACACTAATGTCATTTGCAAGGAAAAGCACATCCTGCATGCTTAGGCCCATACTCTCATATCTTCTGCGCTTCATTTCTGGAAGTTCGGGCAAAGAATCACGGATATTATCTACATATTCTTTTGTGAGGATCACTTCTGGAAGATCAGGCTCTGGAAAATATCGATAATCAGAAAGTCCTTCCTTTTTCCTCATTGTAATTGTTTTCTAGGCAATAATACACAGGTGTGCATGAGTGGACAAGAATAAAAAGAATAATCATAAGTTATGTCTGATGATAGATGGAGAATGTACGAAAACGTAAGAAAAACCTGAGCGCCTTCTTCCCAGAGTCTGGTTTCCTGTACAATTTGATCACTTTGGCCTTGACTATGGAGAAGCACTTGTCTTGAAATTTCAAAGTCAATTGCTCTGCTGACTGATGAAAATGAGTTCAAGTTTTTTATCTCAACCTGCAAATCAATTAATGTGACTAAATATATAATAAGACTGCACAATGTAATTAGTTGGTTCTAAGTTGAAAGAACGAACATAAACTTGATAGAAAAGAAACGAAAAGAACAAAAATTCAAAGATCCTGCATTTCTCCTACTCACCACTAAATTCTTCTTACTCTTAAGTCTAACATTTGGTCTACCCCTTCACAAAGTCCCTCCTTCCCACAACTGCTACCTCCTAATGAACTTAAACAACTAACTATTATTTAAGACTCCTTGATCAATAGATCAATGAAAAGAAGCATAAATAATTTCAAAAACATACACTAAATTTATATGTGCTAAAAAAATCGAATCATTTAAAGGTGTCGGTGATCATTAGTTGGTGATATTTATAAAATAGCTAAGCTTAGTTGATCCTCAACCACTGATCCACAAACTTATGAAGGGGAAAAGGATGTTAGTTGAGTTCCCTAGGATGCCTCAAAAACTTGTAAGGTTCCAACTCTATTCTGGCAGTCACAAGGGTGGTGACTGCATACTAAATCGTGAAACACTTCCTTAAGTATCATCCAAACTGTGCTACCTTAAACAATCACATCACACCGAAGAGAACTATGCTACCTTTGTTCCAAACTGTGACTGCCCAATAGGTCGAACTGAGACATTCACATCACACCGAAGAGAACCTTCTTGCATGTTTCCATTACTTACACCCAAATATCGAACCAACCTCTGTAGTTCTGCAGCATACTCTGCAGCTTCAATCCCAGTTCTCATGTCAGGTTCAGAAACAATCTCAAGCAAGGGCACTCCTGCTCTATTCAAGTCAACCTGAAAATAACTCAAATAATCAATATAGCAGCCAAGGAAGACTATTGCCAACATATATACACATAAAAGCATGCCACTATGCAATTAACATATTGAAACTGGCCATAAAATTTATCAAAATAAAAGCCTGTTAAGACCATATGCTAAAATATTTGCTTGGAATGAGGATCATATAAAATATGAGACAAGGGATGCAAAATTATTTCCTGAGAGTAGCTTCCACTTTCAGAGTGAAGCAGCTTTCCTGCATCCTCTTCCATGTGAACCCTGGTGATACCGAACCGCCTATGCCCCCCGCCATACTCAATAGGAAGATCAAGATCAATAAAACCGCCACTCGCAATCGGGACATCAAACTGAGATATTTGATAGCCCTTGGGAAGGTCTGGGTAAAAGTATTGTTTCCTATCAAACTTTGAGTTGAAAGACAAGCTGCAGTTTAGTGCAAGACCCAACTTCACAGCAAAGTCAATCACTTTTGAGTTCAAAACAGGTAAGGCACCCGGAAGCCCCATACAGATGGGGCAGATATTAGTGTTTGGTGAAGAACCATAATTGTAAGGGCAGCTGCAGAAGGCCTTGGTGAGAGTGGAAAGCTGAACATGGGTTTCAATACCAATAATTGCTTCATAGTCCTTGGAGATTTTATCAATAATCTGTTTATCAAAATGTGGTGAAATCGCGGTAGGCCTTTGCTTTTCTTGAGTAGCTGTTTGGGATTGGGAGGCTTTCACAGAAAAATACAAAACTCTCCTCCTTCTGGTAAACAAAGCAGCAGGGTGAAGCAACAAAGGTTGAGTCCTAATGCATCTCAATCCTGCGAATGCCATTTCAGTAGTCTCTAATTTTCTTCCAGCATCAAACAGTTCAAAAACTCTGCTGCAAAACATTGAAAAAACGCATTGGGAACGATCAAAGCAATGAGAATTGAAACGAACTTAAAATTCACAAACAAGTCAGATAAAAATGAAGAAACCCATGAAAATTTCAAACTTCAAAGGCAATTGAAATCAAATAAATAAGCACCCATCTGAAGCGTGGTAGAAAGAAATGCAGCACAGAATTTAAAACGATATCAATGATAGAAAGAATCAACAAACATTCACAAGTAGAAATGAGAACAGAAGAAGAAAAGGGATGATTAAAGAAATCTAGACGATTACTTATTTGTAAATTTTAGACTGACCCAAATGAAAAACTGTCGCCGGCGTGACCAGCTTCCACAGTTCGACGAGGAGCTTCGCTCAAAGAAACATCGGTCACTCTATCTTACGGCTTGCTGAACTCCAAAAGGGAGCCACGCAGTCATCCGTTCAATTGCTCGCCTTTCAGATAAAGGGAAAAAATCTACATGCGTTCGAGACGAGGAATTTTCATTTTCCTTTTTCTATTTTCTTTTCTTAATTCTATTTTTCTCAACATGTTTAATAACCATTTTATTTTTAGATTTTGATTTTTGAAAATTAAAACTAGACTAAATTATTAAAAAAAAAAAAACTATGGAATTTGTTTCAAAAATGCTCCTGAATTTTGAAAAATTTCAAAAATACCCTTGAACTTTGAAAAATGTTTCAAAAATACCTCTACCGTTAATTTTTTGATGGAAACGGTTAGAATTTAGGGTAAGAGGAGCAAAAAGGAAAGAAGCATCTCATATTGTTTAAATTTTTTTGAAAGTTCAAGGTATTTTTGAAACTGAAACTTTAACGGTTTCCATCCAAAAATTCAAACACCATAAAAGTTGAAGGAGAGAGTGATTAAGAAAGAAAACTTTGTGACATAAATATATTTACGAAAGGATGAGATGAATTGAGATGATATATTTGTGGAACTCAGTCAAGAGAACAACCATGAAAAAAATTGACTAGTAAAGGAGGATTGTTTTTCATTCTTAAAATAAAAGAAATTTATTGAAAAATAATCATTTCTAGGTTCAATTGTTTTGGATTCTCTTGTTTATCTTTTCTCTTCTCAATACATGCTCTAACATAAATTTGTGTTAGTACTCAAAAAATAAAAAATAAAAAAAATAAAAAATAATAAATAAACATAAATAGTTGTGTAATTCATCATGAGAAAGAAATCCCAAAATTTGTCTATCCTTTATAATTTACTTACCCTTCAATTGTTTCCCCCATAATCTAATTCCCAATTTTTTTCTCTTACACCAAATTTTATAACATTGTGTTCAAATATGGCTAAGAATTTTAGATATTTTTTAAAGCTCACCACCGTGTCATATTTGTATCTTCATTTTACGAGAGGAAACCAATGAAATGGTTGTTTTGAAATAATTTCAAGGGTTAAGAACTCAAATGAGACTTTTGAAATGATAGGGAATTTCTTGAAACATATTCTAAAGTTCATGGGTATAATTGAAACTTGTTACTTTTGTCATGTGTACTGCTATTTTACAAGTCATTGTCACGTCACTTTTCCATCTATATTTTAAAGGAAACATTGACAAATTAAATGATAGGTTTAAATTTTCGTCGACATGTCGACATTTTCATCGACATTTCCACATATCCATGAATTTGACATCGACATGAGGGGTGAATCGACATTTTCATTATACCGTAAAAAATCGATAAAATATAAAGAAAATAGTTATGAAATGTAGTTAATATGGAGATAGTATTAATAATAAGTATTTTGACTTATTTTAAAAATATAAAATATGTATTTATTATTTTTTAATTTTTGTTTTAAACATTTTTTTTCAGAAATACCCGTCGACACATCAATATTTTATCAATATTTCCATCGATATTTCTATAAAACTGAGACCTTGACATTTCCATTAACATCAACATTTTAACCCTTCTAAAATAAGTTTAAAGTTCAAAAGTTAAAATTAAACTTTTGAAAGTTTAGAATATGATTGAAATTTACCTAAAGTAGAACTTAAACCTAAACCCAATCACAAAATCAAATAAATAAATAAATAGACATTTAAACTTAGCAGCAAAGTTAATTTCTCATAAAAAGAAATAAAAAAGAAAATCACTCTCTTAAAAAAAATAACTAAAGAATATATTATCTTCAACTTGAAGGAAGATATAATATGTATTTTGTTTATTAAACCATATTTGATTTGACAATGTCGTCAAATTATAGAACACCTCCAACCAGTTATAATATTTTCCTAATAGAAACTTAACTATGTGAGGATATCAAGTTAACTAGAATACTTTTAAGTGATTAAGACATTTATAACTCCTTTAAGATGGAAGATTAAATTTCCTATATTTACACGTGTTAGAAGTTTAGAAAATCTACTTGAGAATGTCAACTTTTCCATCTTTATTAAAAAAAAAAGAAAAGAAACATATTTCTCCATTGATTCAAGTTTGTAGATTAATTTAGTTGAACTAAAGATCAAAATTAGGGTTTAGGTTGCATATACTTGGGTTGGTTCGTACTATTTCATATTTTCACAAGCGAATAAGTAGTAATTTATGTTTAGCCAAACACTAATAATTAATACATGAAATTTATCCATTGCTATTCTGGAAAGACTCCGTCTGGCTGAACGAATGAAGATCACAGAGATTCACTTGTGTTCTGACTCCCTCAATATCATTTTTTATGCTAAATGGTTTAGCGAATAAAGTAGTGGAGCTTCTCTCGACTTTATGGGATATTGAAGTTCTCAAGAGACGTTTCACGAGAGTGTCGTTTTCTTTTATCAGTCGGAATCAGAATGAGATTGCTCATAGACTAGCACGAATGAGTCTAGGTTTACCTCCGACCATTTGGCATCGGGATTGGCCACCTTGGCTGTCAAATTCTTAGCAGAAAGTCGCTTTTTGTACCTCACAGGGGAATTTCCTGATTTAATGATATTGATATTTAAAAAAATAATAATAATAATAACAAACACACAATAGTAAAGACATCTCTAAAACGAAAAAAAAAAAAGTTAAAATCTTCCTACCATACACATTACTTAAAAAAAATAAAAATTGAAAACATATAATTAATTAGTGATTTAAATCCTATTTCAATTTTATAACTAGTAGTTTGTTTTAGTCGATAAGTTAATACTTTTTTTTCTAACTTCTAAATATTTTGTTTTAGTTCATGTAATGTAAATAATAAAACTATTGACTAAAATACTTTTTTAAAAGATTTAGAAAAATCAAACTTAAACAACAAAATAGAAGGTTTGAAAGTGTCAATAATAATTGTTGATGGTCAAATTTGGTCAATAGGAACTTACTTGACCTTCACGTGCCACCAACGATAAATTTGTAGATGAGGGGAAAAACGTGACCTGCAAAACAATGAACCTGCACACCAGTGTGGTACTAGCCAAAGTCAGAAAACGGATGGAAGAGTTAGAGAGCAAGAGGAGAAGTCAAGAATAGAGTTCGGGATCACTTCTTCAGTGACGAAGATGGGTTTAAATATCTGTTCATGCTCCTATGGCTTTTAGGAATTCGGAGGCGTTTCGGGCGGAACCGAGGCGGCCAGAGGCAGCGGGGTCCGAACGGAGGCAGACGAGCTCGGCCCAAGGCCAAGGCCGAGCACGGGGTCGGGCCAAAAGCCCGATCCCTTCGGCTTTGGCCCGACCCACTAGTCTGTTTCGCCTCTAGGGTCCATCGTCGGTCCTATTCCTAGGCTCGTGTTGGGTTGTCCTCGTCAGCTCCTTGTACATCACAGTGGTCAAAAATTACCTATAATAATAATAATAATAATAATAGAAGGTTTGAAAGTTTTGGTAGAAAAAAAGGTTAAATTATAAAAAAATACTCGTAAACTATGAAGTTGGTTTCAATTATCTTCTGAACTTTCAAAAGTTTCATTTTAGCCTTCAAAGTTTGAATTTACTTTCAAAACAACCCTTGAAAACATTTTTTTCATTAATTTTATGGACTAGAAATGACATGTTTGCATATGCATTGTTGCTTATGTGAACACATTTAAACATATATGTGAAAAAAAAAACAATAAAAACACATACAAACACATCATTTTTCGTCCATAAATTTAACGAAAAATGTCTCTAAGGATCATTTTGAAACAAAATTCTAACTTTGAGAACTAAAATTAAACTTTTGAAAGTTCAGGGGTATATTGAAACCAACCCCATAGTTTAGAGTATTCAAAAACTTATTAGACATAAAATTGAAAGTTTAGTAACCTATCAAACATCTTTAAAATTCATAGACATATTATACACAAAATTAAAAGTTCACAAACATATTAGACATCTTTAAAATTCAGGAACATATTAGACGCAAAGTTGAAAGTTCATGAACCTATTGGATATTTTTTAAAGTTTAGACACCAAATTAACACGACTTTGAAAATTCAAGGACTAAACTTGCAATTTAATAATTTAGATATAATTGTTTTTCTTTTTGTTTGAAAGTTTTTTTTTTTTTTCCTTTTTAAGTTTGGAAGTAGTTGCCATTGTAAAATCAAAGTAGTTGTCACTTGTCATCAATGTTTAATCAAAGTAATTTAAGACATTCTTCATTACAATATGAGTAAACAGCAGTTGTGTAGAATTTCCCTTCAAACACAAATACGTCTTCTTCACTTCAATTTCAGAGAGAAAGTGAAGAACTGATTTTACACGAATCTCCTCCCTTTCTTCCCATTCCCAATCACCCACAAACTGCTTTTCGTTCGATTCATTCGAACCCCTCTTGATTGATTTTCACAATCATCAGCTGCGGAATTCCCTGGTGTTGCTTCTAATTTCTGCAGCTTCGATGTAAATAAATAGCTGAATGGTATTTGACAGAGAACAAAGGGAATATCCATTGAGAGCATCAAGAAGAAGATGGAGGTCCAACAGTCATGGAGATTGAGATTCTCGTTTAGGAATGCCACCATAGCTGTGTGCTTGTTGAACCTGGTGGCTGCTTTTCTTCTGCTTCAGGGCTTTCTCTCTGCTGCCTCTTCCCGCAACAGACCCTCCTCGACAAATCCCAATTTGGGTTCGTTTACTTCTCTTCTCTTTGCTTTTCCTTTCATTGTTCTTCTTGGAATATCGTGGATGGCTTTTCTAATTTCTGCAAATTCCTTGTGAAGTAATCAGAATCTTTATTGGGGATTTATTGGAACTAGGTGGGGTTTTTCTTAGCTTTGAGTTTTCGTGCATCAATCTGAGTCTGATGATTGTTTGTGCCGCTGATCAGATATGTTAGAGTGATCTTTTGAACTGAATATGCTTGTTGGCGGATTGCTTAGATGAGGGCTAAGGTGTCATGTATTGAAAGAAAACATGAAATTGCATATTTGAGGACTTAAAATGGTAATCTTTGAACCCATTTAGCCAAAACTTAAGAAAACATAAAAATAATTAGGTTTTGATGTCAATTCTTTTGATCATGTCATCAATAAGGTGACATGGGTTGCTTCTGAAACGGTTCTCCTTCCAAGTTCCCACCATTTACACTCCATTGTTGTGCTCAAAGTGTAGCACTTTGACCTCTCCTAGCTGCCATTTTAGATCCCTAAAGATCTGTAAATTGGTCTTGGCGAGTCCGAAAGTTTCAAGTTCTGAACTCTGTGTTTGAGATGGATCGGCCATCTCCATGATTGCAATTTTGGATTTCCTGGACGTCCAGATTCTGTCAAATAACATAAGCACCTGAGATTTTCTTTTATCAACGGCAACTGTTGTGTTGATTATCATTTCTGACAGAGATTGGCTGCGATGGTAGGATGAAGATGATTCAGTTTGGGGAACACATTTATAACATCAAAGTGGTGTTATAGATCTGTGAAATTTATTAGTCCAAAATTGGTGACTAAGACTTGTTGGCAACCTCTGTTATTTGCATGTTTGGCTTTCCTGAAAGTTCAGACTGTCAAGTGACACAAGTACCTGGGATTTCCTGTTCTAAAATCTTGTTTTGTTTGGATTAAATTTTCTTACAGAGATTGCCTGTGATAGTTGAGTGAAGATGATCTGGTTTGGGAAATAACAATTGTAACATCAAACTTTCAGTTTTTACTCCCGTGTGTACTGTTATAAAATAGGTTGCTATTGGAACATTATATCTCTGTATTCTTAATACTCCAAATTCTTACAGTGTCTTATCGTATTGCCTTCTTTTACTTGAGATAACAGGTAGAGACCTCAGAAGATTGTGATAGCAACTAATATCTTCTTTCCATTTAAACCAAGAAAGAAAGAAAAAAAAAAGAAAAAAAAAGGTATTTGGGAACATAGTGAGTCCATTACTTGTAAGCTTCCAAACAGATTGCAACCTTACTCAAAGATGAGGAAGATAATGCTCTAAAAGTTTGACCCCCCTCCCCCCCTACCCAAAGAAACAAAAAAAAAAAAAAAAAAAAAAAAGAAAGAAAGGGAAAATGAAGTAGGATCCCCTCCTTTCATGCATTAAGTAATCGATTGACCTTCTTAGAAGGGACATATTTAGATCTCATGGTGGACCATTTTCTTGCCTTGTGCAGAAGCTTAAACTTTCAAACTTTACCTACCATTGTTATGCCCTTCACATTTCATATCAAGCCTTATAACTTGCCATTATGTGATGCAATTCCTACTTGATCTGTAGAATTAGATCATTTTTCATTTCGTTATATATTCTTGAAAAATCTAAAAGGTGACTAATACAAACCCAAGACACAAATACGACACGTCACGGACATGGTGACACGTCATTTTTAAAAAATCCAGGACATCGGCATGGACACGTTTACTAAAATATACATTTTTATAAATATTTATCGTTTTTATACAAGAAAGAAATTCAAAATCAATAAGTTCATGCATTTGTATGCTTAAAAATGAGTTTAATGTATTTTACTCTTAAAAATTTATTATTTTTGTCATTTAGTATCATGTCTATTTAGTATACTTGACAAAATGTTTGATATGGACCTATATTGACCTTGTACAACTAGTGTTTGCCACATATCAATTGTGCTAAGAAGTGTCAGACACGTGTCCAAGAAGTGTCAAAGTGTCCAAGTGTCTGACACGTGTCGAACAGTAACACAGACACGCTGGCCAAACTAAAGTGTACGTGTTTCTTAATTTGTACTTCTGTTAAAAAATATGGTGGTTGTCTTAGCTTATAATTTGGGCCGCTATTTACTTTTATATTGTTTGGGATAAATTTGACCAATGTCAAGTTCTTCAATATTATTTGTTTTTGGGAAGTTTCGATTAAGATAAATTTGGCAATATCGTGGATGAATTATGATGGTGCATCCTTCAGTCCATTCTGATTACATCAGTTCTATCATTTTTTTGCTCCAATTGTTTCTCGTCAATCTTGACCTGCTAATAATGAAGTTATTGTAAGCTTGGTTGGTACAGTACTCTAGACATTATCTAGAATAATGTTTTCGTATCCGAAACATTGCTAATCTTGAAGGGGAATACATTTTATCTAATGTACTTATGATCTGAACTTTGCTGCGGGAAAAAGACTGCCATCTGAATTTGGTGTTCGACCTTCCTCTGTTTATGATCAATCCTTTTTTACTGTTGCTTGTTGTGCGACGCAACAGGGTTGCTAACTTAGATAATGAGTGAAAATTCATACTGAGATAATGAGTGAAAATTCATACTGCAGATCAACTCAAATATATCAGGGAATCAGAAGAGAGTCGACTTGCCATGCAACCTTTGGAACTGATTAAAAGGGTAAGCACTTCAAAGTCTCATGAGTAAATGTCAATGTCTCCTTTTTGTGTGGCTAGAGATGCAGGCGAGTCAATTCGACATGGTAGTTCAAAGAAAATAAAACCAAACCTCTCTTGAAAAGGAAAAGAAGAAGGAAGAAACAACAAGAATGGCTGAAAAATCGACTAAGCAAACTTAATGACTTGAATTAACTGACTGAGATGATTCGGTTTAATCAGTTTTTCAGTTTTAGTTCACACCCTGGTCTCATTGCACATTTGGACTTTTCTTTTGCATTGAAGTTCAAGTTTTCATTATTGTCTATAGGTAAGGGAAATTCAGCAGGAAGCATATTATGAAACAGAAGATGTACAAGAGAAAGACTCCAAGCAGAATGCTGCCATTGATCTTTCCAAGAGATTGAAAGACTTCCGTTCTGTCAATGATGCTTCCAGCTTAAAAGGTAACATTTTTCTGTTCTGAAATCCTCTCCCTCCCCAGTCCCACCCTCTAAGCCAAAATCGATACAACCAGATCGGTTCAGTTTCATAAAATATAACATTATCAGTTTAGTTTGATTGCCTTTTTCAACCTCAATTCGGTGGATGGTTTTGTTGGTTTCAACCAGATTAGTCAGTCCAGTGATCCTTAAACAATAATCGGTTCGATGTTGATTTTGATCAAAAAATAAAGTTGAATCGACTCATTTACACCCGGACCACGTTCGATGTCTTATCTAATATCATATGAATGATTTGTGACATAGCCCTGGAGGAATGGCGCAAAAGGAAGATGGAAAGAGCAAGACTGCGAGAAATGGAGAAAAATGGGACACTGAGCTCTCCTTCTCAGCCTCGAAAACACAACTTCTAAATCTGTATGAACTTTCCTAGTCGCTTGTATAACAAACTTGTCTATTTGATTCTAAAGTGAAAAGCATCATACCTCTTCTTTTTATATCTAACTGCCCTTTTACAATAACACAGTTTGAGTGATTCAGAAGCTCAAAATTGATTCTATATACTAATATTTCTACAAAAAAAAGTGTTGTTTATGGACAATATTGGATGGTATTTATAATGTTTTACATGTCACAGTATTGCTATTTTTCAAAAGGTATCATAATATTACAAAGTAGAAAGTTTTTGTAATGTAGGGATGGACAGAAGAATTCTTACATAACCCGAGTTCGGGGAAGGAAGAAATAAGAGAGCCCTACAGAGGATGTGGTCAAAAGTTCGTAATGGAGTCCGACTAGAATGACCGAATTGATTATCAAACAAGACCGAATTCAAATAGATAGTCAAAAAAAGATGAGTTTCTAGATAAATTACCTTAATACTAATACCATCTCATTTCTCCATTCATTTGTAATTCCACATCATCATAGCTACAACTCTCAATGCAGGACATGAATAAAATTGGAAAATGTGATAAATATTATGAACCAAACATATATTTATATATCTTTTCTTTATAATTCATAACACTTTTCATATTAAAAAGAAAAAGAAGAAACATATTTATGACTCTCCCAATAGAACAACACCACCTGATTTATAGTTTTGTTGATATGCTTCCGAAGCTAAATTTTGTATAGAAATTAGTTATGTTATTTCTGTTTTGGGTTTTATTTTGGATCAAATTTGTTAGGGTTAAAAGTGGTGTCATATATAAACCCTCTTATCCTAAATTGCTAGTCTGTATCTGTTTATTCCTCAATAATAAAATTACTCTCTCCATCCGTCCGTGGATGTAGTTAACACACCAGATTAACTGTTAGTGAATCACGTAAAATCGTGTGTTGTTTCTTCTCGTTTTTCTACTCTTTGTTCGTTGAATTGATTTCAATCGTAACAAGTTCACATGATTAAGACCCTATAAGGGGTTGAATCTCCATCCCAAAAAATAAAAACACCATATTCTAACACATGCCTATGTAATTCTAATCTACATTTTACACAAATCATAAACCTTCCAGTAAATTGGAAAACACAGAAGCACTTTTGTTGTTGGGCAAAGAGAAAGAAAAGCAAAAAAGGAAAGAAAAAAAAAACTCTCAGCTCCCACAGTAATAACCCATGGAAACAAGCAGCCAAGAAAATGAGCATTCTAGAAAAGAGACATAAAATTCTCTGAGAGTCTGCTTCTGCTTCTGCTTCTGCCATATCAAGGACACAACAAAAGCACTTTTGAGCCCCCACTGGATCAGAAGCCATTGACAAGTGTCCTAACACGTGTACCTATGAGAAAGCATGCAAGACAGTTGGTTCACACGTGTCAGAAAATGCAAACCTCAGTTCTCCTATATATGTTTCATTACTACATGCTCTGATTGTTACAGGAGGAATGTATTAAAAGCTTTTTTTGCCTTATCTGCTTTTGTTTGTAATAAAATCATATCATCTTTGAAGCTTAAGCTGTGCTTTTGTTTAGAGAGAAAAGGAAGAAAGAAAGAAAGAAAGAAAGAAAGATGGCTCAAACCATGGGAAGGAACATGGCAGCTCCATTGCTGTTTCTGAACTTGATTATGTATTTCATTCTCATAGGGTTTACAAGTTGGTGTCTTAATAGATACATCAATGGCACAACCTATCATCCTAGTAAGTTTTCTTTTTTAAATTCTTTGTATTTTGCTTTTCAATGCCTTGGAATCTTTGATTTGCATGAGATGATTGTGTGCTTCTTGGTGCATTTATTTTCTTTGTTACTTCAGCCAATCTCTTTTTAAACAAAATTATATATTTCTTTGTTTATTTATTATTATTATTTTTTTAAGCAGGAGACTATTAGGATTGTGTTTAAGAGATTTTTAAAAAGTAACTAATTTATTATGTCTATTGATCCTAAACCTTTTTTTTAGACACAAAATTGTTTGATATATTGTAATTTAACCTTTTTGGTTTAAAAAAAACCATTTTTTTTTTACCATTTTTCACATCTTAATAATGAAGTTAGCAAAATATATATATATATATATATAACAAAGCAATTTGAACTAACCCAAAAAAAAATATATGTTTCTAAACCCACAGAATCCTTAAAATTATTAAATCATATATTATCATAATTTTGAGGATAAACTCCCATCCATATTTCAATACTTTAAAAAGAAAAAGTATTGCTAAATCTAATAATAAATGGATATTTGTTTTTGGGTTCCACAAGGTATGGGAGGCAACGGAGCTACGCCGTTCTTCTTGACGTTTGCAATGCTGACGGCAGTTCTGGGAGTGGCGTCGAAACTCGCCGGACTCTACCATATTAGAGCTTGGCGGAGCGACAGCCTCGCCGGCGCCGGCTCCGCTTCATTGATCACTTGGGCTGTAACTGTTCTAGCTTTTGGGTAACTTTCTATCTCTATCACTTCAAATTTCACACATTTCTCTTCAACAAACTCAAGCCATTGGCCTTCTTTCTTTTTCCCTTTCCACAGCTTGGCCTGCAAGCAAATCAGCATAGGAGGCCACAGAGGGTGGAGGCTGAGAGTGGTGGAAGCTTTCATAATAATACTGACTTTCACTCAGCTTCTCTACCTGCTCTTGCTCCACGCCGGAATCTTCAGCCGCCGTTACGGCCCCGGTTATTGGGACACCGACTACGGCATGGGCGGGGGAACGGCTGCCCCTGGTGAGCCTCCCAAGGGGACTGCCGGGACCAGGGTGGTTTAGAACAGATGGCTGTGTGTATGATATCAGTGGGTTTGCTTTTTTTCTTGTTTTGTTTTTCCATGTAAGAACATAGTGTTTCTGGTTGTGTCATCTCCTTCAAAACCTTCAATGTAGGATGTTTAATAAGCAGCGATTGGGTTCTTTTTTTCACAAGTGCTTTAATATTTTTCCCTATGTTTCAGTCAGGCAAATCAATCATATGAGCAAAAGAATACTAAAACCAGTATGTTTAAGAAAATCAAACTCAGAATACTCGAAAATCAGCCAAGGATGTATTGAATTCTAAGCTGATCATTCATTCTTCACTAGTTTGAATGACATGAAAAGCCAAGGGAAGGTGAATTCAATTCAACTTTCAATTCTAGAACTATCAGGGGCTCAGTCAAATAATACTACAGCGACTACAAGAACATACAGCTTTCCTTTCTGCTACAGAAAAAGAACAAAGGATATATATTACCAAGAGCAAAGGCCTCTAAATACGATATGATCTTGTTCTATGATCTTTCCAAATTGGAATCCATTTATGTAATTCCAGTTGGATTTGGGGGTGTTCCCTAATCCCTTGATCTGATGGACTGACGGGTGTTACCTTGTCTCTTGTCTGTAATCTGTATTCCTGATGAATTGTCGGTCTCATAACAAAAAGACAAGAGCCTATAAAACTTTTAATGAGAAGAGCTGATGATGATAATTAATAAATGCACAATGACCATTGAAGACTAACACTTGGAGATGAATGTATCAGACTCGGAGAGAGAGGGAAAATGATCGAAGGATTGAATCAAGGTTGGGTAATCATCATGAAGCATTTATTATTCATTTCTATCCTACTTACTGAACATTCAGAAGAATTTAAAACTCATGAATTCAAGGCGCTTGCGCACGTGAGCGTGTGCATCAATACACTACTAAAAACGAAACGGGTGTTTGATCCACACATTAAATTCATCTCAACGTAGATGGTATAAATATTTTTCATTAATTTGTGAACTAAATAAACTCAGGTTACAAAACTTTCCAACAAAGCATAACTGATTTGATTCATGATTGTGGAATTGGGTCGGGAGATTTTGATGTTAAAGTGACTTCCTCAAACATACATGACCCGAAGGTTATCAAGGATGTGAATAAATCATACGAGAGTACGATGATTGGCATCATGAACAAATTTCATTTCCATCCTCAAGATAAGAAGCAAAACTGGGACAGTAATTGTAAAGATTAAACTCACTTCTTCACTTTATGCCGTGCTTTCGTTAATGAAACCTTCCTTGCGACCTTCGAAGCCAGGGCGCATAAGTTTTTTCTCCCTCTTCGCAATCCGTTTCATCTTCTTATCGTGGATTTTCTGAGCTATGTTTTCAGATCTCTTTTGTTGTCTTTCTGCTTTCATCTTCTGGGTGGTTTCAATCCTATCTTTCCATTTCTCAACATTCTTCAGCTGCTGTTTCTTTTCCTTCCGTAAACTCTTCATCAGACGCTGAGGATCATCATGAACTTTAACCCCAGCAGCTCTATCTGTTGCTGCTTTCCAAGAATGCTTCTTCAATATCATCTCGCCCTTTTCGGGATCTTTCTTTGCTTCCTCCAGCTTTTTTGCCTTTTCAAGTTCCTTCAACTTGGAGAGTTTTCTCTTCTTATTCTTACCATGCTCTTCTTCAGTTCCGAGTTTAACATGACTAAATGCAAGTTCTTTAGAGGCCTCAACTACATTCCTCTCCACTTCAACCTTCGAATGAGTGGTTACTGATTTCTTTTCCTCAGGTTCATTTTCTCTCTTCCGTTTCTTCTGGACAAGTTCCCTTCTTTCGTTTCTTTCATTCCTCTTCCTTTCCCTATTTGAACATCCTGTATTTCTATTCGCCCGGAACTCTTCAATTTTTCGATGAAGGCGTTGTCTAAGTTCTTCATATGTCACTGACCGCTCATCACTGTCCATCCCAGATGTCATTGGCTTAACATCCTCTTCATCATCATCACTTTCATTTTTCAACTTTTCATTCTCCAGGCTTTGCTTAAGCAAATCAAGGGTTGATTTAGAAGACTTTTCTGGATCCATACGATCTCTTCGTGCCTTCTTGAGGTTTTCCTTTGATTCCTTCTTAGCCAGAGCCTTCTCAGTCTTGCTAAGGCCCTGAATCCAAGGTTTTTCTTTTTCATCATTAGATAAATAGAACCTCGCAGGGATAAGATCCACTAACTTGTCAAAGAACAGTGCATGCTGATGGATGATAGACTTCAGATCAATGCCGGAATTAGAATCTGCAGCAGTCTTCTGCTTTTTCTTCTTCACCTGCAGCAATTTAATATATAAGAATGGGAAGAATGAATAAGTGAAAAGGAAAAAAAGAAACATCTGAAAACAATTATTGTTCACCATTTCCCCCTTCATTTGAAGAAAAACAAGTAAGAAATAGGGAATATCAGGTAGAGAGGAGAAAGAAGAAAAAAAAAAGCTGACACAGAGACGATTTTTACCCCTTTTTATTTTTCTTAATTCTTATAGAAGATATATTCATAATCTTTGAACAGAAGATTTTGCACATTACTCCAAATTCATGGAGTTCCAAGCTTGAGTGGTTAACAAGCACTCGATGAATTCATCTATTCTAGAAGGAAAGATTTTCCTAGCTGGTTTTAATTTTAACAGGCGTGTAAGCGCTTCGATTTGTTAGTTTTTGGCACTGAACTGATAGTCTTAAAAGGGAAAACAGAAGAACATATGGAGGGAGAGAGAGAGAGAGAGAGTTGAGATCAAGGAGATGAACAAACAGGTGCAAAACGCTCAGTATGCTTGCCGGCCAATCTACTATGTCTACTTTTTTTCTTTTCAAAAAGTTTGCATTGCACCTAAAGCCCACCTGAAGATTCAAATGTAGATGCTACTCAAAGACCACGGGTCTTAGCCAACAAGACCACCCTCGGGGGCTCTAATGTACTATGTCTATTAACGTTAGGACTTCAAATCATGAATAGAAATCAGCAAAACTCAACCAGTGTCATGACCACGAGTTGAAATCAAAGAGTAAGAGATGAACAAAGTGGAATAGAGACTAGGTGAGCTGTGAGATACATACGCCTCTCTGATACTTCTTTGACACTCAGCTGAGAGAGAAAGTGCTTCTTCGACAGTCTGAGAGAGAGAGCTCATCAATTGTCTGAGGGAGAGAGAAAGAGGACTGTAAAAGAAAAAAAAAAATGCTGGCACTTGGCATTTTTAAAGATGCTAACTTATTTCCGGTTAGTTAGAATTAGAAGAACGTCCCCAGTAGATGTAAAGTAGAACAATGTTTCTTGTGCTAGTAATCCATCAATTCTCCACAATAACAACACTTCAAAGCTACTCAAAGTTCAAGCGAGGGTGTAATAATGAATCCAAAGTACATATAAAGATAACCAACCAAGCTTATATCTTCCACGAGCTATTGCCTATTACTACCATAGAACTGAAGAAAACCCAAAAAAAAAAAAATCCAAAAGCAAGGTCAAAATAAGTCAAGTTCCATCCTATTATAGTAGAATAACAATCAATTTAAGGCGTGAAGAAAACAAGATACTGAATAGCTACATTGCTTAAAATCAGGAGAGAATAAGGCCATTATCTTTCCAAGGATTAGAATTGCAATCCGAAAAGGAATATCAGAATTCAAAGATCTGAACACCGTCACATCACTGAGCAAACAACTCGTATTCTCAGAATCTAACAAGGCGACAAAGCATTCCACATGAAACGAAGACCAAATTGAACCTACCCCCAAAACAAAAGAAACAGAAAAAGCGGCGGAAAAGAATGCGGAAGGCCGTTTTCTGCCATTAAAGAGAAAAAAACAAGAAGATTATACCTTCACTTGGGAAGACGAAGCGATTTCCACTTCAGTATCTGGCGCAGCCATCGTCATTTTCAAGTCTTTCAACCTTCTTCGAAACTTACACGCAGGAAAATTAGGGCAGAAAAATAGGGAGCAATGGCTGTGTCTACAATTTATACTTTTCTTCGACCTCCTCGTCAATAAAAATTTATTTTTTTTTATTATTATTATTTTCTTTTTTCAATTGAAGGTGTTATGTGTCTTTTCGCTTCTTCTGGATTTGAAATTGGGCTTAGGCGGATAAGACGGCCTAACAAAGAGGCGGGCTTAATTTAGGGACCGTTTGATAACCATTTCGTTTTCTGTTTTCTGTTTTCTATTTTTGTTTTTCATTTTTTAAAAGTCAGGGGTGTTTGATAACCATTTTTGTTTTTTGTATTATGTTTTTTAAAAACGTTTTTGAAATTATAAGTAAATTTCATAAACAAAAAAAAAAAATTAGTTTTTAAAAACAGATTTCTGTTTTTCAAAAACTCATTTTTCTCCTAATGCTCACTTTTCTTCTCTTTTACCTATCTTTTTCCAACAAATTCCTTTCTCTATTTTTTTTTCTCTAAAACGTTTTTTACTCTATAAAATTTATTTTTCTCTCTGAAAACTTTTTATTTTCTCTATATCTTGTCTATTTCTAAAAACTTATGAATAATTTCTCTCTCCTTAATTAACATGTTCTAATTTTTCATTTGAAAAAAAAAATCACCAAAATTTTCTACCGCTACAATTTTTCTTTATTTTTCTAATTTATTGTTATTTCTTTAGCATATCTTTTACTCTTAACCTTATTATCTCTCTAAATTTTCTTTTTTTTTATTTAATTTTTAATATAAAATTTATCGCTTTTACTCTTACTTGTTTTCTATTTTTCCTCTAACTAATATCTTTTCTCGAGTCTAATAACTAATATTTTTTCTCTAAATATTTTCTTTCATCTCTCTGAATTTCTATGTTTAACTTTGCTCGTCTCTAAAAAAAAAAAACTTATCTTGAAAACATTTATATTGTGTCTCTAAATTTTTGTTTCAACATCTCTACACATTTTTCTCTCTCTAAAACATCTTTTCATCTTTCTAATTTTTAAAAAACTGAAAACCAAAAACAGTTATCAAAAAAGGTTGGTTTTCTGTTTTTTAAAAACAGAAAACAAAACACAGTTATCAAACATATATGGTTTTTGTTTTTAAAAAACAGAAAACCAAAAACCAAAAACTGAAATGGTTATCAAACGGGGCCTTAGGAATTGGGCTTGTAGATTGGGCATTAGGGACAAAATCGTCTAATGATTTGGAATATTGAATATGTTTTGAGTCTCAATGTTTGGATGTATTTTCAATTTAGTCCTTTGAATGACGGTCACTCTTCGGGGCGGAATATGGAAGATGGGAGGAGATTCTCAAACAAGTAAAATGATCCAATGACTTCAAAATAACTTAACGAGGAGTCGTACGAGGTGAAAATCATATGTACGGTTCTGTCGAGTGGCAAAGAGTGACTTATCTGTCAATTTTTCCACTATCATTCCCAAAAAATCAAACTTTGCCTTACATAAGTTGCTAGAGTACGCTTAATCTCAGGAGTTGAAATCATTGCTTATATACTTGGTATTGGTCATAATTTACAATAACATTTTGTAGTCTTAGTACGATGGGGAAGGACATCTGGAATAACGAGTGAATTACCAACTCTATTGTATATTAGGTAAAAGAAGTTTGGATTTTGTTACTTGTGTTTTAATAATTTTTAATTATATTATTTTTGCAAGTGAATGTGAAAATCAATTGAGAATAACTCTATACGGTATGGCATGATATTTAGTCAGCATGTAGAATTTTAGAGAGGGAATTAGGCTAGCTAAAGATAAAAAAGTTTCTAATTTTTCTTCCAAATTTTCAAGGCGGTTTAATAATTATTTGATTTTTTTTAAAGGATAATTATTTGATTTTTTGTTTTTGATAATTATGTTTGTTTTCTCATTTTTTTTTACAATGGATTTCATCTTTACTTAGCCAAATTTCAAAAACAAAAAACAAGTTTTAAAAAACTACAACCTCATTTTATAATCATTTATACCCCATTTGATAACCATTTGATTTTTTGTGGTTATCAGTATAACTTTATGTCAGTTGAGTTATGCTCTTGTTGGCGAATATAATGCTGGTTTTCTTCTAATTTCCTGTTTTTTAATATTATGCTCTTAATTTCACCGGATTACACCTCAAACTTTGGCAAATGTTTCAATATTTATATTAAACTTGAATAGATATATTATAATTTTTACCTTTTCATAGACTTTCATTTGAAAAATCATCTACAAGAATATCACATGTGCAATTTATTCAATACAAAACGTATGTTTAAAACGAAATTAATGAATTTTTTTAGAAAAACGACACACCATAATTAATTTTTTGTTGAACTGATCATGAGTTTTGAAAGATTCATTTCAATCGTCAATATATCCTGTGTATTAATTGGCTTTAATTTTGTGTAAAGTTTAATTTTTGTTGAAATTAACGAGTTTCGGGAGATTTTACTTTACTTTTTGTTGAACATATTGGTGAATTTAAAGAAAATTGAACCTCAGATAAAAATTGCAACATATACTTAAATTTAATGTTCAATTTAATGAAAAATCGAAAGCTTATGACGAAGATTGATATAACTTACCAAATTCAAAGATAAAATCTTACTTTTGTCTCCCTAAATTAATTAAATAACTATGTGACATTGGATTTTTGTAACTAATCTTACTATACAATCTTGACACAATGGGATCTTGGTCCAACACTAGGTCATGGATCATTTCCAGCAATTACCCTTCATACTTAAACATAAACTCATTAAGGGCCCGTTTGGATTGCATTTTAATTTAAATGTTTTTCAAGAATGCATTTTTTATAAATCATTTTGTATAAAAATTGTTTAGAATTTAAACACTCATGTGTTTGATTACATTTCCTCATAAATGTTTTTATACACAAGTTATTGTATACTTACAAACTCTTTTTTAAAACTGTAAAAAGTTGGTTTCAAGTGTTTATCTCAAAATGGTTTATTTATCAATCTCATTTTCTAATAAATCATTTTTAATGGTTGTCAAACACTATAATTTTTTTCAAAATGATTTATTTTCAAAATTAAACACTTGAAAAGTTAAACCAAACACACCCTAAAAATTATGAGTAAAAGGAATTTTCCTAAGAAATTAACTTGAAAGAAAACTTTGGCAATTTACAAAATCATTGAATTTCCTTTAAGGAATATTGTGTTTGAGATGAGAGTGGGGAAGATTTAAACTATCATAATTGATAAAGATAGAGACTAATGTTTGACCATTTGAATTACAATTATAAACTCACTAACAAGTTGTATCAATATCGATTGTAAGCTTTCTATTTCATTAAATTGGACGTTAAACTTAGATAGGTGTTGTACTTTTATCTTCTTTTTTGTTTTTCAATTTTTTAAGAGGAAGAAATGGAAAAAATTTCATATACTCACTGATTTCAACATAGTCCAAGTTTAGCACAAAATTAAGAATAATCAATGCCATTGAATAATTTTGATAAAATTTCACAAATTTCAACAAAAAAAAAAATATAGCTATAATTTTTTTTCTCTAAAATTTAATTTATAATTCATTGAATGCATAAGAGAATACTTCTTTAATGATCTTCGGGACAAAAACTTTATTGAAAAGTGAAAATTGCACTACTTTTTAAACTTTAAAGTTAAGATTGTAATACTTATTTAAGTTTAATTTGAGATGTAATTTGATGAAATTAAAAGTTCAAAGTAAAAATTGATAAATCTTGACAAGTTTATGGGTAAAAATTAATTTTATTGACATTTTCTTTAAAAAGCTTATCATATACATCTTCTTCAAAAAAAAAACATAAAAAATAAAACCTCATATATGTCATATTTGTTTTTGTTTTTTTTTTTTTTCCTTCTTTCTTTCTATTCTATCTTATTTTTTTAAGGTTTTTTTTTACAACATATAGACGTAGAGAATTGAATCTTTAACTTTTTTTTATCATAATACAAACTTTATATCCGTTGAGTTATAGGTTTGTTTCGGGTTTCCACTCGATAATAAGTTGTGTACTACGAACGAATTTATTTAAGTAGAAAATAGAAAAACAATTTGAGGACTATAGAGTCAAATGCCGTGTTGATTTGATAGACATGATGGAGTGGTTGACTTTGTTTGACCGTTGACCGAGCTAAAACGTATCGACTTTTTTGGACGGTGCACATAAAAATCAATTTTTTTATTCTACTTTTTCTTTTTCAGTAATTTTTTTTTTTTGTTTTTTTTGTTAATAGATTTTTTTCATTTTAAAAGTGTCTAACAAACCTTGATACGATTAAGTTTTTAAGAAAAAAGATTATATGTATTTAACACAAAATTAAAATTTTATATTTGGAAACAACATTAAATATGTCAAGAACTTATTAGAATAAAATCGAAAGTTTATGCTCCGTTTAATAACCATTTGATTTTTAAAAATTATGCTTGTTTTCTCCTAAATTCCCTACCATGACTTTCATCCTAGTTAAGGTTGCATTTGAATTTCTAGCTAAATTTTAAAAACAAAAACAAGTTTTTGAAAGCTATTTTTTTTTTTCAAAATTAGACTTGGTTTTTGAAAACAAGGTAGAAAATTGATACTAAAATCAAGAAACTTATAAGTGGAAGTATGGGTGTATTAGCTTAATTTTCAAAAACCAAAAACCAAAAACGAAATGGTTATCAAACGGGGCTTTATAATTTTATTTTTTTTAGTTCAAAACATTTGAAAGTGAGAGAATTTGAATCTCTAACTTCTTGGTCAAGAGTACATGTCAATTAAAGCTATTATCACTTTCATATTTTAGAGATTTATTAGACATTTCTAAACTTTAGAAATTTATTGGACATAAAATAGAAATGAATTTATTACTTATTAGATACTTCTTAATATTCATGAAAAGCTTGATCTCTCATGGCATTTTTTTTAAAACAAAAGTGTAGGTAGCCTAATTATATTAAATATTTCAAATAAGTATGATTTGGGGAAAATTATCTAATAGTTAGTCTTTTTTAATTGTATATATATATATATTCAATAAACATGTGTTGAGGTTTTTTTTTTTTTTTTTTGAGTACATCAACATTTGGGGATGGGGGATTCGAACCTCTGACCTCATAGTCGATATTATATATCAATTACCGGTGAACTAAGTTCGCTTTGACACATGTGTTGAGGATCTCGAAAAGATAAGTAGAGATATTACCATTTATAAGGTGCATGGATTACTCCACTCATTGTCAATTGATTTTAAAATGGAACCTCATGTTATCTAATAATATGTAAAAAGTTATTGTAAAATTGTTTTCAAAATAGTTATCAGCTTTTTCCTTTTTCTTTTTTAGTTTCTTCTACAACTTTTTAAATATTTACTAATAATTTTATCAGAGTCTTCGAAATTATTTTTGGAAACAAACCATCCGAATTATTTTAAAACAGGAACCATTTTAAATGAACTGATTGAATATATATCAAATTTCCAAATTTTCCAAAAAAAAAAAAAAGCAATGGCGCTTGGAGAGGTCAAAGGAGTAAACCTAGTGGGGTTTGGCAACTTATTTTTAAATTACAAAAAATGACTTTCTTTTTGGTCGACTAATTTTGCAATGAATTAAAGCTTTTTTATTAATTTTTTTTTTTTTCATCTCCTTTTTCCATGAAAGCGAAAGTTTGCACGAAAGCTCCCTAACAAATTATTAGGTTTCAAAATTATTTGCATTTAAATATTACTTTTTTAAAAAAATCATTATGCCCAAAAAAAAATAAAGAAATGGATAATATCATTTACGAGTCGAAAATATGAAATTATCGATGTTGATTATGATAAAATATTGGTAGGTATATATTATTGACCAATTGACAAAATGTAAACAGCTTTCAAACAATGTAATGGAGATCAGAAATGTATTTTTTTAAAAAAAAATTAATATTGTTTTGTTAGCTAGCAATGAGAGTCATTTAAAGTTTAAACTTAGTGTGATTAGTTTATCTCATAATTTTGTTATGTTACTAAAATTCTAGTTAAAGAATAAATATATGATTGTTACAAAACTTTAAAAATAATATAATTTTTTTTGGGGGTAAATATACATTTTATTCCCTAGTTAGAGGATGTTTTTTCCAATTTGGGTTTCTATTTTTTTTTTTTTAATTTAGTCTCTTTATGCCCTAAATGTGGAGAAATGTTAAAATTGGTTGATGATAAACTTACACAACATGATACACTTAATTTGTAACTATAAAATTTTCTAACTATTACAAATTTCTAAGAAGTTGGTAAAAAAATTTTAGTTTTCTTCATTCAAAGTCTAATATATATACGTACATGCACATTTATCATAAACCAATTTTAACATTTTCAACAGTGGGGGTATAATGAAAAATATTGTAACACAAGAGACTAGATTGAAATGTTTTGAACACGCACTTTAAAAAACACGAACATTAGAAACTACAACATATATTTAGCCGCACCCAAGTTTCATTATAATCTTTCTTTGAAAAAAAAAATAATAATGAAGTGCTCAATTGTCAATGTAGCAACATTTATAATTTCCTATAAGTTATGTAAAGTGGGGTAAGTTGTAAATTTTCCACTCGGTCATAAAATGTCACATTCATTTTAATTAATGAATTCTAACATTTAGTGACCAATGAAAAAAAAAAGTCTTTCTTTAATAATAATAATAAAAAAAAATCAATACTGATAACTATTTGTTTTAGGATTTTTGAAAATTCACCTATGAGTTTTTTTTTAATCAACTTGTTGAAGAATATGCTTTCAATATCCCATCCAAATTATGAATACTAAAAAAAGGTAGTTTTTTTAAAACTTGTTTTTATTTTGGCTAAATTATAAAAAAAAAAATACCCCTAAACTATGGAGTTTGTTTCAAAAATGTCCTTGAACTTTGAAAAGTTTCAAAAATACCCTGAATTTTAAACAATGTTTCAAAAATATCCTTGTCATTAATTTTTAGATGGAAACAATTAAAAATATAAAAGTTGTAGACCTGAACATAGTTCAACTAGACAAAGTTAGATATTTGAATCTCTATCCTAACTAAAAAAAAGGACTGAAAATATAATGAATAAATATTGCAAGTGGGGGATGATATTACATTAAAATTATTAATAAGTAAAGAGATCTTTAGATTATTTTTAGAGGTAGGAGGGAATATCATGATATCATATACTTTACCTACCTAAGCGTGTGTGTTTCAACATTGGATAAACCCTAATCCAAATGATTAATAAAATTGACCAAAAATCAAAGCATACAAACACATAATCGATTCTTAGTTTGCATAATCACAAAGTCCATAAAGGTTTTTGCTTTACTCAAAAGGCATAAAATTTCAAAGGACGGAAAGATAAGGAATATTATTGTTACAGTTTTAATTGGTTCAACGTGAAACAAGAGCTTAACTTAGTGGTTAAGACATCTATTTCTTTTTTTATTGAGAACTGAGATCATATTTAGTTATATATGCTTAGAACTTGAGCGGTATGGGATTAAGAACCCTCAACAAAAATTTTAAAAATTACTTGATGAAGAAATATTTTATTGCTATAATTGGTTACATAATTGACATAAATCATTGTTTATGAAATGTTAATTGTGTAATGGACTCTATAGGCACACAATGCATAAACACGTGAGGAAACACGAATAGCAAAATCAATCTGAACCCAACGATAAAGTTGTTTCTTTAAGACAATTTTTTCTCTTTATGATGCTCAAGGTATCACGAACAATTGTCTCTCAGGATAGAACAGATTACCCACCTATGAATGTAACACTTCAATCACAGGACTCTCGGACACTAGTAGTTGTGTCCTTTACAAAAGACATGTCCTTTCATAAAAAAATGTGATTCTTCATTTTATTAAAATAATTTTATTCATAAATTCAATCGACTCTGCTAATAATTTTGTTTTTTCATGGTTGTACTGTCTTTCTTGAAAATTTTAAGATTTGGATCAACATAATTACCCGATTGTTATAAGTAATTTTGGACCACTCCGATGTACAAGGAGCTGACGAGGACAACCTGACACGAGCTCAGAAATAAGATCGAAAAATGGACTCTAAAGGCGAAACAAGCCAAAAGGTCGGACCAAGGTCGAAGGGATCGGGCCTTGGTCCGACCCCTGCTCGGCCTCAAGGCCAAGGCCGAGGTCTTCCGTCTCTGTTTGGTCGAGGTGCCCAATTCCACATGATTCAGTCCTGGATCGCCTCCGAAGGCTTGTAAACCTAGAGCAGAAGCAGGTATTTAATGTAGGATCGAAAGGCAACACTAGAGGGGGGGTGAATAGGGTTGACTACCAATTTTTAAAAATAATTTTATCTATGAAATATGCTCAATTAAAGATTAACACACAAATTTAATTTAAGAGAAAATTAAGCAAGATAAAACCTAAAGCATGCACACTAAGATAGCTTTGAATTTAAATATGATTTAATCAACGAGAAATTTAAATAGCCCACTAAAATTAAATCATGCAATTAAAGAGAAATTAAAAATTAAGACAATAAAGCAAAGAGATAATTAAGAGCAGAAAATAAAAGAGAGAGAGGAAGAGAAAACACCGGGAATTTATAGTGGTTCGGCAAATTGCCTACTCCACTCCCCAAGACTCCTTCTTGGGTATTTCACTAAGTGATCCTCTTGCGGGTGAGAACCAAACCGACACACGACCCTCTTTTTCCTAGGCTAAAGAGAAACCCAAGATCCTTTTAACTGGTTCAGGATCAAACCAATTTCTTTTTCTCACAACCCAAGGTGTACCCACACCTTAATACAATTCCCAAAAAGAAAAGAAAAGAGAACCTCACAATATTGCCTCTTGAAGGCTAGATACACAAGTTGAGCACTCTAAAAAGAAAACCTCACAAAAATATAACTAGGCCAATTTTGGAGCAGGGAGGACAAGAATTTTAAGAGTAGAGAGACTTTGAGAGCTTAAAGACTTGAAAGCTTTTGGTGTGTGAATGAAAGGTGAAAATCAAGTCCAATTTATAGGCGAGGAGGATGAACATTGGCCGTTGGATCAAATTAAGGATGAATGATGGAGATTGAATTTAGAATTAGAAAAGGAAAGAATTTCAAATTTAAGAGAGAATTTTGAAGGATTGGAATTTTAGGATTAGTAGAATAAAATCAATGATTCATGGGATGAATTTTGGAAAGAATCAAATTTGAATTTGGAGGAATTTTGATATTAAGAGCAAATTTTGAAGATATGGAATTTTGGAGATAATGAGAATAAATCAAGGATTTTTGGGATGGATTTTGGAAATAATAAAATTTGAATTGGGAGGAATTTTGGGTGAAAATTTATTTATACATAGCTTGCCACGTGTCACTATTCCATTGGTCCACGTAATCCACGTCAGTCGCCATGTCACTTGCCACGTCATCGCCACGTCAGCAAAATTTGACCGTTGTGGAGCCACGTCATCTGCCACGTCAGCTACCACATCATCATTTTTGGTCGATTGTTGTGCCACATCAGCGCCTGCCACGTGTCACTGCCACGTAGGTTTTTCTCCATCAAATTTGTTTTGGCCATAACTTTTTCGTTTGAGCTCCGATTTGAGTGATTCAAAAGGCGTTGGAATTGTTGTCTCGAGCTCTACAAGATACTGACTTTGAAACACTGAAAATGTTAGTATAAAAAATCAGAGTTTGTTATCATCAAAATACTTGGTTTGATTGAAGCCCTAAAGCTAACAATCTCCCCCTTTTTGATGATGACAAACCACCATAATACTAGAAATACTTCTCCCCCTTTGTTATCAACAAAAAGATATTACCATGATTTTACTCCCCCTTAATCATACAAATAATGCTCCCCTTCAATAAATTATAAAACATAAATGCTCCCCCTATCAAACATAATTAAGCAATTAAATTCTAATAATGCCAAGTGCAAGTCTATTTCTACAAAAAGCTTCTTCATTTAAAGCTTTTGTAAGAATATCTGCCACCTGGTTCTCAGTATTAACATAATTAATGATTATATTCTTATTTTGCACATGCTCTCGAAGAAAATGATGTCTAATGTCTATATGCTTTGTCCTAGAATGTTGAATAGGATTTTTGGTTAAATTAATTGAACTAGTATTATCACAAAAGATTGGTACTTGTTCAAAATTTAAACCAAAATCACGCAAGGTTTGTTTCATCCATAAAACTTGAGAACAACAACTAGCAACAGCAATATATTCAGCCTCAGTGGTAGATAATGCAACAGAATTTTGCTTTTTACTATACCAAGATACTAAAGAGCTACCTAAGAAATGGCATGTTCCACTAGTACTTTTTCTATCAGTTAAACTACCAGCAAAATCAGCATCAGAATATGCAATCAGATCTAAAGATGCATTTTTAGGATACCATAAGCCTAAATCAGCTGTACCAAGTAAATATTTAAAAATTCTTTTTACAGCATGCAAGTGCGATTCTTTAGGACAAGATTGAAATCTAGCACACATGCATACACTGAACATAATATCAGGCCTACTCGCAGTTAAGTAAAGCAAGGATCCGATCATACCTCTATAAGCTTTAATATCTACGTTTTTACCTTTTTCATCCTTATCCAGCTTTGTAGTGGTACTCATCGGGGTCTTTGCTACTTTTGCATTATCGAACTTAAACCTTTTGAGTAGATCTCTTATGTACTTCTCTTGATTTATGAAGATTCCATCTTCAAGTTGTTTGATTTGAAGCCCAAGGAAGAATTTAAGTTCTCCCATCATGCTCATTTCAAATTCACTGTGCATACACTTAGAAAATTCTTCACAAAGAGAAGAGTTAGTAGCACCAAATATAATATCATCAACATAAATTTGCACTAATAAAATATCATTATCTTTAGTCTTGATAAAAAGTGTAGTATCAATAAGTCCCATTTTAAAACCATTTTCTAGCAAAAATTTACTCAAACGGTCATACCAAGCTCTAGGAGCTTGTTTAAGACCATAAAGAGCTTTATTCAATTTGAAAACATGATTTGGATTTTCAAAGCTTTCAAAACCAGGAGGTTGTTCAACATACACTTCCTCCATTATGAAACCATTTAAGAAAGCACTTTTTACATCCATTTGAAATAAAGTAAAATTCTTATGAGATGCAAATGCAAGTAACATACGAATAGATTCTAATCTAGCAACAGGAGCAAATGTTTCCTCATAATCTATTCCTTCTTCTTGACTATAACCTTGAGCAACTAATCTAGCTTTATTTCTAACAATATTACCAGATTCATCCATTTTATTTCTAAATACCCATTTAGTACCTATAACAGGATGATCACTAGGACGCAGGACTAGTTCCCACACATTATTTCTTTCAAATTGATTTAACTCTTCTTGCATAGCAATTAACCAAAACTCATCGGATTCAGCATCTTTAAAGGACTTTGGTTCAATTTGAGACACAAAAGCAACATTATTTAAAGCATTTAAAGAAGAGCGAGTTCTTACCCCTTGAGATACATCACCTATTATTAACTCCTGAGGATGGTGAGTAGAGAATCTCCAATCCTGAGGGAGGGATTTCTCTGGCTCTTTCTGAGATTCATTTGATGTTGCTTCCCTATCTTTAATACTAAGATCTTCAACAGGTATTTCTAATTCATCACTAGCAGAGATTTTATTAATGGCAACATGCGTTTCATCAAAAACAACATTCATTGACTCTTCAACTACATGAGTTCTTTTATTAAACACTCTATATGCTTTACTACATGTAGAATATCCTAAGAATATGCCAATATCCGTTTTTGATTCAAACTTTCCAAGTTTCCCTTTGTCTTTCAAAATAAAACATTTGCAACCAAAGACTTTGAAATAGCTAATATTTGGAGTTTTATCATTAAAAAGCTCATAAGGAGTTTTATCTAAAACATGTCTTATTAAAACACGATTTATTACATAAGATGCAGTATTAACAGCTTCAGCCCAAAAGGATTTTGGTAAATCATATTCATTAAGCATAGAGGTAGCTAATTCTTGTAAAGATCGATTTTTCCTTTCTACAACACCATTTTGTTGGGGTGTTCTTGGAGAGGAAAAATCATGAGAAATTCCATTTTCTTCACAAAAATTTTCAAAAGAAGCATTTTCAAATTCTCCTCCATGATCACTTCTAATTTTTGAAATCATAAAACCTTT
This sequence comes from Luffa acutangula, assembly GCA_036850905.1. Classification (NCBI taxonomy): domain Eukaryota; kingdom Viridiplantae; phylum Streptophyta; class Magnoliopsida; order Cucurbitales; family Cucurbitaceae; genus Luffa; species Luffa acutangula. The sequence continues at coordinate 45,403,497 of CM072098.1, read as the reverse complement.
TTCATTTTGAATTCTTTTTGAAAAGCTAATAAAAGATTTTAAAGCTTCATCCTTATGAGATAAAAATAAAACCCAAGTAAATCTTGAAAAATCATCAACTATAACAAAAGCATAATGCTTTCCACTAAGACTTGCAACTCTAGTAGGTCCAAAAAGATCCATATGTAATAGTTGCAAAGGTCTAGAAGTAGAAACCATTTTCTTTGGTTTGAAAGAAGACTTAGTTTGTTTACCCATTTGGCAAGCATCACAAACTTTATCTTTTTCAAAATTTAATTTTGGAAGACCTCTAACAAGGGATTTCTTAGAAATATTTGAAATTAAATGCATGCTAGCATGACCTAACCTTCTATGCCATAACCACGAGTCATCATGCAAAGCAGATAAGCATTTATTTTCTACTGTAGGACAATCTAATAAATCAATAGTATAAACATTTTTATCTCTATTTCCTACAAACAGAATCTTTCCATCACATGCATTTTCTATGGTGCAATTTTTATCACTAAAAATTACTCTATATCCTTTATCACATAACTGACTAATACTTAATAAATCATGCTTTAATCCATCAACCAACAGAACATTTTCAATCATAAAATTTGAACCGTTACTAATATTACCTTTGCCAACAATCTTACCCTTTTTATTGTCGCCGAAGGTAACATATCCTCCATCTTTCTTTTCTAGGTATGTGAATTTTGTGTGGTCCCCAGTCATATGTTTTGAACATCCACTGTCCAAGTACCACTTATTCTTTATCGATCTCAAACATACCTGAAAGAGTTAATTCTAAGATGTAACCTTAGGTACCCAAATTTGTTTGGGTCCTTGGGGGTTAGCTAACAAAAATTTAGGAATCCATCTCTTTTTATTATCATTCATAATATTGATTTTTCTTAAATTGCATGCATAAGCTTTATGACCATGATTTCCACATGCATGACAAGTAATAGAATTTTCTTTCACAAAGTAATTTGTAAATTTCTTTTGTTTTTGGTGAGGTTTATAACCTAAGCCACTTTTATCAAATATGCCTTGTTGCTTACCCATCATGATATCTAAATTCTTTTTCCCATTTGTAAACTTTAAAAGAGTAGATGAAATATCTTCATTTTTATTTTCTAATAATTTATACTCTTCTTTTAAAGCATGCAAATTTGATTTAGATAAATCTAGATCTTTTTCTAATGTCTCATTTTTCTCTTTTAGATTATCTAGCTCAATTAATAAGTTATTATTCTCAAGAGCTAATTTAGCATTTTTCTTCCTAAGAGACATATATTTGCAACCTAGTTTTTCAAATTCAATTTTAATTTCATTATATGCATCAATGAGCTCATCAAGAGTAAAGTTTTCAGGACTTACCTCCTCGTCGTCGTCGTCGTCGTCGTCTCCAAAAGCCATAAAGCACAGATTTGCTACTTCTTCCTCGCTTTCAGATTCACTTTCGTCGCTTTCGTCCCAAGTAGCTTTCATGGCCTTCTTGTTCTTCTTTGAGGTGGCTTTTCTTTGAGGACAATCCCACTTCACGTGTCCGGGCTTTTTGCACTCATAACAGATGATTGTATCTCTGTTGCTCTTTTCTCCTTTACCTTCTTGACTGTTGACTTTCTTTGAGAAGTTCCTTTTCCTGAAATGCTTTTTGAACTTCTTGGTCAAGTAGGCGAACTCCTCATCATTTAGTTCAGTTTCGGTTTCAGAGTCCTCTTGAACTTGAGTGGACTTTAATGCTAGGCTCTTCTTCTTTTTGACATCTTCTTCCACATTGGCCTTCATGATTATCTCATGCGTCATGAGAGATCCAACGAGCTCCTCCAGTGGAAGTTTTGAGAGGTCTTTTGCTTCTTGGATCGCCGTCACCTTAGCTTCCCAACTCTTAGGCAATGATCTAAGAATTTTTCTCACATTTTCAGAGGTGGTATAAGATTTTCCTAATCCTTTCAAAGCATTAACAATGTTAGTGAACCTAGTAAACATTTCAGATATAGTCTCATTTGCATCCATTTTAAACAATTCATAATTATGAACTAACATGCTAATTCTTGACTCTTTAACTTGATTAGTTCCTTCATGAGTTACTTCAAGCATATCCCAAATTTCTTTAGCAGAATTACATGCAGAGACTCGATTAAACTCAGCAGGACATAAAGCACAAAACAGACAATTCATGGCTTTAGCATTAATAGAAAACTTTCTTTTATCTTCATCATTAAACTCTTTTTCTTCCTTAGGAATATCTTTATTATCAACTAACTTAGTAGGAATTAGAGGACCATTAGAAATAATTTCCCACAAATTATAATCAATCGAAATTAAATAAATTCTCATTCTAGTTTTCCACCATGCATAATTATTACCATCAAACAAGGGTGGCCTAGTGGTAGATTGACCTTCACCATACCCATTTATTCCAGTGGTTGCCATAAGCTCGAACAATTAAGTTTTTGAAAAAAATAGAGAATATGATTTTTTTTTTTTTTAAGATTTTTATAAAGAAAAAATACTTTTCTAAAATTTAGATTTTAATCAAAAAGATTTTAAAGATTAAGAAGTAAAATAAAAATGAGGTTTCAAGAACTAATTTTCAAGAAAAAAAATTCTAGTGAAGACGGTTTTTAAAACTCAATTTTTCAAACTTTTTGCAAAAATTAGAAAAATTCCAGATTTAAAAAGATTAAAAAAAACAGAATGTATAATAAGGAAAAAATATTTAAAAACCTTTTTGAAATAAGAAAACCGAGCTACCCGCTCTGATACCAATTGTAGGATCGAAAGGCAACACTAGAGGGGGGGTGAATAGGGTTGACTACCAATTCTTAAAAATAATTTTATCTATGAAATATGCTCAATTAAAGATTAACACACAAATTTAATTTAAGAGAAAATTAAGCAAGATAAAACCTAAAGCATGCACACTAAGATAGCTTTGAATTTAAATATGATTTAATCAACGAGAAATTTAAATAGCCCACTAAAATTAAATCATGCAATTAAAGAGAAATTAAAAATTAAGACAATAAAGCAAAGAGATAATTAAGAGCAGAAAATAAAAGAGAGAGAGGAAGAGAAAACACCGGGAATTTATAGTGGTTCGGCAAATTGTCTACTCCACTCCCCAAGACTCCTTCTTGGGTATTTCACTAAGTGATCCTCTTGCGGGTGAGAACCAAACCGACACACGACCCTCTTTTTCCTAGGCTAAAGAGAAACCCAAGATCCTTTTAACTGGTTCAGGATCAAACCAATTTCTTTTTCTCACAACCCAAGGTGTACCCACACCTTAATACAATTCCCAAAAAGAAAAGAAAAGAGAACCTCACAATATTGCCTCTTGAAGGCTAGATACACAAGTTGAGCACTCTAAAAAGAAAACCTCACAAAAATATAACTAGGCCAATTTTGGAGCAGGGAGGACAAGAATTTTAAGAGTAGAGAGACTTTGAGAGCTTAAAGACTTGAAAGCTTTTGGTGTGTGAATGAAAGGTGAAAATCAAGTCCAATTTATAGGCGAGGAGGATGAACATTGGCCGTTGGATCAAATTAAGGATGAATGATGGAGATTGAATTTAGAATTAGAAAAGGAAAGAATTTCAAATTTAAGAGAGAATTTTGAAGGATTGGAATTTTAGGATTAGTAGAATAAAATCAATGATTCATGGGATGAATTTTGGAAAGAATCAAATTTGAATTTGGAGGAATTTTGATATTAAGAGCAAATTTTGAAGATATGGAATTTTGGAGATAATGAGAATAAATCAAGGATTTTTGGGATGGATTTTGGAAATAATAAAATTTGAATTGGGAGGAATTTTGGGTGAAAATTTATTTATACATAGCTTGCCACGTGTCACTATTCCATTGGTCCACGTAATCCACGTCAGCCGCCATGTCACTTGCCACGTCATCGCCACGTCAGCAAAATTTGACCGTTGTGGAGCCACGTCATCTGCCACGTCAGCTACCACATCATCATTTTTGGTCGATTGTTGTGCCACATCAGCGCCTGCCACGTGTCACTGCCACGTAGGTTTTTCTCCATCAAATTTGTTTTGGCCATAACTTTTTCGTTTGAGCTCCGATTTGAGTGATTCAAAAGGCGTTGGAATTGTTGTCTCGAGCTCTACAAGATACTGACTTTGAAACACTGAAAATGTTAGTATAAAAAATCAGAGTTTGTTATCATCAAAATACTTGGTTTGATTGAAGCCCTAAAGCTAACATTTAAACCCTTCTTCATTATTGAAGAAGGGATCCCGAAATTGATTCTCAACTCTTTCCTCTTACTTTGCTCTTTTGCTCTCCTCCTTCAGCTTTCTGACTTAAGCATCGGAGGCGGTGTGGCAAGAACCACTCTGGTGTGCAGGTTTACTGTTTTGCAGGCCACGTCTTCCCTCCTCTCATACAAATTTACCGTTGGTGGCACGTGAAGGTAAGGTGAGTTCCTCCTGCCCAGATTTTGCCATCCACACCAACAATAATCATATCAACAAATAAATCATTGATATTTATACTAACATAAGTATAACTCAACTAGTTAAGACATAATATTCAAATTCCCAATCCCACGTGTTATTGAATTAAAAAAAAATATCAATATTTCTTCAATATATATCATTTGTAGTTTTAATTTTATAAATTAGTTAGAAGAAAATACGACCAAATGTTTACCTATAAACAATATTACTTGTTTCATAATCACAAAATTACTTTTTTCAAATATCACAAATTGATTTAATTTTTTATAAAGTTCTAAAATTCATTGTAATAACTAATATCAATTGAATCAACAAAAACAATCACAACTTATTTTATCAAGTAACATTTTAATCACTATACCAAAAACAAATGTGATATTTTTCTACAATTACATGGTCAAAAAACCATCTTATTTAATATATATATATATATAAATAAGAACAGATGCAATGTTTTCTCCTGATATTTCATAACTTTTTACCCTCCTTGATAGCAATGGTCAACTCCATTTAGAAAGTCTTCCAATTCCCAATTGGGCCACCCCCATGTGATTTATGTTATGAACCTAACTTTAAATTATTAATTAAATTTGTTCACATCAATTGGTCCTTATTATCAAAAGTACGTGAGAGTAACATTGTTCGTCATATTTTCAATATGAATTTAAATGTAGCTTAGTGGATAAGACATTAGTTATCATTTCAAAGATCAATGGTTTGATATCTTCACTCTCGCAATTGTTAAACCAAAAAACATACTACTTTCCTCCTAACTAGACAACTACTTTGGTTTTTAATAACACAAAAAAATATCTTTTTTTTTTTCTATTTCCTTTTCTCCATTTTTCTCTTCTAATTATCAAAAACTTAATGGTGATCAAAGAGAGATTCGTCTACTAGTAAGTTCTTTTATTTTTCCTTTTTAATATGAATGGTCGAAAAATAATAGTCATCCAAATATGTTTGGAAAAAAAAAGAGAGAGAGAAGAAATCGGACGGAATGACAAAATTAAATAGAGCGTGATTTTGAAAAATAGTAAAAAAAAAAAAACTAAAGGTCACACGTGAGATGTGCATGCCACAACATTTTACCAAATACCGACCTTTACCCCTCCAGCTAGTGTGCAAAACACGCCCCCATTGAAATGTATCTAGACTTTTTGATATCTTGAATTCAGACCACCATCTTATTTTAGTTATTCTCCTATTGTTATCCCAAGAAAAAAACAGTTATTACTTTTTACTTTTTAGATACACTCTTAAATTTATAAAGTATGATTAATATATCATAATAGTTTTAAATCATAAATAATGAATTTCATTTTCATAAAGATCACACCATTTGTTTTTTAGATTAATTTACCAATCTTAGCTTCAATTGGACTTTTATGGTTTTAAAAACTTTAATTTATTCGCTATAATTTTTTTAAAAAAAAAAATAATTTAAAACTTTTAATCCATTCTTTTTACCTATTCAAAAACTAATTTTTTTTTTCTCTTATACTTTTAATATTTTTACTCAAACCCAAAACTCTACTATAGTGAGTTAATTAACATAGACAGCCAAATAAAATGCACTAACTCCTTTTTTTTTTTTTTAATTCAACAACATTTGGAGTGGAGGAATTCTAACATTTAACATCTTTCTCTTGGTCAATGATATATGTTAATTAACGTTGAGCTATACTCATTTTGGTCACTAACTCCTCACTATGCAACAGTAACAACAAAAATAATTTGTGAGATTCAACCAAACTATATATAACAAATTGAAAATTTTAATATTATTAAAGATAAAATCGAATTTAAACCTTTGTAACTTTTTTTTTTTAGTTCAACATTATTGGGGATGGAGGATTCGAGTCTCTAACATCTTTCATCGAGTATACATGCTAATTACTGTTGAACTATGCTCACTTTTACGACCTTTGTAACTGGTATGAGTGTTTGAAGTATTTGATTGTTATTAGAAACCCTATTAAATGCAACAAAAAAGAAACACCATATCCATTTGAAAGGGAAAAAAAAACAAAAAGAACAAAAAATGGGATTCGTTTTATTTTATATAATAAAATTTAAGGCTGATTTAAACCCCACAATATCTCATAATTTGAATCCTAATCAAGTCCAGAAAGACACATTTTAATACAAAGTTTTATGTAATAAAATATGTTCAAAAGAATTTTAGGACATCTTCTTTTTATTTAATTAAGCAAAACAAATGCTTAGCTGTTAATCAACTTCAACTTTTGCTAACTTCTTTTTATTCTCTTTATTAAGAGCAAATCTCTTTGTCCTTCATTGTCCGTACAAAAGGTTGATCCATGATATCCTTCTATGGAAATATATAATATATTTTTGTAAATTTGTATAAAGATCATATGATGATGGTTGATTTCAATAAATTCATTACATTATTCGTGTTATCGCGAGCTATCTAAACTACTCTGATCGTAGCTATGAATATGATATGTAATTATTCTCTTGATGTTTGAAGTTTTTTTTCATTGAACAAATGAAAGAATATAAGGGCATACAAAAAACGAGTCTAAGAAAAACTGGAGTCCGATGAGATTACAAAAAGACACTCAATTCAAAAGCAGAAAGCCAAGATCATAATTACAAAAAGATCTTAAGTTAAAATTCGCACTATATATCCTTGTTCTATTTCAAGAGATTGAAACTTACCATATGTTTCTTTCCCCTTCATTGAAGGGTTTAAAACTATTAACCACATTATTTCACTTTCTTGAATAATTTCTTGATTTTTTTTTTTTTTGAGTTCAACAACATTTGGGAGTGGGGGATTCAAACTCATGACCTCTTGGTCATAAGCACACAGTTTATGTCAGTTGAACTATGCTCTTATTGGCAATTTCTCGATTTCTTGACCTCATTAGTTCAACCTTTGATCAACTAGTAAAGTTCAACTGTCTTAAAACAACCTGTTTATTGTATTAAAAAAAATGAGATCGGTTTGATCATCGTTTTAATTCATTAACTAGTTAAGTTGATATTTTCTTTGTCGGTATAACTTTCAGAAAAATTAAATAACAACTTTTCAATTACTATTTGTAAATAGGTCGTTATCAAACGAGACCTGAATGTATAGTTTATTTGATTAATTTAACATTCATGTAAATCAAAGTACTTTAATTTATCAGAATTTTCTTTAAAAAACCAATTAATTAAAGTCCTAATCAACTAATCCGAACATAGAGTTAAAGACATATATCTTTGATTATTATAAAAATAGAGGTTTGAATTTTGAAACAATTGTGTGGATGACCCATTTTGAGAGGCCAAAATGAAAAATGTCATACCTTTTCAGAGTAAGGATATAATATTTTTTTGCTTACGTCATCATCAGAGCAAAATTAGCATTTTATTCCCTATATGAAAACGTGCATTTAAGGTATTTAAGAGCGAGAGGTTGGAGCGAGCGAGATTTAAGAGCGAGAGTGGAAAGGGGACAAGAGATTGGAGAGAGAAATGAGAGAGAGAGTAAGAGATTGGAGGGAGAAATTGGAGAGAAAGAGAGCGAGAGTTAGAGTGAGAGCGAGAAGCGAGAAGCGAGAGGGAGAGATAGCGAGAAGCTAGAGCGATGTTAGAGTAGAGAGTAAAATAGTAATTTTACTAGGATGCTAACACAAACAAAATGACATATATCTTTGTTTTGAAAATGTGGGGCATTTATCATTTCCGTCTATTTTAGAGAGTCTTCCGTACAAAAAATCTCTTGAATTTTCATCCCCACGTGTTAGGAATAAAAAAAATGTACCTCATGAGCTTGAACCTTCTCGTCTTTAATTGTGTTGTTAGTTACATTAAAAAAATCACAAATCTTTTTTAGTACAAAGTTCACTAAGATTTTTTTTTAAGTTCAATAATAATTTTATCATTGAGCTATGCTCATTTTGGCGAAATTCACACAACTAGTAATATGATAAATGAAATGTAGTATACTACATATATACAATATAACAACTTATTTTCAAATTTAGCAAAAAAGAAAAAGAAAGCCATTAAAATTCGAATATATATATATATATATATATATATTTTTTTTTTATGCAATACATTCTCTCTCATAGAGTGAAATAAGATAAAGCCATGTGTCCAAATGACTTCATTTTAATATCTCAAAATGCTCAAAATGGCATAAAAAGAATATTATATTTAAATAAAGATATAATGGAAATTGCACGTCATCTCTCCTTAATCAAACACGTGGCAAAATCCCATTGGATGCACAGTAACTTTCATGCTAAAAAGGTCATCCACTCACAAAAATGAAATTATTTTTTTAATTAATCTTTTTTCAAGGAGGGGTTACGTGGCCTAAGATTTTTTTTCCTTCTATTAAAAAACCTTTCTTTTCATTTTGATTACTATTATTATTATTGGAGTTTTCATGTCACCTAATGCTTTGGCATCTCCAAGGTTTGTCCTTTCCTTTTGTGTATTATTGCCATCAATTTTTTCTGATGATGTTTGTATTCTTTTGGAATAGATACAAGTGTCTCGTGTCATTAGTAGAGAACTTGATGGACATAACGAGTGAAGGCGACCATACAAGAACATGATACTTATACAAAATTACAAGAAATTGAAAACATGTGCAATTTGTATAAAAACTAGCATAGTAAGTCAACAGGAGCTGAGTCGTTGAATCTCAACTAAAAGGGTTCGTTGAAGAATTTTTATGTGAAAAAAGGTACCAAAAGTTACCTATTTTAGAATGTTTTCTTATTTGACTCAACTTTTAGAACAAATAAAATTATTCTTCTTTATCATATATTAGTGAATAACATCTTCTACGAGTATAATGACATTACAAACTTTCGCAAAATCTAAATTTGTGAATAATATTTCTCTGTATTTAACGATACAACTTTTTGCTAGTCAATCAATCTCAATTCTTTAATTGATTTTGACCAAAAAAAAAAGTTAAATTACCATTTTGGTCTCTATACTTCATCAGGGTTCATTCTATTTTAGTTCCTATACTTTGAATAAAACTTAAAATTGGTCTCTACCCTTATATCCGAGTTTTTTCTTTTTTTTCAAAATTGGTTAGATAATTATAATAATTTTCATGCAACAAAATACCTAACGTGAACATATTTCCAAAATTTATAGAAGAAAGGCTAATAGAAATTAAAAATAAACCCGTATGCATCAATTTTAAGCTTTATTCCAAGTACAAGAACTAAAATTGAACATATGTGACATTTGAAAGCACATAGACAAATGGAATGAAACCCAAAGTAAACCCCAGAAAAAAAACCAATAACAAGAGAATTGTTTTTAAAAACAGTTACTCAAATTCTTCTAAAGGTGAAGGTTGATCTGAAAACAATAACCTGCACTGAACCATTTCTCATCTTTAAAAAATCCTACTGGATTTTCCTGATAAAGATATTGCAATCTCAGTCTATTTACAAGGCCAAAGAACCTTTTTCTAGTTAAAAAATTGGAGAGAATCTATATATAATCTAGATGACTCCAAGCTCAGCACTTTATAATATTTTTCTAAAAGCATGATGGATATCTAGTTAAAATAATAAAATGGGACATCTTTTAATATATGAAGAATAAGATTAGACAGTCCCAAAAAGAAGATGAAGTTTAAAAAAAGGGAAAAGAGCAATACATAATAAAATATAGATAAGGACATATATGCCATTTTATAATGTTTTTTCAAAGATGATGATGATCACTATAACTTGAACAGTAGAAAGGATCAGAAAAACTTATGAAACATGAGTGAGTGTATAAATATAGAGCACATATTAACCCAAGATGCCATAGAAATCTGGAAGAGAGAGAGAGAGAGAGAGAGCTTCTGAGACACTTTGCATAATATTCATAAGCATAAATTGGAGAGGGTAAGAGCTAAGATAAGATGATGATGATGATGGGTGAATATTTTGGTTGGGGCAAAGTAGAGGAAGAAGGATGGAGGAAAGGGCCTTGGACTGCTGAAGAAGACAGGCTGCTGATTGAATATGTGAGAGTTCATGGTGAAGGAAGGTGGAACTCTGTGGCTCACCTTGCAGGTATGAACACATAAGCAAACAAGCCCTCCCGAGTTTCGGGTCGGTTTTGTTCGAGTATGGGAGTTCTGTTTCCTCGCTTTAAATTGAGTATTTGTTTACCTCTTTTTCCCACGCTTTTCTTTTTCAGCATTTTTTCTTTGATGTGGATTATCATTTTTCCGTATACTCACTTTAAATTGAGCATCCGTTTCCCTCTCCTTCCTCGGCTTTCCTTCTTTGGCATTTTCCTTGATTTGGGTCATCCATTAGTCTATCTTTTTCTCTTTTTCTCATTTTCTTAAGCTTTTAAGCCAAACTTTTGCCTTTTTCTTATAAGTTCTTTTGGTGCATTCAGGATTGAAAAGGAATGGGAAGAGTTGTAGGTTGAGATGGGTAAACTACCTGAGGCCAGACCTGAAGAGAGGGCAGATAACCCCACATGAAGAGAGCATAATTCTAGAGCTTCATGCTAGATGGGGGAACAGGTAATCCACTTTTCTTTTTCCTCATGTTAAGGGATGCAACCAAAGTTTAATAAGAATTTTCAGGTACAGGGTCGTACCTCGTCAAACATTTTCTGAGCCTTTTCGAATTAAGAACAGCTAGAGAAATAACCCTTTCATTTGTAAATACTATAGGTGGTCTACCATTGCTAGAAGCTTGCCAGGAAGAACTGATAACGAAATCAAGAATTATTGGAGGACCCATTTCAAGAAAAAGGCAAAAGTAACTTCCAATCGTAATGAAAAGCCTAACACTCGGTTTCTAAGAAAGCATCAATATCAACAGCAGCAACAACGACAACAACAATATTGGGAGCTCCTACGACAACAACAACAACATCGAGAACTCCTAAGACAGGAACAACAACTGAACCAACAACCTGATATGAAGGCTGAACCTATAAATAATTCTCAACCTCAAATAAGGCAAGAATCTTGTACTGCCATGAACAGTAACTTCAATCCCCAAATGACTGATCATCATGACCAGCCAGGAGGCCTCTTACTGTCTGTACCTGAAGCAATTTCCATGGAGGACCAACAATTATGGGATGGATTCCTGTGGAATTTTGAGGATTTTCAAGGCAATCTCACACCAAATTCTGCATTTGGCAAAGCTAATATGCATAATCTGGTCACACCCTATTGTTGAATTTTTTGGTAGAGATTATTACTTTAACTCTTCGTTAAGTTTTCGTTGTAAAAGTTCTGGAGATTAATCCAAATCTTGCCTTAAAACTTTATTTTTGTGAACTTTTGTGTATGCAAATACATGACAGACTTAGTTATGATGTATGCTTCAGCCTTAAGGGTAATGAAAAGGGGAAGTTCAAAAGTTCATTTAAGACATTATTTTCTAGAAGTTGTTTCTTTTTGCTTTTTAAACAGACTTGAATCTTGAATGAAAAATATAAATCAACTAGATTCTGCAAGTGATCACTAGTGATAGTAAAAGTTGCTAATCAACCAACTTCTATTGTTTCCGTCATGTGCACTTTGTGCTATGATTAGGCTGACTCGTTTAATATTCATCAATATCTCGGTTTTGATTATCAATCGGATTTCTCATTCATTAAGGATAACAAAATTTTCTATTGGTATAAAGTGTCTACAGTTTGATCAGGATGGAATCAAAGAAAGAAATTTTCTCCATATATACCTAGTCTAAAAACTATAAAAACTAGTACCAAGTTGTCCGACAACTTGAGGATACATAAAAGTCATGTCTTCAATGGGAACTTAGAAATAACGGTACTTTTACACCCACTTATCATTAATTAATGTTATTGTCGTTTGTCATTTTAGTGATGTTTGTCTTTTTATTCCTTATCCTCAGTACAAACAAATGATGTGTTGTATTATATTTATATTTTAGTAAGATAACCATAGTTTAAGATAAGAAGTGATATATTCTTTGTAGCACCCTTCATTCATTTTATATGTATAATATATGCTGTAAGATTTTCAATTTTTACCCAATAATACAAAGTTTAAACTACACTTTTACCACCATGTGTATAGAGACAAAACTATTTTTTCCGGTATCATCTTTGACACTTTTTTGGTTGGGTTTGACAATTTTCATTGTTGGATTTGGACAACTTTGACCTGATTTTGGCTGGTTTGTTGATTGAATGTTGTGTGATTTACTAATTAATTCGTATGCAATTTTTTAATTTTATTTTGAAGAGGTATTAATCTCACCACTTATTCAAGTTTAGGGTAATTTGATGATATAGAAAATTAAAGGTTAAAATTGACTTCTTGAACAAGTATGGGTAAAAATTATTTTTCCTCAAATAAAAACAAAAGGATATTGATTGACTTGAAGTGTGCTCACAATCAAAATTTTCAATTTCGACTGACCAAGGAAATTTATCAAATTTGATCTAAACAGAAGCAAAGGAATTCCGATATTCATTCTCCAATCTCTAAGGATGTTCTAGAAGACTTCAAAATTTCCAATATTAGCTTTGGTATGAAAAAAATATTATTCAATCTGCCTCAAATGTAACTTAAAAACTATGGCTTTTACATTTCCAACAGTTCCCATCTACACAAAATTGGCATAAAATTATAGCCATCTACCCGTCCCTGCTGAAATTTTGATTTCCCCCCTGTAGATTACTAAATTCGGCATTTTTTTTGTTCAAAACTTCCTCTAAAAAATCAGACCTAAAACTCAAACTAACAAAAGAGCATCGTACCATTAGTTCTATAAACTTTAATGCACAGTTTACCAGAACGAACGATCTTCTAAATCTTGCCTTTCATTTGTTTCCTTTTATTTCTCCGCTGATCACGCAAGCCTGCAAGAAAAGAATTGCAAAATGAGGAACCTGAGAGTAGATTTGCCTACAAGTTCTTTAGAACTGAAAATATAAAGATGAAAATTTGAAAACCAGCAATGTGTCCATTCAATAAAGATTTGAGTAGTGTACGTTTTTTCTCCTCTTTTTTCTTTCTCCTAAGGTTCTCCATTTTCCTCCGTTTTTCGGCCATCTCTTTTGCATCCATATGTACCTGTCAAAGAAGGTAGAAGGTTAAAATTTTGATGTAACAAGTCTAACAGATTATCTAATTGACCCTAACCATGTAGACTAGAAAAACTGATTTTCGAGGAAAAAAAAAAAGCATTTCAACTAAAAAATGTTTGACATTACCTGTTGACCACCAGCTCGAAGTGCTTGAAGTGGTTCTGTAAGATCTTGACCAATAACAGCCAATTTCCTCCTTTTGTTATCTCCTACATTCTGAACAGTCCCATTCTGCTTGGCCAATTCTTCAAATTGATGTTGCAGAAGAGGTGAAACCCCAGCCTGATAAGGAATGAGGAAACCGTGGTCATTGTATAATTTACCATAAAAAGTTGTTAGAAAACAAATGCAGCCAACACTCAATAACTGAAAACCAGAAATTATTCGAACTTGGGCACTAACTGGGGGAACAGATAAGTACAGCTAAAAAGAAAAGGATATATCAAAAAACCAACAAAAGCAGGGTAATTCATGATCTAAATGTTTTATGATAAGTTGTCTTTGCAAGAAAGACAGGACGTTATTTTCTTCCTCCCACTTCCTTTCTTTACTTGGGGGTACCTTTTCTCTGGATGCAAAGTATCTTGCCGTATTACAATATTTCACAAAAAGAGAATCCTTAATCCAGAAAAATTATAAAGCGAAAAAAGGAGAAAACTAAGTTGTTGTGGTCAAATGTTGTTAAAGCTCTTCTCTATGAATTATTGTTTGAAAGAAATCAAAAGATCTTTCACAAAAAGCTTCTTTTTTGGGTAGCTCAGTTTAGTTCAGGTCACCTCAAAGCTTCTTCCTGGCGTTCTCTTTCTAAGCATTATGCTAATTATTCTATTCAAGATTTTTGTCTTTAACGGAATACTTTTATTTTTCCTTTGTATCTTTGCTATTTGTCTTTTTGATTTTCTGTTTTTGTTCCTTCCTTGTGGAGTTTGTAATTTTTTATCTTTAGTCTCTTTTCATCATATCAATGAAAGGTATCATTTCTTGTTTAAAAAAAATATAATAATAATAATTAAAAAAAATAGAGAGAGAGAGAGAGATAACTCAAGGATTGGACTTTTAACAATAATAGTAGATACTTACTCCAGCCAAATATCGGTGTGAAAATGATTTTGGTTGCAGGGGTTGGGAAAGCAACTTATCGAGCTCCTGCAATTAGTAAAGAGAAGTTTTGAAAGAAAGGAAGATATTCCCCTCACCAAATTTTAATGCAAAATTATCCATTGCGGGTAATACCTGCTGCAATTTCTTTAACTGCATGGAGCCAACTTTCTTCTGCTTATAATTGTTTACTCTCTCCTCTTCACTGTCATCGTTATCCACAACTAATTCCACTAACTCTGCATTCCGCTCAAACCAGGTTTTTCTTGCTTTCTCCTAGAAATCAGAAACATAGCTTTAAACTCATGATAACCAAAAAGGTAAATACGGATATGTAATTCTAGGATAAGAACTTTGGTAATAAGCACAAACAAATCAACAGCCAATTGACACCAATTAGAACAATAAGGAACGAGCATAATGAAAATGAGAAGCGCCAGGATACAAATTTCCATATATCAGCAATAAATAGGCATGGACTTATGTTTATGTTTACCTGAGAATCCTTCCGCAGAATCTTGTCAATCTGGCGTGCAAGAGACAATCGTTTTAGAACCTCTGGCATGTATGAATTATCAACAGGAAATCGCTGGAAGCTTTCCTAACAGAACAGAAGCAAACGAAGGATGTATAAGGAGGATTGCTCAAAAGACATTACAACTATTGTTGATATATCCAAAAAGGCTACAAAAAATTTAAAGAACCCTCATATTGGCAGCTACTATTTCTTTAAAACTCAAGTCAGCAGAGAAAAGTAAGCAAACAAAGAAAACAGTAGAGTGCCAATGCCTGTAGGAACTATTAAAAAAAAATCAGTGAAAATCTGCTACCTTAGAGAATGATTTGCACAGAGAAGCGAATTTGGAAGTTTCATTGGCTGCGACCAACGCGATACTGCATCCATCAGCATTAGCTCTGGCTGTTCTTCCACTTCTATGAACGTAAACCTAATTCCAAATAAAATATTTAGTAACACTTAGACAAAAGATGTTTGAACAGAGTAAATTGTCTTATTAAACCTCAGCCGAATGTGGTAGTTGATAGTGGACAACAGTTCGAACACCAGGAATATCAAGGCCTCTAGCTGCAACATCAGTGGCAATTAGTATCCCATTTTCACTTCCACGGAAACGATCGATTGCCTGCAATAAACAAAAATGGAAAGTCTCAGGGTTTGTAGCTCTGATGAAATTTATAACCTGAAATCAATTGTGTATAGTATCGAACTTGACAAAATGATTGGTATCTATTGTTTAATCTGAAATTGAAAAAATAACTGCACCACTATAGTATCGAAATTTCTTCCTCTATTTTGCATTAGCATTAATTTCCTTATTCTATTGTTTGGTATCTCAAAAAAGATTTCAAATCGTGTTTTTATGTTAAAAAAAATCTCAATTAAAATTATTGGATTTTGCAGGATTTCATAGAGGTGAGAGTTAACTTACTTATTTAACCCTTTCATATTTTAATTTTCTATTAATAACTCCAAATTAAAAGCATTAGTCTCTTTTCATTTCTTGCATTAGTCTCATTTCTTCAATGAAAAGTTTGTTTCTTTTTTTAAAAAAAAAAAAAAAAATCCAAATTAACTTTTTTTTTACTATCTTTTCTTTTCTGGTTACCATCCAAACAAAAAAAAATTTAATATATTGATTTTAAATACGAAACAAATATTTTAAAATCATTTCTCAAATTTCAAATCACAAGATTTAAAATCATTTCATGAACTTTCCAGATTTCAAACGAAGGGTTGAAGAGGAAAACTAAGGTAATTTGGTCCAATGCTATAAGAGATACACTGAAATGTCTTGGTTGAAATAAATAGAAGAATTTTTCAGAGGTTTACAGAGTGGTGCAGGAGGAAGTCCAAGATAATATTGTTTTTAGATCTTTGATTCAGAGCTCTTCTTCCTCCACAAAGTTCCGTTGTTATACTCTTTGTTTGATCATTTCTAGTTGGAGTTTTTTTTTTTTTCCTTCTCGTAGTTCCTTGGAAGTTGCTATGGTAAATGTCACTGTTTTCAATGGCACACTTATTTCTTTTTTAAAAATTGAAATGAAATGATATAAAGGAAATTTGAGTAGTATCAGTTGTTGACTCACACCCCCACATATGGAAAAGTAACATGACAGATACTAGCAGTCTAAATAGTAAGCTAACCTTCAAGCGAGCCCGTTGCTGCCTTTGAGCATGAAGAGTCAAGACATTGACGCCAACAATGCACAATAAAGCAGCAATATGACGTAAGGCAGCAATGGATGTACAGAAAACAATTGTGCGGCCTTGTCCATAGACAGACAGAATATAATACAAATAAGCATCTTTGTCTTCTTCCCTGCATCTGCAGGAAGTTCATGATTCAGTAATGCTCCACCTCCACTAGAGAGGGATTAATCAATGCAGATAAAATTCAAAAAAACAGGCACAACCATCATCGATGGTATGACATACCAAAATCATGATATAACTGTTGGCACAAAAAAAGGGTCCAATTGATGTAATTATAATCTACCATCAAAATTAGGAAGCAAGGATGACGAGGACCCATGCAATTGAATGTAGCTTGCAGACAAAAAGAATATAAGAGATGGATGTCAATTACCAGGAAAACTATGCTATACATTACTCAGTATTAGCTAAAAGATAAAAACCAAGTCATGTAGATCATAATGCAATAAGGCTACAATACGATGTACACCCATGTACTACAGCTGGAAGTCATTGTTGTTAAAAAGATTAGAAACGAGGGAAATTTTTTGGGCTGCCCAGCTATATGAAAAGATGCAAATGGGATTGGCCTTCCTCAACCACAAAACATCATTTATAGGGTGAAATATAAAAACACATACTCGTTAGGGAACATTTTGAATATAAAAACACATACTCAGTTATATGAAATATCCAATAGAAACAATAGAAGAGTTACAAAATGCTAGCTATCAAATGAAAAGGTACATACTCTATGAATGATTCTTCAAGATTATTTGCCAAAACTGATGTGTTTGTCAGATTTATGATAGCAACATTGGGTCTCATCCCAGCTCTCTCAGATAGAGCTTCTATAGAATCCAAACCATCCATCCCTGATTGGTTAGGTCTCGATGATCCACGCTTTAGTTTCTTACGGAAATCAGAAGATAGTGACAACGTAGCAGAAAACACGAGCGTTTGCCTTTTCTTTCTTTGAGAACTTGGAGCATTCAAAGAGTTTTCTGCACTTTGTGAATTTTCTGAAGAACCGTTGACCACAGGAAGCATATCAATAATGGACTGCAACTCACGAAAATGTCCATTTTCTATCATCCTATCAGCCTCATCCAGTACAAAGAAAGACAATGTTTGCAACTGAAACAGAAGAGTTGAAGAGCGTCAATATTACTATCATATTTATCACAAGAAAAGAACGTCATTAGTCATTGGTATTCAAATAAGCACCTAGAATAGAATCTGACAACCAAGCAGTTCTTTTTGAAGAAACCAGAACTAATCAAACCTTATACTCCCTCAATTAAGCAGTTATTTTTTAAGAAACCAGGATTTCAATGAGAAAAGTGAAAGAATATACCTAGTATATTCTTTACTTACACCTAGAATCAAGCCTGGTTTTTTCGCAATTATTTTATATATCTACTTTACCTAACGGTTCAATATCAGATTTTTGGGATGCTTCTCATTTATCTTGGAACGTTATCTTTCGCCGACTATTAAAGGAGGAAATTCTTGATTTGCCGTCTTTATTGGGAAGCTTATCTTCAATTAACATTGCTCCCGTTGATGATTAACAAATATGGTCTTTAGAACCTTCAGGTTTTTTCTTCAATGAAGTCTCTAACTCAACATTTGGTTTCTTTCTCTCCTTTGGAGAAAGAGATGTTTAATGATTTGTGGAAATATAAGAGTTCAAAAAAAAAAAGAATTAATATTCTTTTGTAGATCATGTTTAACGGTTCCCTAAACCCTTCAAAGATTTTACAACGGAAGCTTTTTTCTCATTGTCTTATGCCATTCGTTTGTGTCTTATGTTACTTGGCCGGGGATTCTTTGAACCATAATTTCTTTGAATGTTCATATTCTCGGTTTTGTCGGCCCAGGATTTACTCCTTTTTCAATCTTTACTGGGCTTCCTCCAATACTTTCAAGGACAATGTTACTTCTATTTTAATTGGACCATCTTTGGCACCAAACTCTAAACTTTTATGGCACAATGCTGTCAAATCTATGCTATCAGAATTGCAGATAGAAAGAAACTAGAGGATTTTTCAGAATTCTCATCTCCTCTGGTTTGATCGACTCGATTCAACTCGTTAAAAGGTGTCTTCACAGGTTCTCTCTCTAAGCTTAGTGATAACTATTCTATTCAGAACATTTATCTTAATTGGAATGCTTTTATTTCGTGTGTATAATTTTTATCTTTATATTTATGTTTTCTTTATTTTTTATCACTCCCCATGGAGTTTGTATCTTTTGAGCATTAATCTCTTTTCATTATATCAATGAAATGTTTCCTTTCTTGTTTAAAAAAAACGAAAGAATATACAAGGGCATACAAAAAGACAAGCCCACAAAAAGAATCCCAAAACTAACTACAATAAGAGATTCCAATGCAAAAGAATCAGACCAAGTTGATAATGGCAAAAAGTCCAAAATATGGACACCCATAAGGATGCATCAAACCTTACACCCTCTCCACCTCTCAAAAAAACTCCTATTCCTTTCCAATCAAATATCCCATAAAACAGCCAAAAAACAAGCATGTCATGGGTGCACTCAATATAGAAAAGGATAATGGCAGAATATTGATGAAGTTTGTTTGCAACAAAACGAGATGTCAATTGATGAGCTTAAATAATAAATAATGGAGTCAAAAAGGTTAGTAAGATTAAAAAATTAGACTTTTAAATTTTTATGACTGGGGAGTGACGACATGGACAAGTTTAACCAATATCATGAAGCACTCACTTCAACAAGATGCCTTTCTCCTCCTGACATAAGTTCCCACAACCGCCCTGGAGTTCCAACTATAACCTCTGGCCTCATCCTTAAAAGTCTTTCCTGCTTTTCAGTGGACATCCCACCAACGATGGGAACCACTCTGATATCTGTTCCTACTGCTACTGCCTTGAGATGATCAGTTACCTGATGGTGAAAGACCAAAGAAAGGGAGTTAAACCCCACATTCAACACATACAAAATTACAAATAAAGTAAGATGAACTAACAATCTGTTTGTGTTTTTCCATTATGGATCTGTGAACTTCAAATTCATACTACAAACACCAAAATAAAAATAAAATAAATTACGTTTATAACAGAAAAGAACTTAAGTAGGTAGTTTTTTTTTTAAATCAGAAACAAAGTTTTCATTGATAAATGAATGAAAAGAGTGCACACAAGCTAGCCCGGATAGATATTAAAGAACAAAAACAAAAACAAAAAAAAAAAGAATGAATAAAAAGAAATAAAAGTGTTCGAGGATACAAATTCCAAAAATGAGTGAAAGGAGAATAAAAGTCAAAAACACACTAAGAACGGGATATGAAGGCATCCCGGTAAATACAAATATCATTGCAAAAATAATTAATAAACAAATCAAAAACACATTAAATCAAAATCCTAGTGTTTCTTATCTTAATATCATCGATCCTAGCATGTTTTGTCTCCCACACATTAAATAAAAAAACATATACCCATGAGTGAGTACAAATAAAGGGATTACAATCACCTGAAGAGCAAGTTCCCTAGTAGGAGTAATAATAAGAGCTCGTAGAAGACTTCTGGGAGCATATCTTTTTGCATCCACTCCCTTTTCTTCAGACATCTTTCCAGATTTCTCTCGTTCATCCAAGAGACGTTGTAGGATTGGCAATCCAAAAGCTAATGTTTTTCCCGATCCTGTCTCAGCAGCACCAACAACATCCTGTCACATAAGCGAAATTCATTAACAGGAAAAATATGATCCATTTTCCTCCCATGCAATGAAAGAGAGACAACTAACCTTCCCCTGGTAAGCAGCAGCTGGAATACAAGCTTTTTGGATTGCTGTAGGTTCCTTGAACCCAAGTTTGTAGATCGATTTCATAAGCAAATGATGGAGTCTCAATTCATTCCATGCATAATATTCAGTTTCGTCAACTGCATCTTTTTCAACTTCATCCTTGATTTCTTTATCTAAATGCAAATCACATCATGCACGACATATCAAATATAGTTTTGAATAGTCACTTACAATTCAACAAGTGTCCATCTAATCAAAACAACAACAATATCATGCATAATTACGTCTTATTCAGACCATGTTATTAATAGATAATGGAACAAATAATAAATAAATAGAAGATGGCCTCCCATTTTTCTCTCAAGATGCTCACATCTTTCCCCCCTCCCTCCTCTACTCTTCGCTCTGACGCTCCTCTGAAGCTCTTCCATCCCCTCTTCTTGTTCTCAATAACCATGGGTGTTAAGCAATCTCTTAGCCATGGTTGCATCTCTTAAAGCTTTGGAGTGCGCAGTTGAGCATAAAGTTATCATGTTAGATTTTGATCATAGAAAAGGGAGCAATGTTTTCAGCCTTGAGGAAAAAGGAGTGGATGTGACTTATTCTATTTCTCTTTCTAGAAATGAACTAATTTGGCTCAGGGACACTCTCTGACCAGGCCCTTAGCTCTTTGTCGCAAAAATTCTTTCAAAAATGGAGATCCAAAGACATTTCTTTCAGGGTGTTAAAGATAACAAACAAAAGAGGTGTTTTCACTAAGTTGATGAAGCTCAAAGGAAACGGGAAGAAACAGAACTCCCCTTGCTCTTAACAAGGACCCCCCCCCCCAACGGCCAGATGTTGAGTGGAAAAGAAATTGATGGGTGGAACGAGTATTGAGAGAGCCTCAATACCCAGTCGTCTAAAAGAAGGTTGTTCCTTTGTTGATGTAGTAGGAAGGTCGAAGAACAAAAGTATTGAGTCAAGTTGATGAAGCTGGAAGGAAATTGGAAGAAACAGAACATAGGTATTCCCTTGGCTGTTAACAAGGAAAAGTCCCTTCCCCCTTGAGTGGAAAAGACAAGGAAAAGAAAATGACAGAGAATAGAATGAGTATTGAAAGAGCCTCAATAATCGTGATTGTTTTGTAATTATTTTATAGATCTTATTTTACTTGATTGGAGCTCAATAATCGTGGTTGTCCCTTTGCTAATGTAGTAGGAAGGTCAAAGAATGAACATATTGAGTAAAGAGAAACAGCATAAGTGCCTTAGGGACAACAGGCATTAACTCGACCTTCCACTCAATTGTTTGGAGTAACAAAATTCTAATTACTAGACAGAACTTCCATGATGATTGGTTTAAAGTAAATGAACCACGGTAGGAGCTAGTGAATGAAAAATGTATGGTCAACCCTTTCTAGCTAGATAAAGCTTTGCTCACCTGTCACGATGACTCAACGGTCTTGAACAAAGAGTGTATGTCTTGAACAAAGAATGGGTTACACTGGGCTCATTTCCTTTGAAGTTTGAGAAGTGGAGTAGTGGCCAACATGGGAGGATGTCAATTATCACCTCTTATGGTGGGATGGATTAAAATTAGAAACCTATCCTCGGATATGTGGTCAGACGAGTGTTTTTTTAACCAGAGATAGAAATTTCATTGAAATATGAAAATAGACTAATACTCAAAGATACAAACCCCAAAAGGGGAAGAAAAAACAAGAAATAAACGAAATTAAGAAAGAACAAAAGCTTTCCAATTTAAACAAACACCTTGTAAAGAGAAAGCTAAAAAAGGATTGGAAATAAAGCACCATTGAAAAGCTTTTAATTTGGAAAATTCAAACGGATCACACCATCATTGTTGGACATTCTCGAAGATACGTTGATTTTACTCGAACCAAATTTCAAAATTGAGAGATTTCACCACATTAGACTATAATAGAGCTTTTGGAGGAAAAAAAGGCCCAACGAGTAAGTGAAGAGTGTTGGACTTTAAGTCATTTGAGAAAATCCAATCCAAATTGAAAATCTGAAGCAAAGAAAATCAACAACTCTTGGCATAAGAACATTAAAAAAAAATTATGATTCATAGTTTCAGCTTCTTTTGGAGAGAATCAAAGGAGCCCAAGCTGCAATTTGGAAGTTCTAGAGTCTTCAAAGAGAAGGTCCCATTCTTTGGGAACAAAAAATCTGTCCAAGACAGATTGTGATTGACCATCTCCTATTCTTGACCATGTACATTTACCATAAGAAAGAGGAATCTCCAAACGGCCAAGCTCTTTAATAAGAAGATTGAATTTCTCCCTACTTTGAATCACTCCAAAAATACTTTCTTTCTTTGTAATCCGCAGGGTCATACACATTTGTAATCCAGAAGACTTTATACAATTGAAAAAAAAGCCTTTGTGGTTAATGAATAAACACCCTTCAGCACCTCAGAAACAATAATTTTAGATTCATCGCACAAAACTGTAAGTCCACTAGATCTACCAATAGCATCCACCTCCAACCAACCAATATCTTTGGAACTCCAAATAGATTTGATCAACTAGTTATCAACGTAAGGAACCTTGAATTCTTGGATAAGAACGACATCCAGATTGTGTTCCTGTAAGAATTTCTTCAAAGAAAGCCTTTTGTTACAATCACCTAAACCTCTTGTATTCCATGATCGAATCTTCATTTGACAATAGACAATTTCTTCTTAATGAAAAGAAAACTATTAAATAAAAATCCTTAAATATGAAACACTATGATACTGAGGGAGGAGCCTTGGTATTGATTTCATAAGTCTCGATACCATAATCCTTCAAAAAGGAAGAAAATTTTTCTTATTCATTAAGAGGCTTATTGGCCGACTCCATTAATGGGGAGTTTAATTCTTCTTGAAATAAATACAAAGTACCTCTTCGCAAGCTTCACCATCTATTGCTTCATCTTGCTCATTAACAATTGGAATATTAAAATCTAAATCAGCACTACTAAGACTCAGCTCAGAGTCCTTATCTAACTCCACATTATTTCCCAATTTTCTGATTTAACAAGGCCCCATTGGTTTTTTTAATAAAAAGCCAGCTTTCATTGAGAAAAAATAAAGAATACAAGGGCATACAAAAAAACGAGCCCACAAAAGGGAGTCCAAATACAGGAAAGAACCTCAATCAAACAAGATAAAACCTAACGGATAATTACAAAATAACTTTGTGACCAACGCCTAAAGGGATACATGGAACCTTGTAAGGGACCATACATCACACGGGCCTCTTTTCATCCCCTACACACTCTATTATTTCTTTCCCCCTAAAGACTCCATAACAACGCATATATCCAAGCTTGCCACAAAGACCTTCCCTTCTCACGAAACGGTGAATGAAGGAGGAACTCCTTGATCATCTCCCTATAATACGAGTAACTCGTAACCTACCACCTAAACGCATAAAAATAAAGGTCGCGATCAGAATGAGCAAAGTCACAACTCCAAAGAATATGATCCTGATCTTCCTCCGCCTTCCGACAAAGAATACAACAAAACAGGCCAACCAGGGAAGACCTCCTTCTCAAAAGCCTATCGAAAGTATTAACTCTACCATGGATAACTTGTCCAATAAAAAACCTAATCTTATTCGGAACTTTCACCTTCCACAAAAGTGAGAAAATAGACTTGTTATGAGAGAATGATTCAACAACCAATGGAAGAAAGAGTTACACAAGAACCCCTCAGAAGGACTAGGGCTCCAACACTGACTATCTCTCGTCCCTAATTTGAACTAAACTCTTCAACCAACGAAAGAAGAGTCGTAACGTCCATCATTTTCCTATTAGACAAAGCACGACAGAACTCAAACGAGAACAAGGCCCCATTGATTGAATTAATAAGAACTTGAGATAACCTGTTAGCCAATAAATAAGACTAACAAATAAGATGAAGAACCAATGTTTGGATGTAAGAGTACTTTAGAGACATTGGTAGCAAATGTAGAGGATTCATTCAATGTGCCACACAGGTGATCAATATTTCGGAACGCAATGAGGCTTCAATAAAGGTGAGGAAAATTATTTTGCCTTAATTCCAGCACAAGGTGAGATTGTGAGACTAGAGGGGGGTTGTTCAGATTTCTGCAACAAAAGATGTTACACACTTCGTAGATAGAACATTAGAGTTCATGGACGTTTCTCCTCCTAAGTTGTGGTGGTGTTCCACAATGACTGCAAGAACCAATGGATAATGCACCAACCAACAAATGCAAGACACAAGGTCGAAGAAAGTCATGAGTCATAGTAAAACTTTGGACAATGAGAATAGTACTCAGTCATCGGGTAGAGAGTCAGTACTTTCACCAACTTTTCAGCCTAACTCAAATTCTCACCGATTGGTTTTTTAACTCTTTGGTGGGTGGAGATATCTCATCTCCCTCTTCTTTTGTACATCCCTTTTGATGATGAAGGTATTCTTTCTTATTAAAAATTTAAAATAAAATTTAATTTAAAAACACACACACACCTCAATCCAAGTGAAACCAATGGAGAATACAAAAATGTTCTTCTAAGTAGGACTAGCAACCTAAGAAAGAGCAGTGGGGCATGACCAGCTAAATTGATAGACCTCCTGTTAAGTATGTATATAGTAGAAGACGTAAGAAGAATAAGGGTGGGGACCAATAGGGGTTTGTTAGAGTCTATTATAGGTTGTTATGAATGCCTATATAGTTAGGAGTCTGTAACAGGGGAAGGTACCTTTTGTCTAGTGAAGTGTAAAGGGGTCAAAGTGGAGAGATTGGGGAGCTCTCGAACTCTTCCCAAGGTTTAACGATTCTTGTTTCATAAATAATATCAAGATCCTATCATAAATGGATCAGGAGATTTCAACAGGAGACTGTGTAGCAATGGAGCAAAATCACTGAAAATATTCCACAAAAACTAAGTAAATCGTGTGGAGGGGCTCTCGAGAACAAGAGTAAAACTCTTTGATGAGAGGATGAATGGTTTGGAGAGGAACCAAGATTAACAAGATTCCCATTCATCTCCACAGTTAGTGAAAAAGTATGGGTTGGTAAGTGAATTGTGGCACTAGATTGCGAGATGCATTCTTGGAAACTCGCTACTATAAGGAGATTAAATGATGTAGGCATGGAAGAATTTAGGGACCCAAAATTAATATGGGACACCTAGGCCAGGAAGAAGAAGTTGGGAAAGACAGCCCTCTAAACTGTTCTCAATGAAGTCTTTGTCTTGCAAAAAAGGTCAAATAACTAATGATCAAATTCTAACCGCGAGCACATAAATATATTTTACCTTCGTGAACAATACATAAAAAAAATCAATTATCAAATGCTTGTAAAACAAACCAAGAATATTATGCTCCACAAATTTTATATGATAATAATACTAACCAGTTACTGGCTCCACTATTTCCATGGTTCTTTGTTTCTTTTTTTTCTCTTGCCGCTTCTTCCCCATCTCCAAATGATCACCAACCTCTGTCTCGGCCCCATCACTATCAGTGCCAACTAAATCTTCAGCCACAAGTTCCTCACTCGTTGGGGCTTCATTAATGACCTTCTTCTTCTTATTCTTCTTCTTCTTCTCCTTCTTCCCTTTTTTGCCAGTTTTCAGATTCACATCGTGCCCTGCTTCCTTTTTGATACTATCCTCGCCATTTCCCAATACATCCCCACAGCCATCAGCATTGCTTTGCTCTTCTTTCCTTGATTTTTTGCTGGCCTTCGGTATCAACTTCTGTTTCACTGTTTCAGGTTCAGGAATTGCCAGGCCATACTCAGCTTCGTCAATCTCCTCAAGCGAAAGAAAACCTACAGTATATTGAAATAAACAAAACGATTACTAAAACGTTCGATCGAACACTTAAATCCCCCATAAACATCAATTCCCGTTTAGCATTGTATAATGTGTCACGTCAATAAAAACAAGAATTCGATACACATCCCGAATATTTCTCAACATTGCCAATAAAAGAACGTAAATAAAACTACAGATTGAAAGAATAGCTTAACGAGATGAAGAATCCTGTTCAGAGTATGTACCAATCAACAACAATACCAAATACAGAAATTTGGAGACTGCGGAGTGAAAGTCACAGACTCAACATAATTAATTTAGAATGCACACACGTATAATGAAAACTTCTAAAGAAGAGCACGCAGATGAACGAATAAATAAGCTCGAACCTCCTTCGAGATCATTGGAACCAATGAAAGCAGACAACGTGTCGTCGCTAGGAATCGACGAGCTCCAAGGGAGTGAGTCAAGACGTTCCAATTCTGGGTCTTTCTGGGTTCTCTTCCTCTTTGGCCTTCTCTTTTGGGAAGACGTAGATTGCACTGGCTCTGCGGCCATCGATGAATAATCGAATACAGCCTACGCTCAAGTTCGACTGCAAAGCAAGTCCCTGCAACTGTAACTGCTAGTTTCTTGGGGGAAAAACAAATAGATTACAACTCGAGAAAATAGCTTTGAGCCACTGATTAGCTTCAAGCCTGCAAGTCCAGGTTAGTAGGCAACCTTCCAGTGGGGATTATTGAGAGCGTCGCTACGGAGGGAGGCTGCACCCCAGTCGCCGGTGCCGACGTCGGAGAAGAGGAGATAGGCGGAGACGAAATTGGACCCGCAAAGGAGAGGACAGAATGGGTGTTGTAAAATTGAGGAGGTGAAGTGGCTGATGGCCGGCCAAGTGGAGGCGTGGCTAACGGAGCACCGACAGCCGCCGACGAGGATGAAGGAGGAGGAGGCGATAGTTGGGTTGAAGACGTCGGGAGATGGGCGAGGGGCTGAACCGAGCGAATTCAAAAATGGACTGGGCTGGAGACACGAAAATTTTAGGTTAAATTATTAAAAGCACCCTATCTATGTGGTTATTTTTAATTATATCCCTAAACTTTCCAAACTTTCATTTTTAATCCTTAAAGTTTGAAAAATGGACTATCGGACACACACAGATCTCCACAAAAGGCCTCATACAAATAGAGAACTTGTCCTCCCTTATAAACCCATGATCTTCCCTTTATCTAGCCGATGTGGGACTTTAGACGCACTCTTAACAATCCTCCCCTCAAACAAAGTACCACCGAGCCTCCCCTCAAATAGTCATCTATCCGTCCAACTCTTTAGGCTTCACCGCTTTACCGAGAGTTCTTGCTCTTATCCAGGACGACTCATCTTCTCCGGAGTATACCCGCCCACCTAGAGCTCAACCACGGACCTCCACCATGACTATTAAGGCTCACAACTTCTTTGTTCGGAACTCGAGGATTACACCCAACACAGCTACTCCCGGGGCATGGCTCTGATACCACTTGTAAGGGACTATCGGACACACACAGATCTCCACAATGGTATGATATTGTCCACTTTGGGCATACACCCTCATGGCTTTGCTTTTGGATCACCCCAAAAGACCTCATACCAATAGAGAACTTGTCCTCCCTTATAAACCCATGACTCTTAACAGCTAAAATGAACTTTTGAAAGTTCAAGGGTGTAATTGAAATCAACATCATAGTTCAAGTGTATTTTTAATAATTTAATCAATATATTCACTAAATTTTGAAGGGATATATGTATTAAAAGTTCATGGTGCTTGCATAAATTCCCAAATAGACTAAAAGTCAATGAGTTTTTAGAACGAACTTTGGGGTTTGTTTAAAAAATATCCCTAACTTTACAAAATGTTTCAAAAATACTCTTACAATTAATTTTTGGATGGGAACCGTTAAAAATGTTTAGAAATACCATTGTCGAAATCTAGTCAATCTATTGGGGTGATGTGTTGAAAAAAAAAAAAAAACACTCATAGTGTATGAATACATTAAAAATAGGTAAAACTTTTTTTTTTTTTTGAAAGAAAAAACTTCTCATTTGTTTTCATCGAATAAGAATTTACGCCGAGATAAGGACAAAATAAAATGAAGCATATTCTAATAAGATTATTTTTAAAATCTTTTGAAAGTTAAAGAGTATTAATGAGACTAAAATTTTCAATGATTTCCATAAAAAAAAAAAAATTAACACAATGGTATTTTTGAAACATTTTTTAAAATTTATGGGTATTTTTTTTAACTTTTTAAACTCCAAACATTTTTTTAAACAAACTTCATAGTTCATGGGCATTTTTTTTTTATAATTTAGCCTTTTGAAAAAACCACAACCAAAAAAGTAATTTTTTTTTCCAAAAATTGATCACCCAGTCATGTAAAATACTAAAGATCACATCAACCTAACTCAACATTTCAGTCCAATGAGTTCAATCTATCTGTGGTAGATATATGGGAAATCCTTAGAAATGCCCAAAAATTACAGGGTATTTTTGAAAAATGGCCAAACCGAATTTTCTAACCTATTTCCGTGCGATACCAAATATCATTTTTATTTTTATTAAAAGTGAAATATTACATAGAAATTAGGTTTTCATTTTTTATTTTGGATTAGATTCTTAGATTTTAATTATCTAATCAAACTTTTTGTCATCCATCGATTGTTTGCTCTGTCGTTCATATCACCATTGTAAGGGTTATTGATCTACATTATAGGTATGTTAAATATTGTATTTTGTATTTATCTATCATTATTTTCCTCTTTGTATCTTATTTTTCAACACAAAGTATTTTTTTTTAATTCTTTTTCAAAGTCTTCAATGGTTTCCAAATGAAAGCTTTTGGAGGAGGAACAGAATGGAGAAAAGTGCCCAGAATAAAAGTATTTTTTTATTCTTTGCAATGGTTGAAAGAAGATGAGAATGGGAAATACCGCACAAACGGAAGAAAATTGGGAAGAATCTCAAGTTAGATTTTTTTTTTTTTTTAAGATAAGGAAATCCCAATTTTCAAATTAAGTTAAAGGGAAATAGTGAGTAATGATTTCTTCTCGTTTTTTAAATGATTTGATTTTTACTATGGTAAATTATTTGCATATTGTCTAATATGTTAGTTTACTATATACACTGCATTTGCATAATTTTTTCACTGAATATACTGTATTTGCATAATTTTTCTTTTTATAAACTTGAATGTTTTTTATTGTTCTAGTAACCATTTGTGAGTAATGGTTTCTCCCATTGTTCAAGATTGAAATCATTTGCAAGATTACACTTTGAAGTTAGGTTATTGAGGGTTTGGAAAAGAAAATACGGTTTTTGTGTGTAAGTGAATTTAGTAAGTAATTCAATCATTTTCGTGCCGTCCCTATTTTGGTAAGAGTTAACAATTTAAAAATAATAATAATAATAATTTGCGACTCTCCCCTTGATTTGTGCTAATTGGTTGATGTTTGTTATCTTATTTGTTAGGAAATCCTTGTGGCCATAAATTACAGGGTAGATTCGAAAATTATCCTCCTATTTTTTCTCTCTATTTTTTAATTCAAAACTTTTGTTTTAAATTTAGGTTGCCAGATTTATATTCCATTTAGTTTGAATTTCTGTTATTGTTTTGCTAGATGTATTAATAAGCTATATTCTCTCGTTTATAGTGTATTTGGTTTATTTTATTTTATGAATTGAGATTTGGATAGGGGTATTTTTGTCCCAAAAGAGTTTACTAAAAATAGCTTTTGGTCATTTATCAAATTGGAATTTCGAATGGCCCTTTTTCAAAACAGCTATTTTTATTTTGTCATTTATCTGGTTGCCCATATATATATTGTGATTGAAGTTTATCAACAAAATAGGTGTCTATCGACCCATGCAGTCTATTAATGATAACAGCGACGTGCCTCTCTCATTCATTCACAAACTTTTTGGCATTCATTCAAGTTTTTTTTTTCAGCATTAGGATGTTGGAGATGGAAGAAGATGAAAACAAACGAAATAAATTAGACTAAAGAAAAAAACATAGGACCAAAAAAACACACGTGACAAAAATAATGAAAAGGTTTTAGGATTTAGGGTTCTATGTATATTGAAGTCTATCAACGACTATCGTTGATCGACTTCAAACATGGAGAAGAAGAACGAGCGCCAATTCATTTTTTAAATAGAGATGAAATAAGAATGAGAATAAGTTATTTATGAGACATCACACATTTACGGTTTTTTTTTTTTTTTTTTTTTTTTTAAGTTGCTGTATTTGCAAATAGGAAACTTTTGTTTGCTACCCATCACAATAACGACCAAAGTTACGCATCTGACCCATTTGAGAGGCTCGTTTTCAACTTTGTCTTTTTTTACGACAATTTTCTCATAAATTTTTATTTTATTTCGTCACTTTTTACCCCGTTAGTATTATGTATGATTTTTTCATGGTAGTTGGTTGGGATTTTAAGATAGTAGGGACGAGATTTTTGTTTTTTGTTTTGTTTGTTTGTTTTTTTTTTTTTTTTGTTGAGCTGCTATAGTCTTGATTTTATTTTTATTATCTCGATATATTTATTTAAGTTTTTATAAGCTATGACATAGCTCCCAAACTAATAATATAGTTTGGTAAATCGTAGCTATGGGACACGATTATAGGGGTAAATCGCATACCAGGTACGCGATTTGCTTGTTGGCATACTAATTAGGCGCCAAGGTGGTGCCAGCAAGGTACGGATGTTCCATGTGGAACTCGTGTACGTGTACACGAGTTCGGTGTCATCTCCCAGGCCGAAAACAGTCTCCCCTGGTAGAAATCTTCAGCGTCTCCCTCCCTCAAATTTCTTGTCGCGGTCAACTTCCTTAAAACTCATAAATCTCTTTTTCATTTCATCAAACAACGTATCTTCATCTTTTACTTTTGCCACATTTTTCACTCTCATGTTTCTTGGACAAGCCCTAATGAATTTCTCAATACCTCCAACCTTAACAAAAAGTAAAAAAATCAAGAACCCATAAGGAAAAATTCATGGGATTTTTAGCAGAGGAACAAATGAAAAACCCACTCGTGAATGCGATTAGAATTGAAGGCACTTCCACATGAATTTTTTTATTCTTTCAACTATCAATTCAATTTCAAAGTCCTTAAAAGAAACTATCCAAAACTAAAATTACAAAATAATAAAAAAGAACATATATAGAGACAAAAGAACTCACATAGAGTTTCTCCCAAAAGAAAAAGAGGAAAAATAGAAGAAAAGGAATGGATTCTTGTGGATTAAGGCCGATCTGAATCACAACCATTTCTAAAAGTAGCTGACCCCAACAAGCTCTTGGGCCTATTGGCAACAAGAATTTCAGAAGGAAAATTGATCATTCGATTCTCATTATGCTTCCTCTTCTACCTTAGTTTCAGCCTTCCCATAATTTGAAAACACTGTAAAACTCATGATATCGTCCTTTCCTCTTGCCCTATCTCCGGCGTCTCCATCCATCTGATTCGTAGAAACCGTGTACATGGTACACAATTTCCTTCATCCAATATCATGTACCATGTTCACGATTACTGTATTAATCGTGACCCACGTACACGATTCTTGAGCGTAAATCGCCTACGTGTACGCGATTTCAACAAGTAGGCGCCACATCTGACCACAGTAGACTCGTGTACCATGTACACGAGTTTTATTTTTGTCAATACTTTCAACTTTCCCTCCTACTTTGTAATTTCTTATTTTAAGTACATTATTAAAATTATTATTTTTAAAACTGCTCTAATTGTGTCGTTTCTTTTTTAAATTACACTATTCAATAAATTAGTCCACAAATAAACGCGAAAACATATAATAAAAAAGAAAACTTCCCCATAAAATAAGTATTTTCTATTCTACTTACCCATCCATGTCCATTTTTTTTATATAAACTTTATAAAGATTTCTTCGCATTTAATCTTCTCTTCTCACGTTTTTTTAGTTCATGGTGTCTATTTTTTTTTCTGTTTTAATTTCTTTTAATCCTTTGATTTTTTTTTTTCATTTGATTTTTTTTTCATGGTGTGTATTTATTCGATTTCTGTTTTTTCGCGTTTATCTATTGGATTTCTGTCTACACATCTAATGTATAATCATATAATAATACATAATTTCATAATTATTTTATTCAATTTAGTTTTCAAAAAGGAAAACCACATGTATCGCACGTTCAAAAAATCTAGTTGTTACTAGTAGAAGAAAAATGAATACAATAATGTATATTAAAGATGTATTAATTACTACGTTTTAAAATGTTTTTTTTTTTCTAAAAAAAAGGTTTTAAAAGGTTTGTCCTTCCCAACCGAAAAAAGAGTTTTAAAAGGTTAGTAGTTTTTAAAATAATTAGTGTCAACTTTGCTTTTAACAAATTCAACCATAACAATAAGCAAATTAGTGTCCGGTAAATTTCAACTTTAAATCACAACAAGTAAGTTGTAGTGTTCGATATATTGATACTAAATTGCCACGATTTAGTTATAATTGCTACATGGATATATCATTTCCATCATCTTTATATTGTTTTTTCGTATTTTTAAATTGTTAGAAGACAATTATCTTAAAATTTTATATGATTTCAGTTATAAGAATTATATTCAAATTACACTAAATTATTTGATAAAATATTAAGAAAATTAATTTTTATATATAATAAAATATCGAATTAATTGATGGACCAGGCAAAACTAAATAAATTATTGATATGATTTGTTTCCTTATATAATAAATATGAATATTACCAGTAATTTACTTGCCAACTTGTCAAATAGGAAAGTAACTTTGACTTGAAAATAATGAAAAAACACACACACACAACACGATTGTTTCAAAGGAAAAAAAAATATTTGTCAATTTGTCAAATAGGAAAGTAAACATATCACAAATGCATAGACACATGAACTAACTATCGATGAACTAACTAGGGAATGATATAATAGAAAAAAAAATTAAATCTCTTGAAGAACGTGTTAGATCATACGGAAAGCTAAGGGCCTGTTTGGTAGGCAATCCTGATCCTGTTTTATGTTTTCAGATTCACTGAATTCAGTGAATATGCTTTGACGTGTTTCTGGAAACTGTTTTTCGGATTATGTGATCCAAATAGTGAAAATTCTGAAAACAATTTTTTTATGTTTTCGTTGTATCCAGATTTTGAATTTCAAAATTTTAAATGCAGAATTAATTTAAAAAAGATAAGAACTTTAATAAATATAGTATTTTCATATTATAAACTCAATTTATTTTTGTAAAATTAAAATTTGTATAATATAATGTATTATGAATTATATGATATTGTAAAATAATAATAATAATAAATTTATAATACATAACATTTTTATAAATTAATTATAATATTTTATATTCAACTTAGTATTTAGTTGATAACTACAAATAATTTATCGTTTATAAATATATTGTCAAACACATTCTGAACCATTATTTAAATTCATATCCAATTTCTGAATCTGCTACCAAACACATATCTGAAAACATGAAATACAACTCTGTTTTCATTGAATCCCTTGTTTTCAAATTCCTGTTTTCATATCACCAACCAAACGGACCCTGATGTTTTGTTTGGCAAATGAATTTTGCAATAAATTATTTGAAATTCCAATATTTTAAAAGATGGATGTGATTTTAAATTCCTATTTGTGTTTGAAACCAAAATAATTCGAAATCACTAAAATTAAAATCTCATGTTTGGATGCTCACATTAAATGAAAATAAAGTATAACATTTTAGTATTATGCCCCTTATAATTTTGCAGGGAAACTTTTTTTCTTTTTTTTGTATTTCTTCTATAACTAGTGTATGAGAACATAAAAAAGAAAAAAAAAAGTATACATATAGATGGAGCAAAAAAAATTGAATCAATATATAAAAAGGAAAAAAAAAAGAAATTGGTAGTTGAGTCAACTATAGTAGGAGTCGTAAAGTAAGAAAAAATATATATATATTTATGGGAAAAATTAGAAAGATAGTTTTAAGTTTGAAATCCTGCAAAAATATCATTTTGGAGTGATT
The DNA here is from genome assembly GCA_036850905.1 of Luffa acutangula. Lineage (NCBI taxonomy): Eukaryota > Viridiplantae > Streptophyta > Magnoliopsida > Cucurbitales > Cucurbitaceae > Luffa > Luffa acutangula. Next base: position 45,369,001 of record CM072098.1, on the reverse strand, counting down.
TTTTTTTTTTAAAAAGAAAACACGATTTGAAATCACAACCGATTTCAAATCCCTTGCTTTTTTGTCCCTCCCAAACACGTGAAAAGATTTCAAATCCTCCCAAATCGAGGGATTCCAATGATTTGGAAGGATTTCAAATCAAAATGGATTTAAAATCATTTCTAGTGTTTGGTTAGAACAAAAAAAAAAAATTGAAATCCAATATGATTTGAAATTTTGTTTTGCCTTAAAATATTTTTCGTCCAAAATAGGTTGGATTTGACAGGATTTTGAATGAAAATTAATCACATTCCAATTTTACCCTTCTGATTTGGTTGAATTGATGAAAACAAAATGAACACCTAATAAATACATAGAAAAAATGATTTGGTTGGTTGATTTATTACGTTAACTTGTTTTTTTTTTTTTAATTACTATTTGACTTGGATTTCGGGTTTTATATTTATTTAACTTTTATTCTATTTAAAATACCTAATAAATACATAGAAAAAATAGGGATATTAATTCTTTTTAATAATAATTATAATTATAATGGTGTAATGGTAAAATTATTACTTTCTTTTCATTTCTTTTAAACTTCCAAACAAGAAATGTTATTTCTACTGATTTAAAATCCATTAAAAATCCATTGGGTTCCAAACAGGATTAGGATTTTAAAATCATTTCCGTTTTTTTTTTAAATCCTGGAATTTAAAATTATTTCCATTCAATTCTGGATGCCAAACAGAGAATAAGGGTTTGTCGGGTAGGTAATATATATTTTTGTTTTATGTTTTCGAATTCACTAATTAAGTGAATATGTGTTTGACATATTGTTTTTGAAAGTTGTCTTTGGATTATGTGATCCAAATAGTGTAAATTATGAAAACATTTTTTTAATTGTTTTTCAGCGTATCCAGATTTTGAATTTGAAATTTTTGACCCCGTTTGATAACCATTTGATTTTTTATTATTTGTTTGTGAAAATTAAGCTTATAAACATTAATTCCACCTACAAGTTTCTTTGTTTTTCTAATACATCCTTTACATGTTTTCAAAAACCAAACCAAATTTTGAAAACTAAAACAAATAGTTTTCAAAAACTTGTTTTTGTTTTTGGAATTTGGCTAGAAATTCAAATGTGCCCTTGACAAATATGAAAACCATGGTAGGGAAATTGAAGGAAAATAAGCATAATTTTAAAAAACCAAAAACCAAAAACCAAAAACCAAATGGTTATCAAACGGGGTCTAAAAAAATAGTTTTCAAAAATTTGTTTTTGCTTTTAGAAATTGGCTAGAAATTCAAATGTGCCATGGAAAAAATATGAAAACCATGGTAGGGAGATTGAGGGAGAACAAACATAATTTTCAAAAACCAAACGGTCATCAAGCGAGACTTGAATGGATAATTAAATTTTGGGAAAAATACACTTTTGGTCCCTGATGTTTGGGTTAAGTTACACTTTGGTTTCTGAGTTTTCAAACTCAACAAAAATACCCCTGAGGTTTGAGATAAGGAGCATTTTGGTCCATGCCGTCTATTTTTATGTTAAATCCTAACGGCGGCTGACGTGACACTATTATTTTAATAAAAAAATATATTTTTCATTATTTTAAAATAAAAACAAAAAAAATTATTATTTTAATAACAAAACCCTCACCCTCTCCTTCATCCTCTTCCCTCACCCCTCCATCTTCTTCCTCTAGCGGTCGTCGACGTCATTATTTTAAAATAAAAACAAAAAAAAATTATTATTTTAATAACAAAACCCTCACCCTCTCCTTCATCCTCTTCCCTCACCCCTCCATCTTCTTCCTCTAGCTGCCGTCGCCGACGACAATTTTTTTTTTCCTTCCTTCCTTCCTTCTTCTTCTTCTCCGTCCTCAAAGCTTCGGCGGCTGTTTTTTAGTTAAAAAATAATAATAAAGAGAAAGGAGGAGGGATGAGGGTTCCTCCCTCCCTCATCTCTCATCCTTTCTCTTTCATTTTTTTTTTAAATAAAAATCAACCGCCGAAGCTTTGAGGAAGAAGAATAAGAAGAGAAGAGGAAGTAAGGAAGGAAAGAAAAAAAAAAACTCGCCGCTGGTGACGGCCGACCTCCGACGGCTACCAGCGACTACTGCTAGAGGAAGAAGATAGAGGGGTGAGGGGAGAGGATGAAGAAGAAGGTTAGGGTTTTGTTTTTTAAATAATAAAAAGATGTTTTTTTTATTAAAATAATAGTGTCACGTCAGCCGCCGTTAGGATTTAACAGAGGGACCAAAGTGCTCCTTATCTCAAACCTCAGGCGTATTTTTGTTGAGTTTGAAAACTCATAGACCAAAGTGTAACTCAACCCAAACCTCAAAGACCAAAAGTGTATTTTTCCCTTAAATTTTAAAAAATAAAATCTTTAATAAATATAGTATTTTATGTTATAAACTCAATCATTTTTTTGTGAAATTAAAATTTATATAATATAATGTATTATAAGTTATATGATATTGTAAAATAACAATCATACAAAATTTATAACATATAACATGTTTATAAATTAATTAACAATAATCTATATTCAACTTAGTGTTGATGACTACAAATAGTTTATGGTTTATAAATATATTATCAAACACATTTTGAATTTAAATTGAAATCCAATTTATAAGTCTGCTACCAAACACATATTTGAAAACATGAAATACAATTATATTTTTCATTGAATCCCTTATTTTCAAAATTTTGCTTTCATAGATTACTAACTAAAGATATCATAATTTAAATAACACCACCAAATCCTCCAAATCAAGGTAACTAAAAAGTGATTGTTTAAATGAATAAAAAATCAATTTTATCAAACACCTAAAACAGTTAAAATTATTTGATAATCACTCTCACTCATATAATCAAACCTCAAACACACCCTTAAGTCTATCATCGGCCATATGTATATCTTCTAACTTTTATTGTAAAAAGGAAAAATAACAGGAAAAAAACGCTTCACTTTTAAAATTTTACATACAAATACTTTTTTGTTTTCTTTCAAGACAAAAAACTTAATTATATTAAAAAGATATTTAGTAAATATATTTCAAACTTTATTATTTGTTTTATGCTGGTATAAAATTATGGATCCACGAATGGCTATTAATATTAGGGACATTTCCATTGTGTATATAAATATAAAATTTCAAAGTCACCTCTTGGTCGAGGATATATACCAATTACTGCTCATTTGACCGTGTAATTTGAATTGAATACCATAGATATTGACAAAAGGACAACATTAGGAGCATTTCAAATTTTAGAGATTCAATGAAATCATGAAGACTAAATCGAAACTTAAAAAATATAGAGTGGAGATAAAATGGTATTTTTTTTTTTTTTTTTTTTTTTTTTTTTTTGTTGGAAGAGGAGTTAAAATGGTAATTCAACTCAATAGTAAAATAAGTAATTAAGATTTTTTTTTTAATAAAAAAAGTAATTAAGGAAATGGCGAGAAAAAACACGCTGTCAATACACACGGGCTTTAAGAGTTGCATGTGCCTCATCATACGTTTTCGTTTCTCTTTCACTTCGGGCCTTCGTCTACCGGTGCCGGGTCTCGTGTTCTTACGACCAGCAGCTGCATCAACAACCCGCCAGGTTATTTTTCCTCTTCCAGGAATCCTCGTATCCGTTGCGGATCTTTGATTCTGTTCTGTCATTTCCTCGCGTAATTTTAAACTCTGTTTGATTTGTCGTTGAAATTGTGTTGGAAATCTGAAATTTCGGATTGAACGCTCTTGTTAATCCGTTTGATGGTCGATTGAGAGAACACCCATCGATTTCAGTATCGGCTTTTGGGTTTATAAGGAGGCGTAATGGGTGTAATGAATATGGGAATTGAATATTGGTTGTGTTAGATTTCTGTGGGAATTCGGGGATTTGGGAATTCTTAATCTTATTGTTGATTTCGTGTAATCTTGCAGAGTTGATCTGGGTTGTTGAACCCGTAGAGCTTATTTGTGTAGAGAGATTCTATTGAATTGGAGTAGGAAAGTCTGGTTCTTTAGAATCTGGTTGATCAATGGCAGCTCTTGTGCCTCCAGGGGCACCTCGGCCCAATGAAAGCAATAGCAATCAAGCTCCACCACCACCGCCTAATTACTACCCTAATTCTCAGACAAATCCTGGTTCTTTAGCTGATAATTTTCAAAATATGAATCTCAATCGACCTCCTTCAATGCCCAATTCATTCCCCAGACCTCCATTTGGCCAATCACCATCACCACCTTTTCCTTCGTCAGCACCCCCACCAACTGGCATATCTGGCGCGCCACCTCCATTTTCACGGCCAGGTCCACCCCCAGCTTCAATTGCCCGACCTAATATGCCTTCGTCAGGGCCTCCACCATCTGCATTACCTCCCAACATGACTCCAATGAGACCCAGTGGGCCGCCTGTTGGACAACCGTCTCCATTAGTATCTAGGCCACCTTCCCCGGGTGTTGGGGTTCCTGGCCAACCTGCTTATAGACCACCTTCTAGCACTGTTCTCTCCTCAGGTTTGTCCAGTAGTTCAGTTACTCCTCCACTTGGTGCACGTCCAAGTGCAGCCTTTCCCCCTTCTGTTAGCAGCCCAAGCATGCCTCCACCAAGTGCTCAGAGTGGTACGTTGAATAATGGCCCTCCAGCATTTGTGCAGAACAACTTCCCCGGTGGGCCACGTTTTCCTCCGGCAGTCAATGCACCACAAGGTCCTCCACCATCTGTTGGTCCTCCACCACTGGCAGCATCTGTTCGGGCTCCATTTATGCATTCTGTTCCAGGTGGCCCTGGATTTTCTGCTCCACCAGGTCCTCCAGGGCAACCAGCACCACCATTTCAGTCGGCATCTCAAGGAGTATCGCCATCTTCAGGTTCCTCATTTGGACCACCAACATGGCCAATGCAACCTGGTCAGGTAGCTAGCCACCATTCATTTTTTAACTTGTTATTATTGTGCAATGACTATTTTGTGTTATTCTGTTAAAGTTATCATGTGATGAGCAACTTTTTATTAGTTTATTTGTGTAATGTGCATTTCTTCAGCTGAAGTACTGTCGCTCTCTCTAAAATATCCAATGCAAGGAAGTTTTTTTTTTTTTTTTTTTTTTTTTTTTTTTTTTTATTATTATTATTATTATTATTATTATTATTATTTTCTGGATAGGAAACAGATTTCATTTGATAAAACGAGACGTGGGAACAAAAAAGGGGATGGAATCCTCTAGCTTCCGAGAAATAGATAGGAAGATAACCCAATTCTTTATGTAAATTAGTTTTCTAATTGGAGCTCGTTTGAGTCTAAAGAGTATATGTAAGTTAGCTTGATGATTTAAAATTTACTTATCAAATGGATACCCAACTCTTGTCTTCACGTGTCATTTATTGAAAAGTAAATAATGTAGCTGGGAGTATCATGTATTGTGAAGTATAAAGGCTGTTTTCTTTTTCCCAAAAACGTCAAAATTCTCGAGTGCTTGGTGGAAATATTGCTGCTGTTGTTTCCTTGCTGTCTTAGAAGCGTAGATAAGATGTACCTGTGTCATTCCATTGCATTATTATTACCATTTTTTTTCCCTTGAAAACTATAAGTAGAGATATGTTGAAGCCTTGAAGGCCTATTATTCTCTACTTTCCTAATTAAATTTAGTATTTGTTAAAGTTGTCCACTTGTCATGTAATTAATCATTTTCACTTTTTATTTTATAAATTTGACTACTACTATAGTACATCTAGTATGTTCAAGATTAAAAGGTAAGATCTTATCTCAATGTTTTAGTTACTTGTTCAACACACGATTGTTGCTTGTTGAACATGAATCAATTTTCTTCCCGTTTGGGGATAAGAGCTTGTTAAGTTTGTGCATTGTGTAGTAGTTAGTTGAAGCCGCAGACCGATATTCATACTTGCATGCATTTGTGCAAATATGTGTGTGTGTGTGTTACATATTCATTTTTGGGGATTGATTTACAGAAATAATTTACAAGTTATTGGAGCATGCACTTTATAGGTGTATGGTACCCATACTCTACTATATAACTCTGAATTTTAGACATAAGGAGAGAGTGTACGGAAAAAGGAGGTAGAAGTTGTCCACTGTGTCACGTACAGCTTCTTTCATTTGTGCCTTTTCAGACACATGTTTCAATTCAGTATTACTTCCTTTATGTCTTGCCCGTATTTTTCTTATTTCATTTGTCTTAATGAAAGCTGGGTTCCTCATCTGATCAAAAGAACTTGATTATTTTTCTTATTTGAACACAAGGCGGCAGCTCCTCCACCTATTACTGGTCAAATGCAGCCGCCTAGAATGTTTGGGATGCCACCACCTCCACCTAACCAATCTATGACTACCATCTCACCTGCTATTGGTCAAACTGGATCTCCTGCAGCTACACAATCAAAAATTGATCCAAATCAAATACCAAGGCCTGTTCCAAATTCCTCAGTCATCCTGTTTGACACTCGTCAAGGCAACCAAGCCAATCTGCCCCCGGTACTTTCTCAATATACATGATGTTAATTATGCTCTCCTTCTTATTTCCCCCTCATTTGATTTTCTTGTCGTAGTCAGTGGCGGAGGTACGTGGGGCCCAGGGGGGCTCGAGCCCCCCTCAACTTTTAACAATATTATATTTATATTTATAACAAAAGTTGTAATGAATAAAAGAGTTATTCGCTTGCCTTATTGGCTCAAGCCCCTCCTAATACCTTTGTCCCTGGATCAAGTCCTGCTGCACGCTCTGATTTCCCCTTTTTTCTCTCTTTTTCGTTTTTCTTCTTTCTTTTCATTTCCGTTTTTCTTTTTTTTTTTTTTTTTTTTCCATTTTTCTCCATGTCTTTTGTTCCCCCTTTACGTTTTTCTTTTTCTTTTCGTTTTTCATTTTTCTTTTTTCATTTTTTTTTCAATTTTTCTCCGCGTCTTCCCCCCTCTTTAACATTTTTTTCTCCTTTTTTTTTTTTGTTTTTTTAAGTGATGTTTGTAATATAACCAATTTAATATTAAAATATACGAACCAATATCATCACATATCAATATGTTAAATTATTTGATTAAAATATCACTTTGATTCTTCTAATTTAGGTTTTGTGCCATTTTAATACTTGCACTTTCAATTGTTCAATTTTAGTCCATGTACTTTCAATAAAGCTTAAAATAAGTCCTATAGTGAGTTTATTATTAATTTTTCTTTAAAGGAAAAACATTGATCTCTATGAGTCTTTCTTCAATATTAGAAATATGTTTGCATTGTGTCTTTTATCGTGTCGAAACTATTATTATTATTTAAACAATTTCGATAAAACTTAACTTTAAATTTACAACCATGACCAATTTTAAGCTTTATTAAAAGCATAGGAACTAAAAATCAGACATTTGAAAATATAAGGACTAAAATGGAACAAAACTCAGTATAGGGTCGAGATGTTATTTTAACCAAATTATTTCTATATAGCCCCCCTACATAAAGTTCTGGATCCGCCACTGGTCGTTGTGATTTTACTGATAGTGTTGTTGCGTGAACATGAATTTCAAATTTATTTACTGCTGCTGGTGTTTGATTCTTTCAAACTTTAATTGTTATAATTTTCCTTCTTTACACTTTGTGAAGCCTGCATCGAGTGAGTTTATTGTGAGAGATACAGGGAATTGCAGTCCACGTTTTATGAGGTGCACCATTGGTCAGGTGAATGGCTAGTATTCATTTCATCATTTTCCCATTTTTATCTTTTGCTTAATATTCTAGTTGATGGCTGCCTCGCTGAATCTCTGTATCTTGATATCATATGGTCATTGACTTTTCATAATCTTTCAGATCCCATGCACCGCTGATCTTTTGAATACATCAGCCATGCAGTTAGCTTTGCTAGTCCAACCATTTGCTCTTCTACATCCTTCTGAGGAGCCCATCCAAGTATGTAATGCATCCCTTTTTTGCTATTATTTATAAACTAAAGATGTAATTGTAGCAGTTAGAGTGTAAATCTAGTTCTTTTTTTCTTCCTCTGTTATTATTGTTATTTTTCTTTGGAGTGCTAAACTTGGATAAGAAAATTATGGAGTGTTAACTTAGTTCACATCTCATTATTTCCTCATTAAAGAGTTAGTTTACCATAGTCAGGTGATTTTTACTTTAGGCTGTGATGCTGCCTAGTATCTAATTAAACATACTAGCAACTTTCAAAACAAATTAACAAACTAATCCAGCAAAACGACCAGAAAATTACATGATTACCCTTATCCTATTATTTCAGCCTTCAAATGATTTTATTTATTTATTTTTTTTGTTAACGATGGTGATAAGTTCACTCTTACTGGTTCTTTAACTTATTTTATACCAGGAGAATACTGTTGCAAACTTTTGGTTTTTTATCTTGTCAAATGGCTGAATTTTATTAAACAGTGATGCTGTGTGTTTATTCAGTGGATTTTATATTATAGGTTGTGGATTTTGGGGAAAGTGGGCCAGTCCGATGTTCTCGCTGCAAAGGCTATATAAATCCTTTTATGAAGTTCATTGATCAGGGAAGACGATTCATCTGTAACTTATGTGGTCAGTAAATATGCACCTTCTTTTAGTGGGATATTTTCATGTTGTTTTTCTTAAAGCTTGGACATTTGGTGCTTGATTGACATAGGACTATCATTCATCATTTCTGCAACTAGGTTTATGTACCATCTTTGTACATTTTCTGGATATGTGATGTCACTCTTGGTAATTTTCTGGTTAAGGGCGCTCCTTTGAATCTAAAACCTTTCAGGCTTCTTTGCTTTCAGTAATCTTCTTATTTAGTTGTTATACAATACATGATGCTGTTTTTTGTTGAATGTCAAATGCTTTATTTCATGTGTGGAATTCTATTTATCATTTCCTCCGTTGGTGGTGTCCTAAAAGCTCTATGCCATTCCTTTTTCAGGTTTTACTGACGAGACTCCTCGTGAATACCACTGTAATCTTGGTCCAGATGGTAGAAGAAGGGATGCTGATGAAAGGCCCGAACTGTGTAGGGGAACAGTAGAATTTGTTGCTTCTAAGGAATACATGGTATGGTAGTTGGTTTATGATAATACTCCATTAGAAGAAGAGATGCTGATGAAAGGCCCAAACTGTTTAGTCATTTGCTTTAATGGATGTGTATCTTTCTTATGAGTGAGTCAGTGACATGATTTGTGCTTGCCAGAGTGGAATGTTTCCACTTGTATACTATCTTTTGGGACTTGTCTAGGGATTATTTCTGATATTTTATTTTACTCTATGTTGAATAACATCCTCACGGCTTTCTGCATTTTCTTGGTAGATATGCTATACGTACTTTTTTTTTGAGAGAGAAACAAAGTAGATATGCTACAAGTACCAACTAGGTGCTCTTAATTAATAGTAGATGGCCACTGTAGCTTTTTAGATTTATTTCCCCTCCTTGTTTTTTCATTTCAATTCTGTAGCTCTTTCCATTTGGTTTTTCAGTTAGGCAGCAAACCTTATCCCTGGTCACATGAAATCTGAAACAAGTGGTCAGATTTGAGCCTTAGAGAACACCAACCCTAAAAGAAGATAGAAGTTTGTAAGTTAAAGAGGTATTTTGCTCTTTCGTCAATCTTAAAACAAAAAAAATGTTGACTAGGAGAAAGAGATAGCTGGGAACCTTCATTGTAGTCTTCCTGTTGTATTCAGGTCTCCCAAAGCTAATTTCCTTACAAGGAACTTGATCTTCTTAGGCATCTTTTGCTTTCATATGACTTCAGTCAGTTGTTTGTTCAATTCAATGCTCTTTGCTATAAGGCAATAAAAGAAAGGTTTGCTAGAGAATGCACCCAAGATTGATCTGAATTCTCAATAGGTCATGCTTCTTTATCTAAAGTATTCAAATGATTTTCTTTTCCGTGGATGTTTTTCATAAGGCCCACTAATTCCCCGAGCTCTATATCCACCTAGTTTCTTCTCTTTGTCAATTGCCACTCTTGGCTCTCCATGCAGCAACATTCATTGACGGCTACTTTTTTGGTTGTCATCACTCATCACACAGTAGATTTATGGAAAAAGCAGGATTACAGACAATTATCTTATCCATTTATCCTCCGAAAACCATTTGTTTCTTCCATTACCCATTTTGAAGTGGATGAGTCTTCCACTATCATTGTAGAGCACCCAAGCTGCACATCACTATATTTGCTGTTGGTAACTTTATGCTACAAGGAAATATTGTTTGAGTGAAAATCTCCCTACCGAATAAGGTCTCAGATTGGCTGATGGAATCGATGAATGGGTGGAATTTTAAAGGAAAAAGGAGAATTTTGTGGAAATGTGCTGCTTGTGATCCTTTGGGAGCTGTGGAAAGAAAGGAATAGGAGAGCCTTTGAAGATAAGTCCTCTTCCTTTGATTCTTTTTATGACAATGTACAAATTACTTTGTCTTTATGAAGTCTTAGACACAAGGATTTTTTTTTGTAATTATTTCCTCAATCACATCCTCCATAATTGAGAGGCTGTGCATATGTTGCTGTTGTTTGGGGGAGGGGATCCTCACCCCTCGGCCCTTAGGTTGCCCCTAGGTTGTTTATATAAAAAAAGAGAAAATCTCCCTACGCAGATGGCTAAAAGTGCATTGTTTCTGCTCCTTAAATTTCCCCAATCAAGTTCCCACAATTCGGAGGTAAAGTAGCAGAAAGGGTTTAGGTATAAGTGGAGATCTTGGATTTGGAGTTGCATTAGGTCGACGACTTATTCTATCCTCATCAATGGTAGGCCAAGAGGGAGGATTCGGGCTACAATAGGTCTTCGTTAGGGTGATCCTCCCTCTCCCTTCCTTTTCTTGCTTGCTGTGGACACTCTTAGCAAGATTGTTTTGAGAGTGATGGAGGGCAAAATTGGAGTTGGGTTGGAACAGGGTTCCTTTATCCCATCTCCATTTTGCAAATGATACCATCTTCTTCTCTTCTAGCAAGGAAGAGTCCTTTTTAGTGTTGAACCACACCCTGGCTTTCTTCGAGGCTATGTCAGGTTTGAAAATTAATAACGGGGAAGTGTCAAATTTTGGGCTTAAACTATGATGAGGGGAAATGTGGTTAGTTGGGTTGTGTTGGTGGGCGATGAGGTTGGGACACTCCCTTCCTCTTATTTAGGCCTCCCATCCGGCCATAATATGAAATCCATCATCTTTTGGGACTCAATGGTGGACAAGGTGCAAAAGAGATTGGTTGGTTGGAAAAGAAGTTTTTTCTCCAAGGGTGGCAGGTTGACTCTCATCCGCTTGGTGCTCAACGGGATTCCCACCTATTTTTTCTCACTCTTTAAAGCCCCTTGTTCTATTTGCAAGTCAATTGAAAAGATTATAAGGGATTTTCTACGGGAAAGGGGTTGACGAGGGCAGGGTGCGCATCTGGTGAATTGGGAGATGGTGGGACATCCTTTGAGTCTTGAGGGGCTTGAGTAAGGAAACTTACCCTCCGTTTGGAACCAAGAAAGTTGAAGAAATAATTTTAAATCTTGTGATTTGAAATTCGAGAAATGATTTTAAATTCAGTCTCGTTTGGAATGAGAAAGATTTAAAATGAATGTATTTAAAAGTTTGTGTTTGGATGGTAACTAGAAAAGAAAAGAAAAGATAATAAAACTTTACACATATAGGCTTTTAATTTTGAGTTATTAATAAAAAATTAAAATATGATAAGGTTAAATAAGTAATTTACCTTTCAAATCTATGAAATTCTGCAAAAGCCGATAGTTTTAGTTGCAAAACTTTTTTATGTAAATACACGATGTGAAATCATTTTAGATTTCAAATTATTCTCTTTCTTGCGATAACAAACAACAAAATTCATTTCAAATCTGTTATGATTTGAAATCTCTCAAAATCATGAGGTTCCAAACACAACATTAAGGATCCGCAACAAAGCTCTATTGGCTAAGTGTCTGTGGCGTTTCCCTTTTGAGTCTTCTTCCCTTTGGCATAGGATCGTTGTGAGTAAATATAGTCCTCATCCTTTTGAATGGTTGTTGGATGGGGTTAAAGGCACTCCTAGGAACCCTTGGAAAAATATTTCCCTTGAGCTCCCTGCTTTCTCTTCTTTTGTCTAGTATACTGTGGGGATTGGTGAGGAAACTTGTGGGGATTGGTGAGGAAACTTATTTTTGGGAGGATAAGTGGGTGGGAGATAGACCCATATCACTATGTTTCCTTGATTATATCATTTGTTTTCAATGAAAAATCATTTTGTGGCTGATGTTCTAACCTTTTGGGAGCTCTTTAGCCCACTTTTTTTTGGCTTTTCTTGTCCGTTATTTGTTAGGAAAACTATAGACATTTTGCCCGATTGGGGAGGTCATCATTAGACCAGGGAGAAAGGATCTCCGTCATTCCGTCATCATTAGATCGGGGAGGAGGGATCTCCGTTCTTGGAGCCCTAGTCGTCATGGAAGTTTCTCTTGTCGCTCATTCTTTCATTGTCTTCTAAATTCCTCATTGATGGGTGAGACTGTTTTTTCTCCGTTACGGAAGGTAAAAGTCCAAAAAAAAGTTCAATCTTATTTTTTTTTTTTTCGATAGGTCATCCATGGAAGAATTAATACTCTTGATCGGCTTTTGAGGAAGTTGCCTTCCCTAATTGGTCCATTTTGCTGCATTCTTTGTCGGATGGCGGAGGAATACCTCAACCATGTACAGAAGTATCCGAGAGATGATCAAGGAGTTCCTTCCCCATCCACTGTTTAGGGTGCAAGGAAAGTTTTTGTGGCTAGCTGGAATCTGTGCTATTATTTGGAGTTTATGGGGAAAGGAAAAGAGAAACAATATAACCTTTAGAGGGCTTGAGAGGGATCCTAGAGAGCCTTGACTAGATACTATGTTTCTCTTTGGACGTGGGTGACATGTTTGTTTTGTAATTATTATATTGGCGTTATTTTGGTTGATTAGAGCCCCTCTATCTAATGGGGTTCCCTTTTGGGGGGCTTGTTTTTTTGTAAGCCCTTGTATTCTTTCATTTTTTTTTCTCAAGGAAAGTAGAGCTCTTTAACCCCCCCCCCCCCCCCCCCCAAAAAAAAAAAACTTACTAGAGGATTTTTCTTCTTGGTTTCCCAACTTTGTCATAAATATATATATGATGGTTGGCATGTTCAAAACTAATCGAGCTAGGACCATCTTTTTATCCAATGTGGCCAATCAACTAAATTTTGGAACTTGCTGTTTTCTTTTTTTGGATTTTTGTTTTGTTTTCAGCTACAAAGTGGCTGAAAACCACTTCTCTGTTTTCCTTTAACATCTGTTCAAAGACAACAAAAGTTCTTTGGTTCAACTTTCCACCCTTTTCTTGCATATTTCGTTGATCTATGAAGTATCATGTTTCTTATTTAAAAAATTAATTGAGCTTGAGGTAAGCAGGATTCAGTCATGTTTTGCTTTTGCTTTCTCTTGGTATCTTAAGTTGTGGCTCTTTTGTCTATACATGTTTTGTTTCCCCCGAGTTTAACAACATTTGAGGGTTGGGGATTTGAACTTTTGACCTCTTGGTCGACGGTACATGCTAATTACCGCTGAACTAGGCTTACTTTGGCTTTGTCTATACATGCTTAGTATATTTAGTTGTGTATGTATGTACTATTTCTGATGCATATTTAACTCCAGGTGCGTGATCCAATGCCAGCTGTTTATTTTTTCCTCATCGATGTATCCATGAATGCTATACAAACTGGTGCCACTGCAGCAGCGTGCAGTGCAATTAGTCAAGTTATTTCTGATCTTCCTGTAAGTTCTGCATTTGACTGGTACATTATATTTGCATGTATGTGTTTATAATTCATAGCTGTCAATGGTATTCTGTGGTATTCGTACTTGTTTATACGAGGGTTTTACCGTTTATGATTTAAAATAAAAAAAGTGATGCATGACCACAAAGACTTGGTATCACATCACCCTAAAAGTTTCTTTCTTTTGTTTCTACAATTACTTAAACTAGTCTGAAATATTAGCATTGGGTTGGTAATATTGTAGAAGAGCAACTTCTTGCGAGTCTGCTTTCTTTTCTACCATAAACTGAAACTGCTCTAATGATAGGCTTTGATTTGATTACATTTCTTTTGGACAGTTCAATTTTTCCTTATTTAAATTTTCAATCCCTTGGTGTTTGGAACTGTTGTATCAGTTTATGATCGCTAGGCTTTTGTTTTATTCTTCTCTTGTATTCAACATTTGGTTTATGCAATTGAACCTTGGATGGATGTCATTCCAAAGTTTGTCTGTTGCTATAGTTTTGCTATCATCTGATGGAGGTACCTTGTGTGACCTATGCTTAATTGTTATGTTGTTCTCTCAGGGTTTGTCCCGTCTCTTTTAAGTAACTACATTCTCTTTTCTGTTGTTGATTTCCATTTTTGTTAATTGGACTCTTTCCAACAATCTAAATGCTATGAGAAATTTTGTAAAGTTCTTTCCATCTGCAAATGTTACAGTTCTCAAATGTCCCTTGATAAGTTAGACCCTGTATGAAATCCAAGTAGGATGTCACCTTTAAATTTTTTTAAAAAAATTAAATTAAATTATTATTATTATTTTTATTTTTTAACCAAAAAAAAAAAAAAAAAGGAAAAAAGAAAACAGACTAATGCTCATACAAACTCCACAGAGGAGGTTGAGGAACTTAGCCATTTGCAAAATTTTTCTATATATTTTATCTGTATTTTCAAAATAATTTGCTTTCCTCCTCAAGAGTGTTATCATTGCGTATTGTTCTTCTTTTGCCTGTGTGTTTTGGTGTGGTTGTTGGATTTGGCTAATGTTGATGTTTACAAATAGGATCTATGTTGATAATCTTCTCAAAATTTTGATATTTTTCCTGTTTCATCCACCTTCAGTCTTCCATGAGCTTTCTTTTCTCTATCATAGTGACTGATGACACTGTAATGTTCCAGGAAGGTCCTCGTACATTTGTCGGGATTGCAACATTTGACTCAACAATTCACTTTTACAATCTGAAACGTGCACTACAACAGGTCACATTTCAATCATTGTTATCTATCTCCATTTTAGGCGTTTCTTGTGTTGTGAAGGTGGAAAAAAGCTAAGGTGTCTTGTTGATGTAATAACTGGTATTCCGAAGATAGATGGAAAGGAAACCAGCTCATTTCAGAAGATAGATGAAAGAGTAAAGAAGAAATGTTGATTTAGTGTGTGTGTGTGTATATATATATCGTTAAGAAACAAAACTTTCATTGAACAAATGAAAGAATACATGGGCAAAACCTCCTTGAGGTGAAGTGAGCCATGAGCAGTAATGCATAACTCCCTTTTTGAGTGGTTAAGCTTTCATCTAGTTCGTTTGCTTGAACAGTCGATGCCTGTAAAAGAGAAAATTCCAAAAAGGATCAAAATTTTCATCTGGTCTTCAGTGCATATGAGCTTGAACACTCAAGATGAACTTCAGAAAGAACAATGAAAAAGACCTACTAGAGAGGGGAGGAGTACTGAGAGGGCAGGTTTTTTTTAATCTTTTACCACAGCTAAAACTAACTTTTGGAATCCAACAATCCTGATCTGTTCAATACTAATACGACAGAAATGCCAACAAGATGCCATTCCAGCTGCATATTAGGTTGAACAAAATTCCAGTAACACTTTGAAGAATTATAATTGCTCATCAATGGTTGTACAACATTTAACTTAAGTATCATTCAAAATTTGTTAAAGTAGACATTTGATCCTAATGCCATTGAATGATCCCTGCCCTTGGCCTCAATGGAATTAATCAGGGAGATTCTTTGAATGCATGTTCCTTTTATTAGGAAGGCTAACTAATAGGCTCTGTTTTTTTGTTTTTTTTGTTTTTTTTTCCCTTTTTTTGTTGATGTTCATTTTGTCTTTTCAGCCTTTGATGCTCATAGTCCCTGATGTACAAGATGTTTATACTCCTCTGGAGTCTGATGTTATTGTTCAACTTTCAGAGGTTAGATTTTCCAAAATATTTGATTTCGATGAGATTCATCATTATATTTATTTCTTTATTTTACCTTTCCCATTTCTTTAATAATATCACTTCTTGTTTGTGGGAATAGTGCCGTCAACATTTGGAGTTGTTGCTTGAAAGTATTCCAACAATGTTTCAGAGTAATAGAACCACCGAGTCAGCCTTTGGTGCTGCAATCAAAGTATGTTTTCCGTTGCACTATGATCATTGACTCCTTGCAATTGGTGTTTTTTATATTCTGAACAAAAATGTCTTAGGTTAATATCTGTTTCTTTGCCCCTGACACCCCCCCCCCCCCCCACAAAAAAAAAAACAAAAAAAAGTAGTTATGCAAAGCACATAAGATTCTTTGAAATTATTATATATTTAAATCAGTTCTATTTTAAGTGTTAAAAGCGGTTCTTTACCCTTAAAATGGAAAAAGGGTGGTTGCAAAATTATATTGGTCTACAGAGAGGAAAAAAGCCAGCACAAAAATCCCCTAAACACCTATACAAAAGCTTTACAGGTAGACCCTCCACTTGTTAGTAATTACATGGAGATTTTTTTTTGAAACTCGACAAAGATAACCTGAAAAGAAAGCTTTAGAATCTCAAAAGCATTACCTAAAGAGTATTACATGTACTTTGCATTGATATGTCTCTGTGTTCAAAGGACATGCCAAGATCAATGATGAAACAATTCTGTAAAATGAAAGAGAACTCTGTGTTTATTTTATTTCCATTTTGATTAGTCAACGACGTGTGTGCTGATCACTCAATATTGATCAGCTCTATTAAAAATATTGGCTGAGATTCACTCATCATATAGACTGATTACAGTTCACCAGTAACAAGCTAGATTTTGGTTTTACTCCTTGTAATGGTTTTTTCCATGCAACTCAGAAGTTTTCTTTCTAGGTCGATAAATAGAAAGTGTCTCACTTTTAAATGAATTTTTTCTTTATATTGTGACGATAATTTTCTTGACCTATTGTTAGGCGGCTTTCTTGGCAATGAAAAATACTGGAGGCAAAATTTTGGTATTCCAGTCAGGCAAGTTCATAATGCAGATTTTTTTTATCGAGGATGTATTGTTGTTTGCCTCTTTTGTTTTGTTTTGTTTTTTTTTCTATTGTTTTCTTTAGCAAGAAATATGACATGAAAATTATTATTATTGTTTGTGCACCATGAGGCATGGACATGTTACCTTGGGTAGGAGTGTCATGAGCAGTGTTTTCATAAAGCCCACTGAGGTGTGCGCCTAAGCCCAAGGCCTGGCCTTGCGAGGCTCTTTTGGTGAAGCACGCTTGGGGCATGTACCTCAACACCTTAAGGCCAACTTCCTACTTTTTTTTATATAACTTTTCTAACTTTTAAGGAAGAAATTCACAAATATTCTTTTTTTTTTTTTTTTTAATAGGAAACAAGCCATTTCATTGATGTATGAAATAGATACAAAAGGGCGTATCGGATATTACAAAAGAGATCTCCATTGAGATATGAGGGAAGATAAAGGATAACTACAAAAAGGGGAGATTTGTCTACTCCAAAACAAGGCTAAAAAAGATGTTGATTGAATAAAATCTGTGATATTCTGCTGTTTAGTGTTGAAGATTCTATCATTCCTCTCTAACCATAAGTTCCAAAAGAAAGCATACAAAAAATTCTTCCACTGGTTCTTTGTATCTTTTTTGAATGGGTGACCAAGAAGGGAATAACGGAGAAGAGATAGGATATCACCTGGTCGAACGAAATGCCATCCGAATGCGCTTTGAATATGATCCCAGAAAGCTGTGGCAAACTCACAGCTGCTGAAAAGGTGTATTTGAGATTCACCAGCCCTTTTACACATGCTGCAGCAGTTGGGTGAGAGCGCTGATTCAGGATAACGTCTTTGAGGATAATGTCTTTGAACGATGTTTGCTGTATTAATACATGAGTGGCTGAGTTCCCATATAAAGAACTTTACTTTTTTAGGCATATGTCCCTTCCATAATTGGCTGTAAAAATCGTTGGTGATCGGAAGCCAAATTTCTTGTGAGAGATCCTGAAGAGAAAACACCTTTATCATCAAGCTGCCATAACCATATATCATCCATGTCTCTGAAGGAAAAGGAGGTGAGTTGGTGCGATAATAGAGCCCATTCAAGGATTTCTGTTTCACGAAGATTTCTTCTTAAATGCAAGTTCCATGCCCCATCAGTAGGATTCCATAGATCTGCAATAAAAGCCTCTTTCTTATGCGATAAGCTGTAAAGAGATGGGTATTTGGTCTGGAGGGATGATGCACCAGCCATACATCCTCCCAAAAAAGGGTTTTGTCCCCTCTACCGACCTTAATGTCAATAGAATTATAAATTAGGTGTCTATTCTTGAAGATGGCTTTCCACGGTCCTCTAGATGAGCTCATAGACTGGTCGCCCAATTTGTAGGGGTTTTTGTGAAGACCAAATTTTCTGGCAATGATTTTCCTCCAAAGGGCTTCTGTTTCATGGTAAAATCTCCATGTCCATTTTGCTAAGAGCGAAGCATTTTTCTTGTGTATATCAAATAAACCCAAACCGCCCTCCTCAGTGGGTATTTGGATGGAGGACCATTTCAGAAGATGGCACCCTTTCTTGTCAACACCCCCTCTCCATAGGAATAAACGAAACAACTTCTCAATGGTCTTGGTGATCTTCTTAGGAGCTTGAAACAGAGAGAGATAATATATGGGGAGATTAGAGAGAGTAGCTTGTATGAGGGTGTGTCTACCACCTTTAGATATATTGGATGATCCCCAATTGTTCAATCTGTTATGAACTTTTTCAATCACTGGAGACCAAAAACAAGCCCTTCTCAGATTGCCATTAAGGGGAAGACCCAAATACGATGCCGGCCATGAGCCCTGTCTGCAACCAAAGGTAGATGCCAAGAGCGATATCATATGTGTATCAATGCCGAGACCCAAAATTTCAGTCTTATGACGATTGATCTTTAAGCCCGATACTGATTCAAATTGCTGAATAACCTTAAAAAGGTTAGAGATATATGACTGATTGTGTGTGGAAAATAGGATGGTGTCATCGGCAAACTGTAGGTGGGAGACATGAATGGCTTGTCGACCTTCCCCCACGCAAAAACCTTCTATGTAGCCCTGCTTTTCAGCCTTTGTAAGCATACGGTCAGCCACCAAGATGAATAAAAATGGGGAGAGGGGATCCCCCTGTCTAAGGCCCCTCGTTGCGGAAATCTTTCCCCTTGGCTTTCCATTAATAAGGATAGAGAAGTTGGCCTCTAATCCAAAGACGCCATTTGTGGCCAAAACCTTTGGCTTCTAGGATGTTGTCAAGGTATTCCCAATCGACCATGTCAAAAGCCTTTTCTATACCAAGTTTAATGATCACTCCCTTTCGTCGTTTCCTATTCCATTCATCAATCAGTTCGTTGGCTATTAAGGATGCATCCAAAATTTGACGATTACCAACAAAAGCTGATTGATATTGAGTAATTGTGTCGGGGAGGACTTTCTTTAGCCCCTCGGAGAGAACACGAGCAATGACTTTGTATAGGCATGTGGTTAGGCTAATAGGTCTATAGTCTCCCACCTTTTTGGCTCCTTGCCTCTTAGGTATGAGGCAAATATAAGTCTCATTTAAGCATGCATTAATAATCCCATTCTTGAAAAAATCATTGAACACACTCTTAATATCATCCTTGAGGATATTCCATGATTTTTTAAAGAATTCTGCAGTAAAACCGTCGGGCCCCGGGGACTTATTAGTGCCAAGATCAGTCACTGCCTTGTAGATTTCATGGTCTGTGAAGGGGGCTTCAAGTATCTCCCTTTGGTCAGCTGAAATAGGATTCCATTCATCAATCTGTGGGGAGGGGGCCTTATTGTGATTTTTGGAGTATAGCTTTTGATAGAAAGTTATGAACTCCTTCTCAATATCGTTATCATACGTGGGGCTAGTTCCAGAATCGGAGACAATTTCCGTAATAGAGTTTTTTCGTCTATGAGCTGCCATTATTCTATGGAAAAAGGCCGAATTGACATCACCCTCTTGCAGCCATTTAAGCTTACATTTCTGTCGCCACAAGATCTCCCCATTGGCTGATAACAAAATAAGTTGGGCTTTAATATCATTTCTTCTGTGTACATCTTGAACAGATAACAGTCCATGCTCCTCCCTCGCATCTATCGCAACCAATTCAGAATTCAGAACATGTCTTTTCTCTTTTGTTTGACCAAACACTGACTGATTCCACTGTTTTAACTCCTTTTTTAGGCTTTTTAGTTTCTGAATAAACCCGTGACCCGACCATCCAAGGGATGGATTGGTTTTCCACCAAGATTCAACTGTGCTAAGGAAGGAGTGGTGTGTAAGCCAAGCATTATTGAGCTTGAAAGGGGTTGGACCCCATTTCTCTTTCCCCAGGATGAGAGATATAGGAAAATGATCTGATGTGATTCTTTCCAATCTACGGGCTGCAGCAGATGTGAATTTGGCGACTATACTTGTGGTTATAAGAAACCTATCAATAAGTGTCATGGTGGGATTAGGCCTAAAGCTGGACCAAGTGTATTTACCATTGGTCAGGGGGATGTCTGGAAGATCATAATCATCAATAAAGCGGTTGAATTTCTTCATCGCTCGTGTTGGGGTCAAATGTGTAGATTTCTCCCATGTCCATCTAATCACATTCACCACCCAGAATCCAGTGAGGGAGACACAGAGCTTGTAGATCCTCTAATTCTTTCCAGAATAATCGTCTATCCTTTGTGGAATTGGGGCCATAAACTCCTGTGATCCAGAAGGAAAAACCTTCAGCTAAGGATAGGTGTATGGAGAGAGTGAACATACCTTCGACAATCTCTTTCACATCAAAGACAGATTCATTCCAAAGCAAAATTATTCATTTTTTCTCTATAATTTTGAATTTGAGAGAGAGAACTCAATTAAATTCATTGAATCCTCTATAATCTCGAATAAAAGTTCTATTTTCTCAAACTTTTCATCATCTTATTATTCATCACACTATTTGTCTTCATGTTTAAAAAAAATTATTTACATTTTTCTATTCTGCACCTCACACCTAGATTAAGAGATGTGTGTTGGTTAAGGAGTTCCTTTTTCATCCGCCTTTTCGTGAGAAGGATCGCTAGCATGTGCCCGATGTTATGGGATATTTGGTTGGGGAGGAACAATAGAGTGTTTAGAGAGCTTGAGAGAACTGAGGAGGAGGTGTAGGCTCTTGTTAGGTTCCATGTCTCTCTTTGGGCATCGGTTGTAAACTTTTTTTCTGCAATTGCCTTTAGGTGTCAATTTGCTTAATTGGATTTGGAGCCCATTTTTGTTTTAGTTTGACTTCTTTTGTTTGTCCCCTTTGGCTTTTTGTATTCTGTCTTTTCTTCTTAATGAAGGTTTGACACCTTATCTAAAAAAAATTGTGCACCTCACCTTTTCTCTTGGCACACCATGTTCATGCCAATTACCAATTTCATTTTGCTGAGCTGCATAATATTTCAATCTTTCATCTCTGTGACTGGAGTTCTTGGATTGGGATTTTGGTATGATTTGTGCTTCTTGTTGAATATATTTTTGGCATGTGGTGCAGAAATTGGTGAGGTGGGAATAGTGTGCGTTTATTTGCATTTCTTTGCTCACTAATATATAAGATTCCTGTTCTCTTAAATCTTTTATCTTCACAAGTTAATTGTTTTTATAGACGTATTGCAAACATAACAACATTTGACTTTATGCTACCTTTCTCCCTGCTTTTGTTTTTTTTGGGAGAAAAATCAAAACTCCCACTTAAGGAAATAGCGCTCTTGGTCTTAGAGACAACTTTTCGAAAAATACTAATGGGAAAGTCAACATGGTACATTAATTGATCTGTTTATGACGTTATTATGTTTGAATCCTTTGCCATAAGCAGCTGGCATTTTTTATGGGTGCATCTTTGCTTGTTTAGCACCACCACCTTAGTAGTCGTGTTGAAAAAAAATATTTTCCTAACCTAATTAGTTACTTTTGTAATGAAATACAGTCTTGCCATCAATTGGCATTGGAGCTCTTTCTGCCCGGGAGGCCGAAGGAAGAACAAATATTTCTTCTGGGGACAAGGTATTCTTCTGAACTTTTGTGTTATTTATGTTTCTTTTAAGAAGATTATGTTGCCACTGTTCTTGCATTTAAAATTAGGAGGATAATATTTTTTTAGATAAGAACCATACATGGGCATACAAAAAAGAAGAAGCCCACAAAAAGGGAGCCAAACTATAAGAAAGGGCTCCAATCAAGAAAATAAGACCTAACGAATAATTACAAAAAGGCCTAGACATGGAGGTTCAAAGAAAAACATAGAATCTAAGGGACCAAAAGAATCTTCCTAACTCTGAAGCATAAAATTAGGAGCATAATATTATTAGGTTGAAGGAAAGTCACCGGTTGTATAAGTGTTCTATGGGGATCTGGGTGTGAGGATCCTTCACTGTGTGGTTGAAATAGATAAAATTATATTCCTTGGAAGAAAACTCTCTCTCATCCTATTTGGATCATCCAAAGCTGGCTTCCCTTTTCCATGTCAGGTTTCTAACAGAAAGATATTTTTAGAAAGTTAATAACTTTACAATTTAGAAATTAGAATAGTGTTACTAGTTTTCTTTAGCCTGTAAGATTCTTCACCAAACATACAGCATATAAAGATGCCAAACAACATATTAAAATTTGTGGTTTCTAATTATGAGTTGAAGCTTTCTGCTTAGCAATAGAGTCGATTTTTGTTTGATCATCATTGTATTGTACAACATTTCCAATTTCATAACGGCTGCAATCAATGATTAACCCTAGCCTACGTTATTTTCCACCATTTATTGGTCAGTGTGTTGTGTTTTACTTCGTAGTTCTTTTCTCTTTTTCATGAATTAGATACCATTGTTCAATGTCAAAGTATGAAGTTCATCATTTTATCATTATGACTATTGAAAATTGAGGGCTGTCATTTTCATAACACAGTTTTATTTCTCCAGGAGGCTCATAAATTACTACAACCAGCTGATATGTCTTACAAGACAATGGCAATTGAACTGGCCGAGTATCAGGTGAATGTGATTTTTCTTGTCATATTGTCAGTGATATATGACAGGATTTATCTGCCGACACTGGTCAGAGTTTTCTGATCTATCTTTCTTGTTTGCCATAATTGTTCTAGGTCTGTGTTGATGTGTTCCTCACTACCCAGAATTACATCGATATTGCTTCTATTTCTGTCATTGCAAGGACGACTGGGGGCCAGGTAAAAGTATTTGATTGTGGTAATTCTTGGGAGATACATTTGAACTATTTTTTCTCAAAATGTAGTCCTGCACAGTGTTTTAAAAGGCGCGCCCGGGCGCGCGCCTAGGCGCAAGGCGCAACATTTGCGCCTCGCTTCGAAGAAGCGAGGCGCAGTGAGGAAGGCGCGGCCAAGGCGCGCGCCTTCCTCGAAGCCCCCGAGGCGCGCGCCTTAGGCGCCTCTGAAGGCATATATTTTTTGTGGAGTATTGACATCATCATACTTGGTCGTTTGGAGTGTCAAATATCATATTCAAGGCATATATTTTTTGTGGAGTATTGACATCATCATACTTGGTCGTTTGGAGTGTCAGAAGGCATATTAACAATACTAAACTCACTATTTTTTGTGGAGTATTGACATTTGACTCTATGTTGGAAGACTAATATTTGAACCTTATTTATCTTTTATCTATTTTTCTTAGTTAAAAAATTCATTACTTGCCATGAAAGTGTTTTATATACATGTATATATTTTTGTAAATTTTTTTTCTATATGGTGCGCCTTACATAATAAAGCCCGCGCCTTTTCGTGCGCCTTGCGCCTAGGCTCCAGGAGGCCATTGCGCCTTAGTGCGCCTTGAGCCTTCTAAAACACTGGTCCTGCATTTTTTTTTGTTGATGAGAAATCTCGTGTATTCTTGCCATGGTGTGGTCGTTGGTCTTTACGCATCTGGCTGTTAGTCTCTTTCTTAATTTTAGTTAACAAGCCAACAAATGTTAAATCAGAAGAGTCTTTAATTTAACAAGCTGAAGCCCCCTTTATTCTTTATACTTAATGTCTTTGCATTCTAATTATACTACTTTTTTGAGTCAGCAATTAAAGTAGTATCATATTTTTGGTTGAGTTCTGTAACTTCAATTTTAAACAGGATTAAAAAATGCATTCAGTTATTGATTTTTAAAATTTTTCTTTTTCAACAGTTCCTTTGAACTTCCTAAAGCTAAGCAGAATTCTCCTTTTAACTATTTCTCCTGCTTAATTGGTTATACACTGTGTTACAGGTTTATTATTATTACCCCTTCTCAGTTCTTTCTGATCCAGCAAAGCTCTATAATGATCTTAGATGGAATATCACAAGGCCTCAAGGTTTTGAAGCTGTGATGCGTGTTAGATGCAGCCAGGTGATTATTTTTGTTTGACTTTCTTTTTTTACGTTGATGAAAAAATATCTCGATTTCACTTTCTTTCTTTTGTAAAATCAGTGGTAATTTTATCATTTTCCAGGGAATCCAAGTACAAGAGTACCATGGAAATTTTTGCAAACGCATCCCTACAGATGTTGACTTACCTGGGGTATGTTATTCTTTACATTGTTACTTGTCTAAAATAGTAAACAAATCTTTAGAATACTCATTAATCCCAACCAATCTTGTTTGGGATAGAGCCAACTCTTATCCTTGATGTTGTCCGGTGTTAAGTAAAGTTTGTCGGGAGCCTATGTGTGTAACATTTATGTACTTCAATGCTTCCAGTATTTTGCAAATTTCATTTCTTTATTTGATTCTCAGGTTTATTTAGTACCTGTACTTTTTTCCTTTTCATTTTCATTGAACTGGTTTCACCATTAGCTTTGGCTTTTGTTTGTTCTGATTTTGTATCCAACTGTTTTATAATCATTGTATATTAGCATGATGCTATTTTTTTCTTTGTTGCTAGGTAAAATTGTGTACTGTTTTTTGGTTTATGGTTGTCTTACTACGATGCTCTTTATTACAGATTGATTGTGACAAGACTATAATGGTAACTTTAAAACATGATGACAAGTTACAGGATGGCTCAGAATGTGCTTTCCAGGTATTGCCTTTCTCTCTCTAGGAGGGGGGGGGGGGGCTGGTCTGTCTTGGTTGTTAAAATTCTCATCTGCAGAACTCGTTACTCATTTAATGCCCGTTATTCTTAGAAATTCATGGTTTGTCTGTACTTTGTCATTCCACTTCTCCTTGATTGGAGGACCTGTTCATGATGGTGCTATTGAAAAATTCAAAGAGGCATATCTAATTTGTACTTGTACTTGTGCCAAAGAGTCGAGGGACATGATTAAATCAGACTGCAATTGTAGTTTAGATGGTGGCTGTCTTGTTGCCACTTGGTTCATATTTTTCCACTATTATTTTTGCCTTCAAATTGACTGCTTGATAAGATTGATATTTATGACTTGTTTTACATTCATTTTTATTCTGTTACTATTGTAGTGTGCACTACTCTACACTACAGTATTTGGTCAGCGGAGAATTCGTGTCTCCACTTTATCTTTACCTTGCACTAGTATGCTGAACAACCTCTTCCGATCAGCTGACTTGGACACTCAGTTTGCATGTTTTCTAAAGCAAGGTATTTTCACTTTATAGTTTTATTTTTAATTTCTTTTGCAGTTTGTAGCTGTAATTATCATTGATCTCAGATTTACGTTTAGGACTACTTTAGTTGATTTGATTGTGGTCAGATGATATATAAGATCCACTGTGTACAAACTATTAATGTCATTGGAATGGACCTCACACTTCGCCCTTCCAATCCTATATGTCTTAATATTGGTATGAATTTGAATGTGGTAGTTAATTAGTCTTATTATTTCTTTTATCTGATTTTTGTAGCGGCAACTGAAGTTCCTTCATCCCCTCTTCTGCAAATTCGGGAACGTATGACAAATCTGTGTGTCAATGTCTTGCTTTCATACCGCAAGTATTGTGCAACAGTATCATCATCTGGACAGCTCATTCTTCCGGAGGCACTAAAGCTACTGCCACTTTATACGATTGGTGTGTATTTTATTCATTCCGAAATCTGTCTAATTGACCCACGACTTTCTTACCCATGTGTCCGAAATTTCCTTTACTTTGATATCCAATTTCTCCCTGTTAGGTTTTTAGGAGCAATAATTTTTTGCACATGAATTCTGAACTTTGTTATGTTGATAAATAATTATCTGGAGAACGCAAAGAAGCATCTTTATGAAAATTTAGTAGTTTATGATCTTTGGATCACATATGGAATTTGGAAGATATGGGATTTAATTAAGATATTTAATAGAAATGATTCAATGGAGAGAAATCAATTGAATGTTAGTAAGCATAAGAATAAAGTATAAGCTTGTTTGTGCTGATAAATTTTGGTACATGGATGGGGGGCCAGTGATATCATTCTATTGTCTTCTTTCAGCATTAATAAAAAGTACTGGTCTGAGAACTGATGGAAGAATTGATGATCGATCTTTTTGGGTCAACCTTGTTTCTTCCCTTCCAATTCCTCTGGCTGTTCCCTTGGTATATCCGAGAATGTTGGCTATACATAACCTTGAGACAGAGGTATGACTTTCTTAATTTGTTTTGCTTGTTTTCTTTCTTAGTGGTGCATTGTTCTCAGTTGGTGTTAATTCCTCTTGTTGGCAGGATGGTGATTCGACTCCGGGTACTCCAATTCCTCTTTCTAGTGAGCACGTGACTGAAGAGGGAATTTATCTTCTTGAGAATGGTGAAGATTGTTTAGTATATATTGGGAACTTGGTTGATAGAGACATATTGCAACGGTTATTTGGCATTTCCTCAGTTGATGAAATTCCTGCTCAGGTATTACTCTAATCTAGAATTGTCAAGCACGTTAAACATGCATATTTATTTATTTATTGGATGAGACTTTTTTTTTTTTAGTCCAACAATAAGTCAGGGGTGGGAGATTCCAACCTTTGACCTCTTCGGATGAGAAACAATTTCTTTGATCAAATGAAATTATGAAAAGGGGAGGAAAGGCAACCCAATCTAAAAGAAACAACTTAAAACTCCTCCAATTGGATAAAAGAACGTTCATATAATGCACATTATTATTTGTAGTCGCAGACTTTTTCATTTTTAAATCATGTAATCTTTTCAAACAGCCAAAATCACGTAGAACATAAATTCATTTGATTTTAGAAAAAGTATAGATGAAGGAAAATAATATTATTGGGTCATTGATTCTAAAATGAAGAAGATAGAAGGAAAAGAAGACTACTGTTATTTTTTTTCCTATCATGGTTCTGGTATATATAATTGCTGCAAACTTATAAAATATGTATACATGAGATGTCTCAATTGGATTCATATGCTGGATGGAATCTAATGTGCATTAAATTTGTCACTAATACTGTTGTATGCTCAGTTTGTGCTGCAGCAGTACGACAATCCTCTATCAAAGAAGCTCAATGATTTGATGAATGAGATACGACGTCAAAGATGTTCTTACCTACGGTAAGACTCATATTTTACATTTATTTATTTCTTTAAGTAGTGGATCTGTTTTGTGTTTGTATGTGTTGGGGGAGGTCCTATCTGTCAAAATCAAAAGGTGAGGAACTTTACAAAGCTCTAAACAAGATAAAACAACAAAGAAGATGCAGCAAAATCTTTGACCCTCTAGCTATTGTCTACACCAATAGTTTTGTCCCAAAAGATCTATCTATTTCTTTCTTTCCATAACTCCCAGCAAATTGCCAGCATTGAAGCAAGCTGGTCTGACCTTCCCTTTGCCTTTTAATGCCTCTATCCTAGTAAAAACTCAAGGTCCATGTCTGTTCCTACATGAGTACGTTGTATTGTTTTAGACGCCATACAATGCAAGAATAGGTGACCAAAGTCCTCCACAATGAGCTTTCATAGAGCAACCCTTTTATGAATAAGTATATGTTGTGAGCGCTGAAGGCAGTCACTGATGTTAATTTCTCTATGGGATGCCACTCAAGTAAGGAGTTGGATCTTTTTAGGCACTGAGTCCTGGATGATGTTACCCAACCCAATTGTCAAATCTGCATCTAAAGAGTTAAGGCAACTTGCATAAAAATTACAACAAACACTTAGCAAGAGCTGGGACTAGTCATGAGCCTTTGATTTCTGGATGATATTCACCAACCCAACTGGCGAAATCTGTCTGAAGAGTTGATGTGCTCGAAAAGTAACTTGCGTAAAAATTGTATTGTCCTTGAACACAAGAACGGGGATATCTTGAATTACACAATTTAATCGATCCAACAAATGAGAAGGCCAAGAGGAATATTCTGCCAAATATGGTAGGAATAAATTCTGACCCATAGGGGAAGCCTGCTCAGGTTGGAAATGAAAATACAAGGGAGATTCCCTCCTTTCCTCCCAAAATATGCTACTCTCAAGTCTCACCATTACTTTTTAGTTTGATGCATGATGGGAGAATAGGTCAAAACTTCCAAGTTCTTCGAAAACTGCCCCCAATTTAGTTGAGAGAATTAATTTATTATATAGATGCTTAAATTCCCTTTTACATCTGCTTTTTTGAGTGTCTATTCATGTTTTCCCCCCTCTTTTTTGCAGCTTGAGGTTGTGCAAGAAAGGAGACCAGTCAGGTCAGTGTTTTATACCAATCTTCGTCTAGTTGTTATAAGATTACAATTTATAACAAGTACTCAATTTTGTATTTTGTCTTCCATTACCTGAAGAAAAAAAAAATCATTTGCCATTTTCAAACTCAACATAAACCAAGCATATTTTCTTTTTGAACTGCTATTTTGTCACTTTTTCTTAAAAAATATATGGCGCTAATTTTAGTCTTGCTTCATCGTATATATAGATCTATGATGTGATTTCATTCTTTTGGTCTTCTCTTCTTCAGGGATGTTATTCTTTTCGAATATGATAGAAGATAAAAGTTCCAATGGCCCTTCATACATCGAGTTTCTTGTTCATGTACACCGGCAAATTCAGATAAAAATGTCATCTTCATGATCTTTTACTTCAGTTATGCCAGTTTCCATCTTCCTCTGCTGCTGCAGTTGTTTGCACCAGAGGAACTCCTTACCAAGAAACCAGAGTCTCATGGGAAAGTGGAAACGAAACTCTCGGTATGAACGAACGGCATCGATCAACAGTCCCATTTATCTTTGAGAAGTTAGATGAGTGAATTTTGATGGGTAATTGTTGTTAGATTATGTTTGATGGAAGATTTTGGTAGTGAACTCAACCAGCATAGTTTCTTGTTAAGTTTATTGTTATGTTCACAGCATTTTTTTGCCTTTTTGACACAAAATACCCGAGACCAGAAATCGTGGAAGGATATAATATAATATACGATAGATTTATTAACTTCTTTTTCGTAATATAATGTAGACGAGCATATGTTGCTTATTTATTAGGTAAATCTGAAAAGTAAGGTTTGCATTTAATGTTGTTCTTAGAAGATCCATTTTGCTTCTTATCATTAAATTTTTATAAACAGAAGCCTTATACACCACCTCATGATATGTATCAATTATGATATCTTGTTTGATGATGAGGTGTGAGATTGATGTTAAATGCACCAGATTTTATAGTAGGATCAATGTAGTTTACTTGGAATATGGACTTCTTTTTTGGGCCGGTTGCAAAAGTATCAAAATGGCTCAAATTAATTGCAAAAGTAGCAGCCCACATAAATATTTGCAAAAATGGCAAAATCTCACCATCTGAAAAGTAAAATTACTAAAATGTCCATCACTGATAGAAAACTTTCTGATAGAAAATTTTTCTATTACTGATAGATTCTATGAGTGATAGAAACTTTTATCACGGATAGAATCTATCAGTAATAGAAAACTCAGTGATAGAAGTTTCTATCACTCATAGAATCTATGAGTGATAGAAAGACTTTCTATCATAGAAGATTTCTATCAATATATATATAAAAATTGACGAGGAAGAAGAAGATGCACGTGTCAATAAGTTTTTCTATCACTGATAGGTTCTATCAGTAATAGAAATCTTCTATCACTGATAGAAACTTTCTACCACTGTTATAATCTATCAGTGATAGAAACTTTCTATCACTGATAGAAATTTTTTTTATCACGGAAAGAATCTATCTGTTATAGAAAGACTTTCTATTATAGAAGATTTCTATCATTTTTCTACCATTGATAGAATCTATCAATGATAGAAAGACTTTCTATCATAGAAGATTTCTATCATTTTTCTACCACTGTTCTATCATAGAAGATTTATATATATATATAAAATTGAGAGGAAGAAGAAGATGCACACGCCAATTAGTTTTTCTAGCACTGATAGATTCTATCAGTGATAGAAAAAGTTTCTATCAGTGATAGAAATCTTCTATCACTCTGATAGAAAGCTTTTCTATCAGTGATAGAAACTTTATTCTATCACTGATAGAAAATGTTTCTACCACTGATAGAATCTATTAGTGATAGAAAGTTTATTCTTTCTATCACTGATAGAAAATTTTTCTACCACCGATAGAATCTATCACTGATAGAAGATTTCTATCAATAAAACAAAAAACTAACGAGGAGGAAGAAGATGCGCGTGCCAATCAAGGGGCATGGGCAATTCAGGAATATAGAAAATTAATTAAAAATTTTTGTCATATTTGTAAATATTTTTTAAAATTGCTATATTTGCCATTATTTACCCTCATGTTGCCACACATTACAGTTATTCTTCTTTTTTTGTAACTTTCTTTTTCCTTTTTTTTTTGCAACCATTTTTTTTTTTTTTTTTTTTGGGCGGAGAGCATATATAATAAAATGGATTTTATTAATCACAATATTGGCAAAAATAACATCTTGTAAAAAGAATTGTAAAAATGGCAAAATATTTTCTTCGGATCATCTAAATTACCAAAATACCCTTCATATTGTGTTTTGTTTGGGATTATTAGTGATACTGATAGATTTCTATTAATGATAAGTTCTATCACGGATAAAAATCTATCATTGATAGAAGATTTCTATCCGTGATAGAAATTATCATTTTTGTTTCTAAAATCTATGTCACTAATTAGCAAAATGATATAGAAATTGAACTAGAAGAAAGGAAAAGAGATTTTTGTACAGATGACTCTTTAAAATAGGCAGAAATGATAAATGTCTCACATTTTCAAAACATGTCCTTTTGCTTGCATCAACATCTTAGTAAAATGAGTAAAATGATAATTTTGCTAGGATGATGACATAAGCAAAATGACATATATCTTTATTCTGAAAATGTAGGGCATTTTTCATTTTGGCCTCTCAAAATGGGTCATCCACACAATTGTATCAAAATAAAAACACAAAGCGAAATACACTATGGGGCTGTTTGGGGCGCTGAGTTGGTTATTATAGCTTGGGATTATAATAGTATGAGGGTTATAATAGTCTGTGTTTGGGGTATAGATTATTTTAGTCTGGCATAAAATTAGTCTGTGTTTGGGATGTAGATTATTTTAGTCTAGGTTAAAATAGTATGTGTTTGGAGTGTTGCTCTGTTTAACATGAGGTTTTGAATCAAAGGTTCAAGTTGATTGTTTTTTTTTTCTTGACTTTTTTTGTTTATTTTTCTCATACAACTTTGTACGTCAAATATCATGTTTTGCAAATATAAAAAAAATGTTTGGATTTAGTTGTAAAAAAAAATAAAGTCTTGGGTATAGAGGTTAAATTATGTGTTTAACTTAAAAGGAAACAAAAATAACCTAAGGTAAGAGTTGATCTTCTTTGTTTGAGAGTCATGGTTTTTTCACAAAATAAGTCATTTTATGATTTCATATAGAAAAACTATATTGTTTCATTTTTGTATTTCCAACATAAAAATGGTAAATGCTTATTGAAAACTAATTTCACCTTTATTATAAAAAGAATCAAATAAAATAGAAATCACATAAAATAAAAACTTGAGTAATATTTTTTTTAATTATTATTATCACAGTAAACTTGAATACGATAAGTGTAATTTGGAATGAAAAATATGGTACGATGAAGGTAAACATTCATATACTTTATTATCAAAAGTAATTATGTAATAAAACTCCATATTTATATATGTACAAAGACAACTTAATATCTAACCTCCTAAAAATTTTCTGACTTTTCTGGCGACCAAATTTTTTTCCTTTTTTTTTTTTCATTATTTTTGTTTTTTATATTTTTTGAAATGAAAATGAGAAGAAAGATAAAAAAAAGGTTGCCGGAAAAGTGGCCGGAAAGTCGACGGCGATCATCGGAAAAGTCGTCGGTCGGTCGTCGCCGAAAAAGTCAAGGAGTCACATGAAAGAAAAGAAGGTATAATTACGGTAGAAAATGGATATAATAATTGGGTGGGTTGAATGGTGGTTACTGTAGCAACACGAGGGTAAAAATAACCCATTTCACCCATTATTTTTGTTGATGTCCCAAACACTGAATGAGTTATAATAACCCCCACTATTATAAGTTATAACCAACACATTGGGCCAAATGACCCCTATATGTTTTATATAAACCTTCTATCACTAATATATTATCAATGTAAGAAATCTATCTCTGATAGAAAGTTTCCCCCAGTGATAGATTTCTATAAGTGATAATCTATCTTTCTATCACTAATAATCTATTAGTGATGGGAGATTTCTACCACTCATCGATTTTCTTTTTAAAAACTGCATCGTCAACCTTCCAATAGAAAATTAACGAGACTCCATAGTACTATTTCTTAAAATTAAGGACTTAGATTGTGACCACTCACTAGATACAATTCTAAACATGAAGACCAAAAAAGTATTTTAACAAAAAAAAAGACTAATTATATAATTAAATGAACTAATTTATATTTCTTACTTGCATTCTCTCATGATCTCCAATTGAACCGCCAGGTGAAATAACTTGTCCGAAACTCCCTGGTTCGACCCGGTTCAATCGAGCCGAGAAATTAGACGTAAAACCCTCGGCCACGTCGATCCAAAAAGTTGGGCTGCTGTAACGTTTCCATTTCCGACTAAACCCTAAACCCTAGAAGGTGCTGTGGTTTAAGTTCGTTTCTAGAGCCTTCTTCTCCCCACTATTAAACCCTTTCGATCTCTGCAATTCATCGCCTTTCCCTTCTCTTTCCACTCTTCTTCTTCCTCTCGCTGTTCCCATCTCCTTCGTTTTTGGGTCTCAGCGGACGTCCACAATGCACCGCTTCGCTTCAGGCCTCGCTTCCAAAGCCCGGTATGTTTGATCTTCTTTTATTTCCTGAGTTTGGGAGTCATTTCTGTTCCAATAATTTCTTCTTGCGGTTTGTAATAGATTGTGAAATGAAAGGGTGGCAGAAATGGGTCGGTGTTCTTTTGGGTCATTGAGACATTGGGGCCTTTTAAATGGATAATTGATGAAGTTTTGATGTGGGAATTGTCTATAGACTTACGAATTTTATTTATTTGTTTGTTTGTTTTTCGTTTTCAGCCTGGCTAGGAATGGTACCAATCAGGTGAGTTCTTGTTATGTTTTGATTGCTTTTTGAATTTTGTTTGATCATTCCCATGAATGGAGATCATTTAACTTCTGATTTTGATTTATCCATTCTTGTATTTTGTGTTTGATGTATTTGGCCTTTTAGATTGCTAGTAGATCCAGCTGGAGCAGAAACTATGCGGCTAAAGACGTTAAATTTGGGGTGGAGGCTCGAGGTCTTATGCTTAAGGGTGTTGAAGATCTTGCTGATGCCGTTAAAGTCACAATGGGTCCGAAGGTACTGTCAACATTTTTATGTTTCATGATTGCCGAATTCAGTTGGTGCAGTAGTATGCTGATCTTCATTGTTTTTTTCCTCAATCGAAGTATAAAGGCTGAATTCCATTTATGCAATTCACTCTCATCTCTCTTTAATCTCTGTGCTTTATCGCGTTGCCCTCTGTTGATAGATGTTGATTCTGTCATGTTGCTGCTGTAGGGGCGCAATGTAGTGATTGAACAAAGTTTTGGGGCTCCCAAAGTTACAAAAGATGGTGTGACGGTCGCAAAGAGTATTGAGTTTAAAGATAAAGTTAAAAATGTTGGTGCCAGTCTTGTGAAGCAGGTTGCTAATGCGACCAATGATGTAGCTGGCGATGGTAAGCTTCTGTTATAGCATAACCACTTAAAAATGCGCATCTGTCTATCCTGTAACCACGTTTAAGAAAAGCAATTTGACCTAAAGTGCACAATTGTATTTCTGGCATGTTACATGTACACTTAATTACAAAGTGTAATGAGGACTTTGGGGCTTGCAGGAACCACTTGTGCTACCATTCTTACAAGAGCAATATTTACGGAGGGCTGCAAGTCAGTTGCTGCTGGAATGAATGCCATGGATTTAAGACGTGGTATCTCCATGGCTGTTGATTCTGTTGTAACAAACTTGAAGAGTCGAGCACGAATGATAAGCACTTCAGAAGAGATAGCCCAGGTTTGTTCTTACTTTCTATAGATCAATTGGCTTTATTAGTTGGACTGATTCTTTGATGACCTTGAAGTGACTTTATATTGACAGATCAATCATGCAATTTGATTGTATTTTCGTAGGTTGGGACAATATCTGCCAATGGAGAAAGAGAAATTGGTGAGTTAATTGCCAAGGCCATGGAGAAAGTTGGCAAGGAGGGCGTGATCACCATCTCAGTAAGTCGCTTACTAATATATTTATATATTCTCAGTATGTCAATAGGTAGTGCCCACCCTATTCCTTCTCCTTTATTCACGGTCAATTTAATGGCTGAAATAAACTTTTGGTATTTGATTGAATTTGATTCTAGACTCTTTCCCACACCCAGCCCAGAAATAATAAAAGTTCTTTATCAGCAAGAAAGTTGATAGGATTCTATGAACGTGTTCTAGTTGTAACTTTGAAGGTGCATGAGAGTCAAAGTAAGATCTAATGAAAAGAAAGAATTTGAGAATCAATTCTCTAAACCACTGTCATGTCGTCAAGTCACAATTGTAAAATTAGTTAGTTTAAATGGTCTTATTTTTTATATATATATATATATATATATTTTTACCATAAACATTAATGCCATGTACGCAAGCAGAGTCATGCTAAAAAGCTTCTGTGTTTCTTATTTAGTCAATTTGGTGGTTTTGTCAGAAGCATTTATCTATGCTTCAAAGTCAATATCTTTGTAGATTTTTAGTTTTTTATTGGTCTAGATATCATTTACATTTCAGCCTTATACGTTATTCAGGACTTCCACAATCTTGTCTTTCATCAACAATGCATGTCTCTTGTTTTTGTTATCCAAAAATGGGATTATTTTGTAATTTTTGTTTAATGTCCTGATCCCTTCCCTTTGGTGCTTATTTTGACGGTTCAATTTGCTGCAGGATGGGAAGACACTGTATAATGAGTTGGAAGTTGTTGAAGGGATGAAGTTAGACAGGGGATATATTTCTCCTTACTTCATTACAAACCAAAAGAACCAGAAATGTGTATGCATTTTTTTTTAAAATATCTTTCCCAACTTTTCAATCGTGAGCCTGATCATCAAGCTATCCTGACTTTATCTACCACATTGGATACCTTGGCAGGAATTGGACGATCCTCTCATTCTAATCCACGAGAAGAAAATCTCAAGCATAAATGCTGTGGTGAAAGTTTTGGAGTTGGCTTTGAAGGTAGGCCTACCTTTTGATGGTTGACAATCCTGTTTTTCCTTGCAAATGGACGATAAAAATTGTATTTTCCTTTAATGTCTTCAGAGGCAAAGGCCCCTTCTTATTGTTTCCGAAGATGTTGAAAGTGATGCACTAGCCACTCTTATCCTGAATAAGCTCCGTGCTGGAATTAAGGTTTGACTCTCATGCTCTTTCAACAATTAAAATTTATGGAATAAAGTGACTTGCTTGCTTTTGATTTGTTTTGGTCCTTGCTTATTTACTTACTGTTTCTGCAGGTCTGTGCCATTAAAGCACCAGGTTTTGGCGAAAATAGGAAGTCTGGACTGCAGGACCTTGCAGTTCTCACGGGTGGTGAAGTAAGTCTTTTCTTTGTAACTGCATCCTTCCTTTTGTATACTATATTTTTCTCTGTGATTTCTCAGAGTCGTCTGTGTGTTCTATTGCAGCTCATTACGGAAGAGCTTGGAATGAATCTTGAAAAAGTTGATCTGGACATGCTTGGCTCTTGCAAAAAGGTACAATATATCATATAGTTTCATGTTGTTATACATGGTTGTGGCAACTTGACAATTTTTTCTGGTTTTAGACCTCTGTTCCTTGATCATTTCAAGTTACAGCTCTTTTTACTTCCGAGTGTCAATTTCTTCTACACCTCTTGAACTTTTCTGCCTCTATATGGAAATCTCCATTAATTTAGGTTGGTATTACAGATCACAATTTCAAAGGATGATACCGTTATTCTTGATGGCGCTGGGGACAAGAAGGCTATTGAGGAAAGATGTGAACAGGTTTGCGACATTTTAAAACATTAGTTTTTTATAATGATTAACTTCTATTACGATATAGAAGTTAATTAGTATCATGTTTTTGGTTTTTGCAATCTTGCAGATAAGGTCGGCTATCGAAGCGAGCACGTCTGATTATGACAAGGAGAAGTTACAGGAGAGATTAGCAAAACTCTCTGGTGGTGTGGCTGTATTGAAGGTCTGTCCCTTCCTCTTTGAATTTGAATTTGTTTTTTTTTTATTTGCTAGAGAGATGGTTTGAAACCCCAATATAACAACACTTCTTTTTGCAGATTGGAGGAGCGAGTGAGGCAGAAGTGGGTGAGAAGAAGGATAGAGTAACAGATGCCTTGAATGCCACAAAAGCAGCTGTTGAAGAAGGAATAGTACCAGGTAAGTTGTTTCTCCATGTGCTAACTTTAATTACCGATTGCATATACATTAACAAAATGGCTCCTTCCACAGGGGGTGGCGTTGCTCTTTTGTATGCATCGAAAGAACTAGATAAACTTCCCACCGCCAACTTCGATCAGAAGATTGGTGTCCAGATTATTCAGAATGCTCTAAAGGTCATAATCTGAAACGTGATTGTTTACTCACTGACATTAAAACTGATTTAGTTGGGTATGTTTGTGAGAAGCCACTCTTATTCCTGTATATAATATTTATTCAGACACCCGTACACACAATTGCATCGAATGCGGGAGTTGAGGGAGCCGTTGTGGTTGGTAAGCTGTTGGAGCAGGACGACCCTGACCTTGGTTATGATGCTGCAAAAGGTCAGTTCTACATATATTGCCTACATGGGAAAAAAGAAGAGAAACAAAGCAGCAGCCAATGTATTCCATTTCTGGCTAACTCAATATGATTTTTACATGCACGACCAGGTGAATATGTGGACATGGTCAAAGCTGGCATCATCGATCCTCTGAAAGTAATTAGAACTGCACTAGTTGACGCCGCGAGGTAAGCCGAAGGAAACTTTGCTTTCACTAATGTCTTGTTCTATATAACTCGTATGTTCTTCTAGACTAAGTTATCGTCTTTTCGAATATAGTGTTTCCTCTTTGATGACAACAACCGAAGCCATCGTAGTCGAGCTCCCCAAGGACGAAAAGGAAGTTCCAGCAATGGGTGGTGGCATGGGTGGCATGGATTACTAAACAGAGTCATGAAATCAAATCAAATCAACTTCAGCTTTGCTTGCTTCCCAGACCCAGACCCTGACATTTTAGGGACCTTAGAAAGATGTCTTCTTGTTTGTTTCATAATAGTCTTGATTTGTTTTGGACAAGGAAAGCTTCCATTCATGTGGAAGGAGGAGGGTAGCATAGAGACTAGGGAGAATCATTCCATGTTGCGGAACTGTAGTTTTGTTCTTACCAACAAATATATATTTTTTCTTCTTGACCTGCTAAAGGGCCATAGCTTTGAAACCGCATTTCCTGTCAGGTTTATGCGTCTTGGTCAATAAAATATTTTTTAGGCCTTCATGCTGGTGAATTCTTGGTCTATTTCTTTGAATGCCCTTTTATATGCTTCTTTCTGCACCTTGATTGATCTTTACTTTTTACATGGTGTTTCGATCCAACTCTACCTCAATTGAAAGATGTTTTTGTCAACATGAACATAGTTCAATGAACATAGTTCAGTTTGTATGAATGACTATAAAGTTTATAAATTAAATTTTATGTTACAAAGAAAAAACCGAGACTTTCTGTTTAAATTTTGAATTGTAACAGTAATCTAGTTGCCAATTTTCAAGTTGAAAATGTAACTATTAAGGACATATTTTCTCTTGCACTTTGAACTATGGTTTCTAAAAAATATTGATAAATACTTTAAAATACTATTGTTAGTTTTTCTAAAAAAATTAAAAGAAAATTTTAGAAATTTGTCTTAACTTTGTAGGGATCAATTTTAGAATTTACTCAAAATCTAAGGACTGAAATTGAACATTTGAAAACATGTTAAAATGGAACAAAATATTTAGAAATGAACTACCATTCTTAAATACATTTTCCATACTACCATTCTTAAATACATTTTCCATACTACCGTGGTATTAGAAAATTTCTCATGATCTTGTCACCCCATTTTTAAGCTACCAATACCAATCATGTTCAACATCCATAAAATGATTTAAACTTGTCTGAAAGTTTGAAAATTTTAGGTGTTGTGATTACTTAATAAAATTTAACAAATTATTAAATTAATTATAAACAATTGAATATATATTATGAAATTAGACCCAACACTTGTTGAAAACGATCACGTGGTTTTTTGTAGTACATCAACGTTTGTCGAGGTTGCATGCCAATTACCACTGAGTTATACTCGCTTCGAAAAAACGATCACGTGATTACAAGAAAAGAAAAAGGAAAATACATGGGAAAAAAATTCATATTCGGTCTTTAAATTCACTTATTTTGAAATGGCTTATTTCAAACTCTAAACTACATTGATCTTTATTGTAAAATTTGCTACATGATATCATATTTTTTTTTGACAATTTGGGAGTGGGGGGATTTGAACCACTGATGTCGTGGTTATCAGTACAACTTTATGCCAATGATATCATATTTGATACATGTCTTAAGATATGTGTTTATAAAAATTTAATGATCTATTTTTCTCAAAAAAAAAAAAAAAAATAATGATCTAACAACAACATTAAAGGCAAATCTTACTTTTCAAATTTACATAATAAAGTGCAAATAAATAAGCAATGGATACTTCAAGATTTCTGGTTCGAGCTGGGTTCGGGATCTTTGACGGCTCAAAAAGGTCCGGTTCGTCAATGCCGGTCTGGTTTATTACGTGTTACGCTTTGCCGATGAATTTATTTATTTATTTTTATTTTTCCATTTTGGGAAGCATGAGAGAGATGTTTGGGAAAATAGATAAAAGTTAGAATGGATTAATCCCTCATTGAGAACAATAGTGGCGGGTGACTTAGATGGAATGGTAAATGTAGTAGAGGAATTTATGAACACGACACAAAGGGATGCTACGGCACATTGAACAAAGTTGTTCAATGTCGTGGTGTCCCCGTTCATAAAGGAAGAAGAAGAAGAAGAAGAGAAGAAAAGAGTGGTGATGTAGTGAAAGCTTTGGACGACCTTTTATAGACAAACCTCCAACGGAAAAATATAAGATAAAAATGAAAGATATTCGTTCAACCGATGTTAAACACCATCAATTAACGGGAAAATTTCTTCGATAATATATACTTCTTTCATCCAGCAATTGACACGTCAGTTAATAATATAATATTTTATTCAATGGATCTTATACCATTCTTCAATGCTTCTTTCATGATAAACCGTAAATGAATGTAGTATGAAAAACGTAGTACTAAAAATTTTCCCGTGAACTAACTTAAATATTATATATTTTTTCTCTTTCGAAGACTAAGTCTCGGTCTGACTTGGTCTTGCTGCTGCTGCAGCAGTGACCTTCGCTACTTTTTTGTTTTTTAATTTTGCTTTGATTTCTTCTAAGAACTCATTTTTAAATTTAAAATAAATAGCTTGAACTTCTATCTCATTGAAACCCATATTTTCTTTAATGAGCTTAAATTCAATGAGATCAAATTTTGAAATAATAATGAGGCGTATACTTATATTTACTAAATTATGATTGTGCTTACTAAAAGATTCTCTAATTACTTTTTTTCAAAAAAAAAAAAAAAAAAAAAAAAAAAAATCTCTAGTTACTATACAAAATTTTCCTTATTATTTAAAATCAATATCCCTTTAATTATGAATCATAAAAACAGGTTCGAATCGGACCTGTTTGGTAACGTTCTCATTTCTTGTTTTCGTTTCTTCATTTTTTATAAAAAAAAATAGAATTTCATGACTTTAATACCTATACAAATTTTGGGAGTGTTTCTAAAAAATGAGAAACAAGAACAAAAAAGGAGAAACTAGTTTTAGTTGTTCCCAAAAGTTCTATACAAATTTTGGGAGTGTTTCTAAAAAATGAGAAACAAGAAACATACATAGTTATGAAATGAGAACGTTACCAAACGGGCTCTTATTGTCCTAGCTAATTCCGAAAATTTTGTTTAAATATCCTGTAAAAAAAAAAAAACCGTTAATCCTTAACTTCAATATTTTTCGTGGAAATTTGATAATTCGTGACTAAAGGCATGATTAGAAGTTCAAATCTTTTTAGAAGAAGGAAAATTTTGAGTTTTGTATTTTATTTTTATTTTTATTTTTACCTTTTGAGTTCATGAGAGAGACACCTTAGAGAAAGGAGGTTAGTTGATATACTCAAATAAATTTTCATGTGGATAGAAATTATTAGGTGCTCCAGTAGTTTTTGACCGTTAGAGTAAGAAAAGGAAACTATAAAAATACTTTGATTTTGTATCCAACGATTTTTAGAGGCAGACAAATTTGAAAATATACATCTGTTTTAAAGAATGAGCCTCGTTGTACTGGAAACACTTAATAATTTGTTACTTCGTGGGACCTAAACTCCCATGTGTGATATGCCATGTTTTTATTGAATATCTCTACTAACTTCCCATAATGCCCTTTTCCCCAAATTCATTCTTCTTTCTTCATACCGCATTAAGGGGTCGTTTGGTTTAATTTTCTAGATGTTTGGGGATAAAAAGAATGTCTAAAAATAAGATAGTTGAGAATCAAACATAACTTTGTTTGTTGTGCATGGAAATGTCATCAAGATTTGATGAGAATTAACTATGTCTGTATTTATTTTATGAGATTAATCATGGAAATCTTATGTAATTTTAATAACTTAATCAATAAAACAATCAAAATTAATTCAAAGTACTAATAAAAATTAATGAATTGATAATCAATGAATACTTTTAATTGAATAAACTAAGTTAATTTGACTAATTAAAATTATTTATTTAATATTTTTAATAAATATCTTTAATTACATTAATTTTAAGTTTGATTTAATCCACAAATTGGCTAATGAATAACTTTACCAAAAATCACAATTTTTAACAAAATGTAGGCCCCTAACAAAGTTTTTCTTTGAAATCTTATCAAATTTATACCATACATATGTTTTATAATCTATTGAGAGCATACGAGAATACTTTTTTTTTAACAAATTTTCAAAAGAAAACTTAATTAGTTAGGATTAATTTATTACAATTAAATAATTAATTAGATTAATTTAACACATTATTATAAAATAAGTTTTGTATAATCTGGTTGATTATTAAAATTAATTAAATAAAGAAATTTAGGTTTAAATCTCATTTTAGTCTCTGAATTTTTAAGTTTGTTCTATTTAAGTCCTGAAACTTTCAAAACGTTCATTTTGGTCCTTGTACTTTCAAATTTGTTCTATTCTAGTCCTTAAACTTTCAAAATGTCTATTTTAGTCCTCAACTTTTAAAAAATAATCATTCCTTGTTATGTTACTTTCTTACTTCAAATATGCTTCGCCTAATGTTTGTCTCTAATTTATTTGACTTGAAGTTTTGCTCATATTAACAATCTAATACACATACTCAAAGCTATGTCATTAATTTGTTAAAATTGAAATAAAAGTAAGGACTAAAATAATCATTTTTTGAAAGTTTAGGGAGTAAAATATACATTTTAAAAGTTTAGGGACCAATATGGGACAAACTTGAAAGTTCAGATACTAAAACGAATATTTTGAAGTTCAAAGACCAAAATATAATATTAATCCTTAAAGTTTAGGGACCAAAATAAGATTTAAACCATAAATTTATTAAAAGAAAATTTTCCTTATCCTTATCCATAGGTATTAGAAACCCATGAGAATGACTCATTCCCATGGAAATAGCTCAAAACCGGGTTAATTGGAAAAAAAATACATTTTAAAAAAAAAATTGGCCAAAACATGGTGTTTTAAAAAAAATTGGGAAAACCAGGCACTTTTTTTGTCTTTATTGGAATCCGTGGGTTGAAGCCACGGATTCAAGGGTTGACTGGTCAAATGACCAGTCAACCCTTGAATCCGTGGCTTCAACCCACGGATTCAACTTTTAGTTTTTTATATATATATATATATATATATATATATATATATATATATATATATCAGATTTCATTTTTTTTAATTTCATTCTTTTTTTAAAAAAGAAAATTCTTTTCTTGGTTTTTTTTCTTTTTACAAATTTTGAAAATTAATTTTTATTTTAATATTTTGTTTTTTAATGTTTTTATTCTATAAATCAAATTATTGGGATATTATAATCGATAACATAATTATAATTGGAAAATTATCTTTCTAAATTTACAACATTATTGATACATTTTCAATCACTTCACATTTCGATTCGTAATTTTTACCAACTATTTTTTTAAAGAAATTATACTAATAAAAATCGATACGTCAAAAATTAGTGGGAGAAGAAAAATTGGGATAAATGAGAATAAAATTAGTTTTTTTTATTTAAAAAATCTAAGAATAAAAACACTATCATAAAAGTATTAAAAAATATTAGTAAATATGAAAACCAAACAATTAATGTTTGAAACGTTCGTGAATCCAATTTAATACATTGGAATTTTATCGCCTTCTTAATAAAAAAAAATCTAATTTTATTTTTATTTATCTCAATTTTTCTTGTCCAACTATTTTTCGATGTATCGATTTTTATTAGTATAGTTTCTTTTAAAAAAAATAGTTGGTAAAAATTACGAATCGAAATGTGAAGTGATTGAAAATGTATCAACAATGTTGTAAATTTAGAAAGATAATTTTCCAATTATAATTATGTTATCGATTATAATATCCCAATAATTTGATTTATAGAATAAAAACATTAAAAAACAAAATATTAAAATAAAAATTAATTTTCAAAATTTGTAAAAAGAAAAAAACCAAGAAAAGAATTTTCTTTTTTAAAAAAAGAATGAAATTAAAAAAAATGAAATCTGAAATATATATATATATATATATATAAAAAAAAAAAAAAAAAAAAAGAACTAAAAGTTGAATCCGTGGGTTGAAGCCACGGATTCAAGGGTTGAGAAGTAATTAACTTCGTAATTGAACCTAGTTTGTATTACCTAAACTTTACATAAAAAGACTATTTTTATTTGGATGTCATTATTTGTTTTTAATTTCCAACTTAAGCATATGGCTCCTTAACCTTTTATAACAAGAAAATTAAAATCAAAACATACCATTTGGAAGTATAAAGTTCAAAATAGTACAATGCCCAAGTCTTTATCATCATTCACAATCAACATAAGTGTAAACAAACAAGGGATAGCAATGAATCACAATCACTGTAACTTTAAATTGTTGTGTCAAATTATACATTCAACCTAATTTGGTTCTTTAACTATTAATTAGAAATTTCATTTAAAAAAAAAAATTATGATGATTTTTTAGTTCAAATGATAAATTAGAATTTCTTTAACCTAATTTTTTAGTTTAACTAAGGGAATCAAATCCCAACAAACTCATGATCAAATCCCAACAAACTCATCTTATTTCAGCCCATATTTGTGAGTTTTATAATAAAACCCCATCCACCATATTTATGTTCCCACCCCTATAAATGCACCACAAAACAAACGTGAAAATCAAATCAAACCATTAGAAAAAATGGAGATCCTCGTTCGGTTGTATCGCAATTCCATTTAAGCTACCTGTCAGAACTTTCAATCTCCTCCATCTTCATCTTTGAATGAAGGAGTAGATTGAAAGCTTTGGCCGGTAACCTATATGGAATTGCGATTCAAATTTGAGCAATATATCTATGTTACTACAGTTGAACAGGTGACTGATAGTGAGGATGGAGGGGACCGGCGACTCGTGAGATTTGAGAAACAGGAATCGAAAGCAACGGAGGGGAGCGGCGGCGTGGGTTCAACGGAGGGGACCTTCAGGCAAAGCTTGGAGGAGAGGAAAACCGACAAAGCTTGAAGAAGAAAATGGAAGTACATATGTGTGGGTTAGAAAGATTAACAATAATTTTAAAAACAAAAAATAAGTAATAAACTCATCATTAGCTATATTTTGATGTTTCTTTAATTTCATCAAATTCAACCTCAAATTAAGTAAATTGTATCAATTTGAACCAATGTTGCATTATAAATCTTTGATCAACTTCCCACTTTAATCGTCATTTGGCAATTTTCTCTAAGTTGGTTTCTTGTAAGGATAC
The DNA here is from genome assembly GCA_036850905.1 of Luffa acutangula. Lineage (NCBI taxonomy): Eukaryota > Viridiplantae > Streptophyta > Magnoliopsida > Cucurbitales > Cucurbitaceae > Luffa > Luffa acutangula. The sequence continues at coordinate 45,324,459 of CM072098.1, read as the reverse complement.
TTGTTGGAGAAACTCTATATTCGAAGAAATCAAATATTTTCTCATTGTTATTAGCCTAAAAAAAAACTCACTTATTAGCAACATGAAAAATCAACAAATATGAGAAAAAAATTTGAATTTTCTTTGCTTTTGTTTTCTACCTTGCATATTCTTCTGATTAGTGAAAAAAATAGCAGCAAAAAGAAAAAAAAAACCGACAACCCCAAAATTGTTCTGTTTTCGTAAGTAAATAAATTAAAAAAAAAAAAAAAAAAAAAAACTCTTTTCAACAACAACAAGAAAAAGTCATATAAAATAGAGAGAGAAGAGTTTCTATACTATAATTTAAATTCTTTTTCCAACATATTTTAAATTGAATTCAAAGAATCAAAAGATTTTTTTTCAAAATTTAGATTTAGATGTTATGGATTTGCATTTTAAAGAATAAATATTTTATTAATTAAAAAAAAGAATAAATATTTTATTAGAAAATTTAAGTTAACTTATGATCAATTAAAAAAAATGAAACTTTATCAAATCCATTCACAATATGAAGAATTAAATTACGACTCAACCTAATCAATTTCGTAATTTCGTAATTTGTACTAAGCTCTTATTTTGTAATTCGCTAAATATACATTAAAATATACTCAATTTAACAAATATGTGGTTCAATAAAATTAAATACAAATATTTAAATAAAAGTTTACTCACTTAAGTTTAACTAATTTAAACAAATTTAATTTTAAAGTTCTAATTTGTTTGATTCCAACTATCAAATTAGAGTATTAATGTAAATAGTCTGCTCAAACCATATCAATAGTTATCCAAACAAAAACAAAAAACTACAAAAAAAAAGCATTCTTAGTTTTTATTCAAGAAAATTTCCAAGATGTGATAACCTGAGAAGTATAGCTAAAAAATCTTGAAATAATCTGTGCATTAAAGAATATTTGTATATATATACTTGTATACATGTGTGTTTATTTTTTTGAGTTCAATGTTGAAGGTTTCAAACTTCTATTTTTCTTTATTATTATTTTTATTTTAATCGAGATATATGTCTTAATTAATTGAACTTTATTTCGGTTAGCAAGTTTTTAAGGGTTGCTTATGAATAAAACATGTTTTTTTTATTCAATTTTAATGAGTAAAATTGGGCCCAATTTTTGGACGCAAAATGGATTGGAGCGATAACATTGACAAAGACCCAATCTATAACATTCGTGTCTACTACCTAACGCATGTTAGCCTATGGACGAGTAATCTATAGGGGCAACAAGATATATGACTAAAAAAAATAGGTGGGATTTGAAAGATAGCTGAAAAGGTTTCAATACTAACTAAATGACTAACATGATTTTAATTAATAATTTCCCAAATTAAGAGGACAAAATTGCCCCTAACAAAACGTCTAAGAACTAAATCAAATATTAGGAGAGAGACCTACAGCTAAAAAGTTGGGGATTTATTAGGAATATAGAGAAATATAATATTGCAACACCCTAACAACCTATTTTGAATTTGACAAAATCTACAATCTGGGAAAAAAAATGAAACCATGTCCCCGTTTAAATAAACACATCGTTCACAAAAAACAAAAAATAAGACTGAGTAGACGATAAAATGGGATAACGGAATACACATAATGAAACACTCAATAACGTATTTACATGGAATTACCCCACGAAATTGAACTTTTAGCTTAATTCTCATATATAGTATGAAAAAATGAATACTCAATGTAGGTATTTAAAAAAGTGAATTTAAATCTCACCTCATTTATTGCATGTCAAATCAGCAAAACCCTCCATCTCCCACAAACAGCCCTCTTCAAGACAAGCAAAACCCTTCATCTTCCCACAAACGCCAGTCCTTCTTCGTACAGACCGCCGACCCCCACCTCCCGCCAATCCAACCTCCAGCCATCGCCTTCGTGTAGACCTCCTCCCGCCGACCCATCAAATGTGCAGGCCGTCAAAAAGGTGCAACTGAATTTATTCTTTAAAGATGTACCATCTACCGAAATAACTGGGAGACAGTGTTTCCACCCGTTTATGGATGCTGCAATACTCATGAAGTAGAACTTGAACCTGTCATTTGAATCAACTTCCTGGGCGGTGTACGTACCTGTAATTTTAGGCAGTAAATATCATTATACACTGTGACAGAATGTTATAAAATGAAAGTACAGATGGTAAATACATGAATTCCTTTCGATCAACCTGGCAGCAAACAACAGAATTTGCGCATAAGACACTTAAGGAAATCCTCTCAACTCATTTAACGCCTTTTCTCTACCCCTCCATGCTTTGTCATAACTGATATTGATCCCGTGCGTTTTCCTAGCATACTCTATTATGTCCCGATGTGTACAGTTGCATCCTGTTAGTTATCCTCATTATAGTCTTCGCATACTCACATGCAATACTCGCTGTCGCTTGCCTGTGATCATTCTAAACGACATCGAAAGAACAAGTGTGGTCGTTGATAAACTTCCTCACAATCCACAACTGCCCCGTCCAATAGGTAGATGCGCGCATATACCATTGGCATGAGTCGTCTATGCATGCCACTGTATACTGTATGCTATTGGATTTAATTGTCTTGAATGGGAAATTCATTTTCAGAGCCAGTGAAGAGACTACCTTCTTGAGATGTTCTTTGCATGAAAATATGCACCCCTCTGTTACGGATACTATGTCGGTCAATGCATCAATCCCATCTGAGTTGACAAACTCAAAATTTTTCTCCCCCCCGGGATGAACTTGCAACTGCCCCTCCCCCGTTGTGTATATTAGTATCTACCCCCTGCACGTCGACAACTAAACAACAGTCCCTATACGTGTCATTCTGAAACCCGTTTACCATCCAAAAGACATCCATGTTTTCTGAGAGGACTATATTTATCGGGCTGTTTGACTAATTCCTAAAGAGTGTCAACCTGCAGATACTACTACTGTCTGCCAAATTGAGGTAGTTCGCAGCACATACCTTTAGTTGGGAGAGGTTAGCATCACAGGGGCTTGTCACAATGCCGGACTTGAACCCATTGTAGACTCCCGCCACATCCCAAACACCCCCGAACAAAATCATAATTTGATGTCCAACCATTTTGTGTTAATGGTATTGAGAGAGGGCTTGGAGATTTTTGTTCCTTAACTTAATAGAATAAGCTATATATTTGAATTAATTGAGAGAGGGCTTGAAGATTTTTGTACAAATTGAACATACCAACAAAACCACGATTTTTGCTGTTAGATGGAGAAGAAAACGGGATCTGGTGAAATCAGTTATATGAAATGAGCGGATCCCATAAAATGTGGAACAAAAAAGACGTTATACATTTAACGGTATAGTAAACGGCGTCTGTATATGCACGGATATACCCAGGGGTAAAACTGGAAAAAACCTCTTGTCGGCAGGTCCCTTGATTTACGGCAGCCACAAATGAAAATATGAAAGTTATTTAGCCAAAAAACTTAATGGCCTATTTTTTTCTAGCCATCTAGCACAATTTCCCTAATCTATACATCTATACAATATATAAAATGGGCTAAGAGGAGAGAATATTTGTCTTCCTATTTTGCTCCTACATTTTTTATAAAGGTCTGTTTTGTCCTTCCCGTCGAATAGTTGCAATTGTTAGAAATGTCCATTGAAAGAGTTACATCCATTGGAATTGGTTACACAATGAAACAATGTATTTTTTCGCATATGGACATGATCTAGACCATAAACGTGAAACATCACGATCTAATGGTGGGCTATGGAGAATCTTTGTCTTCCTATTTTGTCCTTACATTTTTTATAAATTTCTATTTTGTCCTTCCCATAGAATAGTTGCAATTGTTAGAGGTGTCCCTTGAGAGAGTTTAATCCATTGGAATTGGTTACAATGAAACAATGTATTCTTTCGCATATGGACATCATCTAAACCTTAAACGTGAAACGTCACGATCTAATGGTGGGCTATGTTGGAGAAATTTGTTTTCCAATTTTACCCTTTAAATGTTTATTAAATCTTTTTTTTCATTCTTTTGGAATAGTTGTAACTGTTCGTGTCAAGTTGTCCCTTGAGAAATTTTAATCCAATGGAAGAGGTTATATAGCAAAGTAGTGTATTCGATCATTTCATGTATGGTTGTGATCTAGACTATAGATGTGAAACATCGTGGTCTAATGGTGGGCTATGAAGGAGAATATTTGCCTTCTTGTGTTGTCCTTCAAATTTTTATAAAATCATTTTTTTTCTTCACTAGGAATAATTGTAACTATTGTGTTGAGGTGTCCGTTGGGAGATTTTAATCCAGTGGGAGTGGTTACACAACAAGGCAGAGTATTCCTTCTTGTATAGTTGTGATTTAGACGGTATATGTAGAACATCACAAAAAATATGAAATCATTAAAATTAAAATTGCTTTCCATATATGTTTTACAATATCAAAATATTAACCTATGTAAGTAGAAAATGGAAAAACAATTGTTGTGTCGTGGAGATAACCACTGCCTTGAAAGCAATTTTGGCACGACCACGGTGCTAAATCGTTATTGTCGGTTGCTCCCCAAGGTTAACACAACACCCTCCTCGTTCGTGCACTCGAGAGAGAAGGATTGGAATCAGAAGAGAAAATAGGAAGAATGAAAATGAATTCGATGCTTTCCACTATGCTCAGAAGTTTCTTTTATAGGCTTAAAAAATAACCGTTTTCCACAAAACAGGGTCAAACTGCCACGTGTCAGCCATGGAGGAATCCACGCATAACAACTCCTTAGTCAAAGACACACAAAAAGGCACCAAACTCGGTCAACGAACGAACTGGTCAACTGCTAGAGTGTGTGGACGCCGGATTGACACGTGGACGTAGACGATGCCGACATGTGGGATATCGAGAATGATTAAAAAATATTTTGGCAAAAAGGTATAAAGCCCCAAACTCGATTAACGAACAAACTGGTCAACTGCTAGAGTGTGTGGACGCCGGATTGACACGTGGACATAGACGATGCCGACATGTGGGATATCGAGAATGATTAAAAAATATTTTGGCAAAAAGGTATAAAGCCCCTCTCTATATTACACGTTCGACTGGCGACAGCGTGCACGTGTGGGAAGAGGTTTAGGCACCACCTTTAACCACTTTTACAAGAGTAGGGAAGAGTGATTGTATAAAAACACTCCTCCCAACTCCAAATCTTTCCATGTGGGACAAACATAATGAAAAACATGGAAAAGCCAAAAATACAAGCAAATATGCTAGTCATTCCCAACAATCCCCCACGAATGACGGTAAGCAATATTTTTCTGAGCAAAGGAGGATATTAAACTTAAGCATTAATATCTTTCGATTTGAATTAATGCATAGTGAAGTAAGGCAATGACCATCATAGAGAAAGTAAGTTACCTTTTGAACTTTCAATAGTCATGGTTTAGACCCCCACAACACGTTTGAATCCTCAAGTTTTCCTTGATTCCGCGATACAATAGTAGAACACAAGTGCTATTTTTAAGGCCATGCACAAAACACCTTGGGTCATCGTGAAAGCTCTAGAAAGAGATCCATTACACTCTTTCATAGAAGGCGGCCACACCTTCACTATCACGTCATGCTTCATTAAGTCTACCGCAGTAAACCACTCAAAATCTTGAGCTATGAAGACTTTCCAAAATATGTCCATCAAGTCCGTACTTGGACCACCCAAATACTGGGCTATGAACCCATTTCAACAATTTGAGTCTCATACTTGCTGAGGACTCTAGAATTACTCTCCTTTTTAGGCCTTTGGTGAGAGGATCTGTCAAATTCCTCTCAGACCTCACATACTCCAAGGAGATAATTCCACTTTTCAACAACTGTTTCACAACTCCATGTCTCAGGCGTATATGCCTTCTCTTGTCATTATATACCCTGCTTTTGGCAATTCCTATGGCTGCTTGTGAATCACAGTGCAAGGAGACTGGAACAGACGCCCCCCACAGTGGTACGTCTTGAAGTAAACTTCTCAACCACTCTGCCTCTTGCCCTGCAAGCTCAAGAGCTATAAACTTTGACTCCATGGTGGATGGCGCAATGCACATCTGCTTTGCAGATTTCCATGATGTAGCTCCTTCAACAAAGTCACTATTTTTAGTGATGACCACATTGTCAGCTTCAAACACAACTCTAAGCCCTGCTCTGTTCAACAGACTTCCAGACATCAGATTCCTTCCCTTTCCCAAGTACTCCAGCAGTGGCTGAGTTTCCCATGTATACGCATTTGCCATCGATAGTGTCCTGGAACTCGTGGAACAAACTTCGATTTGAGCAGAAGTTTTCTGAGGCACCAGTGTCAAGAATCCAGTATGATTTATTCTCCACCAAGTTGGCTTCCACCACCACTGCTTCAACAGCGTTGGCTTGTGCACCATCAGGCTTCCCGGATTTGATGGTCATTTATGAATTGCTTTCAAATTGTAAGTAGAAAATGGAAAAACAATTGTTGTGTTGTGGAGATAACCACTGCCTTGAAAGCAATTTTGGCACGACCACGGTGCTAAATTGTTATTGCCGGTTGCTCCCCAAGGTTAACATAACACCCTCCTCGTTCGTGCACTCGAGAGAAAAGGATTGGAATCAGAAGAGAAAATAGGAAGAATGAAAATGAATTCGATGCTTTCCACTATGCTGAGAAGTTTCTTTTATAGGCTTCAAAAATAACCGTCTTCCACAAAACAGGGTCCAACTGCCACGTGTCAGCCATGGAGGAATCCACGCATAACAACTCCTTAGTCAAAGACGCGCAAAAAGCACCAAACTCGGTCAACGAACGAACTGGTCAACTGCTAGAGTGTGTGGACGCGCGGATTGACACGTGGACATAGACGATGCCGACATGTGGGATATCGAGAATGATTAAAAAATAATTTGGCAAAAAGGTATAAAAAAGCCCCTCTCTATATTACACGTTTGACCGGCAGCGGCGTGCACGTGTGGGAAGAGGTTTAGCACCACCTTTAACCACTTTTACAAAAGTAGGGAAGAGTGATTGTATAAAAACACTCCTCCCAACTCCAAATCTTTCCATGTGGGACAAACATAATGAAAAACATGGAAAAGCCAAAATATACAAGCAAATATGCTAGTCATTCCCAACAACCTATCATTTAATAAATTATTTATTTGCACAAAATTTCGCTTTGTACTATATATATATATATATATATATAAGAATTTTCATGGAAAAGTGATAATATGAAAACATTAAAAAAATTATTGCAATGTGTAACTTTTAAAAATTTATTAAAACAAGCCAAAAGTGAGCATAGTTCAACTGTAATTGACATGTACCATCGACCAAGAAGTCCAAATGTTGTTGTACTCAGTAAAAAGAAAAATTATTAAAACAAAAATTTTGTAATATATATTTACTTATTATATGCTAAAAAGGTTTTTTTTCTCTTATTTTAATTTAAAACTACAATATTTCACGTGAAATGTTTCACGACTAGTCATTTTAAATGGCCATAAAAAATGTAGGTTTATGATATGTTTGGTTTAACTTTTCAAGTGTTTAATTTTGAAAAAAAAAAATCATTTTTGAAAAAAAGATATAATGTTTGGTACCCACTAAAAATGACTTATTAAACAATCAAATTGAAAAATAAACAATTTTGAAAGAAACATTTGAAAAACAAATTTTTTTTAGTCCCACCATGGGTATCGTTAGTGGCCAGCGATTAGTTGAATAGAAATTTTGCTATTAGCTTATTGTCATTAATATTAATATTGTGGATTCATAGTCATTCTAGAAACTTTCGTAAATTTGGCCAGCAATTAATAGTCACTTTGATGATTCTCTTCTAAATAACCATATTTTGTTGATTCTCTTGATCTGTTTGGTAGGTTATAGGAAAATCTAAGCGATAGTGATATGGCAATCTTTGTGGCAACTCTATGGTCCATATAAATAAATGTGTTCTTCAGGGTAACACGATCAACTTCCAGCAGGCAGATAACCCTTTAGATTGGACATCAAGTTACATTTCAGACTATGTGGAGGCTCAAACAAAGCGTCAGGGCGATCAAGCGCGATCGGGAGAAACTGATATCTCCCGCCAAGGAGAGTGGATACCACCGCCTCACAACCAGTATAAATTAAATGTGGACGCGTCGTTAGCAAATGGAGAGATGGGATCGGGAATGATCATCAGAAACTCAAAGGGCGAAGCGATGGCAACTGCAGAAAATTACAGGAGAACAAGTTGCAATGTAGAGTGGGCAAAAGCTCAGGCACTGGTAGATGGTGTGCTTCTAGCAATAGATTCAGGCTTATCACCAGTTTGGGCAGAAATAGATTCCAAAATTGTTTGGAACTTACTTCATGATCGAGAACAATATCTCAACGAACTAGCCCCCTTAATTCACCAACTCAGACTTTTGGCCAAAGATCATCATATCAGGGGTTCCTTCTAACTCCAAGGGAGGGCAATAAAGTAGCACACCAGCTAGCTACTCATGCTCGCACATCAAAACACTATGAAATCTGGCTAGAAGATTGTCCTATATGGACTCGAAGCAGCTTAGCTAAAGAAATGCAGCGAGTGGACGTCCCAACCCTTTCTTATAACTCTCTGTAGTTTTTATGTGTTTCCCTTCTTTAAAAAAAAAAAAAAAAAAAAGTGATTTTTTTTTTTGTCAATTCTCTCTCCACCTAAAATTAGAATTTCATCTCCAAATTCTAACCGTTAAACTAAATCTCAAAACTTTATTAGACATTTTTAGAGTTGAAACATATAGATAAAAAAAATAAAGGTTAAAAAACACTTTTGATCCCTAAACTTTTAGGAAAGTAACAATTTGGTCCCTGAACTTTGATTTGTAATGATTTAGTCCATATACTTTCAATCTTGTAACAATTCAGTCCTTGACATTTAATAGGTTACAATTTAGTCCTTGTACTTTCAAATTTGTAACAATTTAGTCCTTCTACTTTAAAATTTGTAACAATTTAATTATTGTCACAAAAAAAAAACAAAATTAAATGTCTGTTTTTACTCTTTAATGACTAAACTTTTAGCTTATAAATATATCGGATCCTAAATTAGTTTATTAGTTTGTCGTAAGAAATTTCATGAAATATTTACATTACGGTTTACAATAAAGATGGTTGCAAATTTGAAAGTACGACAAAGATTAAATTATTACAAAATTGAAAGTGTATGACTAAATCGTTACAAATCAAAGTATATGGACTAAATTAGTCTGAGGAAAGTTTAGGAATGAAAAGTGAGTTTTAACAAAAATTTCATATACTAATTTAACCATTTTTTTAATTACTTTTCATTTCTCCCTTTTGTATGGGCAATAACTCGTTAACCCGCAGGTGACATAAACCTTGACAGTCAACAACGTGGCGTGCTCTGATTAGGCAGAAAAGTGGTCTTTCATACGCGCGGGTTCCACCGGTTTCCTCTGAACTCTACTTGAACCTCTCCTTCGTCTCTTTCAGGTTCTTCCGTCTTCGAAATCTCCCAATTCCCAAATCCCATTTCCCCATTGCAGCCAGCTCTTGATTCGTCCACTTGAGGTTCGAAACAGCTCTCTGAGATGACGGAGGCCGCGATTCGGAAGAAGCCTGGCATGGCCAGCGTTAAGGACATGCCGATCCTCCAAGACGGGCCACCGCCTGGTGGATTTGCTCCGGTTCGCTACGCTCGCCGGATTCCCACCAAAGGCCCTAGCGCCATGGCTATTTTCCTCACTGCTTTTGGCGCTTTCTCTTGGGGGATGTATCAGGTCGGCAAGGGCAACAAGATCCGAAGGTGTGTGTTTTCTTCTCCATTGTATTAGTTTAATCTATTGTCTTTACATATTTCATCCCATTTCACTGGTAATGGAATCAATTGCTTTTTGTATCTGGGTTTCGTCTTTTTTGCAAATTACGGGTTCCAAGTTTGATTGGGATGCACTGGACGTCTGCCTTGGATCTGTGTTAGGGATTTGTTGATTTTTGTTGACAGTCGTGATTCATGCTTTGTGCTAGGCTATTTTGAATTTTACCGATTTGCTACGAAGGTGCCTTAGAGCGAATTACTATTGATGTCTTAGTTTTGATCGCCGAGTTTGATTCAGTTTCAAGCCAATTGAAGTGAAGAGAAAAAAAAAAATAGTGGCATTTTCTTTGCTACTTTGGTTGAGGGTGGGTTGATGCCCCATCTCCCCTCCACTTTAGTAATTCTTTGCTGATGAAGTTTAAGTTTCCTACATGTAGTAAAATACTAGTTCAGAACTAAACTTAGTTTTGCAAATTGCCTATGAAATAACTAATTAGTCGCACAAAGTTGGACTAGGAAAAAAAATGAAAAACTCAATTTTGGCAATAAAATGCTACCCACCCAATGATTTTTTTTTTCAATACAACTAGAACAATCAATACTTGCAAAATAGCAATTAAGGACAAGAACCTATCTGTAATTTCAGAATGGTATGTTATTATCCACTTTGGATATAAACCTTCATGGCTTTACATGTGTTTCACCAAAAAGGCTATACCATTGAAGATAGTTTTTTTTGATAAATACACCATTGAAGACAATTGTCCTATTTATACACATTATCTTCTCTTTGTTCAATCGATGTGGGATTTCAGTCGCACTTCCAACAATCTTCCCATCAAACAAAGGACCACCAAGCCTCCCTTCAAATAGTCATCTATCCATCCACTCTCATCCAAGCCAACCATTCTTCTCTAGATCACATCGTCTATTCGGTAGAGTTGGTTCTCCACATGACTAATTCATTGAGGCTCATCACTATTGACTTGTTCGATCCATGAGGATTCTATATGGTTAAGTTTGGGGCATGTCTTTGATATCATTTGTTAAAGGACGATGAACCTTTTATAATTCTACAATGGTATAATATTTTTAACTTTGGTCATAAGCCTTCATGACTCTACTTTTGGACTTACTTTACATTGTCAAAGTGAGTCACATATCTTGACAAAAACGAAAACTTTACTGATTGAAGGTATTGATCTTAGTATTTATTCATATTTAGGGTTTAATTTGCTAAAATTGAAAGTTAAAATTTGAAATTGATTCATTTAGCCAAGAGTATGTGATACTTTTCCCTAGACGTTGGGTCGAGGTTTTAGGTGGTTCTGTTCAACATCAGAGAATCTCTTGGTATTAAGTTATAGATGCATCCATTTAGTTTTCTAGGGAAGTGAAATATAGTCGAGCAGAGATGAAGTCATTGGAATTTCAATTTTAAACTACTACCTTTACTTGTTTATTTATTTGTTTTGTCCGGTTCTCGTTAAATCACTGCAAAAGGATCTTTAGAATGAGCTCAATGTGATTTCAATTTCATATTCATGTGTAGAATTGATTTCATTAGGATTAAGATTAACAATCGTAACCAAGGTCATCAGTCTACATTACATTTAAAGGAATAGTGCATGCTGTTTCTTCATTTCTTTGTTTCTTGAAGATTTGTTCATGGGATTGATAGATAGTTTATGAAAATAGTGCTTCCTGCTTTCCGTTCCCCTCTTTTCCATTTGACACATTTAGCGGAATCTGAGTTTTACAGTTAAAAGAAGAGTGTATCATGGTTTCTTCTATACCTTCTTGTCCATTTGTCATGCTGTTTTGTTCTCGACCCTTTTATCTTCCTCTCTATGGTTGATCAATAAGTTTAGATACTCTTTTTCTGCAAAATATGAAGTTCACAATGAGCATATACAGCATATACAGCATTGGCCTGAATACATATTATATTTTGCACTTACCGTTGGTATCTCTTGTAGGGCACTGAAAGAAGAAAAATATACAGCCCGTCGTGCAATATTGCCTGTGCTTCAAGCTGAGGAAGATGAAAGGTAAAATGGATGATTTTCTATGTAGGCACTCAAGGGCCCGTTTGTTAACGTTCTTGTTTCTTGTTTCCGTTTCTTCATTTTTAATAAACAAAAATAGAATTTCATGACCCTAACACCTATACATTCAATAATAATAAACCTATATTCTTATTTATGTTTGGAAAAAATTGGAAACAAGTACAAAAAAGGAGAAACTAGCTTTAGTTGTTCTCAAAAGTTCTATACAAATTTTGGGAGTGTTTCTAAAAAATGAGAAACAAGAAACATACATAATTATTAAATGCTTAGATTTCTTAATAAAATTAGAAACAAGAAACAAGAATGTTACCAAACTATTGGATCACTTGACGGTCTTAACAAAGCTTAACATCATTTTCTAACCATGTCTGTGATCACTTTCCAGATTCGTCAAAGAGTGGAAGAGTTACCTCGAATATGAGGCCGAAGTCATGAAGGACGTGCCTGGTTGGAAAGTTGGTGAAAGTGTCTACAACTCCGGAAAATGGATGCCTCCAGCAACTGGGGAGCTACGACCTGAAGTCTGGTGATTTTGTTTCAAACAGACTCATTTGTGGTTGACATGTAGTTTGAGTTTGTCTGCTCTGCTACTTATCCTCATATGGGTTTCTTGATTTTCTGGTCCATGGCTCTCATGAAAATAAAAGAAGCATGTCAAAATTTCTTCAAATGTTTAGCAAATACTACTGCTGAAATTGTCTCCTTTCTTCGGAAAACATTCACTAAAAGTTGGGACTTGGAATTAGACATGAATTTATCTTCGTTTTTTTTTACTTGATTGCTATGGGAGCAGTGGCTGTCTGAGAGTGAAAGTGAATGTGGAAGGTTTTGAAAAGGTTAACCTGGAAAAGGAGTCTACAAAAAGGGCACCTCCATACCAATTTCCAAGAAATATAAGTTTTTTTAAGAAATCAAATTCCAGTACTGATGTGTTGAACAAATTTAACTGATGCCAATTTTGACATACGGAACAAATTCAGGACAACTTTGCCTAAAATCTTTAAATTGCATAGAATATGAGTATTACTTGCCCTTACTATAATATAAGGGAAGTAGATACTTATTAAATCAAAGTGAGCATAGTTCAGTGGTAATTGACATGTATTCTTGATTAGAAAGTTTGTCGAAACTTCTTACCCCAAATGTTGTTGAACTCAACAAAAAAAAAAAAAAATCTCATATGCATTGGTTTAAATTGTCTTCATTAAAGGGCATGTATTCTTTCCAATATAGTAAGGTAAGATGAGCATGTTAAGTCCTCGAGGTAAATGAAGCCATATCATAGGTGAGGTGCTATCCTCGAACTCATATGGATATAAGAGCCACATTCTTTAATAGAATGGTTCAACTATATGTTTGGATAAGGTTCACTTAAAGACAGGCAAAGGAACATAAAACCTTTTTCTTTTAGTTTTCCTTAAATTTTTAAAGTATTGTATTAAACATGTTGTCATTTTTAGTCTTAACTTGTGTGCAAGTATTAGTGGTGAAATAAAAAATATATTTTATTTATAATTCAAATTCAAATATTATTTTAGCCATCTTACAAATGGATCTAAATTACAATAAGTGCATTGATTTGATTGAGCTTACAAAGAAAAAGAGTACATTGATGATTGTTTCAGAAAAAAAAAAAAAAAAAAAAAAAAAAAAAAAAAAAAAAGAGAGTACATCTATGGGATATTTCCCTAATTTCTTTGGCTCTTCAATTGGATGGTGCAAAGAAAATGCTGGGATCTCTATAAATATATTTATTTCATTATCTGTCATAAAAATAAAAATATTAAATATCTATAATAAAATAACTATCTAAAGAACCCAATCTCCATTATAATTTATAGATGGTTCCCTCTAATTTTTTATATAATATATATATATTTTTAAAAAATCCCCAAAGAAGGAAAATGAAACGGTAAAAAAGGGTTAAAAAGATATTATTAATGTAAAAAAGTAGTTAAATGAAATTCTAAAAAAAAGAAATAAGATGTCTGAGCCCAGGTTTGAACCGGGGACCTTTAGTGTGTGAGACTAGCGTGATAACCAACTACACCACCCAGACTTTGTTGTTGACAAAGACACATAATATTATACTGTTACATATATTTTAATGGTCGGTTCAAAAAATATAATTTAAAAATAAAATCTCTCTTCTATCCATATATATGTGTTTTTTTAACCTTGTTTAGTTTATTTTTTAACAATAAAATTATTTTCTGAAAAATATTTAATAAATAAGAAAAATATTTTATAGAAACCAAATTAAAAAAATTTCCTTTTGAAAAAACACTTTATATGGGAAAAAAAAAAAAAAAAACAAAATTGATTTGACTTAAAATCTTTCTAGTATGGCATAAGACAAAAAAACATATTTGTAATTGGTATAATCATTCTACAGCAATATCTATAAATTTTAAAATAATGTCAAATAAGAATATATAATTGTGAACTTTTAATTTAATAGATCCTTTACATCTTTTTTTTTTTTAAAAAAAAATAGATCCTTTACATCTTTTTTAAATTTAGACTTCAACCGAAATGTTAGGAAGACTTATTTCACACTTTCAAACTTTGTGTATCTATTATACACTTTTCAAAATTTTTTAGACATTTTAAGATATTTTATAGTACCTCTTCTCAAAAAAAAAAAAAAAAAAAAAATTATATTACCATATGTTGAAGAAAAAAAAAATGTTGAATATGACCAAAGATCTACTAGATACAAAATTGACAATTTATGATCTATTAAAAAAGTTTGAAAGTTCAAAGAAATTTTAAAAATTAGGGCAAAAATAAATTTATATCCCTAAATCTTGAGGTTATATCGTTTAAAACCATAGACTAATAATTGTATTGATTTAAACTCTAAGCTTTTATAAGTGTATCAATTTACACTATTAGTTAGATTCCATTCGAAAAATTGCTAGTTCACGGTGTGGAGACTTATAGTTGTATCAATTAAACCTCTAAATTTCCATAATGAATTAGTTTAGACCCTCAATTTGAAAATCATCTATATTTAAATTTGAAAATGGTCTATCAATCTCACAATGTGTAGGATTCTTAAAAATTTTAGACACTACGTTTGAAAATTGTCCATGCATTTGAAATGAAGGGTTTAAATTGATCCGACTTATGAAATTTCAGGAGTTCAACCGATACAGTTATAAGTCCACATCTGTTGAACTGACGTTTTTCAACCATAAATCTTACAGGGGTATAAACTGATACACTTATGAAAGTTCAAGGTTTAAATCGATACAAATATTAGCTTAGTGTTTTAATTGATGCAACATCCAAAGTTTAGCAGTATAAATTGGTTTTGTCCTTAAACTTATGAACTTATTAAACATGATTGGTTAACAAACAATGTTGGTCCACAAACGTCTCTGGAAGTGAAAATTTAATCCACAGATTTTTCTTGCAACGATATAATCTCTATACTTTTAAATTTGAAACATTATAACCCTTAAACCTTAATACGTAACAATTTAGTTTCCGTACATTTAAATTTATAATGATCTATATTTTATGAGAAATGTTGTCAAGTTTTGATGAGATTTTTTACATAAGTAGATTGATAAATTAATTAGGAATCAATGTGTTTATAAACAAAAAATCGTTAAATAATAAAAATATACATTTGATTTTGATGAGATTTTCTATAGTAGAGATTAAATTGTTACAAAATGTAGATTACATAGACCAAATTATTGGCTAAGTGAGCATAATTGAATAGTAATTGACATGCACTTCTACTCGTGAGGTCAAAAGTTCGAATTCCCCACCAATGATTATTACAATTAGAGGTTCGATCCCTACATACCGGTATGCAGTCACGTTTTTTCTATTTGACATACGACAAAACATAATAACTTTTTCTTTTTGTTGTTAAAAATCACTTTTGGTCCCTAAACTTTCATGAAAGTAACAATTTGGTCCCTAAACTTTGATTTGTAACTATTTAGTCCCTGTGCTTTCAATTTTGTAATAATTTAGTCCCCAAACTTTAATAAGTACCAATTTAGTCCTTACACTTTCAAATTTGTAACAATTTAGTCTCTATACTTTCAAATCTGTAACAATTTAGTCTCTATACTTTCAAATCTGTAACAATTTAATCATTGTCTCAAAAAAATTCATCAAAATTAAATGTCGATTTTTATTATTTAATGATTAAAATTTGTAGCTTATTAACATATTGGGTCACAAATTAGTTTATTAATCTATCTTAGGTAAGAAATTTCATTAAATCCTTACATTAATTTTTCACGATAGAGACTAAATCGTTACAAATTTAAAAGTACAAGGACTAAATTGTTACTTATTAAAGTTTATGGACTAAATTCTTACAAAATTGAAAGTACAAGGACTAAGTCATTACAAAATTGAAAATATAGAGACTAAATCGTTATAAATCAAAGTTCAGGGACCAAATTGTTACTTTCATCCAAGTTTAAGGACCAAAAATAATTTTTAACCTAACTTTTTTTTAATCATGAATTAATCTAAACACATATCCGGCCGCGAACTACCCATTCGGAATGAAACACATGCTTGACGCTTCCGTTATTCTCATTTCATTATTTTATTATTTCAAAAAAAATTGTTTTTGAAAGCCACCATTGACAGCAGGTAGGGGAAAAAAATTTGACGCCCCACCGAAATTACAAGAGCAAAATCCGCAAAATTTTTCTCTGTTAGAACAATCTACCAACGCACACACGCAGGACACAAAGCTAGCAGAGGAGATCTGCCAGATTGCTGTTCATTTTCCCCCCACAGATCTCCTCGTGTCCGATCCGATCGGAATCCGCCTCCTCTATAACTTGGGATTTTTTCCAACAACATTTTCCCCCTACCCCAATTCATAATTCTTCCTTTTTTTCGTTTCCCCATCAATTTCCCGACAGTTATCATCAATTTCCGTTTCCTTTTCTGCTAATTTAATCTCCCAGTGTTTGGTTTAGATTCATTGTATTTCGTTGGGGTGATTGCTTTCGTTCGTTTTGTGGGGTTGTGTTTTTATTCTCGGAAATGGTGTCGCCATGAGGATTTTGGGTTTCTTTCTGTTTGTTTCCTTGAGCTGGGGATTGTTGTTTTGATGGCTTCGGCTCAGGTTTTGCCCAATTCCATGGCTTCGACTCGGAAATTAGAGCATTTGGAAGCAGGGAAGCGTCGGGTACGGTTTTTTCTTCTCTCTTTTTTTTTTTTTTTTTTTTTTTTTTTTTTTTTTTATTGTGTATTGTTTTGCTCTCGTCTGAATGTAATTCAAATCTTCAGTTTGGGTAGGATGTCTCTGGGCTTGCGTCTTTGTGCGTTTTTATTTGAAAGTGTCGGCAATTAATGTCAGGACTTTCTATGCAATAGGCTGTGGCTGTTAGAGTTGGGATCCATTGACCAACTGTTAGGGAAATGTTTTATTTCAATTTTCACATTTAGGGAACTAATATCTGTTATTTGCATTAGAAAATGTTTGGTTTCAATTTTCACATTTACCCAATCTTATACTCAATACTTTAGATGGCTGCTTTTATGGAGGTTGATGTGGTAACTTATGACAAACTATGGCTTTAAGGATGGCAGTAGTCTGTCGAACTATACATATAACTTTGGACTTGAGCTTGAAAGATTTAACATTGGACTTGTCGACCTACACACAGAGCTTCTTACAGTTGGCCAGCGGGTGTAGTTTTTTGAGTGGAAGGGGAGAAACGTAAATGCCAATGTTTTCCTGTGCTATGTATCTGGCTATAACTTGTTTGCTTGATGCTCATACTTTTGACCAAATGTTTTAGGCTGTGGCGTTGATATCAATTTGCACCTATGATAGGGAATTGGCCCACCTTCGGGTTCTTGTTCAGCATTACATCTGGATTATTGTAACTTTCTCAGGTTTAGGCACATTCCGGAACCTTTTTTATCTACACGTTTTCTTGGGAATAATGATAGACCTTTCATTAAGTGAAATGAAAAGAACTACATCTAAAAACAGGCTAAAAGGTCTCTAACCAAAGGAGGTTACAATGAAGAGCTCCAATTAGTAAAGTTCTGAAGTTATGTAGTCACAAAAAGGTTTAGTCAGAGTTCTTTCAAACTTTGATATGATTTTGATGAATCTTATTACTTGGACACTTGGTTACATGCGCCCAGTGCTTTTATAGCAAACTGCCTGATGATCATACTTTAGATGCATTTAGATTGTTTGAGTTGTTATTGTCAGTGACCTTCACTTTCTATCATAAAATTGGTCGTTCCTTTTGTGTCTGCCCAAGGCTTTGTCATCAAGAAATCTTTTTCCTTAAAAAGAAAAATGAAACCATCATTGGATGTTCTTCCCTGCGTCCTTTTTCTAATCATTTCATTGATTCTTTTGGTATGTGAAAATTTGATTACTTCCTTTTTCATGCAGCTAGAGGAGTTCAGAAAGAAAAAGGCAGCAGAACGAGTTAAGAAAGCTGCACCACCAAGCCAAAATCACATTTCAGATGGTGGTTCCCAGGACAAGAAGCCTTTAGAATCTGAACATGCCCAACGAATTATTGATTCTGATGGAGCTACGACAACAAATGGAGCAGGCAGATCTGCTATTGAATCATCTTCTGCTGCAGTCAAAGACGACAGACATGCAGATAACTCTTCTCAGAATATTGATCAAAATGCCTTGAATGAAAGACATGCAAGCTATCCTTTTTCAAGACACGGTGATGGAGCCTTCTCTGCTGATCCAGTGAAGCCACCATCAAATGGTCAAGAAATTAAGACATTCAATGGTCCAAGGCTTTCTGGAACCACAGATGGTAATAGTAGGAACGAAATATTAGAAATAAATAAGGACTCCAGGATAAGCAGTGGATCCCAGGCTAGAATTTCGTTTGGGAGTGCATTTGACATTAGCCCACCAGCAAGTGAAGAGACCGATAGCATTTTTAGTCAATCTGCCCACCATGGGGTGGATGGACTACTCTATAGAAGAGATAGTCAAGAGAATTCTATACTTACGAGCACTGGTCCTTTGCATACTGTCGGCAATTTACAGGATGCAGATTCCAGTAGTAACAATATTTTGGCTAGTGGACATTCTTTCTCGTCATCTTATGATGGTAAACATTGTCTGGATTTCAGTTTCTATATATACTGTTATGTTTGATTTTTTTTTTTCTTATCCGTTTCCATGTTCTATATAGAAAGGATTGATTATAATGGATTGTTTTGTATATTCTATAGGATTCTTTAATGGCACAACTAGAAAAGGATACAGTTCCCATGAAGTTGGGGAAAATGTGCACAGAACTTTTGATTTCATTGGCAACCAGGCGTCTGATCTTGGGCAACAAAAGCTTGTTGATGTGACTGATTTTACTAGATTCAAGCCTGCAAATGTGCAGTCATCTGAATCTGCTGGCCTGAGTACTGATATCAGAAGCCCTTCCATCTACGAACCACCGTACACAACATCATCTGAAAATAGTTTTAGGAGGTCTCGCCCATCGTTTCTTGATTCTCTTACTGTATCTAAGGCTTCTTCAGGGAATTTTCTTGGACATGCTGAGCACGATACGGGATCTAGTACATCTGATGTGTTTAAAGCAAATGAAAAAGATGCTTCAGTATCCTTCTCATTTCAGAATCCTATAAAATCTGATGGGTTCAGAACAGATGAACGTGATGACTCAGAGTCATTGTCTTTTCAAAAGCCATTAATGGACATGAAAACGGTGGGAATATCCTCAGATTTTGCCTCTCAAAACACGCCAGTGCTGTATAGCAATTCGTTTCCTCCTTCAGTTTTTGCTGTTAAGGGGGTGGACCAGCCCATTATAGGGATAAAGGATAGTACTATGGAGAGGAAACATGAGCATTATTTGTCCAAGCAAAATGAAGATTTTGCTGCTCTAGAACAGGTACTTTTATACTTGTTGTGGTCATTGAATTTGGAATTGGTCCATCCAATATGCAAAGTTACCATAATGACCTATATGCCAGGAAAGATTATGTAATGTTCTTTTCGAAGTTTTATTTGAATCAGTCCACCAAAAACTAAAGGATAATTTATTGTGTTCCTGTGATTGCAATTGGTATGAAGATGGATTGAATCTGGTCTCTATATAGAGAAGTGAATGAGTTGAGAAAATTATGCAGTTATATTTTACATTTAGTCTACTATGCATCTTGGAGTACTAAGGTTCTTCCCCATTTGTTTGCCTGTTTAGGATTCAAGTAATTTCCCATGTTTATGTCAAACTTAAGTAGTCTTTTTTTCTTTCTTTCTTTCTTATTTATTTATTTATTTTTTAAATGCGTCATTATTATAAGAAACAATTTCAATGATGATATGAAATTACCAAAAGTTGGTGAACCTTGATCCAAGTGAGTTATATAAACTTGTGAATTTCAAGTTCGAGTTGTTGCATACCTTCCCTGGAAGGAGCAAATAATCTTAATTTCATTTCATCCTAAGATGAGTCATCTTGCATGTCTAGTCATGTTACTGTCCTTCTGTTAGTTTGATTGATTTTGAAAATTTCAAGACATTTCTTTGTTGTTGAATCTTTCAATTGACTTCCTACTATGTGTAGCATGATTTATATTGTTCACCCTTAGCCCAATCCATAAAAGGAAAACAGGATAATTTAAAACTTCCAGAATCTTATTGAAGATTTCTCACTTAAAAAATATTGCATAATTGATAGCTGAACTTGGTGAAATGTTATTATTGCAATTTATTTGACTCCATGAGTTATATAGAATGAAGATATTGGCAAAGAAACGATGTTGTTTGAATCAATGATGAACTACATACCTTTTTGTGCTTCTTGGGAAATGTTCTTCCCATCTAATTTTTATCATTTATCACATTGAGAATATGACGTATTGACAATGTAAGCTTCCTTTGCATTTGTTTTTTTCGTGGAGATTATATTCCATTGACTTTTTTTTGTGGCCTTCAATTTTCTTCTTGATCAGCATATTGAAGATTTGACACAAGAGAAATTCTCGTTACAAAGAGCTCTGGAGGCTTCAAGGGCTTTAGCAGAGTCTTTAGCTGCTGAAAATTCATCTCTTACAGATAGCTATAACAAACAGGTTGGTTTATAGATTCTGCGTGGGTAGTATATAATGCTATCACCTTTCTGATGATTAAAGATTTTTTGTTCATGCTCTACTGTTCTGTATTTTTCCTGGTCTTGAGATCTGACAAAGTGATAGTCTATGGCTTTTATCATTCAGACATTTATAGTTTCATTAAACGTGACTGTTTTGCGAACATGTGTTCTCTGTATACATTCTTTTAATTAAAAAATTCCTCCCCCCAGCTGATGTGACTTCACACCCAATGATGTACTAAATACTAAGAAACAGTCACCCTCCCATTTGAGGATCCTTATTCATGTTATGAATCATAGAGTTTGATTCCAAATTTGAACCTTTTATTTTAATGATCAGACATTACTTCTTACAAGTTGAAGAATCTAATGTCTTATTTATGGGTTGTCTGGATATGGAAGATGATGTAGTTTATGATTTTAGGTTCCCTTTCATATTCATTTTTATCTACAATTATTTTCTGAGTAAGACCAATTAGATTGCATTTTTCTCCCTTTTATACCTTTCATTTGTTTAATGAAAAGTAAGTGGGAACCCTTTAAACATTTGCATTTTTCTAGCTAACTTTGTCTTCGAAATAAATTAAATGTAAGATCAATTCCTGATATACATATGGCTTTGGATTGAACTCTTTTATTTCTGTTTTTTTTTCTTCTTTTGGTAATTCTTCAGAGAAGCGTCGTCAACCAACTAAAATCTGATATGGAGATGTTACAAGAGGAAATGAAGACGCAGATGGTTAGTCTTTTCTTTAGTCTCTGTTAATTTTTTTTTTTCCTTTTTGTTAGGTTTTCACCAAAGATCAAGTTTCCGATTTGAAATGGTGTTATTAGCCTCCGCAATGGATGTTTTTTTTTTAACTTCCTTCTTGGTTTCTTTATTCTTCTGGTTATTTTTGCCCCCTTCTTCTTCTTCTTCTGGACCACAAAGTGTGTGCCCGTAAGAAGTTTGTTTTAAGAATGAGTTATGCAAGAGTATGGACAGATATTTGGCTCAAAATGCTGGATATAATTTTTAATCAATTGTATCCAATTGACCTGATCATGTTTGATATTCTAGACTCAAGTCATGAATAAGTACTGGGATTAAAATAATTTCTATAAACATGTCCTGATATATTCAAGGAACTGTTACAGTGTTGCCCTGGGACTCTGTGAGTTGCCTTTGACTCCTTTTGGATTTTTTCAAAGTGAAATTGAATCCTCTCACCTTTCCTTACTTGCATTATTTGTGAGGTTTGTTAAAATTACTGTTGTAGTTTGTGTCAGATATGAGATATGTCATCCTCACACCTGCATATTTTCATTAATTTGAAGACTTGAGGATTTCACGTTCTAAGTACTTTTTGATGCTGCAATGCCCAATGAGAAGATAATTTTAAAATATTATATATATGTTTCTGAAATGTAGAGTTTTCCCCCATTATTGGAGATATGTATATATATATATATATCTATGTGTCTCCTTCGCTTCACCAGGTTGAACTGGAGTCTATCAAACTTGAGTATGCAAATGCACAACTAGAGTGCAATGCAGCTGATGAACGTGCCAAGCTGATAGCTTCTGAAGTAATTGGTCTTGAAGAGAAGGTAATGACTATTTAAAATCGTAATTGTAGTTATGAGGGAATCTCTTTTTTGGGTTGGTTTTTTTGTATGTTCGTGTATTCTTTCATTTTTTCTCAATAAAAGCTGGTTTTTTCATTAAAAAAAAAAATCATAATTGTAGTTCCTCTCTGTCAAAAAGAGAAATTGTAGTTCTCCAAAGGCCTTGAATATACATTGTTTTTTAAGTTGAAGTTCCTTCGGACTGCCTATCTTAGTTTGTAGCTAGGCGGAGGTTCTGGATTTCATCTGTAGTTTTGATCTTGACGGCCATAGATTCTGCAGAGAAAATTGTTTCATATTTCTGTTTCTTTTTTTCCCCATACTAAAATAAGATAAATGAAATGATTATCTTGTAAAATGTACATGTTAAGTTTCTTTTTCCCAGTGCAAAAATAATTTAATTTTTCTTTTAAAGTTGATAATATTCGTTTTGAACAAGATAAGAACTCATTGATTAATGAAAAGGAACAAATTGTTCAAAGGATACAGACCCCGAAGGGAGTGAGCAAATACATAAAGAAAAAAAGGAAAAAGAAAAGAGAAAACAGGAATCCACATAGGGATTATCATCCCCATGAAAATAAGAATTGAAGACTTAAAATGATAGAGGAGCTTTAAATAAATCCAACCTTGAACCGTTTCAACCTGACACCTCCTCTGATGACTCTAATGGAAACTTCAAGGATCTTTGACTTCAAACTCAGGATCAAGTAGCATAGCTTTGTATTTCTTGAGAATTTTAGCATACACATTGCAATCTCCTTGAATTCAACTTGTAGCTCTATCTTCCTCCTAGAATGAGCTTCCAAACAAAGAGCCATTTCTTTGTGAAGCTTTCCCAATTCCCAATTTATTTGATCAATTCAGTCCTTAAAATTTTCAATAAAGACATATGGCTCTATTTTGGAAGCGTTTTCAGGAATCCCATTGAAAAATTTTGAAGGGGGAAATTGGAAGTCTATTTGAACTTAAAGAAAAATGTCTCCTCAGTACTCTTTCAAGAGGTTAAAAATGGATAGAAAAGACCTTAAGAGCACTCCACATCCAAACTAATAAATGGAGCTCCCAATGCGCCCAAATGATTGCATCCATCCTAGAAATAGAAAGCTTCCTCAGTCATTAAGAAGAATTAAAAAAACACCTCAAAGAGCAAAGACTCATTTAAAGCCTTCTCATCTATTGAAGACTTCTTCCAAACTAAAGACTTCCAAGTTGATAATGATATTCATAATTTGGAGGCTATGGGGGAATGCTATCCATTTATATTGGAATGTTGATCAAATTAAGCTGTAACATGCAACTGTCGTGATTTGTAAATGTCCTTTTTTGATCTATGACATCAGCACTCTTCACGGTTTATCTATCCAATACTGCATTATAGATATATTTTGTACATTGAAAAAAACAAAAATTGTAGTTTTTTGCTCCTATTGCTTCTATATTCGCCCTTCACTTTTTTGTTGGAATTAATTGAGGAATTCAACATATTATTGTTATGTTCTCTTCCATATGAAAAAGACCCTCCTGCTTGGGGATTGGCGTTGGAGTCCTACTTGCATCTTGTTTGGATGATTTATTATGTCTAAAATATATTTTTTATTTATCTATATAGGCCTTAAGACTAAGGTCTAATGAATTAAAGCTGGAGAGGCAATTGGAGAACTTAGAAGCTCAAATCTCTTCGTACAAGTACGTCATCTGATATTGTGCCTGTTAACAAATAACCTCTGGTCCTTAAACTGATCATCACTTTAAATCGCTTAGGTCTTTAGACATGGTTATTTCTTAGTTTGGTAAAGTACCATGAATGGAACTCTATGAATGGAACTCTAGTGTTTTGAGATGACTAGGCTAACCATTGCATCTGTTTAAAATGTTTTGTTTTGTTTTTTTTTTTTTTTTTTTCTGTTTGGACAAGAAAAGCCACTTCATTAGAAAGAAAAAAAAAAGAAAAAAAAAGAGAGAGAGAACCACAATAGTAGGCCATATGAAAAAACAGCCTCACCAACCATAACCGGTCACCAACAAAAAGAAAAAGGAAAAAAAATGAGATTGGAATTTCATTGGTGCTTCATGAAATTGTAAGGGGGAATTTAGAACTCCTGCTGTGGACACAGTTTCAGTTGAAAGCTAGAGATTTTATTTTATGCATGATTCACGAGTGCTTCAAAGCTTTACTGTGAGAGTTAAAAATGAAACAATAGAGTTTTTTTTGGGGGGAGGTGCGTAAAAACAATTATGGGAGAAAATTGGGTTTAGTTTAATTTTTCACTTCAACTTTGTGTAGTTTTCATCTTTCCCCTAGCCTTTTTAATTACTCTTCACCTGTAATTAGTACGATCATCTTTAGCTGTTTTTACTAACTGGAGTTTAAAATATATTTTTTATTTTGGTTGTCCCGAATTGTTGATGTGCATGCAAGCTTAGTCTGGACGCTCACGGATATTAAAAAAAACTATAATTTTATTGGAACTTGCAGGAAAAAAATATCTAGCATGGAGAAAGAACGTCATGATTTTCAATCAACTATTGATGCTCTTCAGGAAGGTAAGCATAATGATATTGCATTTAAATAAGTCAGATAATATGAATTTCCCCTATCCTTTTAATGATGGTGGTCAAAGGTAATCTTCATTATATCGGACTTGAGTTTTTACATATTTCTTGGGGTTAAGAAAAAAGTCACTAGGAATATGTTTATAGTATAAAAGGTTAATATCCTGGGTTCAATCCATGATGACCACCTACCTAGGATTTAATATCCTACGAGTTTCTTTGGCAACCAAATGTAATAGGGTCAGGCGGTTGTCCCGTAAGATTAGTCGAGGTGCGCGAAAGCTGGCCCGGACACTCACATATATCAAAAAAAAAAGTATAAAAGGTTATGGTTCTGAGGTTTTTGTGAACATAATCTGATTAAGAATAGAGAATTTGCAGTGGGTGGCAAATTGGACCAAATTAATTGCGAATATAGCACAATGTAAAAAAAATTGCAAATATAGCAAAATCTATCGGAGTATATTACTCATAGACACTAATAGACTCTGGTTAATTAGAATCTATCGGATAGATTTCGATTATCAGAGTTTATCAGCGATAGACTCTGATTAATCAGAATCTATCAGTCTACTAATAGACTCCAATTATTCAGAGTCTATCAGTGTCTATCGCTGATAAACTTTGGTTAATCAAAATCTATTAGTACTATCAAAGTCTATTAATGATAGTCACTGATAGATTTTGATTAATCGAAGTCTATCAGCGATAGACACTGATATACTTTAAATAATCAGAGTCTACCAGTGATAGATACGGATAGAATTTGACAACAACTTTTTGGTCTTGTACAATTAATTTTGCTATATTTGCAATTAGTTTGCAACTGTGCTATATTTGCTATTAATTTGGTCCAATTTGCCAGTTATGCAACTGCCCTTTAAGAATATTGTGTCTTAGCTTTTAGAATTGCGAAGTTGGGTTCCTCGCAGATTTCAAGTCAATGATGAATATTGAAACTTGGGAGGTATTCCTTTAAATGTAGTCTGTATTGTAGTTTAAGAACATGTGAAAAATCACTGCTACATGGTTGATATGTTATAGGCTTACACACATAGCAGGCGTTGTTTGAGGATTGTTGTAAAAGTAATCTTTTTAATTTTAACAAACTAATTTGAATGCTCATTTCTATTTATTTGCTTATTTATCTCTAATCTACCTTAACTGCATGGCCCAAGTTTAAAGTGCATACTTGATACTAGTGCTAGAAATCAGATGATTGCTTTGCAGTATACATTTGGGTTATTTGTTTATCGGGGATGGTGGATTGTCATGAGAATAGTAATCCTATGATTCTCAAATATATTATACCTGAGTATCACACTCCCATGAGCATCCCAGATTTTTTGAAATGTGCAGTCCTGAACAGACTTGTCGGAGACCGTTTCCAGTAGATTTTTTTTTTTTTAAATATTATTAATTATAATAACACCAGCTTTCATTGAGAAAAAATGAAAGAATACAAGGGCATACAAAAAGCCAGCCCACAAAAAGACCCCCCCTTTAAAGGAAGGGTCACCAGTCCAAGATAATACAACCTAAAGAGTAATTACAAAAAGCCTTAAACATCGAGGCCGAGAGAGAAACATAGAATCTAGTGAGAGTCCATACATCAAAAGGACTCCTCTCAAGACCTCGAAACACCCTATTATTCCTCTCACCCCAAAGACCCCATAACACAGCACACACACCCCAGCTAACCATAAAAACCTCTCCTTATCGCGAAACGGCGGATGGAGGAGGAACTCCGGGATCATCTCCCTGTAGTCTCTAAAGGGTCTCGCCTGTAGCCCAAATGCGTTGTGAAACAAACCCTATATCGAACAAGCAAACTCGCAGTTCCACAAAATATGGTCCAGATCTTCCTCCGCCTTCCGACATAAAATACAACAAAACGGACCAACCAATGAAGTCATCTTCTTCGAGAGCTTATCAATCGTATTAACTCTTCCGTGGATAACTTGCCGGATAAAGAACCTAATCTTTCTCGGGATTTTTACTCTCCACAGAATAGAAAAAACCGACTCGCTAGGGGGGAGGGATTAAGAAACCACTGAAAAAGGGACCGACAAGAGAAACCCTCAGATGGGCTAAGACTCCAAGAACGAATATCCCTTCTTCCCACCCTAAACTGACAATCTCCTATCAAAGATAAGAAATTAGTGACCTTTGTCGTTTCCCTATTGGTCAAAGATCGAGAAAAACCCAACGAGAAGGACATTGAGCTCCCACTTTGATTAAGAACATCGACAATCGATCGGTTTTTCATCGAGGTCAAGCGATAGAGATTAGGAAATTTAGAGCAGATGGAACTATCCCACACCCACTTGTCCTCCCAAAAATAAATATTATTACCATCCCCAACCTGAAATTGAAGAAGACTCGAAAAAGAAGGGAGTTCGAAAGCAATCTCTCTCCACGGATTCCTAGACATACCCTTAGTCCCTCTCGACAGCCATTCATGGGGTGAATGCCATATTTACTCACAATAATACGGTGCCATAAGGAAGTAGACTCGAGGGGGAACCGCCACAACCATTTAGCTAACAGGGATTTGTTACGGATCCTTAAGTTACCTTTTTCTAGCCCACCACTGCTCAGATTTTCCCACCACCTCCCAACTAACGAGATGCGAACTCCTCCCCTTCCCTTCCCATAGGAAATTCCTCATGAGTCTCTCCAGAGTCCCGCAGACACCACTAGGAGCCCTAAAAAGCGAAAAGAAGTAATCAGGGATCCCACTCAAGACTGATTGGATGAGGGTCATTCTGCCACCTTTAGAGAAAAAGCTCCTCTTCCAAGAAGCTAATCTTTTCCTCACTTTCTCCACCACAGAGGACCAAAGCAAAGTGTTTTTTGGATTATGACCTAAAGGGAAACCCAAGTAAAGGGAAGGGAAAGCACCCACGTCACACCCCCACCAAATTCACCCAATCTCTAATTTTCTCAGAATCACAATTTAAGCCTAGGATTTGACATTTACCTCTATTTATCCTCAATCCTGAAAGCTCCTCAAAGAAGGCTAAAATATGATTCAAAATCCGAAAGGACTCCTTCCCAGAACAAAAGAAAATGGTATCATCAGCAAATTGGAGATGAGATAAAGAAATGTGGTCCCTGCCCACCCTGAAACCCTCAAGAATGCCCCCCTCCACGCCTCTCTACACCATCCTGCTAAGGGGGTCCACAACTAGGAGAACAAGGAACGACAACAGAGGATCACACTGTCTAAGACCTCTCATGGTGCTACTATTCGACCCTTAGGGCAACCATTAATGAGAATGGAGTATTCCACCAATCTAACACAACCCCAAATCCAAGATCTCCACCCAAACCCAAATCCTTTCTTCGCTAAGACTTTGTCAAGGAAATTCCAGTCCATGTGATCGTAGGCTTTCTCAAAATCGATCTTAAAAATGACCCCCTCCTTTTTGTCCCGTCTGTAATCCTCAATGGCTTCATTGGCTATAAGAGCTTGATCCAAGATTTGTCTCCCTGCTATGAAAGCTCCCTGGGATTCTAACCCTCTTAAGCCTATTTGCCAAGACCTTGGCTATAATCTTATAAAGACTTGTGACTAGGCTGATGGGTCTAAAATCACTAACCTTCCTTGCCCTTTCCTTTTTAGGGATAAGACACATGTAAGTCTCGTTCATGGTTCTATCAATAATACCCCTTTAGTGAAATTCCTTGAAAACTCGTTCCAGATCTGATTTAATGGTCCCCCAATTATCCTGAAAAAAGCCCATCGACAAGCCATCAGGACCTGGAGACTTATTTCTATCACAATCGAAAATAGCCCTCTTAATCTTTTCCACAGTGAAAGGAGACTCCAACTCCCTCCTGTCCACCTCAGAAATGGGACACCAATCTATTCCTTCCACAAAAGGTCTACTAGCTATCGGAGGCCCATACAAACTCGAGAAAAATGAAAGAATTTCTCCCTTGATAGTCCTAGGATCTCTCACCTCTTCCCCTTCCCTGGTAACCAAGGAATTAATGATATTCTTACTTTTCCAGTAGATTTTCTTGACCATGCATTTACTTTGACATTGCCCTTTGACCTATAATAGTTTTATAATTTAAAATTAGTTTCCTTCGTGAGGTGTAGTGCTGAGAAAAGGTGGTTCTTAAAAGAATGTTACTAAGATGTTTCATGGGTTACAACATTGGAATTAGATACACAGTACTCTCAATCGTGGAACTGTTTGACAGTCTCTTTTCTGGTTGATTTTCTGCGTGGAAGAGGTTCTTGAACTTGCTACAATTCCCCCCTTCCCCAGTATATTTTCTTTATATGAATCAAAATGGAACCATAATGGTTCTTGAAAATAATTGCCTGTTTGTTTTGTATTTTTTAGAAATGATTACAAGTAGATTGTCCACTGTGTTGGCTTGCTGTTTCTGTATTATATTTTAGCATTTTTCCTCCTATCTTGAATGCTCCGAAGTGACGTTATTGTTTTTTGGTACACTTCGGGAAGACCCTTTTGGCTTCCATCTCTTAAATAACATCATAGTTATCTGTCATTTCACTCACTCCTTTCTTTTTTAACAGAGAAGAAGCTGTTGCAGTCTAAGTTACGCAAAGCTTCTACAAGTGGAAAGTCTATTGATATTAGCAATACTTCTAATAGAAAAGATATGGCGACTTCTACAGAAGATTTAGGTGAAGAGATCTCCCTTTTTTCATCTCTTTTGCATAAGATTTTGACTATGAGTGATTTTTCATTCACTTTTATATTCATTATTAAAATCATGCAGTAAATACAGATACTGCTCCTGGTACTTCTAAACGTGAAGTAAAAGATGGAGCTTCTCTTACTGAAGATGATACCCCTGGTGCGCCCATGCTGCTTGAAAATGCCACTGCTGAAGTTTCATCTGTCGTTATCCCTCCTGATCATATCAGGATGATTCAAAACATCAATGCTCTAATGGCTGAGGTGCATCCATAAATCAATATGAACTTTTTTCAGTTATAAACAAGAAAAATAACATTACTGGTCTAGTTTCAGGATTTAAGAATTTGCTATAGAAATTTTAATACTTATCCCGGGGGTTTTCCATTATCTTTTTTGATTTCCCTCTTTTTATGTGATTATTGTTTCAATTGTTTTAGGTCTTGTTCCCAATTGTTTTATGTTTAGGTTTCAATTAAGATGTAGTCATTAAAGTAAGTAATTTGATATTTTTCAAGATGAAAATATCATTTGGCTAATCGAGCATCCTTTTTGTTAGCCTCTTTATGCATATCCCTCTTTTTGCTATTTTTTCTCTTAATGATATGATGATCTTTTTCCTATTCCAAAAGAAAAGGAATAAGTTATTTAATAAATCCAATATTATTGACTTGTGATCATGTATTTTACTGATTTGCAGTTAGCTGTAGAGAAAGAGGAGTTAACACAAGCTTTGGCATCCGAGTTAGCTAGCAGTTCTAGGTTGAAGGTAATTTTTTGTCCAATCTGAATATTGTACACACCATCAGTTCTTTTATTTGTAACCATAATGAACCAACTTTGCTTTTTAGATCCCCATTTGTGTTGAACTTGGATTTTATCTCTGTGTAGACTCTATATACATGCTCATTTTGAGAGCTGTTGCCCTACCTATAAAAATATAATTTGCTGGAGATTTAAGCTTTATATCTCTGTCTCATTAGTAGAAAATTTTTATTAGCATATTAGGACCCGACTTTTAGGCTGCTTATTATTTTTCCTCTTCCTCCAAATAAATTAACCCAAGTCTTTTATGTTTTGTACATCTGTTTGCTTCTTTATGAAGGAATTGAACAAAGAGTTGTCTAGGAAACTAGAAGCACAAACTCAAAGATTAGAGCTTTTAACTGCTCAAAGTATGGCTGGTGAGATTGTTCCTGTGAGGCAACCTGATTCTCGCACAGTGCACGAGGAAGATGTTGTACTTGCAGATGAAGGCGATGAGGTATTATCATCTTTCATTAACTTCCCTTAGTCAGCCGTGTGCTGTGTCTTGTTTGTTGTTTTTGTGTGCGCTTGCACGTGTTTTGGGGCCAGAGCAGGTTTAGAGCGTGGTTTAATCTCACTTTCCTTTTAGTTTTGCAACTGAATATGGAAGTAGTTTAGTCAGGCATTTAAATTTTCCCATTCTCAGGTGGTGGAAAGAGTCTTGGGATGGATTATGAAACTCTTTCCTGGTGGCCCATCGCGCCGAAGGATCAGCAAGCTTCTTTGAGATGTGGGGCGGTCTGATTGTCAGTGGAAGGTCAGTGCTTGAAGCTTCCATTGATCTTTCCTTCAAGTTGCTAGGTAATACATTGGAGATCATAAGTTGTACATTTCGAGTCAAATGCGTGGTTCGTTATTCTTTTTTATATCAAAGAAGCAGGGCTAACCTTGACCTTTCGAGACCCTCGATAGCCAGCCTTAGGGAATCTAAATTGTCATTTCTTCAAGGAAGATGGGAAAAGAAAAAGAAAGTGAAAGCATCTGGTTCCTGCAATTGCTTCACCTTTGCCTTCGCTTCACAAATTTTGATGGGAGTGTCACTTGATACTTAGACAGGAAAGGAAGTAATTAGTATTAACAGGCTTTTGAGTTGTATTTTTGTTTGTTGTTATGCACTTTCATTACTCTACCTACATTGTTTCTGTAACCATCATGAGAACCTTGAAGGGATTGAATTGAGCCCAATGATCATGAAATTGTCACATTATTTTCAATACTCTTCAGTTTCATTATTCTCTAGCTTTGACATGGCTTATTATTGGGTAATATATATATATATATATCATCTCCAGAAAAGAAATATATAATATTATGGAAAGTATTATATAAATTGAAAATGAATTATACATTGACTATAGATCAATACATAGTATTAATGATTTTTATTCATTTTATGGCTTACTATAGATATCTCTAGCATGGTGGCTTGAGATGATTATAACAAATTCATACTGAATGTTGCTAGAGGATCACATAATTAGACAATTAGAAATATGATTTTCTTTTTCAATGGGGTGTTTGTGACAATTTTCACTTCATCAATCTCAGTGAACAATTAAGTGAATTGTCTTACAGTTAAACTTCTTCATGCTCAGGCTACAAACTTGACCCTACATCTTTCATTTGATTTCAAGGTAAATAGAGTGAGTGTAACCTACAAAGGATTTTTATATCATAACATTTGATTTTTTATCTTTAATTTCATCTAAAAGTATTGTCAAGATACTGAAGTCTTTTATAATAGACACCGCATGGAACTAACTATTTACAATAATGAATCGGTAGAATCAACTCAATGACAATTGGTAGCACTTCTACAAGTGATTAAGTATAATTAGATTTTTTTTGTCTCGATCTATAAGAATGACTCAAACCCGAAAAAGTGATAAAAGAAAGATGCAATACTATTTTGGTGATTTTGGCAGCAAGGATTAGAGGAATGAAAAACTTGTACAATCAAAGAAATGCCATAGTTTTTAGCTTTTGGAGGTGGCAATTTAAAAGCCAGTGAAAGTTATGAAAATAGTTGAAAAAAAGGAATAGAGGATTAGAGAGATGAAAAGTAGTAGGAAGATTAGTGGTGGAGGTTTGGGAAGAAAGCATTTTAATGGAGAAAATTAGAGAGGAGAGGGGTAAGTGAGAATGATCAAATAGTCCGTGAATAGCTGGTAGACAATGTGACACTTGAAGAGCGGAAGAGCTCACACCCAAATGATAGCATGGTCAAGACTAAAGAATTAATATATAGTTAAACGTGATTAACTTATATTGAAGCAAAACATATTCGATTAAAGTTTAATTATAATTTTTTAAATTTAATCATTTTTGTTATTATTTTTGAATATTCATGAAAAATATCACTAATTTACTGTTAGGTTAAAAATCACTTTTGGTCCCTAAACTTTCATGAAAGTAACAATTTGGTCCTTGAACTTTGATTTGTAACGATTTAGTCTCTGTACTTTCAATTTTGTAACAATTTAGTCTCTGTAATAAGTAACAATTTAGTCTCTATACTTTCAAATTTGTAACAATTTAGCCCACATACTTTTAAATTTGTAACAATTTAATCCTTATCACAAAAAAATTCATCAAAATTAAATGTCGATTTTTATTATTTAATGATTAAATTGTCGCTTATTAACATATTGGGTCCCAAATTAGTTTATTAATCTATCTATGTAAGAAATTTCATTAAATCTTTACATTAATTTTTCACAATAGGGACTAAATCGTTACAAATTTGAAAGTACAGGGACTAAATTTTTACTTATTGAAGTTCAGGGACTAAATCGTTACAAAATTGAAAGTACAGGGACTAAATCGTTACAAAATTCAAAGTACAAAGACTAAATCGTTACTAATCAAAGTTCAGGGACTAAATTGTTATTTTCATGAAAGTTCAGAGACCAAAAGTGATTTTTATCTTTTTTTTTTTTTAATTAATTGGGTACTACATAGCGGGAGTTTTACCGCCTACTTTCTTTATTTTTAGAATTTCTCTCCAACGCCTTTTTTTATAGCGAATATTAACTAAACGATTATGTGAGAGGAACGGAAGAATACATATCTACACTTGCTTTAATGGAGTAACGAATGAACGGAAGTGAACTATATATACTTACATGAGAGAGAGCTAACAAGAATAATAACCTCCTGGAAAAAATTCTAAACAGAAGATAAACAAGCCAACTGAACATTACTAAGCTATAATTACATACATGATATTATCCATTATCTAATTTTTATGATAAAATAGAGTAACGAATGAAATAAATGAGAAGACACTACCATTTTTTATAACACCTCGTTAGTTAATATTCGCTATAAAAAAGGCGCTAGAGAGAAATTCTAAAAATAAAGAAAGTAGGCGGTAAAACTCTCGCTATGTAGTACCCAATTAATTAAAAAAAAAAAAGATAAAAATCACTTTTGGAAAGCTTGTGTGCAGCTAAGCCTTCCTACGAATCCCGTTGACTTGTATGCTCAGAAAAATAAAAAGATTTTTTAATCTGTTTGTAGGAAAAACGTATGTCAGATGTTCTGGCCTGGTCTGGATAAAAAGGTGGTCTTTATCGAGAAGAAGAAGACAGTTGGCCAGATCCAACTTTCACGCTAACCTTTCACCTCTCTCCTTAAAAACAACCATCATCTGACTATTCCCTTTCACCTCTCTCAGAACTTTTATTAGACTGAAGTGAACTCTTTTATTAGACTGAAGTGATTTAAAGTGATGATCAGTTTAAGAACCAGAGGTTATTTGTTAACAGGCACAATATTAGATGACGTACTTGTACGAAGAGATTTGAGCTTCTAAGTTCTCCAATTGCGTCTCCAGCTTTAATTCATTAGACCTTAGTCTTAAGGCCTATATAGATAAATAAAAAATATATTTTAGACATAATAAATCATCCAAACAAGATGCAAGTAGGACTCCAACGCCAATCCCCAAGCAGGAGGGTCTTTTTCATATGGAAGAGAACATAACAATAATATGTTGAATTCCTCAATTAATTCCAACAAAAAAGTGAAGGGCGAATATAGAAGCAATAGGAGCAAAAAACTACAATTTTTGTTTTTTTCAATGTACAAAATATATCTATAATGCAGTATTGGATAGATAAATCGTGAAGAGTGCTGATGTCATAGATCAAAAAAGGACATTTACAAATCACGACAGTTGCATGTTACAGCTTAATTTGATCAACATTCCAATATAAATGGATAGCATTCCCCCATAGCCTCCAAATTATGAATATCATTATCAACTTGGAAGTCTTTAGTTTGGAAGAAGTCTTCAATAGATGAGAAGGCTTTAAATGAGTCTTTGCTCTTTGAGGTGTTTTTTTAATTCTTCTTAATGACTGAGGAAGCTTTCTATTTCTAGGATGGATGCAATCATTTGGGCGCATTGGGAGCTCCATTTATTAGTTTGGATGTGGAGTGCTCTTAAGGTCTTTTCTATCCATTTTTAACCTCTTGAAAGAGTACTGAGGAGACATTTTTCTTTTAAGTTCAAATAGACTTCCAATTTCTCCCTTCAAAATTTTTCAATGGGATTCCTAAAACGCTTCCAAAATAGAGCCATATGTCTTTATTGAAAATTTTAAGGACTGAATTGATCAAATAAATTGGGAATTGGGAAAGCTTCACAAAGAAATGGCTCTTTGTTTGGAAGCTCATTCTAGGAGGAAGATAGAGCTACAAGTTGAATTCAAGGAGATTGCAATGTGTATGCTAAAATTCTCAAGAAATACAAAGCTATGCTACTTGATCCTGAGTTTGAAGTCAAAGATCCTTGAAGTTTCCATTAGAGTCATCAGAGGAGGTGTCAGGTTGAAACGGTTCAAGGTTGGATTTATTTAAAGCTCCTCTATCATTTTAAGTCTTCAATTCTTATTTTCATGGGGATGATAATCCCTATGTGGATTCCTGTTTTCTCTTTTCTTTTTCCTTTTTTTCTTTATGTATTTGCTCACTCCCTTCGGGGTCTGTATCCTTTGAACAATTTGTTCCTTTTCATTAATCAATGAGTTCTTATCTTGTTCAAAACGAATATTATCAACTTTAAAAGAAAAATTAAATTATTTTTGCACGGGGAAAAAGAAACTTAACATGTACATTTTACAAGATAGTCATTTCATTTATCTTATTTTAGTATGGGAAAAAAAAGAAACAGAAATATGAAACAATTTTCTCTGCAGAATCTATGGCCGTCAAGATCAAAACTACAGATGAAATCCAGAACCTCCGCCTAGCTACAAACTAAGATAGGCAGTCCGAAGGAACTTCAACTTAAAAAACAATGTATATTCAAGGCCTTTGGAGAACTACAATTTCTCTTTTTGACAGAGAGGAACTACAATTATGATTTTTTTTTTTTAATGAAAAAACCAGCTTTTATTGAGAAAAAATGAAAGAATACACGGACATACAAAAAAACCAACCCAAAAAAGAGATTCCCTCATAACTACAATTACGATTTTAAATAGTCATTACCTTCTCTTCAAGACCAATTACTTCAGAAGCTATCAGCTTGGCATGTTCATCAGCTGCATTGCACTCTAGTTGTGCATTTGCATACTCAAGTTTGATAGACTCCAGTTCAACCTGGTGAAGCGAAGGAGACACATAGATATATATATATATATATACATATCTCCAATAATGGGGGAAAACTCTACATTTCAGAAACATATATATAATATTTTAAAATTATCTTCTCATTGGGCATTGCAGCATCAAAAAGTACTTAGAACGTGAAATCCTCAAGTCTTCAAATTAATGAAAATATGCAGGTGTGAGGATGACATATCTCATATCTGACACAAACTACAACAGTAATTTTAACAAACCTCACAAATAATGCAAGTAAGGAAAGGTGAGAGGATTCAATTTCACTTTGAAAAAATCCAAAAGGAGTCAAAGGCAACTCACAGAGTCCCAGGGCAACACTGTAACAGTTCCTTGAATATATCAGGACATGTTTATAGAAATTATTTTAATCCCAGTACTTATTCATGACTTGAGTCTAGAATATCAAACATGATCAGGTCAATTGGATACAATTGATTAAAAATTATATCCAGCATTTTGAGCCAAATATCTGTCCATACTCTTGCATAACTCATTCTTAAAACAAACTTCTTACGGGCACACACTTTGTGGTCCAGAAGAAGAAGAAGAAGGGGGCAAAAATAACCAGAAGAATAAAGAAACCAAGAAGGAAGTTAAAAAAAAAACATCCATTGCGGAGGCTAATAACACCATTTCAAATCGGAAACTTGATCTTTGGTGAAAACCTAACAAAAAGGAAAAAAAAAAATTAACAGAGACTAAAGAAAAGACTAACCATCTGCGTCTTCATTTCCTCTTGTAACATCTCCATATCAGATTTTAGTTGGTTGACGACGCTTCTCTGAAGAATTACCAAAAGAAGAAAAAAAAAACAGAAATAAAAGAGTTCAATCCAAAGCCATATGTATATCAGGAATTGATCTTACATTTAATTTATTTCGAAGACAAAGTTAGCTAGAAAAATGCAAATGTTTAAAGGGTTCCCACTTACTTTTCATTAAACAAATGAAAGGTATAAAAGGGAGAAAAATGCAATCTAATTGGTCTTACTCAGAAAATAATTGTAGATAAAAATGAATATGAAAGGGAACCTAAAATCATAAACTACATCATCTTCCATATCCAGACAACCCATAAATAAGACATTAGATTCTTCAACTTGTAAGAAGTAATGTCTGATCATTAAAATAAAAGGTTCAAATTTGGAATCAAACTCTATGATTCATAACATGAATAAGGATCCTCAAATGGGAGGGTGACTGTTTCTTAGTATTTAGTACATCATTGGGTGTGAAGTCACATCAGCTGGGGGGGAGGAATTTTTTAATTAAAAGAATGTATACAGAGAACACATGTTCGCAAAACAGTCACGTTTAATGAAACTATAAATGTCTGAATGATAAAAGCCATAGACTATCACTTTGTCAGATCTCAAGACCAGGAAAAATACAGAACAGTAGAGCATGAACAAAAAATCTTTAATCATCAGAAAGGTGATAGCATTATATACTACCCACGCAGAATCTATAAACCAACCTGTTTGTTATAGCTATCTGTAAGAGATGAATTTTCAGCAGCTAAAGACTCTGCTAAAGCCCTTGAAGCCTCCAGAGCTCTTTGTAACGAGAATTTCTCTTGTGTCAAATCTTCAATATGCTGATCAAGAAGAAAATTGAAGGCCACAAAAAAAAGTCAATGGAATATAATCTCCACGAAAAAAACAAATGCAAAGGAAGCTTACATTGTCAATACGTCATATTCTCAATGTGATAAATGATAAAAATTAGATGGGAAGAACATTTCCCAAGAAGCACAAAAAGGTATGTAGTTCATCATTGATTCAAACAACATCGTTTCTTTGCCAATATCTTCATTCTATATAGCTCATGGAGTCAAATAAATTGCAATAATAACATTTCACCAAGTTCAGCTATCAATTATGCAATATTTTTTAAGTGAGAAATCTTCAATAAGATTCTGGAAGTTTTAAATTATCCTGTTTTCCTTTTATGGATTGGGCTAAGGGTGAACAATATAAATCATGCTACACATAGTAGGAAGTCAATTGAAAGATTCAACAACAAAGAAATGTCTTGAAATTTTCAAAATCAATCAAACTAACAGAAGGACAGTAACATGACTAGACATGCAAGATGACTCATCTTAGGATGAAATGAAATTAGTGATAGAGTAAAGGAAATAAGATTATTTGCTCCTTCCAGGGAAGGTATGCAACAACTCGAACTTGAAATTCACAAGTTTATATAACTCACTTGGATCAAGGTTCACCAACTTTTGGTAATTTCATATCATCATTGAAATTGTTTCTTATAATAATGACGCATTTAAAAAATAAATAAATAAATAAGAAAGAAAGAAAGAAAAAAAGACTACTTAAGTTTGACATAAACATGGGAAATTACTTGAATCCTAAACAGGCAAACAAATGGGGAAGAACCTTAGTACTCCAAGATGCATAGTAGACTAAATGTAAAATATAACTGCATAATTTTCTCAACTCATTCACTTCTCTATATAGAGACCAGATTCAATCCATCTTCATATCAATTGCAATCACAGGAACACAATAAATTATCCTTTAGTTTTTGGTGGACTGATTCAAATAAAACTTCGAAAAGAACATTACATAATCTTTCCTGGCATATAGGTCATTATGGTAACTTTGCATATTGGATGGACCAATTCCAAATTCAATGACCACAACAAGTATAAAAGTACCTGTTCTAGAGCAGCAAAATCTTCATTTTGCTTGGACAAATAATGCTCATGTTTCCTCTCCATAGTACTATCCTCTATCCCTATAATTGGCTGGTCCACCCCCTTAACAGCAAAAACTGAAGGAGGAAACGAATTGCTATACAGCACTGGCGTGTTTTGAGAGGCAAAATCTGAGGATATTCCCACCGTTTTCATGTCCATTAATGGCTTCTGAAAAGACAATGACTCTGAGTCATCACGTTCATCTGTTCTGAACCCATCAGATTTTATAGGATTCTGAAATGAGAAGGATACTGAAGCATCTTTTTCATTTGCTTTAAACACATCAGATGTACTAGATCCCGTATCGTGCTCAACATGTCCAAGAAAACTCCCTGAAGAAGCCTTAGATACAGTAAGAGAATCAAGAAACGATGGGCGAGACCTCCTAAAACTATTTTCAGATGATGTTGTGTACGGTGGTTCGTAGATGGAAGGGCTTCTGATATCAGTACTCAGGCCAGCAGATTCAGATGACTGCACATTTGCAGGCTTGAATCTAGTAAAATCAGTCACATCAACAAGCTTTTGTTGCCCAAGATCAGACGCCTGGTTGCCAATGAAATCAAAAGTTCTGTGCACATTTTCCCCAACTTCATGGGAACTGTATCCTTTTCTAGTTGTGCCATTAAAGAATCCTTTAGAATATACAAAACAATCCATTATAATCAATCCTTTCTATATAGAACATGGAAACGGATAAGAAAAAAAAAATCAAACATAACAGTATATATAGAAACTGAAATCCAGACAATGTTTACCATCATAAGATGACGAGAAAGAATGTCCACTAGCCAAAATATTGTTACTACTGGAATCTGCATCCTGTAAATTGCCGACAGTATGCAAAGGACCAGTGCTCGTAAGTATAGAATTCTCTTGACTATCTCTTCTATAGAGTAGTCCATCCACCCCATGGTGGGCAGATTGACTAAAAATGCTATCGGTCTCTTCACTTGCTGGTGGGCTAATGTCAAATGCACTCCCAAACGAAATTCTAGCCTGGGATCCACTGCTTATCCTGGAGTCCTTATTTATTTCTAATATTTCGTTCCTACTATTACCATCTGTGGTTCCAGAAAGCCTTGGACCATTGAATGTCTTAATTTCTTGACCATTTGATGGTGGCTTCACTGGATCAGCAGAGAAGGCTCCATCACCGTGTCTTGAAAAAGGATAGCTTGCATGTCTTTCATTCAAGGCATTTTGATCAATATTCTGAGAAGAGTTATCTGCATGTCTGTCGTCTTTGACTGCAGCAGAAGATGATTCAATAGCAGATCTGCCTGCTCCATTTGTTGTCGTAGCTCCATCAGAATCAATAATTCGTTGGGCATGTTCAGATTCTAAAGGCTTCTTGTCCTGGGAACCACCATCTGAAATGTGATTTTGGCTTGGTGGTGCAGCTTTCTTAACTCGTTCTGCTGCCTTTTTCTTTCTGAACTCCTCTAGCTGCATGAAAAAGGAAGTAATCAAATTTTCACATACCAAAAGAATCAATGAAATGATTAGAAAAAGGACGCAGGGAAGAACATCCAATGATGGTTTCATTTTTCTTTTTAAGGAAAAAGATTTCTTGATGACAAAGCCTTGGGCAGACACAAAAGGAACGACCAATTTTATGATAGAAAGTGAAGGTCACTGACAATAACAACTCAAACAATCTAAATGCATCTAAAGTATGATCATCAGGCAGTTTGCTATAAAAGCACTGGGCGCATGTAACCAAGTGTCCAAGTAATAAGATTCATCAAAATCATATCAAAGTTTGAAAGAACTCTGACTAAACCTTTTTGTGACTACATAACTTCAGAACTTTACTAATTGGAGCTCTTCATTGTAACCTCCTTTGGTTAGAGACCTTTTAGCCTGTTTTTAGATGTAGTTCTTTTCATTTCACTTAATGAAAGGTCTATCATTATTCCCAAGAAAACGTGTAGATAAAAAAGGTTCCGGAATGTGCCTAAACCTGAGAAAGTTACAATAATCCAGATGTAATGCTGAACAAGAACCCGAAGGTGGGCCAATTCCCTATCATAGGTGCAAATTGATATCAACGCCACAGCCTAAAACATTTGGTCAAAAGTATGAGCATCAAGCAAACAAGTTATAGCCAGATACATAGCACAGGAAAACATTGGCATTTACGTTTCTCCCCTTCCACTCAAAAAACTACACCCGCTGGCCAACTGTAAGAAGCTCTGTGTGTAGGTCGACAAGTCCAATGTTAAATCTTTCAAGCTCAAGTCCAAAGTTATATGTATAGTTCGACAGACTACTGCCATCCTTAAAGCCATAGTTTGTCATAAGTTACCACATCAACCTCCATAAAAGCAGCCATCTAAAGTATTGAGTATAAGATTGGGTAAATGTGAAAATTGAAACCAAACATTTTCTAATGAAAATAACAGATATTAGTTCCCTAAATGTGAAAATTGAAATAAAACATTTCCCTAACAGCTCGATCGTGGTCAATGGATCCCAACTCTAACAGCCACAGCCTATTGCATAGAAAGTCCTGACATTAATTGCCGACACTTTCAAATAAAAACGCACAAAGACGCAAGCCCAGAGACATCCTACCCAAACTGAAGATTTGAATTACATTCAGACGAGAGCAAAACAATACACAATAAAAAATTTAAAAAAAAAAAAAAAAAGAGAGAGAAGAAAAAACCATACCCGACGCTTCCCTGCTTCCAAATGCTCTAATTTCCGAGTCGATATGTATTGTTCATATGCTCTAAATTGTTCATCAACCAACTTCAGGCTGAGATCCATGATCTCAGCCTGAAGGGTAGATATGTATTTCTCGGTTTCTCTGACGTAATCGTCAAATTCAGTAGAAATCTTTCCAAGCTCAGCAACTAAAGAACTCAAACTAGTTGCGCAATCCATTAAAGCAACTCACTGGTAACTCTCTCAGAACTTTTATTAGACTGAAGTGAAATTCACTTCAGTCTAATAAAAGAGTTCACTTCAGTCTAATAAAAGTTCTGAGAGAGGTGAAAGGGAATAGTCAGATGATGGTTGTTTTTAAGGAGAGAGGTGAAAGGTTAGCGTGAAAGTTGGATTTGGCCAACTGTCTTCTTCTCGATAAAGACCACCTTTTTATCCAGATCAGGCCAGAACATCTGACATACGTTTTTCCTACAAAAAGATTAAAAAATCTTTTTATTTTTCAGAGCATACAAGTCAACGGGATTCGTAGGAAGGCTTAGCTGCACACAAGCTTTCCAAAAGTGATTTTTATCTTTTTTTTTTTTAATTAATTGGGTACTACCGAGATTTTTACCGCCTACTTTCTTTATTTTTAGAATTTCTCTCTAGCGCCTTTTTTTATAGCGAATATTAACTAACGAGGTGTTATAAAAAATGGTAGTGTCTTCTCATTTATTTCATTCGTTACTCTATTTTATCATAAAAATTAGATAATGGATAATATCATGTATGTAATTATAGCTTAGTAATGTTCAGTTGGCTTGTTTATCTTCTGTTTAGAATTTTTTCCAGGAGGTTATTATTCTTGTTAGCTCTCTCTCATGTAAGTATATATAGTTCACTTCAGTCTAATAAAAGTTCTGAGAGAGTTACCATAGTTCTGTGAGTTGCTTTAATGGATAGCTCAGCTCGATTGAATTCTTTAGTTGGTCATGATCTGTGAAAGATTTTTATTGAATTGGAAGATTATGTGAGAGGAACGGAAGAATACATATCTACACGTCATGCTGAGATCCTGGATCTCAGCCTGAAGCTGGCTGATGAACAATTCAAAGTTGAAGAAGCGTGGACGGAGGTGTTGGAAAATTTAAGATTATCTTGTATTTATTTTATTAAATATTTTTATTTTTATTAATTTATTAATTATAGTGTTTAAATTAAAAAGGAATAGTCAGATGATGGTTCCTTTTAAGGAGGGAGGTGAGAGGTTAGCGTGAAAGTTGGATCTGACCAACTGTCTTCTTCTTCTTGATAAAGACCACCTTTTTATCCAGACCAGGCCAGAACATCTAACATACGTTTTTCCTACAAAAATATTAAAAAATCTTTTTATTTTTCTCAACATACAAGTCAATGGGGATTGCTCATTGTTACGTTTTTAGCCCTTATCTCGGATGTGTTGTTAAACTTGGAATACAATCAATGAAGAAACAAGAAAGGGAGCTAACTCATTAGGTATACAATCAAAGAAGAAACAAGAAAAAGAGCTAACTTATTAGGTATAAAATCAAAGAAGAAACAAGAAAAAGAGCTAACTCATTAGGTATACAATCAAA
This sequence comes from Luffa acutangula, assembly GCA_036850905.1. NCBI lineage: Eukaryota > Viridiplantae > Streptophyta > Magnoliopsida > Cucurbitales > Cucurbitaceae > Luffa > Luffa acutangula. The sequence goes on along the minus strand of CM072098.1, from coordinate 45,281,208 downwards.
GAAGAAACAAAAAAAAGCTCTTTCATTCTCTTTCTCTTCTCCTCGCTTCCTCCCAGGTTTTAATTTTTCCTTCAGTCTTCTGTCGTGCTTCCGTGGCTGCTTTCTCCCTATCTATGATGTCGGCCTCATGTCTCTCAGCCTTGTTCTTTTCATAATGTTGCAGTACCCATTTATTACCTTCGACTGCATTCTTCAGAACAGTCACTTCGGTCCAGACTTCTTCAACTTTAAATTGTTCATCAGTCAACTTCAAGCTGAGATCCATGATCTCAGCCTGAAGGGTAGATATGTATTTCTCGGTTTCTCTGACGTAATCGTCAAATTTAGTAGAAATCTTTCCAAGCTCAGCAACTAAAGAACTCAACCTAGCTGCGCAATCCATTAAAGCAACTCACTGGTAACTCTCTCAGAACTTTTATTAGACTGAAGTGAAATTCACTTCAGTCTAATAAAAGAGTTCACTTCAGTCTAATAAAAGTTCTGAGAGAGGTGAAAGGGAATAGTCAGATGATGGTTGTTTTTAAGGAGAGAGGTGAAAGGTTAGCGTGAAAGTTGGATCTGGCCAACTGTCTTCTTCTTCTCGATAAAGACCACCTTTTTATCCAGACCAGGCCAGAACATCTGACATACGTTTTTCCTACAAACAGATTAAAAAATCTTTTTATTTTTCTGAGCATACAAGTCAACGGGATTCGTAGGAAGGCTTAGCTGCACACAAGCATTCCAAAAGTGATTTTTTTTTTTTAATTAATTGGGTACTACATAGCGGGAGTTTTACCGCCTACTTTCTTTATTTTTAGAATTTCTCTCCAGCGCCTTTTTTTATAGCGAATATTAACTAACGAGGTGCTATACAAAATGGTAGTGTCTTCTCATTTATTTCATCCGTTACTCTGTTTTATCATAAAAATTAGATAATCAATAATATCATGTATGTAATTATAGCTTAGTAATGTTCAGTTGGTTTGTTTATTTTCTGTTTAAAATCTGTTCCAGGAGATTATATTCTTGTTAGCTCTCTCTCTCATGTAAGTATATATAGTTCACTTCAGTCTAATAAAAATTCTGAGAGAGTTACCATAATTTTGTGAGTTGCTTTAATGGATAACTCAGCTCGATTGAATTCTTTAGTTGGTGATCTGGGAAAGATTTCTATTGAATTGGAAGATTATGTGAGAGGAACGGAAGAATACATATCTACACTTCATGTTGAGATCCTGGATCTCAACCTGAAGCTGGCTGATGAACAATTCAAAGTTGAAGAAGCGTGGACGGAGGTGTTAGAAAATTTAAGATTATCTTGTATTTAGTTTATTTATTTTATTAAATATTTTTCTTTTTATTAATTTATTAATTATAGTGTTTAAATTAAAAGGGAATAATTAGATGATGGTTCCTTTTAAGGAGAGGGGTGAGAGGTTAGCGTGAAAGTTGGATCTGACCAACTGTCTTCTTCTTGATAAAGACCACCTTTTTATCCAGACCAGGCCAGAACATCTGACATACGTTTTTCCTACAAACAGATTAAAAAATATTTTTATTTTTGTCAGCATACAAGTCAACGGGGATTCGTAGGAAGGCTTAGCTGCACACAAGCTTTACAAAAGTGATTTTTATCTTTTTTTTTTTTAATTAATCGGGTACTACACAGCGGGAGTTTTACCGCCTACTTTCTTTATTTTTAGAATTTCTCTCCAGCGCCTTTTTTTATAGCGAATATTAACTAACGAGGTGCTATAAAAAATGGTAGTGTCTTCTCATTTATTTCATCCGTTACTCTGTTTTATCATAAAAATTAGATAATGGATAATATCATGTATGTAATTATAGCTTAGTAATGTTCAGTTGGCTTGTTTATCTTCTGTTTAGAATATGTTCCAGGAGTTTATTATTCTTGTTAGCTCTCTCTCATGTAAGTATATATAGTTCACTTCATTCTAATAAAATTTCTGAGAGAGTTACCATAGTTCTGTGAGTTGCTTTAATGGATAGCTCAGCTCGATTGAATTCTTTAGTTGGTCATGATCTGGGAAAGATTTTTATTGAATTGGAAGATTATGTGAGAGGAACGGAAGAATACATATCTACACTTCATGCTGAGATCTTGGATCTCAGCTTGAAGCTGGCTGATGAACAATTCAAAGTTGAATAAGCGTGGACGGAGGTGTTGGAAAATTTAAGATTATCTTGTATTTAGTTTATTTATTTTATTAAATATTTTTCTTTTTATTAGTTTATTAATTATAGTGTTTAAATTAAAAGGGAATAGTCAGATGATGGTTCCTTTTAAGGAGAGAGGTGAGAGGTTAGCGTGAAAGTTGGATCTGACCAACTGTCTTCTTCTTCTTGATAAAGACCACCTTTTTATCCAGACCAGGCCAGAACATCTGACATACGTTTTTCCTACAAACAGATTAAAAAATCTTTTTATTTTTCTGAGCATACAAGTCAACGGGGATTGCTCACTGTTACGTTTTTAGCCCTTATCTCGGATGTGTTGTTAAACTTGGAATACAATCAATGAAGAAACAAGAAAGGGAACTAACTCATTAGGTATACAATCAAAGAAGAAACAAGAAAAATAGCTAACTTATTAGGTATACAATCAAAGAAGAAACAAGAAAGGGGCTATTTCATTCTCTTTCTCTTCTCCTCGCTTCCTCCCAGGTTTTAATCTTTCCTTCAGTCTTCTGTCGTGCTTCCGTGGCTGCTTTCTACCTATCTATGATGCCGGCCTCATGTCTCTCAGCCATGTCCTTTTCATAATGTTGCAGTACCCTTTTATTACCTTCGACTGCATTCTTCAGAACAGTCACTTCGGTCCAGACTTCTTCAACTTTAAATTGTTCATCAACCAACTTCAGGCTGAGATCCATGATCTCAGCCTGAAGGGTAGATATGTATTTCTCGGTTTCTCTGACGTAATCGTCAAATTCAGTAGAAATCTTTCCAAGCTCAGCAACTAAAGAACTCAAACTAGTTGCGCAATCCATTAAAGCAACTCACTGGTAACTCTCTCAGAACTTTTATTAGACTGAAGTTAAATTCACTTCAGTCTAATAAAAGAGTTCACTTCAGTCTAATAAAAGTTCTGAGAGAGGTGAAAGGGAATAGTCAGATGATGGTTGTTTTTAAGGAGAGAGGTGAAAGGTTAGCGTGAAAGTTGGATCCGACCAACTGTCTTCTTCTTCTCGATAAAAACCACCAGGCCAGAACATCTGAGATACGTTTTTCCTACAAACAGATTAAAAAATCTTTTTATTTTTCAGAGCATACAAGTCAACGGGGATTCGTAGGAAGGCTTAGTTGCACACAAGCTTTTTTAAAGGGAGTTGTATCCTGAGAGTGGGGTGCCGAATAACTCAGTGCGTGGGGCACGTCTTCTCTAAGGACAGCGTTTTGCAACGCGCCTTGGCCCAAAACAACAGACTTTCTAAACTCTATCTTCTCTGATTAATATATTTGGTCTGTTAGCTGTTATTATTTGTTCTGTATTCCTACGCTGTCTTTTTGGTTAGAATATATTTTTTCCAACAATCGAAGGTCACTGTTCTGAAGTCTGCAGTCGAAGAAAATAAGACGGTACTGCAACGTTATGAAGCCGGAATGGCTGGGAGACATGAGGGAGGCATCTTACGTAGGGAGGATGCAACCACGTAAGCACGACAGGAGACGGAAGGAAAGATTAAAGCCTGGGAGGAAGGGAGGAGAAGAGAAAGGACTCTGTAGAATGAAAGAGTCCCTTCCTTGTTTCTTCTTTGATTGAAAGCTCCCTTTCTTGTTTCTTCTTTGATTGTATACCTAATGAGTTAGTTCAGATCAATCCTAATATGTGTGTAGTGATCAGTGAAAATCTTTAACAGGAAGTTGCAGTTTTAGATATTTCCACTGAAAGTATGCATGTATGTTCTATTAGGGGTCGGTTTTTGAAATATTTTGATGATATTCTATTCCAAACAACTTCAAAATATCGAAGGATGTGCTAATGTGAGGATAAGCAGCAGATCATTAAAATGTTCATAATTTATGTTGGAATTATTAGAATGTTGTAACATGTTATCTCAAACTTATGATATATTTAAATCACAAGAAAAAAAGAGAGAGAAAAACCAAATGGCTCACTGAGTATATATCTTTTTTTTTTTTTAAATAACTTAGTATAAATCAATTAATCAGCAAGTTAGTTACTTTTTGTAAAGACTATTAGAAAAAATGGCATAAGCTCAAAGTTAAGGGTGAGATTCAATTGAAGAAAAGTTTATGATGGATAGTCGTCTAGAGTCGAGCAAGAACGTGGTAAGTCATGACTCATGAAATGCTTTGGGAGATTGAAAACAAGTGTAGATTCGAAGATTCTCGAATAAGACAACTTTTAAATTTGTTATTAAATCCATGGGCAAGCAAGAGGAAACATAAAGCGATATTTGTAACAATGGCAAACGAAATAGGAACCGCCTAAATTGTGAAAATGCAGCCGTGGAAGAGCAATACAAGCATTGTGATGCTCAGCAATGCCATAAAGAAGCATCAAAGAAAAAGGACTTTCATCCCAAGAAAGAGGCGCTCTAAACTTGGTGGTAATAATTACAATTACAATATGATAAAAAGGTTTGAAAATGAATTTTGCTGTTACACTTATCACATTTTATTTTGGTCTTGAATTTTCCAAACATAACTTTCTCTCTTTCATCCTCCTAGACAAAAAATTGTCGATATATTTTCGAAACCTTCATTTTAATCAATCTTTAATAAACGTTCATTTTGATTTCACTCAAGCAGTGGCAGATCCAGAACTTTATGTGAGGGGGCTATATACAATAATTTTAGTCTATGCTTAAAATTGGTCATACCATAAGTTTAAGTTAATTTTCATCAAAATTTGTTAAACAATAATTTTCATACAATAAGAGACACAAGGTGAATATATTTCTAAACTTTATAGAAAAAAATACTAATAGAGACCAATATTTTTAGAAAAATTAACAATAAACTCACTATGGAGACCAATTTTAAATTTTATTGAAAATACTTAGACTAAAGTTGGACATTTCAAAGTACAATGACTAAAATGAAACAAAATCCAGAGTACAACAACCAAAATAAGATTTTAAACACATTTATATATTTTAATATCAATTCGTATATTTTGATATTAAGTTTGTTAAATTATAAATTTAGTCATTAAGTTTTCAAGATCATGCATAATAAATCATTGACTTTAAAAAGTGTCTACTAAGTCCTTAAACTTTCACTTTTCTATCTAATGGGTTTTTTAATTTTTTATTCTAAAAAGAAGCGGGGAAAAAAAAAAACGAAAAAGAAGCGGAAAAATTGTGCCACTGTAACGTTTACATAACATAATATTTAGTTCCGATTTATAATATAAATATAGTATTTGAAAAAGTTTAGACCTCCACGCTGCACTCAAGCTTTTCTTTCTTTCTAAATTTTGAGATGAATCCATTTATTTATCCAGTAACAACTAATACTTTTTCGAGGGTTAAGTTCAACTCAAACTTTAAGTTTAATGTTTTTTATATTTCGATTTGGTGGCAACTTTAGAAATTAAATCTCAAATGAAATAATTGTATTTCATGTTTTCAAATATGTATTTGGTAGCACATTTAGAAATTAGATATCAATTTAAAAAATGGTAAAAATTGTGTAGTAACAACTAAATATTTGATTAATCTCAACTTTTATTAATTAATATAGGAAGATACCTTGTCTTATAAATTTTGTAAAATTATTATTTTACAATATTATATATTTTTTAACAAAAATAAAATGATGTTCATTAAATCTAAAAACATTTAACAAAATCTAAGTTGCATCCCAAAGACCCTAAAGTTGTAAAAGTTAAACTACAACATGAGCCAGATAAAGAATTCAAAAGGTTTTGGTTTCAAATAAGAAAAAAAAAAAAAAAAGATTTCAAAAAGTTTTAACACGAAGATGAAAAATGATTAATATGATATATAAATAAAATGAATTCCACATCAAAATGTAAGATGGTGTGGCTTTTCAATCTTAGCAAGTTCTTGCTAGAAAAATTTTTTAAAAAAATCCTCATTCCTTAACTAAGCTACCAGTCTGAGATGACCTCAAACAGGCAAAGTAAAAGATGATGAGATTCAATACTCATATATAAATCATCTTATATTAGTCATATGGAATACGAATACAGTCTTATGAGCTGTATTGAATACCAATCCATGACCCTTCCAAAGTATATTCCCCACCGATACGAGTTCGCCAATTACCTTCCAAATCGAACCATATAGTAAACTTAGAAGGAATTCTTCATTTGAAACTGTAAAAAGAAACCACCATGGCTTTGCTGAATCCTGCAATCTTCACTGGAAAATCATGGCAAAAAATTACACTTGATGTCCATTCAATTTAATTCAAACATCTGGAAATAAAGGCAAACAAAGCACATACAATAAACTTGACCTTGACAAATTTTGCTTCTTTATATCTGTATATGTAAATTCCAGGTAAAGATCAAATCAACTAAGCACAAGAACAGTTTTTAAATTACAAACAGGAAAATACAAGCTTGTACAACAATGGTGTGCCAAACTGAATTTTTGACATGCCTCTATGGGGGGATTTGCATAATATGAAGGAAGATGGGAAAAGAAAAAGAAAGTGAAAGCATCTGGTTCCTGCAATTGCTTCACCTTTGCCTTCGCTTCACAAATTTTGATGGGAGTGTCACTTGATACTTAGACAGGAAAGGAAGTAATTAGTATTAACAGGCTTTTGAGTTGTATTTTTGTTTGTTGTTATGCACTTTCATTACTCTACCTACATTGTTTCTGTAACCATCATGAGAACCTTGAAGGGATTGAATTGAGCCCAATGATCATGAAATTGTCACATTATTTTCAATACTCTTCAGTTTCATTATTCTCTAGCTTTGACATGGCTTATTATTGGGTAATATATATATATATATATATATATTATTGAGGAAAAGAGGAAAAAGGGCCTGAATGAGAAAGAGATGGGCCAACCCATCATAAGCAAGGATCCAACATCAGGAATCCAGAATGTTCCTTTTGCAACAAATTCGTATATCAGCTGATAATTCTGTTATTGAGCTCTTCAATTACAATGCTCCAGCTGTCCTCTTTGATTTATTCTTTATTCATTTATTCTTATGATTGGTTAATTATTCAAGTGTATAAATGTGCCCTAAGCTTTTCCTCTGGAAAATAAGAAATCTGAGTATTATCTCCCAATTCTCTCTCTCTCTTGAATTCTTCGTTGATCTTGATTTGGTATCAGAGCGAGAAAAATGGCCAACGCCGACTCTACCAGAATATCTGCCTTGCCCACCGGAATGTCCAATTTCAGTAGCCCTCCGCTTAATCAGTTACTGAATCAGATAACTACGATTAAGCTTGATAGAGGAAATTTTCTTCTGTGGAAGAATCTGGCTCTTCCAATTCTTCGAAGTTACAAATTGGAGAGCCATCTGATTGGTTCGGAGAAGTGTCCTGCTCAATTCATCCCATCATCAACCACTGGTGTTACTGTCAACCCATTGCCAGTCGAGACGGGCACTACTAGTTCAGCTACTGTCGCAAGTGAAGCTTCTGGTTCTACTCCATCTACAGTGGTGAATCCATTGTATGAAAAATGGGTTGCGCTTGATCAGCTCCTATTAGGGTGGCTTTATAATTCGATGACGCCGGAAGTAGCCACACAAGTCATGGGTTTCGAGAATGCTCAAGAGTTATGGGCAGCAATCCAGGAGCTATTTGGTGTTCAATCGCGGGCTGAGGAAGATTACCTCCGCCAAGTGTTTCAGCAGAACAGAAAAAGCAGTCTGAAAATGGGAGATTATCTGCGAGTAATGAAGAACCATGCGGATAATCTTGGACAAGCAGGCAGCCCGGTAAGTACACGATCCTTAATATCTCAAGTTCTTCTAGGTCTTGATGAGGAATACAATCCTGTAGTAGCAATGGTCCAGGGTAGAATTGGGATTACTTGGTCTGAGTTGCAGGCAGAACTTCTTGTTTTTTAGAAGAGACTCGAGCTGCAGAATAACTTTAAGAGCACACTGACTCTCAGTCATGGTGCATCTGTAAACATGGCCTCAAGCAAAGACTCAGGGACTCAACGAACTCAACAGAATTTTTCGAATGGAAGCCGCCAAGGTATTTATGGAAGAGGTAACCAACGAGGTGGAGGTAATCGAGGCAGAGGTCGGTCTAGAGGTTATGGTAACTATAATAATAACAAACATGTCTGCCAAGTCTGTGGTAAAATAGGCCACACTGCACTAATGTGTTACCAACGTTTCAATAAGGAATTTTCAGGTCCACAACCTCAAAGCAGAGGAGACACAAATACTAATCGACAGAATGCTCAAACTCCTACACAGCCTGCAACCTTTGTTGCGAATCAGAGTTCAAATCAGTTTGTGGTGTCTCCTGAAACCGTGGTGGATCTTAATTGGTGCAGATAGTGGGACTTCGAATCATGTGACTGCCGACTACAACAACATTGCTAATCCATCAGAATATGAAGGTACAGAATGTGTGACTGTAGGAAATGGTGATAAATTGAAAGTCTCGTATGTTGGCAATGCATGTTTGACTGATGGGAACAATAAACTTAGCTTAGAAAATATTTTGTGTGTACCACATATTGCTAAGAATCTGGTGAGTGTATCTAAATTAGCTCACGACAATGGAGTTTATGTTGAGTTTCATGACAATTTCTGCCTTGTTAAGGCCAAGGATACGGGCAATGTATTACTGAAAGGGGTACTTATTGACGGCTTGTATCGTTTTGACAGTGGTGTGAAAGCTGCTTCAAAAGATATCTCCAAGACAGTAAAGTGGAGCAAAGTTGATAGAGTCAATAAAGTTTATAGTTCTGCGTTTGTTCTTTCAAATTCAGTTAATGTAGTTGTCTCTAAAGATGTGTGGCATAGAAGGTTAGGGCATCCTTCCTTAAGGACCCTTGAGTCAATAGTTAAAGAATGTAATCTTTCTACTAAAGTTAATGAAAGAGTTAAATTTTGTGATGCATGTCAGTATGGCAAGTCTCATGCCTTACCGTTTCCTAATTCCTCCTCACAAGCATCTACAAAGTTTGAATTAGTTCACACAGATCTTTGGGGCCCTGCACCTCTTAACTCCACACAAGGATTCAAATACTATGTTATATTCATAGATGATTTCAGTAGATTTGTATGGATTTATCCATTGAAGCAAAAGAGTGATACAGTGGCAGCTTTTAACCATTTTGTTACTCTTGTGAAAAATCAGTTTGACAGCACAGTGAAGTCATTACAGTCTGACAGTGGAGGAGAATATGCCAAGGTACATCGTTTGTGTGAGTAGATGGGAATCAATGTCAGGTTATCCTGCCCTCACACATCACAACAAAATGGACGAGCTGAGAGGAAACATAGACATGTAGTGGAGACCGGTTTGACTCTACTAGCACAAGCATCGATGCCTTTAAAGTTCTGGTGGGATGCATTTTCAGTTGCTGTTATGTTAATCAATGGTCTTCCATCGCAGGTTTTAGATGGCAAATCACCTATGGAACTCATGTTCGGGAAGAAGATAGACTTTGATGCATTGAGAACGTTTGGGTGTAGCTGCTTTCCCTGTCTACGACCCTATCAAGAACACAAATTTCAGTTCCATACTGAAAAATGTGTCTATTTAGGCCCTAGTCCGATCCACAAAGGTCACAAATGTGTTAATTCAAAGGGCAGACTCTTTATATCACGCCATGTTAAGTTCAATGAAGGTGAGTTTCCTTTTGCATCCGGGTTTGGCTCAAATCAGTTGCCTACAGCCTTGTCCTCAACCACACTTGCTCCCTCAATTATGACCTGGTTTCCTCACCCTTCCGCCAACAGTCATAATGTGCTTCCTAATTCTAATAATACTAGACCAAATCAACCGTGTCTGTCAACTCCTCCATCACCTGCAGCCAATACAAGTCCTATTACTACACACACTTCTCCTCTGTCTCCCTTGTCTACCTCTCCAATGCCCACACCATGTGTTGGAACAAACGCCTCCTCTGCATCATTCCCTCAATGCACCAATCAATCTCCAGTTGCACCAGACCAACCGTCCCCTTCTCAACCCACTGGTATTGTACCTCAATCTTTTGAAGCCTTAACTCAGCCCACTATCTTACCTTCAGCAGAACAACCCACACATCCCATGGTCACAAGGGGAAAAGCAGGCATCTTCAAACCAAAATTATGGTTGTCCACAACTGCAACAGATTGGTCCATTACCGAGCTTACCCGAGTGAAGGATGCATTGGCAACACCTCAATGGAAAGAAGCTATGGATCTTGAATATTCAGCATTAGTGAAGAATGCAACTTGGAGTCTCGTTCCTCCCTCACCTAAGTTCAATGTGATCGGCAACAAATGGATCTTTCGTATTAAAAAGAATTCAGATGGATCCATTCAAAGATACAAGGCTCGCTTGGTAGCTAAGGGCTTTCATCAGAGTGCAGGGATCGATTTCTTTGAGACGTTCAGTCTAGTTGTGAAAGCTTCCACTATTCGTGTTGTCCTCAGTGTTGCAGTAACTAAGGGTTGAAGGCTTCGTCAATTAGATTTCAATAATGCATTCCTTAACGGTCAGCTGGATGAGGTTGTCTACATGAGTCAACCACCTGGGTACGTGGATACTCGATTCCCTAATTATGTATGCAAGCTCAACAAAGCTATTTATGTCCTCAAACAAAGCTAATTATGTATGATCGAATTGATATATTAGTAAAGACACTAGACTCTCAATTTGCATTAAAAGACTTGGGCACTCTCAGCTACTTCCTTGGCATTCAGGTGCACTACCTACCGAGCGGTATTTTGCTAAATCAACAAAAATATGTTGATGACCTCCTGATAAAGATGAATCTCAATGATCTTAAGGCAGCACCCACCCCCAGCGTTGTTGGCAACAAGATATCTATAGCTTCAGGGACTCCTCTCAGCAACCCATTTGAATACAGAAGCGTGATTGGAGCACTACAGTATCTTACCAATACTCGACTAGATATTGCCTTCACAGTGAATCAGTTAAGTCAGTTCCTCAAAGCTCCAACCGATATCCATTGGCAAGCTGTAAAACGGGTACTTCGTTATGTGAGTGGCACTAGAAACTATGGTTTGTTCTTTCAGCAGGGTGAGGATTTGTCACTTAATGCCTACTCGGATGCGGATTGGGCGTCCAATTTGGATGACCGCAAATCAATAGCTGCTAACTATGTGTTTGTTGGGAGTAACTTAGTTTCTTGGACCTCCAAGAAGCAAAATGTTGTGGCAAGATCAAGCACAGAGAGTGAGTATAGGGCTCTTGCGTTAGCTGCTACTGAGGTTGTTTGGCTGCAGCAGTTGCTAAGTGAGATAGGTTTTTCATGTTTGACAAAACCGATTGTGTGGTGTGATAATATCAGTGCAGGAGCCTTGGCTGCCAACCCCGTGTTCCATGCTCAGACCAAGCATATCGAGATAGATGTGCATTTTATTCGTGATCTTGTTTTACAAGGGAGACTTGAGATACGGTACATTCCTTCGGTAGACCAACCAGCAGACTGTCTCACGAAGTCTCTATCTCACTCTCAATTTCAGTTCTTGCGTTCCAAACTCAAGGTATTTGAAATACCCTCTCGTTTGAGGGGGGATATTGAGGAAAAGAGGAAAAAGGGCCTAAATGAGAAAGAGATGGGCCAACCCATCATAAGCAAGGATCCAACATCAGGAATCTAGAATGTTCCTTTGGCAACAAATTCGTATATCATAATTCTGTTATTGAGCTCTTCAATTACAATGCTCCAGCTGTCCTCTTTGATTTATTCTTTATTCATTTATTCTTATGATTGGTTAATTATTCAAGTGTATAAATGTGCCCTAAGCTTTTCCTCTGGAAAATAAGAAATCTGAGTATTATCTCCCAATTCTCTCTCTTGAATTCTTCGTTGATCTTGATTTATATATCATCTCCAGAAAAGAAATATATAATATTATGGAAAGTATTATATAAATTGAAAATGAATTATACATTGACTATAGATCAATACATAGTATTAATGATTTTTATTCATTTAATTATGGCTTAGTATAGATATCTCTAGCATGGTGGCTTGAGATGATTATAACAAATTTATACTGAATGTTGCTAGAGGATCACATAATTACACAATTAGAAATATGATTTTCTTTTTCAATGGGGTGTTTGTGAAAATTTTTACTTCATCAATCTCAGTGAACAATTAAGTGAATTGTCTTACAGTTAAACTTCTTCATGCTCAGGCTACAAACTTGACCATTTTTCCCTTACATCTTTCATTTGATTTCAAGGTAAATAGGGTGAGTGTAACCTACAAAGGATTTTTATATCATGACATTTGATCTTTTATCTTTAATTTCATCTAAAAGTATTGTCAAGATACTGAAGTCTTTTATAATAGACACCGCATGGAACTAACTATTTACAATAATGAATCGGTAGAATCAACTCAATGATAATTGATAGCAACTTCTACAAGTGATTAATTATAACTAAGATTTTTTTTCTCTCGATCTATAAGAACGACTCAAACCCGAAAAGTGATAAAAGAAAGACGTGAGACTATTTTGGTGATTTTGGCAACAAGGATTACAAGAAAATTTTGTACTATCAAAGAAACGTCAGGTTTGGAAAGAAAGCATTTTAATGGAGAAAATTAGAGAGGGGAGAGGACTAAGAGAGATGAACAAATAGTCGGTGAATAGCTGATAGACAATGTGACACTTGAAGAGCGTAACAACTCACACCCAAATGATAGCATGGTCAAGACTAAAGAATTAATATATAGTTAAATGTGATTAGCTTATATTGAAGCAATCCATATTCGATTAAAGTTTAATTATAATTTTTTAAATTGAATTATTTTCTCAAGTCAAATTATTGTTATTATTTTTTAATACTCATGTTATGGGCACTTATTTAAAAAGATGTCATAGAAAAAGGAAGAGAGAGGGAAAATAATGAACCTTTATAGAGTTTTCATTTGCATTTGCAATCTTTGCTATGCTTTATTACATTCAAAAAGCAAAAGAATTTGTATCCAAATTCCAAACAAAGGAATTGTTCCTATGCCCTAATGAAGAATAGGAAACAAACCTAAAAAAAAAACTAATAAAATTCATCAATCAAAAGATATTAATTAAATTAATAAGAGTGATTCTTTATTTAGAATTAATCTTGTTTTGTTCTTCATTTCTTGTCACTCATTCCAAGTGTTTCCTTCACTGTGTCCACAGCATCCTGAGCCATGTGAACCATCTTCTCTCCAGTCTGCAATAAAATATAACATACAATAAGTTACATGTGTAAAAAAAAATAAAAATAAAAAATAAAAAAATCAAACCATTTGATAACTATTTTATTTATTTATATATATATATTCTTAAAAAAAAATACTATTATTGTATTAGCATTAGCATTGTTATTGTATAGAATGAATGAGAAGCTTTTTGGGTGTATTATTTCAAAATTATTTTCTGTTGTTGCTAATTTGAAATTTTTTTCAACAAAGTATATATTATTCCCATTTTTGTGATCTAAAGATTACCCAATCAAATAAGTGTATGTTTGAAAGTGATTTTGAAACAGTTAAAATCACTTTTGTCATATTTTAAAACACTCCGAAATATGTCTTTAATAATTCAAAATCAATTATGGTGATATGAAATCACATTTAAAAGTGTAAAATCAAACATGAAATCGATTTTAAATGAATAAAAGACATGTTTTAAAGTGATTTGGAACATGACAAAAGTGATTTTAACCCTTTCAAAATCAATCCCAAACATGCATTAAGTTTTGTAAGTGACGAGAAGAGAGAAAAAGGAAGAAAAAAAAAAAACCTGTTGGAGGAAACTAGTAGCTTCTTGTTTCTCTTGGTGAGCAGAGTGTTGATTAGCAGAATTAGCAGACAACTGAGCTTGAGCTGAATTAGAAGACAGTTGAGCTTGAGCTGTATTACCAGACATCAAGTCTTTTTGTTCATTTGGTGTGGCTCTGATGGCCTCCATCCATTCTTCAGTTCTTGCCTGCCTCATTCCAAACCCCAAAATTAATCATCATTTCGATACCAAGAACAAACAAACAAAGTTACTTCCGAAAAATAAGTTACCCGTAATATCAAAACTAAAAGAAAATACAAGCACTTGTTTCAATTTGATCCCTGTAGTTTCAAAAGATTCCTTCTTTATTAGAAAATTTTGACATGGTAACAATCAGGAGAATTTGTGTTTCAAACAATAGCGAGACGAACAGGTTTACAAACTAAAATAAGATTTAAACGAAAAGATATCGAAACATGGGCATTTGCTCACTTGGGTCTGGCCTTTGCTATGGACAGCATTGAAACTTTTACTTTGCTGCATGCTAGCCATATTCTTCTTCTTCTTTTTTTTTTTTTTTTTTGGGAAAATAAGAAAGTTGAATTAGGAGCTGCAAACAAATTTAAGGTGATTTTTCTTTTTTTGCTTTTTTTTTTTTTTGGGTTTTGAACTTTTTATTGGGACAGTTTATATAGGTTTCAAGGTTGATATGTTGGATTGACATGTGGAAGGAGAGAGAGAATTTAGGCTTAAGAATTGGGGAATTTGACTCACTCAAAACTTCGGAATAGAGAGAAAAAAAAGGTAACCAATTACTAACCAAAGTAATTTGATTTGGTTTTTGCTTAACTTAGAGCTTTAGAATTGGTAGTTTTATTTTGAAATTTTAAGATTTGAGTGAATAAAAAATTTAAGTTAGTCTTATGTTGTTGATTATTCACTCAATTTTAAGACTTTTTTTTTAGGATTCAAATTTGTCTGATCTAAACATACATATATGTTTATGGAACAAATGGGTTAGTGTTTAGCTAATCATATTGTAACATTATACCATTTTTATACCATAGGGGAGACTTATAATTTTGAAACAGAATGTACCGTTTTACGCGATGAACTTTAGATGTGAGAATTCCAACTTTCAACTATGTATTTTTTTTTTTTTCTTTTTCTTTACATACATCTAAACTTAAAATATAGGTAATGAGGCGATTGTCTTTTGAAGGCCTCTTTTTTTTCCATACAATATATATTAATAATATTTTTTTTGCTTTTAAGGCTTTGATTTCTCCTTGGTGATCATTTCATGTTTGAGGGTGTCATTTTGTTGATGATATTTTTAGTGTGGAGCAAAAGCTCCAATAGTACTAGAGGATCGGACCTATGAAATATTTGTACTATATAAGTTGTTAGTACCATTTTCAAAATGAAAATGACGTAGGATACGCTAGTATTAAAAAATTATTTGAATACTTTTTAATTTAAATGTTTTTCAAGAATGTATTTTCTTTGAAACATTTTGTACAAAAGTTGTTTAGATTTTAAATGTTTTTCAAGAATGGATCTTCCTTTTAAACATTTTGTATAAAAATTGTTTAGAATTTAAACATTCGTATGTTTGATTAAACATTTTGTATAAAAATTGTTTAGAATTTAAACATTCGTATGTTTGATTACAAATTCTCATAAGTGTTTTTATACTCAAGTTATTATATACCTAATACACTATTTATTTAATAACTTGTTCTTTATTTTTTTAGTTCAACAACTTTCGGAGGTAGAGGGTTGAACCTATGATTTCTTGATCAATGATACATGCCAATTATAGCTAAGTTATACTCACTCTAACATACTTTAATTTATACATGATTTATCAATGATTTACTATTACTTGAACCTACTTATTATTATTATTATAAATATTTGATTATCTCTATCTTACTAATTTTAAACATAAGTAGGTAAACAATCACGGATAGAAAACAAAGTTTTTTTTTTTTCTTTTCTTTTCTTCTCTTGGAGTTCTGGACAGAAAACAAAAGTTAAGTACCACTAATATACAATTTTATTATATTGGTAATGGATATTGATAATAGACTTAATAAGCAAACAAAAACTAAATAAACAAAAACTAAATAAAAAATAAAAGGGAAAAATACACTTTTAGTTCTTGAGATTTGAGTTAGGTTTCATTTTGGTCTTTTAAGTTTTCAAATTCAACAATTTAATCCGTGAGGTTTGGTTTTAGCTTTATTTCGGTTCCTCCATTCATTTTCCGTTAAATTTTAACAGAATGATGACGTGACACTTATTTTTTATTAAAAAAAATTATTTTTTTCGTTTTTTAAATAAAAATTAATAAAAATAATTAAAATAATAATTTTAATATATTTTTATTTTTTTTCTTTCTTCTTCTTCACTCCTTCACCACCTCCCTCATTCTTGTTCTTCAATACTCGCAACATCAACTTCCCGTCGGCGACCAACCGCCGGCAACTGCCACTCGGCGACCGGCCGCCACTGCCGGCAACAATTTTTTTTTTAATTTTCTTCTCCTTTCCTTCTTCTTTTCTTTCCCTCTTCCTTCCTTTCCCTCCCAATGAAACTCTTTCGGATACGTGATCACCCCTACCTCGAAGATCTAATCCTCGCCGGAATGGTAACTTTGCGCGAACAAACCTCCAGTGAAAGCTTTTGCTGCACGCCGAAATGGTCGCCAGAGACAAAGAAGCAAGACCCACGCGTTTCAGTGGAGGCGTTTTGGCGAAGATGGTCGCCAGATTTGGACACGTTTCTTTCCACATTCCAGATCTGGGCACGCGAACACACCTCCCAGATCTCACTTAAAGATGTACACAGAAGCAATGGGGAGATAACACTCAGTTTCTCTTTTCTTCTTTCTTGTATTTCAATGAGCACTAAAGGCTCGATTATATACTGTACAGAGACACCACAAGGAATATTAGAATAAAGGAATGAATGCAGACAATACAAATACAAGAGGACAGATGTCATCCTCATATAGGATGAACAATAACTAACGAATATTATCTGTTGGTGGCATTGTTCTGGAATTCTCTGAGATTTGGATCAATGTATATGGGCTCGTTTGCTTGATCAATTTGTGATTGTTGGGCCAGTCTTCACACTTTGATTCTTCAACATCTGAGTTGGGCTTTTCTTTAATAGGCTTCTCCCTAACATCCCCCCTCAAACAAGAGGGGAGCTCGACAACCCCGAGTTTGGACCGAAGATAGGAGAAGTGAGAGTGTGACAGAGGCTTAGTGAGACAGTCAGCAATCTGGTCTGCTGAGGGTATGTATCGCACATCTATCTTGCCCCGAATGACAAGTTCCCGAATGAAGTGAACATCGATCTCAATGTGTTTGGTTCTCGCATGGAACACCGGATTTGCCGCAAGCGCCCCCGCACTGATGTTATCACACCAAATGACCGGCTTAGACATACATGGAACACCTAGCTCAGTAAGAATTTGTTGCATCCATACCAGTTCAGCGGCAGTGAGAGCTAGCGCCCGATACTCCGACTCTGTGCTTGATCGTGCAACAGCTGTTTGCTTCTTGGATGACCATGACACCAAGTTATTCCCAAGAAAAACACAGTATGCGGCTATAGATTTCCGGTCATCTATGTTAGAGGCCCAGTCAGCATCCGAGTAGGCCATAATCGATAATCCATCTCCCTGTTGAAAGTGTAAGCCGTGGTGTCTGGTACCGTGTATGTATCTAAGAACTCTTTTGACCGTTTGCCAATGGGTATCAGTGGGCTTCTTTAAGAATTGGCTCAACATGTTCACTGTGTAGGCAATATATGGCCTAGTTTGTGTGAGATATTGAAGGGCCCCAATTGTGCTGCGGTATACAAAAGGATCTGACATAGGTGTTCCATCATCTATTGACAGTTTAGTGCCTATCACACTTGGAGTAGGAGCAGGTTTTAAGTTCTCCAGATTCAACTTTTGTAGTAAGTCATCTACATACTTGGCCTGGTTTAACAATATCCCAGTTGGAAGATAGTGTACTTGAATTCCTAAAAAGTAGCTTAACGTACCAAGATCCTTTAGAGCAAATTGAGTGTCAAGTGTTTGTATCAGCCGATCAACTAGCTTACAATCATTTCCCGTGATCACAACATCATCTACATAGACCAGGAGAAAGAGCACAGCAGTCCCATTTTTGTATATGAACAAGGAAGTATCTGACCTGGCATTTGAGAAACCCCAAGACAGTAGAGTGGTTTTGAGTTTATTGTTCCACGCGCGAGGTGCTTGCTTGAGCCCATATATCGCTTTATCAAGCTTGCATACATAGTCTGGGAATTGGTGATTTTCATAGCCAGGTGGTTGGTTCATGTACACTACCTCATCAAGACTTCCGTTGAGAAATGCGTTGTTGAAGTCTAGTTGACGAAGCCTCCAACCCCGTGTGACAGCAATGCTTAGGACAATACGAATGGTGGAGGCCTTCACTACAGGGCTGAACGTCTCAAAGAAGTCGATGCCGGGGTTCTGATGAAAACCTTTGGCTACCAGACGTGCTTTGTATCGTTGCACAGAGCCATCAGCATTTCGTTTAATTCGAAATATCCATTTGTTCCCAATAACGTTCATGGAAGGAGATGACGGCACTAAACGCCAAGTTCGATTACGCATTAAGGTTGTGTATTCACTGTCCATAGCAGCCTTCCAGTGTGGTACGGATAAGGCATCTTTAACCCTGGTTGGTTCAGTGACCGACCAATCTGTGCTTGTGGTTGTGACCCAAGCTTTTGGTTTGAATACCCCGGCTTTGCCTCTAGTGATCATATGGTGGGTTGGTTGAGGCACTGGAGGTGGACTGATAGTGTCTGAGGGGCACGGTATTGGAGATAGGTTAGTGTGGGAGAGGGTTGGTGGAGTAGAAGCAACAGGGGAAGTAGGACTGCTAGTGGATATAGGAGACCTGGACTGTATATTCGTGGGGGAGGCAGTGGCATTGGACTGAGTATTTGGACTGTGTATTTG
Source organism: Luffa acutangula (assembly GCA_036850905.1). Lineage (NCBI taxonomy): Eukaryota > Viridiplantae > Streptophyta > Magnoliopsida > Cucurbitales > Cucurbitaceae > Luffa > Luffa acutangula. The sequence continues at coordinate 45,262,294 of CM072098.1, read as the reverse complement.
GGGACTAGATGTATCAGGACTGGCAGTATGTGCTGGTGGCAATTCGGAAGGATCAGGGGTAGGGTGGGTCACTGACGGTTGGGTAGGTTGGGGCAGTTGATTTTGGATATTGACATCAGTTGGTATGTTTGAAAACCACTGTGTTATACATGGTGATGACACTGGGGTTGGTGTTTTCTGTGATGAAGAGGCAAAATCAGTCGAGAACGGAAACTCATCTTCATTGAAGCGAACACTTCGTGATATAAACACTCGGCCATTGACTGTGATACATTTGTGACCCTTGTGTAGTGGACTTGGACCAAGATACACACACTTCTCGGTGTGAAAGTGAAACTTATGCTCCTGATATGGGCGTAGAACTGGAAAGCAGGCACAACCGAAGACTCTCAACGCCCCATAATCAATCTTCTTGCCAAATACTAGTTCCATTGGTGATTTGCCTTGAAGTACCTGAGAAGGAAGACCATTAATAAGTAATGTGGACATTAAAAATGCATCCCACCAGAATTTGAGAGGCATGAAAGCCTGAGCCAATAGTGTGAGACCGGTCTCAACCAAATGGCGATGCTTCCTTTCAGCCCTGCCGTTTTGCTGAGAAGTGTAGGGACAGGTCAACCGAATCTTTATCCCAAGATTATCACATTGCTTGTGAACAGGAGTGAACTCTCCTCCATTGTCTGTTTGCAAGGTCTTTATACTGCTTTGAAACTGATTAGTAATTAATGCCACAAAGTGATTGAAGGCAGCAATTGTATCACTCTTCATCTTTAGGGGGTAAATCCACACAAATCGACTGAAGTCGTCTAAAAACAGGACATAATACCGAAAGCCTTGAGTAGATGGAATGGGAGCAGGGCCCCAGAGATCTGTGTGAACAAGTTCGAATGGTTTAGATGCTCGAGACATAGAATTGGGAAAGGGGAGGGCGTGTGCTTTTCCATATTGACAGGCATCGCAAAACTGAAGTTTTTCATTCACTTTAACAGGCAGATTACAAGACTTGATGATTGACTCTAGGACCTTTGCAGCAGGATGTCCTAGTCGTTTGTGCCACACGGCTTTAGTAACTCTATTTGAACTATTAGAAGATAAAAAAACAGACAACTCAGTATTATTGACTCTTGTATTTCCTTTGCTCCTTCCTGTTGAACTCGACACATCCACAGATTTAGCTTTTACCCTTTCGAACTGGTAGAGTCCATTACTGAGTGCCCCTTTCAGCAGTGCTTGCCCCGTACCCTTGTCCTTAACAATGCAACAATCAGCATGAAATTCCACATATATATCATTATCTCGAGCTAGTTTGGAAACACTAATTAGATTCTTGGCTATTTTCGGCACACACAACACATTCTCAAGACTTAAGTTATTCAAACCATCAGTCAAGCACGAGTTACCAATGCAAGCTATCTGTAATTTATTTCCATCCCCTATAGTTACACACTCGGTACCTTCATATTCGGTGGGATTTGCTATGGTGTTGTAATCGGCTGTGACGTGATTTGATGCTCCGCTATCTGCATACCAGTTGGGATCGACAACAGTATCTGGTGTGGCTACAAATGGGTTGCTGTTTTGACCTGCCAGAAACGCATTTGGTGTTGTATTGTTCTGGGTTGGTTGTCTTCCATTCTCACCCCTGTTCTGGCTTTGATGACCAGTAAACTCTTTGTTAAACCTTTGATAGCAAGATAAGGCCATATGGCCTGGTTTTCCACATACCTGGCAGATGGGCTTGTTGTTATTGAAGTTACCGTATCCACGCCCTCTGCCCCTTCCTCTGCCACCATTGCCTCTCTGATTTCCTCTTCCGTAAGAGTTTTGCCTATTGTTGTTGTAGTTGTAGCCTTGATTGCGCTGACCTCCCATGTTACTTGTATTTGCCATATTTACGGACGCATTGTGACTAAATGACAGAGCATTCTTCTGAGTATTTTGAAGCTCGAGCCTCTTTTCGAAGACTAATAATTCAGCTTGCATCTCTGACCATGTAATTCCAGTTCTCCCTTGTATCATAGTGACCACCGGATTATACTCCTCATCAAGCCCTAATAATACCTGAGATACCAGGCTCCTCGCCGTAACAGGACTTCTAGCTTGGCCCAGATTGTCTGCATGATTTTTCATAATACGAAGATATTCAGACATTTTAAGACTTCCTTTTCTGGATTGTTGGAATACCTGGCGAAGGTAGTCCTCTTCCGCACGCGACTGAACGCCACGACTGTCTCAGAGCTGGTAGCTCCAGCCCCTGTGCTTGAACTTGCATTAGTTCCATTTGTAGCTGTAGGAATATACTGAGGAGGACACGATTTTTCTCCAGACAAGTGCCCTTCTAACTTATAGCTGCGGAGGATTGGGAGTGCCAAATTTTTCCAGAGCAGGAAATTTCCCCTTTCAAGCTTGATCGATGTGATTTGATTCAGAAGTTGATTCAGCGGAGGATTGCTGAAATTCGTTGTTCCGGTGGTCATTCCGATGGTGGCAATGAGTGGAGTGACCCTTGTAGCTTATATGGTGTGAGGTCTCCACCAATCTTTCCGATGTGGGATCCTCAACATGCCCCCTCAAGATGGTGCCTCTTTGGGTTCACCATTCTTGGATCGGATCTCAATTTCTTTTTATTGGACCGAATACCCGTTTGGGTTTAATGGGCTCTGATACCAACTTAAAGATGTACACAGAAGCAATGGGGAGATAACACTCAGTTTCTCTTTTCTTCTTTCTTGTATTTCAATGAGCACTAAAGGCTCGATTATATACTGTACAGAGACACCACAAGGAATATTAGAATAAAGGAATGAATGCAGACAATACAAATACAAGAGGACAGATGTCATCCTCATATAGGATGAACAATAACTAACGAATATTATCTGTTGGTGGCATTGTTCTGGAATTCTCTGAGATTTGGATCAATGTATATGGGCTCGTTTGCTTGATCAATTTGTGATTGTTGGGCCAGTCTTCACACTTTGATTCTTCAACATCTGAGTTGGGCTTTTCTTTAACAGGCTTCTCCCTAACAATCTCGACGCCGAAAACCGTGGGTCTCGCCTGCACAACCGATACTAGTCGCCGTCGGATCTTCGAACACAAACAGACAGACGTGGCGTGGGTTTTTTCGAGCTACAACAACACAATCGTCGGATCTGGAGCAGTGGGTTTTTTTTTTCGAGCTACAAAAACCCAGACGCGGTGTGGGTTTTTTCGAACTACAACAAAACAGCCGCCGGATCTAGAGTAGTGGGTTTTTTTTTTCGAGCTACAACAACACAGATGCGACGATTTCTCTCTCTTATGTAGTCACTGTCGACGACCAGCAGCTCCAAAGAAGAGCCATCGCTGTAAAGCCCAAATGGTCAACCCCACAGCCAGAACGCGAACGGATCGACCAAACACGAGATCTAGAAAAACCCACAGATCAACCAGACACGCACCGACTGTCTACTAGGCACAGATCTGGATAAACCCAGACACGAGAGGGGGAGAGATCGAGAGTTAGAGAGAGAAATCGGCTTGAGGAAGAAACAGACGGTGGCCACACAACAAAAAGATTAAAAAAAAAAAAAAAAGTTCGTCGGCGGTGGCGACCGGCGACGAAGAGCTAGAAGAAGAAGCAGTTGGCGATGGAGAGCTGGAAGAAGAATGAGGAAGGGGAGAGAGAAATGGAGAGAAAAATGAAATAATAAATAATAAAATAATAATTTTTTAAAATTAATTTAATATTTCTTTTATTTTAAAATTTGAAATTTTGTTTTTTAAATAAAAAATAAGTGTCATGTCAACATTCTGTTAAGATTTAACGGAAAAATGGATGGAGGGACCAAAATGAAACTAAAACCAAACTTCAGGAACTAAATTATTGAGTTTGAAAACTCAGGGACCAAAATGAAACCTAATTCAAACTTCAGGGACTAAAAGTGTATTTTTCCCAAAATGAAAATTAAATATCACTAATTTACTGTTATTATGGACTACAAAGCAACTATCATACACTAAATAATCAATTCAACCTGAATCATACTATTTAACAAGGGCTAGTTTTTCAAAAAAAAAAAAACAAGGGCTAGTTACTTCTAAAATCTGCACATTCCACAACCATTCAAGACAGAGCTGTGGTACTCAAATAAATAAATAAATGTAAAAAGAAAGAGGTGTGAAATTTGAATAGGCCAGGGACTAATCTTTCCATAAAGTGGAACTAAAACCTAAGCTAATAAAACTAAACTCTTTGGACCAAATCAGTGTGTAGATTAGGCACAAGGTGTTCAACTTGCTGCTTCTTTTCTTCCCAACTTCTTTGGCCATCATTCTTCCCTCCCTTCATCTTATGAACAAATCCCACAAACCTAATCCAATTGCCTTCTTCAAACAACTTGCCATTCATCCTCAAGAATGTGAATGCACACAACTCTCTATCAGCTTCCAACGCCGTCCTTACGATTTGCTCGTACGCATACTCGTCGTATCGTGGCAATGCGTTCTCCCCAGCGAGCGGGACTTGTGCCTTTTGAGTTGCCAAGCTCACTTGCCTAACCAGCTTCTCCGGAGCACAGAGTGCATCTTGAGGCTGCTCATGGTCGTGCATCTCTATACAAGTGAAGTTGAAGATGGCGTCATGGCGAGCCAGCATTTGCGCGATCGGGATATAACCGTCGCGATACCTTGTGTTGTAGTATCCTGCAGTGAGCTCAGGGGCATGAGACCGAGTCCCGTAATGCCAATGGATGCCTGCGATCTTCGCCGAGATCTTCGCGCTAGAAGGCTTGAAGATTGAGCAAGCATGTGAAAGTATTGTATCCCCATGATCAAGGAGCATTTGGGAGTACCAAGAGAGGAAGAATTCACCATAAGAGGAGTTCCAACCTCCTCCTTCTTTCTTGAAGAACCGAGTCTCCTCCGGCCAGCTGTTGTAGTGACCGGCATCGGTCGGGCCATTCGAGCCCCATTCGGGTTTCCCAGCAGCATTGGCTGCAGCCTTTAAGCTACCGATCATGTACTGTAAAAGATTGAGGAATGCAGGTTAATATCATAAGATGCAAGAAATACATATATGTGCTAAACAGAGTAACTAGAGATTTTGAATACTTTGTCAAAACATTGGAAGGCTCCAATGCCTGGAAATCTCCATGTGCCATTTTGTTCTGGATATGATGGATAACGAAGCTCTCCAGCTGGCCCCATTCCTACTTGGATTTCCTTTATCAGAAAAGGAAAAAACCCTAATCAGTTCCACCATTTTCAACTTAAAAATTTCTACGAAACATTGCATCAAATCAGTCCTCATTAGTCCAATTAGATGTTAGATTGAGATTCAATTCAGAAACTAAATAGATAGACCTAACAAAAAGAGTTCAAGACAATTACAGGCTAAGAATCTCGCTATTTCATTGGTAAAAGATGAAACGTTAAAATCTAGGAAGTTCAAGATAATTACAGGGTAAGAATCGAGGGATTTGCGAGAGATTTCAATTTCTGGGAAAGAATCAAATTGCAGAAACTTACGACGATAGTGCTGCCGAAGAGATGATTGAAGTTTTGCTTGAAGGCACGCATGAAATCGGCGTAGCATTGAATTGGAGTTCTGCCCTTTAAGAGAGGAAGATTATCGCAGCCCAGAGAAACGTATTCGAAGTTCCTTCTCCCCCATTGATCTGTGTACGCAAGGTCGGGATCTTTCTGCATCTCCTCTACTACCCATTTCGGTAATGGAATTCTGTACATTTAATGGAAGTCTGAAATTAGAATGAAAATTAGGGTGTGTTTGATTTTTTCTAAGTGTTTAATTTTAAAAAAATTTCTAGTGTTCTACGACCACTACAAATGACTCGTTAAAAAATGAGATTGGAAAATAAATCATTTTGAAATAAATACTTTGAGATCAACTTCTTTAAAAAAGTTGTGTATAAAAACAACCAAATATATGATCTTAATATGATTTTACTAAAAGAATGATTTAGTCATTTTATTTACTATTATTAAAAAAAAACACTATTTAGTGTCATTACTTAATCTTGTACTTTAAAAAAAAACTAATAAATCTGATTTAAATTTAATATGAATAAAGTTAAGATATCTTCCTTGTGATATAGTTTCAAATTTTTTCTCGACAACCATTAAAAGAGGTTGAAGAAAATCAAATTTTATGGTCACACTTAATAAGCATTTGATTTTTCATTTTAAGTTTATGAATATAATTTGGTGAAAACAATTATGTTCAAGTTGAATTATTGGTCGTACTAGGTTGAATTTGAACCCAATGTTAAAATAGAAAGGTCAACAAAATAGAAAGGTGAATAGACTATGACTAAAGTAACATTTATAGAACTAACAACTTTTCTTAATTTAAAAATTAGAACATCGAACTTTTAACTTTAGTCAGTAAAAAAAAAGGTTAAAATGTCATTTTGATAATTTACTCTATTTTAATCATAGTAGATAGCTATATAGTTATTAGTTCTAATAAATCTTAAAATTTAAATGAAAACTATAGTTATATGTTCAATAAATATTAACTTTACAAGAAAAACAAAAAAAAGGAGAAAATGATAATTTAAGGTTAAATGATAGGAAGTACCCTTGTACTACGGGATTGGTTTTAATTATACACCTAAACTTTCAAAAGTTTCATTTTAGCCTTCAAAGTTTGAATTTTGTTTCAAAACAATCCTGATTTTTTTTTTTTTTTTGTTAAATTTATGGACAGAAAAAGACGTGTTTACATATGTATTATTGTTTATGTGAACACATTTGAACATATAAGGAGAAAAAACAATAAAAACACATGCAAATACCTCTCTTTTTTCGTGCATAAATTTAACAAAAATTGTCTCTAAAATCGTTTTGAAACAAACTTCAAACTTTGAAGGTTAAATTTAAATTTTTGAAAGTTTTTTTTTTTCTTTTTTACAATAGGTGAGGAAAGAGATTCAAACATCAAACCAGTTGGTCACTAGTACACGTTTATATATGCTAGTTTTTTTTTTTTTAAGAAACAAACATTTACAAAACAAAAGAAAAAAAAAACTTTCATTTGACTCAAAAAAAACTTTTAAACTTGAAAAATAAGCAAGTATTAAGGAAGGAGAAAGTAGTTACGTGCAGGAATCGCCGACGTTGCCTCCGCATTGATGGAACGACATGACGGCCTGAACTTTGAGGCCGAACTGGCCATAGCCAAAAGCTCCTCATAACCTCCAAAGTTATACTCACCAGGCCTCTCCTTCTCCACCAATCCCCACCACACGTCCACCATCACTCCCTCAACTCCCGCCCATTCCATCGCCTGAAAACTCATCTCCATCGCCTTCCTCCGCTTCACCTTATTCTCCATCGTCACGCTCTCCAACGGCATCATCACAAACACCGGCACTCCTCTCCCTCTCTCTCCCTCCTCCGCCGCTGCCGATCCTCTGCACGCCACAGACAAACTCCGCCGGAATCCGTCCGACGACGATGATACGGTTACGTTCTCTCTTTCTCGATTCGGAGCCCTAGATCGCAAAATCGCCGCCGTAGGAACCGTCCTCGCCAGCGCAGCACTCGCCGGAGCTTTCGATTGAGGTGGATGATCGTTGCATTTCGCAGTCGTTGCCGCAAACAGAGTACCGATCTGGTGCAGTGAACTCGTCGCCATTCTTTAACTTGACTGAGTTCGTGGGAGGGAATTTATAGGTTTAGGATTTTGAATTTGGAATTGGATTAGGATTATTAGATTGGGAATTGGAATTGGAATTTGGGTTAGGATATGTGCGTTATTTATAGAGTTCTTAAACGGATTGGGAAACCACCACCATTTTTGTCTTTCTTGTAAATTGGCCACGTGTTTTCTTTAGAGTTTTTTTTTTTCTTTTTAATTCCAATATTCCTGGTCGTGGTTTAATTCCAATGAAATATTTGGATAATGTTTGGCATAACCGAAATAAAAATGGGATGAAAGTGTGATTCTTACTAATGAGTAAGAAGTTGGTGGTTCAAATTTTCTGTAATAAAAAAAAAAAAGATGAAACTTAGTGATTATTTATTGCATTTATTGAAATTTAGATATTAGTCTCGAAGGATTTAAATAACTATTTGGGAACTTTTATTCCAACTCAAATAATAATTATAATTAGAATAAAAGAAAATAATATCAACCTTTGCATATCTAGCTTCAAAAAACATACATATCTCTATCAAAATGTTTGTATTTCTAATAAATAAGATTATTTGAAAATAGTTTTCCGTAATTATTTTAAAAGCTACGACAATTCGAGACTAAACCTAAATTGGCAAGCTCCTATTGAAATTGAACATTTTGGCCTAATGAGACACGAGGGCCTACATGGTTTGTTCAGGGATGGAGTTGGCATCAAAATTGACCATTCGAGTGTAATCCATAGATGTGATGAGTTGGATGTACAATATTTTTGTATGCCACGTGTTGCCTTTGTAACGTTTCTTTCTTTCATGTCCAATAATTGTTTTTTCTTTTTTCTTTTCTTTTTTTTTTTAAATTTTGACTCGAAACTGAGTAAAATGTATCAATTTTAACCATAAACTTATAATTTCATCAAATTGAATCTCAAACTTAGTAAATTATGTCAATTTGAACCTTAAATTTGCACAAGTGTTGTAATTTAGACCATTGATTAACTTCTCATTTAAATTACCATTAATGTATGTAATTGTCTTTTTTTTTTTAAACTCACATTGCACCTGAGTTGGTTTAATTTATTGTAAAAAATTTATTGGAAAAAGTCTTTATTTTGAAGAAATCAAATATTTCAGCCTGAAAAAACATAAAATTATTAGCAACAAGAAAAATCCAGCAAATATGAGAAATAAAAGAATTGAAATTGTTTTGTTTTCTTTATCTACATTTGCACATTCTTCTAATCAGAAGTCAATAGAAGGGAAAAAACAACAATAAGAGAAGGAAAAAAAACCAACAAAGTTCTTAGCAACAAGAAAAATCCAATAAACATTTGAAGAAAAAAAAAACCTCCAAAATTGTTTTGCTTTTGTAATCCTACGTAGCACTAGAAAAACCTACAAAGTTCCCAATAACAAGAAAAAATTATCTAAAATGAAAAGGAAAAAAAACCTCAAATTTACTTTTATATCATCCTAAAGTTGTATGTTCTTCTAAGTAGTTAAAAAAAACTGCAACAAAACCTACAAACACATTAAAAAGAAAATGAGTGAAAACTCACATACAACTTTTCAACACCAAAAGTTTCTTCGAATAAACAGTTTCTCTTTTTTACAAGAAATCAATTCATGTGCAATGTGAATTAAGAAAAAAAAACACTCAATTACATTCTTTTAACAATGATTCAAACGAAAAGTTAATCGAAGGTGTACATTATAACACTTATGCAAGTCTAGGATTAAAAATAACCAATCTGCTAAGTTTGGGGTTTAATTTGATGAAATTAAAAAAATTAGGATTAAAATTGATTCAGTTTGCTAAGTTTAGGGTTCAGTTGGATGAAATTGAATGTTTAAAGTTAAAATTGATATAACTTGAGTATGGAGTCAAAATAATTTTTTCCTTTTTTTTTCTCTTTATAAATTTGTTGTTTTAAAAATATGTATAAGAATTGTAAACTCTTGATACAAATTTTGAAATCAATTAATTTTAGGATCAAATCACTAATGGACTTTAAATTATCAATAAAGTTAATTTGGGTAGGGTGTAAATGAAATGGGGTAGCAACAACAATAGTTTTCTTTGTTCTAATTCTTGTTCCCTAAAGCAATGGATCTCCAAAATAAAAAGAAAAGATAGGATTCTTTTTAGACCATTACAATTTAAGCAATTGTGAGAACTTGAACCTAAAAATTAATTATGTTTTGATAATTAAACTATACTTGAGTCAGCAATAGAAATATAATTTAATTGCAAACAATTTATTCGATTTTTATTATTTAAACATTTGTTTCAATCTAAAACATAACTCAATTTGTTTCAATCTAAAACATAACTCAATTGATTAAAGTATATTATATCCTTTAAACTTGGTTAGAGATCTGAATCAGACCTCACGTTAAATTTTAAATATTATAATTTTTTTTTAATTTCGTTTTAAATTAAATATATATAATAAATATTATATAATAACACAAAAAAGAAATATTACGATGAACAAAAGTAAGAATGAATAACCACGGTTGAAGAAGCAAACAAAGACTAGATCAATTCAATATCGAAAAATGAATTCTCATCCATTCCTAGCTTCAAAACTCTCGATCTTGACTGCATCATAATTTGAAACGAAATAGGTTCTTCATGACAACGAGGAGCCGTCTCCATAGAAAATAAAAGAATTAACATTTTTCTCTTATCGAAAAGAAAATAAATAAAAAGAAATTATGAGAAAACCCTAAGAAAAACCACAAACTAAATGACAAGTGGAGAGGATAGAAGGGTGTAGAGAAGGCAGCTTGGGAGAAAATTTCTAGTACTACGGTATAGTATGGAAAATTTTTCATACTACCTTCATTCATTGATTGTCATGAAGGAAACATTTAAGAATGGTGTGGGTCCCATTGAATAAAATATTATATTATTAAATGATCATTAAATGACGTGTCAAATGCTGAATGGAAGGAGTATGTACTACCGTAGTACTAGAAATTTTCTCGCAGCTTGGTGAGAGGGGTTCGATTTTTATCTTGCTGATGTGTCGTTTTTGGGACCCACACCATTCTTAAATGTTTCCTTCATGGCAATCAATGAATGAAGGTAGTGTGGAAAATTTTTCATATTACCGTAGTACTAGAAATTTTCTCGACGTTACGCGTCCCGATGTGGCACCTCCGCCATCGGAAAAATTTCTAGAAACTACTATGGTAGTTTCCATACTACCTCCATTCATTGTTTGTTATTTAAGGAGTATTTAAGAATGATGTGGGACCCATAGAATAAAATATTATATCATTAAATGACGTGTCAAATGCTGAATGGAGGGAACATGTACTACCGTAGTACTAGAAATTTTCCCCGTAACGACTAATGAGACGGAGGAATTGTTGGAAAATGCATTGCGTGGAAGATTCAAAGGCTCGACTTGAATAAAGATCGATTCAATTATGGTGCCCTGTCAGCATCTTACCCCCACCCAAAGGAATGATTCTAAATATAGCAATTTTTTCCTTTTACTTCGTCTTTCTTTTCTTTTTTTTTTTTTTTTTTAAGGAAAAAAAAAGTCTATCTTTCATCTTATCTCTAATAACTAATAATAATTATATGAACTAACCTAAGTATAGCTTGATGGTAAAGAAAATTTTGGTTGGTTTGTAGGATTGTTGAGAGTTCCAGTTTGAGCATTATTATTCCGTGGATAATCTTTTGATATTCGCATCTCTAATTTCTTAGTGTTGAACTTTAAAAATAAAAAGATACTCTAAGATGTGTTGTCTTTCCCTCATTTTCTTGTTCATACAAGAAATTTTTTATACTTGAGCTCAACTCAACAAATTAAAATATTTTATATTTCTTCTAAAGGTTAGATGTTCAAATTTCTCATTTTTTTTTTTTTCATGTTATTGTATGTCAAAGAATTAAAAAAATCCCTAAAATGTGCTATTTTTCTCTCTCAAACATAGAATTTAATTTTTGTGGTTCTCTTCTATCTCTTTTGAATAAGAATTCTTTAAGTCAACTTGAGTATAGCATTTTATATTTGTTTTAAATATTGGATCTTTGAATCCCCTATTCCGTGTTGTTGAATTGTAAAAAAAAAAAAAAAAAAAAAAAAAAAAAAAAAAAAAAAAAGTTAAAATGTAATATCTTTTTATCACAAATAAATGTTTGATTTCAACAACATTGTCTATCCCGAATTTATATATTTTGAGAGAAGTTGTTTCTGGATTTGGAATAACAATAGAACTTTTTTTTTTACCTTCGGTTTTATATAGTTAGATATGTGAGAGAATGTTTTAATCAAGCCTATTGAATTAAGTGAGATGTGATGTGATAGAGCTCAAATTAATTAGGTGACCATATTAAATAATTTTGCACATTTGGAAACTTTTTTTGATGATCTTGATTAATTCCTACTTGGTTGAGGTTTTTTGTTTTTTTAGAGTTTTCTTTTCTTTGTGTTAGACTAGATCCTTTAGAAGACTATCTTGAACCATGTGGTTTTTGGGAGCTCTCAATCATGCAATCATGCTTAATTATTTGAGAGGAAAAGAAAAACTTTTTCATAAAAATAAACTTTTCTCTTTCCTATCAAACTATATAAACATAGTTCAATAGTAATTGACATGTACTCTCGATCAAAATGTCAGATGTTAGAAACCTCCACCTCAATATTGTTGAACTAAAAAATTTTAAATTTTTACTATTAAAAGTTTGTGTGTGTCATATTTAATAATTATTATAGTTGTCCAAAGGCTGATTTGTACTATTTATCTAAAATAAAATATTAATTTGTTAGATGAATCTTAAAACATAATTTAAGAATTTGAGCATAATTAGGTGAATTATTGAGAAAAAATATCTCACTTCAATCACATGAATAAATATAAAATAATTGAGAAAGTAAAAGAAATATAACAAAAACGAAAAACACATGAATTTATGAGGAAAAAAACTTCCAAACTAAAGAAAAACAATGGCCCACTAGAAAAGAAACTCTTTTTCTTTTCTAGTTCAACTAGAAACAAACTTGATTGTGTGAAAAATAATAACACTCACCTAAAATAATTCTTTCTCCAATCTTAATTTTTTTAATTAAAAAAAAAACCCTCAAAGTTTTGTACCATCCACTCTTTTTCCCCAATCTCAAATAAGAGAATATAATAGGGAATTTAATTAGAATTATTACACCAAAAACTTAAATGTGTTTCTAAGCCCAATTAAAAAATAAAGTTATATACTCTTTTTATAGTACTTTCAGCCTACATTTTTTTTTTTTTTTTTACAACACATTGTAGAGGTGGAGATTTCGAACTACACACTTTATAGTTATTAATACAAAATTTATGTCATTGACTAATTGTACTTTGAGCCTATCACCTTTTTTTTTTTTTTTTGACAATATGTGAGGTTGGGGGATCGAATCACAGATCGTGGTCACTAGTACAACTTTATGCCAGTTGAGCTATCCTCTTGTTGGCGAGCCTATCACTTTTTTAATCCTTTTCAATATGAAATTTTTATTCTTTTAATATTTCGAAAAAAAAATAACATGAATAAGACAGTTATTATTGCCTAAAAAATAGACCATTCTCATTCAAATTCATATTTGTTGAACTAAAAAAAAATCTTAAAACAATTCATTCTTTACTGGAGAGTTTAGAAATTTTATAAAAAATGATATGAAATATCTTTTTCTTTTTTTTTTAATCATCAAAATGTGTAGATGATTTTAATGATTTAATTAGTTTGTTTGTGGCTTAGTGGAAGAACGTTACTTGGCGTATTTGCCAAGATCTTGTTTAACGTAACTGCAATGGCATACGAAAGATAACTTTCAATCCAAGACTTTCTTTTTCTTTCAAAATATTAAATATTTGAGGTAACCTAAAATTAGACAATAGAAATAAAATAGCATAAGGATTTTTTGTTAGTGTATTTTAGCTCAACAAGAGTAGAAGTGATGTTGTAAAAAAAATGTAATTGATGTAGAGATGAAGAATCGAACCATCAATCTTTGAAATAATAATTGATGTCTTATCTAATGCACTGTGTTTGGATTGACTTTTTTGTTAGTGTTTAAATAGGTGCAAAATTACTCAATATAATTATCTTTATACGTATAATACTTGTGTGAGAGAATAACAAATAGAAAATTACTATACGAGATAGGTGTAAGATGAAATTGATTCCAACATATATACTTGCAACCTTTTTTTTTTAGTTCGTCGACAATATTTGGAGGGGATGGATTTAAACTTTAGATCTTTTGGTCAATAATACATTTCAATTGTCGTTAACTATGCTCACTTTGACATATATACTTGCAACTTGCAAGATGAAAGATAACTGAGATTTTATATAAAATGACTGTTAGCATCAAATAGATGTGAAATTACACAATTATCCTTCGAAGTATGATACACATGTGAAGAATGACCCAATTGAAAAAATTACCATAAAATGCGTGTAGGATGAAATTAGCCACGAGATACTTGTAACTTGAAAAATTGAATGACCACTGCAAGTTAAAGTGAGTATAATTCAGTTGTAATTGACATATATATCCTTACCAAAAGGTTATAGGTTTGAATCTCTCCACCTCCAAAAATTGTTGAACTAAAAAAATAGAAGATGGAAGAAAGACGATAGATAATTATGTTTGAATCTTCTCATCTCTAACCTCTTGATCGAGGATAAATGCGAATAATATCACTTTAGTATGCTTATTTTGACTTTTATGTTTTTTTTTTCTAACATACTAAAAAAAACATGTTTTTTTTTTTCCTGATGTCGTAAACAGTAGATTGATTCAAAATTTGAGTATGGTATGAAATTGACCTTTGAATTTTAGACTTCCATTTGGTAATATTTAAATTTAGGTTGTTCGTTCATTACTTGGATTGGTCATTGGTCAATACACATTAGAATCTATTTATCCATCAACAAGAAACCATATGGGACGTTATTTTTTTTTAGAAGAAAAAAAAAATCATATGGGACCTTGTTTTAATCAGTGGCGGATCCAGAACTTTATGTGAAGGGGCTATATAGAAATAATTTTAGTCTAGTCTATGCTTAAAATTGATCCTTAACGTAAGTTTTTTTAAAAAAAAAAACCCTAAGTTTAAGTTAATTTTTATCAAAATTTGTTAAATAATAGTTTTTACCATAAGAGACATGACGTGTACATATTTATAAAATTTATAGAAAAAAATACTAATAGAGTTAGAGACCAATTTTTTTAGAAAAATTAACAATAAACTCACTATAGAGATCGATTTTAAACTTTATTGAAAGTATTGGACTAAAATGAAACAAAACCCAAAGTACAATAACAAAAATAATATTTTGAACACATTGATATATGTTAATATCACTTAGTATACTCTGATATTAAATTTATTAAATTATAAATTTAGTCATTAAGTTTTCAAGACGATGCTCGATGAATCACTGGTTTTAAAAAGTTTCTATTGAGTCTCTAAACTTTTACTTTTCCATCTAACAAGTTTCTGAATTTTTAATTTTGTATCTAATACAACTTTAAACTTAAAAACAAACAATTTATTAGTTTATTTGGTCATAGATCTATTAGATATTAAATTGAAGACTTCGAAACCTACTAAATATAAAATTGAAAGTTTAAATGTCAATTGCACGTTTTTTTTTTGTTTGAGTACGTCAACATTGCACGTTTTTTTTTAATTCAAAAGTCTATTAGTAAAATTTAAAAATATTTTTATTGTTCCACTTTATTTGACTTAAAAAAACAAAGTTGAAAAAAGAACTCTTATATTTGTTATTGTTTTATATATATAAATACAAAAATTAAACTTAAATTTAAATTATTTTAAACCTATGAAAAAAAACTGAAAAAAAGAAAACGAAAAATAATACAGAAAAGGAAAAAACAAAAAAACAGAAAAAAAGAAGAGAAAAACGAGACGGGAAAAAGAAAAAAAAAACGAAAAAGAATCGGAAGGAAAAAAAAAGACGGGAAAAAGAAAAAAACAAAAAAAAAAAAACGGAAAAGCAACGGAAAAAAAATGTAAAACGAAAAGAAGAAGAAAAAATGAAAATTACGCGTACGCTGGGGGGCTTGAATACGGGGAGGGGCTGAAGCCACTAGGGCATTTTAATAACATAGAATTATAATCCCATTTATAATATAAATATGATATATAAAACAGTTGAGGGGGGCTCGAGCCCCCCTGGGCCCGTGCTACCTCCGCCGCTGGTTTTAATCAATACACATTTTCAAAAAAAAAAAAAAGTTTGGGCAAAAGGGTCATTTTCCTTTTACCTTTCTAATTTTGGTGTTAAGTTAATTTTTAAGCTCACACTTCTTGTCTTTCTTTTTAATTTTGGGGTTTTCTCCTTTGCTTCGTTCTATTTTTCTTTTTGGTATATCATTGATATTGTTTGGCTCATTCTTTTTCCTTTCTTGGTTTTAACACCCAAGTTTGGAGGGATTTTATGGATATAACATATGTTTGGGGTGATTTTCAACCACTCCGAAATGTAAGGAGACGATGGGGACAGCGCAACATCGATCCAGAAACACAACAAAGAATCAGACACTGGAGGAGGAATAGGCTGGAGGAACCGGGTCAAGGCTGGGAGGATCGAGCCTTAGCCCGATCTCGTGCTCGACCTCGGCCCAAGGCCAAGGCCGACCCTCGACCCACTCAGATGGGCCGAGTCGGTTCTCCCCCGTGTCCTGATTTGACCTGTTTCAACCAAAACGACTCCAAAAGCGAGAGGAAACCCTAGCAGGCGACACAAGTATAAATAATAGTCCTTCACACTTGGAGAATGATTCAAAAAAACTAGAATTACATTTAAACTTTACTGTTGATCTGACTTAGACATCGGAGTGAAAATGGCCTACACCACACTGATGTGTAGTGGTTATTTACTGGTTTTTGCAGGTCACGTCTTCCTCGTTTTCAACAAATTCACTGTTGGTGTCACGTGAAAGTCATGTGAGTTACTTGGCTGGATTTTGCCATCAACATACATAACGAGAAAGGATATGCTGAGCTTCTTTAGAGACCGTTTCGTGTAAGGTTTCATTAGATGTTCATGGAAAACATATGCTTGGAAAGAGATTGCTAGAGGGATAAAAAATGACTGTCTTTGGTTCTGCATGGGAATGCTATCAGAATTTTACGGAACAAGTGATGTCATCATTTGTTTTATGAGATTAATTCATTTGAGAAATTTTATATAATTATGGTACATTAATTAATAAAACAATCAAAATTAACTTAAAAAATATATAGTAGTATTGTTTCAAAAAAAATATATAGTAGTAATTAATTTATTAAACTAAAATGTTAAGAAAAATGAGTATATTGTACTAAAAAATTGAAAATAAAAATAAGTATATATTTAAATTTAATAAATTTATTAAACTGGAATTATTTAGTATCTTTTAGTTCTGCATGGAAATGCTATCAGAATTTTACGGGAGTGATGTCATCTAAAAATGAATAAAAATCAAGTAGAAAAAAAATAATCATATTAAATTAACTTTTTCTTAAAAAACTGAATTTTACATTTTCAATTTTATAATCAAACACAGTTTTCAAATTTTGAATTCGAATTTAAAGTTTTTAAATCGGAACCAAACATGTTTTTTGTTAGTACATCAACATTTGGGATGGGGGATTCGAACCTTTGATCTCATGGTCAATGGTACATGCCAATTACCGCTAAGCTAAGCTCACTTTGGTAACCAAACATGTTTTTCAGATATAATGGAAATAAGAAATTTGATTTTGTTTTTTGTTGAATTCTTTATTTTCGAAAACAATTTTCAAATCATGAACTAAACGGGCCTAAACTTTTTGTCAATTTTCATTTCCATTCCAAACAGTCGAGAAAGTTCTAATTTTGGGTGGAAAGAGAATTGGCATATATTAATAACAATGATCTAGCTAATATTTATCGTTTAGAGTTTGATCCAAAAGATGATCCAAAAGATGAGATCGAAAACAGAACATACAAGATATCAATACCCATGAGCTAATTTGGCTATTCATTCTTTTTAGTTTTTCAACCTTGTGTGGATTTATTGTACTACTTATAATATATATAGTAGGAAATGATAATAGATCTAATATAATAAGATCAAATATTACCAACATAGCAACTACCAGAATATTAATACATTTAGGAAAAGGTAAAACATACATCTCAACAAAAAAAAAAAAAAAAAAAAAACCATTGACTATTATTATAGTGAAATAATATTTAGGTTACAATTTTTTTTTTTGACAACATGTGGAGGACGAGATGATTGAAACCACAAACTCTTGGTCATTAGTATAAACTTTATACCAATTGAATCATGCTTATATTGGCTTTAAGTTACATTCATTAAGTAGTCTACTATATATATTTTCAAGCCAAAGCGAGTTTAGCTCGACGGTAATTGACATGTAACCACCCCAAAATGTTGATGTACTAAAAAAAGTATCTTTCTCAAAAAAAAAAAATAAATAAAATAGTCTACTATATCATAAAATATATTGATTGCTATTGTAAAATGAGAATGAATTAATGGTGAAACTTTTAAAGAATATTATTATTACGGTTACATTTTAAGAATATCGAATTTTAATTGTTTCAATAAAATTTTATATGTACACATATAATAGAGAAAAATAGATGTGTTGTGTTAATTTAATTAACATGTCATGTCAACGTTTTGTGAATAATACTCATAATGAAAGAAACTATATAGAAACGTAATTATAAGTTTTAGATATGTAATTCAAAATAAATACAATGTTCAAAGTTAAAAAATTAATTTGTTTTTTTGAGAAATCAAAAAATAATAATAATTTCAAATATGATATTCAATTAATTTCAGAGATAATACGGTGGTAGACAAGAATGTTATAGATTGGGCCTTTGGCAATGTTATCGGCCCAGCCCATTTTGGGTCCATTACCGCCAACTTGCGACAAAATTGAACATTTGGGCCCAATTTTATTAATACATGCCCTTCCAATTTTCTATGCTTTTAGGCATAAAATATGCAATTATACATATATTCATTAATAAACAAATGATCGTTTATGTGGGATGTGTCTTTCTTAAGCAGGAGACAGTGGATCATGCATTGTGTGGTTGTGAATGAGCAAAATTAATATGTAACAAAAATTTTCGCAGGACGAGGTATCCAAAATGCGAATAATTTTTCAGACAGACTTATTTGTTTGGTCATGTAGAGGATTTTGAGAAGGCCTGTTTAGCCTTTTGGGCTATATGGAATGACATGAATAGTTGGTCTAGGGACGTGAAAATTATGGACTGGGAGCAACACTGTGAATGGATACAAGAATATTGGAAGGAAACTAGGCCAAAACAGAAATGTGATTGGATTGACTCATTCCATCGAGATGAAGATCCATCCAACCAGAATGACGGTTATAAATTGTTCACCGATGTTGCAATTAACACTCGCTTCACTAGGGCATGATATGGTATGGTTGTCATGGGCCCTAAAGGTAAAATGATGGCATCTATGGAGATGGTAGATAGAACAATTTTTCTCCCCGCTTGGAGCACAAATTCAAGCGATCCTACATGGTATTAGACTCTTGCAACGTTTGTAGTACACGGAAGCACGAGTATTTTCAGACTCATCAAATGCAATCAGTATGATAAATGGGGAGATGCAATCTTCTTCAGATGTATATCATTGGATTGTCCAAATCCCTGATATGCTTACTCAGTTTTCTAGTTTAACTTTTTCTCATGTTTCTAGGAATCGAAATAGGAATGCAGATTTATTAGCCAAGGATGCTCTAGCTAAAGCTAGATCCATACTCTGGCTATCAAATTTTCCATTATGGTTAACATCAGTGGGTTCGTCCACTCATTGCAAATGTAAATTGTATTGTGATTGTTTGTGCTAATGATATATTATGTTTGTTCTAAAAAAAAATAATCGTTATACTAAAAAATTTAAAGAAACAAATATATAATCGTAACTCTAAAAAGGTGGTTTTTTTATTATTGCATTTTTCTATTTTATAAAGATCATTAAAATTGAAAAAAAAAATGTTTTCTTCTCAATCCTTGATAACTTGCCAATCCGAAAATAGTTCACTTAGTTAAAACATATATCTCCAAAAGTTTGAATCTCTCTACATTGAACTCAAAAATAATATATTTTTTTTTAACTTGCGTTATGATCCTTGAAATCAAAATGGCTTGGGACAAATATGTTTTTTTTTATTCCATCTAAGGCTAGAATGATACAATCTTCTTGAATATTTCCTTTTAACAACTACATACTTGAAAATAGTGATCTCAACTCGATCCCACCCCTTTTAGAAGAAACGAAGTTGTTGTGAATAATTATTTCAAATGTTAAATTACAAATTTAGTATTTAACTTTTAAGTATATTTCATATATCTTTAAAATTTAAAATTTGTGCCTATCTTTCAACTCTAAAATGTATCTATATAAGTTTCTACTTTCAATTTTATATCTAATAAGTTATTGATCTTTCAGTTTTGTGTCTGATAGGATTTTTACCTATTCAACATATTGTTTAAACCCACGAATCTGTTCGAATACAAAAGTAGAAATTTAGAGCTCGTTTGATCAAAATACAGCATCCTATATATAAGAGTACTGTGAATACAATCAAGATTTTACAACTGATCAAGAATACAAAAATCATAATAGTTGTAACTAAATAACCAATGTAGTTATCATCAACTACATTAGTGAGCTCTCTTAACATGCTCCCTAACTCCCTATTTATATCTCTTGCCTTCTATCAATAATATTATGCTGATCTAGGAAAGATTTTGGCCCAATAGTTACCATACTTCTGCTTGAATGGATTGCTCAAGCAAGTTGACCTCTATAGTAGCTGATCTAGGACAAATTGCTATCGAATTTGATCACGTGCTCCCTAACTCCCTATTTATATCTCTTGCCTTCTATCAATAATATTATGCTGATCTAGGAAAGATTTTGGCCCAATAGTTACCATACTTCTGCTTGAATGGATTGCTCAAGCAAGTTGACCTCTATAGTAGCTGATCTAGGACAAATTGCTATCGAATTTGATCACGTGCTCCCTAACTCCCTATTTATATCTCTTGCCTTCTATCAATAATATTATGCTGATCTAGGAAAGATTTTGGCCCAATAGTTACCATACTTCTGCTTGAATGGATTGCTCAAGCAAGTTGACCTCTATAGTAGCTGATCTAGGACAAATTGCTATCGAATTTGATCACGGGCCGAGGCCGACCACATGGGTCGGGCCAAGGTCCGGTCCCTCCGACCTAACTTTTACTAAAATTTGTAAGTTTTAGTTTAATTCTTTGCATTGATTTCATAAGGTTTCATTTTTTTAATTGTTCATAAGGACCTTCAAATTTTTCAAAAACTCACTCACAAATCAATCTTAAATGGAGTCGAGATTAAATTAAAGGTAAAAATTCATCATATATTTTATAACAAGGAAAAATGATTAAAATTTCCCAATAAAATATTTATTCTTTTTTTTAAAAAAGTAAAATATTTATTCTTTAAAATGCAAACCTATAGTATCTAAATTTTGAAAAAGGTAGAAGAAAATATCTTATGATTCTTTGAATTCAATTTAGAATCTGGTGAAAAAAATAATTTAAGTTATATTTTTATTCATTTTTTAGTACATATATCATTCAAGTTGAAACAAGACAAAATAGAAAAAATAAATTGACAGGAATCAACCTGGCTAAATTTAAAATAAAATTGAAATTGTATTGTTTTGAAATCAAAACCTCAAAGTCAGTGATGATATAATTTCTCAATATAATTTTGGGGGAGTTCCATGGATAGTGGATTGGACCAAATTAATAGCACAATCGCAAACTAATTGCATTATAGAAAAATTAAATTGTAAAATACCAAAAAACCGTCGTTAGGTCTATCGTTGATAAATTATGATTATCGAAGTCTATCAGATAAATTCTAATTAACTAGTGTCTATCAGTAATATAAAGTAGATTTTGTTATATTTGCAATTTTTTTTTACAGGATACTATATTTGCAATTATATAATTCTTATTTGGTGTCGCAAATTTTCTCTAATTTTTTTTTAATATAAGATTTAAAATTACTTGGAGTAAAGTAAAATATTGTGGGTGGAATTAGCGATTTGTGGTTGCGGGTGTAAATAGAACTCTTTACACAAAGAAAAAAAAAAGAAAAAAAAAAAGGAACATATATGTCTAAAAAATTTTTTGATTTTCAGAGGAGGTGTTCTCTTTCGATCTCTGTTTCGTTTCTTCTTCGTCTTCTAGGTTTTCTTTCAGAAGAATGCCTTCTTCTTCTTGCAGGAGATCTCTGTAGCTGATTCAAAGCTCCTCCTCGCCTGAATTTCGCCATCTTCTCCGGCGATCATTGGCTTCTAAATTAATACAATACCACCCCTTTTCCCATTTCACTTTGAATTGGGATTAATTCCCTCGCAATTTCTCCTTTTCCCGATCGAAATGCCGGAGAATTTTGGAGCATGAAGTTTTCTCTGGTAAAGAATGAGAGCTTCATTCGGGGCTTTTGACGAATCAAATTCTCCTTCCACATCCACTCCACCGCTTCCGCCTCACGTTTCTCAGCCTGGTCCGGCGTACCCCACGAGCAGGCAAAGGTGATGATGGGAATCAACGATTATTTGACGCCATATTCGTATTTGGGTTATTTGGACGATTGCCCTCTTTCGTATACCGCAATTTTGTGTCGCACCAGGATCTGAATTTTGCCGAGATTTCTTAAATCTTGGGTCTCAATATCTGAGATTTTTATGTGAATTCTCCGAGCCTGATAGTTAACTGGGGAAATGTTAATCGGGCGTCCAAAGTTTGGTTGAATACAAAAATTTCATTTTTCTTTTCTTGCAAACTAATCTATCTTGATTTTCAAGTGCTATTTGAGTTTATTGTTTTACTGTAGTGGTATTTTGGTATGGAATCGTTGCCATTGTCTTTTGGGTTTGGGAGGGTGGAGGGGAAGGGGCAACAATGGCTTTGTGCTCTGGAGCTACGGCTAATTGAATGATCTTATTTGACATAACGTGTATTTCTAGTTGAAAGAAAAAGAGAAACTTTTGATTACTATGCAGACTATTCCTCATCTCTACTGAAAGAAAATTGGAGTATGATCGAAATTTTACTAATTTTCTGCTTTGGCTATAATTAACGCGAGGATTGTTAGTGTTACAATTATCATCATGGGGACATGGAGCGTTAGTACTTGTTTTAGCACATGGGTTTTTACTCTGCTGTGGTGATATAGCTTCAGATAGTTCATTTAGTATTTCGAGCTCTTGGCTTTTGCAGACCTAATTCATCCTATGGTCTAATATCTATCTCATTTTTTCAGAGTCAGTAATGTTTTTCAACTTTTAGCCCAGAGAGAGATTTCTCCTCAAACTAAACGTGCATCAAGGAGGTTTTGGGGGGATTCTCATGACCGCCAATGTGATTCAGTTGGGCCAAGATGTGAAGCAGCTAGAGATGCTAAGCGGGGTCTTATCTCATGGTAGTGCTTTTGTTTCTTATAATGCATCTGAACGTCTAATGCAATGAATGAATAATGAAGAATATTTTGCATATCTGTTTATCCCGTTTCTATATTACGTTTTTAGCCCTGTTTTGTTAAACTTGGAATCTTGTCAGGGTTGAGGCTGAATCACTACGGCATCTTTCAGCTAAATATTGTCCTCTTTTGCCTCCTCCAAGGTCGACAATTGCGGCAGCATTCAGCCCTGATGGGAGAACACTTGCTTCTACTCAGTGAGTTTCTGATTAAGGGATATATATATATGTTTGGCTTCAGTGATGTGATGAAGCTCCATGTTTATTTTAATTTAGTGAAGATGTTCATTTCCTTTTTTTGCTTTCATGGCTGCAGTGGAGATCATACTGTAAAAATCATCGATTGCCAAACTGGAACCTGCTTAAAGGTGCTGAGTGGTCATCGGAGAACCCCTTGGGTGGTAAGCATGAAAGCATGCCCTTTTTGTTGATAAGAACTCTTTCCATTTCTTTCAGCTTATCACGATATATTTGTGATGAATAGTACATACTCACTCAACGTTTCTTATAGAATAGATAAATATAAAAATAGTTTGGTGGGTTATTTAGCCCTTTATTTGTTCTGTAAAAGTTAATTTCATTGGGTATACTTATTTCTTAATATATTTTGAGAATGTGGCTTAATCATAATTTTCTTTTTGCCAAGGCTTCATTGATTGTTTGTTATTTGTGTGACTCAAGTTGCTCCAGTCTACTGACTTCATTTTTTGGTAATCTTTCAGGTCAGATTTCATCCTCTGTACCCTGAAATTCTTGCTAGTGGAAGCTTGGATTATGATGTTCGACTGTGGGATGCAAACACTGCAGAATGCATTGGCTCGCGTGATTTCTGTAATTTCTTTCTCCTAGTTCTTTCAATAGCCTTGTGAATGGCTGGATTGTTGAAAATTTTGTATGGTTTAAATGAGTTTTGCTCAACCTTGTTCTGCTCTATGCAGATCGTCCTATTGCATCCATAGCTTTCCATGCCCAAGGAGAGCTTCTTGCTGTGGCATCAGGTCATAAGGTGAGATTTTTAAATGGGGAATTCGATATATAAATCTGTTAGTGCATTCTAATTTCTAATATACAATCTTGATCTTAAACTTTATGCAGCTTTACATTTGGCACTACAACAAAAGAGGGGAGACACCCTCACCAACCATTGTTTTAAGGACGCGGCGATCATTGCGTGCTGTGCATTTTCACCCACATGCAGCCCAATTCCTTTTAACTGCCGAGGTAAGTTATTTTTATTGCATTTAAATTTTCCTCCTTTCAATCACTTATCCTAATTTTTCTACTTAACATGATCCAAAGGTCAATGATCTCGACTCATCAGAATCTGCCATAACATTGGCAACATCTCCTGGATATGTGCAATACCCGCCTCCTACAGTATATTTCGCCGATGCACATTCTTCCGATCGCTCTAGTTTGGTGGATGGCCTACCTTTGATGTCTTTTCCTCTGTTGATATGGCCTTCGTTTTCAAAAGAAAATAGGAGAATGTCCATGCAGCGAACTGAAGCGGATCATGGTGCAGGGAGACTACAAAGAGTTGATCCTTCTGCTTCAGTGCGGCTTTTAACATATTCAACACCATCAGGACAGTATGAACTTGTGTTGTCACCCATCGAACCTAATAGCTCATCACCAGTTCCAGAAGAAACTGGAACTGCAACTGGAACCCATCCTTACTCAACTGAAATGGAAACAGAAGTTTCAGAAACTGCTGTGGATGGTTCAGAGAATATGGAAGTGCAGACCGAAGTAAGGAATAATCAAAATTTTCCTTTCAATGATCCTTGGGAACTGCCTTTCTTGCAAGGGTGGTTAATTGGCCAAAGTCAAGCTAGTCAACACGCTCTTCGGCCACACAGTGATGATGTTCGTGAAAATTCTTCTGTACCATCTGATATAGGAGGAATTCATGCTCCACTTACTTCGTTAATTCCTACCAGTGTTAGCCAAAGCAGAGTTGGTAGGAGATCTAGTTCAAGACATCGTTCTCTTCGTTCTCGTGTGCCTATGCCAGTGAGTGGGTCAGATGATGGCACTAGTATGAGTAACTCAATTCCAGATGAAAGTGATCCACAACCTATTGTCAATAGAATTCAGTCTGAGCTTGCTGCCTCTCTGGCTGCAGCTGCTGCTGCCGAGTTACCTTGTACTGTGAAACTGAGGATATGGTCACATGATGTTAAAAATCCTTGTGCTCCTCTGGATGATGAAAGATGTCGCTTAACCATTCCACATGCCGTTCTTTGTAGGTATGTTCTTTTGTAAGCTCATGCAATACCAATCTTTTTCTGAAGTCTTAACTCTATTTTACTTCTACAATGCATAACCACAGAGTTGCAACCAACCATTTGATGGTTGTCTTTTGACTAGTTTTAATATATACACTCTCTCTCACACACACACAGACACCTACCTGGCCTTATTTTGGAGATTTACAATATGCGATTGTTGCAAAGAATTTGTTTTAGTCTATTCTTGGATTCTGGTCTCATTAACCATCTAAGTTTATCTACAAATTATGTTGCAGTGAAATGGGTGCCCATTTTTCACCTTGTGGGAGATTTTTAGCAGCATGTGTGGCATGTATGTTGCCACATATGGAAGCTGATCCTGGATTCCAAAGCCATTCTAATAATGATGCATCTGGGGCTGCAACATCACCGACACGACACCCAATTTCTGCTCAGCAGGTCATGTACGAGCTTCGGATATACTCTCTGGAGGAGGCAACGTAATATTTCTTCACAATTCACATTACGATAACACTTGATACCTTTTCCTTTTTATAACTTAAATTTATTTCTAATCCTTCTTTTCTTTATATAGGTTTGGTATGGTACTGGCATCTCGAGCAATAAGAGCTGCTCATTGTCTAACATCTATACAGGTTTGTAAATGATAAGGACTGTTATGTTCCTTTAAATCCTTAGGGACCTTTTTTCTTTTATTAAGAAAAACATATTCTACTATCACCTTTAGTTTGCAAATGCTGTGTAGTGAAGTGCAAGCTGTGTGAGATCATGTTTGCTGTGATAAGTTTTCTTTTTGCAAACTTAATCTGCATTAAATAGAAGAATTGAGCCCAATATTTAATTAAGGTTTGAAAAAATCAGGTGCATTTTTCATGACTAGGTTAATATCTGTTATTTTACTAATTAATTGTACCGATCTTTTCCACTGGCCTTCAATGAGACATTATATATCCGGCTAGTGGCTACACAACACTTTTATATGCTTAAATAGAAAACTGATAGGAGAATCTTTAAAGAGGTCGATTGGTTCAACACCTCCTTTTAGGAGTTTGTGGCCAAAAAAATTTGTAATTTTGCTTTCTCTTACTCTCAACCATTGGAGTCTTTTTCTTTTTCTGTTCAAGTACTTTTGTCATTTTGTTTCTCCCTTTGTGGTGGGCTGATTCTTTCTTCTTCTTCTTCTTTTTTTTTTTTTAAATTATTATTACGGTGTATTCTTTTATTCATCTTGACGAGGGCTTAGCTTCCTATAAAATAAAAAACCTCCAAGGAAACAAGTTGTATCAACCCATTGGCCTCTTTTCTGTGATTTTTTTTTCTTTTTTTTTAATTCTTTGTTTGATTTCATCTAGAGCTACGTTTTTTCATCATGAAAAGAAGGAAATAAGTTGCATGGAGTTTTACTGAAGCTTCTACTTGTTATAATTGCAGTTCTCTCCCACATCAGAACACTTATTACTTGCTTATGGTCGTCGCCATAGTTCACTTCTTAAGAGTGTTGTTGTAGATGGAGAGACAACTGTGCCCATATACACTATACTTGAGGTAAAGTTCATTTCTTTTGTTTAATTGAGGTAACCAGGATAAAATTGAGTACACTAATATTTTTTTTTATTGTGTACAAAATGAAGAGATGCATTATATTTCTTTAGCTCTGATTAGACAATACACTGTTCCAAAGGCCATTTTCACCAGTTGTACTGAATCATAGATTCATAGCAATTTGAAGTTCATTAAAAAAAATTTGAAGTTGTTCATTCTGGAATAAGGGATTATTTGAAGGGATTAATCTCTTAACAGCTATATTAATTGACTTCATATGATATAATAGTGCATGCCTGACTGTTTGGCGCGCACGATAAAACTTTATTTTTGTTCTTTAAAAACCCTTGGTTTTAGAAAGTAATGCTTAAGTTAAGTTGTAACTCGTGGACATGCAGCCTTTATTCTGAAGTTTGCTGGTTAAAGAAAAAAAAATCTATATTTCATCTTTACAAAAAGGCAATACAGAATTGAATTCTGATTGTTGGATATCACTTCCTTTAGCAGTTTTTTACTTGTAGAAAAAGAAATAAGCTACTCTCCTTTTAAATGCTATTAAGATCTAATCCTTTTGAGTTTGTAATTTTTGGTGATATATTTCCTGGAAGAATATGCTACATGTTAATAATGCCTCTTATAACGTGCTTTATTGTGGACCTCATGGTGGTTGTACTCAAAAGTTAAACGAGCATTGTTTCCTTGGTCTTCAATTATTGTAGGTGTCATCATAAATCACAATATTATATGTTTGACATCAATCTGCTGCTGTTCATTTATGATAATTCTCAATTGATAATAATATATGTAGCCTTTTAATGTTTCTTTAGTGTTCGTCTTAATTGACTGAAGTTTGCTTTGACAACTTAGGTTTACAGAGTTTCTAACATGGAACTTGTGAGGGTTCTTCCGAGTGCTGAGGATGAGGTAAATGTGGCTTGTTTTCATCCCTCGGTAGGAGGTGGTGTTGTCTACGGGACCAAGGTAAGCTGCTAATATCTTTTTAGGATAGAATGTATTTATTTCTTTTTAATACAATTATTTTGCCTGTTATCTTTCAATATTAATGCAATTTTGATGTCATTTTGGCTGTCCATACAGGAGGGGAAGTTGAGAATCCTTCAATATGACAGTTCTCAAGCCATTAATCATTCAACATATGGTTTTCTCGATGAAAACATGCTTGAGGTAGAAAAAGAGTCTTGAAATATTTTCTTCTTCCTAATTCCCTCCTGTTCCATGATTTTTCATGCTGGTTGCACTTTTTGATACTACCCATCTGAACTTATGACCATAACATATTTATTTGGTACCGGTATAGCCTCTCTGCATTGAAATGTCACTTTTTAGCAGTGTAACTGACTGGCCACTATAATAACTAGTAACTACTAACCAACCTAGCAGTAAACGGTAACTAGAATTACAGCAAGGACACAAAGCACTTATTACACCAACCGGGAAACTTTTTTATTTCATTTTTTTTATCTATTTAATTTTTATAGCAATGGCTTGCTGGGTTGTTCTTAGCTCCATTGTTGGAATGGATAGTAATGGTTAGACTTTATTTATTCCTTTTTTTTACGTTTTGTTCTGTTATCATCAAAATACTCTGATATTGCTTAGTCCATATTCCTCAGATTTACTTTCTCAGTTGACATTGACGTGGAAGTTGGAAGTAATTTTCAGCCATTAGAGAGACAGAAGATCTTTTGGAAATCTATATGCAATTGTTATATGGATTTTTTTCTTTAATAAGGCGAAAAAGATTTTTATTGATAGAGTGGAAGTTGCAAAACTGTAACATAAACAGCCCAACCAAAACCCAAAAAGTAAAGAACATTCAGAGCCCAGTCCAAATGATCATCACAAATAATACAAATCAGAAAACCCTTATGCTGACAACAAGACAAAAAGAACTTCCAATTAAATGGAAGTCTATTGATGTCACTAGTTTTATTATGCGTCCTTTTCTTAATTAAAGAGATTGGCAAGAATACAAGTGCATTCTTGTGGGTGTAGTGATCTTTTTACGTTGTCTTTTCTATGGTAATAGATCATTTTGGTTCCTTCTCATATTATGCACCTCAGATTTTGGTTGCTTAGACGAAATATCATCTTTAATTATTTTTTTTTTCTGATGGGGACATTGGACATGGTGACTTTGTTATGATTACGGATTGCATTGTCTAATGTAATAGATGTTAATCGTAGTGCTCATTTATTATATTTTTGAACTTAAAGTGTAAATTTCTGCATGCTATGTACTGAATGCTCATCCTAGTGCTCAATTTGAGCCCATTGTTGAGGAGTTCTCTTGGTGTAGTAATCTAAAAAAAAGGCTTGTTTTGTTTCTACCTTTTTGTTGTAGGTTCCGACATATGCCTTAGAATGCTAGTAATTGTCAACACCATGAGATTCAGTGCAGCTTGACTGGTTTGTGTCTCTTTCACATTCTCAAGGTTTTTTTTTTCTTATTAGTTATCATACTTTTCTTATTGGTTTTGGTTACCAATCGATCAAATATAAGGATTGTACATAATATATCAAACGTTTTTGGATGAAACTTAGAAGTTAGAAGTTATATCATTAGCGACTGTCAACTTTTTATTTTTTTTTTTATTCTTTTGTTTGTGTGCGTTGTTGGGTGGGTGGCTAGGGGATAAGATATTTCCCAAACTAAAGAAAAGGAGTTCACATGAACTACTCCAATTGAGATTATTAAAAAAATGTCATAATTGCTGAAGACTTCGGAAGTGTTTGTTTGGGTGAATGCAAAATTCTATATAACTTCTAAATTTCTTCTAATGCCTAGTTTGTCCTAAAAAAATTGGTTTGTCTAACTGATAAGGCCAAAAGAACTTTCATAACATTGTTAACATACCACTACAGCTTTAGAATGAAAGGCAACAGTTGCCAGAAGAGGTTCACAGAATTTCCTAGGAGAGCAACTACTCTACTGATATAGAAAGTGAGAAACAACTTTTTCTGCAAACTGTGACCACCTAACAATAGAAGTGGCCACCAAATTTGACGCTATTTGTATTGTTTTTATAATGCTCTAAGCCTCTAACACAGATTAACATTTTGGTTTCAATTATAGAGCACAATGGATGTTTCTTCCCATTTGCTGATGCTACAGGCACCTCTATGGAAATTTCAACTAGCCTTTATTCTTGCTGTATAGTTCAGGCTATTATTAGAGATCGCCTCAAATTTTCCCATACAGACCTTGTCAATTCTTCCTTGCCTTCCTCTGAACCAACTATCAACTACTTGTGCACAAGGTCAACCGTGACTAAGTTCTTAGGGTTATTAACAGACAGACTAAGTTCTTAGGGTTATTAACTGTTGACTCTCCTCCTTTCCTAACATAAGTAAACAGTAAACTACATTTGTTGCGGCTCCCATGCTTTCACCTTTCCTCAAGAGGAAGTCAGAAAATTCAACTTGTATAGCAGTGAAGTCTCCCAGACTCAGCTGTACAATTCAGGCTAATAGAGAGGCCTGAAACTCTCCCCACCCTTGAGTTCACGTCTCTGAACCACATATCACCATAACTGCTAACTACTAATAGATGCAAAAGCTTACTCATATAAGAGACTCAATCCTTTCAAGGAAGCCTGTCAGAATAATTGGATTCCCAAGTATCTAGGAAAATAAGGTCTTCACTTGCTACTTAATTCTAAATGATTTAAGCACCATGACATATTCAAAGGAGAAACCTTCTGTTTCTCTCTTCCAATTGAAGTTTCTATAATGTGCAACAGAATGTGAAATATTCTCTCTCTCTCTTTCTTTCTTTTTTTTTTTTTCTCCTGAAAATTTACTGCAAATTTCTGGGATTAAGTTGTTCAAAATATTCAGTTTGAGTTAATGCATGCCTGACTTCGCCAAAATGCTTATAAATTCTTTGGACTTCAATTCTTATCTTGATTTGACTTGAGATTATCTCCAAGTTCTAACGCATGGATTGTGATTCAGGGTGGATGTGCTTGCGAATGCTTTTTAAGTAGCCTTGGATCACAGCTGAACAGATGGATCCAGGACTCATATTATGCAAATCCCCCCATAGAGGCATGTCAAAAATTCAGTTTGGCACACCATTGTTGTACAAGCTTGTATTTTCCTGTTTGTAATTTAAAAACTGTTCTTGTGCTTAGTTGATTTGATCTTTACCTGGAATTTACATATACAGATATAAAGAAGCAAAATTTGTCAAGGTCAAGTTTATTGTATGTGCTTTGTTTGCCTTTATTTCCAGATGTTTGAATTAAATTGAATGGACATCAAGTGTAATTTTTTGCCATGATTTTCCAGTGAAGATTGCAGGATTCAGCAAAGCCATGGTGGTTTCTTTTTACAGTTTCAAATGAAGAATTCCTTCTAAGTTTAGTTCTGAAGGCCAATCCACTTGACAGAACTGGATTTTATTTATTTTTTTTGGCAAAGAAAAAAAAAGTTAGAAGTTAAGGGGGAGGGGATGATTGAACCTTTGGAGGGGACTGTAGATTTTTTGAATTTAAGTTTGTGAATTGTATGATATGTGGTTACTATTTGGTTGGATTTGGAAGGTAGTCGGCGTACTCGTATCGGTGGGGACTTTGGGTCATGGATTGGTATTCAATACAGCTCATAAGACTCTATTCGTATATCATATGACTAATATAAGATGCTTTATATATAAGTGTGTTGAATGTCATCATCTTTTACTTTTCCTGTTTGAGGTCATCTCAGACTGGTAGCATAGTTAAAGGGATGAGGATTTTGTTTTAGCAAGAACTTACTAAGATTGAAAGGCCACACCATCTTACATTTAGATGTGGAATTAATTTTTTTTTAATAATTTATTTATCATATTAATCATTTTTCATTTTTCATTTTTGTGTTAGAACTTTTAAATTTTTTTTTTCTTATTTGAAACTAAAACTTTTTGAAATCTTTATCTAGTTTTGAACTTCGGCTCATTTTGTAGTTCCAACTTTTACAGCTTTAGGGTCTTTGGGATGCAATTTAGATTTTGTTAAATGTTTTTAGATTTAATGAACATCTGTTTAGTATTCTTAAAACTTCTTTTATATTTTTAGAGTTTGAAATTTAAAAATGTAGAACCACATCAACAAAGATTAAAAAGAAAAATTCAAGTTACAAACAACTCATTTTATTTTTGTTAAAAATTATATAATATTGTAAAATAATAATTTTTCAAAATTTATAAGACAAGGTATCTTCCTATATTAACTAATAATAGTTGAGAGCAATCAAATATTTAGTTGTTACTACATTTTTTTTAAAAAAATATAATACTAAATACATTTGAACCATTTTTTAATTGATATATAATTTCTAAATGTGCTACCAAATACTTGAAATACAATTATTTCATTTGAAATCTAATTTTTAGATTTGCCATCAAACCGAAATAGAGAAAACATGAAAAACAACTTAAAATTTCAGTTGAACTTAACCCTAAAAAAAGTATTAGTTGTTCCTCCATAAATAAATGGATTCATCTCAAAATTTAGAAAGAAAGAAAATCAAAATGAACGTTTATTAAAGATTGATTAAAATGAAGGTTTCGAAAATATATCTGGAAAATTCAAGACCGAAATTGAATGTGATAAGTGTAACAGCAAAATTCATTTTCAAACCTTTTTTATCATATTGTAATTATTACCACCAAGTTTAGAGTGCCTCTTTCTTGGGATGAAGTTCTTTTTCTTTGATGCTTCTTCATTGCATTGCTGAGCATAACAATGCTTGTATTGTTGTTCCACGGCTGCATTTTCACAATTTAGGCTGCTCCTATTTCGTTTGCCATTGTTACAAATATAGCTTTATGTTTCCTCTTGCTTACCCATGGATTCAACAACAAATTTAAAAGTTGTCTTATTCGAGAATCTTCGAATCTACACTTGCTTTCAATCCCCCAAAGCATTTCATGACTTACCATGTTCTTGCTCGTCTCTAGACGACTATCCATGAATCTCACCCTTAATTTAAGCTATTTTTTCTAATAGACGACTATGCCATTTTTTCTAATAGTCGTTACAAAAAGTAACTAACTTTTTGATTAATTGATCTATACTCAGTTATTTCAAAAAAAAAAAGATCTATACTCGGTAAGCCAATGATATGCTGCTTATCCTCACATTAGCACATCCTTCAATATTTTGAAGTTGTTTGGAATAGAATATCATCAAAATATTTCAAAAACCGTCACTGATCACCACACATTAATTTTTCTTTCTTTCTTTTTTTTATCCCGAAGTCAACTGTCTAACCCTACTATACTTGGTTGTTAAAGTAATTCGTAACATATGAAATCCGACATAGACTGCCACGATAGCTTGAACCTATTCCCTCTAAACACTTTAATATTTACATGACACTCATTTGAACACTATGTCAATCCTCAGTAATTAATTCAATATGCCAAACATTAAACTTATTAGAAACACAAGCAAATAGTGAATAATCTGTCAGGTTGTTACTGGTTAAAAGTTATAGGATACTGGAAATTCCTGAAGTAATAAGCAAACCAGATGGTCCGTGGTCTAATCTGATCCACCAAATCCACATTCCAGGGGAGCCACTCTCAACTATTCGTTCTACTTCATAAAACCTGAATAAGTACATTTATTTGAACAAACATTCTTTCACCAAGAGAGATCATAACTCCAGAAAGGTGTTTGAATCAATTATTTCAGACATAAGCTTTCAAGTTGCATTTGTTCTTCTGTGCTGAGCCATATACATCATCTCCATGCATTAGAAACTTGCTCATTAGATTCCATGGTCCATGGTTCATGGTTCCTGCTCAACGGCAAATGCAGTCAGGCCAAGTTCCAATGCTTCTATAATCCTACAGAGAAAAGGACTCACATGACTCGGAGCACATGCAAACAGTTTCTTGAGGCTTTGTGGGTTTATCACACATTGGTGGCTTGTGATTTTGAGTGAGATGGCAAATCTATCATCATCTTCACTATCTGTTTTCATGAGCTCTCTAATAAACATCCCATGTCCCAAACTGCATCATAACTCACCTAACTGGCAATGATCCCCTCTACATTTAGTGCTCTTGCAATACATCAAGAAAGCTGCATTGATTTTTGAACTTCTCCAGGTAGACAGAAACTACATACTAGTGATAATCTACAATTTATTCTATCCAAGCCTACTGCAAAAATGGAGACACCAGATCATCCGAATACGATAATCATGCACCCTCCATCCTATATGGTAATTGGTATCATGGTACAATGATGAAAACGATATAAACTAAACACAAAATGCTTCAATTGAAACATAAGACTTTGACATGTTCCACTACCTCAGAAATCAAAATGCTGGATCCTCGAGTAACTCTAACAATAGAGATAAAGTAAAACTCTCTAGACATTTTTACAGTATACAAGAGCTTTCCAAGAAAAACTCTTTATTCCCAGCCGATAAGTGGAACTTGGAAGCATAAAAAAACATTCCGCTTCTCACATGTTTCATTGAAGAGTCTGAATTAGTGAGGATCTAGTTCAAGCTGCTGACTTGAGTAATGATGAGAATTCGTTCACCATGATTTGCCCCTCAATAACAAAGCATTTCTCACCTACCCGCTTGATCCATTCAAGAAAAAAACAAAAGGGGTGCACATGAAACTCCTAAACAATTCTATTTTGGCTTGTACATTGTTGATGGTCAAAGAAAATCTATTGTCAATGTCTAATAGGGTTGCTCCAAAATGCAAGAAAAATTCTATCTACTTCACAGATGATAACTGGGAAGAACTCGTTCAAGAATTAACCATATGCTGACCATAAGGGTATTTACATCTTACGTGATAATTGTGAAAAGAAATGTTGTGAATATGACATAATGATGCACCCACTGTGATGTTCTGGATCCATGGTGAAATTCTCTTCGTACATCACAGGGAAGAGGTAGTTTCATTTTCCCCTAAATTTGCATAAATAGTATAAAGAGGGGAAAGTGACCACACACCAACAATAGAAGCTCTACTTCCTTCCTAATGTGATCTATTCTTATTAGATAAAAGTATCAGTGAGATTCATCTATTTATTACATTGGTAAAAATAGATTAATAGACATGACTATAAAAGAAAGTAGGGAGGGGGTTATACTTACAAGCGAGTGGCCAAGTTTTTCCAACCACGCAATTATACTAAAAGGATATTTTGTCTCCCTTCTCCTTAGTTTTCCTTGCAACAAATGACAAAGATTACACGGTTGACCATCATGCTTGAGAGGCAAGAGCAATTATGGAATAACCAATATCAAGTACGTAGAGTTTTCATTTGTAATCAAGCAAACAGAAGGGCTGAAATCCCCAAAACACAGTAGGGCATACTAACATCTATCATCTTGTTTCATCAACAGAAGCAATAAACATACAGTAAGTAAATTCAGTACTTCTTTTGAATGAAACCACGGATATAACTTTCAGTTAATGTCGGAGTCATCAAAATCGTCCTCGAAGGAGTTGAAGAAATCGGCGTCGGCGAGCTTGTTCTCGGCTGAGATCACCCCCTCGCCCAATATCTCAAGTGGATCCACATCATCCACGTCCATCGCGACCGTCGATCCCTGTTCCTCCATCTCCGCAAAGAAATCCATCGGTGTAGGCCTCATTTCTCCTCTCACTGCTGCTGCAATGAAATCAACAATAAAACCAATACGTTTCTCCGGAACTTCACAAAATCGGCATAGAGAGAGCAGTCATTTGAAGTCTTTTTTGCTTCTACTACATGAATGAATGGAAAAATAAACAAAATCAAAGGGACAGAGAAATTTCTTGGTTGGTTCTTTGATTTGTCACTCTCATTAGAATATGATTTTGCACGAGATGAAGCAAATTAAAGGAGCTTCCAATCAAAAGAAACAAGAAAGGGAAATCGAGGCAAAGAAGATGAATTCGTTCGAGATTCTTACCTGATTGTTGTTTTCGTCTTTTCTTTTTTCTTACTTCGCCTTTGTGTCTGAGTGAGAAGAGAGGGATAGAGCCCGGACAATGGCGCCTTGGCCCGAATGCCTTTCAACAGATCGGTTTATTCAAATGATTTTTTTTTTTTTTTTTTTTTTTTTTTAAGGAAGTATATATATATATATATATATATATATTTTAGGAAGAAATAAGGGTGACTATATTTGTGCTATGGAATTCCCTTTTTACCCTCGCCTAAAACTTCAATCTATTTCATCCTAAAAACAAGGAGGATGTATTTGAACAATATTTTCTCTGAATCTAATCTTTATAGTTAATTCAAATTGGAGATTTTATTTTAGATTCTACAACTTCGAAAACCAGCATATATTGAGGGACGTTCTTCACTTTCTCATTGGTTCTGGATTATTTTTCGGCATCGATTCTTCGATGGGCAGCGACACCACCGTTTTGGGTATTTTTTTCGATTTTGTGTAGTGTGAGGTGGTGGGATTGATTGTGAATGTTTGATCCGATTGTGACTACTAGGATTTGGAATTGGATGTGTTTTTTAGTTTAGTACTGTCCAATGGTGATTGCTAGGGTGCAACTATAGTTTGGTGGATGTGCTGGGATTGTGATACTAAGTTGAGGGTGCAGGATGTGGCTTTTTGTTATTGGATCGTGCTAGATGATTGTGTGTGGGGGTTGAGGTGTCGCGATGGGCAAAAACTGCAAGTCAACAACATAGAAGAAGGTTTTCCCCTCTCATTTGCGGGAAGCGGTGAAGATGTGCTTTCATCTGGATTCATGAAGAATGAGGTGCAAGTTGAGTACAAGGTATTTGTAGACATAATATGGATATCAAAATATTTTTTAGGTTAGTATATTACACTTCAGTAAAAGAGAAATAGAAATGCTAAGTTGAGTATAAGGTATTTGTGTAGATCGATGTTAAATTTTTTATTTACGAAAAGATACACCCTCACTGTCATATTTATAAGTTAATGTATTTCTATGGCAGTGCAAAAGATTTATTTTCATAGTTTTTCAATACAAGATATTTGCGTATCTTAATGTCTACCATCTAAATTAAATTTTGTTCCTTGAATTTAAATACATTGTATTTTTTTGCCATGAATTGAAAGTCATTAAAATTATATGTTTTTTTACATACCTATTATTTGCCATGAATTGGTCCTCATTAAAATCATAGGTTTTTTTTTTACATGCCTGTATTTCTATATTTTTTTAAAATTTTTTATGTATCTTTGTATTTTCAATTTTTTCGTTGTATAGATTTTAAATTATTAACATATATATTTTTAATTATTTTGTATTCTCAATTTTTTTAGTTGGTTTAACCGTTCCTTGATTGGAAGGATTTGTATGTGATTTGAATTAACTAATACTTGATTTGATTTTAGAATTTAGTTTATTTGATTTGAATCTCAGATTCTGTCTAATCCAAAAAAAAAAAAAAAAAAAAATCAGATGTATTTTTGTAAGGGTTTTTTTCCTAAGTTGATAATTCAGATTTTTTAATTTACAAAATTGATTTGGTCATTTATCTAAAAAAATAGAAACACCATTTTTCAAAATAGGCCTTTTATTTTAGTCATTCTTGCAGTTAACCCAAGAAATAATTCATTCAAATTAAGAGCTACAGCCAGCTCCCAAAAGGGTACTACCTGTGAGACAGGGACCCCACAAGTATAATAACCACATCCACTATCCAGACAATTAAAATCTAACAGCCACTTAGGGAACTCAGAATTCCAAATTTTAGACACATTTAGCTCACATGCTTTACGGGTCGTATGATGGGCCAACCATTATGAAGCCTTGGAGTGTGTTTAATTAACTCAACTTTAAGGGATGTCATTAGGGCTTGTGCTTCCATTATGAAACCCCTTAATTCCGTGGCATCCATATCCTCGTTGGTCTGCTTTGCCACCTGAAGGGCATCCAACTCAAGCTGAAAATGGGGGGAATCCTGAGGGAGAGCACGCAACGCTTCACAAACGGAGAACGCCTCCAACCATCTGATTTTCCATCGGTGATTCACGCATTTGTACCCCCTTCGCAATAGACGTCCAAACCAATCTCTTAGGATCCATCCAATCCTATCGCACCGGTATGTCGTGCTCCAAGTGGCATCATATTTAAGCTTGCAGATACCATCTGAGGGAGGAATCCACGAAGCCACTCGAGGTTGAATAACATCGATTTGAGATTGTAGGTTCTCCATGCTCGCGATCTGAGGTTGCAAATTAGGTGCCAGATGACGATTAACCTCGAGGGACCAGATACCCGAATAACTCCCAATCGCATCTTGATTTAGAAATTTTGTTATGTATCTTTTGATTTTAGCCTCCAACATCTGCACATTTTCCTTGTAATTGCTTTGAGTCACCTCGTTCCTGTGAGTCCAGATCTGCCAGCATATAACTAGACTTGCTGCTACTCTTTATTTGTCTAGTGAGTCTCTCCCATCCATCTTCCAAATTTTCAGCAAGTAATCCACTGGAGTTAACCCACCCTTGTCATTCAAATCGAAATCATAAGTCCAAGGGCATAAAGAAATCCATAATTTACTTACCGCTTTGCACTCCCAGAATAAATGGGTTGTTGATTCAGTGTATTTCCTACAAATAAACACAAATATGATGTACATCCATTCCTCTAGAAAATCAGATTTGTCAATGTAGGAAGAATGCCATTAAAGATTCTCCATCCGCAAAATTTTATTTTAGCGGGGAGATTGATCTTCCAAAAATTATTTCAAAGGATCTCCTGACTCTGACGATTAGATGACGATGCTTCCTGCAGGGTATAAAGATTAGTTCCCAACCTGTAGGCACTTCGAACAGTAAATAAACCTTTGGAATCAAGATCCCATATCACCATATCTTCCCTTTAATCTGGATGTAACGGGATATTTAAAATGGCCTCAACATCGGAATGCAAAAACGAATTACGAACAAGGTTCTCATTCCAAACTCCTGGAGGTGTGATGAACTGGGCCACTGTATAGTTATGAGCTGAGGATTTATAATGATAGGTTTACAGGAGCCTTCCTTTAGGAATCCAAGGATCCCTAGCAGCCTCAACGTTAATTCCAATACCAATTCTCCAACGATAATCCTTACTGAACAGATCACGACCCCAAAGAATACTTCTTCATACATAAGATGGATTTGACCCTAAAGGGGCCTGAAGAAAATGCCCCGTTTTGAAATATTGCCCTCGCAAAACTTTAGCCATGAGAATTTCAGGATGTCTAATTAACCTCTAGCTCTGCTTAGCCAACATTGCCTGATTGGAGGTGTTGAGGTCTCTAAAGCCCATACCACCATGATTTTTATGGATCATAATTTTCTCCAGCTACGCCAATGGATTTTTCTTTTAGTCTCCGAAGATCCCCACCAAAACCTGACACAAAAAGAATTCAAATCGTTGCATAAGGACTTTGAAAATTTAAAACAGCTCAACTTTATTGAGAAGGCTCGACAAACCTTCCGCACAAATTAAGAATAAGTAGGGAGAAAGGGGATCTCCTTGTCTGAGACCTCTGTTTGGAGTAAACTCCGTACGCGGGATACTATTTAGAAGAACTTAAAAACTTACGGATTCAACACATTTCATTATCAAATTAACCCATCTGTCGCAGAAGCCCATCTTTTGCATAATTTTCCAGATATATATCCACTCCACATGATCATAAGCCTTGCTCATATCCAGTTTTAACGCAACTATACCTTTCTTACCCTTCCTACGGTTCTTAACCAAATGAATAGATTCAAAGTCGATAATAGTATTATTTGATATTAGTCTTCCAGGCACAAAAGCAGATTGAGTAGGAGAAATAATATCATTTAACACTGTTTTCAGCCTATTGGCAAGCGTTTTTGCAATCACTTTGTAAATCACCGAGCAAAGGCTAATAGGCCTAAAATATTTCATAGCCTTAGGCCCCTTTACCTTGGGAATCAAAATAATATGTGTTCTGGTCACGGAGTCCAGACTCATATCTCCATTCAGCACCTCTAAAAAAAAACTTACTCACATCAGTCCCCACTATATCCCAGTACTTTTGATAAAATATCGTCTGTATACCATCTGCTCCAGGAGCTTTGGTGGGGTGCATATTTTTAACCACTTCAAAAATTTCCCCCTGAGTAAAGCATTTAGTCGGCACTGGATTTTGATTTGGCGTGATGGTTGTTGGTATAGTCTTCAGAATACATTCAATATCATCTAAGTTTGGATTAGATGTTTGGAACATGTCCTGAAAGTACTGGATCACCACCAACTCCATCTCTGAATCCTTTATATTCCAGTTCCCAACATCATCCAACAAACCCCGGATAGTGTTAACCTTTTTTCGATGGTTGGCTTTCCTGTGGAACCACTTCGTGTTCTTGTTGCCCCATTTTAGCCACTCCTCCCAGGCTCGTTGATGCCAATAGATCTTATCATCCTCAAGCTCACCTTCTTTCTTAGCCAGGTTTGGGTTATTCTGAGAGTCATCCTGATTTAA
This sequence comes from Luffa acutangula, assembly GCA_036850905.1. Classification (NCBI taxonomy): domain Eukaryota; kingdom Viridiplantae; phylum Streptophyta; class Magnoliopsida; order Cucurbitales; family Cucurbitaceae; genus Luffa; species Luffa acutangula. Next base: position 45,221,762 of record CM072098.1, on the reverse strand, counting down.
AATAGCCTGGATCTCCTACTCTTTCTTTGTTATAGCACCTTGAATGGAACTCCCATACTTAGCCTTACTCCAATCTTTAAGCGGAGTTAGACACGTGTCCGTTTTTTGTAAAACTAAGTTGGCCTCTTGTCTTAGCATACTATTTCACACTTGATCCACAATCTACCGACACTCCTCATATTTCGTCCATGCCTCTTCAAACCGCCTAGGTCGCTTTAAATTACCATCTTGTTGGCTATTCTGGTCCAAACTCCATTCAACTACAAGTGGCCGATGATCATATGCAATGAGAGCTAGATGTCTAACTCTGAACACACTACACAGGTCCTGCATATGATGGTTGAGTAAAAACCTATCCAATCTTTCCCAAATATGATCAGACTGGAAATGTTTGTTACACCACGTGAATTCTGGCCCCGTAAAACCAGGGTCTATCAAGCTACAGTAGTCGATGCACTCCCAAAACTTTTGCATATCTCTATCAGAACGAAGCAAACCACCAAATTTCTCTGTATTGGAAACGATTTCATTAAAATCATTGCCTACCATCCAAGGATAAGAGACTCCTTCTCCTAACCGCCTTAGGAACGTCCAAGTTTCATGATGTAATTCTCTCTTTGGATTACCATAAATCCCTATGAACCTCCACCTGGTACCATTAGCTAAGATAAGAGTGTCTATATGACCTTTTGAGAAGGATCAGATTGATAAATCTATCTCATTTTTCCATAACAACATAAGTCCTCCACTAAATCCCCGACTTGGAACCTCAAAACCATTATCAAATTTAAGATCTCTACGAATTCTGTCACATCCATTTCTTTGAATTTTGGTTTCCATTAAGAAAACCACCTGGGGACTATGATTACGCACTAGATGGCGTAACGCTCTTAATGTCCGAGGGTTCCCCAACCCTTGGACATTCCAACTTATGGTTTTCATTGTGCCCGGCGGGCTGACTCGCAGCCTCCACCGATCTTGCAGTTGAATTTTCCTCTACCATCACGATTTTCTTTTTACTGATACCTACATCTTCAAGGACAATTTTATGTTTCCTTATTGAGGTGGTTTGAATTGGTTTTCTCATTTGTGTCACCATGAATCAGCTTCAACCTGTATACGTGGTAATCTTCTCCATTTTTTTAGACTTCTCTTTCCTCTCTTCCCCAAGGATAGTTTCCTCAGAATTTAATTTCGAATCCTTTTGCATGACTTCCTTTACTCCGGGTTCAGCTGTTGGTAAATCCACCTTCATCACTGTTGTATCCTGACATTCCTTTGACAATACTTTCTTTTTTTCATAATCCATAATTTCCATGACTTTTAATTTAATCGATTCTCGAAGCCAAGGACCATATGGCATATCCTCCTCATTTGTGGACTGTCTTCATCACATTCTTTAATTATATGCCCCAACCGCCCGCAACTTCCCAAACGTTACAACAATCCATTTCTCTGTTCCATTTATCCCAGATTTGAGAAAGACGCCACGTTTCAGAGGTCGGTTAACATCAATTTGAATCTTTATACATAGAGAACTGCAACAAGTTACTTCTACATCATCTTCCAAATTCACTTGCTTCACTTTACCCAACAAGCTTCCAATCTCCACCGTTGCAGACCTGGAAAAACATGCCAAGGGAAGTTTATGAAAATGAACCCAAAAGGATAATTCATCTCCACAACAATCGCCTTTTGGTTCTTCCAACAGAAGCATAGCTCTATCATAGAACCAAGGACCCGAATCTACTATATATCCTTTGATCCTAGCATTTTTAAATTTGCAAAGGAATAAGTTGAAGCCCCTATAATCAATCCTTGTATGTTCTTAATTCCAAATATTTGGCTTCATAGATTTGAAAATTTCTGGATTTATTCTCTTTTTTGTAAAAATCTTGCATAAAACTGCATTAGCCAGTTTTTTTCTCCGTAATATCAATTGCCTCTTCTTGCAGGTGGAACACACTCGCTTTTTCCTCAGCCGTGACCTTCAGAGCTGCGAGTTGCTGGATGGTCCCCTCTTCTTCATTACTTGCTGCCATGGTAGTACCGAGAGAAAAGACTGCAAAAATCCCAGCTAAAACACCGTAAACCAATCCCCAAACCAGCAGATTGACTGCTCCAAAACCGACAAGAAACGCCGCCACTTTCTACCGTTCCTAGAGAGAAAACGGAGATCACGTCGATTTCAAATACTCTTGAAAAGATGTTGGGTTCTCAATTTTATGAAAATGTCCATACCGATGTCGAAATATTTTTGAAAAAATATTTAAAATAAAAATTTTCAAAAATATTTAAATTATCAAATAAATGTTTTACATTTTTAAAATAAGTAAAATACTTATTATAAATATTATCTCCATATTAGTTACGTTTTGTTATTAGTTTGTTTACATTTTATCAATTTCTTTATGGTATAAATAGAAATGTCGGTTCAATCCACATGTAGATGTTGATCCCATGGACATATAGGAATGTCGATGGAAATGTAAACATGTTGATGAAAATTTAATATATTGATCTTGGAAGCTTTGAAAATTTTAATTTTATCCTTAATTTTGAAATTTGTTAAAAAAATATATCCTTAAATGGTTTTTTCATTAAAATAAGATGTGAATCAATGCATTGGTCAATGTGTAAAAATTTAAAAGGTCAAAAGTTTAGGAGCTGAAACATATTCTAAAGTTTAGGGTATTTTGTATAATTTAAACTAAAAATAAATTATAAATGAGTTAAATTATTATTTTAGAAAACCTTTAAGATGATGCCTAATTAGTTCTTGAAATTTAAAAAATGAATCCCTGTATTTTCAAATTTGTGTCAATAGTTTTTTTGGAATTTAAAACTTAAACTTTTAATATAAGTCTCTAACTTTTATTCCAAAAAAAAAAAAAAATCTCTAACTTTTTATTTTCTCGAGACGACATTTAACTCATTAGATATATTTTTTTTAAAAAAATCATGAATTTATTGGACACAAAATTCAAAAGAAAAGTGTTAGATCTAATAAATTTAAAATTTTAAAGAGTGTTGAAAGGTTCGGAGCTTATTAAATACAAAATTGTAAGTTCACGACCTATTAAACTTGTTTTAACGTTTAGAAGACAACCCTCGAAAGTTTGGAGATTAAGTGTAATTTAACCTAATTTTTTTGGTTTAACTTTTATCTGTCTCTTCTTTGAAAAATTCAATTACATTCACAGCAATTTATCTTATAACAATTTACTTATGATTTCTAGAGTGATTAGAAATAGGTCAGGCATAAAAATTAATTCACATAACCCACAAGAACAATTTAACTAAGCTCATATAAGCAATAAGCTAACTTGTCAACATAAACATAGTTTAATTGGCATAAAACTTAACTTGTCAACATAAACATAGTTCAATTGGCATAAAACTTACAAATGACTAAGAGGGATGCAGTCCGAATCTCCCCACCCTCCACATGTTGTCTAAACAAAGAAGCAAAAAAAAAAAAGCTAATTCCTAGTAATTTGATAATTGAGCTATCAAATGAGATTAGAAATTGCAAGGTAATCATAGCTTAATTAAGAGATTAAAGATTAAAAACATAAGTTAACGACTCCATGTGAGTAAAAATAGAACAATTTCAATACCATTCAATATTCATTTTCAAGTTAGAGATATCATTACAAAATTCTTTAAGAAGAAAAAATTAGTATGAAAGAAAAACTAAATTTTTTTTGAAGACACTCAGACATAGATTATAATTCAACCAAGGAAGACAAAGTCAATCAATGCAAGTGTATCATAGGATAACTGCGCAAGAAATCACCCAACTTAGATAAATCACGACTCAATCGTATTAAGAGAAGAAGCCACTTTAATCCAAATTATATGGTTCACATCTCAACACTAAAGGTTAGCTAGTTAGAAGAGAGCTCACATGAGACATGCCTAGTTTTCAAGACAATTTTTGAAAAAAAAAAAAAAAAAAAAAATTAATAAATAAAAGTTTTATGACCAAACTTTTTTTTTTTTTTTTTTCATTGGATTCGAGAAGAAGTAGAACATTCCACGACGCCGTATAGATGAAGGAGAAGGAGCTTAGCTTTAACAGAGAAGCAGAGAGAAACAAAAAACAAAACGGATAACGTGGCGAAATGAATGCCTTGCTTCTTCATCCTTGCTCCACTCTTCTTCTTCCTTTTCATCCATGGCGACCCTTTCTTCCCAATCACTCTTCTCGCTTTCGTTTCTCCTCTGCAACAACCCACTACCGACCTTGGGACTCCAATGCCGAATCCTTCAGCTCCCACAAATTCACACGCAGAGACGAAGATCCTGAAGCCCATGACGAACACGACGACCCCGGCATTCGCTTCCGTACCAGCCGGATGAAACGCCGGCGTTGGTGGTCCGATGAGCCGGCGCCGGAGTTCGATGAAGAACCTTCCGGGATCTTGGATGAAGTAATCGACAGTGTCTGGATTCTCAAGGTAATCCAATCCAATCCTCTTTGAATCGTCCATGGATCCCTTCGATGCTTCTTCGTTCTCTTTCCATTTCCAGCTTCCTGCAATGGGTAATAGTTAGTATAGAGTAAACTGGAAAGTTCAAGGAGAGAATTCAGTTTGCACAACAAGTGTTTGATAAAATTACCGAAAGAATTCTTCTTCTTCTTCTTCTTCTTTGGTTTTCTCTCAACTTTGGCTAATTAATTCATCAGCCAATCTTGGTCAGTGCAGGTATTCAAATCCTACGGTTGGACTCTTCCACCCATAATCTTCTCGCTGCTGTTAAATTCAGGACCAAAAGCTTTTCTGATGGCATTAGCCCTTCCACTAGGCCAATCAATCATATCTCTGGCATTAGAGAAGTTGTGGGGAACTCCAGAAAGGAGGCCAAGGCGCAGAACCAGAAGTAAGACCAGGAAGAGACCATTTTACAGCACTGAAAGTAGAGTTCAGGAGGAAGAAGAAGAAGAAGAAGCAGCAGCAGCAGAAGGAAGTGTTGGAGGGAAGGGGAAGATGGGCTATGGATATCAGTCATGGGAAGTTGGTAGCAATGGTGGTGAAGTTAGAAAAGAGGGAAGAAGTGGAACAAGTTTTGGTGGATGGGAGGATCTTGATGGAGTTGGATCTGAGAGAAAGGCAAAATCTGGGGTGAGAGGCAAAAAACAGAGCAGTTCATCAATGGAGAGGGGTAAGTTGAGTTGGAGAGAGAAGAAAAGTGATACTCCTTTGCTTTTGAGATTGTTAATTGCTGTTTTCCCATTTTTGGGTTCATGGACTAGGATGCTTTAGTTGAATGCTCTTCTACTCCTCTATACTTCATTTTTACTCACTATTTTGGTTACATAAAACCTCAACAAATTCCTCATCTTGTTGAGGATAGAATAAGGAGTAAAAAACTATTCTTATGTATAGTGCAAGTCTTTTAATTTAGTGCAGCAGGGTCTATCTTGAGAACCATGTAACTTTACAACTTTGTAGGATGTTTAATTTAATCCTTAATTGATCTCTTGGATATTCAACAACTGTCTTGCTAAATTAGGGCAACTCTTACCCCAAAGAAATTTGATGTATTGGAAAAAGATACAAGATGGGATTGAGAATCTCGGCCTGTCACTTGATTTCACTAAAATATAAATCAAACGTACTGTGCTTGTATTTAAATTGTAAATAATTTATGTTACAGAAACCTACAGGATTATAAAATGTAAAGAATGTTGACTAATTGAGATAACTGACCATCCAAGTCAAATAATGCCTGATTCAAGGAAAAAATCATCATCTTGAAAATAGTTGTACCCTGTTGACATTGCAAGCAGAAGCAGGGTCTTCAAAGCAGCTACAGAAACCATCTCCGTCCTTGGGGAAGGATGCCGGTAGAGGACGATCTGGAATCACTCCAACCTGTAGAATATTCAGGTGCGTTAAGAATTTCAACTTCATGAGAAGTGCCCGTGTGTTCATGTGGATAAGAGGTAGAGAGACCTTGTCGATGTCAATGTGAGCCGGTGTCTCATAACGAGCTACTGTAACAGCCAAGCCAGAACCATCGGATAGTTTAAAGACTGATTGAATCTTGCTGCAGAGAGGGATAAGGATTCTTGTTATGAATTCGGACATTACATCATGTCATGTTTTGTGGCGCAGCGGAAAGTTCTTACCCTTTCCCATAAGTTGGTTCTCCAAACAACATAGCACGCTTGTTATCCTTCAATGCTCCGGCTAGTATTTCACTCGCACTAGCAGTTCCCTTATTCACCTGATATAAGCATATCAACAAAATAATCTTTTTTTTTTTTTTTTTTTTGGGATAAGAAACAATTTCATTGATATTCACCAAAATGGTCACAATAAAGTTCAAAAAAGGCTTACACTTCTCCATACACTAGATTTACAAATGTCCAAATATAAGACAAAAAAAATGCTGCGAACTCTATAACATTAGAATTAGAATGGTGTAAAGGTAAATCTTTTATACATGAAGAAAATGCATGGAATCCACAGATGGAAGTCAACTTTAAATTCAAAACATGAAAAGAAATGTAATTTAATGAAATGCTAAAGATAAACTTAAATTTGAGTTACTAAAGAGGATAAGATGATGAATGAACAATAGATGAAATATTCAAGCGGGCCTTTATTTGAAAAGAGAATAGATCTGAATGTTTACCAACACAGCTAAAGGTTCTGAAGCTGCTATAGTGCTACTTCCATCTGAATCATATATATCTCGGACCCCACGACTATCGCAAATATACACGATAACACCTTTGTCCAACCTGAATAAGAACTGATAATATGATGACGGGCTACAGAGTTTAAAAAGGATATTCTAGCTTACTACAATTATTCTACGAGCAATGCACATGACTCTATCAACTTCTAAGTTCTTTTATGTCAAGTACTATATTAAAACTGTTATAAACTATTGAGATTCGAAATAAAGAAGTCAATTAGCAAATGAAGTGATCAGTGGAAAAGAGAAAAGATGAAATGTTAGATCTCGCGCATGCACAACATCAAAATCGCCAAATAAACATTTGCCTACTTGATTCATTAAACTACACCTACACAAACTTAAAAGACAGCCTATTTTACAAGGAGTTTAGCATGGGCAGGCATAAGGAATCAAGCAAATAGCAACCTAAATGACGTAGCCAAGTGGTTATGACACTTTCCCTTCAAAGCCAGATTCTTTGTGGCACAAGATTATCATGAGCAAATAGGGTCGTCAGCCTACAGCAAATGTGATTTCTAAAAGGCACATTTGAGAGTCCTTGGAAACCCATTTGCTAGAACAGAGCAACTTCATAGATTTTCAATAGGAAATGGATCTTACATTCGTTTTCGGAAAGAATTTCAGATTGATTCTGATTCCATCTGAATCTTATTCCTTTCCCTCTTTGATCACACATGTTGAGGGCAATTGTTGATTCAGTTTTAATTCTTCAAGTTGACTTTCATACCTCCCCTAGAAATTGATTTCCATTTCAGAATATCTCTATATGATATCAAGTTCCAAGACTCGTCTATCCTTCTTTTGTTGCTACAAGAGACCTTTCCCTAAATGCAAAGTGATTCTCGTACATTGATTTTGGGGCCTTCAAGCAATCATCTTCTCTAGCAATAAAATGTGACGTATGCAGTTCAATGCACCGTGCAATGCAAATGTGACTCACATCACAAGAAAGAGAATTTTTCCATGAACTATAATTTGATATCCAAAGGTGAAAGATCTGAAGAATGCAAGGGGACTACTTTTATCACCTAAAGTTTTTGACCATGTTATAAATTTATAAATGTAATATACTTGGATTATCCATCATGTCATATTACACCATTAGTAAAACTAATAAGTAACAACATGAATGCACATAAGATAATACTCAAATAGCACGTACCAAATCTTGGCAATCTCAACTCCTTCGGGAAAAAGACCACCACTGCAACAAGATCCATAGTTCAAGAGGTGTGCTAAAGAGCAAACTTAACTGCTGAAAATTGAAAGCTAATCACCTATTGTCCCGGAGGTCAAGTACAAAGGCATTAACCCTGTTACTCCTTAAAGAATCAATAGCTTCCTTCACAGCACCTGCAAAGGACGTAATTCTCATAACAAAATAAGCATGTTACCTCTTGGTATCCCTTGACGACTGAGAATACTACAAGACAATGTCCTAGACATAGTGTTGGTTTTCAAATGACGTGCAGATGAATGAAGGAAATTTTTGTTTAATTATTGGAATATCTTGTCACTGAGTGTCAAACTACAATATAGTTGCCTTAGCTATAAAATACAAATGATCTTTCTTACCAGATGCTTTTTGATTAAATGACGTAAGCTTGATGTAACCAATCTTAGAGGAATTGTCCCCTGAGCCAGGCAACTCACAGATTCTGGACTTCACTGGATTTATTGCAACTTTCTCTCGCCTGAAAGACGTGATTCTATTAGTCCTGGAACATTCATGATATTTGAGAGAAAAGAAGACTTAGTGCAGCTTAATTCATAAGTAAGCCACATGATGCCAGAAGGTTCTCCAGGGGCAAAGGATTTTTAGCTCCCTAGTTCAGCTCCAAGTTAAAAAATGTAAGGTAAAGGGACAAATTCCAATCACAATCTGAAATATTCTACACAGACGAGAAACTACCATGCTTTACAAGAGAATTTAATCTACTGCTGAAAGAAGAAAGGCATCAAGTCATTGATAGTTAGACGGTAAAAGTGTGGAAGATAATCTTACACTAAATCTAGATGCTTTACACTGGGACCACTTTGAACAGTCAATTGCACAGAGCTTCCTTCTGGTCCTCTGTAATCACTCTTGTCAGATGGTCACAAAATACAATCAAATATTCACCAAGAAATTCGTGCTAAAAAATAACTTCTGAAAACAACTTTAACCAACTAAACATGAGTTAGAAAATTGGGTTTTTTTTAATCAATAGATTCATAGATAATCTACTTTTGTTCCTTCGATGCAAAAGTTTGCTGTAATCATTGTGATAGCTTATGATCAAGTAACAAAATAAAACACTTCGTATGTTTCCTCCTTCAATTACCAAAATGAAACACCAGATACCATCACACCATGAAAATGAAATCCATATTATTTTTGCATATCTGGATGTGGTGACCGAATACAAATTTTAAAGATTAAAGAATAGTTATGATATTTTGATGTTAAATAAGTACCCCCTAGTCATTTTTATTTATTATCTACTGACAACACGTATTGTTACACTGTTTCAACATTATGGTAACTTGGGAAGGAAAGAAACCTACTGCAATCGCTCTGCTGCATCATATATACCCATGGATTCTGTAGTAATATCATCAATTGCCAGAATAACATCACCAGAAGTAATACCAGCTCTTTCTGCAGGCCCCCCTGGTGCAGCTGAAACGACAGCAAGTCCAGCAGGCCCATCAACAATGGTGCGATAACCAATGGACAGCCCTACACCTGTAAGAGCACCTTGAGTACCAGACTGCCTTCAAAGAAGATATTACTAGATTTTAGAGCATTGCTTTCATACACTCATAAGAAGATTATAAGTGAATGTCACATCTAAATTTGTACATGGAATTTCTTTTCCATCTAGACAAATGACCAACAAAAGGTAGCATCTCCTACCTGCAAACTTTTAAACTTTTCAGGTTCTAGAAATCGAGTGAAGGGATCATCAAGAGTTGCAAGCATCTTCTTTATTGCAGTATCTGAAAGTATTTTAGGAAGATGAGTAAACAAGTCTAAATTGAAGCACTAATTTAGCAAGAAGTTTCTCGCCATGGGATGTAATGAAAAAATCATTAACTACATATATGAGACTGGGTGGGGTTTTGCAGCAAGATTTGTTTTTCTCACTCTAACTCATGAAACAAAGTTTAAAGTATTATCCTCATATAAAAAACAAAATGAAAAAATTAATGTAGACATCATAGTCATAATAACCTTTTTATACTCCCCAAACTTGTAAATTATTGCATGAATAAACCATGTAACTATAGACATTGGCTCTTCCAGAGTGGCAGAGCAACCACAACGCTAAATCCACATTAGAGCACATGAATAACTCAAGAGCATGATAACAAATCAATAGGATCAGAGGTGCAAATGTTGGGAAAAATTTACTACCCTGGGGCATTGGAACAGTTTATTCATGCCTTCATATCAATTATCATCATTATGAAAATATTCGTTCTAGCATGGAAGATAAGAAACAGAGAGATGAAATTTCATACAGGTTTCTTCTCGCGTATTCATGGGTTCGTTTCTCAATGCATTTTCTCTGTAACGAAACCAACTTTGTCCATTAAAATTCTTGTCGATATATGCACGGTCTATTGTCCTCCATGCCTCGAGAAAGAGTAGGTTCTCTTCAGTGAGGGCCCCTGAATTATAGAAGCACATTTAATCACGAAACATACAATGCAGAACATTCGGTTCTCAGAAATTCTCTACGGGGGTAAACGCTATATGAAACTTAAACTTACATGATGGATTATCGCCAAAAGTAGAAGAAACTGACATCACTAGCATCACGCAGACCATCACCCGAGCAAGTTGTACAGAGAAACGCTGTCTAAATTTTTCCAAGGAATTCCTGATTCTTCGGAAATTCACCGGGTACTTTTTCCTCTTGAAGCCATACCGATAGCTTACGGACATCAAATCAGACGCAGAAGACAAACTGGAATGATACCTCCATAGCTGCCGGAGCAACAAAACACGATTCGGTCCACAATTACAGCCCCAAATTCTCTCCCGGCCATCGATACCGAGACTCGTCAATCGACCAAGACCAACCACAGAAGAATTCCACGGCAAAACCTGCGACTGCAAGAGCTCAACCTAACACGTTACTAAAAAGCAATCCAAAATTCCTAACGCCACATTCATCGGTGGCAGAATGAGATTCTGCATTATTGTTGACGGCGAATGAAATAGATGATCATTTCAAGAAAGAGATGGAGGAGGAGAGGGAGTACCTTGACGGTGGCGCGAGAGGTAAGAGTATGTTGATGATGGACGTTGAAGAAAGCGAAACGCGGAGAGGAGGAAGAAGAAGCACAGCTCGAGAGGACCTCCATCGGCACAGAAAGCCCTGAGGAAGAAGCCTACTGACCGTTCACCACCATTGCTGATCACTGTACGGCTTATCCATTTTTGTTTTTGCTTTTTTTTCGTGAAGAACGGAAAGATGATGGGTTGGGCTGGGGCGATAGTGGTGGATCCAAGAAACCCATGGGAGTTAATTGAAAATGTGGACCTGAGTATTTTCTTTTGGGGCAACAAGAAAAATGCTATAAATAAATAGGTGGCTTGAAAAATGGCTACAAACGTTTATATATTATGGCTACACAATTTACTGATTAATAAATTCCTATTTGTACAAGACAAAAATGCCCTCCCAACAAACTTCCTAACATGTTCTTAACGTTTAAAACCAAAATTAGAGATTAAGAAAGATAAAATACACCCGTAACAAATAAGTTGGAGACATTTTAGGGGGTTTGAAATTAAAAAATCCCTAAAAATAAGTTGGAGACATTTTAAGAGGTTTGAAATTAAAAAAAAAAATCCCTAAAAATAAGTTGGAGACATTTTAGAAGGTTTGAAATTAAAAAATCCAAGAACACAAAACTATTTTGAAAATCAAACGATGTATCATATTGTTACTACAGGAAAAAGTTGTTCCCCGGAAAAATGAGTAAATACCTTTATTGGGGAAGGAGTACAAAGTTCAACCTCCTTCAGTAGAGAGAAACACCTTCGAACTCCATTAATCGGAAACAACAGTCCTGTCAATAAGAAGATTTACTACCTGCAACTAAGAATACCTGAAAAATTTTAAAAACAAATAAGAACACACGTGCTGCAATTATTAGTTGTCATAACACCGCCCACCCTCCCACCAGAACCGTTTTCATGCACCAGCCCGTCCGTCCATCTTCATCTTCCACAACCCTCACTTCCCCTCATTTCCCCCTTGAAAGACTTAATCCTCCATTTCCCACCATTTCCCACCCCCAACACAGAGTGTATCCCAATCCCTACCTCTCGCATCGCGCCGACGACCCACATCCGCCGTGCCGACGACCTTCTTCCGTCGTGCCGTCGAGACTCTTGCTTGTCCCACATCCTCCATCAATTCTCTTTCTGCACGAGGACTGTACAATTTCTCAGAAATTCAAACCAAGGTAACAACTTCATTCCCATTCCCTTATATTAGCAACAAACTGATACATTCCCCCTAGATTTTAGGGATTTCGTTATTACATTCCCTCGAGTGGTATGTACTGATAAATACCATTTCTATTAGACATGAACAACTTCATTCTCATTCCCTTATATTAGCAACAAGCTGATACATTCCCCCGAGATTTTAGGATTTCGTTATTACATTCCCCCAAGTGGTATGTACTTATAAATACCATTTCATCTTTATTACAACTTCTCTGGAAAAAGTGTGTTTGTGGTATACTCATATGTATGTGTGCGTACACATTGACATGTCTAATAGAAAAAATGCTTTGATTTGTCTGTACTATTATATACATCCATGGAATGGTCTGATGTGTCTACTTGTGTGTGTATACACTTAATCCCCTTGTATTTGAGTTAATCACCCCCTGTATCGTGTATGTCTGGAATGCCCAATAAAAATACACTTTGTTTTTGTCTGTGTTGCTATATGCAACCATAATAAACCCCCGTATCATGTTCACCTGAATGCAAATACCTGATGAAATGTCATAACTGATATTTGTCTATAGTATTACATACATACGTGTTCCGCATGCATCCTGTGTGTATGCGTACTTACCCCAGTCCCACCCCCCATATGAGTTATATATACGTTGTAGTTTATATGTACTGTCATCTGTCTGTATGTACTGCTACTTACGACTTTTATTGTTGTCCTTTTGTAACATGGATAATGAGGGGCAAAATGTGAGGGATAAAATCTTTTTTTACCGTTGGAAATGCTGAAACCTAAGCCTAAAAAATAGGTAGATCTTTTTATACACTTGAACACAAACCGCCAACTGAACTCCCTATAAATCGGGATTCATCCATCCCGAAAAAAGGGGAGAAACTGAATGAAAAAAAAAAGGGAAAAATACACTTTTAGTCCCTGAGGTTTGGTTTAGGTTTCGTTTTGGTCCTTGAGGTTTCAAACCCAACATTTTAGTCCCTGAGGTTTGCATTTAGTAGCATTTTGGTCCCTCCATCCATTTTTCCGTTAAAAACTAACGATTTGCTGACGTGGCACCTATTTTTTTTTATTAAACATTTATTTCTAATTTTTTAAATATAAATATATTTAAAATAATAATATATTAATAATTTTTATTTATATTTATTTTATTTCTTTATTTTTTATTTCTTTCTCTCTCCCCCCACCTTCTTCTTCTTCCACCAGCCACCTCTCAGCCACCTCTCTTCTTCTTCCAGCCACCGGCGCCGCCGCCGATTGCCGACCGCCGGCGAGCCATTTTTCTTTTCTTTTTTTTTTTCCTTTTCTCCTTCTTTTCTTCCCCCTCCTCTGTGTGTTTTCCGACCGCCGGCAAACCCACTTCTCCCCCTCGTATGTGTGTTTTCCGGCGAGCATACCCACGTCGCAACGCCTCCCTCCCTCTCGTTCTTCGTTCTTCCCTCCGATCATGAAACCCACCGCCCCTTTCGTTCTTCCAACCGGTCACGCCCATTGTTGCAAAGTTAAAAGAAAAAAATGAAGGGAATCCACCTCCCCTTCCGTCGAAGCTGCAGGTTCGTTCGCCGAGGAGCTGATGGTCCACCGCTCGAGGTTCGATTTCAAACCCACGATGCCGCCGCAGGTCCGTTCGATTTCAAACCCTTGATGCCGCTGCTCGGATTTCGTTCAAGATTTGGCTTTGTTCCGGTATAAAAACGCCGCAACTCGTGGGTTTTAGGCGAGGGTTTCGTTCCGGTATAAAAACGCCGCAGCTCGTTTCAGGCAAAGGTTTCGTTCGATAGTCGGTGGCAAACTGGGTTTCGTTCGACAACAAGCTGATGTTCAGGTCGTGGGTTTCATTCGGCAAGCTGGTTTCAGATCTAGAGGAGTTTTCAAGCGTGGGTTTCGTTAAGCTGAGAGATAGAGAGGGAACAGAGAGTTAGAGAGAGACGGAACAAAGAGTTAGAGTAAGAAAGGGAGAGAGAGAGAAAAAAAAAAGAAACTTGCCGGACGGTGGCCGGAAGTAGAAAAGAAGAAAACGATGATGATGATGGGGGAGAGAGAAAGTAATATAAAAAAGAATAATAATATATTATTGTTTTTAATATATCTATATTTAAAAAAATTAAAAATAAATTTTTAATAAAAAAAATAGGTGTCACGTCAGCAAACCGTTAGTTTTTAACGGAAAAATGGATGGAGGGACCAAAATGCTACTAAATGCAAATCTCAGGGACTAAAATGTTGAGTTTGAAACCTCAGGGACCAAAATGAAACCTAAACCAAACCTCAGGGACCAAAAGTGTATTTTTCCCAAAAAAAAATTCTGTTAATGGTGTTTGTCTATAGTTGTATATACTAGGGGTAAAAATGTCAAAAAAATATCTAGAAAACAGTTCCTGAAAATGTGGTGGCCACCCCTGCGAATTCTGAACATTTGTAGCCAAAAAACAAGAAGACTTTTTTTTTCTAGCTATTTAGCACAATTCCCCTTTTCTTTTTGGGAAATCTTATAAATGACCATATTTATACTGTATTTTTTAAAACGCGAAACATATTTTTTCAATGAAAAATGGTTAAAGATCTCCAGTCTTCAAGAAGTCTTGGGAATGGTTAAACTGTTTTCAATGAAAATGGTCTTCAGTTTTTAGTCTTCAAGGATTGTTGAATTATTTCTGGATGGACCGAGGTAGACTTCAGGACTTCAGGTCTTCAATCTTCTAAACTTTAGATGAACTTCACTTCAATCTTCAGAGTCTTGAGCTTCATTCAATCTTCAAGTCTTGTTTGTAGAAGGATCATCTTCAAGTCTTGTTTGTAGGAGGATCAGAGATTCAATCTTCAGAGTCGGTCTTCCTCATCTTCAAGTCTGCTGTCAATTTGTTGGGCTTAAATTGGGTTTGGGTCAATCCATGGCTTGGATGAATTTTGGGCTTCAGGCCCAATTACCTTAATAATCTAGGGTTTAAATTGAACCCAATTTAACAACTTAACATACTTTAATTTAATTTCATGAACTTTAGGTTAAATTTATTTTTTAGGCTAAATGATCATTCGATCGAGTTTAATCATCGTTGGATTCGATCAAGATCATTAACGCAATTAGATGACCACAAAGAGGACCGTGACCTTTCTTATTTTGTCATAATTAATTTTGAGATATGTATTAATTTGCGACACCCCAAAATTAAATAATGACGTGACAATTTCTAATTGGTTGGAAAATTTCTATGCCAACAACTTTCAATTTAAAGATTAGATGTTTGAATTCTCTATCCTACATATTATTAGACAAAGGAAAAAAAAAAAAAAACTCAAAACATAATTATTAATATTATAGAGTTGACCGTCATATTAAAATAAAAATAGAAATGAAAAATATGTTGAGACCTAGAATTCAAAAAATTTAACGTTGTATGGCTTTTAAAACAAGGGTTAAATTATAAAAAATACCCCTAAACTATGGGGTTAATTTCAATTATACCATGAACTTTTAAAAGTTTCATTTTAGTCCTTGAAATTTGAAGTTTGTTTCAAAACGACATTTGAAAATATTTTCCGTTAAATTTATTAACAAAAAATGATGTGTTTGCATGTGTTTTCTATTCACATAAGCAACAATACATATATAAACATGTCATTTTCCGTCAATGAATTTAACAAAAAAGAGTATTCTTGGAGTCGTTTTGAAACAAACTTCAAATTTCGAGAACTAAAATGAAACTTTTGAAAATTTTGGAGTATAATTGAAAATCAATCTCATAGTTCAAAGGTAAATAGGAAGAATTGTCCAGTAGATTTTTAAAAGCTTTTTTTTTTAAAAAAATATAATTTTAAAAGTTAATGGCATTTATTTGAAAGTTTGAATATGAGACTTTTTGGCCCAAAATAAAACGCGTCAAAAGTGAAAACTAATTACTAAAAGCCAAAACTAGGAGGCGGCTCTATTTAAATTACAGGACCTAGCTAGTGGGAAATAAAATGGATGCATTCGTTGACGCGACTTTAGTACTATGATAATATCTACTATTTTCTATATTACTTTTATTTATTATAGGACAACTCACCAATATTTAAAATTGACATGTGACCTAACAGCATCCGATAATTATTTAAAAATAAATAGTGTGAACAAAAGGAGTAAGTATTACACGAGTGCAAGATTTTTTCTCCAATATTTTTGGAGGTTGGCCAAAAACTATGTGGATGTCCTCACCAATGGTAAGAGCAAAGCAATAAATCCCTTCATACAATCGAGTGTTTTAAATGTTTTCCATGTCAAATTCCTAAGTACGGTACAAAGAAGTGACTCTTGTTGAAGAGTGTTCGTGCATTAAAATTCAAACAAAATGACATGTGGTGCAAAAATGTAATCGCAGTTTTTTTCCCTTTTTTGATAATATGAAATGAAAAATTTGAATCACAAACCTTTTGGTCATTAGTATAAGTTTTATACTAGTTGAGTTATGTTCATATTACCAAAAAATGTAATCGTTTATGAGTTTGGTGTAGGTATAACGATTCATATATTCTTAAAGTTGCATCTACTCTATACTCTAAAAAGTTCCTAATAGGTCGATATTAGTATAGCTCAACTGGCATAAAGTTGTATTAACGACCATGTGATTTGTAGTTCAAATCCCTCCACCCCACACATTGTAAAAAAAAAAAAAAAAAATCTAATAGAACCTTAAACTTTTAAGGTATTGTTTATTTATTTCTTGCATTAAAAAATTATTCAACTCTTAAACTATTAATTTTGTGTCTAATAAGTCCCAACGGTTAACTTTATCATCTTATCATATAAAAGTTAAAAACCTATTTAGAATCTTTTTAAATTACAAAGATTAAATAGACTTTTTAGCTCTTTCAAAAAAAAAAAAAAAAAAAAGACTTTTTAGCCCTTTTAACCGTTATTATCGTTATAGTCTACCACTATAATGCTTTTTCTAAAACATATTACATTCACAATCTTTTTACAATATTACATTTCAAATAATAAGATTGAATATTCAAATTTACGATTATCTGAATTATATTTTAGTATATCAATTCGTAGGGGTGTTCATCTTCAGATCGAAAATCGTCACAACGACGGTCGATCGGTGTCGGTTCTACTATTTGGTAAACCAGTTGGTCTGTTGGTCGGTTGATTAAGTGATTTCACATAGAACTGACCGACCAACCGACATATGTATATATATATTAAAAAAAATAGAATTTTTAATAGAAAACCCTAGCCATTTTTGAAATCCTCCTCACATCGTCTCTCTAGTTCTCACCTCTGCCTCCATCTCATTTCAGATCTCTCTCTCACAAGGTCGCTCGTCGTCGCCTCGCCTCCCTTTATGTCACCGTCGTCGTCGCCATCCTCATGTCGTCTCAATCTCTATTCTCACTTCTCCCTCACGCCGTCTCTCAGTCTCTATTCTGAGCTCTTCCTCATGTCGTCTCTCTCTCTCCCTTGGCCTCGTCGTCGCCTCCTCATCGTTGTCTCTCTGTTCTCCGTCTCCCTCATCGTTGTCAGGTTCTCGTCTCCCTCAAACCCTCGACCAAGCAACCAAGCACTGCAAATCGAGGTTAGTTCTCCCCATCTTCGATCTCTATAATAGTATTTAAAAAATAATATTAAAACTTTAAAAAAAATACCAAAACCGACCGGTCGGTTGATTGGTAGCCAACAGTCTTCGAAAGACGTCGTTTCCAATCTTTTGGAAAATCGACCGACCGACCGATGAACACCCCTATCAATTTGAGCATAATTCATCCGTTAAAACATCTTTATTTTATTTTATTTTTTTTAATATTCTAAGGGGAAAAAAAACAAGGTTCACACGTATGGGAGTCTAAGTCAAAAAGAAAAAAGAAAAACCAAAAAAAAAAAAAAAAAAAAAAAAAAAACCACTTTCTCTCTTGTTTCCACTTGCGTTAAAACGTCATCGTTGCATACTGTGATGACACCTGCTCCTCCTTTTTTGCGTCTTTACTCTCCACTTTGCACCAATCATGTGTCGCCGATGAGCCTTTCCGTCTTTTTGCCTTCAGCACTTTTGGGAGCTCATTATAAAACTCTTTTTTACAATACTTTCTTATTATTTATTTTTTTTCTTCTTTTTTTTTCGATTAAAATATCGTTTTAGTTCTTGTACTTTGAGTTTAATTCATTTTAGTCTCAATTTTAGTTTGTGTATTTTTAATAAAACTTAAAATTAGTTATTTTCTTTTGTTAAATTTTCTAAAAAATGTTTAGTCTATTAGTTTTCTGTTTATAAATTTTGGAAACATGTTCACATGATGTCTTTTATTGCATGAAAATTATTATTATTATTTAACCAATTTTGATATTTGTTAGTTGATGTGATTTTATTTTAATTAGTTATTATTGGTTAATATTAAATCAATTGCTAGAATTAAAAAATATATCACTATAAACTAAAATATATTAAATTATTGATGATGTTAATTATATTAGCATATTATTTGGTAATAATGCATTTTAATTAGTTAAAAATATGATAGAGACGTTCTAGTAGTTGTAATGTGTTTGAAACAGTATGGAGTAAACAATATCAATGAGTTAGTAGTTCCAACTCTAGATAACTCTATATAACCAACATCAAATGGATAATATTTCGATTCTGGTTAATTTTATTCTGATTCTTAGTAAATAAATGAGACCTAAGATGAAATAATTTGTAAAAGTTGAAAAGAATCCTCATGGAATTGGGCTTCGTCCATGGATGATGAGAGAATTAGGATATGTGTTTATTAACTATGGTTACTCTCTAATAACCGTTGGGTGCATATATAATATGTATGCATCTCAACAATCTTAGATATAAAATTGATATAGATTTTGTAATTTATCGTTTATAAATCTAACGGAATATGAAACTATTACTATATTGTTTTAACATTTCTCTAATAATCCCTTCTCACTAGCTAACCCTATCCCTCCAATATCTTTTAATGATTAATATATATTTATTAAATCATCTTATAATTTATGATGAAATAATGTCAAATATTTTGAAAACTTAATTACTTAATTAACAAACAATAAATATACAAAATTTTAATATATTTAATTACTTTTTATTAAAAAAATTTAATATAAATATAAAATAAGAAGTTTCCTTTAAAGACATCCGATTCGAAATAGAGATTCTTGATTAGACCGTCGAAAGTTAAGCACATCTTGACTTGACCTCACAATAATACCATCTTTATAAAAAGGTAAAATGGAGGAACCTAGAATTTATGGTTCTAGAGAGTCTTTTGTCAATTGGATTAAAATAGAACATTGTTTTTAAAAAGAAAAATAAAATAAAAGTGAGCTGAAAAAGAAATGTAAATAATTCAAAAGCTAACCACGCTTAAAAAGTTTGAGGGATTTAAAAAAAAAAAAAAAAAAAAAAACTTGTTCTTTTAACCAATTGAATCTTGAATTAAATTCATTTGCACCACAATAAATAAACAAATATGCCATGATTACACTTTGCATCATTTGTACAATATATTAACTTTTTAGATCATTTGATAATTGGAGTAGAGAAATGGGCCAGAATTCAATTCCAATGGAATATGATGATTTAATTTATGATTTTGAAAATAATACGTGAAAAATATTAATAAAAAAAATCTTACATTAAAAATTTTCTAAAATCCATATGAAAAAATTGAAATAATGTTGAAATTACAAAATTGTCCTCAAATTTTAAGTATATCTTCTCCTCTTTGTTTTTCTTCCAGATAATTTGACATTTGTAGAATCATTTTGTAAAACCAAAAAGAGTTATGATAAAATTTAAACCATTTTAATGTAAAGAGTTTTAAGGAAATAAAAAAACAAAACAAAACAAAAAAAAGGTGTTTAAACTGGTTACAAACACACTTAAATCATATTTTTTTGGTACTTACATTCTCATCTTGACAATTATACTTTTTTAATTTATATTTTACTCTTTAAAGTTTAAACTTTTGTAAATAAATCATTTGGATACTTGATAAATTTTCAATATCTATAATTGTCATTAAATGTTAAGCTATCGATTCCAAATTTGATATCCATATATGTATGTACTTGATATGCTACATGATATCATAGTTCAAATGGTCAATACTACAATGATATGAATTGTTGATGGTCAAGTTTGGTCGGAAGGAACTCACCTGACCTTCACGTGCCACCAACGGTAAATTTGTTTGTGAGGGGGAAGACGTGGCTTGCAAGACAGAAAACCTGCACACCGTTGTGGTGCTTGGCACACCACCTTTGATGCTTAAGTTAGAAAGCGGGAAGAGGAGAGCAAGAGAGCAAGAGGAAAGAGTAGAGAATAGAGTTCGGGATCCCTTTCTCAGTGGCGAAGAGGGGTTTAAATAACATGCTCATGCTCCTAGGTTTTTTCGGAGGCGAACGGGCTCGCCCCGTGCAAGCGGGCCGAATGGTCGGCCTCGGCCTCGGGCTGAGGCCGATGGCCCGACCCTTTGGTCCGGTCTTCCTCTGGGTCGGTTTCCTGGTCCTGTCTCTGTCCGATTGTCCCCGTCAGCTCCTTGTACATCAGAGTGGTCCAGAATTACTTATAACATGAATATTACAGACCGTTTGATATCCATTTTGTTTTTCGTTTTTTGAAATTTAAAAATGTTTAAAAATTGTAAAGAAATTTAAAAAGTTCTCGTGTGAACTTAAAATTTTTGTTTCTTCCTTTTCTTTTCTTATTTTTCTCGAAATAATTAAGGTACCGTTTAATATCCATTTGGTTTTTGGTTTTTAAAAATTAAGTTTCTTTAAATTTCCTCATCATGGTTTTCATTTTTGTTAAAGACATACTTGAATTCCTAACCAAATTCTAAAAACAAAAACAAGTTTTGAAAACTATTTTTTTTTTTAGTTTTAAAAAATTGTATCGATTTTTGAAAACATGAGAAGAATGTAGGTGAAAAGCCAAAGAAACTTAGAGTTGGAAGTGGTGTTTATAAGTTTAAAAACCAAATGGTTATAAAACGTGGCCTAAGATTTTTTTTTTAATACTTCCGATTTTTTTAATTTTTTTTTTCCTTTTTTTCTTTTGTTAAGTTGTTTCGACTTTTTTTTTTAAAAAAAAAAAAACCATTTTCTTAATATATTATTTTTTTACTATATAATATATTTTAATAATTACAAGGTTTCTTATGGTAATTTTCTTATCTTATTAGTGGTTTAAATAATAATCAACTTAAAAGTATAGTTTTTTTTTTTCAATAAAATAAAGAGTAGTATTCAAATTAGGATTAAATGTTAGTGGTTAAATTGCATTACTTTTCTAAGTTGAACATCCAATTTTGATATATATATATATATATATATATATATATATATATATATATATATATATTACCAATGATGAGATTGAAAGTTTAGTATCAAGTTTTAGGTAAAATTTTATTTGTTTTCCTCTAATTTTAATAAAAATGATTAACAACCTATTATTGAATAGAATTTAATCATTGATTAAAAAAATTATAAATTAGTTTTTATTGTCCAAGATAACGATTTTTTTTATAGTACTTCAAAATAACGATTAACCATAAGCGTCCATCTAATCTACCAAATCGACACATTTTGAATGCTTTTTATTTATTATTATTTAAATTTTGAGAATCTTTTCACAAAATCGAAGTGCTTTTCACTTTTTAGAAAGCTCCAACCTTTTTGGCATATCCTTAAAATATAAAACTGATAATAATAATAAAATAAAATAAGAGAGAAAAAGGTCCCATGATGTGATTCACATGATTATATATTATAAATAATAGGCTAAATTATTTTTTAAAAAATACCATTGAACCAGTGGCGGATCCAGAAATTTATGTGAGGGGGGCTATATAGAAATTTATGTGAGGGGGCTATATAGAAATAATTTGGTTAAAATAGCATCTTGGATCTTGTATTGATTTTTGTTCCATTTTAGTCCCTGTATTTTCAAATGTCCGATTTTATATTTTTGGTAAAGCTTAAAACTGGTCATTGTCATAAATGTAAAGTTATTTTTTTTATCGAAATTGGTTAAATAATAATAATAATAGTTTCGATACGATAAGAGAAACAATGTGAACACATTTCTAAAATTTATTGAAGAAAAACTCATAGAGATCAATATTTTCCTTTTTTAGAAAAAGTAACAATAAACTCACTATGGGACTAATTTTAAATTTTATTAAGAGTACATGGACTAAAATTAGACATTTGAAAGTAAAGTATTAAAATGACACAAAACCTAAAGTACAAGAACCAAAATAATATTTAAAAAAAAAAAAAAAAACCAAAGTGATATTTTAACCAAATAATTTAACATATTGATATATGCTGATATCAATTTGTATATTTTAATATTAAATTGGTTATGTTACAAACATCACTTGAAAACAAAAAAAAAACGAAGAAAAAAATGAAAAGAAAAAGGGAAACAAAAGACGCGAGAAAAACAGGAAAAAAACGAAAATAAGAAAGAAAAACGAAAACGAAGGAAAAAAAGGAGGAAAAATCAATGAAATAGCACGCTAAGCAAGACTTGAACCAAGGACCGACAGAATTCTAGGAGGGGCTTAAGCCATTAGAGCATTCAACAAACTTGTGTCATATTTACGACTTACAGTATAAATACATGATTTTTTAAATGTTGAGGGGGGGCTCGAGCCCCCCTGGGCCTCACGTACATCCGCCGCTGCATTGAACTATGAGATTTGTTTAAAAAATGCTCCTGAACTTTAAAAAGTTTCAAAAATTCCACTGAACTCTAAAAAATGTTTCAAAAATACCATTGCTATTAATTTTTTGACAGAAACTGTTAAAGTTTAAGTTTCATTAATACCCTTGAACTTAAAAAAGAAATACCCTTATTGGAAAATGTTTTTTCCCCCTTTGCTCACCTAAAATCTTCCTCCATGAAATATTAATTAAGAAGCATTTTCCAATAAGGGTAAGTTTTCCAATAAGGGTAAGCAAAACTTCAAGCAAAACACTCCCATAAGTGTTTTGCATTAATCACTTTTGTGCATGACTCGGAAGGATCCCCTATTTGTTTCGAAATGCAACAAATTTCAAAGAAATGGTCAATCAAGACATTGGAAGCTAAAGCAATGCTAAAGGGTTTGAAACATATCCTCAAAGTGGATACTGATGCGTTGGAAGTCGACAACATCTTGACCGGAATTGCGGAGGACATCTCAGAGGTGAAATCTTTCACCAATTAGATCAGTGTCATCGCCTCGAGCTCGCACGACATAGCCTTTCGTCGCTGTAATAGGCTTTTGAACACATATGCGCACTATGTTGCAAAGAAAACTTTGGATTTTCCCTTTGTAATCGGCAAATCTCCATAGCAATTGTATTTCGCAAGAAAAGGGGCATGTTTTTTGGACTCCCAATCTTCTTTTTTGGATTTTCCCTCCCTTAAAGGAAGGTAGGTGTAAGAACGACTTATTATTAATTTCATTCCTTTTTTTAAAAAAAAATCAAATAGCCTAAACTCTTTATTTAACAAAAACAAAACTCAAAACAAAAAAAATCTTTTTTTTTGAGAAAGACGTTTTTACCTAGAAATGGGAATGGTCAAAAAGGGTGGGAGAGAAGGGCAGAATGGTCAAAAAAACACATGTGGTTTGATTTTGGTTTCAGAACACAACACACAAAGTGACGAATTGATTGGAAGATTGGTGAGGTTTTATTACATAATGATAATGATAACGATACAGACACGACAAAAACTTCACTGTTAAGCCGTGGAAATTCAGAGCTACAACTTCACACGTCACCTCACCATCTCTAAACCTTTGAATTTTTTCATATTTTCAAAACCAAACTCCCAACAACAAAATAAATCTTCGACGAAAATTCAACGCTCTGTCTCTCACTAACTTTCGATCACATTATAATACAAATTAGAAAGAAAAAAAAAAAAAAACAATCAAACCACACTTAAATTTTATTTCAATTCTTTATATCAATTTATATAAAACCTAAAACCTTTTTAATGGTTAATATTATAGTTCTTCTTATAGGTTGTTGATGCCAAAATTTGGCCAAGCAATCCACCTACCCTTCACGTGACACCAACAATGAATTTGTAGAAGCTGTGGAAGACGTGACCTGCAAGACCAGCAAGAATCGCTGGACACCGGTGTGGTGTAGGCCACACCGCCTCCGATGCCTAAGTCAGGAAACTGAGCAGCTAGAAAATAGAGAAAGAAGTCAAGAATCGAGTTTTCGGTCCCCTTCTTCGATGGCGAAGAGGGGTATAAATACCTGCTCGGACTTCTAGGGTTTGGAGGCGTTCTGGGACGAAGCAGGCTGGACCGAGGCAGCTGGAAGCGGTAGGGGCCGAGCGGAGGCAAACGGACTCGGCCCGCGCAAACGGGCCGAGTGGTCGGCCTCGGCCTTGGGCCGAGGCCGACCATAATGCTCGGCCTCGGCCCAAGGCCGAGGCCGACCGTACGGGTCGGGCCACGTTGGCCCGGCCCGTCGGTATGGTCTCCCTCTGGGTCCCTTTCCTGGTCCTATCTCCTCCCGGTTGTCCTGTCAGCTCCTCGTACGCTGTGGTGGTCCAAAATTACCTATAACATAGGTAATTATGGATCACTCCGATGTACAAGGAGCTGACGATGACAACCAGACAGAAATAGGACCGAAAAACCGACTCTAGAGGATGAACAGACCAGAGGGTCGGATCAATTTGGCCCAACCCATATGGTCTGCCCGTTTACGTGGGCCGAGCTCTTCCGCCTCCGTTCGATCCCTGTTGCCCATGGTCGTCCCGATTCCACCTTGGTCAGCCTGAAACGCCTCTGAATTCCTAAAAACCCTAGGCAAGAACTGAAGGGATGAAAGCCCTTGCGCAGCGGAAAAACAAACAGAACCTTTAACCCCGGGTTAATTTAAGAACAAAATACCAATACGTTGGGCAAAATAAATAAATTTACAGCATGAATTATAGAGAAAATGACTGTTGTAAAACAGATACAAGCATGCTAAAACATGAGAATAATTCTAGATCTAATCTAGAATTGGGTCCTAGTGACCCTAGTTCAAGAAAATCCTTACCCTTGAAGAAATCCTTGAACGTATCGCCAAAATCCTTCGATTTTCTCCCAAAAACAGCAACAAATCAACCTTGGTCTTGCTGGAAAATCACCACGAACACCACCACGAGGGTACACCGGTATTCTCTAATAGGATCTAGCGTTGGGTGCTGGTGGGAGCCAAAATTCTGAGGGAATTTTTTTCTTGGATCAAGCAGTCTGTCTTCTCTGAGAGAGCAGAACGAGAGAGCGAGAATCAGAGGGAGAGTGAGAGGCGTGAGATTGAGCGTTGTTTCAGCAACTGCCTACTGACCACGATATAAAAGGAAGATCAAGCCAACTCACGTATCATCAGGTAACTGAATTATCAGTTACCTGATAATTAATTACAAATTAATAAAAGAATAAATTGTAATTAATTAAATTTAATTAATCAAAATTAATTAAATCAATATTAATTTAAATCATATTTAAACTAATATCCATCTTTAACCTACAGTTTAATTAAATCAAATTTAATCAAACTTAACCAATTAATTAATTCAAAATTAATTAATTAAGTAATTAATAAAATTGAACATCACATATTCAATTATTATTCTCTCTCTGAAAACTATAGTATTAATATACATCCAATGCACATTAATTATAACCTATAGTTTTAATATGAATCAAATTCATATTATAGTTTAATATTCGAACACCTTCGAATATTCAATCCATCCTTAGAATTTTACCTCAACGCCCTAAATGAGCTACCGGTGGGACCTAATGGACCTACAGATCAGAAGCTCCAACGATATGAGATTAGTTGGTTAAACTCATTAACCAAGTTAATCAATATTCATTAACTGTGGTTCACTCCACTAAAGAACCACAGCTGCACTCTTCTCACTGCAGATATATTTCTGTGTCCACGGATATTGACCGTCAACAGCAAGTTAGCCCTTCACGTGTATTCGTACCCCAGCTAGGTCAAATTACCGTTTTACCCCTGGGCTACCTCTTGGTCCTTAAGTACCAGTGCTCCTCTAATGAACAACCTGTTTGTGGTCCAACCATCAAACAGAAAACCCTCTCGTGCCATAAAGAGGGTAGGGCCCATTGTTCAAGACCCGGAGACACCACTTAAGGGAACACGCCTCTACTTACCCTCATATCAGGAAGGAGTGAATTCCATCTTGTAAGACTACGTTCCCAGCTCCCCATTCGGTCTTGTCCCCAAAATGGTAGGCTTATTGAGTCGGCGAACTGGCCACTCTCACCCGTACAAATCAAAGGACAATCCCTCATGGACAGGAGTCCATAATCCACTCAGGATTAAGGCCAAGTTGCCTAGGTCATCCTAGTGAAATAGAAACCGAGCTAACTAACGGTGTTAGAGTTAGTGGTTAACTATTTCGCGGTCCGGTCTTTGTGCAAACTCATTGCACAGGATACCCCCACTCGCATGTCAACCACATGAACGCGTTGGATCAATACGTTTGTATCAATATACAAAGCGGGCCGTATCCATAGTGTCACCAGGATAAGGTACCCAGCCTTATCCCTATACTACAGACCCTTTAGGCTAAAACTTGAACATTAATCCCCGTATGTCCCTACATACTAGTTCAAGCCTCATTCTATTAGCCATGGATGTTTAGTTTATTGGATTAGGGTTAACAAGACAAGATATAATACAAACATTGAATAATACATCATTTTATTAACGTTCGGTCAAATGTACATTTACTATCTACGAGTTTTAGGGCATAAAACCCAACAAGAACAAGTATTTAAACCCTTCTTCATCACTAAAAAAGGATTCCATACTCCATTCTTGACTTCTCCTCTTGCTCTTTAGCTCTTTCATCAGTTTTCTGACTTAAGCATTGGAGGCGGTGTGACAAGCACCACACCGGTATGCAGGTTTACTATTTTGCAGGTCACGTCGTCCCTCTCTCATACAAATTTACTGTTGGTAGCACGTGAAGGTGAGGTGAGTTCCCCCTGTTCAAATTTTTTCATCAACAGTTCTCAAATTTTATAAAAAAATGAAATAGGGTTAAATTGTGACAATTATATAATTTGAGGGGTTTGGTTGTAATAATCGTTGTAGTTCAGGGAGAGTTTGTGCATTTCGTAATATTTAAATATTTATTTGTAAAATATTGTAAGTTAAAGAGGGGGTGTCCGACCAAATTGGAAGGTTGAGAGGTGATTTTTGTAAATTTATCCTTTGTTAGATTAATTATAATTTTATTTTATTTTTTTTGAAATAAATTAATTATAATTTTATTTAATAAAGAATGTTATGTTTGCGTAATGATTCTGATTTGAGAAAATATATTCAATTTAAGAATATTATTCTATAAAATATAGTTTGAAAATGATGGTTTTTTCTTTTTAAAAATGAATTGACGGATGAATTTTTAAAGACAACATTATCATCAAGTCTTGACAATCTCTTCCATGTATTTCTTATCTCCAATATTTCTTTTTTAAAAATTAAATGGTACGCAATGATTTAATTTATTTATGAATTTGAAATTGTCCACATGCTCATCTTGATCGTTTAAAGACAAAACAATTAATTTTTCTTTGGAAGATATTATGTACTGATTGTAGGAACATTTTGAGCTGACGTAACCATCGTTCAATTATAGAAGATTCTTTTACTATTAGTTACTACTCAATGCATGTTGCTCATACAACTAGATAGAGGGATTGACTTGGTCAACTACGAATCACTCATGTCAACAATGGCCAATTGACTCGAATTTAACTAAGATTAATTCATGCAACACTTTAAACATTTTTAGCCTTCAAACTCTATAAACGATGTTCCATTTCTAGAAAAGTATGCTTCCACAAACCACTAATTAGCATGTACTACCTTCAATCAAGAGGTTTAGAGGTGAGGTTTGAATCTTCCCCACCCCTAAATGTTACTGGACTAAAAAACAGTATGCTTCCGCAAACAAGCAAAAACATCTCTCTTGATCATTTTTTACTATGTTATAAACTATTCTTTCAAACACTAACTTGAACGCCAAAACTTCCTCAACCGATAATATTCTCATTCATATAGTCTCGTAGTAGACTTTTACTTGGTCTATCATTTCTAAACAAATAAATAATATCACGTTAGTAATCTTTAACTACCTTTTCCTTCTAGGGAAGGAAAGATACCAAAATATTTGGATTTTTTAAACAATGCTCTATTTCTAGAAGTCAAATATGTTTGCACATACAAAAAAACATAGTAATTGACTACTCGTTTAAACACTAAGGACATATTAAAAAATGATTCTATAATAAGTTTCTCTAGCTCAAATGTTTTAATTATAATTATCTTCATAATAATTTTTAATTATAAATCAATTTAATGTTTGGATTCACATATTTAAAAGTGATTTTAATTCAATTAAAATTATTTTTGAATGATTATCATCTATTTTTATAGACGATATTAAAATAATCAAATTACTAAACAGGGCATATTGAGAAGGAAAAAAAAAACTTAAGCGAGTGGCAGAAAAAAATTAGAGTGATTGTGAAAAGCTTTAGAAAGAAAAAAAGAAAAGTTACAATGAAAGAGAGAGACGGAATTTAGAGAGAATTTAAAAGAGAGTGTAAAAATTGAAATGAAAGTTCCAAAACCACTTTCCAAAATCTCTGTCTATCATTGCCAAATATATCAAAAATAGAAGTGATTTAGGCACCCAAACATATCCTAAACCTAAACACCAAAACTTCTTTGCCTAATATCCTAAACCTAAACACCAAAACTTCTTTGCCTAATACTCTTCCTAACTTGACATTAGACTTATACTATTTCATCTATGCTATCCAAAAACATATTCGAGTAGCTCTAACAATTCCGAGACGAAGATCAAACTATTGACATTTAACATAGTTGTTATAGGTAATTTTGGACCACGCCGATGCACAAGGAGCTGACAAGGACAACCGAGCAGAAATCAGACCGGAAGATGGACCCAAGAGGCAAAACCGGCGAGCGAGACGGGCCAAGACCGAAGGGGTCGGGCTTTTGGCCAGATCCCCTGCTCGTGCGGGCCGAGCCCTTCGGGCCCCGTTTGGTCCCTGTAGCCTCTAGCCGCCTCGGATCCGCCTGGACTGTCTCGAAACGTCTCCGAACTCCTAAAAAACCCTAGGAGCACGAGCAGGTATTTATACCCCTCTTCGCCACTGAAGAAGGGGACCCGAACTGAATTATCGACTATCTTCTCTTACTTTCCTGCTCTCCTCCCGTTTTCTGACTTAAGCATCGGAGGCGGTGTGGCCTACACCACGCCGGTGTGCAGCGGTTTTTGCTGGTCTTGCAGGTCATGTCTTCCTCAGTTTCTACAAATTCATCGTTGATGTCACGTGAATGTCAGGTGAGTCCTTTGGCTAAATTTTGACATCAACAGTTGGCGCCGTCTGTGGAGAAGAGTGCTTGCTAGTTCAGACCGCGCACCGGTGGTGGTCTGCAAGATGGATCGGGTTCAGAAACCAGAAAGAAACCTCGAGTATGAGCAGAAAGCGTCGAACCAGACTGGGGTCGACCTCGGTATGGAAAAGGCCGACCCTAACTTCGGAGACTGTTGTAAGGTTCTGTGTGCCCACGATGCTGTGGACCTGACCCAAGAGGACAACCAGCAGAAGGAGAGAGAAAGTCGGGAAGTTTCTGTATCCGACCAGCATCGAGAAGACAGAGGAGAAGGAAGCCGGGTAGAAGATGGAGGCCAGATCTGACATGAGCACTCCTCGGTCGATGGCCGAGGTCGAGCAGAAGCCCAACCGCAAAAAGGCCCGCAGAAGTTCGCCGCTAAAGGCAGCGTCAGGTACGTACACAGGAAATAATGACAGGAAAAAGTCGGAGGCTCGGGCAAAGTCCGAGGTCGAGCAGGGCCAAAAGGTGTGAGAGCTATCCAAATGGCTAAAATACGAAGCGACAAGGTGCCGAGCCTTCGCGCTAACACTCACAGGTTTGGCAAGGCAATGGTTTAGTAAGATCCCATGGAAGTCAATCGATTCGTTTAAAGAATTGGCCAGAGCGTTTGTTACGCAATTCCTCGGGGCCCGGAGCCAACAGAAGCCTCAGATCAATTTGCTAACAGTAAAGCAGGGGCCCCGAGAAAGCTTGAAAGATTATATTAACAGATTTAATAACGAAGTTTTGCAGGTAGAAGACTATGGCGATGGATTTGCCTTGATTGTTGCGATGTCAGGTCTGCAGGATGAAAGACTGCTCAACTCGATCGGTGAAAGCCAGCCACGGACATACGTGGAATTCATGACCCGGGCACAAAGGTACATAAGCGCCGAAAAACTTGAGATCCAAACAAGAGGAGAGAGAGGCCGAAGCCGGCAAGAGTAGTCCTCGGCCAATGGTCGAGGCTGACCAGAGGCGAAGGAGCCGCAAGGCCGTGCGGAGCCAAAGGCCAGATTCGACAGGTATACACCACTAACAACTTCGCTTGAACAGGTTTTGGCCGCAATACAGGACACGAATCTATTGAAACGCCCAGAAAAGTTGAGATCAGACCCCGACAGGAGGAACAAAAACAAATATTGCATGTTCCACGGGGATCATGGCCATACAACCCGAGAGTGCATCCAATTACGAGACGAGATAGAAACCCTAATCCGAGAGGGTTACTTGAAGGAGTTCATAGGGCATGATAGGGAGAAGAGGTCGGTGCAGACAGAGTCAGGCAAGGCAAGCAATAACCCACCGCTCGAGATACGGGCAATTTTAGGAGGACCATCCGGAGGAGATTCAGGCAGAAAGTGGAAGGCTGCAATCCGAGAGACATGGCAAGAGCCTGGAGAGCAAGAAGTTCACAGCACGTGAAGAGAGGCCCTGGGAATTTCCTAGGCCTCCCCAAGCCTTTTCCCCAGAAGAGTGTACGCACCCCTGGGATGACCACGTCGCTTGAAGAGAGGCCCTGGGAATTTCCTAGGCCTCCCCAAGCCTTTTCCCCAGAAGAGTGTACGCACCCCTGGGATGACGACGACGCTTGAAGAGAGGCCCTAGGAATTTCCTAGGCCTCCTCAAGCCTTTTCCCTAGAAGAGTGTACGCACCCTAGGATGACCACGACGCTTGAAGAGAGGCCCTGGGAATTTCCTAGGCCTCTCCAAGCCTTTTCCCCAGAAGAGTGTACGCACCCCTGGGATGACCACAACGCTTGAAGAGAGGTCCTGGGAATTTCCTAGGCCTCCCCAAGCCTTTTCCCCATAAGAGTGTACGCACCCCTAGGATGACCACGACGCTTGAAAAGAGGCTCGGGAATTTCCTTGGCCTCCCCAAGTTTTTCCCTAGGAGAGTGTATGCACCTCTGGGATGAATACAGCAGTTTGAGGAGCAAAATGACAAGCAATGCAGGAAAAATATTCGGCCTCACGCTAAGGCCGAGACCGAGCATTCTAGCCCTAAGGACGACTGTAGGAGCTTGCAGTGAGGCTCGACTATCCAAAGCAACAAAGAAATATTCAAACAGAAAGTGAGTCCGCACATAAGCCCAACTACGGAGCAAGCAAATAACATAAGGAAGCTGGTCGGCCTCATGCCAAGGCCGAGGCCGACCACCTGGAGGCCAAGTCCAAAATTCAGCCACGAAAGCCCAGGTGCGAAGTTAGTTTATCCTTACTCAAAAAAATGTATGTCCAAGATATTGAATACATATTTTGAGTGGGGGGTTGGGGAATAAGGACAAACCAAGTCCATCATAGTCATAGTCCATAGTTTTGGGATTAATTACTTTCATTTTGTATAGCACATGTCCATAGTTTTTCCCCATGGTACAATGCAGACGCTTGCAAATTTAATAACGTTCTTTATACTATGTTTGTGCCAAGCATGTCCATAGTCTCCGCACTTTCCCTTGGAAAGAGACTAAACTCTTGCAGAGAGGTTGACGGATGCCCTCAACCTCCCCAAGCTTTCCCCAAAAGAGTGTATGCACCCCTGGGATGAACACATCACTTGAAGAGAGGTTCAGGTATTTCCTCAGCCTCCCCAAGTCTTCCCCGACTGAGTGTACGCACCCTCGGGATGGATACAACAGGGCAGGTTAGCAAGCAAAGCAGAAGAAATGCTCAGCCTCATGCCAAGGCCGAGCCCGAGCATCCTAGCTCTGAAGCCAACCCTCAGGCACGCATTCAAAGCAGTGTGAGTGGATCGAGTTCTCAGTCACTTCACTTTTTAGCATGGCCGAAGTGCTCAAAGCCGTAGAGAGATGTTTAAGGTAGGGCCAGACAAATATACACATAAGCCTAACCGTGGAGCGAGCAAGCAAACAGCACGGAGGAGTTGGTCAGCCTCATGCTAAGGCCGAGGCCGACCATTCACCTTCAAGAGGCCATGTATGAAATTAGTCCTTCTTACTCGAAAAATGCAACTCTTGAAGTAATAAATGCACATGTTGAGTGGGGGCTGGGAATAGGGATAGGTTAAGGCCATTCCATTCCTCTGTTGTAATCGCCATGCAACTCTCCCATTATTTTCCAGTAAGGATTGACATATGAATACAGGAGGCTAAGTGTAGAGCTAACAGGGGCCAGAGGCCAAGGCCAATCCTAGCCTCCTCTCTCATTCTTTCTTTCGCAAAAATTAACTCTTCAATGCAGGGTTGTGAAGTTTTCTGTGTTCTCTCATTTATTGTGGATAAGCACTGGATCTGGAAAAAAACACTCCGAATGACCAAGTACGGGGGTCTCACTGGAAAATGTTGTGCTCGGCCTCTTCCCGAGGCCGAGGCCAACCAAAGAGGCCCTCTAGCCACTTCTGTAACCTCTCACCCTTCTCATTTCCATTTCACCTAACCCCTATTCAGGGAGTTTCTACTTTGTCTAGTTTGCCCTATCTTACAGGATAACAAATAAGTCATACATAAGTCAGCACAAGACAAGAGTCGTACTCTTAAATCGGGCTTAAGGAGCTCAGCCTATAGCATTAAGTCGCACCTGAATCCCAATTCAAGAGTGGGGGCTTAATGTTATAGGTAATTTTGGACCACGCCGATGCACAAGGAGCTGACAAGGACAACCGAGCAGAAATCAGACCGGAAGATGGACCCAAGAGGCGAAACCGGCGAGCGGGACGGGCCAAGATCGAAGGGGTCGGGCTTTTGGCCCGACCCCCTGCTTGGGCCTCGGCCCGAGCCCGTCGGGCCCCGTTTGGTCCCTGTAGCCTCTAGCCGCCTCGGATCCGCCTAGACTGTCTCGAAACGCCTCCGAACTCCTAAAAAACCCTAGGAGCATGAGCAGGTATTTATACTCCTCTTCACCACTGAAGAAGGGGACCCGAACTGAATTATCGACTATCTTCTCTTACTTTCCTGCTCTCCTCCTGTTTTCTGACTTAAGCATCGGAGGCGGTGTGGCCTACACCACGCCGGTGTGCAGCGGTTTTTGCTGGTCTTGCAGGTCATGTCTTCCCCAGTTTCTACAAATTCACCGTTGATGTCACGTGAAGGTCAGGTGAGTCCTTTGGCTAAATTTTGGCATAACAATAGTAATAAATGTTTTTCCTTTTAAGTCAGGTCCGTCCTTTAGCATGTGTGGATTGTTACTCATCATAGGGACCCAAATTGAGAAAGTTGCATGCCCAAGAAAAAACATGAATTAGACCAAACTTTTCAATTTTTCATCTCTACAACCAAGAAAAAACGCTTTCAATTCTCATTTTGTAAATTCCATGTTAAATAAAACATCAAACCTTTAAGGGCCCGTTTGGTAACGTTCTCGTTTCTTGTTTCTGTTTCTTCATTTTTAATAAAGAAAAATATAATTTCATGACTCTAACACCTATACATTCAATAATAATAAACCTATATTCTTATTTATGTTTGGAAAAAAATTGGAAACAAGAACAAAAAAGGAGAAACTAGTTTTAGTTGTTCCCAAAAGTTCTATACAAATTTTGAGAGTGTTTCTAAAAAATGAGAAACAAGAAACATACATAGTTATTAAATGCTTAGATTTCTTAATAAAATTAGAAACAAGAAAAAGAAACGAGAACGTTACCAAACGGGCCCTAATCTTTCCATTCTCATCTTAGAAATTCTATATTTTAGGTTCTTATTTTGAGAAGTATCATGGACCTATTCTCATTTGGGACATTAAGCCATACTTAGATTCAGTAACATATATGAATAATTTCGAACTATATCATTCATGTAACACAT
The DNA here is from genome assembly GCA_036850905.1 of Luffa acutangula. Lineage (NCBI taxonomy): Eukaryota > Viridiplantae > Streptophyta > Magnoliopsida > Cucurbitales > Cucurbitaceae > Luffa > Luffa acutangula. The sequence goes on along the minus strand of CM072098.1, from coordinate 45,187,341 downwards.
TCAGACTACTTATGGATAAAATATTTTACAAACAATCAATATCATCTCTCACACACCCCACCCAAAACCCAATTCGATAATGTTATTTTCTTCCATGTCCACCACACTACAATTTCGACCCATCAAAGAGAGTGGAAGAAGAAATTTCTTTCTTTTAAAAACGTAAACACGTGTCAAAAATTTAGTAGCGAGAAGAGTATTTTTCCAAAGCTAACACAATTACACAACCAGTCAATACTCCCAAATTTCCTAATTCCCAATTGGACTCGTTTCCCCTGGTTTAATCTTCCTCATCTGGACCCCATTCACCGGAGATTCATCTTCATCGTGGTACACGTAAGCAAATCCACCGTGGCGAGTCATATCCATTCCGGCCATCTCATCCTCCGGCGAGATTCTCAGCAGCTTCAGCTTATGAAGCACGAAGAACAACGGCCCCATCGTGACGCTTACCCACACAAAAATCACCAAAATCTGTATCAAATGAGCCCCCAGCAACTTCCCTCCGCCGCCCATAAACAGCCCGTGCGGCCGCCCCGCATCGCCGCCGTACACCTCGTTCACATACTTCTTCGTCGCGAACAGCGCCGTGAAAATTATCCCCCACGCGCCGCACCCGCCGTGCAGTTGCGCCGCCTCTAATGGGTCGTCGAATTTCACCTTCTCTGCCAGCATGTTGCAGCTTATTAGAACCAAGGCCGCCACAAACCCACATATCACGGCGGCCCATGGCTCCACGACGGAGCAGCCGGAGGTTATGGCAGCGAAGCCGCCGAGGAGTCCGTTGCAGACATCGGTGACGTTCCAGTGGCCGGAGAGGATCCTTTTTCCGAAAAGGGTCGTTAGCGCCGCTGTGCATCCGGCCAACGTCGTCGTCACGGCGGTCCGGCCGACAGCGCTCCACTGTCCGTAGAAATTACCCGAACCGTACGGAACGAGGATTTTAGTGAATGAACCGGGGTTGAACCCGTACCAACCGAACCAAAGCATGAAGGTACCGAGAACGACTAAGGAAGCGCTGTGACCTCGTAGTGCAACGGATCGGCCGGTTCTGTCGAACCTCCCGATTCTTGGGCCTTCTATTAAAGCACCCCAAAGTCCGGCGACTCCGCCGACCATGTGAACCACACCCGAACCGGCGAAATCGATGACTCCGGTTCCGAAGAGGAGGTCGCCGTTGACCCGTGAGGGGCTGGCCCAACCGTCCGGGGACCAGAACCAGTGGGATACAACCGGATAGACAAAACCGGTCAAAACAGAGGAGTAGATCAAGTAGGCGACGAATTGGGTCCGCTCGGCAATTGAACCACTGGTGATGCCGGCGGCGGCAATAGCGAAAGCCCATTGATAGAGGAAGAAGCTGTAGTCGGCGGCGGTGGAAGGGATGGATTTGAGGCCGAAGAAATGGCGGCCGATGAAGACGTTGGAGGGGGTACCGAAGGCGAAAGCGAAGCCGAAGAGGTAGTAGAAGAGGCCGCCGGCAGCGGCGTCGAGGACGTTGGTGAGCATGATGTTCATGGTGTTTTTGGCACGGACGGAGCCGGCGCAGAGCATGGCGAAGCCGAGTTGCATGGAGAAGACGAGGTAGGCGGAGAAGAGGAGGTAGACGGTGTCGACGGCGAATTTGGTGTCGGAGAAGTTGGTGGTGGAGGTGGAGAATTGGTCGCAGATGAAGGAGGCGGCGCCGGTGGGGTTGGTGACATTGGAGCCGAGGAACTGGGCTAGAGTCAGTGAGCAATTTGAAGCCGCCATTGTTGAAAACTCAAAACAGAGTAAGAAAGTCTCTCTGCTCCACAGAAACAGAGCGTGGGATTATTATTTCCATGTGGCTCTGCCTTTTATAGACAGATTTTTTTTTTTTTTTTTTTATTATTATTATTATTTTTATTATTATTTTATTTTTTTATTTTTTTAAATAGTGTTAGGTCTCAAGCTGTGAAATCTTTTGAAAAATATTTTTTTTCCAGTAAAATTGATCTAATATTGAAACAATTTTTTTGAGAAATTATTTTAATTTTAAGTTTGAAAAAACTTCATTGTCGTGGTGTTAATACTAGATTGTTGTAACTTAATTATAATGACTAGAGTAAACTTATTATTTCAAATCTAAATTACAAAAAATAGTTCCGAACTATGGGATTTATTTCAAAAAAGACTCTAAACTCTAAAAATTTTAAAAAATATATCTTTGAACTTTAAAAAGATGTTTAGAAATGTCTCGTCGTTAAGTTTTGGATTAAAAACGTTAAAGATTATGTTTTATTCTCTTGAACTTTAAAAAATAAAAAATAAAAAATTATCCTTATTGGAAAATGCTTTTCTTTTTTCCTCTTAGTGTAAAAAAATTAATGTAAAACTTTGTTTATAAAGGCATTGTGTAACACAACACCAGATGAAAAAAAAAAAGATTGAAATCAAGTATTTTTTCCTTTTTGTGCTGTGGATGTTAGTGATAAGTAGGAGTATCTATAAGATTGCAGGTTTAGTCCAGTTTACAAGATTAATTAATCAAAAGTTTTATATATGATTTTATTTTTATTAATATTTAAGAAGTGTTAGAACTATTAGACAACAAATGCATTTATTTGTTGTAGAATGAATATAGAGAAAGTTAATGGACAATGGTTGGTAAGAAAATAATATTGAAAATGTTATCAACAAAACTAAGTCAAGTACATATAGAATTTTAAGAACGAAACAAATGTCACATCTTGAAGTTTCAATATAAAAATCTAGTCAAGTTCTTTGGATGATTTGTTGAAAAGAGGAGAAAAGCTCATAGTCTATGAATACGTGGCAAATAAGCAAAGCTTCTCACTATTTTTTATGGAGGAAGAATTTGTAAAGGAATGAAGGGAAAAAAAAATAAAGAAGTATTTTCCAATAAGGGTGTTTTTGTTTTTGTAACAAAACTGAAACTTTAACCATTTTCATCCAAAACCAAATGGCAAGAGTATTTTTAACACTCTTAAAGTTTAAGATATTTTTGAAACTTTTTAAAGTTCACGGACATTTCTTAAATAAACAAAATAGTTGAGAGTTTTTTTTTTTTTTTTTTTTTTTTTTTTAATAATTTGACCTTGTTTCGATTAATTTAAGAAAAATAATGTTATAAAAATTTGATCAATCATATTTTATTGTTATATTCTCTTTTTTTTTTTAACAATAAAATATGATTAGTATCTATCCACTTTTACATGTCATAATAAATTGAAAATTTATTTTTGATAGATTAATAAATAATTTATTTTATCCGACGTACGCTTCAAATTCTCCCATAGTAATGTGTCATAGGGATTTGAATTAAAGAAAAAGAGGATTTGAATAAATTCTTCAAAAAAAAAAAAAAAAAAAAAAAGAGGATTTGAATAAATTTAAAATTGATAATCAATATTGATATATATATATATATATATATATATATATATATATATGTATGCGTGTGTGTGAATTTTAGAAAAAAAAAATCTGGAAATTTAATTGAGTCAATAGTCAAAACCTACCTGAATGTCTCATCCATATATAATAAATTTCCAAAGGCTAATATTTACGGATTCACAAATCTTGGTCTTTCTCTCCATATATAAAATGTTATTTTTTATCCTAAAATTATTTATTCAAATTTATTGGCCACAAGTAATTAACTTATTGATTCTGATTCTTTTTTGTTAATCTATAGATGTTTAATAACTCATAATCGTGGTTTCAACTTTTAAATAACTTTTTAACATTTGTTTATGATTCAAAATTAAAAAAAAAAAAAAAAAAAAAAAAAAGTAGAAGTTCATATTCTTTAATTTGAAACAACCTCATCGAGCAATTCATTAAAAATAACAAGAAGAAGAAGAAAAAAAAAAAAACATCTGCAATCTCCGTTTAGAAAAAAATAAAATAATTACATATTTGCATATCGTGGAAGAAGGGACAAATAAGAAGACAAGTCTACGATATAGAGAATTTATCAAAGTCTCCCAACTCTCTAATCTCAAATATAAACTATGAATCTAATTCCGTTTAACAAATTTGAATATGAAGGAGTGTTGAAGGGGAAAAAGAATATATGATAATAAAAAAAATATTGAAATAATTTAATATAATTTGCAATTTAGACCTTAAAGTTTTGGCAATTGAGAGAAGTCATCAATTATTTTGATGTTGATGTGATGAAGTCAATGGTCAAGGCATCTAGTGGAGGTTTTAGAGTGTTCACATTTCACAATTTAGGTCTCAATGAATGTACAAAGAAAGTACTTTTGAATTTTGATCAAGTGGGAAACAAGTACTTGTGTTTCCAAAAGGTTATTTTAAAGAAGTTTGATTTTTTTCTAAATTCAAAAGTGGTTGGGAGAATTTTAAGATGATAGTATTAATTTTCCTTACCTATGAATGAATAATAATATTGGTAGAGACTAGATTTGATCTTCGTAGACTTTTGTTATATGATGAAATATTATGCAGCAATTGGTAGGTTCTACTATGACGATGAAGATCGTAGCAAAGACTACGTAAGCTCCATACGATGATGAACAAAACAACATTAATTTTGTAGGCTCTATTAATGATCAAGATTACAACAAAACTACCATGAACTGACTTAGTGGTTTTATCAATGTAAATAGTAAAATGCTCAAAGAAAATGAGTTCAAGTCATGGTGGTTACTTTTATAAGATTTAATATTCTACGAATTTCCTTAAACAACCAAGTTAATAACGTTGTACAATTATCTCCTGAGAATAGTTGAGGTGCACAAATTAACTTGGATTTGGATATGTAGATTTTGAAATATATATATATATATATATATATCGCAACAAAATGTAACTAATGTGAATATATGCATTTTAATTTATTTTAAAATTGTAAAATGTTTATTTTTTATTTTTTATTTTTTCGTTTTTAAGATTTTCTAATTTTTTTCATTAATATCAATATTTCTATCGACATTTTCATTAATTACGATCTTAACAATTTTTTCGACATCGACATTTTAAACTTTGGTTATGTGACGAGCATTGTTCCCTCAAGAGAAAGAAAGGCTTACCACAGACAAAACGACCTATTTTGAATTGGGGCAACAAGAAAAATGGCTACAAATAAAAAGGTGGCTTGAAAAATGGCTACAAACGTTTGTAAATTAAATAGATGGCTAAACCATTTATTAATTAATAATTCTCTAATTATACAAGACAAAAATGCCCCTCAACAAACTTCCTAACGTGTTGTTAACGTTTAAAACCAAAATCATTTAAGAGATAAAAAAACCCCTAAAAATAGTTGGAGACATTTTAGGAGGTTTAAAAATACGAAAATAAAAAAGACACACAACTATTTTGAAACCCAAATGTACCAGACCCTAGTTGTTCCCCGGGAATAGGAGTAAATACCTTGTCGGACAATGAGTACAAAGTTCAACCACCCCGTCAGTAGAGAGAAACACCTCTGAACTCCATTGAGAACCTCTGAAAAATTAAGAAACCGGAATTATGACACATCTGCTGAAAAATTAAGAAACCGGAATTATGACACACCAATGAGTACAAAGACCCTAGTTGTTCCCCGAGAATAGGAGTAAATACCTTGTCGGACAATGAGTACAAAGTTCAACCACCCCGTCAGTAGAGAGAAACACCTCTGAACTCCATTGATCAGGAACAACATCCCTGTCCATCTGCATATTTACTACCTGCACCTAAAACCTGTCCATCTGCATATTTACTACCTGCACCTAAGAACCTTGAACTTTGTACTCCTTCCCCAATAAAGGTATTTACTCCTTTATTTATTTATATCCATTTTTCTTGTCAAAGTTCAACCCCCTTCAGTAGAGAGAAACACCTTCGAACTCCATTAATCGGAAACAACAGTCCTGTCAATAGGAAGATTTACTACCTGCAACTAAGAATACCTGAAAATTTTTAAAAACAAATAAGAACACAGTAATTATGATACCTTAGCTGCTGCAATTATGAGTTGTCATAACACCGCCCACCCTCCCACCAGAACCGCCTTCATGCACCAGCCCGTCCGTCCATCTTCATCTTCCACAACCCTCCCTTCCCACCATTGCCCCCCTTGAAAGACTTAATCCTCCATTTCCCACCATTTTCCACCCCCCAACACAGAGTGTATCCCAATCCCTACCTCTCGCATCGCGCCGGCGACCCACATCCGCCGTGCCGACGACCTTCTTCCGCCGTGCCGTCGAGACTCTTGCTTGCCCCACATCCTCCATCGATTCTCCTTCTGCACGAGGACTGTACAATTTCTCAGAAATTCAAACCAAGGTAACAGCTTCATTCTCATTCCCTTATATTAGCAACAAACTGATACATTCCCCCAAGATTTTAGGGATTTCGTTATTACATTCCCCCGAGTGGTATGTACTGATAAATACCATTTCTATTAGACATGAACAACTTCATTCCGATTCCCTTATATTAGCAACAAGCTGATACGTTCCCCGAGATTTTAGGATTTCGTTATTACATTCCCCCGAGTGGTATGTACTGATAAATACCATTTCATCGTTATTACAACTTCTCTGGAAAAAGTGTGCTTGTGGTATACTCATATGTATGTGTGCGTACACATTGACATGTCTAATAGAAAAAATGCTTTGATTTGTCTGTACTATTATATACATCCATGGAATGGTCTAATGTGTCTACTTGTGTGTGTATACACTTAATCCCCCCTGTATTTGAGTTAATCACCCCCTGTATCGTGTATGTCTGGAATGCCCAATAAAAATACACTTTGTCTTTGTCTGTGTTGCTATATGCAACCATAATAACCCCCGTACCATGTTCACCTGAATGCAAATACCTGATGAAATGCCATAATTGATATCTGTATATAGTATTACATACATACGTGTTCCGCATGCATCCTGTGTGTATGCATACTTACCCTAGTCCCACCCCCATATGAGTTATATATACGCTGTAGTTTATATGTACTGTCATCTGTCTGTATGTACTGCTACTTACGACTTTTATTGTTGTTCTTTTGTAACATAGATAATGAGGGGCAAAATGTGAGGGATAAAATCTTTTTTTTATCGTTGGAAACGCTGAACCTAAGCCTAAAAAATAGGTAGATCTTTTTATACACTTGAACACAAACCGCCAACTGAACTCCCTATAAATCGGGATTCATCCATCCCGAAAAAAGGGGGGAGAAACTGAATGAAAACAAAAAAAATCTGTTAACGGCGTTTGTCTATAGTCGTATATACTAGGGGTAAAAATGTCAAAAAAAATCTAGAAAACAGTTCCTACTATTCCGGTAGCCACGCCTGCAAAGACCAAACTTCCGTAGCCAAAAATCAAGCCCGCTTTTTTTTTTGTAGCCATTTAGCACAATTCCCCTTTTGAATTTGGTTTAGGGTCATATTAGGATGGGCCCAACTCTGACTTGTGGGCCTAGATCAAAATATTGGGCCCTGTCATAACAAGCTTAACTTTGAACTATTCGGGCCTAGAGCCCAGCTAAGAAACTTAGATTGAATTTTGTAGGAAAAAAAAAATCAATTTTCACCACTAAATTTGTCTTCTTATATCAATTTTTACCTTAAGGTTTTAATTTCATCAAATTGAACTCTAAATTAAAACGTGTAATTCAGTTTTGTTAATTTACTTCAAATTTTAATAAAATGCAAAGTAAAAATCTCTTGCTTTGGGCAAAATTATGCTAGATTAATGCACAAGTTTGACAATCGAATAAATTCTTCTAAACTCACAAATTTCAACAATAATCAAGATTTAGTATCAATTTTCTTTGAAGCTTCCTTAATTTCACACTAAAAATATGTTTTATATCAATTACATGTCCATGATAACATTTTTATTAAAGAATTTTCAAATGAAAGTTGATTATAGGATATAAAATTGCAATACTTATTCAAGTTTAAGGTTAAGATTACTCCACCATTTTATCAAAGTTTGAGGTGCAATTTCATAAAATTGAAAGTTTATAGTGAAAATTGATACAACTTGTCAAGTTTAGGGTCAAAATTGATATTTTAAAATTTTTTATATTTTTTAAACCTTATTTTAGAGGTAGAACTTTTTAAGGAAAAAAAATATAAATTTTATGATTAAAAAAAAACATTATAACTTGTAATTAAAAAGAAATCTTTTTTTTTCTTAAAATGGAAATCCTATATTATTTTCTCTAAACTCTTTTTATTACTTTATTATTTAATTCATGAAGTCTTAAGAATAAAATAAATGTAACAAACAATACAAATTTGAAAAACGTTTTAAAAACAATGAACTCAATGGTTTTTTTTTTTTTTTTTTTTTCAAGAAAACTTATTTAGCCAAAAAGATGAGAACATGATAACTTTGTCCCCTTCATTGCTATAAGCTTCGGCAACTCATAATTGTTTCATTTCTTCAATTTTTGATAATAATTGATGTTATTATTCTATATGATAATTATTAGAAGGGTTGAGCATCTTGAAAGCTTCGGAATATCAAACTAATAGTAAATATAATTATTATTTTAGCAAACTTATTACAATAATTGTGCGTATAGCATGAAAGTAATAGTATATACCTTATTTATAGCTATATGTTTGGGTTTTGTTTTTGCCAAATCAATACCTTGAATTTTGTACTTTGTTTCAATAATATCCCTAAACTTTAAAATTTTGCATTGGTACCTTTGATATGATGTTTCAAAAAATTCAAAAATACCTTTACTGTTAAGTGTTTTGGATGGAAAACGTTTTTTTTTTCAAAACAATTGCGTGGATGACCCATTTTGAGAGACCAAAATGAAAAATGTTCTACCTTTTCAGAATAAAGATATTTGTCATTTTGCTTACGTCATCATCCTAGCAAAATTACCATTTTACTCTCTATATGAAAACGCGCATTTAAGAGCGAGAGAGCGAGATTGGAGAGGGAGCAAGAGATTGGAGAGAGAAATTAGAGAGAGAGTAAGAGATTGGAGGGAAAATTGGAGAGAGTGAGCGAGAGCAAGAAGCAAGAGCGAGATTGGAGAGAGTGTGAGAGGTTGGAGAGAGAAATTGGAGAGAGAGTGAGAAGCTAGAGCGAGAGTAGTGAGAGAGAGAGCAAGGTTAGAGTAGAGACTAAAATGGTAATTTTACTAGGATGCTGACGCAAGCAAAATGACATATATCCTTATTTTGAAAATGTGGGGCATTTATAACATTTCTGCCTATTTTAAAGGGTCATCCATACGAAAATCTTTTTTTTTTCTTCATCTCTCGTTACAAATTCATCCTCCATGAGAATTAATAGAGAAGTTTTGGTTATAAAGACTATGTGCAACAAAACCCAAGATGAAAACAAAGTCTGAAATCAAGCTCTATTTAAATTTTTTAAAGTGTGAAGAAGATTAATACGAGAAAAAAATGGAAGTCTTTTTTTTTCTTTTTTTTAGTGATAAACACAGAGGATTAATGTAGTTTTCAATTACGATGAATTGAGTGGTGGAGGAAGAGGAGAGTAAGGGTTTTGCATTTCTTCTTCTTTTGTCTTTGAACTACAAGGGAGGGTATGGTTATGAATTTTGGTTTATCTTCATTTGGTCAAATTATTATTATTATTATTATTATTATTATTTTGTCTTTGGAGAGCTGCGAGAAAGGTCTTGCTCGCATACTATTAAAAGAGAGAGCTCGATTTTAGACTTTACTTTCGAGGGTTTTTTTTTTTTTTTTGGACTACTTCATTAGAGGTTCTATTGCACATAGATTTTATAAGTAAAGTTTCTCATTAATTTTCACATAGAAATAATTTGCATAGAAATAGGAAGAAGAAGAAGAAACGTTTTCCATCCAAACCTTGACGACAGGGGTACTTTTGATTTTTTTTGAAAAATCAAGTATATTAATGCAACTTTTTAAAGTTAAGAAGTATTATTGAAACGAGTTGAAAGTTTAAGATATTTTCTATAATTTAGTTTTTTTTTAATCTCTAAAATAACATAACAATTAATGTAAGCACAATACAAATTTCATGTTTATTTCATTTTTGTCCTTAATTTTAAAACAAGAATTTGCTTCTGTCCTCAAATTCATATAATTAGAGAAAAAAAAAACTACTTTGTTTAGTATTATTAATTTTTTCAAAGAAGTTATTTAATATAAAAACGTAACAAAATACCATCTTTACATAATTAATTTTAATAAAAGAAAATATAAGAATTTCTAATAATTAGAGATAGAAAAAGTACACATGTAGGGTAAGGATAAGGACAACATCAAGGCAATGGATAGGATGCATTTCCCTTCCATAGAAATAAAATCATAAAGAATTTATGATTATCAATGAAAAAAAAAAACACTTTAATTTATATATAACAATTTAATTTTTCCTATTGAAGGAGGGATAAAAATATTTAACTTTTAATATCTTAGTTGTATTCCTTTTATAAGAACTATAGTGATAAATATATGATGGTTAAATACACATTAAAGGGTGGTTTGTTCTATATATAAGAATCTTCGTTTTTTTAACAAGTATTCAAATTCTTGCCTTCGTTTTACTAAGGTATACAATATTCGATCCTTAAAAGAAAAAAAAAGTATACAATATTCGGACCTTCAATGATGTGTGACGGTTGATCTTTTAGATGTTTTTAGAATGGACGACATGGGGAAGATTTTTATTTCCTTTTCTGGTCCATAGGCTTTCAAGAGGTATTCAGAGAAATCTTATTCCGTTTCAAATTAAACCTATGAATTTTAAAGATTGCGATGGAGAAACCATCTCCACATATCAAATTTTTACCTACTTTGAAACTTTTTTTAAAAGTTTTTTTTTTTTTTGGAAAAATACACTTTTAGTCCCTGAGGTTTGGGTTAAGTGACAGTTTGGTCCCTGAGTTTTCAAACTCAACAAAAATACCCCTGAGGTTTGAGATAAGGAGCATTTTAGTCCCTGTCGTCAATTTTTCTGTTAAATACTAACGGTTGCTGACGTGGCACTATTATTTTAATAAAAAAAATTATTTTTTATATTTTTTAAAATAAAAACATATTAAAATAATAAAATATTATTATTTTATTTAAATTCTTTCTCTCTATCTTCCTTTCTTCTCCCCCATCTTCTTTCAACCTTCTTCTCAGCTCCGATGGCCGGCCGCCACCGGCTGCCGGCGAGAGGCGGCGGCGGCGGCCGGAATTTTTTTTTTCTTTCTTTCTCCCCTTTTCTTCTCTCCTTTCTTTCTCTTTCCTTCAATTTTTTTTTTAATAAAAAGAAGGGAGAGGGAGGAGGAGCCCTTCTCCCTCTCCGGCGCCGGCGACGGGAGGAGGGAGGACCCCTTCTCCCTCTTAGTTTCAGAGAGAGGGAGGAGGGGTCCTCCCTCCTCCTCCCTCTCCCTTCTTTTTATTAAAAAAAAAAAAAATTTGAAGGAAAGAGAGAAAGAAAGGAGAGAAGAAAAGGGGAGAAAGAAAGAAAAAAAAAATTCCGACCGCCGCCGCCGCTCGCCGGTAGTCGGTGGCGGCCGGCCACCGGAGCTGAAGAAGAAGGAGATAAGAAGGTTGAAAGAAGATGAGGGAGAAGAAAGGAAGAAAGAGAGAAAGAATTTAAATAAAATAATAATATTTTATTATTTTAATATGTTTCTATTTAAAAAAATATAAAAAATAATAGTGCCACGTCAGCAACCGTTAGTATTTAACAGAAAAATAGACGGCAGGGACCAAAGTGCTACTTATCTCAAACCTCAGGGGTATTTTTGTTGAGTTTGAAAACTCGGGGACCAAACTGTCACTTAACCCAAACCTCATGGACTAAAAGTGTATTTTTCTTTTTTTTTTTTAAAACCCTTTAAAAAGAAACCAACATATTAATACATTATAACACAATTTATGATTTTTGGGTCCCACATATAAAATGAAGTAAATTTAGAGTGCAATGTAGTATTTTAAGGGCATTTTTGGAACCATGTGTAATTTATATTGCATTTCTTTACACAAAATTAGAAATAAAATAAAATAAAATAAAGCGTAGCTTTCAAAATATTTAAAGATATCAAAATGAAATATTCTAACAAGATAAACATCGCTACCCAAAAGATACTAGATATCGAAATATCAAGAAATTTAGATGAACTCGAAAAAAAATAAAAAATAAAAAATAATTTAGATCATTTTCATTTTTCAATATTCATACATTTTTTTTAAACATCCAATATTCATACATTTGCCCCCCCCGGAAACTTTTTTTTTTCTTCATTTTAATCAATAATATCAAATAGGATAAATCTCATTTTAGTCCTTGAACTTATACGCTTGTTTCATTTTTTGTCTTTAAAATTTTAAATGCTCATTTTTTTTTAATAAACAAAGCTTTCATTAAAGAAACTAAAAGAAAATTTTAAATGTTCATTTTAGTCATTGTACTTTCAAAAATATAATTGTCTTGGTCCATGTCATCTTTCACAATGTTTATTTTAGTCTTTAAATTTTTAAAAACAATCATTTTGACTCTTTTTCTATTGTTTTTCCAATTCACTCGAAATTTGCTTACCCTATCTTTGATTTTAACTTATTTTAACTTATGGGGTTTAAATGCATATTAATATGGTAGCACACATACTCAAGAGTGGGAACAATATTATTAATATGTTAATATCAAAATAAAAGCAAGGATAAAAATAATTAATTTTTTAGAATTCAAGGATTAAAGTAGTTATTTTAAAAGTTTATGGATTAAAATAAAAGAAACCAAAAGTTCAAGGATAAAAAAAACACTTTGAAACTTTAGAGATCAAAAGATAAAGGCCCTGTTTGGTAGGCCAAATTCTGTTTTATGTTTTCGGGTTCACTATTGAGTAGGGATGTCCATTTGCCTCACGAGGCCGGGGGTCCATGGAGACCCGCCCCTAATGGGGTAGGGAATCCCCGTTTAAACGGGGAATGGGAGAGGGAGTGGGGGAAAAATTCCCTGCGAGCTAAACGGGGACGGGGACAAGGACAGGGAATGTATTCCCCATCCCCGTTCCCCGCTCCCCGCTCCCCACCCCATTTACATTTTTTTAATTATTAACAATATTATTATTATTACTTTTCACTATATAGAAATTTAAAGTTTTATTGTTAATGATTTAGAAAATTGGATATGTTTAAATTATATGGTTTAAATATTTAAATTATATGTATAGATAATCAGATAGTTTGATATGAAATATTATTTTGTTTATAATAGGAGATTAATTTTTTTTAAAAAAAAGAGATTTTTTTTTAAAGAAATTAACTATCTAAATGAAAAATTTATGTGAATAATTAACTATCTAATAGAAAATTAATTAACATTTTTGATGCAAAGTTAACTATTTGAAAATTTATCAAAAGAATATTTGATTTAATGAAGACAAAAAAAAAATAAATAAATGGGGAATAATCCCTGTGGGGAATACCCACCCCATTCCCCGCAAAATTTAACGGGAAATTTCACGAGGATGGGGATTGAAATGGGAGGCGGGGATGGAGACGGGGAAGCCATCCTCATCCCCGCCCCGCCTCGTGGACATCCCTACTACTGAGTGGATGTGTTTGACAGATGTGTTTTTGAAAACTGATTTCAAATTTTGTCATCCAAATAATGAAATTTCTTAAAACAATTTTTTTTATTTGTTGAGTGTATCTAGATTTTTAATTTGAAATTTTTATATGCAAAATTAAATTTAAAAAAAATAAAAACTTTGATAAATATAATATTTCAAGTTATAAACTCAATTCATTTTTTTGAAATTAAAACTTTTATAATATAATGTATTATAAATTATAATAATAATGATAAAAAAATTATAACATATAATTTTTTTATAAATTAATTAATGATAGTTTATATTCAACTTAGTATTTAATTGATAACTACCAATAGTTTATAGTTTATAAATATATTATCAAACACATTCTAAACAATTGTTTAAATTGATATCAAATTTCTAAATTTACTACCAAATACATATATGAAAATATGATATGCAACTTCATTTTCATTGAATCCCTCGTTTTCAAATCACCGACCAACGTAACCTATAGTTTTGAAAGTTATGATATTTAAAGAATAATAAAACTCTTTTTCATATTTGGAAAAATAACTTATTTTGTAGAATTTGATTTTGTTGGTATTTACAAAGAGTCTAAAATAATTTATAAGTTGTAGGTCCACACCAAATCAGGAATGAGAGAATGAGATTCACTTAATATAGGTAAGGAATCTGGTTACAAATCCTAAATTTGTGGACCCTTTTTTAATATATATATATATATATATATAAATCTACTTTTTCAGTGACTCATATATTTAATTTGAACAGATTCTCATTTCAAATCTTAATAAATAAAATCAATTGTATTGCATTCTTTTTTGGGTTTAAAATTCTATTTGTAGTATCTGACCTTTTAAATTTAATGATTTTGATACTTAAAAAAGTTCAAAATGTTTAATTTTAGTTTATTTTTGTTTTTAAGGTTCAATTTTATTTCATTATTTAAAACCATAAGATTTTTGTTCTTTAGTGTCCACTTTTACTTAATACCTACTTTATTAAACCCACCTAGGTCAATAGATGTCCACCTAAAGATATTAATATAAATATTTAAATTCACATTATTAAATTAATAATTGAAAACAGAGACAACAATGAAATAATTGAGAATTAAATACCACAACCATTGAAGCCAACACAAGCATAGTTCTGCTGTCGTAAAATTTGCATAAATGATCAAGAGATCGTCTATGGTTCAAATCTCACACTTCACATGTTATCAAAGAAAAAAAAAAGGATCGAAATGATTATTCTTTTGAAAGTTTGGGAACATTTTGAGGTTTTTTTTTTTAAATTTATTTTTTATTTTAAGAAAACATTTTAAAAACTTTATAATCGTTAAGTTAATTTCTATAGTTTGAATTTGGTCCATATATCTTTAAAAGTTTCACTTTGATTCTTTTTGTTTCGAAGATTTGAATCTATCACCTACCGTTTATCTTTCACCCACATGAAAGGCCCCATTTTTTTTTACTCAACTGTTGATGGCAAAATCTGGACAGGGGAACTCACCTGAGCACATCGGTGTGGTGCTTGCCACACCACCTCCGATGCTTAATTCAAAAAGCGGAAGGGGGAGAGCAAGAGAGCAAGAGGAGAGAGTAGATAATAGAGTTCGAGATCCTTTCTTTAGTGATGAAGAAGAGTTTAAATACATGTTCCTGCTCTAGGGTTTTTAGGCATTTGGAGGCGTTTCGGGTTGAACCAGGTGGAAACGGGGCTGCCATGGGCAGTAGGGACCGAACGGAGGTGGACATTGGCCCAACCTTTTGGCCTGTTTCGCCTTCGGGGTCCATCTTCCGATCCTATTTTTGGACTCGTGTCGTTTGTCCTCGTCATCTACTTGTACATCGGAGTGGTCCAAAATTACCTATAACAGTGTGAAAGTCAATTTATATCATTAGACAAATAGAAAAATAATAGTTCATTATGGAGGAAGAAAAAGGCAATCAATATGGTAATTATAGATTCATAGGGATGATTTGTAATATTAAATTAAATCATAGAGACTAAATTGAAAATTATAAATGATAAGGACTAAACTAAAGCAAAAACCAAAACTAGTTGTCTAATTTGAAAATTATAAAACTATAAGGACCAAATTGACCCTATACTTTTTTAAAAAAAAATTAAATTGACCCTATACTAAAACCATTGAAATTAAAACTTTAATTAAATCTACTATATATATATATATGTATGTTGATGGTTGATTTTGGTCAGAGGGAACTCACCTGACCTTCACGTGCCACCAACGGTAAATTTGTAGATGAGGGGAGAAGACGTGGCCTGCAAGACGGAAAACCTGCACACCAGTGTGGTGCTAGCCACACCGACTCCGATGCTTAAGTCAGAAAATGGAAGTACGAGGGCTAGAGAGTAAGAGAAGAGAGTAGAGAGTTTGGGTCCCCTTCTTCAATAGCGAAGAGGGGTATAAATACCTGCTCATGCTCCTCGGGTTTTTAGGGATTCGGAGGCGCTTCGGGACAAATCAGGCTGAACCGGGACGACCATAGGCGGTGGAGACCAAGCGGAGTCGGACAAGCTCGGCCCGCACGAGTGGGCCGAGGGTCGGCCTCGGCCCATGGTCGAGGCCGAACAGGGGGGTTGGGCCAAAAGCTCGACCCCTTCGGTCTTGGCCCGTCCCACTTGCCGGTTTTGCCTCTTGGGTCCATCTTCCGGTCTGATTTCTGCCCAATTGTCCTCGTCAACTCCTTGTGCATCGGGGTAGTCCAAAATCACCTATAACAATATATATATATATATATATATATATATATATATATATTTTAAATTACAAGTTTATATATCCCATAAACTTTTAGATTTGTGTTCAACAAGTCTTTAATTTTGAAAAGTGTGTATGGGACAATTTTTTAAAACTCACCCATTCATTAGATATAAAATTAAAACAAAAAAAGTTAAGAGTAACACAACATTTTCAATTTAGACTTTTTTTTTTTTTTTTTTTTTCATAGACATATTTCCTTTTGTTTTTAGAACATACAGACGGAGAATAATTGAATGCGGCTGTCTAGGGTAGAAAATTGAGTTTGCTTACTTTGACTGGAAAAGTTAAAGAATCAATTGTCCCATTCTTTGATTTTGTGGAGTTCATACTACACAATTTAAAGTCTAGTTTAGATTAATATATATTTTTCTTTTTTGAGTTTAACAGTATTCAGGGAGATTCGAACCTCTCGATTCTAGATCAAGAGTGGATGTCAATTATTATAATAACATTTTCTATTAAAAAAATATCATGTGAACATATTTCAAAAAATTTATAAAAGAAAAATGAATAGAGATTATGTCCTTTTCTTTTTCTTTTTTTTAATAAATAAAATTAAACATAAACTAACAATAATGACTAGTTTTAAAGTATATTGAAAGTTTGTTTGTTTTTTTTTTTTTTTGAAAAAAAGTATATTGAAAATTTAAATATTAAATCTGGACATTGAAAGTACTAGAACTAAAACAAAACAGTTTAAAGAGACCAAAATGTTATGTTAATAAAGATTCTATTAACATTATAAAATTTTAGGGAAAATTACCATTTTGGTCCCTGAGTTTTGAGGGATAGGTGCGTTTGGTCCCTGAGTTTTCAAAATAGACCTTTTTAGTCCCTGAGTTTTGAGAAATAGGTTTAAAAGGTCCCTAAGTTTTCAAAATGGACCTTTTTAGTCCCTAAGTTTTGAGAAATAGGTTTTAAAAGTCCCTCATTTTATTTTTTCAACTTTTTTAAACTAATAATTTTTATTATATTTTAATATTGAATGATTTTTTAAATTAACAAAATTAAAAAGTATTAATTTATAAAAATTAAAAAAATAATATAAGGGACTTTTTAAACATAATTCTCAAAAACTCAAGGACTAAAAAGGTCCATTTTGAAAACTTAGGGACCTTTTAAACCTATTTCCCAAAACTCAGGGACTAAAAAGGTCTATTTTGAAAACTCAGGGACCAAACGCACCTATCCTTCAAAACTCAGGGACCAAAAAGGTAATTTTCCCAAAATTTTAAATACATATTTAATGCATGTTGTTGATGGTAAAATTTGGTCGGGAGGACTCACCTGACCTTCACGTGCCATCAACGGTAAATTTGTAGATGAGGAGGAAGACGTGGCCTGTAAAACGGAAAACATGCACACCAGTGTGGTGCTAACCACACCGCCTCCGATGCTTAAGTCAGAAAACGGGAGTAGGAGGGCTAGAGAGCAAGAGAGAGATTAGAGAATAAAGTCGGGGTCTCCCTCTTCAGTGGTGAAGAGGGGTATAAATACCTGCTCATGCTCTTAGGGTTTTTAGGAATTCGGAGGCGTTTCGGGACAAACCAGGCAGAACCGAGGCGACCAGAGGCAGTAGGGACCAAACGAGCTCGACCCGTGCAAGCGGGCTGTGGGCCCAAGGCCTGGACCGAGCCCGAGCAAGGGGTCGGGCCACTTGTCGGTTTTGTCTCTAGGTCCATCTCCCAGTCTTATTTCTGCCCAGTTGTCCTTGTCAGCTTCTTGTACATCGAAGTGGTCCAAAATTACCTATAACACATGTGTTCTAATCGAGAGGTTAGGGATTTAAATTCCTTATTAAAATCAAACTCTACACTCTCTATCAAAGTAAAAATAATTCAGATATAATTGTCATGTATCTCTGACTAAGAGGTTTGATGTTCAAATTTTCGAAATATCGTTCTTTTTTTTAATACTTCAACATTTGGGGGTGGAGGATTCAAACTTTTAATCTCTTAGTCTAGGATACATGTCAATTACCACTGAGTTATGCTCACTTTGACAAATTTTCGAAATATCGTTAAAAACAAACTTATAATTTATAATTTATAAAGTATAAAGTATAAAGTATGGTCGGCTCAATGTTACTTTTAGTTTATGTAGTTCAAAAACATGGTGGGGCTTCGACGCAGTGGACTTTCCTCCCACTCCCACATTCACTCACATGCACACACTACTATTTCCGCAATTTACACTATTACCCCTCCCCCCTCGCGTCGAGCCCACGCTCCTATAACCCAGCGCGTGGACTCGAACTCTATCATCGCCGCCACATGCGGTGTTTCCGTGGGCCCCGCAAGCATTTTCAAAAAACTCCAAAAACACTAATAAAGAAATCCACACGTGTCGCTCCCCCATTGGCTCGGCTACGTGGAGGAATCTCATTGGATGAAGCAAAACGACGACATCGTGAATATCGTCCCAGTCCCCAGACACCCCCATCGATCTCATACATCCTTTTCCCTCTTCCTAATTTACCCCTCCCCAAACCCCGAAATTCCCATCCTACCCCTCCCTCGTATCCACGCAAAATACGGTGGTACTTCATCTCATTATCTGCCAACTCACACCGGGCCCCACTATCCTTTCACTTTCCAGTCAAAGTCAAACCCTTCCGAGTTTTCTTTTACTCTACATCCATCCGCACACGATCTTTCCTCTTCCATACGTTATAAAATCCAAAAAAAAAAGGGGATATTTAAATATTTAAAGTAATAAAAAAAAAGGGGAAAAAATTTACATCCCCTCGTTCGTTTCATACCCAAAAAAACCCTCACGAAGCCATCGTGGTGATGATAATATTACACTCACAACAGCGAACCTCTTTCTCTCTCTAGAAAAAGGGTTTTTTTTCTCTCTCTAGAAAAAAAACCAACAACGAAAATGGAGTCTTCTCTGGCTTTCATGGATGACCTTCTGGATTTCTCTTCGGATATCGGTGAGGAAGATGAAGAAGACGACGTCGTTCCGTCCAAAGCTACACCCACGGCGGCGGCGGCGGCGGACTCGTCGGAGTTGAACGGCGGTTTCCACCCTGAGGATTCTTCTTCTTGCCGTATTTTGCCTGTAAGTTTATTTTTTTCTTTGGGGTTTCTTTTGTTCTCCGGTGGGTTTGTTAACTGTTTCGTTTATTTTTGATTGAGTCACTGAGTTGACTCACCTGGTCAACTCGCGGACGAGTTGAGAAGAAAAATAAAGTTTGGTGGGTGGGTTGGATGGAGAACTGGAAAAGACGGATATGTCCTTGGAGTCGATGGAGTAAGTGCGAGACTGTTGGAGGGTGTTTTGGGTATTTTGGTAATGGGTCCCTTTTCCGTGTGGTTCTGAGCTGTCGTCCGTTAGGTTTAGAATTGTATGCTTGTAATAATAATAATATCCGATGTGGAGGGAGTGGAAATATCAATCAATTCTTGAATTTTCTTGATACGGCCACTCCCCTTTTCCATAATTTCAGACATCAGTCCGCGAAATGACATTTTTGCCCCTGTCTTCCAACATTCCTCCAACGGATACGACTCGGCTTATTCGTCTTTTTCTCTCCCCCCCGAAGTCACGCCTTTTCTCATCCCAACTTGAAAAAAATAAAACAACAATAATTTAATTGAATTATTATTTATTGTTGCTACTGTTGTTATAATAATTGATGGACCAAAAAAGAAAAAAAGGATTGGACCGAGTCAACTCGGTTAATTTAGGCCGAGTTAATAAAGAGAAACTCGGTTTGTTTTTGGCCGTAGGACTATGCAGAGGAAGAGCTTGAGTGGCTATCAAACGAAGATGCGTTTCCGGCCGTCGAGACGTTCGTCGACATTCTCTCCGACCACCACCACCACCCGCCGCCGTTGCCGCCGTTGGCGACCGTCTCGAAACAGAACAGTCCGGTTTCGGTCCTCGAGAGCAGTTCAATCAGCAGTCATGGTGAAACCAACAGTAATAAGTCGAGCAGCAGCCATGGAAGCATTCTGATGAGCTGCTGCGGCGGCCTGAAGGTTCCCGGTAAGGCTCGGAGCAAGCGCCGCCGTGGCCGCCACATCTCCGGCCAGCAACTCTGGTTCAAGCACCAACCCAGTTCGAGGAATGTAAAACAAGTACTACCCACCACGACCACCACCACGACGGCGACGACGGCGGCGGCGTTGGGGAGGAAATGCCTACATTGTGGAGCGGAGAAAACGCCGCAATGGCGGGCGGGGCCATTAGGGCCGAAAACACTGTGTAATGCTTGTGGAGTGAGGTTCAAATCGGGGCGGCTGGTGGCGGAGTACCGGCCGGCGAGTAGTCCGACGTTCTCGCCGGAGCTGCACTCAAATTCTCACCGGAAAGTGATGGAGATGAGGAGACAGAAGCAGTTAGGTATGGTGGTGAATCCAATGGATAAAGGGTAAGTTTGAATTTTGGGAATCTTTTTTTTTTTTTGGTTGAGTTTGATGATGAGCCATTGATTCCCTTTTCATCCGCCATTAATTTAGCTTAGCTTTTAGGTATTTGTTTGTTATGTGGGATAGAGATTTAAAATTAGTGGAAAATTTCTCTGTTTGATGCCAAAAATTCAGTAGGGGAATTTTGACATTTTAGTCTGTTTGTTTGTGTTATAGAGCCTTTTTTTTTTTTTTTTTTTTGCCTCTTCAAGTTTTGCACATATACATAGAAATTTTCAGAGATTCTAAATTCTAATTAGGGTTTTTGGATTTTTTTTTTTGGTATGTAAAAATCTGAACTTTTCTGGGTTTGTTTTTCCCGAGAAAATGCAGAAGGGTCTGCCAATTAATTTTCTGTTTGGCAGGCGGGAAAATTGAGTGGAAAGAAAAATGAAGAACTGAATGGAAAAGTATAATCCTAGTAATTTGGTTTATTCTTTCAAGTTTTTTATTTGATCGTTTGGCTTTCAGGATATAATGGGTGTTCGAATATCGAATCAAAATTTGATTTTTTGTTTTGTTTTTTTTTTTTTTGTATTATGTAATTAAATACTAATAATTATTTTTGTTAATGTTTGTGTAATTTTGTTTATTTTTATTTAAAATCTGTCAGAGTCAAGATTTATATAAAAGGTAAGGCCATTTTTTTTGTTTTCAATTTCATGTGATCATTCATCAGTTCAATAAAAAATAATAATTATGTGTGTAATGGGTCGAGATTTTCTTTTATTTATTAATTTATGGAGTATAACGTATAGGGTCCAAATTTTAAATATGTCCAAACCCTTTTTTACATAAATGACTGATAAGTCTATAATTTTTTTTTTTATATATGTTGTGATCTAATTACCATTCAGTCCTTTACAATATTTTAAATTTAAAATTGAACAATAAAAAAATTTAGAAATTTAAATAAATTATAAGATTTCCATAATTGAATTGATTTCGAAACCCAAAATCAATTGAAGTTCTAAAAATGGTCTCCCATGATCATGTTTTTTTTTAAGGATGGATTTTGTTTTCTAAAAAAAATCCACTCTCTTCTCATAACCGTACTTCAAAAAAGAAACTAATTTCGCAAATTTGTCAACTTTTTTCTAAAAAGAAATCTTGCATTTTGTTGATTTTTTTTAATATCCTCACTTTCATGATCGCACCTCAAAATAAGTAAAACATATCTCGTGCAAACGACATACACGAACAAGATTATTACTATATAAAATATAGGATAATTATATAATATAACGTTTATAATATATATGTAAGAAATAATATGTAAATATATATATGAGTATGTGTGTTTTTGGAGTTGCTGTGTTAACCTTCGGGAGAGAATGGTTGAATCTCGGTTGCACCACGGTCGAGTCGGAATTTCGCTTTCAGGGCAGTGGTTTTCCACGTCACAGCTTTATTGGTTTATTTTCAATTCACACATATACGCATATATATATATATTTATATATTATTTCTTACAATCATTGAAGGGAGGAGGAGGTGATGCTGCTCTGTTAAGCCAGCCTCAAACGGTTTCCTCCGATCCAACAGCAGAGCAGCCTGGGCTTTTGCTCAAGCTACAAGGCCAACTCCCTTCTTGAAATGGCCGAGCCTTGTAACATGGGCTTGTAACCCAAGTAGAGATAAAGAAGGGCTTTTTTCAAACCTTCATTTTCGATTTTTTATACAATGTATCATAGTAATTATCCTTTTTCAATTTGGGGAGAGATGGCTGAGTGGACTAAAGCGTCGGATTGCTAATCCGTTGTACGAGTTTTTTGTACTGAGGGTTCGAATCCCTCTCTTTCCGTTTCTGTCAATTACTTGGTATTCTTTTATAGTTGAGGAAAGATGTTGAATAGATAACATTTTAAGACCATTTCAAAATCAAGCAAGGAAAAAATCATATTTTTTTTATTCTTCACGTCCCGGGTCATTAGATAGGAATCCGAAAATGAAGAGAGAAACAAAGAATATTACTACTGTATAAACAAATAGTTTGAGAGTAAGCATTACACAATGAGTTGGTTGGTGGTGTTGGTTCTTCCCATTGGGTTGGGCTTTGTAAGATGTGTACTAGCTTGCCCATTTCAAGAAGGGAGTTGGCCTTGTAGCTTGAGGGAAAGCCCAGGCTGCTCTGCTGTTGGATCGGAGGAAACCGTTTGAGGCTGGCTTAACAGAGCAACATCACCTCCTCCTCCCTTCAGTGATTGTAAGAAATAATATATAAATATATATATGCGTATATGTGTGAATTGAAAATAAACCGATAAAGCTGTGACGTGGAAAACCACTGCCCTGAAAGCGAAATTCCGGCTCGACCGTGGTGCAACCGAGATTCAACCGTTCGCTCCCGAAGGTTAACACAGCGACTCCAAAAACACACGTGCACTCGTGGTTAGGAGCTAGAACAGACACTACAGTTACCCAAACCAATAAGGGGAGGAGGAAAGATCTCTGCTACCAAAAGAACCAAAAGTCTCCCTATTTATATAGAAACAAGACTTTATTTTTGGTGGTTCTATAATTAGCAAAGCCAAATTTAGTGCCCTCTAAATATAAGAAGCACTAAATTTAGCAGGTGGTTTTTTTCCTTCTTTGACTTGAATTAGTCATTCCCAACAATCCCCCACGAATGACTAATACATTTTTTGGGTAAATGAAGGAATTTTGGTACTTAAGCATTAATATCTTTCGATTTGAATTAATGAGTAGTGAAATGAGGCAACAACTTAGCTAGTGAAAGTGAAATAATTCTTGAACTTCCAAAAGCTTAGGTTGAGACCCCCATGACACGTACTAATTCCTTAATGTATGCTATTCCGCTATAAAATTTCTTCAAAGCACTATTATAGACCATTATACTCACAAACCTTGAGTTCTTATGAGTGCTCTAGAAAGAAAAATCTCTTAATTCTTTCATGGAACGTCGTTCACATTCACACTCATTTAGTGCTTCATCAAGTCTATCATAGATAAATCACTCAAAACTGAGCTATGAAGACTTTACACAATATCCATCAAGTCCATACAGACCACCCAAATAAAGGGCTATGGATTCACAAAATACATCGCACCATCCATCAAGTCCATAATTGGACCACCCAAAATGAAGGCTATGGATTCGCAAAATACATCACACCATCCATCAAGTCCATAAATGGACCACCCAAAATGAGGGCTATGGAGTACTGAGACATATTAGACTCAGATTTCATCAAAATCATCCATCAAGTCCTTTTTAGGACCACCCAAATACAGGGCTATGAATTTAATGCTTCAACATATAGCTTCGTTTGACCACTTAATAATGGTTTCCACCATAGTTCTCAATCCAAGGGTTTAGTTTCACATCCCCTGATATATTTCTCTTGCCATTATACACATAATTTTTGGCAACTCTAATAGCAGTCCAATGACCCCCACAATGGAATGTCACCTAATAGGTTTTTCAACCATTTTGCTTCTTGACATGCTAGTTCAAAGCTATGAATGATAGAGCAAGCAATACACATCTATTTAAAAGATTTCAGCAATCCATCTCTCATAAGATTTCTATAGTTTCCACCAATTTAATTTCTCTAATTGGTCAATCAAATTGTTCTCGCATATACATGGCATGCAAAAACTCAATCAACGCCCATCAATAGAAACATATGTTTCTTTACGTTGCAATATTGACTTTTAAAAATATTCCCCCCACATTTTGAGATATTTCGTATAACATATATACTTTAATCTCTTAAAACATTATCACAGGTATAAATCATGGAAAAATGTTGCAACAATTTTATACAATGTGATACTCAAAATTGTTAGACATGTGGGAAGTTTATTTTCCTTTCAAGATTACAGACATGCTCAATAAAATATTCAAAAAAAATAATTTTATATATTTTTTCAATATATACAAATACAACCGTTAAAACCTTAAGCCACCATTGGGTTTCAACAACGCATTTCATACAGGCAGCTATGAAGATCTTAAACCATCCAAAACCATTTTTAATGTGCAGCATATATAATTGAGATATTACAGGCCAAGCTAAATTAATAACTACAACAATATTTAGCTTAATAAAAAATTCATGGCCAAATAAAATACTCAATAAACATTGGAATAATGCTTGCACTTAAATTGCTAATTTGAGATACCACAATACCTCATTTTCTTCTAGTCAAGCTGCATTTTCTTCTAATCAAGTTATCCTTGTAATGTGTCTTTGTCCATCTCTCGAATTATTGCAGGGATAAGCCTTTCTTGACTTATTGGACCTTTTGCCGTCGCTAATTTCAAGAGCTCCAAGAGCTCTCTCCAGAGAACTTAAGCAATTCTAAAATAGAGAAAATAGAGAGATTAGAAAAGCAAAGAAAAATCCCAACCACAACGGAATGATTCCAACCATGCTAAAAAAAAAGACACATTGAGCATGACACATCAATTAAGGTATAATCTTCTTCCCTTCAACTGAATTTCTATAATTCACACAAAAACTTGCACAACCGTTAATGGGTGAATAAATTAAAACACTACATAAATCAAATTTAAGAAAATAGCTTATACTGCTTGCCCATTTCAAAAAAATTCAATTCACACTATTTCGCTTTCAGATTGTAAGAAATAATATATGAATATATATATGCGTATATGTATGAATTGAAAATAAACCGATAAAGCTGTGACGTGGAAAACCACTGCCCTGAAAGCGAAATTCCGGCTCGACTGTGGTGCAACTGAGATTCAACCGTTCGCTCCCGAAGGTTAACACATCGACTCCAAAAACACACGTGCACTCGTGGTTAGGAGCTGGAACAGACACTACAGTTACCCAAACCAATAAGGGGAGGAGGAAAGATCTCTGCTACCAAAAGAACCAAAAGTCTCCATATTTATATAGAAACAAGACTTTATTTTTTGTGGTTCTATAATTAGCAAAGCCAAATTTAGTGCCCTCTAAATATAAGAAACACTAAATTTAGCAGGTGATTTTTTTCCTTCTTTGACTTGAATTAGTCATTTCCAACAATATATATATAATGAATTGGTATATATATGTATCGTTAGTATATTTACATTCATTATTAACTATCCCTAAATATAAAAATAATATATTTAGAAATGATATAAATATAATGCTACCTATCATGAATATATTTGGAAATGATATGCATCGAGAACTATCGGTAGGGTATGATATAATAAGTGGGTATGTATTGTAGAACTATCACACCATTGATTATAGAATGTAATATTTCTTCAAATAATAAATATATACCATGCATTATAATATATAGTCAATATACATAATCCAATATATAATATATATTCATCTTCGTGTATTCAATTCATAAGTAACACGTCAGAATGATAAATATATACCGGACTGTATATTGTATCATAAATATATTCTTAGAATTATATTATATAAACCTCCTTATATAGTAGACATAGTTTATAAAGTTCATAAGTGAATTTTCATAATTATAAATGTAGGTCATACAATATATTTTATTTATAAATATATACTTAGATGTATAATATATGAACCTTATTATTTTTTATTGGAGTAAGAACCCTCAATGATTTTTACAAACCCAGCTAAGTAAACAATGACCCAATAACCAAAGAAGAAAACAAACGATATATATTTTATAAACCACATAACAAACCCAAATATACTTTTCGTGAATGAACTCCAATCGGAACCAACCAAAACAATATGACACAGAGGCGGATTCAGCATGGGCCAGGGGGGCTCGAGCCCCTCCTGAACTTTTAGGGGCTGTTTGGGGCGCTGAGTTGGTTATAATAGCTGGGGGTTATAATAGCTGGGGGATTATAATAGTCTGGGGGTTATAATAGTCTGTGTTTGGGGTGCAGATTATTATAGTTTGGGATAAAATAGTCTGTGTTTGGGGTGCAAATTATTATAGTCTGGGATAAAATAGTATGTGTTTGGGGTGCAGATTATTATAGTCTGGAATAAAATAGTCTGTGTTTGAGGTGCAGTGTTTTAGGATGCAAATTATTTTAGTCTGGGTTCAAATAATCTATGTCTCAAGCTGACTGTTTTTTTTTTCTTGACTTTTTTTTGTTTATTTTCCTCATACAACTTTGTACTTCAAATATTAATAATAAAAAAAAGGTTTAGTTGTAAAAAAAATAAAAGTTTTGGGTACGGGGGTTAAATTATGTGTTTAACTTAAAAGGAAACAAAAATAACCTAAAGTAAAGGTTGATTTTCTTTGTTTTAGAGTCATGGTTTTTTCACAAAATAAGTCATTTTATGATTTCATATAGAAAAACCATATTTGTTTCATTTATGTATTTCCAACATAAAAATGGTAAATGTTTATTCAAAACTCATTTTACCTTTATTATCAAAAGAATCAAATAAAATAGAAATCACATAAAATAAAAACTTGAGTAGTATTTTTTTTAAATTATTATTATCACGGTAAACTTAAATACGATAAGTATAATTTGGAATGGAAAATATGGTACGATGAAGGTAAATATTCATATACTTGATTATCAAAAGTAATTATGTAATAAAACTCCATATTTATATATATGTACAAAGATAACTTAGTATCTAACTCTCCCTAGAAATTTTATGATTTTTCCAACGACCACCAACAAATTTTTCGACGATCGAAAATTTTTCCCTCTTTTTTCCTTTCATTTTCTTCTACCTCTTTTTTTTTTTTCTTTATTTTTGTTTTTTATATTTTTCGAAATGAAAATGAGTAGAAGATTTTTTTTTTTTTTTTTTTTTTAAAAAGTCGCCGGAAAAGTCGTCGGTGATTGCCGGAAAAGTGGTCGGAAAGTCGACGGCGGTCGTCGAAAAAGTTGTCGGTGGTCGTCGGTCGATCGTTGGTAGAAAAGTCAATGAGTCACATGGAAGAAGAGAGAAAAGAGTTACTGTAGAGAATGGATAGAATAATTGGGGTGAGTTGAATAGTGGTTACTGTAGCAACACGGAGGGGAACAATAACCAACTCCGCCCCTTATTTTTGTTGGTGCCCCAAGCATGGGCTGGTTATAATAATGGGGGCTATTATAACCAACACAGTGGGCCAAACGACCCCTTAGATGTTATATATTTGTATATATAATTCCAGTATTTTTATCAAAAGGAAGAGCTTGCTTCGTTGGTGCAAGTGTTTTAAGCCCCTCCTCATGCCTTGCGGCCTTTTTAAGCCTTGCGGTTCTAATTCACACAATTCTTTTAATTATTATTCCTTTTCTCACTCCTTTAATTTTTCCGTCACGTCATGCGGTCCCTGGATCGAATCCAAATTCACACAATTCTTTTTCTCATTCCTTTAATATTTATTCTTTCTCTTACAAATACAATATATTCAAAATTAAAACTTGTCGATTTAAAAAATATGTACTAGACCCAATTTTTAAAATTGACTTTTATAATTACAAAAACTTTTATTTTTCATAAATTTAGATTGTAGGCTATATTTTGTTTTAAAAAAATTGCTTACAAATGTGAAATAATAACAAATTTAATTTGTTCCATAAACTTAGGATACATTTGGTTTAACTTTTCAAGTTTTAAATTTTGTAAAAAAATTATAGTGTTTGACAACCACTAAAAATTGAAAGTTCAAGAATCTATTGGACACAAATGTAAAAATTTAAAGATTAAACTTGTAATATAACCTAACAAATAAATAATATTACAATATCTTTTTAAATTTCTTCTTTAAATATTATTTTTATATCGAAATAAACGAAAATGGATAAAAATATTTAAATTTTTTGTTTTTTTTCTTAAAATTAATCTCATGATATAAAAATGTATAGAGAAGAATTGCAATGAATTAAATTAATAGTTCAGTTTCATTTATGAAAATTTTGGAATTATTTACTTGTAAATTACTTTTACAAGATTTTAAATGAAGCCACCCTAAATAAAATTTTTGGATCCGCCACTGATATGACAGACTGTCTAAACAAGAACGACAGAAGAACAAAAAAAAAAAAAATGAAGCGTCAACCGACAGAGGCGTGAGATGTGTTGACGGGAGCTTGAAACGACGCTCTGAGAATGAGCTGGTGGGAACAACGACGTGAGAGTGAATGGCTAGCGTGAACGTGAATGAAGGGTGGAACTTTTACAAACAGGAACCGATGTGAGCATGAAGAAAATGTGTGATCATGGTGAGTGGATAAGGGGTGAAATTTTTTACCTAAATGCGTGATGATATGTGGGAGAAAATCTTGAGAGAATCAAGGAGTTATTTGGGAGAGAGGAGGTGAAAAGATTTTTACCACAAGTAATTATTATGAGAAGATATTTTAGACAAATATATGAATTATTTTATTTAACTAAATTAGGACAAAAACGGTATAATGATAACAAAGACGGTTGGAAATCTAATCTTGAAAATCTTCAAAACTATTGACATATATGTAAATATGCATTTAAACACTCTATCTATCAAAATTTCTCTTAATATTTGTGTTGAGAGATTCCATTTATAATAATAAAAAAAAGCAGCAACATTGCTAGATCCGGCCTGACCCGATCCACTAGGAATGACTCAGCCCAGTTTGTTTTAATTTTGCACATGGGGTTTGTGGTCATGATTCTCCTTTATTTTAAGTCTTTTACAAATCAATGAAGAATTATAACTATCACAAAAGTGAGATGTGTTTGAGATTATAGCTTCTAATTTAATGTTTATTTTCTAACAGCTGACATGAACATAGTTCAATGGTCAAATATGCTTGTTTTTTTTAGAGAATTAAATGTCATTAAGAAGACACATCTAAAACAGTTCCACCAATACACAATTCCAAACAATGAGGAATAAAATCATTCCTCCCTTCTTCTTCTCCGATAGACTGAGGAAAAGAGCGACCAAAAATCCAATAAAAATCCCCATTTCCAAACCCAGTCTTAGCAATGTTGTGGGAGAACAAATTTGTTTGCGATAAGTAAATTCATATATCAATATACACTTGACAGTTGAGACAATTGCTTTTTAATAGACTTGTATAATTCTTTCCTTTGATTGTTTATGAATATGGAATTACTAAAGAGCAGTGGCAGATCAAGAACTTGAAGGTAGAGGGCACAAGTTGTTTAGAAATATCAATCAATATCGAAATTGATATTTACCCTCTCATCTCGCTCTCTTGCTCTCCACCTTCCACTTTCTGACTTAAGCATCGAAGGCGGTGTAGCAAGCACCACACTCGTGTAGGTTTTTCTGTCTTGTAGGCCACGTCTTCCCCCTTTCATACAAATTTACCGTTGGTGGCACGTGAAGGTCAGGTGAGTTCTTCCTGACCAAATTTGACCATCAAACAGATAACATATCATATTGATGGCAATTAGAGATGCATTATCCATTTGTATGAGAAAGTTCTATCATTTATTTATTTTTGTTTGAATTTGAAGAATCTTCTATTGGATTGGGGATTGAGTTTCTTGAAAAACAAAAGATAAAATTAATTTTTTTTAATTATTCATTAGTTTAGCCTATGAAAATGTTTAATGGTCGTAAAAGTAAAAAAAGGAATGAAAACATTCAATCAATGATGATTTGTTTAAAAAAATTGGTGTTGGAGACTCTGTCATTTCCTATTCCCAAAAAATTCATTATCTTTTCTCCCTTTCTCACAAATCCCATTTGAATTTTTGGTTAAATTATCAAAAATACCCTTAACTATTGAGTTATTTCAATTATATCTAAACTTTCAGAAGTTTCATTTTAGCCGTTGAAGTTTGTTTCAAAACGACATTTAGAAACATTTTTTCCGTTAAATTGATAAACAAAAAATGATGTGTTTGCCTGTGTTTTTATTGCTTTTTCTGTGTATGTATTTAAATCTATTCACATGAGTAACAATACATATGCAAACACGTAATTTTCCGTCCATTAAATTTAACAAAAAAAAAAAAAAAGTCTTAACTTCAAATTTCAAGGACTAAAATGAAACTTTTGAAAGTCTAGGAGTCTAATTGAAATCAATCTCATACTTTAGAGGTATTTTGGATAATTATACCTTAACCTTTTGTCATTAAATTAAAAGAAATCATATTTTTTAAGTATCGCCCTAATATATTCTCATTGTATTAGAACTATGATATGTATCTTCTAGATAAGACTATCAAACCTTTTTATTTATTTATATATATATATATATATCACCCTAATATATTTTAATTACTTTTTAATTTTTTTGACAGAACTCAAAACTAAAAGGGCAATGATGCACACCATCATCCAATGAAAAAAGAAATGAAAAAGAGATGTCACCTTCCTATTTCATTCGATGTATCTTCCGTATGTTCCACCTATCTTTGTAATAATATGGTATTATCTACTTTGTACACAAGTTCTCGTAGCTTCATTTTTTGTTTCACCCAAAAGACATACAAGCCAACATGAGCATAAATCAAATTTGTATTACTAACCAATAGGTTTGTAGTTTGAATCTCCCAACCCCACATTTGTCAAAAAAAAAAAAAAAAAAAAAGTCTCACACCAAAAAAAAAAAAAGATATATATATATATAAAGCTATTTATTGATTTCAATGAGAATCAAGTATGACACACAATTAAGCTTTATTAATACATAACAACTATTGAATAAATCCCTCAAAACTCAGATATTTTACAAAAATTTGAAAAACAGTGTCGTTTTTCTTCACAATCCCATCAATTTTACATCAGGCTTATGTTTTATAATTTATTAGATGCACATGAGATTTTCTTAATGATTCTTAAAAAAAAAAGTTATTAGAAGATAAATATTGTCTTATTTAATCAAGTTTATAACACAAAAACATTGTAACACGTATCAAAGACTGAAGTCCAATTTGATAAAAACAAATATTTAGATAAATAAGCGATACACATTTATCAAGTTCAGGAGTACGAATCGACTCGGGGAAAGCCTAAGGAGAAAGGAGAGGGGAGAAAATAGGGAGGCAATCTCTTTTGTTTTGACAATAATAGAACCAAACCAAACCCACCCCAATTCCTCAACACACACCACATTCATTGGTGTAAACTTGAGATAAGCCTAATGACTTCCTTTTTGTGGGCTTTCCACTGCCCATCCAAAGGCAAAAGACCCCACACACCAAAAAAACCATTAAATGTGTGTGTTGTTCTTTAAGATGCCTTTTTCTCTTCACTTTTTTGCCATCTCTTTCTTTCTTTTCATTCTTTATTATTCCCATTCTCCATTGTGGTTTGTGCTATTTTTATGGAGTTTGATTTGAAAAGCTATACTTTCTTCTTGGCATTTTAGGTCAATAGAGATCCAAACTTTCCACCATAGCCATACTATATAGGCGTCAACAGAATGGAACGGGGTCATGTCATGATTATAAATGTGATTTGATATGCTACTTAAAAGAAGTGGGTTCGTTGCACAGTCCACTTTATTTTGTTCAATTGTCTAGCTCTTTCTGCCATTTGGATATCTACTACACCATGCCAAGTCAATAATGAACGTTTATTTAATAGATGCCACATGACACACATCATCATTTAGACCTCGTTTGATAACTATTTAGTTTTTGAAAATTATGTTTCTTTTCGCACAATTTTCTTACAATGAGTTTTCATTTTTGTTAAGGATACATTTAAATTCTTAGTCAAATTCCAAAAACAAAAACAAGTTTTGGAAAACTACGACCCCGTTTGATAACTATTGGGTTTTTGGTTTTTGGTTTTTGAAAATTAAGCTTATACACACCTACTTCCACCTATAAGTTTCTTTGTTTTAGTATCACTCTTCTCTTCCTTGTTTTCAACAACCAAGTCCAATTTTGAAAACAAAAAAAGTAGTTTTCAAAAACTTGTTTTTGTTTTTAGAATTTGGCTTGGAACTCAAATGGATACTTAACAATGACGAAAGTTATGGGAGGGAATTTAGGAGAAAAAAAATACAATTTTCAAAAACCAAATGGTTACCAAACGGGGTCTTTTTTTTAATTTTAAAAAATTGGCTTGGATTTTGAAAACATTGGCAAAGAGTAGACAACAAACAAAGAAACCCATAAGGAGAAGTGACATTCATAAGCTTAATTTTCAAAAACCAAATGGTCATCAAACATGACTTTAATAAACAATATTAACGGTAGAGAAACTATATAAAATGATCATAACTTAAAGTTCAAGGACGTAATTTAATTTTCTTAAAGTTTAGGAACTAAAAACGAATCACAACTCAGGTTTAGGACCCAATTCATAATTTAATTAAAAAAAAAGATAACAATAATTTAATATGTTTCACTAATTTTTTTTTTTAAATTAAAAAACCAAAAGAACTACCCCTTAATTCCAAGCATCATTTGTATTCACAATAAAATAAAGAAGCATACCAAACTATTACTTGAAAACATGAGTTGCATATGTTGTTGAAAACATGAGTTGCATATGTTGATCTTATTAATTAGGTTAAAAATCACTTTTAGTCTCCAAACTTTCATGAAAGTAACATTTTAGTTCCTGAACTTTGATTTGTAACGATTTAGTCCCTATATTTTCAATTTTGTAACGATTTAGTCCCTGTACTTTCAATTTTGTAACAATTTAGTCCCTGAATTTTAATAAGTAACAATTTAGTCCCTGTACTTTTCAAATTTGTAACGATTTGGTCCCTATTGTGAAAAATTAATGTAAAGATTTAATGAAATTTTTTACCAAGATAGATCAATAAACTAATTTGGGACCCAATATGTTAGTAAGCTACAAAGTTTAATCATTAAATAATAAAAATCGACATTTAATTTTGATGATTTTTTTTGCAATAAGGACTAAATTGTTACAAATTTGAAAGTATGGGGACTAAATTGTTACTTATTAAAGTTTAAGGACTAAATTGTTACAAAATTAAAAGTACAAGGACTAAATCGTAACAAATCAAAGTTTAGGGACCAAATTGTTACTTTCACGAAAGTTTAGGAACCAAAAGTGTTTTTTAACCTATTAATTAATAAACACATCCCTACATCCCTCCATCATCACAAATGCCAATTCCTAGGCCTAAAATGGTGAGTTATCTCAAACTCTCATTATTATGCTTTGACTTGGAACACCACATTTGAAGAGAATAAACTCAATCAAATTTGGTTGTTGCCTCTATGGTAGTCAAGGTTATTTATGGTGATTAAAAGAAGTTACGATTCATTTTTCTGATGGTTGAATATTAACTGTCATAGTCAAAGGAGTCTTTTTAATATGCTTTGTCCTCACTCAAATGCTTCGTAGGAAAATTCCCTGGAGGCCACCCAACATAGAACTTCTCCAAGCCAAGCACACTTAACTTCAAAGTTCTTATGATCGAGCCACCGAAAAGAAAGACGCACCCTTGTTGGTATGAGTAGTATCTATCAATTCTTTTAAGTCTAGCTATCTTGACCATACTTTTATGTCCTCAGGATCCCTCTCATTTGGATGTGATCTTGGTTCATTCATATGTACCCCTCCTATCCTCGGACGTCACAATATATATTAAAAAAACATAACATGTGAATGCAATACGATGTTTTGGAGCCAACTTAAGCATAAATCAACTAGTTAGTTAAGATATATATGATTGACTAAGAGACCAAAGGTTTAAATCTCTATCCTACACATGTTATTGAACTAAAACAAGTCCCTTACTCTGAATTATTTTTTAATAAAGAAAAGTACATTTATATAAGTTCTAGTTTGATAAAAATGATTTTGATTTTGATTTTTTTTAAAAAAAGTGGAGGAGGGTATGATATCTAATTAATAAATTATTTCGTATCTGAAAAAACTAAACTTGACCACTAGGAAGATGATATCAAGATCATAAAAAAAAGTGTAAAATAATAATAATAACAATAATGATAATAGAATATTGATAAAGAAATAAAAATAAAAGAGAATAATAATAAAGCTTCAAAGTTGCTTGTTCAATACATTGACGATGAAAATCAAACCAATCATTATCCATGAATCTATTTCTACTTGAAGAAAGCAAAACAAATTGTTATTAATATTGTACACATTTACCTCAAGTTGAAAACATTATCATTTAGTCAAAGTGAGCATAACTCAACGATAACTGATATCTACTTTTGATCAAGAGATCAAAAGTTCGAAACTTTCCTTCCCAAATGTTGTTGAATTAAAAAAAACATTGCCATTTATTGACTTGGCCGTGGGAAATAAAAAAAATCAATAAATCAATAATAATGTTCCTAGTATAAATATAGTTTCTTAATTTTGTTTTTTTCACTCAACCTAAGTTGAGCATAGTTCCATATAAAGAAGATGAATTTTCTATACCACACATGTTAGAATTAAAAAAAATGTTAAATACCATTTTGACTCTCATACTTGGAGACTTTTTCTATTTTAATCTTTAGAGTCGTAAACGTCCAAGTTTAATCCTTATACTTTTAATACAATTCCTTTGAGAGTTATATTGTCGATAGAAACAAAAATTCTTAGAATGAATCTTACAATTTTAGTCTTTAATGTTAATTTATTTATTTATTTATTTAAAAAAAAAAAGTCTCTATTGACCCTCTCTATAAAATTTGAAAATATGTTCACATGGTGTATTTTCTTGAATGAAAAGTATTTGTTTGATAACTAAATTAAAAAACTTTAAGTCTCGTTTGATAATTATTTGTTTTTTAGTTTTGTATTTATGAAAATTATGTTTTTTTTTCCTCACAAATTTTTGGTAAGCTTTTCCTCACAACTAGTCGGGCATTGGGATAGGATAATTAGAATAATTGATTAGCTATATTCTGATTTTCAAGACTCCGTTTCTCATTCGATCCTTTCTCCGCGAATTTTTAGTTCGATTGATCGCTTAATTTGTTTAATTGCTTTATTCTTGATTTGTTCTAGCATGAGGTGTTGGCTCCTAAATAATATTTCATCTAAGTATTTTTAGTGTTCAATTAATTATCTTGCTTAAATATCGTTCTTCCTCCCTGTGGATTCGATAATACTCGGAATACTTTCCGTTTTATTATTACTTGGGCAACCATACGCTTGCGGTAATAGCAATAGAGGACCTTGAAGGTAAAAATCCACGATCCTTGGAGATTTGATACGAGATTTGGGATTTCGGAAGATTTTGTGATGATCCCGCGAATCTCGGAATTCTGTCGGAAAGCCCAGTTGCTGCTGTATCTCGAGCGCAAATTCCTTTGTGCAGTGCTTTGACAATTCTATCTTCAGCTGGGGCTACTTTCCTTATCAGTTTGTGAGCACAATTCAAACACAAATTCCACATTCTCAAGACCAAATGTGGGCGCAAATCTTCAACTTCAACTATTTGCTCCGCCAACCTTTATCTCCATTTGTGGGCACATTTCCACTGCAAATTGTCCTCTGCACAAAAACATTAACGTGGATAAATTCTTACCAAAGTAATCTCTTTTTGAACATTTTTAGCATAAATTCTATATTTCTAAGATTTTCAACATGGTTCTAAGACTTTTGCTAATTTGGCTCTAAAAGATATGATTTTAAGCACAAAATCCTTGCTTTCCTAGTAATAACCTAAGTTTTTAAGGCTAAACAACACACATAAATGAGCGTTATCAATGAGCAAAGAGAAAACCCTTGCCTATGGGCATAAATAGGTGCCTGGAAATGCTTTATTCTTATGACCCACCATAGAAACCTTGTACCCAAATAAGGGTATCAGAAATCCTTTGCCCATTCTCATCTCCAAAACCCTTGAACTATGAGGTTGGTTTCAATTATACCCTTGAACTTTCAAAAGTTCCATTTTAGCATTGGAGTTTAAAGTTTGTTTCAAAACAACCCTTAAAGGCTTTTTTTTTTTTTTTTCATTAAATTCATGGACGAAAAATGATGTGTTTGACTATGTATTTTGCTTATATGAACATATTTGAACATATACATGAAAAAAAAAAACAATAAAAAGACATGCAATAATTTCATTTTTCGTCCATAAATTTAATAAAAAATGTATTTAACGGCTATTTTGAAACATTTTAGACTTCAAAGCTTATAATGAAAATTTTGAAAATTGAGGGATATAATTGAAACCAATCCCACTCATTATATTTAATTGTTTCTACAAAATAAGAAATAGAATTAGGTATCAACTAAGTTGATATAAAAACAAAATATTAAATTAATAAAGACCAAAATGGTACATAATTATAAATTATATTAAACAGATATTATATAAATCACATAAGGATTATGTAAGAACATTATTGTATAATACGACATTTTCATACACAAATCCAACAAACTAAATGTTGATGCCAAAATTTGGCCAAGGGACTCACCTGACCTCCACGTGCCATCAACGGTAAATTTGTAGATGAAGGGGAAGACGTGGCCTGCAAGACAGTAAACCTGCGCACCGGTGTGGTGCTCGCCACACTGGCTCCGATGCTTAAGTCAGCAAGCAGAACGGTAGGGAGTGGAAAAGTAAGAGCAAGAGGAAAGAGAGTAGAGAATGTAAAATAACGTTTAGGGATAGAATCTCCGCCCCTTCTTCAGTGGTGAAGAGGGGTATAAATACCTGTTCATCCTCCTAGCGTTTTTAGGGTTTCGGAGGCATTTTCGGTCAAAGCAGGCAACCCCGGGGCAGATGGAAGCAGTGGGGACCTAACGGCACCAGACGGGCTCGGCCCGCGCGAGCGGGCCGAGGCCGAGCACGGGGTCGGGCCAACAACCCGACCCCTTCGGTCTTGGCCCGTCCCACTTACCGGTTTTGCTCCTTGGTCCATCTCCCAGTCCGATTTCTCCTCGGTTGCCCTCGTCAGCTCCTTGTATATCGGGGTGGTCCAAAATTGCCTATAACACTAAACATAGTTATTCAAATATTCTTAGACATTCTTAAATTATCCATTCAAAATAAATATGCTTGTTTAAAATGTTGGACATCTATATTTTTTTGGTATCTATAATTTTAGGCATGTGAGGATTCATATTATTTAGACCTGTTTAATATTATTCTCGTTTCCATTTCTTGCTTCATGTTTCCTATTTCTTGTTTTTTAAGAAATAAAACGAGGAATATATATATTTGACAATAATTTTTCTTCATTGCTTCTTTAAAAAGAAAATAATTAGAAAAAAATATGTGGGAAAAATACACTTTTGGGTTCCTGAGGTTTGGGTTAAGTTACACTTTGGTCCCTGAGTTTTCAAACTCAACAAAAACACTTTGGTCCCTGTTTCAGATCTGAAACGGGGAGGGAGGGAGGGAACTCCCTCCCTGTTTTTTTGGCGAAAAACCGAGGATCTCCCTCCTCGATTTATTATTATTTAAAAAAAAACTGAAGAAGATGAGAAAAGAAAGTGAGAAGAGAAGGAAAAAAAAAGTTACCGCCGGCCATGGAGGATGATTGAAGAAGAAAAGTAGAAGGAGGGTGAGGAAGGTGGAACTTGGAAGAGAGAATAATAAAAAAATAAAATAAATTAAAAATAATAATATTTTTATTATTTTAATATATTTTTAATTAAAAAATTAAAAAATAATTTTTTTAAATAAAAAAGTAGTGCCACGTCATCCATCCGTTAGTTTTTAACGGAAAATTGGATGGAGGGACCAAATTGAAACTAAAATCAAAACTTAGGGACTAAATTGTCGAGTTTGAAAACTCAAGGACCAAAGTGTCACTTAACCCAAACCTCAGGGACCAAAAGTGTATTTTTCCCTTTATTTAAAGATACACAATCGAGCAAACTCATGCATTTCTTTAATTCGATAATGAATATTATTTTTATTTTTTCTTTTTATGCATGTGCTTTTCATTAGCTAATCACACACACAAATAAACTAAAACAAAAAATAAAGAACAAAGTTTATTTTTCTTTGAAAATTAATAGTAAACCTAAAATATCTTATTAATTTATTTATTTAATAAAAATAAATTAAGTCTACTAAAATTGAGGGAAAATAATAGAGAATTAGAAAGAAATTAATAACTAAAGGTTCTCTAATGGAAACAAAAATAGAAATGGATAAAAAACAAAAAGAAAAAAAATAAACGAGAGAAAAGAGAAGGAAGAGAGAGAAAGGAAAAAAAAAAAAAAACAAGTATTAAAAGAAAAAAAAGGATGGAATCTCTCCCATAGAAAGGGGAATGAGAGGTACTAAAAAAAAAAAGGGAAAAATATACTTTTGGTCCCTGAGGTTTGGGTTATGTGACACTTTGGTCCCTGAGTTTTCAAATTCAACAAAAATACTCCCGAGGTTTGAGATAAGGAGCACTTTGGTCCCTGCCGTCAATTTTTCTGTTAACTTTTAACGGTTGCTGACGTGACACTATTATTTTTATAAAAAAATTATTTATTTTATTTTTTAAAATAAAAACTATTTAAAAAATATAAAATATTAATATTTTAATATATTTTTTTATTCTTTCTCCCTTTCTCTCTCATCATCTTCTTCTTCTTTTCCATCTTCTCCACCTTCTCCTTCCTCCTTCTTCTTCTTCCTATGTCCAGCGACCGGTGACCGGCGGCCACCGCTCGCCGCCGCCGATCGCTGGCGACTGGTGTGTTTTTTTTTTTTTTTTTTTTTTTTTTTTTTTTTTTTTTTCTCTCTTTTCCTCTTCTTTCTTCTTCTCTACATTTTCTTTACTGATTTTTAAAAAAAAATAAAAAAAAGAAAGGGGAGGGACCTCCCTCCCTCCCCCGTTCCAGATCTGGAACGAGGGAGAGAGGTCTTTTTTTTTTTTTTTTTTTTTTTTTTTTTTTTTTTTTTTTAAATAAGTGAAGAAAATGTAGAGAAGAAGAAAGAAGAGAAAAAGAGGAAAGAAGAGAAAAGGAAAGAAAAAAAAAAGTCGCTGGCGGCGAGCGGTGGCCGTCGGTCTCTGGTCCTCGGACATAGAAGAAGAAGAAGGAGGAAGGAGAAGGTGGAGAAGATGGAAAAGAAGGATGAGATGATGAGGGAGGAAGGGAGAAATAATAAAAAATAATAATAAAATATTAATCTTTTATATTTTTTAAATATTTTTTATTTAAAAAATAAAATAAATAATTTTTTATATTAAAATAATAGTGCCACGTCAGCAACCGTTAAAAGTTAACAGAAAAATTGACGGCAGGGACCAAAGTGCTCCGTATCTCAAACTTGGGATATTTTTGTTCAGTTTGAAAACTCAGGGACCAAAGTGTCACTTAACCCAAACCTCAGAGACCAAAAGTGTATTTTTCCAAAAAAAAAAAAGAAAAGAAAGGGGAATGAGAGAGAAATAACATTTTGAAAAACTACTAAACGTTTTTTTTTTTTAAATAATTTTTTAGAAACGTTTTTTTTAAACAAATTAGAAATAAGAAATTAGGGGCCCGTTTGGTAACGTTCTCGTTTCTTGTTTCTTGTTTCTAATTTTATTAAGAAATCTAAGCATTTAATAACTATGTATGTTTCTTGTTTCTCATTTTTTAGAAACACTCTCAAAATTTGTGTAGAACTTTTGGAAACAACTAAAACTAGTTTCTCTTTTTTTTTTTTTTTTGTTCTTATTTCCAATTTTTTCCAAACATAAATAAGAATATAGGTTTATTATTATTGAATGTATAGGTGTTAATTAGGGTCATAAAATTCTATTTTTCTTTATTAAAAATGAAGAAACAGAAAGAAGAAACGAGAACGTTACCAAACAGGTGGTAGATAGTTTAAATATTTTTAAAAAGAAAAAGAAAAAAAAAGAGTGGAAACTAATGAACACCCTAAATAGAATAAATATTTAGCTGTTTGTGAGCGTTGAAAATAACCGGAAATTCAAATGAGACGTTATATAATATTTATTTAATGTCAACCTGAAAATTTATTATCTAATTTTCTTTAAAAACAATAGGACTAAGGTGGAAGTTTTGGAGTTAAAATAAACCAGCTACACAACCACTTAATATCTTTTAATATCTTAATTTATTCCCAACCCTTTCTCTCTAATCACAAATTGTTTTTCTTTTCAAACTGAAAATAATAAATTAAAAAAAAAAAAAAAACAATTTCTTTGAAAGAACAACTTTCAACTACACCAAATTGTGTATGCATTTTACTTGATTAATATCTTCAACTCTTTTTTAGTCAAATTTGACTTTTATATATATTATTAGCAAATTTCATAGATTTCACACACAAATATG
Source organism: Luffa acutangula (assembly GCA_036850905.1). Lineage (NCBI taxonomy): Eukaryota > Viridiplantae > Streptophyta > Magnoliopsida > Cucurbitales > Cucurbitaceae > Luffa > Luffa acutangula. The sequence continues at coordinate 45,146,480 of CM072098.1, read as the reverse complement.
AACTGTATTTCTCAATTGTCAAAAACCCTTTAGATTTGAGAGTCGACCGTTTCAAAATGTGTCTAAGAACAACATCTATAGAATATTCATACCGACCAAAATTTTATCACTAAAAAAAGATTAATTTTTGTGATTTTCATGGAAAAACAATGAACTTTCTTAATATACATAACTTTTCTTTGGATTCTTTCTCAACGTTTTTACAATTTGATCCTTTCTTTAGATTTTCACCAAACAAATACACAAGAAATATGGTTATCAAACATTCTCGAACATTCTTGTACGATTCTCTGGAATTGAATATAGTTATCATCCATGAATATTCATACCAACCAAGACTTTATCACTTTTTTTTTAAAAAAAAAAATATAATCACCAAAACTTTATTACTAAACAAAGAATTTTTGTGATTCTCTTGGAAAAACAATGAACTTTCTCAATATAAATGACTTTTCTTTGGAATCGTTCTCAACGTTTTTACAATTTGATCCTTTCTTTAATTTAGATTTCCACCCAACAAATACACAAAATAAATATGGTTATCAAACATTCTTGTACGATTCTCTCGAATTGAATACACTCACTTTTGATTCCTATATACCTCATTATCGAGATATATATCTTTAATTGCTAAATATTTCAGTAACCTAAATGTAAAGAGCTAACTTGAACATAACTCAATTGGTTAAGTTAATACATGTCATCTATACAAACAATAAATGAAAATAGAATGAAAAAGTTACCTTTGTCATAATGCTAGAATTTTTTTTCTCAAACTCCAATGCCTTTGAATGAATGAATCTCGATGTAATAAATCTGAGTTAATCAACTCTCCGAAAAAAGAAAAAAGAAAAGAAAAGTTAGAAAGTGAATAATGGAAGAAGTCAAATATGGTAAGAAAATTCTCATGTTCACACAAACGCCCCTTATTGGCCTTACATGTGCTCCAACATTATTTTTTTTCTTCTTCTTTTTATATATATATATATAATTCTTTTGGAAAATTATAAAACCAATAATATATAGTGGGTCCCACCAAAGTGCAGTGGCACTTCTTTCTCCTATCATATTCGTTCCAACGGCGAATGATTAGTTATTAGACTCTTCGTGAATGTGAGCCGTTTGATTTTGACATCGGGTTTTCCTTTTTTTCTTTTTTTTTTCTAAAAAAGAAATTATACTTTTATTAGTGGATTTTGGATAGGCCCACCACCAAGTTCAGTGGGCCCTATAACTCATGCTTCCACATTTTTCTTCCATTATGTTTCTCCATTAAAGATAGGACAAAACTTACCTGTATATCGGTAGGTAGGGATCTCCCTACATACTACAATTAAAAAGTTGACAATTAAGAGAGATAACACAAAATTCTCATTTTTCCCCTCCCTCCTTTTTACTTGTCGAGGTCTTAATGGGATATGTAGGAAAATTTCTAAATACGGGTATGCAAGCAAGTTTTGTTCTTAAAGATAACTTGATTCTGTGATATAAAATATGATATTATACACTAAGCAAAATGTTTTTGTTGATTAAATATTGACATGTTATTGCAAGTTGCAATATTATATACCTACATAGATATATTTAAAAGAATTTAAAAAAGTTACAAGTTTGCTTGCTAATGACTGACACCGCAGAATAATGAGCTCCATCATACTCCACGGAAATTGCTCTGACCCTTTCCTTCAACAATCCGCCTACTAATCTCTTCAAACCACACCCATCTTCTTGAACTACCCCTTTTCTTCTTCATTCGGATTAAAAAAAATCCCTTGAACGAGCTCCAATTTTTGCCTCTGTAGTTGATAGTTGGTGGGTTTTCAAATCTCGTGTTCATTTGTGATTCTTTTGCACTTTTGAGTTTTTGGGGTTCAAAAGCTGCAAATAAAGGCGTTGAAAATCGAATCATCCATCTCTTTCCATTAAAGAAAGATCATCTGAAATTTTGCCTCTGTTTGGTCGTTCTAGCTGATGAGGTTCCTTCTTTTGACCTTTTCATCTTCAAAATATAATAGAGGCTGTGGTGGACTTGATGCTTTTATTGCTTCATTTATGGTGACTGATGATGATTCTTATCGCTAGTTGAGAGGTACGTTCTTTTTTTTTTTTTTCCCTTCTTTTCTGAATCTTCTTTTAACAGTTTGTCGTATATCGTTTTCATAGATTCCTGTCACAAGACTTGTCCGATGGCCTCCTTTTAGATGCTAGACTTGGAATTTTTGTTGGGTCTTGATGAATAGGACACTTGATGTTTGTTTGTTTGTTTGTTTGTTTCTTGGGAAACTATATTTGGATTCTTTTTAATGGATAGTTATGTGGGTCGTTGCATACAAATTTGGGATTTTCTGTTTGTGTGCTGTCTTGTTTGGATTCCCTTCTTGATACTATTCTTTCTTTCTGGAATCTAACATGATTTGAAGGATTATGATTCGGATGCTTTCCTTTCTCAACATTGTATTATTCTAGTTTAATTTCTTGTCTGAATCCCCTTTGCAGGTATTGAACTGTTTTTGTTGGATCATGTTGTAGCTGAGTTGGACACGGATGGTTCTTAAAATGCTGTTTTGTTTGCTGCTGCTGGCTTTTCTGTTTAATACTTCACATGGGTTGAATCCAGAAGGATATTTTCTCTTGGAGCTGAAAGATGGTCTGTCTGATCCATTTGGTTCATTGAGAAACTGGGATTCGAGTGACGAAACACCATGTGGATGGACTGGTGTAGACTGCACTTCTGGTGAGGAACCAGTCGTCTATTCTCTTGACTTGAGCTTGAAGAATCTTTCGGGTCCTTTAAGGTCGAGCATCGGTAATTTAGTCCACCTCTCTTATCTCAATCTTTCCTTCAATGGATTCACTGGAAGTATACCGAAAGAGATCAGTAATTGTATGGGGTTGGAGTATCTTGTACTGAACAACAATAAGTTTGATGGGAAACTTCCATCTGAATTGGGAAAGCTGACATCTTTGGTTATGTTGAATATATGTAATAATGGAATTCATGGTTCTTTTCCTGAGGAAATTGGAAATTTGAAATCCTTGGTTGAATTAGTTGCATATACCAACAATATCACCGGTTCGTTGCCTCGATCTTTTGGAAACCTCGAGAGCTTGAGAAGGTTTAGAGCAGGACAGAATGCGATTTCGGGAAGGCTACCAGCTGAAATAGGTCAGTGTGAGAACTTGGAAACACTTGGCCTTGCCCAAAATCAGTTAGAAGGGGAATTACCAAAGGAGCTTGGCATGCTTAGAAACTTGACTGAATTGATTCTTTGGGAGAACCAGTTTTCTGGGATTCTACCAAAAGAGCTTGGAAACTGTACAAGTCTAACTATTCTTGCTCTGTATGAGAACAATCTTGGTGGACCCATACCCAAGGAGTTTGGGAACCTAATCTCTTTGAAGAAGTTGTATATATACCGAAACGCATTGAATGGAACCATTCCGAGCGAGCTTGGGAACCTTTCTCTGGCAATAGAGATAGACTTCTCGGAGAACTATTTGACTGGTGAGATACCTAAAGAGTTTAGCAACATAAACGGTCTACAATTACTGTATCTCTTTCAAAACCAGCTGACTGGTGTTATACCAAATGAACTTAGTAGCCTGAGTAACTTGACTAAACTTGATCTTTCAATCAACAACCTCACAGGCCCTGTACCATTCGGGTTTCAGTATATGCCTTCATTGATTCAATTGCAGCTTTTTGAAAACAGTTTGAGTGGCAGCATTCCCCAAGGACTTGGACGTTATAGCGCCCTATGGGTGGTCGACTTTTCAGACAATCTCTTGACAGGACGGATACCTCCCCATCTATGTCGTCATTCTAACTTGATCATCTTGAACTTGGAGTCAAATAACCTTTATGGAAATATACCTACTGGGATCTTGAACTGCAGACCATTGTTGCAAATTCGTCTGGTCGGAAACAGGTTAACTGGCGGCTTTCCATCAGAGTTGTGTAACTTGGTGAACCTTACTGCCATTGACTTGGATCAGAACAGATTTAGTGGTCCGCTTCCTCCAGAAATCAGAAATTGCCAAAAGTTGCAAAGGCTGCATATTTCAAACAATTACTTTACATCTAATTTGCCGAAGGAGATAGGAAACCTCGTGCAGCTGGCGACTTTAAACGTTTCTTCAAATCTTTTTACTGGGCCAATTCCACCCGAAATAGTCAATTGCAAGACTCTCCAACGACTCGATCTTAGCCACAACAGCTTTGAAAATACTTTGCCAAAGGAGATTGGATCTCTTTTGCAGTTGGAAATTCTTAAGGTTTCAGAAAATAAATTTTCAGGAAATATACCTGGAGAATTGAGAAACCTCTCCCATTTAACAGAATTGCAAATGGGTGGGAATTCATTCTCTGGTAGCATTCCTATGGAGCTAGGGTCCCTAAAAAGCTTGCAGATTGCTCTGAACCTCAGCTTTAATATGCTAACTGGGACAATACCACAAGAACTAGGAAATCTGATTCTACTGGAATATCTCCTGCTTAATAACAATAATTTGACTGGTGAAATACCTAGCTCCTTTGCCAGTCTTTCCAGTTTAATGGGCTGCAACTTCTCATACAACGACCTCCGTGGTCCTATCCCTTCGATACCTTTGTTTCAGAACATGCCTACTAGTAGCTTCATTGGCAATAAGGGGCTCTGTGGTGGACCTCTTGGTGACTGCATTGGAGATTCATCTTCTCCATCTATTCCATCTTTCGAGAGCATAAATGCGCCTCGAGGTAGAATCATAACTGGGATTGCTGCTACTATAGGTGGAGTTTCTATTGTTCTAATTGTGATCATTTTATATTGCATGAGACATCCGCCCGATATAGTGCAAAACAAGGAAACACAATCTCTGGATTCCGACGTGTACTTCCCGCCCAAGGAAGGTTTTACTTTCCAAGATCTAATTGAAGCCACAAATAGTTTTCATGAGAGCTGTGTGGTGGGAAAAGGTGCTTGTGGAACTGTATACAAGGCAGTGATGCATTCTGGACAGACCGTTGCTGTCAAGAAGTTAGCGTCAAATAGGGAAGGGAGCAATATTGAGAATAGCTTTCGGGCTGAGATTTCGACGCTAGGAAAGATTAGACATCGGAATATCGTTAAACTATATGGATTTTGTTATCACCAGGGTTCGAATCTTCTTCTCTATGAGTACATGGAAAGGGGTAGTTTGGGTGAGTTGCTTCACGGGACCGCGTGTAACTTGGAATGGCCGACTCGGTTTACAATAGCCATTGGAGCTGCAGAGGGACTTGCTTATCTACACCATGGCTGCAAACCAAGAATCATACATCGTGATATCAAATCAAATAACATTCTCCTTGATTATAACTTTGAGGCACATGTTGGTGATTTCGGTTTGGCGAAAGTGATGGACATGCCTCAATCTAAATCAATGTCAGCAGTCGCTGGATCATACGGATACATCGCTCCAGGTAATTTCAACTCTTAGTACTCGATATAGTTTTCCATTTCAAACTTATTTATAATTGTTGATCAAAACTTTCTCTTGCAATTCGAATATTCTGTTGATGTCTTTTCCATATCCGGGCTGTCCCTGTTTTTGTTTTATGAGACAAACCTGTTAAAAGGAAAATGGAGTTTGGGGTCTTTCTGTTTGTTCTTTGAATTAATTTATATTCCTGAAGACAATCTCAATAGAACCCATCAATAGTTTCGTTTTTTCGGTTATAGACTTTTAGTCGATGAAATGCTAAATTTACGACGATATTTACCGTTCAAAATGCTTTAGATTTAACACAAACTCACAGCTTCCCTCACACAATTTCTTGCAGAATATGCATACACCATGAAGGTCACAGAAAAATGTGACATATATAGCTATGGAGTAGTTTTACTAGAACTGCTAACTGGAAGAACTCCAGTACAACCAATCGATCAGGGAGGCGATCTCGTCACATGGGTCAGAAACTATATGCGAGACCATTCGATGTCGTCTGGAATGCTAGATCAGCGACTAAATCTTCAAGACCAAGCCATGGTCGATCACATGCTAACAGTCCTAAAAGTAGCTTTAATGTGCACAAGTTTGTCTCCTTTCCAACGACCATCGATGCGGGAAGTCGTATTGATGCTTTTAGAATCTACCGAGCCCGACGAAGATCATATTCCAGCTTTAACTTATAATCTAGCTCCGAAGGACGATGCAACCTCATGAAATTTCATATGGGCAGTTTTCGTTTTCGGATAACTGAATAGTTCTTGCATTTTTTTTAACATAAAAAGTGGTAGTATGTATATTTTACCCCATAATATATACCTATATATATATATATATATAGCTTGTAGAGTCTTTTGAAGAGTTTATAGGAATTAATCTAAAGCCCTCTATTTTGCTGTTCAAATCTGATATATTTTATTTTTTAGTGGTTAAAAAGGGGTTATAATGCAAAAGATCCTTCTTGGACCTCTCAATGATGAAAAAGAGGCCATGGTACAATTTCAAAATGGGTAAAAAATTAGGGCTTTTAGTGTAAAATATATTTTCTCCTTTCCTTTTTAAAGACATTTAAAGGTGGAGGATATAAATTTGGATTCTTCAATCCAATTAGTCTATGAGTCAATAATTAATGCTATGATGATATACATTAAGTTAAAAAAACAATTTAAAGGGAAAGGTTGTCATGCTTAGAATATACTTTATACCAATGAATGTTTATCAGTTAGGCTATTCTTATACTCATATTGCACTTTGCTTTTTGAGTTTAACCAATCTATTTTTTTTTAAAAAAAATATTTAATTACATAAACTTGTTTAAAATAAATAAGTTATTTATCATTTGGAAGTTGACCAATATAATACATTGCTTTATTCAAGAAAGATAGTACAATGATTATGTTAACCCATGTTTGTATAATTAATTAATTTAAATTTGATTTTAGGGAATCAATGTAGGATAATTGTAATGGGTGGCAACATGAAGGTAAATAATTACAAATATAGCAATTTTAAAAAATATTTGCAAATATGGCAAAATTTTTTAATTAATTTTTTTTTATTCCTAAATTGCCCCTGTGTGCCCATCTTATTCTTCCTCGTTTTTTTTTTTCTGATAGAAAATCTTTTTATTACTGATAGATTCTATCAGTGGTAGAAAAATTTTCTATCAGTGATAGAAAGTTTCTATCACTGATAGAATAAAGTTTCTATCAGTGATATTTCTATCACTGATAGATTCTATCAGTGGTAGAAAAATTTTCTATCGGCGATAGAAAGTTTCTATCACTAATATTTCTATGACTGATAGATTCTATCAGTGGTAGAAAATTTTTCTATCAGTGATAGAAAGTTTCTATCACTGATAGAATAGAAGATTTCTATCACTAATAGAAACTTTTTCTATCAGTGACAAAAGATTTTTATCACTGATAGATTCTATCAGTGATAAAAAAAAACTTTTTATAGAAAATCATAGAAAAACTTTTGATAAAAAATCTTTCAATCCTTGATCACCCATAAAAATCTTTCTATCTCCGATAGAAATCTTTCTATCACCGATATAATCTATAAGTGATAGAAAAACTTTCTATCACCGATAGAAAAGCTTTCTATCAGTGATAAAAGATTTCTATCACTGATAGAAATTTTTACTATTCTATCAGTGATAGAAAGATATTCTATCAATGATAGAAAACTCTTGATAGAAAATCTTTCAATCCCTGATAGAACCTATCAGTGGTAGAAATCTTCTATCACTTATAGAAATTTTTTCTATGAGTGATAGAAAAAATTTCTATCATTCATAGAAAATCTTTCTATGAGTGATAGAAAAACTTTCTATCTCTATCACTGGGACTGATAGAAAAACATTTCGTGAGTTATAGAAAATCTTTCTATCACTGATACTTTTCTATCAGTGATAGAAGATCTTTTGTTTCTATCAGCGATGGTGATACATGGTGAAATCGAGCATTGAAAAATAAAGCAAAAACGAACAATTATAGAAATCAAACACTGAAAAGCAAAAACCAAACACTGATAGAAAACCAAATAACAACAACCAAACACTGATAGAACACCGAACAAGTGATAGAAAAATATCTATCGCCAATAGAATCTATCAGTAGTAGAAAAATTTTCTATCATATGATAGAATCTATCAGTGAAAGAAATTTTTTATCACTGATAGAATCTATCAGTGATAGAAAATTTCTATTACTGATAGAAATCTTTCTATCACTACTGATAGAAAATCTTTCTATCACTGATAGAATCTATCATTGATAGAAAAACTTTCTATCACTGAAAGAAAATCTGGAGGGGTATTTTAGTAAATGCAACACACAAACTATTAGATTTTGTCATTTTTGCAATTTTTTTTGTGGGTTGCTAGATTTGCAATTATTTTGGCCCATATTGCTATCCTTGCAACCGGCCCATCAATGTACAATAATATATACTAATAATCTTGGATTAGTTTACCGGTCTATAAGAATTTGTGTAAATAATAAAAGACCTAGAGGGAATAGGTAAATTGATTATTAAGAATCTTCCATACCTTTCGAGTTGTATCACATTCGATGAGTTGAGCCACCCATATTCTCAACTTAACCGAATCTAAAATTTTATTGGATGAGTTGAACCACCCATATTCTCAACTTGACCAAGTCCTTAGATAAGTTGAGCCACCCATATTCTCAACGTAACTGAGCCTGAAAATATCCTTGGATGAGTTGCGTCACCCATATTATGAACTGGACCAAGTCCTCAAATAAGTTGATCCACCCATATTATCAACTTAATTGAGTCTGGAAATGTTCTTGGATGAGTTGAGCCGCCCATATTGTCAATTGGACCAAAAAAACTCTCAGATAAGTTGAGTCACCCATATTCTCAACCTAACTAAGCAAAATAGTGTTTTCGGATGAGTTGAGCCACCCATATTCACAACTCAACCAAACAAGACTCAACTTTGACAATTGAGTCACCCATATTCTCAATTGGACTGAGCCCAACAAAAGCTCAAGCACAGGAGCACTGAGCCCTAGCCTAATAATCCGAGGCAGATAACTGAAGATCAGAAGATGAGGTTCGTCGAGACCAACCTCAACTTAATGAAAGGCAGTCTGAATATATAGACTCCTAAGATACGGATTATGCATGCTAATACTTATCTTTACTCAAAATATTTTTTATCAACAAATTTTTTACTTAAGCAGGGGGTTTAATGTTATGAGTGAATTTGAACCTAATTTTAAGAAAGTCAGAATGATTAGAGTCCAGGGTGGAAAAAAGTCCAAGGAGACCCCTAGAGCCTAGATCAATCTCTTTTTTATGTCCAATTCCTAGAAAGGAAGGGAAACTCTCTTTCTATTCCCCCTCCTAAAAGGAAATAGCTAGAGAACTCTAAATCAACTATAAATAGAGGAGGGTAACTTCAAAGTAAGGGAACTCAACTGAATACTTATTCTTTCTTTTAGTCTTCTTTTCCATTCTTAAATTACTTGCTACACTCATATAACCTCTTAGCTGACTTAAGCATTGGAGCCGGTGTGACAAGCATCACACCAGTGTGCAGTTTTCTCTTGTTTTGCAGGCCGCGTCTTTCCCCTTCAAATAAATTTACTGTTGCTGTCACGTGAAGGCCGAGTGAGTTTCTACTGTCTGGATTTTGACATCAACAGAAGATTCAACCATCTGACATTTTGATCGAGAGTATGATAGCGCAATTTATTGTGCTATATTTTAGATAATTTTACCGTTAGTCTTGAGTATTATTTGGGCATTTTTATCTCTATTTGGTTTTGTTTTGTAGGAATCAAGTATTTCAATGGAAATTGACGTTTTTAAGCACTACCGATGAATTTAGAGCTAAAGAATAAGTTCGGGCCAAGAAAATAGAAAAGGAAGATAAATTAAAGGCCTAGTAGCGTCTCAACGCTGGGCGCAAGTCAGGAGGCGCGCGCATTCGGGTCAGCGTCGAGACGCTACCTCCACAGCGTCTCGACGCTGCGAACTTTCCAGATTTAATTAGGGCGTACGCGCGACAGCGTCGCGACGCTATGTCCTCAGCGTCTCGACGCTGTCACGCAGATTCGACAGTATTTAAAGGAAACGATGATTTCAGAATGGGGGAGCTGTTTTGGAGAGAGAAAAACGATTTCTAGTGAGAGAAAACGGACAGAACAAGGCAGAGAGCGAGGGAGCGTGATTCGAGGAGCTTGGATCGAGAGGTTCGTGACGGGAACGCACGGGAATCACGGCCAACGAGTTTAATCTTTCTCCCTTATTTCTTGTATTGATTTGTAGCATGTTTGAGACATATTTCGATTGTATTTTAGAGACCATGTGTAGCTAGATTTCGTTTCTTAGGGGTTTGATGTAGCCATTAGTTTGTATGGATTAATTTACGGCTTTTTAGGACGTTTCGTAACGCGGTTTATTTATGCAATTGTATGATTAATGCTTATAATCTCTTGATCACGGATTGTATGTTGTTGTTTCTGAACTAATCGCTCGGGAGAGGGTAGTTTAGATTAGGCTTTCAATTGCATGACTTAGGTATTTTCGTAAATCGGGAGATTAGGAATTGCTTGAGAAACCGTCATGAGGGTTGTTCTAATTGCTTAGGCTTATTATTGAAATTAGATAGGGATATCAATTTCTTAATTTGCTTAAAGGATTAATTGCACTCGGGAGAGGCTTTTAATTATTAATAATCCTCGGTTTATAAACTTGTTACGAATTTGTTCTTAATTATTCGTATAGTTAATTCATGCATCTAATAGGTGAAATCAATTCCCTAAGGCCTTTCTCCATTGAGTTTCCATATTTTATTGTTTTTATTAGTTTTTAATTGTTTTGCATATCTCTTATTTATTTTCTCTAAATAAAATTGGGCAAATATACCTTTAATAATTAGGGGAATTAGAAAACCAATCCAGAGGACGACATTCGATTTTAAATCACTATATTATAACTTGGGTCCGTACACTTGCGGTTAGCAATTTGCGTATCAGAGTACATGCCAATTACCATTGAACTTTGGTCACTTCGTCATGTACTCTCTTATTTATAACTCCATCACAGGATTAACATATCAATATCATATAGATAAAAAAAATATCTAAATCTTTACACTATATATAAATCTCAAATTTGTCAAAATATCAATAAATAGTATTAAAATTTTATCATTAGTATTTATATCCATATCAGAAATTCTCTATTGATATATATAATATTTATATTTCATTAATACGATATGGATTGATTTTTTAATATCGATATCGAACTCTCGGACTTACGTATACATCAACTTTGTACATTTATTTAGAAGGCCACCTAGAGCAAATATCGTACTTGTGGGTGTCATAGTTGAACGCACAGAGACCTTGTTCACCTACCATCCAAAAACACAGCCTGCAGAGCCTTTTGTCTCTTTCCTCCTTGTAGATCTCGAAGTAATGAAACGAGCCGAGCCACTGGAAGCTGCAGTAAAACAACGTCGTATCGTAGATGTTTGGTCGAAAACTGAAGGCATAGCTCATCAAATATGGCAGCTGGTGGACTCCCAGATCGTCATCGCCCGATTTGCAGTGAACAGCGAGCTGATTATGGCTTTCGAGAACATTCGTTATGTTGATCGTAACCTTTGCAGGAGAGAAGATCGATCCTTCGATGGTAAATAAGCTAGCGAAAAGCATCGAGATTAACAGAGATAGTGCAAGTGTTGAAAATGAATCCATTGTTTTTTAAGAAAGAGAGACGAGCATACAAATATTTATATTTGGTTTGTTTCAGTTTTATCCTTGCTATGATGGAGTTTTTTTTTTTTTTTTTTTTTTTTTTTTTTTTTTTTTTTTTTTTTGACAAACAAACTATTATGGAGTTTAATGTAACGTAAGATTAAAGGCTGATTGAACATTTAAATTTAAAAACTGATAAAAGAGGAAGTTTCATTTTGTATTATTGCCATAAATGGGTAAATTATTTAAGTTTGAAAAACTGATAGGAGATTTTCCATAAATGAGGATACGTAATTATATTATTATCCGTTTTCTCTTTTCACAATATCTTATTATCCTAAATTTGGACCAATTGTCTATATATATATATTTTGACATATGTCCTCGACCAAGAAGTCAGAGGTTCGAATCCCCCACTCCAAATGTTGTTGTACTAAAATATATATATATATATATATATATTTTGACCATATATGAGAGAGGGAGATTTGAATCACAAACATCTTGGTCATTAATACAAGTTTTATGTCAGTTGAACTATGCTTTTGTATGTTATTTATTACCATTAAAATCCTGACTATGATATATTACATCATGGGAACATCATTGTTTTTTTTTTTTAAGGTGCTCGAGAAAGGAAAAAAAAAAGGCGTAAGAGACGGAATCAAGAACAACAAAATACCCGCTTGTTGCTTGAGGTGCGGATCCTTGGGACAAAAGCCCTACCAAATGCAACCTCCAACTAAGATAGGTTTTCTTCCATGTTCTAGATTTTGGGATTTTTCGTAGAGGATTTTGTGGCTATTTTGTGTGGAAAACTCATATTTTGGTTGAAAGAGTATGGATGTTGGCTTTCTTTCTAAGTTTTTTTTTTGGTGTTGAATGAACTCTTTCCTCTCAAGCTCAACAAGAAGGGTTTATATAAGCTAAAACCCATTCCTCTTTTGTGCATAAAATTTACTAGCTACTTTTCAAATTTTTAAATCCAATGCCAAATATAAGCTATGCTCAAAATGGAATGCAACTTTTTGTAAACCAATTCAAAATTAAAAAAAAACTTGCTTCTTTGATCTCTTGATAACTAAACCAACTAAATTGGTTACTCTAACCAAACTAAGAAGAGACCAAATGATATTTTAACAAACATTTCTAATTAAATCAATTTTTCAAACATAATTATGCATTTTAATGATTAATTAACAATTAATTTAATAAGTCGAACAAAAATAGGTGGCTACACTAAACACTTTTTAAAGTTCAGAGATAAAATAAACCCAAACTTGAAAGTTCCTGAACTAAACTTGTAATTCAACTTATATTTTTTCCAAGTCAACAAGGTACTATAGTCTACTATTAAACTGCCGTATATATCACAATTCTGTTATTCAACTAATGGTCAAATGAACTTAGAGTTGAAACCTTTCCTTTTGGTGTCTAGTTGAAACCTTCCCTTTTCAAATCTTATACACCAAATAGATGCTAACTTAACTCCTCATAGATCAAAAAATGTATTTTGCCTTCATCAATTTGATTAATAACTTTTTTCAGATTAAGTGAGTGGATGTCAAGGTTAACTTACATGTACAAAAGTTAATTATGAAACTGATCTAATTGTTTTCTCATATTTCATATTTTGATGACTTTTTTTTTTCTATTAATTATGTGTGGGTACCAATTCTAACTTACAATCTTTAACTACTTATCTTATTGTCAATTGATTTTGAGATGAATCTCTATTTCCTATCTAATAATCTTTAGTTCAGACATGCCAAAGTGAGCATAGCTCAACGGAAAAAAAAAAACTTTAGTTCGGACACTTAGAACGTTGTTGTTGCCCATCAGCCTACAAGCTATCGAAGCACAACCTCAGTTATTTTAATTACTAATTTGCTTAGGTTCCAAATAATCCCGCTCCAATTATTTTTGTTTAGGAAATTAAAATTAGCAATAATATGTATATAATCAAAATTGCATGTAAACTTGATATGAAACCACTTTCAATCTGTCTTCATTCTAATTTTGTAAATTTTGAGTTGATAGAAACTGTAAGAAAGTTGAAACAATATTGAAAGTCGATGACAAAATCTACTTTTTGAAAGTTTGAATAAACTCCAAAGCATGTTTCTTAAATAAAATAAATTATAAAAAATATCCCTAAAGTATGAGATTGGTTTCAATTATACTTTTGAACCTTAAAAATTTTCAATTCAATTAGTTTTTAAGTTTGAAGTTTGTTTCAAAATGTCCTTGAAGGTTTTTTCTATGGATGAAAAATAATATGTTTGCATACATATTATTGTTTATGTGAATAGATTTGAACACACATAAAAAAAAATAATAATAATAAAAACACATGCAAACACATCATTTTTTTTTTTGCTAAAAAATTTAGCAGAAAGTCTCCACACAGGTCGTTTTGAAACAAACTTCAAACTTCAAAACCTAAAATAAAACTTTTGAAAGGTTCAGGCCGGATATAATTGAAACCAACCTTATAATTCAAGGATACTTTTTTTTTTTGACAATTTAACCTAAAATAAATTAATAAAGAACTCTTTTGCACATCTCAAATAAGTTACAAATCATATTAATGATATTAATTTATTGACTGTATTACAGATATATTATTGATATGATCTTTTTTATATTGCATTACTTCTAATACAACATATCAAAATCGAACTTTTCGATTTACAGATATATAAATTCTTCATATTACGCCCACGAATAGCAAATATCATACATCTTGTTAGCATAGTTGTACAAGCAGATACCCTTGTCAGCCACAATCCACGAACACAAGTTGTGGCAACGCTCTCTGTCTCTCATGTCCTTGTAGATATCGAAGTAATGAAATGAGCCAGGCCACTGGAAGCTGCAGAAGAACAACGTTGTATCAAGGATGTTTGGATGAAAGTTGAAGTTGTAACTGGCCAAAGATGGCAGCTTGTGGACTCCCAGATCGTCATTGCCGGATTTGCAGTGGACAGTGATCTCATTGTGACTGTCCAAAGTATTTGTTATATTGACCGTAATCAATGGGAGGAGTGATCCTTCCATCGTGTATACGCTAGCGAGAAACAATGACACTAACAGGGATAGTGCAAGTGTTGAAAACGAACCCATTTTTGTCGAAAGAAAAAGAGAGAGATCGAGATGGATATAGGATCACTTGTGCTTGAGATTGTTTCACTTTTTATACTTGCTAAGGAGTGTAATGTAATGTAAGATTTAAATTTTGAAAGCTGACAAACAAGGAAGTTACATTTTGTATATTCCTGCCTTAGATGCATGAAAGGTAATTATGGTAAGTTTGGTAATGCTCCCATTTCTTGTTTATTAATTATCGATCCTATTCGTTGTTTCTTGTTTCCTCTTTTTTAATAAAGAAAAACATAATAATGTTTGATAACGGCTTTTTGTTCTTTCTTTTTAATTTACTGAAAAAAAAAACATAAACATATTTGATAATGATTTTGTGATTTTTGTTCTCTAAAATTTTAAATTTAAAAGGAAAATTGCAGTGGGTAGCAAATTGTACCAAATTAATAGTAAATATAGCACCATGTAAAAAAAATTGCAAATATAGGCAAAATCTATCCGAGTCTATCTAATAGACTTCGATTATCAGAGTTTATCAGCGATAGACTCTGATTAACCAGATCTATCAGTCTACTGTTAGACTCCGATTATTCAGTGTCTATCGCTGATAAACTTTGGTTAATCAAAATCTATACGTGATAGTCACTGATAGGCTCTGATTAATCAAAGTCTATTAGTGATAGTCACTGATAGATTTTGATTAATCGAAGTCTATCAGCGATAGACACTGATATACTTTGAATAATCAGAGTCTAACAGTGATAGACACGGATAGAATCTGACAACAACTTTTTGGTCTTATACAATTAATTTTGCTATATTTGCAATTAGTTTGCAACAGTGTTATATTTGCTATTAATTTTGTCAAATTTGTCATCTATGCAACTTTCCCAATTTAAAATGTAAAAGTATTATACAAAAATTAGTTTATGTTTTAAGAAATTAAATATCTAATTTGGTAAGATAATAATAATTTGAACATTTTCATTTGAAAAATGTCCTATAAGGGAAGGGTAGTACGAACATACCCTATAGAGGTTATTTAAAAAAACAAAATAACCATACATAACCATTTTATAATTTATTAAATATGGTAAGTGATAACTCCAAATTTCTGTTTGTTCAAAAAAAAAACTCCAAATTTCTGTTACATTTGAATTATCCTTTATTTGAGTAGAATTTTGGTATTTTTATACTTGAATCCCTCCTAAATTGTTGTTAGTAATTAATTGATTGATATGGAATATCTTAAATGTCTTAATGGAGAGTTTAGGAACCAAGAAAGCACTAATCATCTTAAAGTGATGATTCAGATGCTTTTGTATTAATTTAATTGTTGGGGCTAAAACTTCTTTTAGTTTTCTTAATCTGGTTTTGGGTGTGTTTAATGTTGAAGCAGTGGTTTAATCTGACCAACCTTTTTTTTACATTATTTTTTTGGAAAAAACAAATGATTATTTGATTACCCAAAATCACACGAGCTCCTTATTAGAGTGTTAGTATCAAGCTAAATGAGGGCGAAGTAGGGATAACACTTTACTAATGCACATAAAACAACATGTTTAAATGAAGTAGGTTATTGTGAGTTTATCTGCTTAATCTAGGAGATCCTAGGGAGAGATTCCATGTAAAATGTTGTGTGAATTAAGAAAGCAAAGTTGTTCTTGAAGGGAATAAAAGTCCCCACGCAGCGGAAGCGCATCGATTGGACCTTACGCCGTATATTAATTAACATTAAAATACCGTTACGATAACTCAAACAAAGCTTTAAACTAACTTTAAAGTCGCTGTAAAACGGTTTAAAACATGCTAGAATAAATTTAAATTTATTTTGAAAAAAACTTTTCTAACGAAAAGAGGAAGAACCGTTACAAACCTCCGTTGTAGACTTGACCGTTCTTCGCCAACGACGCTCCAACGAACGAAAACGCAGCAGCCTTCTCGCCTCTTGATCGCTGGATTTTCTTCTTTGAATGACACAATAACCACAGAGGTTACACCGGCATGTCTCTAAGTCTAGCAGGCCAAAGACTTGTGGGAGTCTTTCTCTAAGAGGGAGGCTAGAGAGAATTCTAGGTCTTGTCTTTCAAGAGTGTCAAGTGTCATGACCAATTAGGTCTAGTGTTCTATTTATAGAAGAGAGGCCATGAATAAAATATTCAATTAAATCAATCTTTTCCAAAATTGATTCAATCTTATTCCTTAATTAATCAATCATGATCAATCAATTCCCCAATTGATTAATCTTTTCCATAAATGACTAATTTCTTCCATAAGTAATTAGATCATTCCCATAAATGATTAATCACTTCCTTAAGTGATTAATTATTTACATAATTGATTAATTCATGGTTAATGAATTCTTTAATTAATTAACCACCAATTAAATCTCTCATATTTAATTTCCGGCCTTGAATTAATTAATTTTGCCCAAACACTTTTAGGACTTAAATTAATTAATTGTTTCAATCTTCCATAAATTTATATTTGAACTTTTTCAAATATTAATTTCTCTCATAATAATATATCAATATATATTATATTTATTTCCCTTAGTAAATTGAACATTTTCAATTTACATTTAATTACTTAGTTGCCTCAAATTACTTTACGAGCTACCAGTGGGACCTTATGGACCTGCAGATCAGAAGCTCCAACGATGTGAGATTAATTGGTTAAACTCATTAACCACAATAATCAATATTCGTTAACTGTGTGTACATTCCACTATAGACTCACAGTTGCACTCTTCTCACTGCAGACATATTTTCTGTGTCCACGAAACTTAGACCAATATCGACTAGTTAGTCCTTCACGAGTGTCCGTAACACCAGCTGGGTCAAATTACCGTTTTACCCCTGGGTCACCTCTATTTCCTTAAGTACCAATTCTCCTCTAATGAACAATCTGTTTATGGTCCAACCATCAAACAGAAAACTCTCTCGTGCCATTGAGAGGGTAGGGCCCTTTGTTCAAGACTCGGAGTAACCACTTAAGGGAACACTCATCTGCTTCCCTAAAGTCGGGAAGGAGTGAATTCCATCTTGTACGATTATGTTCCCAGCTCCCCATTCGATCTTGTCCCCAAAGTGGTAGGCTTATTGAGTCGGCGTATTGGCCACTCTCACCCATACAAATCAAAGGACAATCTCTCATGAGCAGGAGTCCATAATCAACTCAGGATTAAGACTAAGTTGTCTAGGTCGTCCTAGTGAAAATAGAAAACCAACTAGTTAACGGTGTTATAACTAGTGGTTACTATTTCGTGGTCCGGTCTTATGCAAACTCATTGCGTAGGATACCCCCACTCGCATGTCTCCTACACGAACGCGTTGGATCGCAGCGTTTGTATCAAATACAAAGTGGGTCGTATCCATAGTGTCACCAGGATAAGGCACCCAGTCTTATCCCTATACTATAGACCCTTTAGGCTGTTTCTTGAACAATGATCCCATATGTCGCTACATATAGTTCAAGACTCATATTACAGCCTTGGATGTCTAGTTTATTGGATTAGGGTTATTATTAGGCAAAGACAAACATAAAATAACTAATAACAATTAATGGAAAAATATATCAATATTATTTCATTAATATCCGGTCAACGGTTACATTCACTATCTACGAGTTTTAGGGCATAAAACCCAAAAGTTCTTGCTTCAATGAGTGTTTATGTCCAAAGTGGACAATATCATACCATTGTGGTGATATGTAGGGGGTCGTTGTTTTTAACAATCGGTATCAAAGTCATAGTCTAAACCTAGCTGTGTGTCAGATATATCCTCAATGGTTTGAAAAAAAGTTGTTATTGAGCCTTAGTCGTGCTCTATATCTAGTGTGTCCCTCTTTGATAAGAGCACGCACTTGTTTCTTATTGGGAGTGGATAGATGTATAATTGTTTGATGTTATCCATGTTCATATACTTTATCTTATTGTTGTCTTGAGATGATAAGAGCAAACTCTTATTCCAATTAAGATTGGAGGGAAGATTAATTGTTCGAGGGGAGGCTCAAGTGTGGTACTTTATTTTGAGGGGAAAATTGTTCCGTGCAAATAAAGTCCAACATTGGCTAGGGAATGGAGATCGAGATCCATGGTATATATAAGTGAGGTAAATTATCTAATTGTGATGAGAGCATTTTAAGTGGAACAAAAAACAAATGTCAAAGTGGACAACATCATATCATGTGGAGGGGGAGAAGCACCTACAAAATTGATAATTGAGTTTTTTTTTTTTTAAATATTTTTATTAGTATTTTCTTTAGTTCACAATTAATATTGAGGGAGGCAAAAAATAACAAGCTACATCATCATATTTTCGTTAGTTAACTTGTTGTTTTCAGTCCCAAACCAAAAATACAATAACAGAATCAATCCAACAACAAAATAGATAATACTACTAAATCCAGCAAGTAATCTATTAATGGCAAATCATTCACGGAAGAATCGAAAAGAATGGGGAAAAACAGAACACTCTCGTTTATAGTGGTTCGACCCCAAAAAGATGGTCTACATCCACTTAGCCATTCTTATTACTTTGATCAGTAGAGGATTTACAAATACACAACTCAATCAGAGATAAAACTCATAAAACCTGGAAACCCAGCAAACACAGCTTCGCCTGAGCTTGTTTCGAAAATAGCAGGAGCTTGAATGCAGAGCTTCTGAGGAGAATATCAAGACCTCTCGAGACTACCAGCTCAATCGACAGGACATAAATCGTCATGACTTTTCTTTTTTTTTTTTTCACACTCAAAAAGCCCTGACCATTACAATTAGATTATTTTCCTCACTTTTCTCTCTTATATATATCATGAATCTCTCCATTCTCTAGTTAATGTGGGACTTTATTTGCACCAAATAATTCTTCTCTCAAAACAAAGTATCACACTTGAGCCTCTCCTCGAACCATTAATCTTATGTTCAATCTCGATTTGAACAGGAGCTTGCTCTTATATTATCACACGACAACACTAAGATAAAGTATGAGCATGGATCACGATTCACATCGTACAATTATACATCTATCCACCCTCAATTAGCAACATGTGCTTGCTCTTTTCAAAACTTGAGGGACACCCTAGATATAGAGCATGGACTAATGCTCACTAATTTTTTGTTCAACCCTTGAGGATTTGTCCTACACATATCTCCACAATGATATGATATTATCCACTTTTGACATAAGCACTCATCGAAGCAAGAACTTTTCTCTCTTAATCCACACAACATTTTACACAGAATCTTCCCAGATCTTCTAGATTAATCTCATTAACCTACTTCATTTAAACACGTTTTATGTGCATTAGTGAAGTGTCATCCCTACCTCCCTCACTTAGCTAGCTACTATACGAACTCTAACAAGAAGCTAATATGATTTTGGGTAATCGGTAATCATTTGTTTTTTTTTTTTTTAAATAATTATAATAATGCAAGAAAATGGTTGGTCATTTGAAACCACTACTTCAACATTAAACACACCCAAAACTAGATAAAAGAAAACTAAGAGAGCTTCAGCCCCAACATTTAGATTAATATAAAAACATCTTAATCCTCACCTTTAGATGATTAGTTGATGGAAGGTTGGAGAAATGATCCAAGAGCTTATTTTTGGCTTACAAGAAGCCAAGCTCATTTAATGAATTCTTTTTCACTGTCAACCTTTGTGTGAACTTTGCTCCAAACACTGTTTGATCAATTCCAACAAATGCTCCAACACTAGTCTACTGACAAAATATTATAAGAGAAAAAATGTAACACCAAATAATCATATGCATTAGTGTTGTCTTGGTTTCCAAATTCTCAATTAAGAAATTTAAGATATTACATATCAACCAATTAATCAATATATAACAACAATTTGGGAGATTCAAGTGTAAAAATACCAATATTCTACTCAAAGAGATCAGGATAATTAAGTGTAAAAGACTAACTAATAACTCTCCATTTGGAGTTAATCACTTACCATATTTGATAAATTATAAGATTCCTATGTATGGTATTTGTTTTTTGAAATAACGTCTATATGGTATGTTCGTACTACCCTTCCCTTATAGGACATTTTTCAAATCAAAATGTTTAAATTGTTATTATCTTGCCAAATTAGATATTTAATTTTTTTTAAACAAAAACTTTTTGGTCTCTAAATTTTTAAAACGGACATTTTTAGTCCCTAAGTTTTGAGAAATAGGTTTAAAACGTTTCTTATATTATTTTTACCATTTTTAAAATTAATACTTTTAATTTTTTGAATTTAAAAAATCATTCAATATTAAAAATAATAAAAAAAATATTAATTTAAAAAAGTTGACAAAATAATATGAGAGATCTTTTAAACTCATTTCTCAAAATTCAATGACTAAAAAGATCAATTTTGAAAACTTAGGGAGCTTTTAAACCTATTTCTCAAAACTTTGGAACTAAAAAGGTATATTTTGAAAACTCAAGAACCAAATGCATCTATTCCTCAAAACTTTCCCAACTAATTTTCATGCATTGCTTTGAAGCTGCAGTAAATCTTCTTCCTCCCTTCTACTTTGAATCCCATTCCAGACTTGAAGTAGAAAAAAGTTTACACAACGGTGACTTCATATCTAACACCTACAGGTATGTTTGGGTTTAACTTTTTAAGTGTTTAATTTTGAAAAAAAATTAGTGTTTGAGTACAACCACTAAAAATGACTTATTAAAAAATGAGATTGAGAAATAAACCATTTTAATGTTATGAGAATTAGTCTTTTAGATACTTCTGGTTATTCTTGTTATGAGAATTAGTCTTTTAGTTTTTTCCCTTTATTTTGTAAGTTTGTTGTACTTTATTTGTTATTTTGTTTTGCAATACGGTTTTACTTTTGTGTATAAATAGGTCTATTTGCCTGCCATTATTAATCAAGGAAATCAACATCATCTTTTCATATTGAAAAGTTTCATTTAAGAAAAACACTTTAAAATTTTTAAAAAGAGTTTTTAAATATATAATAACTCTTGTCTACAAAAACACTTATGAGGAAAAAAACACTTAAACTAAAAGGTATTCCAAATGTACTCTACATTATGGAACACTTCGTTCTAGATTTAGGGTATATTTGGTTTAACTTTACAAGTGTTTAGTTTTGAAAAAAAAATCATTTTGAAAAAATTATAGGATTTGCCAATCACTAAAAATGACTTATTAAAAAATGAGATTGATAAATAAACCATTTTGAGACAAATTCTTGAAAGCAAATTTTTTAAAAAGAGATTTTAAATATATAATAACTTGTGTATAAAAACACTTAAAGAGAAAATGTAACCAAACATATATGAGTGTTTAAATTCTAAACAAATTTTATGCAAAATGTTTAAAATAAAATGCATTCTTGAAAAATATTTAAATTAAAGGTATTCCAAACGAACCCTTAATTTCTAAAGATCCTTTGTTGCATATCTAAATCTTGGTTTTAGGGACGAACCTTCTTTTTTTGTTTTAGATCTGAAGATGTAGCAACAAACAGACGAAAGGGAGGCGAGACGACGACGACGACTGATGACCTAAGTTCATTGAAAGAAGGAGAGAAAGAGGGAGAAAGAAGAAAAGGGAGAAGGCCACCTCATGCCCAAAAAAATTATTGATTGAATATATTTTGACAAGTTAACGAATATATACAATCAATTATATTATAAAAAAAAGCATATGTTATACTTCAATTAGTTATAATCGAGTCAACATGAGTATAACTCAATTGTCATAAAGTTTGTGCTATATAATGACCTAGAGGTTTGTGGTTTAAATTCCTCACATCATGTGACGAGAAAAAAAATAGTTATAACTGAAGATCAAATGGAGTTATGAACCGTTTAGTGAACCATTTTACAAACATTAGGTCTAATAGGATGTTTACAGAGTGGGGAGGGAATGAGGATGGCTTCCCTATCCCCGTCCCTACCCCATCATTTAAATCTCAATCTTGTGAAATTTCAGTTAAATTTTGTGGGGAGAGCAAAGCGGTGGTTTTCGTGAGGAGTATGTGAGGATCGAGTTCCTCACTAGGAATTATTTTCTATTTTGTTTTTTTTTAATCTCAATTGAATTAAATAATTTTTTTGATATTTTTTTTAATTTTAATTTTTTGATAAATTTTAAATAGTTAACTTCTCATAAAAAATATTTATTAATTTTCAATTAGATAGTTAATTATTCACGAAAAATCTTTATTTAAATAGTTAATTTCCTAAAAATGTCCGTATTTTAAAAAAAAAAATCTTAAACCATGTAATAAAAATATAGTCATATTTCAAATATTTAACTATATTAATAATTATCCATACATATAATTCAAATATTTAACTATATTAAACTATACATGGTAGGGAATGGAAAAACAGAGATAGAGAGAATACATTCCCCATATCTTTGTCCCCATTTAACCACGGGGAATGTTTTATATATAACCCTCCCTCTCTCTCTCATTCCTAGTCTCGTTAGGGTCGAGTCTTCATAACTCTATCTCCGCAAGAAAAATGGACATTTTAGGGACTAAAAATGTATTTTATCCTTATATTCACACAATTACTTTGAAAAATGAAAAATATTCACACATAATTAGTTAAAAGAAAAGTTATAAAAAGGATGAAATATGTGAGAAGACCAAACCCGTTTTACATAATATTCCTTAAAAAAAAAAATCGGTTTCATTATAAACCTTTAAATTGTTATCTTACCATGTATGAGAAATTATGAAATGCCTATATAGTATTTATTTTTTTAAAAAAATAACCTCGATATGGTATGTTTGGTCTACCCTTCCCTCATATACATTTTCCAAAGGAAAATGTTTAAACTACTCTTTTCACACTATCTTCAAAAAAATTTCACACCAAATTAGATATTTAATTTGAAAATTTAAGGGTTTGTTTGGTAGAAAATTCGAATTCTGTTTTATGTTTCTGAATTCATTTAGTTCAGTGAATATGTATTTGACAGATGTGTTTTTAAAAATGGTTTTCGAATTCTATGACCCAGATAGTGAAAAATTGTGAAAATAACTTTTTGTACGTTTTGTCCAAACTTTGAATTTCAAATTTAAAAATGTAGAATTAAATTAAAGAAGATAAAAACTTTAATAAATATAATATTTCAGGTTATAACCTCAATTATTTTTATTAATATAATATAATGTATTATAAATTATAAAAAATTGTAAAATAATAATTACACAAAATGTATAACATATAATAACATGTTTATAAACTAACTAATAATAGTTTATATTCAACTTAATATTTAGTTGATAAATAAAACTAGTTTATGGTTTTATAAATATATTATCAAACACATTATTCCGAACAATTACTTAAATTGAGATCTAACTTTTAAATTTGCTACCAAACACATATTTGAAAAATATGAAATGCAACTCTATTTTCATTGAATCTTTTATTTTCAAATTTCAATCAAATGCACACTAATTAATTTTCATATGATACTTTTAGATTTTTAATTCGAAATTGTAGAAAAATAAATCAAGAAACCATTTATCAACCATGTTTATGTTTTTTTTTTCAATAGATTAAAAGGAAAATAAAGAACAACAAAACACATAAAAGTCATCAAATACAGTTATATTTTTCTTCATTCAAAAAGAGAAACAAGAAATAGGATAGGAAAAACAATAAACCAAAAAGGGAAGCATCACTAAACCGGCCATATAATTACCCTCATGTATGGCATGAATACACAAATTGAAACTTCCTTGTTTATCAAATTTGAAATTGAATGTCCCCAATCAACTTTTAATCTTACGTTAATTACACTCCTTTAGCAACTATAAAAGCGAAACAACCAGGGCATAAGTATTCCTGTACACATCTAATTTCTTTCCCTTATTTCGACGAAAATGGGTTCGTTTTCAACGCTTGCATTATGTCTGTTAATGTCGTCGATTTTTGCTAGTCTATACACAATCGAAGGAAAAATCTTCAATCTTCCAGTGGTTTCGGTGAACATAACAAATGATATGGAAAGTCACAATCAGCTGACTGTCCACTGCAAATCCGCCGATGACGATCTGGGAGTCCACCAGCTGCCATATTTGATTAGCTACGCCTTCAATTTTCGACCAAACTTCCTTGCTACAACCTTGTTCTTTTGCAACTTCCAATGGCCTGGCTCATCTCATTACTTTGATATCTACAAGGACGCCAGAGATAGAGAGCGTTGCAATGGCCTATGTTTGTGGATTGTGGCTGAAAAGGGTCTCTGCTTGTTCAATCATGGCACCAAGAAGTATGATCTTTGCTATACGTGGACCTAAATGAATATATAAACGATCTATCTATATATATATTAATCGAAAAGTTCGATATTGTTATGTTGTATTAGAAGTGATGCAATATAAAAGATATCAATAATATATTTGTAATACAGTCCTGAATATTATCTTCCCATAATCATTTTGTTTTAAGTTCGGTTTTTGAAAATTAGGCTTACAAACACGATACAAGTTTGTTGGTTTTGTTATCTACTTTTTACTATGTTTTCAAAAAACAAAGTCGGGTTTTGAAAATTGAAAAAATTAACTTTCAAAAACTTTTTTTTTATTGGAATTTAGCTAGGAATGCAAATGTGTCCTTAACAAAGATGAAAACATGTTAGGAAATTGGAATAAAACAAACATATATAATTTTTTTTAAAAAAAATACCAAAAATCAAATGATTGTCAAACGAGACTTAAAATATTTCGTTTCGTAGCATTGTTGTTCGAGGACAAGTAATAGAGGTTTTCAAGTGTTGCAAACAAGGGCACTTTGCAGGCAGTGCAAATCTTTGCATCTTTGTTAAAGTCAATAAATACTGAAGTAGTAGACTTGACCTTGCACCTATTCGAAGCTACAGTAAAATAGCGTAGTCTCCCAAATGTTGGGTCTAAAGGTAAACGAGTAGCTTTTATCTTACATGTCCAACATATAGATCTACACTTCGTAAACAATGAAGCTGATAGTTGTGAACCGTTACTAGAGGAAAAAAAACAGTAAAAGTACTTTGATTTTGTATCCAAACGGTTATTAAAGGACAAACAAATTTAAACGTAGATCAGTTTCATAATAAACCTTGTATTTGTAAGTTGAACTTGAAAAGGGATACTTTTAATCCCTAAGGTTTGAAACATAGTGCCAACAAAAACTCAACTAGCATAAAACTTGTACTCTTGATCAAGAGATTAGAGGATCGAATTTCCTATCTCTATATATTATAAGAAAAAAGGTTTGAAACATAGTTCTAAACCATTTCTAATTTCATTTGGTCGTCAGTTATGTTGATTTTGGCAGCAAAAGTCAAAGGAGCTGAGCTGGTAAAGAGTCGCTGACCTGGTTTAAGTGAGGCTGATGTGTACAGTGAATCACAAATGATTGGGATATACATTTCAGCATTATAATTTCCCTTAAATGAGATTGTGTAGTTGAGTGGCACATGGGTGATGTCACCTTATAACCGAATTTAGGGGAATAGAGAATATATTCAGGTGAGCGATTCTTCTGAAGGTGCGAGAGCGTTCTTTCTTTCTTCTGTGGGTGTTCATCCTCTAAGAGTTCTTCATGAGTGTGGCAAGAAGAAGGTGAGCAATAGGGAATTCAGTGTGACCCTGTCGATTGAGCTGGTAGTCTCGAGAGGTCTTGATATTCTCCTCAGAAGCTCTGCATTCAAGCTCCTGCTATTTTCGAAACAAGCTCAGGCGAAGCTGTGTTTGCTGGGTTTCCAGGTTTTATGAGTTTTATCTCTGATTGAGTTGTGTATTTGTAAATCCTCTACTGATCAAAGTAATAAGAATGGCTAAGTGGATGTAGACCATCTTTTTGGGGTCGAACCACTATAAACGAGAGTGTTCTGTTTTTCCCCATTCTTTTCGATTCTTCCGTGAATGATTTGCCATTAATAGATTGCTTGCTGGATTTAGTAGTATTATCTATTTTGCTGTTGGATTGATTCTGTTATTGTATTTTTGGTTTGGGACTGAAAACAACAGTTGGTATCAGAGCTAGGTTTTGGAATTTTGCCGTATTACTTCACTTTTTGCAAACTGGTTAGGTTGTGGTAATGGCTGCTAAGTTTGAAATCGAAAGGTTTGACGGAAAGGGTGACTTCTCTCTGTGGAAAAAGAAGATGAGGGCACTCTTAGTGCAGCAGAAAGTGGCTAAGGCTCTTGATGAAGATGGTTCTAAACCGGATGATATGACCGATGCACAGTTTGCTGAGATGAAGGAGATTGTCTTTAGCACAATCATACTGTATCTTGCAGATAATGTGCTAAGGCAAGTGAATGAGCAAAACACTGCCAAGGAGGTCTGGGCAAAGTTAGATAAAATCTACTTGACTAAGTCCCTTACTAATAAACTATATCTCAAGGATAGATTCTTTGGGTTCAAGATGGATGTCTCAAAAGATTTAGAAGCCAATCTTGATGAATACAATAGGATCACTATTGACCTAATTAATATAGGTGAGAAAATAGATGATGAAAATAAGGCAATTATCCTCTTGAATTCCTTACCCGACTCCTTCAATGAGATCAAGAATGCTATTAGGTACGGTAGAGATAGCTTGACAATGGACATTGTAACTAATGCCTTGAGATCTCATGAATTGGAGAAGAAAAAGGGAAATGGAAAAGAAAATGAGGCTCATTTTGCAAGAGGACGACCTGAGAAGAAAACAGTAAAAGGCAATGGCAGTAGAGGGAAGTCTGAACAAAGTAGAGGTAGGTCAAAATCACAGTCTAAAAATGTTAAAAGATGTTATCATTGTCACAAAGAAGGTCATTTGCGAAGGAACTGTTATGAGCTTAAAAATAAGAGGAAAGGTGAGAACAAAAGACCTGAAGAGCCAAATAATGCGAATGTGACAGAAGGCTATGACTCAGCCGAGGTTTTGACAGTATCTGAAGGCATAGTTGACTCTGAATGGATATTGGATTCAGGGTGCTCGTTTCATATGACCCCAAATAGACACTGGTTTCAAGAATTTGAAAGTGTTGAAGATGGAAAAGTGCTTCTTGGAAATCACCATGAGTGCAACATCAAAGGAATGGGATCTATTCAAGTAAGGATGTTTGATAACCAGATTAGAGTGATTTCACAGGTGAGATATGTCCCAGATTTGAAGAGGAGCTTACTATCTTTGGGGGTCTTTGATAAAGCAGGATACATGTGCAAAACAGAGAGAGGAACAATGAAGGTTATAAAAGGTGCCATGGTTAAATTGAGAGGGAAACTTAAAAATGGTTTGTATGTCTTGGAAGGTGAAACAGTTATGGGAACAGCTGCTGTAGCTTCTTTTAATGAGCAGCAAAATGCAAAAATTTGGCACAGAAGGCTCGACCATGTAAGTGAAAAGGGACTGACTGAATTGATGAAGCAAGGATTGCTTGGTAAAGCTCAAGTTGGAACCTTTGACATGTGTGAACATTGCATATATGGGAAGGCAACTCGGGTATCATTTGGAAAGGGTAAACATATATCCAAAGACATTTTGGATTATGTACACTCGGATCTGTGGGGGCCTGAAAAAACACTTACACTAGGTGGAGCAAAGTATTTTCTCTCCATCATTGATGATTATTCGAGGAGAGTGTGGGTGTTCCCCTTGAAAACAAAGGATCAAACATTTAAAAGGTTTGAAGAATGGAAGCTTGCAGTTGAGAGAAAAACTGGAAAGAAACTCAAGTGTCTTCGAACTGATAATGGCCTCAAGTTTCTCAGCCGAGAATTTAAGAATATGTGCCTGAAAGAAGGGATAGAAAGACATCTAACCGTGAGAGGAACACCTCAGCAAAATGGATTGGCAGAAAGGATGCATCGTACTCTTCTAGAACGAGTAAGGTGCCTTTTGTCCAATGCTAATCTTGAGAAGAAGTTTTGGGGTGAGGCTGTAGTGACCGCTGCATACTTAATAAATAGGTGTCCATCTTCAGCTATAGACTTTAAGACACCTATGGAAAAGTGGACCGGATCACCTCCAGATTTGTCCAATCTTAAGGTTTTTGGGTGCATTGCATATGCACATAACAAAGAAGGTAAGCTGGACAGTAGAGCTAGAAAGTGCTTGTTTTTAGGTTACCCCCAAGGTGTAAAAGGTTATCGATTGTGGAGCCTTGAAAAGGGGGAAGAAAGGTGTTTCATAAGCAGGGACGTTATCTTTGATGAAAACTCATTTCTTGAGAAGAAGGATGAGAAAGATCAAGCCTCCAATAACCTACAAAACCTGCACTTTGATATGGAATTGGACATGACAGCACCACAGAGTGAGAGCTTGAATGAAGGTGGAGCTGATGTTGCTGATGGTATAAATAACTCTCAACCACAGAATATAGGGGCTGCTGTACAGACAGGACCAACCACAGAAGTTGGTGAATCTACCTCTCAGATTGAATCTCAGTCTAGACAGCCCACCGATTTACAGAATTACCGATTGGCATGAGATAGAGAAAGAAGGAATACAAGACCACCAGCTAGATATGCTGATGCAGATTTAGTGTATTATGCACTGAATACAGAGTTAAACCTAGAAGACAGAGAACCAGAAAGTTATGCTGAAGCAATGAAATCTCCTGATAAAGAAAAATGGTTAGCTGCAATGGATGAGGAAATGGATTCCCTTCTTATTAACAACACTTGGGAATTGGTTGATAGACCACAGAATCATAAGCTAGTGGGGTGCAAATGGATCTACAAGCTGAAAGAAAACGTAGACCCAAAAGAACCAATTCGTTACAAGGCAAGATTAGTAGCTAAGGGTTATACACAAACTGAAGGAGTGGATTTTACAGAGATCTTCTCACCAGTTGTTCGACACACTTCAATAAGGATTCTCTTATCCTTGATAGCAGCTCTAGATCTTGAGCTTGAACAACTTGATGTCAAGACGACTTTCTTGCACGGAGTGAAGGATTAAAATTCCTTTTGGCAGCGGAAGCAAACAAGACCTTTCTCGAATTAAATTTCAATTATAGAAAAACCTCTACGTTGGCAACAAAATTCAGAAACAATCTCTAAATTACTAAGATTAAGCATGCTAAATTGATTCAAAATCAAGAATACTTACCGGATTCCGAAGAACACTGCACAATGCTCCAAGGATCTCGTTCTTGGGACTTCCAACGGACACCACCACTCGAATCACCCACTATTCTCTTGGGTCGCTGAGATATGGCTTGTGGGAACCCAAAATTCATCTTGGAAAGGAATTTTACAGCAAAGCTCTTTGCTGTTTTTTGAGAGAGAGAAGAGAGAAAAGAAAAAAAACTCTTTCTCTGTCAGAAAACGTGAAAATGAGAGAAAATGAGCGGGGCGTTAGGAAACTCCCTCTCCCCTGTACGATAAGTGGGGAGGGAGTTATTGCCCTATTAGATCTAGACCGTTAGATCTTAATCAAAACGATCTCGGCCATTAACTAATTAAATAATAAATATTTAATTAATTAATTAATTATAATTAATTTAATCAAATTAAATGAATTATAATATATAGTTTTTAATTCAATTTGAATCATATTCAATTAAATTAAATTGGCCATTCAATTAATTCTAAATTAATCGATCCCACATTAATTAAATATCAAATATTTAATTAATTTTATAATTGAATCATATTCAATTTAATTTCTCTCATTTAACCTATAGTTTTAATGTGCATCAAAATGTACATCAATATAAACTATAGCTTTAATTTGATTAAATCACATTTAACCAAATTAAAATTAAATTAATTAATTCCCCAATTAATTAATTCATGAATTAATTAAATATCACATATTTAATTAAATTCATAATTCTCTCATTAATTAATTTTGAATCATATCCAAAATTAATTTTATTATAAAGTTTAATTCATTAATTAAACTTATACTATAATGTATCTCCATACATTATATTAATTGTATCAAAATACAATTAACTTATATTCCCTTTAATAATCAAGACTATATTATCTCAGAACCCGTTATGAGCTAGCAGGTGGACCTAATGGACCTACAGATCAGAAGCTCCAACGATACGAGATTGATCAGCTAAACTCATTAACCGAGTCAATAAACATTCGTTAACTGTGGGTCACTCCACTAAAGACCCACAGCTGCACTCTTCTCACTGTAGAATATTTCTGTGTCCACGGATATCGACCAATGCAGTAAGTCAATCCTTCACGTGTGTTCGTAACACCAGCTGGGTCAAATTACCGTTTTACCCCTGGGTTACCTCTGGATCCTTAAGTACCACTGATCCCTCTAATGAACAATTTGTTTAGGGTCCAACCTCTAAACAAGAGTTCCTCTCGGGCCAAGAGAGGACGGCGCGCCTTTGTTCAAGCCCCGGAATCAGCCCTTAAGGGAACACACATCTACTTGCCCCAATAGGGGAAGGAGTGAATTCCATCTTGTATTGTCATGTCCCCAGCCCCCCACTCGGTCTTGTCCCCAAGAAGGTAGGCTTATTGAGTCGGCGTACTGGCCACTCTCACCCGTACTAATCAAAGGACAATCCCTCGTGAGAAGGAGTTCATGACACACTCAGGATTAAGATCGAGTTACCTAGGTCATCCTATTGAAACAGTAACCTAACTAGTTAACGGTGTTACATCTAGTGGTTTACTATTTCGTGGTCCGGTCTTATGCAAACTCATTGCATAGGATACCCCCGCTCGCATGTCTCCTACATGGACGCCTTGGATCAATACGTCTGTATCGAATACAAAGCGGGCCGTATCACATAGTGTTACCAGGATAAGGTACCCAGCCTTATCCCTGTACTATAGACCTTTTAGGTTGTTACTTGAACACTGATCCCCGTATGTCCCCACATACTAGTTCAAGTCTCATGTAAACAACCTTGGATCTTAGTTTATTGGATTTGGGTCATATTGTGCAATTATAGACTTAATATGACAATAACACTTTATTGCATAAACCTCAATAACACTTTATTGATACAAGTGTATAATTCGTTAATCATTCACTATCTACGAGTTTTAGGACATAAAACCCAACAAACTCCCACTTGGACTAAAAATCTAGTTTAGTGGGAATGTACAATAATCTATTCCAGCAATGGGTGTATAAATACATGTATAATACATAAAACGTATTTACAATGTACAAATACAATAAACTAGGGCATCACTATACCCATTACATAATGGTATCACTATACCCATTACACTTCTCCCACTTGCCCTAGATTACATCTTTGTACATAACTCGTAGACCTAGACCATCTAGATGACCCTCATACACTTTAGCCGAGAGAGCCTTCGTGAATGTATCAACAATATATCATTTAGATTCAATGTGCTTTCTTGTCTTGCAATAGGATAGTCCATATTTGGAACACCTTCCAAATTAGGCTTGAACTTCCTAAGTCATACAGTCTCTATCTGTGCTTCATAAGCAACTACTTATTGGCCTATATGGTCTAGACTGCAGATAACTCGTACTATTGCTCCTCCATTAAGAGTGAAGACAGACACTGATGTAGATTTCATAAAATCCTTATCAGTTAAAATATCTGTATCAGTGTATCCTGTAAGGATCAAATCCTTAGAGCCATACACGAGCATATAAGACCTCGTTCTCCTAAGATACTGGAGGATGTATGTAACGACACTCCAGAGATCAAATCCTGGAATTGATTGATACTTACTGACAACCCTACTGCATAGGGCATATGTCTCATGTCCTCAACTTCTTGAGGTGTCTAAGGACACAGCTCCTTAGACAACAGAATTCCATTCCTGAAAAGGTAGTAAACCCTTATTGGAATTCTGCATCTTATATCTAACTAACATCTTGTAGACATAAGAAAATTGAGACAAGACTAACTCAGCTTCTCCCAGACTTTCATTTGGAAATGAGCTGCTAGCCTCTTTTAATGTCAGTAAGATAACCTACATCATTCCCAATGATTAGGATATCAATCATATACAACCCTAAGTGAGCTACAGAATTATTGATGATTACTTGTAAACACAAGACTCATCAATGTTCTGATTAAAGCCAAAAATTTGATCACTGTATCAAATCTTAAATACCAAGATCGAAATGCTTATGTCAATCCACGAATGGATCATTTAAGCTTGCAAACTCTTTTGCTTTTGATCTTGCTCAATGGACCCTTCTGGTTGAGACCTTAAATGTCTTGTTTCCTCTTGTAAATCCACTTGTAACCTATAGGTGTTACCCCATCAAGAAAATTTACAAGATCCCAAATGGAATTGAAATGCAAAGACTTCATTTCCAAGTCCATGGCTTTAAACCATTTGTCCTTGTCAACATCATTCATTTTCTTCCGAAAAGAAAACAATGAATCCTCTATGTCATTATCAAGAATGACGACTTGAGCTTCAAATAAGCCCATGTAACGATCAGGTTATAAAACAACCCTCCCACTACATCAATGCATTCTCAACTCTTGAGATGGATGTGACTGACCAAAAGCACTGGTCTCATCAACAACTCTTGTTGAATAACCAGTCTTATCAACAACTTTTGTTGATTCATCAACAACTCTTGTCAATGTTTCCGTAGCTTTATTACTTAATTCACTTAAATCGACCTTACTTTATGGCTTATGATTTCTCATATGTTCTTCTTCTGAGAATGAAGGATTTGTCGATACAAATTCTTTATTATCTTATGGATTGAAGAAGTATATTCTCCTCGTTTCCTTTGGGATTGCCTACAATTAGGCATTATTTTGAACGATATTCCAATTTATTTTGGGTTAGTCACAAGCACAAGTCCTGGACACCCCAAAATTTAAAGGAACGTAAACAATCTTTACGTCCTATCCACAACAAAAAGGTGTTTCAGAAACACGTTTGATGGAACGTTATTCAAAATACACACTACAGTCACACTGCATGACCCCAAAACGAGTCAGGCAATTGAGCATAGCTCAACATGGATTGAACCATATCCAATAGGGTTCTGTTACTCCTAACTGAGATTTAGGATGTGATTCCGTGAACTATCAAATAGCCCTAGAATCTCAAGTCCCTATACTCAACACATTGATCAGATCAAAGTGGTTTTATTATTTCACCTAACAAGTTTTCAACTTCAGTCTTAAGCCCCTTCGAATATCTCAAGAGATTCAGACTTAAGTTGCATTAGGTTGAAATGTTCATACCTATGAATAATTATCGTTAACAAAGATTAATTATTCATACCCTCCCACTGCTTTAACATACTAGACCACAAGGATCCAAATGTATAAGTTTCAAGGGTTCTTTGGCTCTTTTAGTTCTTTTCCAGTAAAAGATCTATCAGTCATATCGCCCATAAGGCATGACTTAATTGGTATTAAAGAGTTTTCTTCTAACTAGCTTAGAAGTATACTCATAGACTAAGCTCCCAATCATATTGAGATCAAAATTAGTCTAACCTTAAGAACCAAAGAAAGGTATTTCCTTTAGGAGATATCCTTTGCCTTTATTTCTTCGAGTATAAGCAATCTTAAACAACTCAGTGCTCATGACTTGCTTTACTCTCGATTAGTCTTGAACACATAAGTTATTTTCAATAATGCTGAACAAATGTCAACTCCCTTTCTTAAAATAAAACTGCGTTAGCAGAGAAAGGTATAGTAACATTGTTCCAACATATACATTATAGAAATCAAATTTCTGTTAATCTTTAGGAAATTCATACAAATTATCTAATAATGTGTATTTTCTCCCACTAGATAAAATAACTTAATGTTCCCTCTGCCAAAGCCGAGACATACTCTCCTGATCAAAATCTGAGAGTCATCTTACCTATTTGCAACAGTTGCCATGAGCTTATTCCTTAAAAGGAAAAGCAAACGTGATAAATGGCACCTGAATTAAAAATTCAGGCTGTATCCTCATTTTTCACTATGCACGTTTCAATGACCAATAAATCATATTAATTGTCATTGATATTGGCTAGGCAGTTAATGTAATTGTCATCATGAACTATTCAAGATGAACTAGACATTTGAACCTGAGGACATTCCTCACTAAAGACTAATCTTAAATCATTTACCACAAGTTTCGTTTAAGCTAGTTGTATCTTAAACCGTTATTAATAAAATGGTGTAAGACAATGCACATAAAGTTTTATATTATTGCTGAAGTAACAAATTACTTGTATTATTAATCGCACTAACCCATTACAAATAATCCAATCAAATTCTGCAAAAACAAACAAGCAATCAAAGAAACCCTATAAAACTATTGATTTAGTTTTTGCAACGATACTTCAGAGGTTTAGAACAACAGCCACCGAAGGGTGGTCAGCTACTCCTCCTCTGAATTGAGACAATCTCAACCAAATTCTAACACCAGAATAACTCATATTCCGTTAGCCTTTAGTTACCGTTGTTCGGTCAAGGATTAGTTAACACATTTAACTCATCCCCGTAAGTGTGACCCTCCCACTTTCAGATCTCAGAGGCACGCACCAACAGGCTACCGTTAGGAAAGACAACTGTTGGTAATTAGCCTAAGCGATCCTATCCTATTCAGGAGTTCACGGTGTTCCGAATCCTATGATCAGGCCCTCCGAAGGGATGGTTGCGCCGAGACAACACGCAGGCGGATCATAGGAATCTCACGTTGTGACCTAGGGGTGGAGACCGAAGGATACGTTGACACGCGTCCCGCTCCCACTTACTATAGACACTTTCCCCATTCACCTTGGTATTGACCCATGCAAACACTTTCCGAAGGGAGGCCGCGCTAAAACGACACGAAGCCGAGCATGGATCTCACGGTGTGAACACAGGGGGACGTGAGAGTAAAAACTCGATATGAAAATCTTGTTTTTATATTTTTTTCTCCCACTGAAATGTCCTATTGTATTTTAGGGTTATTAAACTTAGATAAACCCGGCTAAGTCAATCTATCTAAGTCTATGCCTATTATAACTCTTATATATAGGACTTTATTCTAATGTCTAGGTGAATTAAACTCATTTAATTACCTAGTGGCATTGCATGCTAACATTAAACTATGATTAATTCAACTCAGGTTCCGGGTCAGTTCCCAGGTAGGAGGTGTTCCGTAACCGTCAACTTAAGTACCCCCAGCCTAGACAGAACTTCACCGGGAGAGTTCCCTTATAACCATAGTAATGTTTTTCCTACTTAGTGCATTAAAACTATTTTAATCCTAAGTAAGAAAATTAATTCTAATCCTATTAGAATTATAATGAACTTAGGTCTAATTAATTTTAAACAATTTAAAATTAATTCATTTAACCTAAGGTCCTATGTTTGCATGCAACTCTTTGTTATAGGTTGACGGTTTCTAATCAATTTTATAACTATTATAAAATTTTAATAATTAGCCCTATAACATGCTTCTATGGTATTTCCAAATAACAATCTAATTCAAATTATTAAACACCATAACGCTCATGACGCCGATAATATAACGATTATATTAATCTAAAGTGGTGTCATGCTTCATGCAATTTCAATTTCATTTAATTAATATCGATTATATTAATTAATCATCAACGAAATTAAATCACATGAAATTAGACATTAATATAATATAACTCTTATATTAATCTAATTAATGTCATGCTCAATGCTATTCCATTTTCATTAAATTAATATAACACTTTATATTAAAATTATACATGAAAATCAAGCATTGAAATTTATTTCCATTCATAATATAACTATTATATTAATATTCATGAAAATAAAACTAAGCATGCATGCTACATTAATAAAATATAACAATTTATATTTATCTAATTAATGTCATGCATCATGCTTTTCCAATTTCATATATTTAATATAACAATTATACTAAATCACTCATGAAATTTAAATTCATGCATAATTATCATATATTATAACATTTATAACATAAAAATGCATGAAAACATGCTTAACCTATGGTGGGATCTAGCTAAATGACATTCATAAAGCAATAAATAGCTGAAAAACCGGTATATTGGCCCCTAGGATAATTAAAATAAATAAAAATTACAATAATTTCAATTTAATTATCCTTTTGAGTCTTGAACCGCTCCAGAACCGACCCGAACCAGCTTGAACCGCTTCAAACCGGGCCCAAATCACTCGAACCAGACCAGAATCAATAAGAACCGGACCAAACAGGCTGAAATTGACCGAACCGGATGAACCAAGCAACGAACCGGACCAACCCATGCTCAAAACGCACGCAGAAAAAAAACTGATAATAACTGCACACGCTGGAACTCGAACACAGGACCTCACGAACATCGAGCACGCGCGCAAACCAACTCAGCCACGCGCTGGGTTCGATTCCTAATGTACGTAAATAATATATATTTGGTTGTAACCGCTTCAAACTGACACGTCGCACGTCTCGCTCACGATCCGCAAATCCGAAAACTTCCGTCAGCGTCGGGACGCTGTAGGAATAGCGTCTCGACGCTGCCCCGATTTTTTCCAGCAACTGTTCTTGAGCGTCCCGACTCTGTTGAGCAGGGTCGCGACGCTACGCCTCTGGACAGCCACTGTTCTTCGATTCCAGCGCCGATTCCAATCGATTTCTCGCCCAAATTCATCCCGATCTTCATCAAAATGAATTCTAATCTAGACACGGACTTTACAAGACTCGATTTACTGATTAAATTGCCCAAAAACGCAGGGGCCTTTACAATTTTGATCAAATCAAAACACAGTAAATCTAAGGCCAAATACCAAAACAATTTTCCAGCAAACCAACATTCATAATGCAGAATAAATCCCACCAAGAACCAACGCAATTTTCATAAAATTGAAATCAATTAACGAGATGGCTCTGATACCAATTGAAGGATTAAAATTCCTTTTGGCAGCGGAAGCAAACAAGACCTTTCTCGAATTAAATTTCAATTATAGAAAAACCTCTACGTTGGCAACAAAATTCAGAAACAATCTCTAAATTACTAAGATTAAGCATGCTAAATTGATTCAAAATCAAGAATACTTACCGGATTCCGAAGAACACTGCACAATGCTCCAAGGATCTCGTTCTTGGGACTTCCAACGGACACCACCACTCGAATCACCCACTATTCTCTTGGGTCGCTGAGATATGGCTTGTGGGAACCCAAAATTCATCTTGGAAGGGAATTTTACCGCAAAGCTCTTTGCTGTTTTTTGAGAGAGAGAAGAGAGAAAAGAAAAAAAACTCTTTCTCTGTCAGAAAACGTGAAAATGAGAGAAAATGAGCGGGGCGTTAGGAAACTCCCTCTCCCCTGTACGATAAGTGGGGAGGGAGTTATTGCCCTATTAGATCTAGACCGTTAGATCTTAATCAAAACGATCTCGGCCATTAACTAATTAAATAATAAATATTTAATTAATTAATTAATTATAATTAATTTAATCAAATTAAATGAATTATAATATATAGTTTTTAATTCAATTTGAATCATATTCAATTAAATTAAATTGGCCATTCAATTAATTCTAAATTAATCGATCCCACATTAATTAAATATCAAATATTTAATTAATTTTATAATTGAATCATATTCAATTTAATTTCTCTCATTTAACCTATAGTTTTAATGTGCATCAAAATGTACATCAATATAAACTATAGCTTTAATTTGATTAAATCACATTTAACCAAATTAAAATTAAATTAATTAATTCCCCAATTAATTAATTCATGAATTAATTAAATATCACATATTTAATTAAATTCATAATTCTCTCATTAATTAATTTTGAATCATATCCAAAATTAATTTTATTATAAAGTTTAATTCATTAATTAAACTTATACTATAATGTATCTCCATACATTATATTAATTGTATCAAAATACAATTAACTTATATTCCCTTTAATAATCAAGACTATATTATCTCAGAACCCGTTATGAGCTAGCAGGTGGACCTAATGGACCTACAGATCAGAAGCTCCAACGATACGAGATTGATCAGCTAAACTCATTAACCGAGTCAATAAACATTCGTTAACTGTGGGTCACTCCACTAAAGACCCACAGCTGCACTCTTCTCACTGTAGAATATTTCTGTGTCCACGGATATCGACCAATGCAGTAAGTCAATCCTTCACGTGTGTTCGTAACACCAGCTGGGTCAAATTACCGTTTTACCCCTGGGTTACCTCTGGATCCTTAAGTACCACTGATCCCTCTAATGAACAATTTGTTTAGGGTCCAACCTCTAAACAAGAGTTCCTCTCGGGCCAAGAGAGGACGGCGCGCCTTTGTTCAAGCCCCGGAATCAGCCCTTAAGGGAACACACATCTACTTGCCCCAATAGGGGAAGGAGTGAATTCCATCTTGTATTGTCATGTCCCCAGCCCCCCACTCGGTCTTGTCCCCAAGAAGGTAGGCTTATTGAGTCGGCGTACTGGCCACTCTCACCCGTACTAATCAAAGGACAATCCCTCGTGAGAAGGAGTTCATGACACACTCAGGATTAAGATCGAGTTACCTAGGTCATCCTATTGAAACAGTAACCTAACTAGTTAACGGTGTTACATCTAGTGGTTTACTATTTCGTGGTCCGGTCTTATGCAAACTCATTGCATAGGATACCCCCGCTCGCATGTCTCCTACATGGACGCCTTGGATCAATACGTCTGTATCGAATACAAAGCGGGCCGTATCACATAGTGTTACCAGGATAAGGTACCCAGCCTTATCCCTGTACTATAGACCTTTTAGGTTGTTACTTGAACACTGATCCCCGTATGTCCCCACATACTAGTTCAAGTCTCATGTAAACAACCTTGGATCTTAGTTTATTGGATTTGGGTCATATTGTGCAATTATAGACTTAATATGACAATAACACTTTATTGCATAAACCTCAATAACACTTTATTGATACAAGTGTATAATTCGTTAATCATTCACTATCTACGAGTTTTAGGACATAAAACCCAACACGGAGATCTTGAAGAAACAATCTATATGCAGCAAACATTGGGATACTCTTCTCCTGAGACAACAAACAAGGTATGCTTACTCAAGAAATCCTTGTATGGATTGAAACAATCCCCCAGACAATGGTATCTAAAGTTTGATTCATTCATCTTGTCCTGTGGTTTTAATAGGAGTAAGCTAGACCATTGTGTATATTTTAAACATGTAGTGAATAAGGCGTCCATTTATCTATTACTATATGTTGATGATATGCTTCTAGCTAGCAAAGATGTTGATGAGATTCAAAAACTTAAGAGTCAACTTAAGGGAATGTTTGACATGAAAGAATTGGGTGAAGCTAAGAGAATCCTTGGTATTGACTTAGTTAGAGACAGAGGGAATGGAACTTTAAGGCTATCCCAATATAATTACTCTGTTAAGATGCTTAAGAAATTTAACATGAGTATGTGTAAGCCTGTTTCAGTTCCATTAGCAAAACATTTTAGATTGTCCATGTCACAATCACCACAAAATGAGAAGGAGAAGAATGGAATGGCTAGTATTCCATATGCTAGTGCTGTGGGGAGCTTAATGTACTTGATGGTTTGTACACGTCCAGATTTGGCCCATTGTATGAGTGTAATTAGTCAGTTTATGGCTAATCCGGGAATGGAACATTGGAAGGCAGTTAAATGGGTAATGAGATACATTAAAGGAACTTTGTCATATTGTTTAACATATGCAAAAAAACTGGATTGTAAAAGGTTTCTTGTAGGCTTTGTGGATGCAGATTATGCTACAGATGTTGATAAAAGGCGCTCGCTGTCAGGGATGGTCTTTACCTATATGGGAAACACAGTTAGCTGGAGATCCTCGCTGCAATCAGTGGTAGCATTATCTACCACTGAAGCAGAATATATTGCAGCCACAGAAGGTATTAAGGAGGCCATTTGGCTAAGAGAATTGACCGTTGAATTACATGAAGATAGCAGCATTGTTGAGGTAAATTGTGACAGTCAAAGTGCGGTTTACCTGTCTAAAAACCAAACATATCATGAGCGCACAAAATACATTGATATACGTTATCACTTTCTAAGAGATGTGTTGTCTTCTGGTAAATTTAAACTAGTTAAGATTAGCACTCATGATAATGCTGCTGATGCATTTACTAAAGTTTTATCTATTAGTAAGCTTGAGAGTTGCTTGCAAGCTCTCAAGGTTGGTGCAGGTTGATGAAGATATTCTGCAGAAAAGCCATTCTTTGAATCAGTGAGAGGTTGAATCACAGAGACTTGTGCTACCAAGGTGAAGATTGTTGATTTTGGCAGCAAAAGTCAAAGGAGCTGAGCTGGTAAAGAGTCGCTGACCTGGTTTGTAATATTGTGGGAAGATATGTGAAGGTTTTGTTGTTCGGATCAAAAACAAATGACAATGCTTCATCTTTTTATAATTTCTTTAAATAAATTGTGTGGATATGACAATGCCAACTTACATATAAAAGGTTTATTATGGGCCCGTTTGGTAACGTTCTCGTTTCTTGTTTCCGTTTCTTCCTTTTTGATAAAGAAAAATAGAATTTCATGACCCTAACACCTATACATTCAATAATAATAAACCTATATTCTTAGTTATGTTTGGAAAAAATTGGAAACAAGAACAAAAAAAGAGAAACTAGTTTTAGTTGTTCCCAAAAGTTCTATACAAATTTTGGGAGTGTTTCTAAAAAATGAGAAACAAGAAACATACATAGTTATTAAATGCTTAGATTTCTTAATAAAATTAGAAACAAGAAACAAGAAACGAGAACGTTATCAAACGGGCCCTATGAATCTGGTTTTCTTACCTTGGTTTTCATCTTTGTTAACGTTCCATTTGCATTCCTAGCTAAATTACAATAACAAAAACAAGTTTTGAAACTTACTTTTTTTTAGTTTTCAAAACCTGACTTGGTTTTTTGAAAACATAGGAAAAAATAGATAACAAAACAAATAAACTTATCGGTAAAAGTAGTGTTGGTAAACTTAATCTTCAAAAACCACAAACTTAAAACCCATGATTATGGAAGAAAACTTACAACATGAAAATAACTGAGTTGTGGTAAAAAAAAAGTGTCTCAATCCAACCCAACCCAAACCACGAGCACCCTTATCAATAAATATGTCAAGATAAAAAAAAAAAAAATACTCCTAGAAACCCAAGAAACTTATAAATAAAATCAATTAATAATGAAGTATTTTGCACTTCTCAAATACGTTGACAAATCATATAAATTATATTCATGACTGTATTACAGATATATTATTTATATGATCTTTTTTATATTGCATTACTTCTAATACAACATATCAAAATCAAACTTTTTGATTTAGGTCCATGTATAGCAAAGATCATACTTCTTGGTGCCATAGTTGAACAAGCAGAGATCCTTTTCTGCGACAATCCACAAACACAGGCCGTTGCAACGCTCTCTGTCTCTGGCGTCCTTGTAGATATCAAAGTAATGAGATGAGCCAGGCCACTGGAAGTTGCAAAAGAACAAAGTTGTAGCAAGGAAGTTTGGTCGAAAATTGAAGGCGTAGCTGATCAAATATGGCAACTGGTGGACTCCCAGATCGTCATCGGCGGACTTGCAGTGGACAGTCAGCTGATTGTGACTTTCCATATCATTTGTTATGTTCACCGAAACCATTGGAAGAGTGAAGATTTTTCCTTCGATGGTGCATAGGCTAGCAAAAATCGACGACATTATTAGCAGAGAT
Source organism: Luffa acutangula (assembly GCA_036850905.1). NCBI lineage: Eukaryota > Viridiplantae > Streptophyta > Magnoliopsida > Cucurbitales > Cucurbitaceae > Luffa > Luffa acutangula. The sequence continues at coordinate 45,104,019 of CM072098.1, read as the reverse complement.
AGTGCAAGTGTTGAAAACGAACCCATTTTTATCGAAATGATGGAAAGAAATTAGATGTGTACACGAATATATACTTATGCCTGGTTGTTTCACTTTTATACTTGCTATGGAGTCTAATGTAATGTAAGATTTTTAAAGTTGATTGGGGACATTTAATTTGAAATTTTTGATAAACAAGGGAAGATTTCATTTTGTATTCTTGCCATAAATGAGGCTAATTATGGTCAGTTAGTGATGCTTCCATTTCTGGTTTTATTGTTTCTCGTGTCCTATATTTTTTTTTTCTTACAATATGTGGGGAGGAAGATTTGAACACAGACCTTGTGATTATCAATACAAGGTTATGCCAGTTGAGCTAAGCTCTTGTTGGCGTGTCCCATTTCTTGTTTTTTTTTTGTAAATGAAAAAAAATGTATATGAGTTTTTGATAACGTAAGTGTTTCTTGTTCTTTATTTTCTTTTTAGTCAATTGAAAAAAAAATAAACATGTTTGATAATCGTTTCTTGATTTCTTTCTTTACAATTTTAAATTAAAATTCTCCTCAATTTTTTTTAATTAAAAACCTAAAAGTATTATATCAAAATTATGGTGTGTTTGATTGGTAATAAAGAGACGGATTTTACTTTTTGACCAAACTATTTTTTATTTTATTTTTCCTACAGCCCACGTGTCACTGTATTGCTGTGTCCACGTGTCTGGTTCGGTTCAAAGGTATCACACTCCAGTTTTGGTTCATCGTTGGTCCGGTTCGTCCACGTTGAAACTGTCCGTTCGTTGACCGTCAGTTCTGCGTCGTTCGTTGACCGTAAATTTCGCGCCGCTTGTTGACCGCTCGTTGACCATCAAATCAACCAGCGTGGACGGCTCCCATGGTGACACGTGGCAACCGCTTACCTCATTTTGTGGGAAAGTTGTTGTTGATTAACCTATATAAGTACCTTCTGAGCAGAGTGGAATATCATTGCTTTTTCATTGGATCTTCCTTCATTTCCTTGATTCCAATCATTCTCTCTCAAGTGTACGAATGAAGGAGGTGTTGTGTTAACCTTGGGAAGCAACCGACGTAAACGATTTAACACGCCATGGTCGTGCCGAAATTGCTTTCAAGGCAGTAGTTCCATCCAAGACACAACAATTGTTTCTCCCACTTTCTTGTACATTCAAAATGTGTTTGATAATATATTTATAAACCATAAACTGGTTTTATTTATCCACTAAATATTAAGTTGAACATAAATTATATATTACTAATTAATCTATAAACATTTTATATACTATAAATTTTGTGTAATTATTATTTTACAATATCATATAATTTATAATTACATCAGATATTATAAATATTAACCAAAATGAATTGAGAAAAGTTCAACACAAGGTTGACACATACCTGAGTAAAGTCAAATTAACCTTGAAACCCTAATAAGGGAGTGTTTGGAGTAAGGAGTTGAGTTATGAATTCTGGTGTTGTTTTGTCTTAGAAGTTAAAGTTGGAGTTAATAAATCTTTGGAACCCACAATAAAGTGTTGGAATAGGAGTTAAAAAGTTTGTGGGACCCATAATAGAGTGTTGTGATTGTTTGATAAATTTGTGAGTCCCACAATTGAATGTTGTATATCCTTGGGCCAAACAAGGAGTTGGATGGAGTTATTAATCCTAACTCCACCAAACTCCAACTTCACAACTCATTGTCCTAAAGAGGAATATTAAGGCTGTCGGCTTTTGAATGATGGATCAATTCACAATAGAGACAAAAATTATGAGAAGAGGAGTACATATACGATATATTCCCAAGGAGGAATAATATCTGACAAGAGGAGATAGCATGTTTGCAAATTTCCATTTCTGATGACTTCCAATTTTTTCAAACTTTTGGAAAAAAATCAATTTTGATTCCTGAACTTAGCATGTTGTATCCATTTTAACTCTCAACTTTCAATTTCATCAAATTTAATCTTAGATGTATTAATTTGAACCTCAAACTTGCTTATTCACATTGTATTAACATTTATACAATTTGTAATATTTTATTGATAAGAAACTAATTCAAGTGCAATGTGAATTAAGAAAATATTACAAATTGTATTAACATTTATACAATTTGTAATATTTTATTGATAAGAAACCAATTCAGGTGCAATGTGAATTAAGAAGAAAAAAAGGAAGAAATAATCAATTACGTATGGTGGTTCAAATGGAAAGTTAACCAAAGGTATATATTGTAACACTTACGCAAGTTTGAGGTTAAAATCGATATGATCTGATAAGTTTGATGAGGTTCAATTTGATGAAATTGAAAGTTTATGGTTAAAATTGATACAACTTGTTAAGTTTAGGGTTCAATTTGATGAAATTGAAAGTTCAGGGTTAAAATTGATACAACTCCCAAAGTTTAAGGTTAAAAATAATTTTTTCCATAAACTTTTTCTTCTTCTCTTGAACTTTAGTCGTGTTTTACTTTTTTTATGGTATTTTTTTTATTTTTGTTGCTTTTATCTTGTAACATGAACTAATCATCTTAAAATGAGGATTATGATGCTTTTGTATTAGTCTAAATGTTGGGGCTGAAGTTCCATAATTAGTTTGTTTAATCTGGTTTTGGGTGTGTTTAATGTTGAAAAAGTTGTTTCATCTAGCCAACCATTTTTCATGCATTATCTTTTTCTTTTTGGAAAAAAAAAATGATTACTGATTACCCAAAATCACATTAGCTCCTTGATAGAGTTCGTAGCTAGCTAAGTGAGGGAAGTAGGGATAACACTTCACTAATGCACATAAAACTAACATGTGTTTAAATGAATAAGGTTTATGTGAGTTAATATGCTAATCTAGGAGATCTAGGAAGATTTCGTGTAAAATACGTTTTGTGGATTAAGAGAATAAAGTTATTGCTTCAATGAGTGTTTATGTTCAAAGTGGATAATATCGTACCATTATGGAGATATGTAGAGGGTCGTTGTTCTAAACAATTGGTATTAGAGCCATTGTCTAAACCTAGCTGTGTGTCGGATATATCTTCGAGGGTTTGGAAAAAAAAAGTTAGTGAGCCTTAGTCATGCTCTATATCTAGGGTGTCCTCAAGTCTTGATAAACACAAGCACTCGTTTCTAATTGGAATTGGAAGTGGATAGATGTATAATTATTTGGTGTGATCCATGTTCATACTTTATCTTATTGTTGTCTTGGGATGATAAGAGCAAGCTCTTATTCAAATCTAAGATTGGAGGGAAGATTTGTTGGAAGGGAGCTCAAGTGTGGTACTTTGTCATAAGGGGATAATTGTTCAGTGCAAACAAAGCCCCACATTGACTAGGGAATGAATAGATATCCATGGTATATAAATGAGAAAAATTATCTAACCACAACGAGAGAGACTTTTGAGTGGAACAAAAAACAAAAGCCAAAGTGGATATTATATTGTTGAAGAAATGAAAAGTTTTCATTATTAAACTTTATTTGTGACATTTAGTGTGACTTTTGGTTTTTGTGACTTTTGGTTTTTTGTAATCAGTGGTTACTTTTGAATCAATGGGTTATGAGCATTTGATGACATTTTTCTATGGTTATTTCGGTAAGCCATATACAAAGGAATGCTTAGTTGAATGATACATCATCTCCTTTCATATTTTTCCCCCGCATTTTTTTTCTAACAAATATGCCAATGCCAACTTATAGATAAAATCTTCTAAAAAAAAAAAAGAAAACTTATAGATAAAAGGTTTATTATGAATCTGGTCTAGTTTTCTCCTATTTCATTTTTTCATAACTTTCTTAATTCATTGTTACAATTTGACTACGATATGCCAAATAGTGGGTCGTTTTGTTTTATTAAAATTAAAGAAACAAAGTAATTCACCATTCAACTTCCCTATATATATATATATGGCGTTCAAGTCATTTTTTGGACAAATTATTCAATAAGACTGCTAGAATATGGTGCCTCTTTAAAACGGACGGATGTAAATGTTTAAATTTGTGTGCCCTCTAATAACCATTGGATAAGAATACTTTTTCAATTTCTTTATCTTACCTCCAACGGTTCAAAACTACCTAGCCTCAAGTTAACGAATTAAAGGCCCTATATGTTGGGCATTCATTGCAAATCCAAACAAAGACAATTTGCGAGTTCATATCATAGAGTAAGATAAAAACTTACTCGTTTACCTTCAGACCCAACATTTGACAACCATTTGATTTTTGGTATTTTTTTTAAAAAAAATTATGTTTGTTTTCTTCCAATTTCCTAACAATGGTTTTCATCTTTGTCAATGGCACATTTGCATTCCTAGCTAAATTCCAATAACAAAAAAAAAGTTATTAAAAATTAATTTTTTCAGTTTCTCAAATCTCAAAACCCAATTTGGTTTTTTGAAAACATGAGAAGAAATAGATAACAAAACAAACTTATATCGTGTTTGTAAGCTTGTTGAGGATCCCACATTGAAAAAATTAGTGGAGACCTCCCAAGTCATAAGATAGATGGACTACTCTACTTTGCCAATTGGTTTTGAGATGGAAAGCCCATGCTATCTATGGTATCAGAGTCCATGAAACCCAAGCTCATGTAATCTAATATTTGTAAGCTTAATTTTCAAAAACAAAATGATTATGGGAAGATAATATTCATGACTGTATTATAGAAATATTATTGATATTTTTTACATTGCATTACTTCTAATACAACATATCAAAATCGAACTTTTCGATTTAGGCCCACGCATAGCAAAGATCATACTTCTGGGTGCCATAGTTGAATAAACATAGACCCTTTTCAACCACAACCCACAAACACAGGCCCCTGCAACGATCTCTGTCTCTGGAGTCCTTGTAGATATCAAAGTAATGAGATGAGCCAGGCCATTGAAAGTTGCAAAAGAATAAAGTTGTAGCAAAGAAGTTTGGTCGAAATTTGAAGGCGTAGCTGATCAAATATGGCAGTTGTTGGACTCCCAGATCGTCATCGGCGGATTTGCAGTGGACAGTCAGCTGATTGTGATTTTGCAGAGCATTTGTTATGTTGACTGAAACCATTGGGACATTGTAGATTCTTCCTTCGATGGTGTATAGGCTAGCAAAAATCGACGACATTAGCAAAGATAGTGCAAGTGTTGAAAACGAACCCATTTTTGTACACGAAATACTTATGCCGGGTTGTTTCACTTTTATAGTTGCTAAAGGAGTGTAATGTAACGTAAGATTAAAAGTTGATTGGGGACATTGAATTTGAAATTTGATAAACAAGGGAGTTTTCATTTTGTATTCTTGCCATAAATGAGGCTAATTAGGTTTAGTAATGCTTCCATTTTTGGTTCATTGTTTTTGTGTCCTATTTTTTTGTTGAATAATACTTGATTACATATAGATATGTAGAAAAAAAATATTGATAAAGAAAGAGAAATATAGAAAGTTAGAGTCATCTCAAATATATATATAGAAATTAGCCAAAGCGAGCATAGCTCGGTAATTGGCATGTACCTTTGTTCGAATCTCCCCACCCCATATTTTGATGTACTTAAAAAAAGTATATATGTATAGAAATTAGAAATCTTTTTTTTAGTTGTCAACATTTTAATGATGATAAGTAGGAGAGTTATTAATATGAAAATTAGTTTTTAAAATTAAATATCTAATTTGGTAAGATAATTATAATTTTCGTTATGAAGGAAGGGAGTATGAACATATATACCATATCGAATTCGAGGTTATTTTAAAAATAAATACCATATAGGCATTTCATAATTTTTTTGAAATTAGGCATTTCATAATTTATCATATATATATATTTTTAGAAGACATATTTTATCATACATGGTACGATAACAATTTAAAGGTTTATTATGAAACCGATTTGGTCTCCTCATGTTTCATCCTTTTTATGACTTTTCTTTTAATTACTTATGTATCAATATTTTTCCTTTTTCAAAGTAATTATGTGTGAATATTATGAGGATAAATTTCTGTTACAAAATTTATTATAAAATCCAATATTGAGGATACATTTTTGGTCCCTAAAGTTCGAAGTTGTTGGTGTCTATTGGATCTTGACGTTTGGAAAGTAACATTTTTTTTTTTTTTTGTCTCTAGAGATGTCCATTTTCTTTGCGGAGATGGAGCTTTGTGGAGACTCACCCCTAATGAGACTAGAAATGGGAGAGAGTAGGGAAAAAATTCCCCACAACTAAGTGTGGACGAGGATACAAGGAATGTATTCTTTGTCCCTGCTTTTCCATTCTCCGTCCTGTTTATTTCTAATATAATTAAATATTTTAATTATATGTATGGATAATTATTCATTTGATATGAAATATCATTTTATTTTTATTAGAAGGTTTAACAATTTTTTTAAATACGAATTTTTTTAAAAATTAACTATTTAAATGAAGATTTTTCATGAATAATTAACTATGTAATGGAAAATTAATTAATATTTCCCATGACAATTAACTATTTGAAATGTATATAAAAAAAACTAAATAGAAAATAATTCCTTAAGGGGCCGTTTGTTTTTTGGTAATCAAGATAGCCGGAATTTTCAGATGCCTGGAATTATATATGTCCGGAAATATAGATAACCTTGTTTGTTTTGAAGGAATAATTTATAGGGATGTTCAAGAATATTTAGATAATCATGTTTGTTTTGTAGGATTTCTTGACGGGAATGTCTTAAAATGATGTATTATTCCAACAATACCCTTTCTTGTCTTCAAATCATTTATATATTAATTTAATATAATTTAACTTGTATAACATTTTTTATTTTAATAATTTAATATTGTTATCAATTCAATTTGTATTAATTTTATATGTTATTTTGTAAAAACAATAATTTCTATTGTCTTAAGATTTGTATGAAAAAAATAGAATTAAGTATTAATTTCAATTTGAACTTGAACTTGAATTACTTGAACTTATTTTAAATTAGAAGAAGACAAATTAACAATTTATTTTATATGTAAATAAAACATATAAATATAGTTAATTTCATATAATTGTTTATTAGTGAAGGAATACACTAATTTTTTAAAGTCCTTAAAAAAAAGAAAAAATAAAGAAAAAAAATGGAAAAATAAAGAAAATTGATGAAAGAAAATATAAAAAACGAATGACCAAAACGTCAATAGTCGATTCCCTTAACATGGGAATCTTAGAAACCCATGTATCAGGAGGGCATCCAAGTCTTCTTAGATGCCTCTCGTGTGGGCATCCTAGGATGTCTGGGCATCCCGAGATGCCTAGGCATCTTACATCACCACAAAACAAATGGGGTAATCCAGATGGCCATTCCATGGGAATCTTGGATTACCGCGAAACAAACGACCCCTAAGAGAAACCCGATCCTCACCTATTTCCCATGAAAATCGTTGTCCTATGATCCCTGCAAAATTTAATGGGGATATTGCAAGATGGGAATTTAAATGGGGGTGGGGGATAGGGATAGGGATAGGGAAGACATCCTCATCCTCCCCCACCACTATAAACATCCCTATTGTTTAGTACTAAAAAAAGACCCTAATTTTTATTTCTTTTTATAACATGTGGGAATGGAAATTTGATCAATTTGACCTCTTGATTAGGAGTACAAATTTTATGTCAAGTTATGCTCTTGTTGACAGACGCTAATGATTGTAAAATAGTTTAGTAAACAGTTCATAACTCCATTTGATCTTCTGTCGAGACTAATTGAAATATGACATGGTTTCTTTTTAATAATAATTGATTTTATTTGTTGACTTATCAAAACATATTCAATTAATAAATTTTTTGTGCATGAGGTGGCCTTTCTCTCCCTCTACCTCTTCCTTTTCTTTTTCTTTCTTTCATTAATGAACTTTAGTTCACCCGTCGCTACCATCTTCAAATCTGAAACGAAGAAGCTTTGAAATTAAATCTAGAACAAAGTGTTCCATAATGTAATTATGGTGTTAATATGAAGTCATCGTTGTGTGAATTTCTTTCTACGTACTTCAAGTCTCTTGGAATGGGATTCAAAGTGGTAGCGTTTGATTCAGCTAAAGCATGTGTACACGTAAAAAATTACGAAACAATGAGTAATAATATAATCAAACTTGCATCAACTTAATATAAAAACACTTCGGACCCCTTTGATAAGGGCCCGTTTGGTAACGTTTTCGTTTCCTGTTTCCAATTTTATTAAGAAATCTAAGCATTTAATAACTATGTATGTTTTTTTGTTTCTCATTTTTTAGAAACACTCCCAAAATTTGTATAGAACTTTTGGGAACAACTAAAACTAGTTTCTCATTTTTTTGTTCTTGTTTCCAATTTTTTTCAAACATAAATAAGAATATAAGTTTATTATTATTGAATGTATAGGTGTTAAGGTCATGAAATTCTATTTTTCTTTATTAAAAATGAAGAAACGGAAACAAGAAACGAGAACGTTACCAAACGGACCCTAACATTCTCGTTTCCCGTTTTCCGTTTCTTGTTTCATGTTTTTTAAGAACTAAAAACAGGAACACGTTTGATAACTATTTATGTTTCTTGTTTCTCTAAAAAAAGAAACATAAATGTTGATGCCAAAATTTGGTCAAGGGGCTCACCTGACCTTAACGTGACATCAACGGTAAATTTGTTTCATTGGGGAAAACGTGGCCTGCAAAATAAGAGAAAACTAAGCACTGGCGTGGTGCTTGCCACACCGACTCCGATGCTTAAGTCAGTTGGGAGATCATAAGCGAAGCAAATAAAGTAATAATATAGAGGAAGGAAAATAGATACCAAGTGGAGTCCCCCTAACTTGGGGTGAACCTCTTCTATTTATAGCTGAAATTAGGGTTTTCCCCTTCCTTTTAGGAGAGTGAGTAGCCCTAGAGATTGATTTAGGCCCATTGGGCCTCCGTGGGCTTGTTTCTCCTCTAGGCTTCTATCATTCTGACTTTCTTAGAGCTAGGTCCAAATTTACCCATAACAATAAACACATATGTGTTTGATAACAATTTCTCGTTTCTTGATTTTTAGTTGAAATAAAATTTGGTACACATAATATAAAAATTATATATAAAATACATAAAAATTATAGTCAAAGGTCGGCGACGGCCTGTAGTCAGAGGTCGATGGTGGTGGTTGGTCGATGAAGGTCGATGGCGGCTCGTGGTCAGAGGTCGACGATGATGATTGGTCGGCAGAGGTCGGCAGAGGTCGGCAGTTGGTCGATGGCGATCGATAGTCAGAGGTGGACTCTGTAGCGGTCGATCGATGGAGGCCGGTAGTTAGAGGTTGGCAGTGGCGGCTAGTCGACGAAGATCGGCGATGGCTGATAGTCAGAGGTCGACAGTAGCAATAGGTCGGCGGAGGTCGACGACAGCCAGTAGCTAGAGGTCGATGGTGGCAGCTGGTCAGTGGAGGTCAACGATGACCAGTAGTTAGAGGTTGATGGTGATGATCGGTCTGCGGAGGTCGATGGTGGCCAGTCGACGAAGGTCAACGGTGGCCGATTGTCGAAGGTCGACTTGGCGGCTAGTCGATGAAGGTCAATGGTGGCCGGTAGTCAGAGGTCAACGGTGGCAGTCGGTCAGTGGAGGTCAGTGGAAATCAGTTGTCAGAGGTCGACAATGACGGTTGGTAGTTAGAGGTCGACGGAGGTCGATCAGTAGAGGTCAAAAGCGGTCGATAGTTAAAGGTCGATGGTGGTGGCAGGTCAACGACGACCGATAGTCAGAGGTCGACGGTGGTGGTCAGTTGGCGGCGGGCGGTAGTTGAAGGTAGACGGTAGCAGCCAATAGTCGACAGTCGACGGTAGCTGTCGATCGACAGAGGTCGACGTCGGCCGATATTCAGAGGTCGTCGGTGGTGGCTTGTCGGCAGAGGTTGGTACTCGAAAGTTGATTGTGGGGTTGGTAGTCAGAGGTCGACGATGGAGTTCGACGACGACTAATAGTCGGAGGTCGACGGTAGCGGTCAGTCGATGGAGGTCGGTTAGTGGAGGTTGGTGGCGGATTGTAATTGAAGGTCGACGGTGGCAGCTGGTTAATGGAGGTCGGCGACGGCCAGTAGTCGGAGGTCAATGGTGGCGGCCGACCGCCGGAGGTCAACGGTGACGATCAATAGTCGGAGATCGACGGTGGCGACCGGTAGTTAGAAGTTGACGGTGACGACCGATCGGCAAAGGAAAGAAATAACAAAAAAATGAAATAATAAAAAAATGAAAGAAAAGAAAATAACGGAAAAAAGAGAAAAAAAAAGAACGAAATAATGAAAAAGATTAAAAAAGTGGTAAAAAATAGAGAAGAAGAGAAGAGACTGGTGTAGGAATGGGAGAGAGATGAATATATGCATGATGTAGGATCGTATGGCAACACTAGAGGGGGGGTGAATAGAGTTACTTAATAAAATTTAAAACTTTTTGCTGAATTAAAATGAATTGATTTAATTTAAACTAAATAAATTTAATAAGCACTATAAAGCATAAAGTATGCTAGAACTATTTGACAATTTTTCTAGGTAAGCAATTTACTCATAAAAATGAAATAGCGGAAATTAAAAGAGTAGAGAGAAAGAGATAACACCGGGAAATTTTATAGTGGTTCGGAAATTCCTACTCCACTCCCCAAGACTCCTTCTTGGGTATTTTACTGCAACGACTCTCTTACAGGTGAGAACCAAACCGACTCTTTTTCCAGGTTCAAGAGTAAACCTTTACCGATCCTTTTACAGGTTCAGGACCCAACCTATACCGATCTTTTTAAACGGGTTCAAGATCAAACCACTACGATCCTTTTAACCGGGTTCAGGATCAAACCGCTACAAATCCTTTTTCGGGTTTAGGATTAAACCGCTACAAATCCTTTTTCGGGTTCAGGATTAAACCACTCACTCAATTCCCAAGGTGCACCCACACCTTATTACAAGTTCCCAACAATGAGTAAAAGAAGAAAAGAAGCTCACAAAATAAAATACCTCTTGAAGGCTAATTACACAATGTTGTGCACTCACAAAAATAAAACCTCACAATAACACTAGGCCAATTTAGGAGCAAGGGAGGATTTTAGACAAGAATTGAAGAGTAGGGAGACTTGAGAGCTTAAGACTTTGATGTCTTTTTGGTGTGTATATAAAGAGTAAAATCAAGTCGAATTTATAGGAGAGAGGGATAAATATTGGCCGTTAGATCAAATTGAAAATGAAGGGTGAAAATTGAATTTAAATAGAAATAGAATAAATCAAGGATTTGAATGATGAAAATTTAGGAAAGAATTTGAATTTAAAAATGAGATTGAGAATATATTGAAATTAGGAGAATTTCAAATTAGAATGAGGATTTGAAGGAAATGAGATTTTGAAAGAATTCAAATTTGAATGAGGTGTAATTAATGGAATTTTGGAGTAAAATATGAGATTTGAAAAGGATTAAAAGTAGGAGTCAAATGGTAGGAATTGATTCAGCCAATCATTCAAAATGAGGTCCACGTCAGCTGCCACATCGGATGCTATGTAAGCGCCACGTCACTGCCATGTAGGCTTTTTCTTCCAATCTTCTTTTGCTTGTAACTTTTTCGTTTGATCTCCGATTTCAGTGATTCAAAATGTGTTGGAATCGTCTTTCCAAGCTCTACAAGATGAACACTTTGAAACACTAAAATCATTAGTAAATTAAAGTTTGTTATCATCAAAACATATAGTATGATTGAAGCTCATAAAGCTAACAATCTCCCCCTTTTTGATGATGACAAACTACTTAAGAAAAATATTCTCAGAGTAGAATGTTAATAATGATATCAAAAGAATTCAATCAGTAAACATTGCATTTATTCATTTAACAAATATATTTTTCTAAATTCTCCCCCTTTTGTTATCATCAAAAGATAACAATTTAAAGTATAAGCTCCCCCTAAAAAGAATAATCATTGGAATAATTAAAGATAAGGCTTCCCCTCAAAATAATAATTGAAAGTTAAAGCTCCCCCTCAAAACAATAATCAGACAAGTAATAACAATAAGTTCATTTAAGCACCCCTAGTAAATGAAGTCAATCAATTTGAACAAAAATGATCAAAGACATATTACATATTCAACAATACATCAAAGCACACAATCTCAATTTCACAGAGACAAGAATTTATCTCAATAAATCAACGAACATCTCTATGACAAAGATACACGATCATAATATTTTCACAAAACATATGAAGCTCCCCCTAAACAAGTGAATCATATAAATATTTGAACAAATGAATAAGAACTCCCCTAAATATATGAGACATAGTAAATATTGCAAATGAGAAACAACCAAACATTAATCAATTTAATCAATACTTGAATTTCTCATACTAAATAAATGTTACAAAAAAAAATTCATAATTACTCAAAAATATCACAAATAATTAGTCCACAATTAAACCCATAAAAAATATCTCATTTTTAAAAGGCATTTGCTCTCCCTAAAAATAAGCAAACTCCAATAAAGATATTAAGAGGATTTCATGGAGTTTCATAAATCAACATAAAAGAATAATTTAGGTTTTAATCACCTTTTCAAAGGCTCAATTAACCATAATGAAAATGACATTAATAAAAATATTCCAAATACAGTAAATCACTTTAGAGTCATACCAAATATGGAATTCAATTCAAAGTACTTAAACACATCATCTCATAGAAATCAAGCATTTAGGCAATATGAGATACCAATTAAAAAAAACAAGATATATAAAATATTTAAACATTCAAAAATTTCACATCATATACCAATTGATAGGATCTAATTCATAGAATTAAGGCAATATATAAAAAAAAATCAAATTCATGGAATTTAGGCAAGATACCAAATTTAATTCATACAAATATAATATCAATTTTATATCAAAAAATAAAAAGGCATCTATATGAGAGACAAAGAAAAAGATAAATCAATACATTTTTCTTCCTAAACTTGAACTAAAAAAGATATGAATTAATGAAACACCCTCAATAATTATTGCAAGCAAACCAACTTCATTTAAGATCAAATTAAAATTTACATATAAAATGATACAACCCCTTAAAGATATGCATTCTCCTAATAAGAAAGCCAATATATATCAAGGAGATAAAAAAAATCATTCAAGAATAATAATTTGCACAAGATAGTCAATTAAAAAAAATCATGATAATTCAATCTATCTTAAACAAATCATAAATATTTTTCATAAAAGAATTTCATTCAAGAAAATATGCACAAGACATTAAAATTTTCAATAGAGCAATTTAATCCTCATGATTAGACACAAAAAGAATTCTATCTTTACAAAGCAAATTAATCTCTAGACAATCAATTCATTAAACTTCAATTACAATTCAAACAATTGAGATACCAAAAGATCAAATTTATTTTAGCAAAAATATATTAATTTTATACAATATGCCAAAAATTAACAAGATACTAATATGAAAGACAAAAAGATACATCAATAACAACCATAATCTCAAAGTAATTTAGTTCATACAAGGGAAAATTATCAATAAATGAAATATGTAAACAATTGTTACAATCAAGGCACATTTCATTTAGGAATAAAATAAATTTGAATATACAACTAATAAGGAACATTTTTTTTTTTCAAGTACTCCCCCTTATTAAAAAGAATTTAACATCTCTTTTTCATAACACATAATAACTTTTAGGAACTAGATCATCAAAACATAATGCTTTAATTAAGAATATACATTCAAGCTCATAAAGCATTTAAATAATTCAAAATATTTTTAAACTAACAAGCCTTAATACTAATTGTAAGAGTGTTGTTCAAAAAAAAAAAAAAAAAAAATACTAATTGTAAGAGTGGAACTCAAACAATAAAGTATACAGTGAGCTAGTAACAAAAATATTTCTAAACTTCTTTGACAAATTTATAACAGGAATTAATTCTAATCAAATTTTAATAATCATTTATCAAGCAATAAATAATAAAAAAAATCAAACGATTGAGATGTGTCAATGGTCCACAATTTTAAACATTAAAGATTGAATCATCCAAGATAAACCAAAAATGATATTAACTTTAAGAAAATATAAAGAATCAAAATATCAAGTATATTTCAAAAGGTTCAAATTCAAAAGAATCAATAGTATGTCAAAATAGATTTTCAACAATTTCTTATGACATGTAATTAATTCTATAAATTTAAACATAAAGCAAAGAAGAATATAAAATAAACAAGCAATTTGAAATTAATCCATTTTAATTTAAGGAGCATATAATCATGTGATCCATAAATAAACAATCAATCAAGGTAAATGTCATCAAGGAACATTCTTAATTATCTCATGAACATTTAATATAATAATCAACAAAATTCAATAATCAATCTAAAAACAATTCTTTATACCAATATATAGTAGGTAATTCACAATTCAACAACAACAAATTTTTTAAAAAAATAAATCAACATTTCAATCATTCAACAAAAATAATAGTTTACCTTACTAATAATTCAAGAATATAAAATTCAAACTCAATATACATATCTCAAGGAATATATTTAACCATCAATAAATATATTGATAAGCAAATCATAATTTCAATTCCAAACAATAATATCACAATAAAAATATTTCCATTCAAACAATTCAAAAAACCAATATTCAAATTCAAATGTAATATCATAAAATATCTCTAATTATCTCAAAAGAGCATTAATAGGAGAATCATAAATATGTTTCAAAATATATAAAAACATCAACTCAAACAATTCAAGATTTTCAAATTCAAATTCAAAAGAAGATATCATAACACATTATATCTCACAATTCATTTAAGAAATAAAGTTACCAAATAAGGGTTTTTCCTTTTGAAGCACCAAGAGAGTTTCAATGCTCCATTTGAATTTTGAATAATTTCCTTTTGAAGCTCATCCAATCTTCAAATTTGAATTTAAGCGCACACTTACAAAACAATTTAACAAGTAGTGATCTTTGGTACCCATACTAGTTTGGGTCCATGTAGGTTAGTCTCAATTTTTGGAACCCATTTCTTTTTAGTTCCAATATTACTAGCATTCATTTTTTGAAAATAACAAGTATTAAATTTATGACCAATTTTGCCACATGAATAACAAGTAACATTATGCATAAACTTTTCATTCATATAATGTCTATGCATGTTATTTTTCACATAAGTGTTCCTTTTGTAAGTATTTTGAAATTTTGCTTTATAAGGAACATTTTTCTTTCCATAACGATCAAGATCATTTTTCAATTTATAGCAATTTGGTCTAATATGACCTTTAATACCACAATAATGACATATAAGTACAAATTTTGCATTATGCACAAATCTAGCATTATGAACTAAATTAGACTTAGAATAAGAATGATTTGACACACATTTTGCTACATCATGCTTATGAACAAAATTTGGTACATCATGCTTATGCACATTACCTTTTAGCAAAACATTTGGCAAAGCGTCACTAGGCATAATAGAAGATGCTTTAACAAAAATAGTTTTGGAACTTGATGGAGTAACATTCTCATCAACATAACCAAGACCTCTTTTGTCATTTAACGGTTTACCCATGTCAATAATTTTATCCAAATTTTGTGCACCTATAGTCAATTTCTTAATGGACTCTTTTGCAATTCCAAGCTCTTTATTAGCTAACAATTCTTTTTCTTTAAGCACATGCAAAAGATTATTTTTCTCATGACTATCACATTCAATGAATTTAATCTTGTCAATCAAGGCAAGTTTATCATTCTCTAAAGAAGTATTGCTAGTTTCCAAATCAATAATTTTATTTTTCAAGCTAGCAATTTCATCTTTCAATTCTAATGAAAAAGATTCAATTTTCTCATTCTTGTTTCTCAAATCATTAAATTCAAGTTTCAATTCACAAGATAAAGATTTGAGATCCTCATTCTCTTTCTCAAGAAATTTAATTCTATTAACCTTAGCATTTTTCTCATCACAATCACTATCAACCTCATTATGCAACAAAACATTATTAGCTCCATTTTTCAAACATGCATTTTCATTTTTCAAAGATTTATTCTCTATAGACAATGTTTTATATTTCTTTGATAATTTCACATATTTTGAACCAAGTTTTTCCAAATCTTGATGCATACTTTCAAAAGCATCATAAAGTTCATCATAAGTAAGAGATTTGTGATTTACCTCATTTTCGTCACTATCATCACTGGAATCATTATCCGAATGAGCCATCAAGCATACGGAGGATCCATCACATTTTTCTTTTTCTACTCCATAGAACTTTTCTTGATTTTGAGAATTATAATTCTCCTTCACATCAAAGAAGTCATTAGTAGTACAAAGAGAATTTTCAACATTATACATATTATCAAGAAAATTCCAAACATCATATGCATAATTAAAATGTGAAATTTTATCACATATTTTACTATCCAAAGCACAACATATAATATTAATGGCTTGGGCATTAAAAGAGAAAAATTTATCATTCAATTTCAATTTAGATAAATCATGCTCACAAGCATACAAAATATTAAAATCAATAGCAAGCAAAAAAGTTTTCATTCTTTTTCTCCAAACATCATAATTTCTACCATTAAAGAATGGAGGTTTATCAATACATTGACCTTCAAGAAAATCCATAGTTGCCATAGCTCTTAGCAATTAAGCTTTTCAAATAATTTTTCAAAAAGAGAAATTACTTTCAAATACCAATTATTGAAAGAACTCAAACAATGAATGTTAATACAATGAGTTCTTGAAAAATATTTTTAATTAAAAACAAGAGCAACCCGCTCTGATACCAATTGTAGGATCGTATGGCAACACTAGAGGGGGGTGAATAGAGTTGCTTAATAAAATTTAAAACTTTTTGCTGAATTAAAATGAATTGATTTAATTTAAACTAAATAAATTTAATAAGCACTATAAAGCATAAAGTATGCTAGAACTATTTGACAATTTTTCTAGGTAAGCAATTTACTCATAAAAATGAAATAGCGGAAATTAAAAGAGTAGAGAGAAAGAGATAACACCGGGAAATTTTATAGTGGTTCGGAAATTCCTACTCCACTCCCCAAGACTCCTTCTTGGGTATTTTACTGCAACGACTCTCTTACAGGTGAGAACCAAACCGACTCTTTTTCCAGGTTCAAGAGTAAACCTTTACCGATCCTTTTACAGGTTCAGGACCCAACCTATACCGATCTTTTTAAACGGGTTCAAGATCAAACCACTACGATCCTTTTAACCGGGTTCAGGATCAAACCGCTACAAATCCTTTTTCGGGTTTAGGATTAAACCGCTACAAATCCTTTTTCGGGTTCAGGATTAAACCACTCACTCAATTCCCAAGGTGCACCCACACCTTATTACAAGTTCCCAACAATGAGTAAAAGAAGAAAAGAAGCTCACAAAATAAAATACCTCTTGAAGGCTAATTACACAATGTTGTGCACTCACAAAAATAAAACCTCACAATAACACTAGGCCAATTTAGGAGCAAGGGAGGATTTTAGACAAGAATTGAAGAGTAGGGAGACTTGAGAGCTTAAGACTTTGATGTCTTTTTGGTGTGTATATAAAGAGTAAAATCAAGTCGAATTTATAGGAGAGAGGGATAAATATTGGCCGTTAGATCAAATTGAAAATGAAGGGTGAAAATTGAATTTAAATAGAAATAGAATAAATCAAGGATTTGAATGATGAAAATTTAGGAAAGAATTTGAATTTAAAAATGAGATTGAGAATATATTGAAATTAGGAGAATTTCAAATTAGAATGAGGATTTGAAGGAAATGAGATTTTGAAAGAATTCAAATTTGAATGAGGTGTAATTAATGGAATTTTGGAGTAAAATATGAGATTTGAAAAGGATTAAAAGTAGGAGTCAAATGGTAGGAATTGATTCAGCCAATCATTCAAAATGAGGTCCACGTCAGCTGCCACATCGGATGCTATGTAAGCGCCACGTCACTGCCATGTAGGCCTTTTCTTCCAATCTTCTTTTGCTTGTAACTTTTTCGTTTGATCTCCGATTTCAGTGATTCAAAATGTGTTGGAATCGTCTTTCCAAGCTCTACAAGATGAACACTTTGAAACACTAAAATCATTAGTAAATTAAAGTTTGTTATCATCAAAACATATAGTATGATTGAAGCTCATAAAGCTAACACATGAAAGATAGGGAAAAAAAAGTAACATAATTTGAGAAAAACTTTTTGTAGTTTATCAAATTTTGACTCTTTTCTAGAAACGTTTCTAGAAATTTAAAAAACAAGAAACATGGATGAGCTATCAAACACTACCGTTTATTAAAAAATGAGAAACAAGTATAAGAAACATGAAACAGAAACTTTATCCAACGAGCCCTTCAATTCTCTCTTCATTCTAATTTTGTAAATATTGAGTTGGTCGGATCGCCCGTGTAAGAAATTTGAAACTTTGGGAGTTGATGATAAGATCACTTTTTGGAAATTTGAACATCAGAAATGTAGGAAAAATATTTTTGGGCATTATTTTTTTTTTTTTTGTCCATTCTTTTTTTCAATAAAGTATGGCGTTAACAACTTATTATAATAGTATATTAATTAATTAATAATTATTTACCAATAAATATGAAATGTATGAAATTCTTTTTCTTTTTTTGTTTGGAATTTAAAAGGTTGAAATGTAAAACGTTTTTCCTGCCATTTACTTATCTTTTCTTTTAGTTCTAATTCGTAGTAGAATTTCAGTTTTGTCACTTTTCATTATCTACTCTAAAATGGACTTTCTTGCTTCCATCATTTTTTCACCACTACTTACAGCTTTCCATTATTTATTTTTTTTTTTAGTTAATTCAATTCATTCCTCTTCACGTTTCTTTAGTCTTGAAAGTATCTCGAAATGTTAGTGGTACATTCTAGTTATAAAATTCAAGTTGTAAAAAATGTATGAGTCAAATCTATGTTACGGACCCTAAGCTTACAACATTACGATTCCGCTTTGGCAAAGTAGAATATAATAGTGTTTGATTAGTAATTACTAAGTGATCAAATCCATTTTATGGATTGTTTGGAATGAGGGAATCATAAGAGTGAGAAATGAATAAGGAATGTACATCCTCTTATTAAATAAACAAGGTTTGTAACATTCCGAATGTGAGAATATATATATATTTTTTAAGTTCAACAACATTTGACGGTGGAGGAATTCGAACCTCTTGACCTCTGGACACTTTTAAGTTCAGGGACCAAATTGACACAATACTAAAAGTTAAGGACTAAACTTGTAATTTAACCTAAATTTTTATGGGAATTAAAACAAATTAAAGTTCAAATAATATTTATTAATTATGACATAAATGAACATGAACGGAAATAAAAACTACACACTTTTTAGTTACTTTAAATTATTAATTAAAACTACAAAAGTTCACATACCATTGTTCATTTTCTTTGAACATATTTAGTCAATTTTTAGTTCCAAACACTCCTCAGATAGGGCTACAGAGGAGAATATTTGAATTCCTATTTTCCAAACACTCCTTTGTCCATTTTCGATTTTTCCTTCGTTTTTGTAGTTGCAATTGTTCGAGTTGAGGTGTCTATTGAGAGAATTTAATAAGTGGGTTACAGATGAAACAATGCATCATTTCATATACGAGAGTGACCTAGATGGTAGATATGTGAAAAAATTAAAAGAAATTGTTGCATTATCTATATTACAACATTTGGAGGTGGGGAGATTCGAACCTTTGACTTATTGGTTGATGGTACATATCAATTACCGTTGAACATGGACTATACTCGCTTTGGCTACATTATCTAATTTTTAAAATTTTATGGTAACTAAAACAAAATTATATAAAATTTATTCATTACATACTACCAGATTACTATAAATAGCCTATGTACTCATGAGAATGTGTTTTTGTTTTCCAAATCATTAGTGGGAAAAAAATAGAAGAAAGAAAAAGAAAAGATAGAAGAAAGAAAAAGAAAAGTGTGATGAGACAAAAAAGATAGATATCTAAGATATTGCTCAGCCTCCCCTCAAATGGCAGCAATTTCTAAATAATTCTCTATACAATATTCTTCAACAAAATGGCAGTCAATTCCAACTATGTATTGTGTATAGTGACACCAAATAACCTCATTTGAATTTCTGTTTCAGAATAGCTTCACTTTATTAAGGATAAATGGTAGGGTTGATGGAGTTCATTCTCAAATAATAATGCTTTTGCTACCAAAGCCAAAAAATAATTTGAGACATTGACATCATAACATAAATAAGATATGCTATAGTTTTAAAGATTAAAGGATCAGATTTGTGCATATTGTTATTATGTAATTATAAGTATTTAATTATTAGGTGTTTAATACCTTTTAAAGTCTAAACTCCCTATCAATTGTGGGTGTGCAAACATAGAAATTACCATATAATTACATATTTTTTTTTAGAAAAGACCATATAATTACATATTCAATGAGTAGTTGTCAACACGTGGAGTGGAGGAATTGATCTTCTAACCTTTTGATCGAGAATACAAGTTTTATGTCAGTTGAGCTATGCTCTTGATTTTAGTTGTGGAAGTAATGATGACATGAATTTGAATACAATAACTTTCCTATATAGTTGGACTACATGTTAAATCACTACCAAATCCAAAATTTTGAACATAAAAATTAGCGTGTACATTTTAATCTTTTGTAAATATTCTCGAACATTCTTTTCATAGTGTCGTTGTCGTTGCCGCACCCATTAAAATATTGGTCATATGCAAGACTAGTAACTGCACAAATTGTCCACCAATTTTGGAGAAAATTATTCTTGCAAATGTCTTCCAATATGTCCCATTTTGATTATGCTTGTAGTAGACTTGTTCAATTTGTAATATGGTGCATATAATCAACATAAGATAGATGGGCTACTCCACTCATTGTTAATTGGTGTTGAGATGGAACCTCATGTAATCTAAGATGGTATCAGAGCCCATGAAATCCAAACGAGTATTCGGGTCAATAAAAAAAATTGGGATCCGATCAAAAAATGGTGAACCCAAAGAGGCACCATCTTGAGGGGGCATGTTGAGGATCTCACATTGAAAAGATTAGTGGAGACCTCCCAATTCATAAGATAGATGGGCTACTCCACTCATTGCCAATTGGTGTTGAGAATTGAACATCATGTAATCTTAGACTACCAAACAATGCGTCGCACATTTTAAACTTAACCTTTTGCTTTTGCATTTACAATAATATTATTATTGTTTGTGTGAAAGAGACCATACAAGATGGAAGCACCCAACCATCAATTATGTGGTTGATGGCACCCAACCATTCAAATTTGTGTTTTGTGAATGGGAAACCATAAGATTGAGATTAAAAGAGAACATTTGGAGAGAGATAAGAGGAAAATCTCAACCCTATTACCAAATGTTTTTTTTTTTTTTTTTTTTTTTTTTTTTTTTTTTTTTGAGAAAAAGATACTTTATTGATGAGTATACAAGAAACATACAAAGGAATTGAGAGGCTAGAGAAAGACCTTACAATTTAAAGCAATGGTTGAAGTATCATATAATTACAAAAGAAGATGTCTTGAAATTGTCATTGAAAATCTTGTTGTAGCGTTCTAGCAAGATATTATATTTCAGAGAATCAAACAAAAAATATTGGACTAGAAGATGTTACCCACACTAACTAAAGGAAGAACAAGACAGTCTCTCATAAAATCTTCAAGGATAATTAAGATGGAAAACATATTTTCTTCCTAATTAACATTCATTAACAAATTCAAGTGCTTGAATTTATGAATTTCAACCGAGTCATAGCCTCAAAAGTTTAAGTTTTAAGGCTAATTTCAAACCTGTCGAGTGAGATCCAAAAGAGGAATGTTCAGAATATAACAAAAAAAAAAAAAAAAAGAAAACATTAAACTTGTCATAGCCTATCAATTTAAACTTTTGGATTACGCAGTGAAAGTATAACAGAGAATTAGGTAAAAAACACAAAATCGGATATCTCGAAACGCAAATCGAGCTCACTATAGATGAAAAAAAGACTTGTGCTTGTGCTTATAGATTGGTGTTTCTGATTAGTCTCCATCCTTGAAACATTATTTTTAGATCATAGAGTGTTCCAACTTTTTGAGCTGATTATTTTTCTTTCTGTTCTCCAATTTTAAGTATTGGAGGCAACACCGAGAGGCAGGCATGGGCGACATGTATATTTATATCCTAGAATGTGGTCGAACAGTAACTTTGTAGCTAATGGAACATTATCCACACTGTGTCAAAACAGTCTCCAACTTGTCGAGTTTCCACAGATTTTACAATAATATTTTCCATGTATTGTTTTAGGTCAATGGTCGGGATCAACATATAAAGTATATTTATACATGTCATTTTGTCATTTATGAAAATGTTTATTCTTTTCTCATAAGTCACAATTTAGTAGGTCACATATCTTTACTGACAATTCTTAATTAATCTCGCCAGCAAGAACATAGTTCAACTGACATTCTTCTAATTTTTTTTCTCTTACAACATGGTTGGAGATTTGAACAATAGATCTCTTTAGTCATTAGTACAAACTTTATGTCTGTTAAACTATGTTCATGTTGACTTTCAAAATTCTCCAGGTGGGATAAAATTACTTTCAAATATAAAAATAATAGATAATAAATAGGGGAGAAATTACATTAGATTATACAAGTCAGTCCACCATTTCAATTTTCTGTATTTTATGTTTTGTAAACCATACACATTTTAAGCACAACATTTTTTAAAAGAAAAAATTACTTCAACCATTATTGGGATTGAAAATTAGAATATCTAATCTCCCTGATAGATGTTTTATGTTAGGTGAGTATGCTCAATTTTGACACTTTTTTTTTTTTGGACAAAAGATACTTTATCAAGGAGAAAACAAAATAGGTATGCAAGAGACATACAAGAGAGAGATTAAAAGAAAGTTCTCCAATTTAAAGCAGCCGATAAAATATCATAGTCATTAAAGAAATTAGATTTAGAGCTCCAACTTTCGCACATTTAATCACAAAATTAAAGTTGAGAAAAATAGAGAAATTCATACATATAATCTCCCAAAATTGTGCCTCACCTTAAAAAAATCACTATAAAACAATTTTCTTTCTACTTTATCTCACTTCAAGTGTCCCAGGACCTTTATTAAAGTCTTGAAAACCACTCTCCCAATTGTTTCATACTACCCTACAAGATTACTTGAAAGAAAGAAAGAAAAACCTATATTTATAGATCAACTATGTCATAAATCCTCTAAGCTAGTGTGACATCGTATCCTCCACTCCAATATTGTATTAGATTTGTTCTTAAAATGCTCTTTTAATACCTTAGTTTAGGAATATTGTCATATCTCCTCATCTTTACAAGATAATCTTTATTAGTTCTCTAAGTTTTCGAGATGATTCTAAATAGGTTCTTGACTTAACTTTAACTTCAAGAATAATGATTGGACTATTATTTGCTGACCATGATTAGCTGACTTGTCATTTTATTTAATTATTTGGTAAATAAACTAAAAAAGGAAAATTTTTCATACTACCTCCATTCATTGTTTGCCATTAAAGAAACATTTAAGGATGGTATGGGTCCTATGGAATAAAAGATTATATAATTAAATGATCATTAAATGACGTGTCCAATAACGGAGTATGTACTATCGAAGTACTAGAAATTTTCCTCAGTCACATATGGCGCCAATTGTCCACAATGGTTGTCGTTGCCCATCGGCTAGGTTGCATTGCAGTAGCGATTGTGCTTCAACCAACGACTAGGCTGCAACCACGACGACTAGATTGGGATGGTGGTTGTGCTTCAACAGGTGGTTAGGTTGTGACCACAACGACGACTAGGTTATGACAACGACTAGGCTGCGCCAACAACTTTGCAATGGAATGTGATGGACAAAAAAGAGAAAAGTATTGAACCACTAGGGTTGAAGAACAATAACTTTTCAACTTTTACTCAAAAGTCTACTTTTTTAATTAGTATATCAATCAAATCCAGGTTAATAAATAACGGTCCAGTCATCATTCGGTTAGGTTAAAATTTAAATGTAAGTCAACAAAAGTGCATTTTTCCACTTAAAAAAAATTGCAAAATGTTGTCACTCCATTACACTTCCACCTAATTTGTCATTATGGCGTTGCTTCCCAATATGGTAAATTTTGTGTCACCAACAATTTATAATGGAGAAAAAGGTATCTAACATATAAACCATTGAAAACCCTGAGAATGTGAATGTGAGCTGGCTTTCTGTTTCAATGCACACATGTCCCTAAAGTACTATTTTAATATCCACACATTCTTATTCTTTCATTAAATTTTCATCTTACATTTTAGCTACATTTTTTAGTGTGTAGATATCTCCCTTCACAACACGATTAAAATGAGAATAATTATATAAAAAAAAATCTTATTTTCTATTTTTCTCTCTTAATTGTCAAGGTTTTAATGGTAGGACACACCATTATGGAGTCAAGTATGTTGTTTCTAAATTTAATACCAAAATCTTTTAAAATAAAAATTTACATCATACTCACATACAAAATTTCACTAAAAAAAATTGATAAAAATAAATATAAAATTTTATGTATTTAACAAGATAAATGTAAATAGACTTAGAAAGGATAGATAAACTCATTAAACCTTATTATAATCCTAATATGTTCATTTACAGTAAGTAATCTAAATGCTTCCACCTTTTTCATCAATATCACCCTTCTTTCTTTGTGCACTGGAGAGAGAGATCTAATACTAAATAAATGTTTGTCCTATTATTATTATTATTATTTTAGAAGTTTTGTCCTATTATTTTGGTTCTTTTTTCCCTAATTTATTCATTATTCCTTGTAAAGCTTCAATTTGTACGATTCAACCTTTCTCAATTATACTTTTTAGCCCATATAGATGTCTATATGAAATGTAGTGTAGTTGATAATAAACGAACATGGTCAAAGTGAACATAGATAGCTCAATGTTAATTGGATGTACTCTCGACCAAGAGGTTAGAGGTTCGAATCCTCACCCCAATTAAGGACCCGTTTGGAATACTTTTTAGTTTAAATGGAGGTAAATTGTTTGGTTACATTTCCTCATAAATGTTTTTATACACAACACAAATTATATTACTTAAAAACTCTTTTTAAAAAATTTGGTTTCAAGTGTTTCTCTCAAAATGATATATTTTTCAATCTCACTTTTTAATAAGTCATTTTTAGTGGTTACCAAACACTAGAATTTTTTTCAAACATATCCAACGTTGGGAAGATTTGATAGGAAGAATTTAGTCATTTGAAAGACGCAATCAATTTTCAAAAAAAAAAAAAAAGACAATAAAAATATTGGCCTAACTTCTTAGAACTATTCTAAGGATAAATTAAAATTTTATTTCTTATAGAATTCCCTCCCCAAATTTTTGTCATCAATCACATTTAATGTCCATAAAGAAACTGTATAAATTGAAAAATGCTAACCTAACCTATCAATCCAGTAACTAAATCGAAAAACTATTCAAAAATTATGAATTGAAACATATATTTGACTCGAAAGGCAAAACAAAACATCTATCGCTTAATATCTTCTCATTTTTTATCTGATCATCAGAAAAAAAGAAACAAAACCAAAAAACACACAAACACGAACATAATTCAATTGACATAAAACTTATATTAATGATCAAGAGATATGTGGTTCAAATCTTCCACCCAACATGTAGTCAAACAAAAAAAAAACCCAAAACTACAACAAATTAAACTTGTACTCCGATTAAGATGTTAGAGGTTCAATCCCCACCCGTACATGTTTAATTAAAAAGAAAAAACAAAACAAAACTTACCAACATATTTACTTCACACAAACTCCCTTTTCTTTCTCTCTTGATCACCACTGAAAATCCCTCTTCCAATTAACCTCATCAGGGCTAAAATAGAAGCCATCTTCCCTAACCAACCAAGAACACTTCTTGAAATTCCCACATCGGTAGAAGTCTCTAGGAACCTTAAACGCATCGAAGGACCTTCTTTTGGCATCCCATTTCATGGTACAAGAGAAGTGGTTGCTCTTCCACAGATTTGTTGTCACTCTCCAGCTGAAATCATCGTGCTCTTGCAAGGCTCTGCCCCCCAAATCGCTGTCTTTTGAGGAACACCATATCACCAAAGGCAGAGATGAGTTGTTTTTGAAGCCGTTGATGACTCGAACGTCGAAAACGACGCCGTGTAGGTACAACCTGTCTGGTTGTACGATGAAGATGAAGAAGGAGAATGCTGAGAGGAAGAAGAGAAAGATGATGGTGTTGAGAATTTTTTTCTTCATTTGGGTTTTCTTTTTTTGAGGGGTTGTGGTTTTTGGGAAATAGAGAAAAATTTGATGCCTAAGGGAATGAGTGAGTTGATGGGAGTTTTGTACTTTGATTTGGGTATTTATTGAGGGAAATCTCAAATGTCATCTCCCTCACTATTATCTTAAAAAGAAAAATGAAAAAAAAAAAAAAACCAACTAGAGTCTAGTCTAGTTCAACTATCATAAAGTTTATCTACTCGACTAAGAGGTCAGAGATTCAAATCCTTCCCTCCACCTGTTGTAGAAAAAGAAACAGAAAAAGAAAAATCTCTATTAAAAAGGATAATGAATTAGTGCTATGAAAAAGGAGGAATTTCATCGAGGAAATTTCAAAAACTAGTGTCCAAAAAATAATGCTTAATGGGTCATTTGAAAAAAGTGATCTTGGAAATGGATTTTTGTTTTTGCTTTCGTTCGAAAAGTTAATATCATTACACCTATTGGTATATAACAAATAACTATTCAAAAAGAAGGAATAATAATTTGAGAATATACAATTTAAAACTATTTAAAATTGATGTTGCATGCAATTTCTTGATTTTTATAAGTCAAAAAGTGTCGAGTGTAACTGTAAGTTAGCCTCGTCGTCTACTATATTAAAAAAATGTAAAGAAAATAAATATAAGAATATGAGATTCCTTTTCAATTATTATCTTTCCATATATGAAAGATTGTAAATGCTTTTATATGGTATGTTAGTACACTTTTATGGTATTTTACAGTAAAGATAATAATTTGGAGTTATGTATATATGATCAATAACACTATATTTATTGTTTCAAAAAAAAAAATAACACTATATTTATTCAAAAAAAAAAATAACACTATATATTAAGGGATAGTTTAGGTATAGTTTAGGATTGCAGTAGTCCAAGTGAGCATAACTCAGCGGTAATTGACATGTACTCTCGACTAAGAGGTCAGAGGTTTGAATCTTCATACCCCCAAATGTTGATGAACTAAAAAAAAAAATAGGATTGTAGTAGCTTTTAAAATTGGATTTTTTTTTTTTTTTTTTTTTTGAGAATTTGCAGTGGGTGATAAATTGGACCAAATTAATAGCGAATATAGCACAATGTAAAAAAAATTACAAATATAGCAAAATCTATCAGAGTATATTACTGTTAGACACTGATAAACTCTGGTTAATTAGAATTTATCTAATAGACTTCGATTATCAGAGTTTATCAGAGATAGACTCTGATTAATCAGAATTTATCAGTCTACTGATAGACTCCGTTCGTTAATCGAAATCTATCAGTGACTATCATTGATAGACGTCTATCAATGATAGTCACTGATAGATTTCGATTAACCGACGGAGTCTATCAGCGATAGACACTGATAGACTCTGAATAATCGGAGTCTATCAATGATAGACATAGATAGAATATGACGAGAGTGTTTTGGTCTTGTACAATTAATTTTGCTATATATGCAATTAGTTTGCAATTGTGTTATATTTGCTATTAATTTGGTCCAATTTGCCATTTATACAACTGCCCCTTAAATTTAGTTCATTTGCTTAAGCTTGGCTTTGTTTGATAACCATTTGATTTTTTGTTTTTGGTTTTTGAAAATTATGCTTGTTTTATCCTAAACTCTCTACCATGACTTCCATCCTAGTTAAGGTTGCATTTGAATTTCCTAGCCAAATTTAAAAAACAAACAAGTTTTTGAAAACTAATTTTTTCGTTTCCAAAAATTGACTTGGTTTTGGAAACAATGTAGAAGATTGATACTAAAATCAAGAAACTTATAAGTGGAAGTATGTGTGTATGAGCTTAATTTTCAAAAACCAAAAACTAAAAATCAAATGGTTATCAAACGGGGCCTTAACTTTCAACCTTAGAGTTTCCCTCCTCACCTCAGATGAGGTCTCTAATAATGACCAAGAGGTCTGTGATTCGAATATTCTCACCTCAGATGTTGTAAAAAAAACACACAAGGTTGTAACTAAGTCCTTAAATCTCTTTAATCAATCAACTAAAACCACATATAGTTTTCTACCACATATAGACTTAGTTTGGGATTGCTAACTTTTAAAATAATTGATGAACAGCTGTACTTTTAGAAAAATCAACTGTAATAAGAAGTAAATTAGCGTTTGGCAAATTTCAACTTTAAACAACAACAAATAAGTTAGGGTGTTTGGTAAACTGATACTAAATTGATGTGATTTAGCTAAAATTACTAAAATAGATATATCATTTTCATTGTTTTTATATTAATTTTTCATATTTAAAATGGTTAGAAGAAAATTATTTTAAAATTTTATATTATTTCACTTATAAAAATTATATTCAAATTACACTAAATTATTTGATAAAATACTAGGAAAATTAATTTTTATATAAAAGAAAATATTGAATTAATTAAGGGAAATTGTGATAAATGACTACAAAAAAAAAACATTCTTGATTTTTGGCTACGGAAGTTTGGATTTTGCAGACATGGCTACCGACATTTTAGGGAACTGTTTACTGGATTATTTTGGACGTTTTTACCCCTTGTATTTACAGTTATTTACAGACGCCGTTTACGTCATTTCCAAGGACAGAGATGTGTTTTGGATGGTCAACGAATTTCAAAACGGTACATACAGGGGGTGTTGTGTAGTCGTTGACATCCCGAGTGTCAATACTGGTATACACCCGTGGGGACAGTGTCAAAGGGAGTAAACTAAATCCCTAAAATCTCGGGATTTAGTATATGTTTGTTGCAAATATAAGGGGAGGGAAACGAAACTGTTACCTATTTCAATTTTTTTGGTACAATCGTCGCGGAGGGGGAGAAACGATCGAGCATGCAAGAGATGGGTGTCGACGCGGCGGATGAAGGTCGTTGGCACGGCGGAGATGGTTCGTCGGCGTGGTATGAGAGGTAGGTAGTGATATTCACTCTGTTTGGCAGTGGGAAATGGTGTGGGATGGAGGGTTCGGGGGTGTGGAATGCTCTCAAGGGGTGTGGAATGCTCTCAAATGGTGTGGAATGCTCTCAAGGGTTTCTACTTCTAGAGGAAGAAGATGGATGGGTGGGCTGCTGCATAAAGGCTATTCTGGTAGTGAGGGTGGGCGGTGACATGACGTTTTTACCCCTTCTATTTACGGTTATTTACAGACGCCGTTTACGTCATTTCCGAGGACAGAGATGTGTTTTGGATGCTCAATGAATTTCAAAACGGTACATACAGGGGGTGCTGTGAAGTCGTTGACATCCCGAGTGTCAATACTGGTATACACCTGATAACTCTTAGTAAAAGAGTTATTTATCTTATCTTTTAGCTTGGATTCTTTAATATGGGGGTAATTGGCTAGCATATTTTGGTGTTGTTCCTCTATAAATCTCATGTTTTGGTCTGAATCATCTTTGAGGAAATAGTTAATATTTTGCTACTATTTTGAAGGTGAAATGCATTAAATTTGGTGTACTTATAGTGCAGATCCATTAAGCCATTGTGGTAGCAGACTAAAGGCAGCATGTGTAGAGTTGAAGTGATTGAGGAGCTGGAGATGGAATTGCTGGATCAATTCTGGAGCAAAGTTCGCACGTGATTCACACGAGGGAAAAATCAATTCATTAAATGAGCTGGCACTTTTTAATACAATCAGCTCTTTCATCCAATGGGAGTCTGCCATCTTGTTGAAAAGAAGCTGATGTAGCCCTGAATTCAATGAAGAGAGGAGTATATTTTTTAGGGCAACCACATTTTGTGAGGGGATATAAAAGGAGAAGAAACCAAAAGGGAGAAAAGGAAGATACAAACATTAAGACACAGCAGTGTGGAGAAATCGAGGAGGGAAGAGAAGAAGATTCCATAGAAGAAGGAGAAGCCGACATTTGGAAGGAGCATCCTCAGCAACCTTTCCATTTCCGGCGACTTCTTCCCTTAGTTTTTCTTTCTTCTTCTCTTGAACTTTGAGTAGTTGTGTGTAGTTTTCTTTATGACTTTTTCTGGCTATTTTATTTTGTTTTCAGCTTGTAACATGAACTAATCACCTTAAGGTGAGGATTAGGATACTTTTGTATTAATCTAAACATTGGAGTTGAGCTCCTTAGCTTTCTTAATCTGGTTTTGAGGGTGTTTAATGCTGAAGCAAAGATTTCGTCCGGCCAACCATTTCTTTGCATTGTCATCTTTAGTTTTGGGAAAAACAAGGGTGGCTGAATACTCAAAATCACATTAGCTCCTTGTTAGGGTTAGTAGCTAGCTAAGTGAAGGAGTTAGGGATAACACTTCACCTAATGCACATAATACAGCATGTTTAAAATGAAGTGGGTTAATGGGAGTTAATCTGCTATTTTCGAAGATCTGGGAAGATTCTGTGAGAACCTGCTGTGTGGATTGAGAGAGCAAAGTTCTTGCTCAAGCATTCAATGTTTAGAGAGATACAAATAGTTCCTAATCCGAGCCTACTTTATTAACCTTGTTGCA
Source organism: Luffa acutangula (assembly GCA_036850905.1). NCBI lineage: Eukaryota > Viridiplantae > Streptophyta > Magnoliopsida > Cucurbitales > Cucurbitaceae > Luffa > Luffa acutangula. Next base: position 45,073,284 of record CM072098.1, on the reverse strand, counting down.
AGTTTCGTTTCATTGAGCATTTTGCATTTACTTGTTTATGTTTGTTTCTGCAATTTATTTTATCAAAGCACCTTAGTTTAGACATTTCTAAGATTTTATCGGTTACCATCTTGAATTTGCTAGAAATTAAGTTTGAGCATAAGAATTTTCTTGTTCTAATCCCTGTGGAGACGATATTAATATACTTATCACTTGCTGCTGGCCGTGTATACTTGCACGTGCATTGTGTGGAACTTCATTGCATATTTTAACCCCACCTTACAAGGCAACAAGTTTTTGGCGCCGTTGCCGGGGATTAGTTTGAATTTCACTGTGTTTGAACTTATTTTTGGTAAATTGGAGCTGAACTTGCATTCTAACTTGGCTGTTTGTTACTTTTTCAGGGGTTGGTTTGGTAGTGGTGTATGAACGAGTTTCCTGATCTAGAATTTGAGCTTGACCCTGAGATTGAAAGGACATTTCATAAGAGAAGGAGAGAACAGAGGAATAGGAAAAACTGCATGGACCTACCTCCTCTTTTACCTCCTGCCCACCCGAGAAATCCTCAAGAGCAAGAGAACCCACAACAACCTAACCCTGAAATGGACCGACAAGCTAGAGTAGATAATCCGGCTGAAAACCCTGTCCTTCTAGCCAATGATAGGGGAAGAGCCATTAGAGCCTATGCACTCCCTATGTTTGACGAATTAAACCCCGGGATACTTAGGCCAGAAATAGAGGCACCTAATTTCGAAATGAAGCCTGTGATGTTCCAAATGTTACAAACGGTGGGGCAATTTCATGGATTACCTTCAGAGGATCCCCACCTTCATCTAAAATCCTTTTTGGGAGTGAGCGACTCATTTAGGATGCATGGAGTTTCTAAGGATGCACTTAGATTAACTCTTTTTCCTTATTCCTTGAGGGATGGAGCAAAAGCTTGGTTGAATAGTCTTGCTCCAGGATCCATCACTTCTTGGAATGAGTTGGCTGAGAAATTCCTTATCAAGTATTTTCCTCCCACTAGGAATGCTAAACTTAGAGCTGAAATAGTTTCCTTTAGGCAGTTTGAGGATGAATCTTTTAGTGAGGCATGGGATAGATTTAAAGAGTTGTTAAGAAAATGCCCTCACCATGGACTTCCCCATTGTATCCAAATGGAGACTTTCTACAATGGATTGAATCTGACTACGCAGAACATGGTTGATGCTTCAGCAAATGGTGCTCTACTGTCAAAAACTTTTAATGAGGCATATGAAATTTTGGAAAGAATTTCAACCAATAGCAGCCAATGGTCTGATGTGAGAAGTGTGGCTGGAAAGAAAGGTAAAGGAATGATGGAGGTAGATACTGTTACTGCTTTCAATGCAAGGTTTGACACCATGGAGAATATGATGAAGAAACTGGCTTTAGGATTTGAAAATTCGAATTTAACTCCTAGTGCAAACAAAAATGTAGCAGCAATCAATATAAGTCAAAATACTCCAGACTCTTGTGTGTATTGTGGAGAAGAGCACACCTTTGAATTTTGCCCCAGCAACCCAGCTTCAGTGTGCTATATTGGGAATCAAAACAATCAGCAAAATAACCCTTATGCTAACACCTATAATCCAGGGTGGAGGAACCATCCTAACTTTTCTTGGAGTGGCCAAGGAATTAATTCGCAAGGCCTCCAAGGACAGCAAAAGATGAATGGTCCACCTGGATTTGGGAAGCAAAATCAGCAGACTATGCCCCAACAAAAGAATTCTGTCAATCAGTCCAACCAAGGAACAAGTTCTCTCGAAAATCTTTTTAAGGATTATATGGCAAGAAATGATGCTGCCATGAGAAACTTGGAGATACAAGTGGGACAATTGGCAAGTGAGATGAAGGCTAGACCCCAAGGAAAATTACCTGCTGATACTGAGGTCCCAAAGAGAGAAGGTAAGGAGCAAGTTCAGGCTATTGAATTGAGGAGTGGTAAACCTCTTGCTGAACCCAAAGTTTTGATCAAGCAAAAGCAGAAAAGTAAAGAGACTGCTGTACAAACAGAAGGTGAGAATATTGCTGAAAAAGATTCAGGAGTTGAAGAGGTTGAAGAGATCCCAAAGACAACACCCATAGAGCCACCTAAGCTAGTCCCAATCTCCATCCCTGAGTTTAAACCACCTCCACCACCTTTTCCCCAAAGATTGAAACAAAAAAATCAAGAAGTGCAATTCAAGAAATTTTTGGAAGTATTGAAGCAACTTCACATAAATATACCCTTGGTTGAGGCTTTGGAACAAATGCCTAATTATGTGAAGTTTCTTAAGGACATCCTAACCAAGAAGAAAAGGTTTGGGGAGTATGAGACTGTCTCTTTAACCGAGGAGTGCAGTGCTATCTTGAAAAATAACTTCCCACCTAAGGTTAAAGATCCTGGTTCTTTTACTATCCCTGTTTCTATAGGTGGTAAAGAGCTAGGGCGAGCTCTATGTGACCTCGGTGCCAGCATAAACCTTATGCCATTATCTATATTCAAGAAATTGGGCATAGGTGAAGCTAGACCCACAACGGTTACATTGCAACTTGCTGATAGGTCCATAACTTACCCAGAAGGAAAGATTGAAGACATCTTGGTTCAAGTGGATAAGTTCATATTCCCGGCCGATTTTATTATTTTGGATTATGAAGCGGACAAGGAGGTCCCTATAATTCTTGGAAGACCATTTTTAGCCACCGGGAGAACTTTAATAGATGTCCAAAAGGGAGAGCTAACCATGAGGGTGAATGACCAAGAAGTGAAATTTAGTGTTTTTGATGCACTGAAATACCCTCCTGATGTGGAAGAGTGTTCTGTTATTCAAATCTTGGATGAATTAGTGGAGGAAAAATTTGCTTTGGATTTGAGAGAGCAACACACCCAGGCATTTGGTAAAGTTACAGTAGAAGAGTTAGAGATTACTGGGTTGAAACAAGAGTCAGAAAGTGTTTGGGAAATGCAAAAGGTGAACAAAGTTTTTGAGTTGCTGGATTTAGCTGATAGGAAGATCCCACCTATGCAGCCATCTATAAAAGAACCTCCCAAACTTGAGTTAAAACCATTGCCCATGCATCTGAAATATGCATATTTAGGAGAGAAGGAAACTCTTCCCATAATCATATCAGCAAGTCTAACGCTTGAAAATGAAGGATTGTTGCTTAATTTGCTGAAGCAATATAAGAAAGCAATAGGCTGGACTTTAGCTGATATTCAAGGGATAAGTCCTTCGTTCTGTATGCATAAAATTAATTTGGAAGATGGAAATTTTAAGACAGTGGAGCAGCAGAGGAGACTTAACCCAGCTATGAAGGAAGTAGTGAAAAAGGAAATAATCAAGTGGTTAGATGCGGGAATCATCTACCCTATCTCGGATAGCAATTGGGTAAGTCCGGTCCAATGTGTACCCAAGAAGGGAGGCATGACAGTAGTGGTTAATGAAGCTAATGAACTCATTCCCACTAGAACAGTAACCGGTTGGAGGGTGTGCATGGATTACCGAAGGCTTAATAAAGCCACACGTAAAGACCACTTCCCTCTACCGTTTATTGATCAAATGTTGGATCGATTGGCGGGGCACGATTACTATTGCCTTTTAGATGGTTATTCAGGGTATAACCAAATAACTATAGCCCCACAAGACCAAGAAAAAACCACTTTTACATGCCCCTATGGTACATATGCTTTTAGGAGAATGCCTTTTGGGCTCTGCAATGCTCCAGCAACGTTTCAGAGGTGCATGTTGGCTATATTTTCAGATATGATAGAAACCATGATGGAAGTCTTTATGGACGACTTTTCAGTGTTCGGGGAATCCTTTCAGAATTGCTTGGAGAATCTGGGAAAGGTGTTGAAAAGATGCATAGAAACCAATTTGGTCCTAAATTGGGAAAAATGTCATTTCATGGTCAAAGAGGGCATTGTTTTAGGACACAAGGTTTCTAGGAAGGGAATAGAAGTGGATAAAGCTAAAATAGAGATCATCGAGAAATTGGATCCTCCAACTTCAGTAAAGGGTATTAGAAGTTTCTTAGGACATGCCGGCTTTTATAGGAGATTCATTAAGGACTTTTCTAAGATTTCCAAGCCCCTTTGTTTGTTGTTAGAGGCCAATCGACCATTTGAATTTGGAGAGGAGTGTTTGAAGGCATTCAACACCTTGAAGTCTGCATTAGTCACTGCACCTATCGTCTCTAGTCCGAATTGGCAACTACCTTTTGAATTGATGTGCGATGCAAGTGACTATGCAGTGGGTGCAATGCTTGGGCAAAGGTATGGCAAGATTATTCATCCTATTTACTATGCTAGCAAAACCCTTAATGGAGCACAGTTGAATTATACCACCACTGAAAAAGAACTGTTGGCTATAGTATTTTCATTTGAAAAATTTCGGCCATATTTAGTGGGATCTAAGGTTACTGTATTCACAGATCATGCTGCCATTAAGTACTTGCTAGCTAAGAAGGATGCTAAACCAAGGTTGATAAGGTGGGTATTGCTACTACAAGAGTTCGATTTAGAAATTAAAGACAAAAAGGGAACTGAGAACTTAGTAGCAGACCATTTGTCAAGAATTGAGAGAGCAAATGTTATGCTTCCTCAAAATGAGATCAGAGACTCCTTCCCAGATGAGCAGCTTTTAACAGTAGCTCACATTAAGGATATGGAAGCACCTTGGTATGCTGATATTGCTAATTATCTTGCTTGTGGAATTTTGCCCTCTGATTTATCAAAACAACAATTGAAGAAATTTTTGCATGAAGTGCGGTTTTACTTTTGGGATGAGCCTTATGTGTATAGACAATGTGCAGATGGGTTAGTGAGAAGATGTGTATCTCAAGAGGAAGTTCCTGAAATTTTGGAGCACTGTCACACATCACCTTATGGAGGGCATTTTGGTGGTCAAAGGACAGCAGCTAAGGTTTTTCAATCTGGATACTATTGGCCCTCGGTTTTTAAGGACTCTCATTGGTTTAGCAAAACTTGTGATAGTTGTCAGAGGAAGGGAATTATTGGCTTGAAGGAAGAGATGCCCCTTACCTATATTTTAGAGATAGAGCTTTTCGATGTATGGGGGATCGACTTTATGGGACCCTTCCCACCTTCCTTTGGTAACATATACATTCTCTTAGCGGTTGATTACGTGTCTAAGTGGGTTGAAGCCATTGCTTGCCCCTTAAATGATGCTAAGACAGTTTTGAGATTCCTCCACAAGTACATTTTCACAAGATTTGGCACCCCTCGTGCATTGATAAGTGATGAGGGATCTCACTTTGTTAACCGGTTAATGAGTAGCATGTTGGCCAAATATAACATTAAGCACAAAATTTCCACTCCCTACCACCCCCAAGCCAATGGCCAAGCCGAGATTTCCAATAAGGAGATAAAAGGAATTTTGGAAAGGGTAGTTAGTCCCAATAGAAAAGATTGGTCTCTTAAGCTTGAGGATGCTCTTTGGGCTTATAGGACAGCTTTTAAAACTCCCTTAGGAATGTCTCCTTATAGGCTAGTCTTCGGTAAAGCTTGTCACTTACCTTTAGAATTAGAACACAAAGCTTTTTGGGCTCTTAAGAAATTAAATTTTGATCATGTGGCAGCTGGATCATTGAGGAAGTTGCAATTGGTGGAATTAGAGGAGTTCAGGCAGACTTCCTATGAAAATGCCAAGATGTATAAAGAAAAAACCAAGATGTGGCATGATAGGAAGATTTTGCCGAAGCAATTTGAAAAGGGTCAGCAAGTGCTTTTGTTTAACTCCAGACTTAAACTTTTTCCAGGAAAGCTTAAGTCTCGTTGGTCTGGTCCTTTCACAGTTTTGGAAGTATTTCCCTACGGAGCAATCATGTTGAAGGATGAAAAAGATGGTAGGGAATTCAAGGTTAATGGTCAGAGAATTAAGCATTATTGGGGAGAAGAAGTTCAAAGAAAGTTAGCTTCTCTCCAATTAGCTGGGGATTGATGTAGTAAAAATTTTGAGGGAGCATTGTGGCTTTAACAGTGGGTTTTCAATTGAGCTCCCGAAGTTGGTTGATTTTCTTTGAGTTTATTTATTGTTGGTTTAGTTAATTTGTTTTTATTTGATTTCTTTTAATTTCTTGTGTTTCTTGGTTGTATTTTTTTTTTTAGAAGGCAAGGGTTTTAATATTCATCATCATTTTGGAAAGAGGTTGATATGATTGAATTGACTGATTTTTGGAAGAACGTTGAAAAAGGAAAGAGGAAGTTATGGTGAGATGAAGTGCTCGTGCCTTGGATCCCCCACCTTCCAGAAGAGAATCAAGAAGAGAATGAAGAAGAGGTCGATGCAGATCTCAATGTTTGATCAGGGATGTTGTTGAATCCCTTGCTATTTTATGTTTTATGTTATTTTGTGTTTATTGTCTGCTCCTTTAGTTTGTTTCCTTTTTATCTTGTTTTGTGGCTGTCTAATTTAAGATGTATGTGAAAAAGAATATGAATTTAATGAAATATCATATGTTGGGCTGCATTATTGTGTTGTGCTCGTGCATGAGTTCTGATTTATAGAAAAAAAAAGAGAGGAGAATGAATCTGCTGTATAAAGAATCGACGAATGCGTTGAATGAAAATCTGTTTAGCTTTGCTGGATCAATGATGTCCTTTGCTAGGGCAAAGTAGTAAGCATTGTCTAAATCTGGTTAGTTTGTGTTGCTGCTTTGAATCCTTTGGTTTGCTTTAGATCATTCAGATGATATTGTTGTTTGTTGTGGCTGAAAATTTGTGCTGGATGAGTGTTCTGAATTGCCCATAGCTTAGAGTATCTTTGTAGCAATATCATCACTCTTTTGCACAATAAGTCCTTGTGTAGTCCATGATTTTAGAGCCTTACTTATCTCAGCTAGTGTTTTAGGAGAGCTGCCTTCGTTAATCAAGATCTAATTGTAACTCTCAAGCCTTAAATTCTAGCTTAGAAATAAGTTTGGGGGTCTCTCCTAGCTAATTTTCTCATTGGGGACAATGAGTAATTTAAGTTTGGGGGTGTGGTGATTCCCTTTGAAAAAAAAAAAAAAAAAAAAAAGCAATAAAATAAGCCCTTGTGAGAGCACTCCTCTTTTCCTTAGAAGATGCACTCAATCCTTTCCAAATAAGAGAATCTATCTTTTTCTTAAGTAGCCGAGTAACCAGAGGCATTTATGATACCCATAGTTTGCCCTTGCGTCAAAAAGTGGCTTAGGAAAAAGAGGATTCCTCTTAAAAAAAAAAAAAAAAAAAAAAAAAAAAAAAAAAAAATCTAAGAGAAAGGATGAGTGTAGCCCTGCTAGTTGCATCCCTCCCAGGACTTAGGTGAGCTTCATCATAAAATGTCGCCATTCTGAGGAGCAAGGGGGAAACAACTAATAGGATATCTTTATGGGAAAATGAGTGTTGATCCTTATAAGGTGATGAACCTAGAGGCTAGGGTGCACTTCATCATAAAATGTTGTCATTCCTAGATTAAGGGTTGTGACCTTGGGGACTCTCTTAAGGTATATATATTTATAAAAAAAAAAAAAGAAGGCTAGAATTAGGTAAAAGGGTTATGGATGGTAGAGGTCGATTATCGGATTGCATGGTTGGCTTGAGGATTTGGATGCTAGTTGAGTTAGTTTAGGAGCTTGAATCTGTGGATAAACATCTTGGCATGTGCAAAAGAGTGGTGTGAATTTGGTGCAGTGTATAAGCTAAGTTAGGGGTAAAAAGTACAGGACAGCATTTAAGTCTTCCAAGAGCCTTTTGTTTGAAGGAAGTTTGTGTTGATCTTTTAGTGAGCTTTGGGAGTCAAAAGTGGCAGCGCAAATTTCTTGTTTGAGATGATGATATCTAGATGATTGAGTTTTGGCAAGGGGTGATGATTTGATCTAGGCTAGCATTACTCGAGGACGAGCAATGATTCAAGTTTGGGGGTTTGATAACTCTTAGTAAAAGAGTTATTTATCTTATCTTTTAGCTTGGATTCTTTAATATGGGGGTAATTGGCTAGCATATTTTGGTGTTGTTCCTCTATAAATCTCATGTTTTGGTCTGAATCATCTTTGAGGAAATAGTTAATATTTTGCTACTATTTTGAAGGTGAAATGCATTAAATTTGGTGTACTTATAGTGCAGATCCATTAAGCCATTGTGGTAGCAGACTAAAGGCAGCATGTGTAGAGTTGAAGTGATTGAGGAGCTGGAGATGGAATTGCTGGATCAATTCTGGAGCAAAGTTCGCACGTGATTCACACGAGGGAAAAATCAATTCATTAAATGAGCTGGCACTTTTTAATACAATCAGCTCTTTCATCCAATGGGAGTCTGCCATCTTGTTGAAAAGAAGCTGATGTAGCCCTGAATTCAATGAAGAGAGGAGTATATTTTTTAGGGCAACCACATTTTGTGAGGGGATATAAAAGGAGAAGAAACCAAAAGGGAGAAAAGGAAGATACAAACATTAAGACACAGCAGTGTGGAGAAATCGAGGAGGGAAGAGAAGAAGATTCCATAGAAGAAGGAGAAGCCGACATTTGGAAGGAGCATCCTCAGCAACCTTTCCATTTCCGGCGACTTCTTCCCTTAGTTTTTCTTTCTTCTTCTCTTGAACTTTGAGTAGTTGTGTGTAGTTTTCTTTATGACTTTTTCTGGCTATTTTATTTTGTTTTCAGCTTGTAACATGAACTAATCACCTTAAGGTGAGGATTAGGATACTTTTGTATTAATCTAAACATTGGAGTTGAGCTCCTTAGCTTTCTTAATCTGGTTTTGAGGGTGTTTAATGCTGAAGCAAAGATTTCGTCCGGCCAACCATTTCTTTGCATTGTCATCTTTAGTTTTGGGAAAAACAAGGGTGGCTGAATACTCAAAATCACATTAGCTCCTTGTTAGGGTTAGTAGCTAGCTAAGTGAAGGAGTTAGGGATAACACTTCACCTAATGCACATAATACAGCATGTTTAAAATGAAGTGGGTTAATGGGAGTTAATCTGCTATTTTCGAAGATCTGGGAAGATTCTGTGAGAACCTGCTGTGTGGATTGAGAGAGCAAAGTTCTTGCTCAAGCATTCAATGTTTAGAGAGATACAAATAGTTCCTAATCCGAGCCTACTTTATTAACCTTGTTGCAAGTTTCGTTTCATTGAGCATTTTGCATTTACTTGTTTATGTTTGTTTCTGCAATTTATTTTATCAAAGCACCTTAGTTTAGACATTTCTAAGATTTTATCGGTTACCATCTTGAATTTGCTAGAAATTAAGTTTGAGCATAAGAATTTTCTTGTTCTAATCCCTGTGGAGACGATATTAATATACTTATCACTTGCTGCTGGCCGTGTATACTTGCACGTGCATTGTGTGGAACTTCATTGCATATTTTAACCCCACCTTACAAGGCAACAACACCCCGTGGGGACAGTTTCGAAGGGAGTAAACTAAATCCCTAAAATCTCGGGATTTTAGAATATGTTTGTTGCAAATATAAGGGGAGGGAAACGAAACCGTTACCTATTTCAATTTTTTTGGTACAGTCGTCGTGTAGGGGGAGAAACGACCGAGCATGCAAGAGATGGTTGTCGACGCAGCGAATTGAAGGTCGTTGGCACGGCGGAGATGGTTCATCGGCGTGGTATGAGAGGTAGGTAGTGATATTCACTCTGTTTGGCGGTGGGAAATGGTGTGGAATGGAGGGTTCGAGGGGTGTTCTTTTTTTTTTTTCTTCGGATTGCTGGTGTTCTTATTTTTTTGGGTTTTTAATTGCTGATGTTCTTGGGTGCAGATAGTATGTCTTCGGATTGAGAGGACATTTTTTCCAATTAATGCATTCTGAAGGTATTTCTCTCTACTGAGGGAGGTGTTTCTTGGATTTTTTATTTTTCAAACTTCCTAAAATGTCTCCAACTTTTTTGTAGGGGTATATTTTATCTCTCCTAAACTCTGATTTTGATTTTAAACGTTAAGAATACGTTAGGCAGTTTGTTGGGGGCATATTTGTCTTTTACAAATATGAATTTATTAATCATTAAATCGTTTAGCCATCTATTTAATTTTTAAACGTTTGTAGCTATATTTCAAGCCACCTATTTATTTTTAGCCATATTTCTTGTTGCCCCATTAATTAATGAACCAAGTAAAAATAAATAAATTGTTGATATAATTTGTTTCCTTTAAACAATAAATATGAAACTTACTGATTGAATAATAAAATTGTTGGTTTGTAATTGTGACTTGAAAATAATGAAATATATATATATATATACCTTTGTTTCAAGAAAAAAGAATTATTGTCAAATTGTCAAATAGGAAGTAACCTATCACAAATGCATCAATACAAACCAAGGAAGGATATACCAAGGAAGGATATAATAGTAATTTTTTAAGATCTCTGGTAGTTTCATTGCATCATACTGAAACAAAATTATTCAATGAGATTGATCTGATCATGGCAACCACTAACTAGGGTGAGACAAGATATACCACAATTTTTAGTTAGTTAGGGGTTTAATTTTTATAATTAAAGTTTGAGAGTCCAATTGTCACATATGTATAAGTTTGAGGGCTCAATTGTAACAACTATGAAAGTTCAAGAGTTTAATTTTTACATTGTCAAAAAAAAAAAAAAAAGTTTAATTTTTACAATTATATATTTAATAATACAATTGCAACAATCACTATACTTTAGGGTTGGTTTATAATAATAGGTTTATCATAAGATATATTTATGTAACCAAAATGAGCATAGTTCAATCTTATCCCTTGAGGTAGATGAAGACCTCATGTTTGGTTGAACTTTCATCATTTTTAATTGTACCTTCCTATAAACAATACCAAAGTGAGCTTAGCTCAGCGGTAATTGGCATTAGGGAGGACACACTACACCGACAATTAGAAAATAATTAAAAAAAAAGTAAGTAGGATATGAATTTGTAAAAGTAAGGTGGTTAGGAGTAGAGAGATTTAACGACGACGATTCTTTTGTTCCAATAACTCGTGTAGTAGGGCCCTCTTTTGGATCACTTCCTCAAACCTGATGTTTTTATGATGACGAGGTTGGACAATTTTTTTTTTTATTAATATTATAGTTTTTAAAACTTATTAGTAAAATAAGGTTGTTTTGAAACTTATTAGTTTAAAATCCACATTAGCAGGTGATCTGCTGACATGACACAATCTATCTGAGAGAAAATTAAAAAGGAAAAAAAAAAACAATTTTTAAATAGGACGTGTGATTAACAAATTGCTACTTTGCTATATTGAAAATCTAGCCGCACTAGCATGATATAGTTATGAATTGGAGCGGAAAGGAAAGTAGATATTGATTTTTTTTTTCCTATTTTCTTCCTTTTTTCCTCTCTTGTTTTTTTTTTTTCTAATATTTGTTTTTTTAATAAATCAAATAAGTAATTACATTTTTAAAAATGTTTTAAACAAATAGAAATTTTAGATTATAATTTTTTTTCTTCTTGAAAGCAATTGAAATTTGATAAAGTATTAAAATAAAATAAAAAAGTAATCGTATTTTTTAAATATTTTAAATATGTTGAATATTATATTACAATATATTCTCCTTTCTTGAAGTAATTGAAATTCAAATAGTTGTCAAGAAAATTGAATTTTAAATAAGTATTAAAATCAAACGAGTAATTGCATTTTTCTAATGTTTTAAACAAATTTAATATTATATTACAATTTGTTTCTTTTCGGGAAGCAATTGAAATTTAATTAAGTATTAATTATTTAAATATTTTATTTTAAATTCATGTATTGATCAAGAACAGACATATGTACTTGTCAATTAAAATTAATTCTACTTAAAAAAAACTATAATAGTTAAATTTAAATTTAATTTAAATAAAATTTATTTTATTTTACCTTATAAATATAATGTGTTACTTAACTAAATTTCAATTGCTTCAAAAAAAATGTTGTAATATAAAAATTCAATTTGTTTAAAACATTTTAAAAAATGCAATTACTCATTTGATCTCTCAAAAACAAATATTAGAAAAAAAAAATAGAAAAGAAAAAAGGGAAGAAAACACTGGAAAAGAAAAAAGGAAAAAATTTTCAAAATTTGTGTTCCGTCCAAGGTTTAAAATGTCGATGTCGATGGAAATGTCGAGAGACATTTTGGGAAAATTTACGGAAATCATGGAAATTGATGGAAATTGTTTGAATTAATCAATGAAACATTAATTGTGGCTTAATTAGACTATAATAGACCATTTTTTTTATCATCATATCTAAAAAGTAAGATAATATTTAGATGGAATTATCAATTCAAATGTTGATATGTGCAGGAATATTGAAAAAATACATATGAAAATTGATGAAAATTGTTTGAATTATCAAATGCAAATTTAATTGTGACTTGATTATATTAAATACAATATGGAAGTTGATGAAAATCATTTATAATATCTAAATATTGTTGTTGTTAATTAAAATTATGTCAATTGATATAAATAATTTGAATTATAAAATGAGACTTTATTGCCAACAAGAGCATAACTCAATTGGCATAAAGTTGTACGGATAACCATGAAGTCTGTGGTTCGAATCTCCCACCCCACATATTGTCAAAAAAAAAAATAATAATAATAATAAAATGAGACTTTATTTACAAATGAGAAGTAATTTGGAAATTTGTAATATTTTGATGTAAAATTTGATAAATGAAAAGCAACAGAAGGAAACTCAAAAAAAAAAAAAACAAAAAGATGTTCAGCTAGAGTTGAACCCAAGAACAACTACAACACACGCGCGAACAACCTCTGGGACAAGCTAAGCTTATGCAACATAAAGCTTAAAAGTAAATTATATACTAAAACACTATTAAAAATAATAATAAAAAACCGACACAAAGCGACATGTCGTCGACATCTTCGACATTTCGAGATGTCAATGACACATGTCGTCGACATTGGGGAAAGAACGATTCTTTTCCCTCCTCGAAATGTCGACACGGTCGACATACCGAAATGTCGATCGAAATTTCGGTATGTCGACCGAAATTTTACACCCTGGTTCCGTCTCGCTCGATTTCTAACATAGCAAAGTGGAAGTTTCTTTAAAAGCATGAGATGACCCACGTTAGTAAACGTTTTTTTTTTTTAAAAAAAAAGGTATGTTAGCGTGTTTCTTTAATTTCAAAATTGTTGTAGGTCGTCTCTTCAAGAGATTACCTACTTAAAAGTTGTTTTTTTAAAAAATAAATTCTCAGATATCTTACCACATGAGCAGGTCGTCTTGACCTACCTACATGGGTTTTAAACTATAATATTGAGAAATAATAAATTTCAAAACAACCTTATTTATTAATAAGTTATAAAAACTATAATATTAATAAAAAAAAATGTTCGGTGGAGCTTTACCTTTTTTTATTATGTTATGTTTTAACATAAAATAAAAATGATTAAGTTTTTATTTAAAATAAATATCTTATATTTTATTTAAACAGTTAATTTCTATAATTTAATATTAACTATAAACTTATCTTATTTTTCCTTGAATAAACTAAATACTTCGGCTTAATTTTATACGAATATGTGAAATTAGAATTTATTTTCTATGCAAATTAACATGTAATACTATTTTCAAAAAAAAAAAAAAACATGTAATACAATTAAATTTGATCACATAGAGTTTTTATTACGATAATATTTATACACACCTCACACATATAGTTTTTTTTTTTTTTTTTAGTACATCAACATTCAGGGGTGGGGAGATTCGAACCTCTGACCTCATGGTCGAGGGTACATGTCAATTACTGTTGAGCTAAGCTCATTTTGGCACAAATATAGTTTTTATTACGATAATATTCACGCACACAATTTATATATTTTATTTAGAGTGAGAGAGTAAAATTAATAATCTAATAATTATTGAGATGGAGTTGGAGGATTTTACAATATATTAGTATTTGTTTTTTTTTTTTTTTTTGGATAAAAGATACTTTATTAATGAGAGCATGTGAGGAACATGCCTACAAGGATTACAGAAAAGCTTTCCAATTCAAGGCAATAGTAGAAGCCTGGTAATTGGAGAATGCTTTTGTGGAGGATACCCAAAAGGATGCAAGCGAAATGATATCTTCCCAAATATTGATGTTGGTCCAAGAAGTGTTCTGAAAAATCCACCTATTACCGCTCGCCCCAAATAAGCCATAATATCGCTGCAAATATGGACTGAATAAGAATCTCCCTCTGCAAATTAGCCTTGACTGCGAAAGCCTCTAAACATAACCAATTATAAATTGATTAGGAATTGGCATATTAATACCAAAAGCTAGATGAAAAGCGCGCCAAATATCGGAAACAACTCCACAATGGACGAAGATGTGATCTAGCGCATCCGAGCCAACATGACAAAGGAATATATTAGTATTTGTTTTAGTTGATAAATATAATAAACGCTAGGCTCATGAGAAATGTTTAGCTGCTGATCTCGGTGCAATAAGGTGTGTAGTTTTGCACCGTTGAGTGTAAGAGAGAGAAATAGTAAAAGTACCTCAATTTTGTATCCAACGATTATTAAGAAGTAGACAAATGTGAAGATTTACATCCGACAGTTTTAAAGAAGGAAGGTCGAGAGTTTGTCTTATTAGGAAAGAAAATGTGTCTGTATAAACTGGAAAAATGAGGAGGAAAAATGTGAGAAGAGCTTAATATTTTTTAGAAATTTATAGAGGGAGAAAAGAGTTTGGTGAAGAAATAATAACCAAGGAAGATAATAAAGAGTCATAGGAGAGTGAACCTTCCAAATTAAACACATTCAATAATGGTAACCAACGAAAAAGAAGATGAAAAATTATACATGAGAGAGAGAGGGAGAAATAATAACGATGAGTGGTAGTGGTCCATTCATGTTTTTTCTTTTCTTTTTTTTCTAAAATAAAAATTCTTACCTAAATAATAAGATCGTTAATTTAGGTCTTATTTAAAAAATCATGGTTAAGTAGTGTAAAAAAAAGTTTCTTTCACAATCACACTTTTATATATAGTGTTGACGGTCAAATTTTGCTCAGGAAGGTGCCCTTCGCTATACTCGACGGTCAACGGTGAATTTGTAAAGAAGCGGGGAGAACGTGACCTGAAAAACGAGCAAACGCTGCACACCGGTGCGGTGTAGACCACACACACTCCGATGCTTAAGTTAGCCTTGGCCGAAAAACACGTAGAACGAATTTAGGGGTGGATTATGCGTACCTCCTCGTGTGCGTGGTCCTCCTCTTTTTATAAGCTCCCCTTAGGGTTTTTGCGGCGGCCGAACTCGGCATACTCATTGGGCCTTTGGCCATGGTCGGCCTCGGCAATTGGCCGAGGCCAACCACATGCTCGGCCTCTCCCTTGGGTTGAGGCCGAGCGTAGTAGCCGTGGGTCGAGTGGGCCTCCAACTCTTCGCTTTTTTGGCCCGACTTCCTCTGTCTTCGGACTCGGTTAATTTGGGTCTATCCTGCACAAAATATCATAGAATAATTTCGCCCATAACATTAAGCCCCCACTCTCTATTGGAGTTCACGGGCCCCTCTTGGTCTCCAATGGAGAGTTTAGAACTTAATGACTTTACCTATAGTTCAAGTCATACCATGTTGGAAGGTTCTCTTGTACCTCACCACCAATCACGCAATTATTTGGTCGTGACTTTATGAGGCAAAGAAGCTCTTTCGGTTGGTTGGGAACCAACCTCGGAACTAGAGAAACTGAGATCCCTTTGGTCTTTGCACTGGTCAAATAAGATAAAGGAAAAAGAAGACTTTCTAGTTGGTTTGGGACCAACCTCGAAACTCTGAACACGAGAATCCCCTTGGGATCTAGTTGGGCAAACAGGACAAAGGGAAAGAGACAAAAAAGGGGGGCTGACCAAGGGGGTCAGCCCCCTGCTGCCCCGCCAGGCGCGTGCCTGGCGTGGCAGGTACCTGCTGTCTTTGGCAGCAGGTACGCTCGGCCTCGGCCAAAAGCAGGCTAGGCCTGCCGAGACAGACCTAGCATGCCTCATCCCATCTTCTCTTTTTTTTTTTCAAACCTTGAAACCAGATGAATTGAGATCCCTTTGGGATCTAGTTAGGCAAGTGGGACAAAGGGAAGAAGACAAAAAAGGGGGGCTGACCGAGGGGGTCAGCCCCCTGCCGCCTCGCCAGGCGCGTGCCCGGTGCGGCAGGTACCTGTTGCCTTTGGCAGTAGGTACGCTCGGCCTCGGCCTAGCATGCCTCGTCCCATCACCCCTTCTTTTCTTATCGAATTCAAATTTTGACATTTGAATTTCCCTTCAGCTTTCCCTCCATTTCAGTTCTATAAACAACCCCTTCATTCTCCTCATTCCCTCCATCAAATTTCTCTCCTTTTCGTCAAGCTCTTTCCAAGGTAGCGATTTTTGCTTTTCTTCCATTCATTTTGAATCGCTTTCCTCTGCCATGTCGAGTGAAGAGTCCGTCCATACCGATTTTCATTCTGGGAGCGATTCTAGTTTCTATGATGAATCTCCCTACTCGGAGGGGGGAGGGGGAAGATGCTAAGGAAGATGAGGATTCCGGGCCCTCGGTACCTCCTTCGGTTACGTCATCCTCGGTGACCGAGGCCCACTTGGAGCGCCTTCGGTACGAGTATGGCGTTCCCGACGACGTGCACATGAGGGTCCCGGATCCGGATGAAAGCTTCTCTCACCCTCCCGTAGGCGAGGTAGCTTTTTTTAGGGCTATGTTTAAATTCGGAGTTCGCCTCCCGCTCCCCCTGCTCCTCCAACACTTCCTGACAATCACCGGGTTGGCCCCTGCCCAGATTGTGCCCAATGGGTGGGCTCACCTTATTGGTTGCATTCTGCTGTGGGCATATGACAATCCGGACGCCACTATGGACCCAGACATTTTCTTTTCTCTACACTCCATCAACCGCAGTCCCAACCTCGGGCACCTATTTTACTACATTAGTGCCAAACAGGGGACTATTGTTAACACTCCTTGGTCTGTGAAAAATTGGAGGAATGGGTGGTTTTTCGTTAGGGGAAATTGGTTAGAACGAAACCCGGATGGCAGTCATTATGCTGTTTCTACATCTTTTCGTAAATATGGTGAGTATTTGCACACTTATTGTTTTGACCAATTCTTCTAACTCACCTTCCATTTTTTCTCTTGCCTAGTTCCTCGGAAGGCTCGCCGGACTGCTGAAGCTCACCTATTTGCTGAGGTTGTACGACAGATCCCTTTTTGTCATTGCTACGGTCCAGACCTCGTTAACTAGGAAAATCTCGTATTTCTAGGCTCGCTCGCCCTCTCTCAAGTAAGCCTCTCCTTGCTGTTGTTGTTTTTTTTCTTTTTTTTTTTTTACTTGGTTTCGCTGCCCCACTAACTTTACCTCTTCTTTTCTTGCCCAGGGATGCCTCCACGCCTAATCTTTAACGAGAGCCGCAAGCCAAAGAAGAACAAGGGCATGGCTAGCACCTCCCAAGCGAATGTCACCGACTTAACTGAGGATGAATCTGGCGCTCCCTTCATTGTCGCCCGCTCTTCTACCACGGGCCTGAGGAGATCATCACGCCACCGCCCACCGACCGCTCCTTCTCCTATTAGGGAGGAGGGCACTTCCCTCCCTGTTTGTGTCCTTCCGGAGGGTTACTCTAGAACGGGAAACCAGGTGGACATGCTTGCTCATGACCTCCGCTGCTGGCAGGGCTTGCAATCCCATAAGCCCGAGGGAGAATTAGGCTATGACGACCCAGCAAAGAGCCTCCAATCTGTCCATCGCCACCTCCGTGAGGTAGACTTCTCCCCCAATTTTCTGACTTGGTTATTCCCTTTCTCCTTGGGACAACCTCTTACGGAACTCTACTTCTTCTGCAGGCTTTCACCAAGGTCACTGTTTCTGCCATGAGTTTAACGAACAAAATAAACGAACTGCAGTCAAACAGCGTTCCAAGGCAAGAGCTAATCCAAGCTCAAGATAGCCTCGACCGCGCCAACCGCCTTCTCGAAGAGGTGAGAGCTGACCTCGAGCGCCACAAGACGGGTTGGGACAAAACCAAAGCCCAACTTGCTGAAGCTTGGGCCCACCTCACTGATGCCAAGTACCTTGCTGAAGCATATCGGAAGACGGAGGACTACATCCTTACCAACAATCAAATGTGGGAGGATGGGGCAACATGGGTTGTCCGGCGATTGAGGAAGCATTTCCCCGATCTCGACCGATCCGTCCTGAAGAGCGAGATGGCTACAATGGTTGCGCATCCCAACACGTACCCTGCCTCGGAGAGCTCGTCGAGTGGACGCGAAGAGATGGATTTCTCTAGCGATGATCATAACTGAATGGCTTGGATGTTTTTTTGTGGAATCTCTGTTTTTATGCATTTTCGATTCTGCCTTCTTTATTATGCTTTTATGAACTATGTACCTCTTTCTTCTTATCGAATGAAAAAGAATGCATTTCATGCTCCAATTGACTGTCATAGGCTACCATTATACTCTATGCAACTTTCAAACTTGAGAGAAAACATCCCAACTCAAACAAGATAGACAAAACAACTAAAGTCATTGCCACATCACTAATGATCAAACAAGGTAGACTCAAACTTCAGAGAACAAACCCCCAACTCAAACAAGATAGACAAAACAACTAAAGTTACTGTCATGTCACCAATAATCACACATATCCCAGTCCCACTCAAAATGTGCATTCAACGTCTTCAACATGCATTTTTTGAGTAATGAGAAGGTAACTTCATACCTGGGTTTTGGATATTAGAATCTTGGTTGCGGCTCTCAGGTGGTCGGTCAAGGTATGAGGTCGAGCATCCAATCACAATGTCTGCTTGCTTGTGAGGTGGCTGAGTTTGTGGACGAGATATTTCCACTTGGCTTGAAGTACTCTGGTCGGTCAAAGCACGAGGCCGAACATCCCTCCTTTCAAGACTCTCGTGGTCATCCCGAGCCTCTCTTCAAGCTGCCGTGTTCATCCCAGGGATGCGTACATTCTCCTGGGGAAAAGGCTTGGGGAGGTCTAGGGAGTCCCCGAACCTCTCTCCAAGCTGTCTGCTCATCCCAGGGGTGCGTACACACTCCTGGGAAAAGGCTTGGGGAGGTCTAGGGAGTCCCCGGACCTCTCTTCAAGCTGTCTTGTTCATCCCGAGGGTGCGTACACTCAGTCGGGGAAAAGGCTTGGGGAGGTCTAGGGAGTTCCCGGACCTCTCTTCAAGCTGTCGTGTTCATCCCGAGGGTGCGTACACTCAGTCGGGGAAAAGGCTTGGGGAGGTCTAGGGAGTCCCCGGACCTCTCTTCAAGCTGTCTGCTCATCCCAAATGTGCGTACACTCTCCTGGGGAAAAGGCTTGGGAAGGTCTAGAGAGTCCCCGGACCTCTTTTCAAGCTATCTTGTTCATCCCGAGGGTGCGTACACTCAGTCGGGGAAAAGGTTTGGGAAGGTCTAAGGAGTCCCCGGACCTCTCTTCAAACTGTCTGCTCATTCCAAATGTGCGTACACTCTCATGGGGAAAAGGCTTGGGGAGGTCTAGGGAGTCCCCGGACCTATCTTCAAGCTGTCTTGTTCATCCCGAGGGTGCGTACACTCAGTCGGGGAAAAGGCTTGAGGGAGGTCTAGGGAGTCCCCGAACCTCTCTTCCAGCTATCTGCTCATCCTAGGGGTGCGTACACTATCATGGGGAAAAGGCTTAGGGAGGTCTAGGGAATCCCTGGACCTCTCTTCAAATTGTCTTGTTCATCCCGAGGGTGCGTACACTCAGTCGGGGAAAAGGCTTAGGGAGGTCTAGGCAGTCCCCGGACCTCTCTTCAAGCTGTCTGCTCATCCTAGGGGTGCGTACACTCTCTTGGGGAAAAGGCTTAGGGAGGTCTAGGGAGTCCCCGGACCTCTATTCAAGCTGTCTTGTTCATCCCGAGGGTGCGTACACTCAGTCGGGGAAAAGGCTTGGGGAGGTCTAGGGAGTCCTTGGACCTCTCTTCAAGCTGTCTGCTCATCCCAAGGGTGCGTACACAATTCTGGGGAAAAGGCTTGGGGAGGTCTAGGGAGTGACCGGACCACTTTTCAAGCTGTCTTGTTCATCTCGATGGTGCGTACACTCAGTCGGGGAAAAGGCTTAGGGATGTCTAGGGAGTCCCCGGACCTCTCTTCAAGCTGTCTGATCATCCACGGGTGCGTACACTCTCCTGGAGAAAAGGCTTGGGGAGGTCTAGGGAGTCCCCGGACCTCTATTCAAACTGTCTTGTTCATCCCGAGGGTGCGTACACTTAGTCGGGGAATAGGCTTGGGGGAGGTCTAGGGAGTCCCCGAACCTCTCTTCCAGCTGTCTGCTCATCCTAGGGGTGCGTACACTCTCCAGGGGAAAAGGCTTGGGGAGGTCTAGGGAATCCCCGACCCTCTCTTCAAGCTGTCTTGTTCATCCCGAGGGTGCGTACACTCAGTCGGGGAAAAGGCTTAGGGAAGTTTAGGGAGTCCCCGGACCTCTCTTCAAGCTTTCTGCTCATCCCAGGGGTGCGTACACTCTCCTGGGGAAAAGGCTTGGGGAGGTCTAGGGAGTCCCCGGACCTCTCTTCAAGCTGTCTTGCTCATCCCGAGGGTGCGTACACTAAGTCGGGGAAAAGGCTTGGGGGAGGTCTAGGGAGTCCCCGAACCTCTCTTCCAACTGTCTGCTCATCCTAGGGGTGCGTACACTCTCCTGGGGAAAAGGCTTGGGGAGGTCTAGGGAATCCCCGGACCTCTCTTCATGCGGTCTTGTTCATCCCGAGGGTGCGTACACTCGGTCGGGGAAAAGGCTTGGGGAGGTCTAGGGAGTCCCTGGACCTCTCTTCAAGCTGTCTGCTCATCCCAAATGTGCGTACACTATCCTGGGGAAAAGGCTTGGGGAGGTCTAGGGAGTCCCCGGACCTCTCTTCAAGCAGTCTTGTTCATCCCGAGGGTGTGTACACTCAGTCGGGGAAAAGGCTGGGGGAGGTCTAGGGAGTCCCCAAACCTCTCTTCAAACTGTCTGCTCATCCCAGGGGTGCGTACACTCTCCTGGGGAAAAGGCTTGGGGAGGTCTAGGGAGTCCCCGGACCTCTCTTCAAGCTGTCTTGTTCATCACGAGGGTGGGTACACTCAGTCGGGGAAAAGGCTTGGGAAGGTCTAAGGAGTCCCCGGACCTCTCTTCAAGCTGTCTGTTCATCCCAAATGTGCGTACACTCTCCTGGGGAAAAGGCTTGGGGAGGTCTAGGGAGTCCCCGGACCTCTCTTATGGTTGTCTTGTTCATCCCGAGGGTGCGTACACTCAGTCGGGGAAAAGGCTTGGGGGAGGTCTAGGGAGTCCCCGAACCTCTCTTCCAGTTGTCTGCTCATCCTAGGGGTGCGTACACTCTCTTGGGGAAAAGGCTTGGGGAGGTTTAGGGAATCCCCGGACCTCTCTTCAAGCTGTCTTGTTCATCCCGAGGGTGAGTACACTCAGTCGGGGAAAATGCTTAGGGAGGTCTAGGCAGTTCCCGGACCTCTCTTCAAGCTGTCTGCTAATCTTAGGGGTGCGTACACTCTCTTGGGGAAAAGGCTTGGGGAGGTATAGGGAGTCCCCAGACCTCTCTTCAAGCTGTCTTGTTCATCCCGAGGGTGCGTACACTCGGTCGGGGAAAAGGCTTGGGGAGGTCTAGGGAGTCCCTGGACCTCTCTTCAAGCTGTCTGCTCATCCCAAATGTGCGTACACTATCCTGGGGAAAAGGCTTGGGGAGGTCTAGGGAGTCCCCGGACCTCTCTTCAAGCAGTCTTGTTCATCACGAGGGTGTGTACACTCAGTCGGGGAAAAGGCTGGGGGAGGTCTAGGGAGTCCCCAGACCTCTCTTCAAGCTGTCTGCTCATCCCAGGGGTGAGTACACTCTCCTGGGGAAAAGGCTTGGGGAGGTCTAGGGAGTCCCCGGACCTCTCTTCAAGCTGTCTTGTTCATCCCGAGGGTGGGTACACTCAGTCGGGGAAAATGTGTGGGAAGGTCTACGGAGACCCCGGACCTCTCTTCAAGCTGTCTGCTCATCCCAAATGTGTGTACACTCTAGTGGGGAAAAGGCTTGGGGAGGTCTAGGGAGTCCCCGGACCTCTCTTCAAGCTGTCTTGTTCATCCCGAGGGTGCGTACACTTAGTCGGGGAAAATTCTTGGGGGAGGTCTAGGGAGTCCCCGAACCTCTCATCCAGCTGTCTGCTCATCCTAGGGGTGCGTACACTCTCATGGGGAAAAGGCTTGGGGAGGTCTAGGGAATCCCCGGACCTCTCTTAAAGGTGTCTTGTTCATCCCGAGGGTGCGTACACTCAGTCAGGGAAAAGGCTTAGGGAGGTCTAGGCAGTTCCCGGACCTCTCTTCAAGCTGTCTGCTCATCTTAGGGGTGCCTACACTCTCTTGGGGAAAAGGCTTGGGGAGGTCTAGGGAGTCCCCGGACCTCTCTTCAAGCTGTCTTTTCATCCCGAGGGTGCGTACACTCAGTCGGGGAAAAGGCTTGGGGAGGTCTAAGGAGTCCCTGGACCTCTCTTCAAGCTGTTTGCTCATCCCAAATGTGCGTACACTCTCGTGGGGAAAAGGCTTGGGGAGGTCTAGGGAGTCCCCGGACCTCTTTTCAAGCTGTCTTGTTCATCCCGATGGTGCGTACACTCAGTCGGGGAAAAGGCTTAGGGATGTCTAGGGAGTCCCCGGACCTCTCTTCAAGCTTTCTGCTCATCCAGGGGTGCGTACACTCTCCTGGAGAAAAGGCTTGGGGAGGTCTAGGGAGTTCCCGGACCTCTTTTCAAGCTGTCTTGTTCAACTCGAGGGTGCGTACACTCAGTCGGGGAAAAGGCTTGGGGAGGTCTAGGGAGTCCTCGGACCTCTCTTCAAGCTGTCTGCTCATCCCAGGGGTGCGTACACTCTCCTGGGGAGAAGGCTTGGGGAGGTCTAGGGAGTCCCCGGACCTCTCTTCAAGTTGTCTTGTTCATCCCGAGGGTGCGTACACTCAGTCGGGGAAAAGGCTTGGGGGAGGTCTCGGGAGTCCCCGAACCTCTCTTCCAACTGTCTGCTCATCCTAGGGGTGAGTACACTCTCTTGGGGAAAAAGCTTGGGGAGGTCTAGGGAATCCCCGGACCTCTCTTCAAGCTGTCTTGTTCATCCCGAGGGTGCGTACACTCAGTCGAGGAAAAGGCTTAGGGAGGTCTAGGGAGTCCCTGGACTTCTCTTCAAGCTGTCTGCTCATCCTAGGGGTGGGTACACTCTCCTGGGTAAAAGGCTTGGGGAGGTCTAGGGAGTCCCCGGACCTCTTTTCAAGCTATCTTGTTTATCCCGAGGGTGCGTACACTCAGTCGGGGAAAAGGCTTGGGGAGGTCTAGGGAGTCCCCGGACCTCTCTTCAAGCTGTCTGCTCATCCCAGGGTGCGTACACTCTCTTGGGGAAAAGGCTTGGGGAGGTCTAGGGAGTCCCCGGAGCTCTCTTCAAGCTGTCTTGTTCATCCCGAGGGTGCGTACACTCAGTCGGGGAAAAGGCTTGGGGGAGGTCTATGAAGGGATAAATAACCCTACGCAGCGGAAGACGTCAGAGACTTTTTCGAATAAAAACGTCGATTGGGATACCAATACGACGGCAAAACAAATAAATTTTACAGCAAGCATTACAAACGAAATATGTGCTGTAAAAGAGATATAAGCATGCTGGAAAAATAAGGAAAAATTCTAGATCCTAATCTAGAATTGGATCCTAATGTTCCTAGGGTTCAAAATGACTTACCCTTGAAGATTTCTTGAAGAGATTTGACCAAAAACGCTTGATTCCACATAAAAACAGCAAGAAAGTCACCTTCTCTTTGCTGGAAAAACAGTCACGAACACCACCAAAAAGTTGCACCGGTATTCTCCTTGGTACTAGTATTGAGCGATGTTGAACTGGTTAATCATGTCCAGGACATGTTCCCGAACAGATTGACCTTCCAGCATCTTTGCATTGAAGACGTTCTTCAAGGCGTCGTGGTGGAGCTAGTAGGAAGGAAGTCCAAACATCTCCTGCAGGGAATTCATAATCTCCCTGGCAGTTTCCACGTTCTCGTAACGCTTGGCCAATACTTCAGATAAGCTGACTAAAATATAGACTTTGACCATTTCATTGGCCTTAGTCCAGCGTTCGTAGGCGTCCTTAACTGCCTGAGCGGCAGTGCGAGGGGGAACGGGAGGACATTCCTCCGTTAATGATGAGGCCCTCCGAAGGGGTGGTTGCGCCGAGACAACACGCAGGCGGATCATAGGAATCTCACGTTGTGACCTAGGGGTGGAGACCGAAGGATACGTTGACACGTGTCCCGCTCCCAGTTACTATAGTCACTTTCCCCATTCACCTTGGTATTGACCCATGCAAACACTCTCCAAAGGGAGGCCACGCTAAAACGACACAAAGCCGAGCATGGATCTCACGGTGTGAAAGTCACGGGGACGTAGGAGCAAAACTTAATTTAAATTAAGTTTTGTAATTTTCCTCCCACTAAAGTAACCTATTAGATATTTTAGGGTTTGATTAAACCTAGATAAACCCGGCTAAGTCATTTATCTAAGTCTAGTCCTATTATAACTATTATAATAAGACCTAATGTCTAGGTGCATTAAACAATTTTAATTTACCTAGCGACATTATTCTAACATTAACCTGTGATTAATTCAACTCCGGTGTTCCAGATCAGTTCCCAGGTAGGAGGTGTTCCGTATACCGTCAACTTAAATACCTCCAATCCTTAGACAGAACTTCACTGGTAGAGTTCCCTTATAATCTCAGGAATGTTTGTCCTACTTAGTTCATTAAAACTATTTTAAAACTAAGTAAGATATTCTAATCCTATTAGAATGTGATCTTAGGTCTAATTAATTTTAACCCATTAAAATTAATTCATTTTAACCTAAGATCCTATGTGAACATACATATCTTGATTATAGATTGACGGTTTCTAATCATAAAATTTTAAACTATTTCAAAATTTTAATGATTAGCCCTATAATCATGCATACTATAGTTTAAAAACAATTAACAATCATATTCAAGTTAAAGAAATTAAAACTATAGAACTCAGCATTGCATGATAATTAATATAACCCTTATATTAACCTATGGATGTATCATGCTCAATGCAACTTGATTTCCATTTTAAATAATAAACAATTTTATTATAGCCAAAAATGGAAAATCAACTTAGCATGCTGCAAACAAATTATTTTTGATATAACTCTTATATTAAAACTATGTAATTGCATGCATCATACTTTTCCATTTTCATGAATTTAATATAACTCAACTATATATTAAATAAATCATGAAAATCCATGCATTATCATCAAATATTATAATCACAATATAACATACATAATGCATGAACATGCTTTATATCCTAAGGTGGGATTAAAATTTAAATGACATCCACAAAGCATTTAAATAGCGAATAAACCGGTTTAATTGGCCCCTAGGATAAATAAAGCAAAAATTACACTAATTAAAGCTTTAAACTATCCTATTACATAAAGTACAGCTCCAAAACTGGTCTAGGATCCACGAACCGACCCGAACCACTTCGAACCGGGCTTGAAAAGCTCGAACCGCGCCCAAACCGGGTTGAATCGGACCAAAACGGTCCCAGCCAACCCAAAACCCCCAAACCGGACCGGTCAGTTAGGGCTTCATCCACGTTTCCACGAAAAAAAACTGGCGCCGCACGAAATCTTGACAGCGTCGAGACGCTGTGAAGATAGCGTCCCGACGCTGGCGCGATTTCAACCGTCTGGAGCGTGGAATCGCGACAGCGTCGAGACGCATAAGGCTAAGCGTCCTGACGCTGTTGCGTCTGGAGCTGTTTTCTGGGCAGAACCGCGGCTGTTCTTCACCAAATTCGTCGATTTTTGCACGTTCTTCATCGATTTTCAAGCGAAAAACTAGACCTGGACTTTACAGACTCGATTTACAGAATATTTGCTCAAAACGCAGGGGCCTTTACATGATCAAATCATAAATAAAGCTGTAAATCTAAGGCCAAATCAAACCAAAACAGTTTATCGCAAACCATACATTCACAATGCAAATAATCCCACAGAACAAAGCCAATCGCAAATCTCAAAAAACAACGTTTTAAATTCGATAGGGCTCTGATACCAATTAAAGGGATAAATAACCCTACGCAGCGGAAGACGTCAGAGACTTTTTCGAATAAAAACGTCGATTGGGATACCAATACGACGACAAAACAAATAAATTTTACAGCAAGCATTACAAACGAAATATGTGCTGTAAAAGAGATATAAGCATGCTGGAAAAATAAGGAAAAATTCTAGATCCTAATCTAGAATTGGATCCTAATGATCCTAGGGTTCAAAATGACTTACCCTTGAAGATTTCTTGACGAGATTTGACCAAAAATGCTTGATTCCACAGAAAAACAGCAAGAAAGTCACCTTCTCTTTGCTGGAAAAACAGTCACGAACACCACCAAAAAGTTGCACCGGTATTCTCCTTGGTACTAGTATTGAGCGGCTTGTGGGAACCGAAAATTCTAAGGCTTGGGAGTATTCTGCACAGAGTTCTGGAGAGAAAAAATTGAGAGAGAGAGCGTGATCTTTTTTTCAGAGAACAACCACACCCGTATGAATGAACCGTGAGGGGGTTATCCAACTGATGGAGAAACTCCCTCCTAAAAAACCTCTTAATCACGCAAAACCCTAGGTTAATGGGCTGAACATTTCTTATCTGATATACTGATAAGATAATTAAATTATTAATTTTAATAATTAATTAATCAAATTAACAATTAATTTAATTAATATTCATATAAATCATATTTATACAAATATTACCACTTAACCCATAGTTTTAATAAAATTCAATTAAATCAAATTTAATTAAAGTTATTACAACTAATTATCAATTAATATAATAACTAATTAATATATTAATTAATATTATAATTAAATATCTCACATTTAATTATATATGATCTAACTTTAATTATAATATCTCACATTAATATTATAATTAAATATCTCACACCCGAGCAGAGATAGGGCTAAGAGATGAAACCCAGAGGTGAAACCGGCAAATGGGACCGGTCAAGACCAAAGGGGTCGGGCATTGGCCCGACCCCTCTGGTCGGCCTCGGCCATGGGCCGAGTCCCACCGATTTCGTTCGGTCCGTGTAGCCTCCAGCCACCCCGGCTTCGCCTGGTTTGTCCCAAAACGCCTTCGAATTCCTAAAAACCCTAGGAGCATGAGCAGGTATTTATACCCCTCTTCGCTACTGAAGAAAGGGCCCGAACTCTGAACTCTCTCCTCTTACTCTCTTGCTCTCCTCTTTCGTTTTCTGACTTAATCATCGGAGGCGGTGTGGCTAGCACCACACCAGTGTGCAGGTTTACTCTTTTGCAGGCCACGTCTTCCCCTACTCTCAAACAAATTCACTATCGATTATCACGTGGAGCGAAGGTAATTTACCTAGCGAAATTTGATCATCAACAGTTGGTGCCGTCTGTGGGAAAGAAAGCTTGTCAAATCTGCATATCAGTCACTCCATGAGTAAGGGGATGGAGAAGAGAACTCAAGACACAAACACAGAAAATTTGGATGGTGACCGCCACCAGCGGAGGTCACGGGAAGAAGGCCGAGATCGACCTCAAACCGAATCTCCTCGTCCTCGGTCTCCACTGCCCTCATCCCGAGAGAAGCAAGTTGATCTAAAATTTGCTGCTCTCGAAAATAAAGTAAGTGCGATGGATCATAATTTGTCCAAGATACTTCGTATCTTGGATAAATCTGGTCCTAGCACTAAAACTCCTGATGAGAGGCTAGTTAGGGATCTGAGGAAGGGGAAGGAGCCCATGGAGCACACTGTAGAATCAGAGACGAGATCGAAGGGAAAGAAGACTGACAACATGACCAGCAAGATCAGGGGGGCTCAAACCTACAGATTGTACAATTTTGAGGAGCCTAGAGTGAAGCACACTTAAGGGACGTGACTACACAGTTTCTACCCCAAGCTACAGTCATACTAAGACAGACCTGAGGAATTTGATCGAGGGGAAGCGCAAGAGTACCAAAACTGTCGAATCCGAGGCCAGAGCTGTCGAAGCTGAAGCCAGGGCTGCCGAGGGCGAGGCCAGAGCAACCGAGGCCAAGAAGGATAATCTCCCTTGGAAGATTGAGCTTCTGAACACACTAAAGGAGCTCAGAAATCCTCAGGGAGACCTGCAGAAGTCAAGGGACCTTGGAGACCAAGACTTGGAAGAACTAATCGACCAAGTCGACCCGTCCTTCACAGAAGAAGTCATGAAAGTCGAGGTGCCCCAAAAGTTCAAAGTACCCAAGTTCAAACCGTACGATGGCAAGAAAGACCCTGTGCAACATCTAAATGCCTACAAAAGCTGGATGAACTTCTACGGCGTCTCAGACGCAATCAGGTGTCGTGCCTTCTTTTTCACTCTGACAGGATAAGCCAAGCATTGGTTTGAAAGGTTGAAGAGAAGATCCATCAGCTCTTTCAAGGAATTAGCCCGAGCATTCCTTGCACAGTTCATGGGAGCCAGAGAACAGCGCAAGCCTCACATCAACCTCTTAACAGTCAAACAACAGCCAAGTGAGAGCTTGCGTGATTATATAACACGTTTTAATGATGAAGCACTACAAGTCGAGGGGTACAGCGAGAGAGCAGCCCTAGTAGCCATAACAGCCGGACTGGAAGACGAAAGACTATTCAATTCAATAGGTAAGAGCCAACCTCGAACCTATGCAGAGTTTGTCTCCCGGGCACAGAAATACATGAGCGCAGAGGAATTGCTCAAGTCAAAGAGGTCAGAACGTGAACACAAGAGGCCTTCTTCATCTGACCACGACAGTAGGAAGGAAAAAAGCAGTGGACCGACGAGGGAGGCCGAGGCCGACCAGATCATGGTCGAGGTCGACCAGACCAAGGAGACTACTTGAAGAAGTTTGAAAGGTACACCCCTA
Organism: Luffa acutangula; assembly: GCA_036850905.1. Classification (NCBI taxonomy): domain Eukaryota; kingdom Viridiplantae; phylum Streptophyta; class Magnoliopsida; order Cucurbitales; family Cucurbitaceae; genus Luffa; species Luffa acutangula. Next base: position 45,044,401 of record CM072098.1, on the reverse strand, counting down.
CTTCAATCCCACAGGAGCAGATCTTGATGGAGATAAGGAATACAAACCTGCTCAACGCGCCCAGGAAGCTAAAGTCAAATCCTAACAACAAAGACAAAAGCCAGTATTGTCTCTTCCATCGAGATCATGGACATTCAACCAGAAACTGCATTCAACTAAAGGACGAGATTGAAGCGCTGATTCGGAACGGATACCTAAAGGAGTTCACCACTAAGGTCGAGGCCGACCAGAGACGACCCAGGCAAAGACAAGGGTGGACCTCAACTGGAAATCCGTTGAAGACTAGGACAAACTCTCATATGGCCGAGGCCGAGGCCGAGCCCTATCACACTTCATGTCAGGGTCAAAAACAACATTCAAAGGAACACACAAAGCCTTAGTTTAGGGATCTCTAGTTTTCTTTATTCTACTGCATTTATCATGTAAATCAGAGCACTTTCGCTCATTTTACTTTTGGTAGATAGGAATAGAGTTTTCCCTTTTGCTTTACCGTTAAATGTAAACATCATCATTAATGCTAGGACCTAGATTTTCCCCTTTTAAGGCTTAGAGTGTGTTTCGAGGAATGTATCAAGACAACATGAGAGCCTAAGCTTACTGCTTAGTGCCCACGCTCAAACATGCGAGCCTATAGTGTCCACGCCTACATGCGAGCCTATAGTGCCCACGCCTACACGCGAGCCTAAGCTTACTGCTTAGTGCCCACGCTCTTACATGCGAGCCTAAGCTTTTCAGCTTAGTGCCCACGCTTACATGCGAGCCTAGGCTTCTCAGCTTAGAGCCCACGCTTACTTGCGAGCCTAAGCTTTTCAGCTTAGTGCCCACGCTTCTCATACGAGCCTAAGCTTCCACGCTTAGAGCCCACGCCACTACTCACGAGCCTGGACTACCGAGTCTACCTCACCTCAGAGCTCAAACACTTGCTCAAACACTTCATGTAAGTCAAGCTCACCTGGCGGAGGCCGAGACCGAGCACCTTTTACCAAGGCCGAGCACAAACTTTAAAGGGAGCCAAATTTTAGGCTATCAAGGGCTCGACGTCGAGGCCGACCCTAGCCTCTTCCCTAGCTTCTCTCTTGCAGACTTGAACCTGAAATAAAGCACTCTGAATGACCAAGGAAGCTGTTATGCTCGGCCTCTTCCCATGGTCGAGGCCAACCAGCACCATTTTTGTAATCCCTCGCCTTTCTCATTTCATTTCACCTAACCCCTATTCAAGGAGTTTCTGTTTTGTCTAGTTTGTCCTATCATGCTGAATAACAAGAAATTCGTTCATACTCTTAAATCGGGCTTAAGGAGCACAACCGATAGCACTAAGCCGCACCTGAATCCCAATTCAAGAGTGGGGGCTTAATGTTATAGGTAATTTTGGACCACTCCAGTGTACAAGGAGCTGACGAGGACACCCAAGCAGAGATAGGGCTAAGAGATGGACCCCAGAGGCGAAACCGGCAAATGGGACGGGTCAAGACCAAAGGGGTCGGGCATTTGGCCCGACCCTCGGCCCGCTTGCACGGGCCGAGTCCCACAGACTCCGTTCAGTCCGTGTAGCCTCCAACCACCCCGGCTTCGCCTGGTTTGTCCCGAAACGCCTCCGAATTCCTAAAAACCCTAGGAGCATGAGCAGGTATTTATACCCCTCTTCGCTACTGAAGAAAGGGGTCCGAACTCTCAACTCTCTCCTCTTACTCTCTTGCTCTCCTCTTCCGCTTTCTGACTTAAGCATCGGAGGCGGTGTGGTTAGCACCACACCGGTGTGCAGGTTTACTCTTTTGCAGGCCACGTCTTCCCCACTCTCAAACAAATTCACTGTCAATTATCACGTGGAGCGAAGGTAATTTACCTAGCGAAATTTGATCATCAACACCGAGTACATTTTAAAAAACTTCTAAAAACGAAATCATTCTGTTTCTAATTTTTGCTACTAAATATATATTTGAAAAGACCAAAACATAGAATAAAACTCTATTTTTCATTGAATCTCTTGTTTTTAATTTTTTGTTTCAAATCTGTTGCAATTCAAATTACATCACCAAGAATAGAAACAATAACTCTTCAAGCAGTCGACTATTAATTCAAGAACAAAGCTAACAAAAACAGGGAAGGTTCAAAAAGAGAAGAGAGACACAAAGGGAATTATAGTGGTTCCACCAACAAGGGTGTACATCCACTTTTAACACCAGGAGAAGCTTTATTCAATAGTCAAAAGAAGAAGGGTTACAAATGGACACTCACGAACTCTCACAAAAGCAGAGGACTCTGTTTTTGACTCACACCCCCCAGAGCCATTCTAAAACTGCTTATATATACCACACGGTCAGAGAGCAAACCAAGTAACTGACTGTCACGTGAGTTACATGCCTATCACATCTTGATATCAATTCAACAATCACCCTCTTGATATCTAATGTGAAAATTACACAATGGAAGAAAGGAAGATCTCCTGGTGTAAAAACAAGCTGTTGTCAAAAATCATCCATAGTCAATTTTCAATAGTTCACAAAGGTAATTCAACCTGCTAGCTGGAAGCGACTTAGTTAACATGTCAGCTGGGTTATGTGAGGTATTTATCTTGACAAGTTTGACACCACCCTCTTGAACAACATCTCTAATGAAATGGAACTTGACATCAATGTGCTTCGTCCTATCATGATAAGTTGGATTCTTAGACAAGGCCAAGGCACTTTGACTGTCACAATGGATCTTAACCTCACATATTCCATCTATCATCTCTGAAATACTCCCCTTCAACCAGATTGCTTCCTTTACTGCTTCGGACAAGGCTATATATTCGGCTTCTGTTGAGGACAGTGCAACAACTGACTGCAAAATGGATCTCCAACTAATGACATTTCCAAACAAAGTGAAAATATAGCCCGTCAGGGAGCGTCTTTTATCCAAATCAGCAGCGTAATCTGAGTCTACAAATCCAGTAATATCATCAGCAACAGACTCAGATTTTGTGTAGATTAGACCCCTTTTTGAGGTTCCTTTTAGATACCTCACTATCCATTTTGAGGCCTCCCAATGTGCTCTCCCCGGATTGCACATAAATCTACTCACAACACTAAGAGCATGGGCTAAGTCAGGTCTGCTACACACCATTCCATACATCAGACTTCCAACCAAGTTAGCATATGGAACAGTTTTCATCTCAGCCAATTCTGTTTCATTTACCGGGGCTTGAGTGACAGAAAGTTTAAAGTGCTGTGCAAGTGGTGTTTTTACTGTTTTTGCCTCTTCCAAGTGAAACTTTTTAATCAGTTTCTCAAAATATTCAGTTTGTGTAATCAACAAAGTATGTCTAGCTCTATCTCTTGTCAAATCCATCCCTAAAATTCGTTTTGCTAACCCTAGATCTTTCATCCTGAATTCCTTAGCAAGTGTTGTCTTGAGTTTTACAATTTCAGTTTTGCTAGGTGAAGCTATTAGTATGTCATCCACATACAACAAAACTAGGACAAACACAGCAGTAGAACAACCAACAAATTTTCTTATACACACAACAGTCATAAGCACTCTTAGTGAAGCCTTCATTGGAAATAAAAGAATCGAACCTCTTATTCCATTGCCTCGGGGATTGTTTGAGTCCATAGATGGATTTTTGGAGATGGCATACTAAATTCTCCCCTCCATCTTCCACAAATCCCGGAGGTTGAGCCATGTAAATGTCTTCTTCAAGCTTACCATAGAGGAAGGCCGTAGTCACATCCATTTGCTCCAACTCCAAGTCAAATTGAACTACCAATGCAAGCAAAATTCGAATGGATGTGTGCCTCACCACTGGAGAGAAAATCTCAGAATAATCAATGCCTTCTTCTTGGGTGAAGCCTTTGGCAACTAATCTTGCCTTGTATCTAGGAGGATTTTCAGCATTTACACTAGGCTTCAGTTTATAAATCCATTTGCAGTCAATAACCTTTTTTTCACTTGGTCTCTTAACAAGCTTCCAAGTATTATTTAGGTGTAACGAGTCCATTTCTTCATTCATAGCAGAGATCCATTGCTGTCTAGCTTCTGGCTTTATTGCTTGAGTATATGTATTTGGCTCAAAATCAAGATTGTCAGTATAACAATTAAAAGCATATCCCACAAAGTCAGTGTCATACCTTGAGGAAGGCCTAATTGTTCTCCTTGCACGGTCTCTTGTCAACTGATAGTGATCAAGATCTCTTGGTTCATCATTCAAAGGCTGAGAGGTACTTGGCAAGTTCTGCTGCTCATCTTCTTGAACTTGAGTTTCACTGAATTCTGCTTGCTGATCAGTTTCAATCTGAGACGTGCTGGCTTCATGAGACGGTTGCAGATCAATTTCAAATGTTGTCTCAAGCTGCAACTGTTTGTCCACCAAGTTGGAAGTTCTCCAAGGCATATCAAATTCATTAAATGTTACATCCCTGCTGATTATACACCTCATTTCTCCAGGTTCCAAGCACCATAGTTTGTATGCCTTTACACCATGAGGATACCCAAGAAATATACATCTCTTGGCTCTCGGATGCAGTTTATCTTGTCTGACATGTGCATATGCAGCACAACCAAACACCCTCATATGCTTTAAATTTGGTAAATGGCATGTCCAGACTTCCTGGGGAGTTCTAAAATTTAAAGCTGAAGAGGGGCTACGGTTAATGACATAAGCTGCTGTGCTCACGGCCTCTCCCCAAAACATCCTAGGAAGATGAGCATTCGACAACATACAGCGGACTCTTTCAAGTATGGTTCGATTGTACCTCTCTGCCAAGCCATTTTGTTGGGGAGTTCGAGCTGTAGTCAAGTGTCTAGTGATACCAGCGGTTTTGCACAGATTTGAGAATTTTTCATTAAGGAACTCGAGGCCATTGTCTGTCCTTAGATACTTAATTCTCTTTCCTGACTGGTTTTCAACCATGTTCTTCCATTCCAAAAACCGATCAAAGACTTCATCTTTGGATTTCAACATGTACACCCAAAGTTTTCTAGAGAAGTCATCAATTAGGGACAAAAAATACCTTGAGCCACCATGAGTTGACACACGTGTTGGTCCCCACAAGTCTGAATGCACGTACTCAAGTTTGTCCTTTGTAATGTGAACTGCTGGTTTAAAGGCATGTCTAGTCGATTTTCCAAGGACACAATGCTCACAGAACTCTAGGTTGGTAGGTTTTTTCTTACCAATCAAGCCTTGTTTAAAAAGGCAGTCAAGACCCTTATCACTGATATGGGCCATACGCTTGTGCCATAACTGAGTATCCTTGTCAAGTTGCCCTGAGACAACATTTAGTTCTCCAGTCACTGTCTTTCCTTGCAAAATGTACAAACCGCTGCAAAGTTTTCCAGTCAATTTCAGAGATTTCTCTTTAAACACCTTCAAGACACCATTGTCAGACTCATATCTGCATCCTTCTCTGTCAAGAGTCCCCAAGGAAATTAAATTCCTCTTGAGTTCAGGCACATACCTTACAGATTTCAGGATCTTAACAGCACCATCATCCATTTTGATTCTCACATTACCAATTCCCTTGACAAGACACTGTTGGTTGTTTCCCATCACAACCTTTCCACCTTCAAATTCGCTTAATTCAAAGAAATAGTGTCTTAATGGAGTCATGTGAAACGAGCACCCTGAGTCAAGTATCCACTCCTCCTTACTATCAATCACAGAAGCTACAAGGAACTCGGCTGACTCATAACCCTCATGTAAATTGACTGCATTTTTATTCTCCTTGTAGTTCTGTTTACCAGCCTTTCTTTTAAGCTGAGGGCACTCCCACTTGTAGTGTCCTTCTTTATGACAATAGTTACAAGTCACATTACTTTTGTCATTAGAATTTCCACTGCCATTATTTCTTCCAGATTGCCTATTGTCTCGAAACTGAGAGTTCTGTGAGTTCTGGGGATGCTGACCTCTTGAATGAGAGTTCTTCCCTTTTCCTCTAAAATTTTTCCCTTTAGATGTATGCTGTTGTGCTGTTTTTCCTTTGGCAAACAAAGCTTCACTATCCTTCTTTTCAAGTTTTAACTCTATCTCCTTAGTTCTCAAAGCATCAAACACCACATCCACAGTAATCTTATCTCTACCGTATTTAATGGCAGCCTTAATTTCTTTATAAGATTCTGGCAAAGAATTCAATAGGATCACAGCCTGATCTACAGCTTTAACTTCAGCTCCTGAATTGGCTAGTTTTGTACATACCATATTGAAGTCATCTAAATTTTCTTCTAAGTTTTTCGATGGATCCATTTTAAAACCGAAAAACCTTTCTTTCAAAAAAATCTGACTAGACAAAGACTTCGACATGTACAACTCTTCCAATTTTGCCCACAGTTCATCTACTTTCTCTATTTTTCCAACCCTTCGAAGCACATTATCGGCTAAATGTAGTATAATTGAACTATGAGCTATTCCCCTCATTTCCTCTTTTTCCCCTTTAGACAAAGTTGGAGGTAGTTTACCTGGATCAAGTAGGACTTTAGCAACTTTTTGTTGAATCAAGAGGGCCCGCATCTTCTGTTTCCATAGCCCAAAGTCGCTTTTCCCATCAAATTTTTCAAGTTCGAATTTCGCCGCCATAATTGCAACGAAAAAAGACTCCAAGAAAGTTGTCTGTCTCTTCAAGAACACGCTCTCTGGAATCTTGCCAAAACGAAGAAGACGAACTGAGGGAAATCAATCACAAATTGGCCAGACCAGACTTCTTCGCGAACCCTAATTTCGAGCTCTGATACCAATTGTTGCAATTCAAATTACATCACCAAGAATAGAAACAATAACTCTTCAAGCAGTCGACTATTAATTCAAGAACAAAGCTAACAAAAACAGGGAAGGTTCAAAAAGAGAAGAGAGACACAAAGGGAATTATAGTGGTTCCACCAACAAGGGTGTACATCCACTTTTAACACCAGGAGAAGCATTATTCAATAGTCAAAAGAAGAAGGGTTACAAATGGACACTCACGAACTCTCACAAAAGCAGAGGACTCTGTTTTTGACTCACACCCCCCAGAGCCATTCTAAAACTGCTTATATATACCACACGGTCATAGAGCAAACCAAGTAACTGACTGTCACGTGAGTTACATGCCTATCACATCTTGATATCAATTCAACAAAATCACTAACTAAATGCAATCAAATTTCAAACCATCCATGAAATTTTAGTTAAAGTTAAAAGTTTTAAATTACGAAAGCAAGAAACGAGACTAGAGGAAAAATAGCTAGAGAAAAAATGTGTGTTTTTGTATAGAGAGTAAAATGATAATTTTTTAGGATGATAATGTAAGCAAAAAGACATATAACCTTAAATTGGAAGGATATGACATTTTTCTTTTGGATTTCTTCAAAGGGGTCATATGCACACAATTCATTCCTAAATTTCTTTGTTTTGTTATCTATCTTCTTCCCAGGTTTTCAAAAATTACTAAAAAAAAAAATTAGTTTTTAAAAACTTGTTTGTGTTTTTGGAATTTGGTTAAGAATTCAAATGTGAACTTAACCTAGACAAAAAAAGAAAAAACAACAACAAAAAAACAAAAAAAAAAACAAAAAAAAACATAGTAAGAAAATATTGGGAGAAAACAAACATAATTTTCAAAAAATCAAATTGGGACCTAAATTTTTCTTCTTTTTTGTTTTAGTTAAAAATACATAAAAAAATGTGTCATTTTCCTAAATAGAGATGGAAAAAGATATTAAATTACATATTATGTTTCTATACTTTAAAAACTTTAACTACATGACTAGATATTTTGTTTTTTGGAAGTAAATTTCGTGACTAGAATTTAAACTTTGCTTGTCTTTAATTATTAATGTGATCAATTGATGGAATGTGGACTAAGAGGGCATTTGGTACAATTTCCAAAGTGACTTTTGGAGGGCTAAAAATGGAAATTACTTTTTAAAAGATCAAATTTGATTTAAAAGTTTTTTTTTTAGAAACAAACTAACCATTTTGATATCTAAAATGTAATGGATCGAGAATCACTTTAAAATCACATTAGGGTAATCTACCAATTCTAGAATCACCTTTTATGTTATGTAACAAACGTGTAATAAAAATCACTTTTAAAAGAAATATGTTTTTCTTTTTTTTTGACAATATGTAGGGAGGAAGATTCGAACCATAGTTATCAATATAACTCTACGTCAGTTGAGCTAAGTCTTGTTGGCAAATATATGTTTTAATTAAAACCCCACTTTTATTTAAAACGATTAAGAAAAAGTATATGCCAACTCGCGAATAAATTAATCTTGATATCCAAACAGAAAAATATAATTAGCAATAAACCCTAAAGAAAAAGAAAATGATGCAACGCAATAAAAAGGAAAAAGGATCCTGCTTTTACCTCAAAATCTAAAGAAAATTAAACCATAACACAAACAAAATACACACATCGATTTCATTAGGAATCTCACAGCTACATATCAATGTGTTCGTGTTCCTATCCGATGATATAACTAATGCTCAAGGAAATGGCACAACTCCGCCACCTATGCCGCCGACGCCACCAACTCCGCCTCCGAAGCCACCGTGACCGAAGCCAATCCCACCACCAATTCCGCCGTACTTGCCGATTACACCAATCCCGCCAAGATGTGGAAACAATCCTCCAATGTAGCCACCCATCCCTGCAACCCCTCCAACCCCACCAAAGATGTTCTTTTGGTCGTCAACGCCACCGCTGCTCGGTGGATCTGCTGCCGGAGCCACTGCCATTTCTAGGGTTTGGTCCTCGTCCTTGCTGCGCCCTGTGTTAAGAATATTCGAAACAAACTTTTAATCTTATTAACCTAATATCAAAATAAGAGGTGGCCTATGGAGCCCTTCCTATTCACAATAGAAAGAAAAATATATGAAAAAAAAAAAAAAAGATATTGAAGTTTTCCTTTTAATTGCCTCCTAAATTTTTAGAATTGAAAGGCTAAAAAAAGGTTAATTAGAATCTAAAAGTCTTGCCACTTTCTAAAAATATTTTTGTCACAAACACTATAATATCATTTTCTCTCTATTAATATTCAATAATCACTTGTTCAATATTGTGCTAATTTCTAAACTCACAAATGTATGAAGTGATGGCCATAATTTAGTGACTTAAAAAATCATAGATTCAAATCTTCATCTCACATTTGAGATGAGATCAAGTGTGATATTCTAAAAACACCAAGAGTATTAAACAATAACAAAAGATCAAATATATGTTAATCTATGAGATTAAACTTTTGAGTTTTGAGTTGAGTGACAGTTTAACAACCTGAAACGTTGCGGCCAGTTGCATGCACGACGAGGAAAACAAACGCAACAACGACAACGTAAATTATCTTCGCCATCGATCCCTCTCTCTCTCTACTCACTAGATTTGTTGAAGGCACCTGAACTTTTCATGCATGGCGATGGGAAATTTATAGAACATCAAATTGAGAGGGAGAGGGCAGTTGAGAGTAATAAATAAATTAAGGGTCTCGAAGTAAATGCTCTGTACATTCATCTCTCCAACATGAACAGAGAAATTTCTTTGAATTTAGATCTCAGAGTTGGTTGCAAACAATCAGAAAGAAATAAGAGACATAATTTATGAACATAAATTTGTTGAGTGACATGCATGTTGCAGTTCTGTTGATCTGTGTGAACACTCTATTTTTTGTTTGGTTTTTTATGGGGATCAGTGAGGCACGTGAGTTGCACGTGACTGTCATCATCTTTCTGCAATCAATGCTACTGAGGTTGGCAAGAAATTGAAGGACACCATTGATGAATGAAGAAGCTTAAATATGCATGCATGTACACAGACAGCACAATATTGAATATATGAGAGGAAACCAGAAAGATTTCTTACCAAGATGTTATGTTTTGGCCTTTTCGTGTTAATTTTATTGTTGTAGTTAAGTCAAATGAAGAGTTTTCGAGTTTAGGATAGTGTTGTGTTGAAGATCCCACATTGAAAAGATTAGTGGAGACCTCCTAATTCATAATATAGATGGACTACTCCACTCATTATTGTTCAATTGGTTTTGAGATGGAACCCATGTTAATCTAATATGGTATTAGAGCCCATCAAACCCAAACGGGTATTCAGTCCAATAAAAAAAAAAAAAAAATTGGGATCTCATTCAAGAATGGTGAATCCAAAGAGGCACCATCTTAAAGGAGCATGTTGGTGAACCCTCGTATAATTTTTATAAACCAAAAAACAAACCAAAATCTTCCTTCTGCTAATGAACTTCAATTGACGGCAATGAGGAGGAGTGAATTTTGGACGACATGTGAACTCAGATGAAGCGATGGACGACGTGAACGTGAGATGCGATGGACGACGTGAACGTGAGATTCACCACTCAAGAATAGAGAAGCATGAATTGATTGAAGGCATGAACCGACGTGCGTTATAAACCATGTTTTCGCGACGTTGGCACTTCTTAACTGGCATGCAACAGGAACAAGTGATAAAGATGAAGCGGTGGTGGTGAAAGCGGACAAAGGGTTTTCTATGCTGAAATCGTAAAATCCTTGTTCGATGACTGTATTTGCGCGGCAGCGAACTCGCATTGGTGTAGATGGTCTGTGCTATTGAGGAAGAGAGAGAGCAAAACGTTTTTTGACCATTTGAATTGAAAGTAATTAGATGTGAGATAATGGTTCGAAAGGAAATATAATGAGAGAACCAAGGAGTTGCAAATTTAGGGGAGAAGATGAAAGATTAATAATAGGTAATGGATGGAGATATTTAAGAAAAAAAAACCAATGATTATATTAATTAAGCATCTTTTATTTTTTGAATTTAAATATAATATAACGGGTGTTAACGTAAATTAGATCTCTACATCGGCTTGACTTTAGACAAAGCTAATAATTATTTAGGCTCTGTTTGATAACCATTTCAATTTTTTGTTTTTTGTTTTTGGCTTTTTATTTGTGGTTTTTGGTTTTCAGTTTTTTAAAAACAAAAACCATACATGTTTGATAACTGAGAAACAGAAAACCAAAAACATGTTTAATAATTGTTTTTTATTTATTAAAAAATCAAAAGAAAAATTGATAAAATATATATATATATATATATATATATATATATATTTTTTTTTTGTGGGTATATATATATATATATGTTTTATAATAAAACGAACCCTTTTTACAATATTATTAATAAAAAATTTACAAGATATATACCTCTTTTAGAGGCATTGGAAAATTATTTGTAGGATATCATTTTTAGAAGACCAAGCCCCATCATATTTTGTTCTTCACAATAAACTCCGTAAATATTGAATTGTAAATATATTCAATACCTAGACTAAAAGCTTGCAAAATATATATATATATATATATATATATATATATATATATATATATATGTTGATGGTCGATTTTGGCCAGAGGATCTCACCTGACCTTCACGTGCCACCAACGGTAAATTTGTAGTTGAGGGGGGAAGATGTGGCCTGCAAGACAGTAAACCTGCACACCGGTGTGGTGCTCGCCACACCGGCTCCGATGCTTAAGTCAGCAAATAGAACGGTAGGGCGTGGAAAAGTATGAGCAAGAGGAGAAAGTACAGAGTTCGAGAGTAGAGTTTAGGGATAGAATTCGGGATCCCCTCTTCAGTGGCGAAGAGGGATATAAATACCTGTTCATCCTCCTAGCCTTTTTAGGGTTTCGGAGGCGTTTTAGGTCAAACCAGGCGAAACCGGGGCATCCAGAGGCGGTGGGGACCAGACGGGACCAAACGGACTCGGCCCGCACGAGCGGGCCGAGGGTCGGCCTCGGCCCATGGCCGAGGCCGACCATATGCTCGGCCTCGGCCATGGGCCGAGGCCGAGCAGGGGGTCGGGCCGAAAACCCGACCCCTTCGGTCTTGGCCCGTCCCATTTGCCGGTTTTGCCTCCTTGGTCCACCTTTCAGCCCGATTTCTCCCCGGTTGTCCTCGTCAGCTCCTTGTGTATCGGGGTGGTCCAAAATTGCCTATAACATATATATATATATATATATATATATATATATATAATCTGGTTTATTTTAAGAAAAAAGAAATAATGATATTGATATTTACTTTAAAGTAAGAAATGAAAGTGCCAAAATAAATTCAAAAGATAAACGAAAGGAAAAAAGTTAGATGACATATCGAAAATACAGACTTCAACATATAGATTATATTATTTCTTCTAAGAGAGTAGATTAATTATAGCATTTATATGGCAGTAAACAAATCACGAAAATTTGAAGGTTGTGCCAACCAGAGCATAGCTCAACTGGCAAAAAGATTTATTGATAACAAAATATATTGAAGGTTGTTCACCTGAGGTGGAGGCCAATGTTTTTTAAAAACTCATGCGTGTGTTTTTGAAAACTGAAAACCCGTTTTTGAAAACGATTTTTTTTTTTTTTTGTTTTTGAAATTTCTTAACCGTTCTAAAAACGTTTTAAAAAATATAAAAACAAAAAACTCAATTGATTACCAAACAAACCTATTTTTCAAAAATAGAAAACCAAAACTAAAAACAAAAACCCAATTGGTTATCAAACGGACACTTAGAAACTAGACATTTTTTAAATTTCAATTTCAATTTGATCTATTAATCCAATAAATAACTAATAAATGCCTTTTAGTAAAAGGAAAAAAATATTTCCAAAATCACTAAGCCTTAACTGCGAAAATGTAATAACATCAATAACCTTCTATAACCTTTAAGATTTATGATAATTATAAATTAATAATTATCCCAATCTATTCCCTATATATATCTGCCATTTCAATATCTTTGTATTGCACAGTACTCTCAAACCAATCAATAAAAATGGCCCTTATTTCTGTTTCATCCACAGCTAGGAGATTGATTCTCTTGATCCTCACTATCTTGCTCTTCGCATCTCTAGGTACAATAATACGTTTAATTTATCTGTCTCGTTTGATAATAATTTCATTTATAGTTTCCTTTTCAAAAATACGCTTGAAATCTCAACAAATTCCGTCCCTTATTTGAACTAAAATAATAAGCATTCCAAATGAGTTGAGATGGTTGGATTTGATTGAAATGTTGTGTGGTTACATGTAGGAATGGCTGAATTGGTGTGCCTGATGAACTGTGATGATGTGCAAGTTTGTGATGAGTTCTGCAAAAGAGCAGGGTACAAGGGAGGGCTGTGCTCCACTTCTCCACTCCTACTTTGTTGCTGCAACAAGCCATGAAAAATTATAATAATGCTTCTTAATTCTCTCTTTCAATCCAACCACACAACTTAGATTTCAATATGACTTTGTAATAGAGGACTGATATATGGAATAAAAATTGGGTTCTACACACATTTCGTATTCAATTAATTTGATACGATCAAGAGGTGATCTATGGTTCAAATCCCCTACTTCATATTGTCCAAAAAAAATGGATTTTTTTTTTTTTTTTTTTGAGAATATAACATATAGAAAGGTTAAATTATTACATCAAGATGTTTTGTGATAATTTAATAGAGTAACATAATAAATTCAAATTAACTCCTAAAGCAATCTTTTCTCTTCATTTCATATAAAAAGTATATTAAGATGTAAATTTTACTTTATTTTTTTAATATAGTTAACTTCACTCGTAACATTTAAAATGGGGAAAAGGGAAAAAAAATTGTAGATTATAGTTCGTTCAACCCTAACATAGCTCAATTGGTCGGTTAAGACATTAATCCTTGATCAAATGATCAGAAGCAATCTAAATCTCGACCTCTCTACATGTTGAACTAAAAAAAGGTTTGCTTGGTACGTAATTTAGATTTTATTTCTTGTCTCATATTAAACTTGATGAAATGATTATTTAGTGAATATGTATTTTGTGGAGCCAACAAGAGCTTAGCTCAATTGACATAAAGTTGTATTGATAACCACAAGATCTATGGTTCAAACCTCCCTTCTCCACATATTGTCAAAAAAAAAAATGTATTTTGTGGATTTATTTTTTAAAACAGTTCACTTTTATGTTTTCAATATTTTCATGTTTTAAATTAAAAAATGGAGAATTTCATGCAAGAAATAATAACTTTTGATAAATATATTCTTTCACGATATATAAACTCATTTTATTTTTGTTAAAATAAAAATATGTACAATATAGTATAGTGCAATTTTTTTTTTTTTTTTTTTGAACAACGGTATAGTGCAAATTATATAATATTATAAAACACACGTTTATACATAATTAATAACATAAAATATGTTAATTTTGTGTGGCTTGAGGATTGACCTATTGAGGCCTCTATTGTTCTTTGCCGTGAAGTTATCTCTTAATAATATTGGCGGCTGTTGATCTCAAAAAAAACATAAAATATGTTAATAAATTAATTAATAATATATCTGAGAGGTTCAAATAAATATTTAGTTAGAAAACAATACTATTTTATTGTTTATAAATATAAAATTAAATGCACATCAAACAATTTTTTTTAATTTGAGATTTAATTTTTAAGTATGCTACCAATATTGTAGGTCATGTTTGAAAACCATTTGATTTTTTTTAGAAAGAGATAACCATTTGGTTTTTAGTTTTTGGGTTTTGGTTTTTAAGCTTATAATCACTACTCCCATCTCTAATTTTTTTTTTTTTTATCTAACTTCTTCTGTTTTCAAAAATCAAACCAATTTTTTAGAACTAAAAAAAGTAGTTTAAAAAAACTGGTTTTTGTTTTTAGAATTTGGTTAAGAATTCAAGTGTATCTTTAACAAAAATGAAAATCATGGTAAGGAAATTGAGAGAAAACAAATATAAATTTTCAAATTAAAACTAAAAATCTAAATCTAAATCTAAATGGTTATCAAACGGGTGTTAAATGTTTGTATTCAAATCACTAACCAAGCCAATCATGTCCATTCTTATACATCATTTCCAACTTCCAAAATTGCTATATTTTAAAAAGAAATATACCCTAGCAATTTTCCTTTGAAATCGATGCATAATTTTCTTCCCCTTTTCCAATAAGCTAAGGATTTTTTTTTAGTAAAATTCATGTGTTTTTATTAATTTTTATACCGTTATCTGTCATTTATTTCTCGTCCATTTCATAACATTAGTCGTGAGTTTCGGATCATTTAACCTATTTTATAAGAGGGACAACTACTTAAAAAAAATGTTGCTAGATCAACTATTCCACCCATATGCTAAAGCTTCGTTTGATAACTATTTCAGTTTTTGGTTTTTTGTTTTTCTGTTTTTTATAAAGGATACTTTTATTAAAGAAACGTATGTGAGTAACATACGGAGGAAAACTACATAAAGACTTGCCAGTTTAAGGCAATAGTAGAGGCATCATAGTTGTTAAAAAGTTGAGACGAGGATGCCCAAAAAGCCGCTAGAGTCGAAATATCATCCCATATGTTAATGCTTGTCCGAAGATGGTTCTGGAAGATTCTATTATTCCGCTCCTTCCAGACTATCCAGAAGGAAGCCACCGAAAAAGCTTGGATGAGGAAGTCTTTTTGGGATCAGACTTTTCGAATGAAGGTAGCCTCACATAGTTTGTCTGCTTGGAGATGGATAAGAGAAGCTCCAGAAGCTCGGTAAATTTTTGACCAAATATCTGAAATCAGAGAACATTGGACAAATAGGTGGTCTAAGGATTCTGAGTTTTTCAAACCCATGGGACAGACATTTGGACTAAGGGCTGAAGACTTGTAGATTCTCTGAAGTCTGTCTGTCGTGAGGAGCTTCCGATGAAGGATCGTCCAAAGAAAGAATTTGCACTTCTTTGGAATTCTTGCGCTCCACAAATTGATGAGAGCATGTTGATGAACCTGGAGATGTGTCGCCGCTGAGTCTTCCCAAAAGCCGCGTCGAGCCACCTTAACAGAAAAAGGCCCATTGGAGTGATGCATCCACAGGATAGAGTCATTGCCAGCCATGGGGGAGGGAGAAGGAAGAGAAGGAGCCACCTGAAGCCAAAGTCTGATATCCCTATCCAAAAGAGGCCTCCACGGATGCCAATTCCAAGAGGAGGAAGTAGGCGACCATGCTTCCGAAACTGTGGGGTCTTTGATAAAAGACAATGCATAAAGACGAGGAATGTAGTTACAAAGCGGACCAAAGTCAGACCAGTTATCATGCCAGAAGAAGATTTTAGATCCATTTTTGACACTCCATTTAGCATGCTGCTGGAAGCAAGGGTAAAGCTTAGCAATGGATTGCCAAGGAGCTTTAGAGCTAGCGAAACGAGATCTTAACGGAAGGGCTCCCATTCGATCAGAAGAGTATTTTGAAGAAATGACTCTCTTCCAGAGAGGCTGGTCTTCCTAAAAAAAACGTCAAATGACTCTCTTCCAACGGAAGGTTTTTCTGTTTTTGGTTTTTTGTTTTTGGTTTTTTGTTTTTTAAAAACAAAAACCATATATGTTTTATAATTTTTTTTTTTGTTTTCTATTTTTAAAAAACAAAAAACCAAACTTGTTTGATAACTATTTTTTGGTTTTCAGTTTTTAAAAAATTAGAGAGATGAAAAGATGTTTTAGAGAAAGAAAGATGTATAGAGACATTGAAATAAAAATTTAGAGACACAAAAATAAATATTTTCAAGAGAAAAGTTAGAGACGTAAAGGATAATTTTTAGAGAGAGAATATTAGTAGACTCCATAAAAGATATTAGTTATAGAAAAAAGAAAAAAAGTTAAGGTAGAAGAGATAAATTTTAGGTAGAAAAATTAAATAAAAAGAGAAATTTTAGAGAGATAGTAAGGTTAAAAGTAAAAGATATGCTAGAAAAAAATAATGATAAATTAGAAAAATAAAGAAAAGGTGTAGCGAGAGAAAATTTTGGGAGATTTTTTTTTTCCAAAAGAAAATGTAGAATATGTTTATTAGGAAGGGAAAAGTTATATATGGATAAATTTTTAGAAATAGATGAGTTATACAGGAAAAAAAGTTTTGAGAGAGAAAAAATATAGGGAAAAATACACTTTTGGTCCCTGAGGTTTGGATTAGGTTTC
The DNA here is from genome assembly GCA_036850905.1 of Luffa acutangula. NCBI lineage: Eukaryota > Viridiplantae > Streptophyta > Magnoliopsida > Cucurbitales > Cucurbitaceae > Luffa > Luffa acutangula. The sequence goes on along the minus strand of CM072098.1, from coordinate 45,027,473 downwards.
ATTTTGGTCCCTGAGTTTTCAAACTCAACATTTTTACCCCTAAGGTTTGCATTTCGTTACACTATTGGTCCTTCCATCCAAATTAAATTTCCGTTAAGTACTAACGATAGGATGACGCGGACACTATTTTTTATTAAAAAAATATATTTTTTAATTTTTAAAATAAAAGTATATTAAAATAATATTTAAAATAAAATCATATTAAAATAACATTTTTTAATATTTATTTCTCCCTCCCCGTTCTTCTTCTTCTCCCTCCCCACCACCACCACCTGCAACAGTTGTCGGCCGTCGGCGACCGCCACTCGCCGAATTTTTTTTTCCTTCCTCTGTCTTCTTTTCTTCAGATCTCCCTTCCCCCTTCGAACCCGCCGCTCCCTAGATCTATCAATTTTCCGCACCTATGGCTCTTCTTTCGAACCCACCGTCGCAAGCCACAACGTCGTCTCGCCTTCTGCCTTCATTCTCAACTCACGAGGATGGACCTTCGTCCAACCTTCCGTTTCGCCCAAACGAGGGAGAGAGAGTTGCGAGAAATCGCCAGATCTTCGCACCATCGCTGGATTCGTTTCCCCAGTCCTCGCGCAGCCACTAGATTCGAAGGAAAAATCGCCAGATCTGGGTTAGAGAGAAGAGCGGCGGCGAGCGTTGTGCAAACGAGGGAGAGAGAGGGAGAAAGAGTTTCAAACGATGGAGAGAGAGTCGCCAGATTTGTGGATCTGTGCAAACGAGGAACGGTGGCGGCGCCGGATTCGAAAGGGAAATCGAGGGAGTAGCGTTGTGCAAACGAGCGTTCGTCAGATCTGTGCAAATGAGGGAGAGAAGTGGATTCGAAAGGGAAACCGCTGGATTCGAAAGTGGGTTTTTTTACTCTTTTTTCCAGTTCGTTTATTTTCTTTTAACTTGTGAAAGAAAGGGGAGAGAAGAAGGAGGAAGAAGAAGAAATAGGGAGAAGGAAAAAAAAAAAAAAAAAAAAAAAAAAAAAAAAGTCTCCGCCGTCGCCGACGAACGGCGATCAACGGTGGCCGGCGGTTGGGTGGTAGGGTTATGGAAGAATAGGGTTCATGGAGATGAAGAAGATAAGGGTTGTTAAGAAGGAAAGGAAGAAGAAGAGAAAAAAACATTAGAAAATATATTTTTAATTTAATTTATTTATATTTTATTTTTAAAATTAAAAAGATAAGTTTTTTAATTAAAAAAGTGGTGTCACGTCAGCAATCTGTTAGTATTGAACGGAAATTTGGATGGAAGGACCAATAGTGTAACGAAATGTAAACCTCAGGGGTAAAAATGTTGAGTTTGAAAACTCAGGGACCAAAATGAAACCTAATCCAAACCTGAGGGATCAAAAGCAGGGGCGGATTTAAGAAGGGGCCAGGAGGGGCACGTGACCCCCCTGGAATTATAAAATATTTTATATATGTATAGGGTTTTGTACTTTATCTATTAAGTTCGACATTTGGTTTGTTGGCGAGTTGGGGCACAGGAATCCCCTACTGGCTATGGAGGTCTAGTGTTCAAATTCTGCTGCTCGTAATTTTTGGGTTTTTTATTTTTCCTTTTTTATGCAGCCGTTGGTTTAGATTATTTTGTTAGTTTTGGGGTGTTTTTTTCTTTTATGCAGCCGTTTTTTTAACATATTTTTTTAAAAAAATTAAATTAATTGCTCATAAAATTAAATTTTGTATCTATTTGAACTTTGAATTTTCAATTTAATAACAAATATATACATTAATTTTTAAAAATGTCGCATAAATTGAGAACTTATTAGACACAAAATTAAATTTTATATCTAATATAACATTTAATTTATAAATATTTTGAATGTGTCAAAGATCTATTAGATATATAATTGAAACTTATATCAATATTAGACAACAAAAAGAAAATTGAAAATTCAAGGCTCTATTATACATTTTTTAAAGTTTAGAGGCTAAATAGACCCCATCCAAAATTTCACAACTAAACTTATAATTTCATCTAGGGAAAAATACACTTTTGGTCCCTGAGGTTTGGGTTAAGTGACACTTTGGTCCCCGAGTTTTCAAACTCAACAAAAATACCCTCGAGGTTTGAGATAAGGAGCAATTTGGTCCCTGCCGTCAATTTTTCTGTTAACTCTAACGGTAAGCTGACGTGGCACTATTATTTTAATTAAAAAAATTAATTTTTAATTTTTTTAAATAAAAAATATAAAAAATATTAAATATATTATTATTTTATTATTATTTTTAAAATTCTCTCTCTATCTTTTCCATCTACTTTCTTCTCCACCTTCTTTCTCCCTCCACTTCTTCCTTCCCCCTCCCATCTTCTTCAGCTCCGGTGGCCGGCCGCCGCCGTATGCCGGCGAATGGCGGCGGCGGCGGCGGTCGCCGGAATTTTTTTTTTTTTTTTCTTTCTTCTTCTTCTCTTCTTCCCTTCTTCTGCTTTCTCTTCCTTTCTTCTGTTTTTTTTTTTAATCTCCATGGATGAGGATACACAAGGTAAGAAAGAAGAAGATGAAGATGACGACGACGACAACGACGAACAAGATGAAGAACATCGAACACCGACATCCAACAATGGAGAAATTACAAATTTCTCAGAAATTTTTGAAGAAGAAGAAGAAGCCGCCATTGCAAGAGTGACCAATAAATCAACAAAAGCTCCAAGAATAAATCCATGGTTCTTTCTTCCATTAACTCTCAAATACCAACTCAAAAGCTCCTCCAAGCTCTCCCAATCCTTCATCCCATGTGCCTCCACCATCTCCTCCATCGATTTTCTAAAATCCGAAAACGGGTCGTCGGAATCCATCGACAGTACCGTCGTCCCCTCCTTCAACGACGCCGACACGCCGTCGTTTTCCTCCTCTTTCAGAATCGAGCTTGATTTTTTGGCCGGCTCGAACAGCAGTCTCTCCGACCGGAGGCCTCGGATCATTCTCTCTATTGGGTCGCCGCTGGAGAAATTCGACGCCGTCGAGAGGCTGCCGGAGGACTCGGACGAGAGTGTGAAGACAGAATCCGAGGAGTCTGTCGCCGCGGCGGCGGCGGCGGCTGCGTTGGCTCGGAAAGAGAGGGTTCTTGGCTGGCGACATGACGGCCAGGGTCAGGTCGACTTGTCGTCTGGAGAGGATTTGAAGAGAGACGACAGCTTCATCATCATCATCGTCTTCTTCTTCTTGTTGATTAACATAATATCTCTGAAACTTGTTTGTGATTTGGGTTTTCTTTGAAAAGGGTTTCGAATTTGATTTAAAGCTTCAAAATTTGAGCTTTTGTCTGAGGGACATTAATGGCAGGTCTGTAAGAGAGAGAGAGATTTTGAGGAGGCAGATGGAGGAGGAAGGTGAAATATAAAGGAGACTTATTTAAGGTTATTTAATGACTAAACGGGAGGGGGAGGCCGAAACTCCCTTCTTTTTTAAAAAAAAAAACAGAAGAAAGGAAGAGAAAGAAGAAGAAGGGAAGAAGAGAAGAAGAGAAGAAGAAGAAAGAAGGAAAAAAAAAAAAAATTCGGCGACCGCCGCCGCCGCCGGCTGCCAGCCGGCGGCGGCCGGCCACCGGAGCTGAAGAAGATGGGAGGGGGAAGGAAGAAGATGGAGGGAGAAAGAAGGTGGAGAAGAAAGAAGATGGAGAAGATAGAGAGAATTTTAAAAATAATAATAAAATAATAATATATTTAATATTTTTATATTTTTTATTTAAAAAAATTAAAAATTAATTTTTTTAATTAAAATAATAGTGCCACGTCAGCTTACCGTTAGGGTTTAACAGAAAAATTGACGGCAGGGACCAAATTGCTCCTTATCTCAAACCTCGGGGGTATTTTTGTTGAGTTTGAAAACTCGGGGACCAAAGTGTCACTTAACCCAAACCTCAGGGACCAAAAGTGTATTTTTCCCTTTCATCTAATATGAACTTGTGCCCCCCTACCATCAAATCCTGGATCCGCCACTGACCAAAAGTGTATTTTTCCCAAAAATATAAAAATGAATTTGTCGGAGAGAGATAGATAAAAGAGGGAAAAAATAAGCATTAGAAGAAAAATGAGTTTTTGAAAAACAAAAATCTATTTTTAAAACACTACTTTTCTTTGTTTTTTAAATTTGCTTATAATTTCAAAAACGTTTTTAAAAAACAGAAAACCAAAAACATAAATGGTTATCAAACAACTCTATTTTTTAAAAATGAAAAACGAAAACAGAAAAAAAAAATGAAATAGTTATGTACAGCCACTAAGTAATTAAGGCTCAAATTTTTAGAGATTTAGGTTTGAATTCCCCCACATTTGTTTAACTAAAAAAAATTATATCAAATATCCCAAAATTAGGGCTGACTAAAAAATGTGGCAGTTTTATTGGCCATGAAATTAGAAAAAATAATTGAACAATCATTATGTATTGGTAAGTTTACTAGCTGAAATAAGATTTTAAAAAAAATAAAATCAAGAACCACTAACACATTGTGTAGCTTTAAGTTGCTGATATGAGAGTTTATTTGGCCAATATGAGTAATATATTAAGTTAGATCATTGACAATATGTGAAGTTGCTCCAGAATCAACACAAAGAATAGGATCAATGTCGTGTAATTTTTGGACGCATAATCTTACGCGCGAATCCTCTGTGATAGGGAACTTTGTTTTTTTTTTTTGGTCAATTCACCATCTTAGGGCTTGAGATTGGAGGAGTTGAGGGAGATGATAGGATCCTTGTTTGGTTGTGTCCTCGTGTTTTGAGGATGAAGTTGGTATAACTTACGACTTTTTCTCTTCTTAATGAATATTTATTTTCCTAAAAAAAAAAGAATAGGATTAGTGGAGTCTTCTTCAGATTGGAATGAGCGATCAAATCTATTCCAACACTCAATATAGTTAAATGATATTTGTCACAACTTTGACATGAAATAATGTACTTACTTTGATTTGCTTCTTTGGTTGTCCTTTAATATAACACCGTTGAATACAAAATCGAGGTCCTTTTACAATTTCTCTCTCTTACATCTAACGATGCAAAACTATCAACCTCATTATACCAAATAAATTTGTTATTAAAAGCATTAAAAAAAAATAAGAATTAGAAGTATTTTAAGAAAAATGTTAAAAGGTTGATCCATCATCATAAAGTATATATCCATTTTTTGGAAAAATCTGATAATTGCATATCTCTATTTAGGTTTCAAACACTTCATTTTCAACCTGTAACATTTCTTTTTAAAAAAAACATTAACTTTTTAACTAATAAATACATTCAGATATAGGAAAAATAAATTCCTGAATCACTGAGCCTTAACTAGAAATATAATATTAATAACCTTCTATAATCTGCTTCAAAAAAAAAAAAAAAAAAAAACCTCTATAATCTTTCAGATTTCTGTGGGTAATTAGCCCTAGCCGTTCCTTATATATCTTCCATTTCATTATCTTTCTATTGCACCATTCTAAAGAAAAAAAAAAAAAAAAAAGTAAAAAATGGCTCATGGAAGTGCATCTTCCATTGCTCTTAGAATGATTCTCCTAATCTTTACTATGTTGCTCATCTCTTCCCTTGGTATGAATTTTTTGAACTTTCAACCTCGTTTTGTTTAGTCCTGTTTGATAACTATTTTATTTATTTATAGTTCTTTTTCAATAAACTATATTCTGTTTGGCTTTCGAAATTTGTTTGAGATTTTAAAACCGCGTATAACATTATCTGACCCATTTTGTTGTTGTTTTAATTTCGGAATTAAAATGAGAATTTGAATGAGTTGAGATGGTTGAAATTATTATTTGATTGAAATTTTGTGTTATATGTAGGAATGGGTGGATATGAGTGCAGAAGCAAGTGTGAAGATCAAGCAGATTGTGATGAGTTCTGCAAAAGACTTGGGTACTTGGGAGGGAAATGTTTGGCTCCACTTCTTCAATATTGTTGCTGCCTAAAGTGATGAAATTTAAAAATAAAAATTATAAAAAAAAGGCTTGCTCTTGGGATATATTTCTTCAATATGAACTTTTCTTTCTCTTACCCCTTTTAATTCCATGAGAAAAACCTTCAGTCTTTGTAACACAGCAACTGTGTTTTCCTTGTAATATCTGGAATAAAGATAATAGATTCTACCTTTGATTTTTTTTTTTTTTTTTACCAAGATTTGAACTCTCAACCTCATCACCATGGAAGGAATATAGATAGGTTAGCTTCTACATTTGAATTTGATTTTTATTATTTACAATAAATATGGGGTGAAGATTTTTTTGTTCAGCAATTCGTGGGGTTAGGGATTCGAATCTATCTTATGATAAAGATTATAATGCCTTAACCAGTGGCGGATCCAGAAATTTATGTGAAGGGGGGCTATATAGAAATTTATGTGGGGGCTATATAGAAATAATTTGGTTAAAATAGCATCTTGGATCTTGTATTGATTTTTGTTCCATTTTAGTCCCTGTATTTTCAAATGTCCGATTTTATACTTTTGGTAAAGCTTAAAATTGGTCATTGTCATAAATGTAAAGTTATTTTTTACCGAAATTGGTTAAATAATAATAATAATAGTTTCGATACGATAAGAGAAACAATGTGAACACATTTCTAAAATTTATTGAAGAAAAACTCATAAAGATCAATATTTTCCTTTTTTAGAAAAAGTAACAATAAACTCACTATGGACTAATTTTAAACTTTATTAAGAGTACATGGACTAAAATTAGACATTTGAAAGTAAAGTATTAAAATGACACAAAACCTAAAGTACAAGAACCAAAATAATATTTAAAAAAAAAAAAAAAACCAAAGTGATATTTTAACCAAATAATTTAACATATTGATATATGCTGATACCAATTTGTATATTTTAATATTAAATTGGTTATGTTACAAACATCACTTGAAAACAAAGCAAGACTTGAACCAAGGACTGGCGGAATTCCAAGAGGGGCTTAAGCCATTAGAGCATTCAACAAGCTTGTGTTATCTTTACGACTTACAGTATAAATACATGATTTTTTAAATGTTGAGGGGGGGCTCGAGCCCCCCTGGGCCTCACGTACATCCGCCGCTGGCCTTAACTAAGTATGTTATGTTTAGGTTGGCAAATATTGTGAATTTATCATGTGTTGAGGGTATGTTTGAAAATGATTTTGCAAAAAAAATAAAATCACTTTTGTCATTTGAATTATTCATTGTCAAAGCCCCAATGCGACATTTAAAGCGGAAAAAATCAAGATTGATTATAGCAATAATACCTCAAAAACCAGAATTTACAAATCACTATAATGTAAAAGTGAATTTGCTTAAATTTATATACAATTAATTTTACTATACACTAAATTTTTTTTTTAAAAAAAAAAAAAAAAACTTTTTTTTTAGTTTAACAACAAGTGAGTGTGTTGTTGACTTGATTTTACAAATCAAGATAATAAAAGATAGTTTGTTCAAATTAATATACAATTAATTTTACCAAACACTAAAGATTCTTTTGTTTTGTTTTATTTTATTTTCACTAATGTGTAACAACATGTGGGTTGAGAATTTGAACCTCAAATCTTTCGAGGAAAGATATAATAATGTCTTAACCCAATTAAGCTAGGTTCAAATTGGTACGTTAAAAAAAAAAATCAAAATTCTCTTGTTGAATGTGTACAAAATCAATTTCAAATGGAGCTCAAGCATACTTCAAAGTTACGATAAAACCTTCTTTATAGGTCGAAATTTTAATTTGTTTCTCAACCCTCACAATTTTAATGTCATATTCTAAAAGAAAACAGCCCAAAACTTGTTTCTCAGCTGATTTTATTTTATTGAAGTAAATTGGCAATTCCCACGTAGATTTCTTCACCTTCCCAGTAAAAGCTTCTTTTTTTTTTTTTGGGTAAAATTTATTATTTTTATTTCATCATTTGCCGTTTATTTCTTGTCTATTCCATAACATTTGTCGAGAGTTTAGGATCATTTAAACGAAAATCACTTTAAAACTGCTTCTGAAAAAATCAAATTAAAACATCCCTGAAATTAGGGCTGACCAAAAATCGTGGCAGTTTTATTGGCCTTAAAAGTGGAGAAAATAATGTCCCATCTTCCATTTGGTCCTCTTAAAACCAGCAAATTCGTCCACGTTCCCACAAAAACAAGTTCCCTTTAAAACATTTTTAATTTCCTCGAAACACACTTGAACAACAAAACAAAAACCTCGTAACTTCTTTTTTTGTCTTTGAAGAACAAGAAATCTCAGAAGAAAATGTCAACTTTCAAACACACTGCAAAGCTTTCTAACAATTTCCTTACACTTAAAATAGCAAAGTCAAAATCCAATGGTGCTTTCAGCCAAAAAGCCTTCATCTCTTCTTACCCTACACTCTCAAAAGTCAGTGCTTTTCACATATATATTTGCTTCTTTTAATTTTCTTCTTCTTGTTTTAGTGGAAATTATCTTTAAATTTTATTTTTGTTTGCATTCTGTTTATTTTTAATGCCATCCTTGATTTTGGGAGCTTTCACCATACCATCAATGAAAAGCGATTTGGGATTCGGTATACTTTATCTATTCAGTTATGCTCGGATTAATATTTATTTTCATTATGATTGACAAAAAGATATATATCATATGTTTAAATCTTATGATTTTTTAGATGTAATGAAGTTTTGTAATTTGATAAGTAAAATAATGTTTGGAAATGGCAGTCAAAGAAGGATGAAGAGACAGTGGATGCATGTATTAAAGACTAAAGAAGCAGCAGAAGCAGTGAAGGAAAGTGCAAAAGAAGTGAGAGAAACAAGTGAATTCCTCAGAGACACTGTAGCTTCAACTGCAAAATGTGTAAGAACAGCCAATTGATTCAAATTAAATCTCTGTCTCCCCTTTCAATTATTTGATACTATTTAAATGAATTTATGGAAGTGATGAGAAATTAATACCTTTCAAAAGAGTTGGGTTTAGGCCAGATTGAAAAGTGATTTTTGTGAAGGTGATTTAATTATAAGTGATTTTGCTAAACAATGTTTGATTTAAAAAAATTATTTGAAGTGATTCTTAAATATTAATGTTTGATTTCAAAAGGAGCTTTAATTAATGTGCGACTTTAAAAGTGATTACAGATTTATTATCAAATTTCTAGAAATCACCTCTTAATCATGTAACAAAATTTACCTCCCAAGCGATTGACTAAAAATCACTTCTAATATATACCATTACAATTATCAATGTAGAAGTAACTGGTAATGGTAACTCAAATTGTTAGCTTCCAACCAAGGTTTTAAATGTCGATGTCTTAATTTTATGGAAATGAAATGACGATGGATGTTTAAATTAACAAATAAGCATCTCGGTCCCTCACCCAAATACAAGAGGATATTCTGTCCACCGCTGCTTTTTGGTCTACTAACTCTACTTATTTTGCCAACTATGACACTGCCTCCATTGCCCTAAACTGAATGACTTTTCTGTAACTCTCTTGTATGTTGCTCACATACGTCATTAATGAAGTATCCTTTTTTCTAAAACAAATAAGCATCTCACCTTCTTTAAATAATTAAGTTTAAATTCTTATTATTAATTAATATCAGTTCTACCAAAGTTATATCTTATTGATATTTTAGTTATATTTCATCAATTTTTCTATCATATAATAGACAATGCCGATCATTCATCTCTGATGTCGATTGAACCCATAGACATATCGACATGTGAAAATATCGATGAAGATTTAAAATCATGCTTTCAACCACACTCTATATGTACTAGTTTTAGTAACTGTGTATGCATTTCTCCCTTTAATCCAAATAAAGGTAGAGGTGAGAATTTGAACCTTTCCAGAGATTACTAACATGGTATTAGCCGATCGAGATATGCTCAAATTAATTAGAACTTTTATAGTCACATCTAATATTTGTGTTTGGTAGGATTTAGAAATTTGATACAATAATGTTTTGGAAATTATTAGGGTTTTTGATTTGGTGGGGTTTTTTTGGAGAGTTTAATGATGATGTGATTGCAGGTAACAAAAATGACAAAGGAAGTGACAGGAAAGGTATCTGAAACAGCAGAGAAGATAACAAAAACAGCAGGGAACATAACAGAGAAAGCAAAGGACAGTGTAACAGGAGCTTGGGGAACTGCAAAGAACACTACTGGAATTATCAAGGACTTCATTGATAAGTAACCCTAAATTCATGTGTCTTCTCTTCTCTTCTTCCACCACCCATTTTCATTATTCTTCCTTTCATATCATCAAATCCATCTCTCTTTCCACCTCTGATCTTCTCAATAAAAATTATAGTCTCCTACATGATACTTAATTTAAATGTGTACCACTTAAATCGATTCGTTTAGCTACGTGACTTATATTTAAATAGAAAAGTAAAGACCTAAACGAGATAGAGAGTACGTATATCTTTGTTTGTAATAGCTAGTCAAATTAAGTCGTATCAGGTAGAGAGGCTCTTTTGAGGAAGCCTTTGCTTACCGGCTCTATTCTCAAAAGAACCTCTTGAGGATTAATATCTTTGCAGCTTTTGTGTGTGGAGCATATGGATTATATTGAAAGAAACAATTGTATCCTACGGGAGAGAAATATTCTGCTTTAGTTGCTCTATTTTGTTCTCTAACTTTGTACTTTTCTCAAGTTATGATGCGGCCATCATTGCTCTTAATTGAATGGCTTTTATGTAATCTTCCATCGTATGTTATACTCACGTATATGCCTCTAATAAAGTATCCTCTTTCTTTAAAAAAAAAATAGTCAAATTCTATTAGTAATAGCTCAAAAAAAAAAAAAAAAAAAAAAAAAAAAAAAAAAGTTAAGGTTAACATCAAGGTCAACATGGTTTAGGATTTTTTTTTTCTGACTATAAGGACAAAGTTAGAGTATTAAGAAGAAATTTTCAAAATTAACATTTATGGTCTTTCACTCAAAATTTCACTATGATTTGTATCATATTTTTCATAACCATTAGAGAATTAAGAAACAAAGTTCTCAAAGAAAATGCTAAATCATACTAGAGCGAGTAATCCACTTCATATAATTGTGTAAAATTATCCTTAATTTATTTATTCAAGGATAAAATTGAAATTTTATTTTAAAATTAATTCAAAAGTGACATCTAATTCTGTGACATACTACTTTTATAAACTAGTAGGGAACAAAATTTAAAAGATGTGTGAATCATAGTGTGTTTAAAAAGTCATTTTTACAAATTCATTAACAATCAGTCTTACCAAACACACCTAAAGAAAGAAAAAAAAAAACTAGTAAAGATTATTTTGCAATCACTTTTAGCACTTTCAAAATCAATATCAATCAATATCGAAATGAGCCTAAATAGCTTAAACAACTCCAATTCATGACTAAAACACAAATAAAGGAGCTCCTTCCCTTAAAAAATGTGTGATGGGTTGGTAGAGATGCCAAACTTAAAACTTAAATGTTTGTAAATTAATGGACATAAAGAAATGAACAAATAAGTCCTTCCATTCAATAGCAAAAGAGAAAGGTAGGTTTTGGATTTGCAAATATTTGGGAGAGTGAGCACTGTTTTGGAAATGAAATACAAGAGACAATTTGTAGTACAAAAAAGAGTGTTTCTTCAAAGATGAAAGATTTCTTTTGTAGTTTTGTTGAATGTTCAAGCATATGCTCAACTTTATATACTTGGAACTCTCAACCTCAGAATCATTGATTGCTACACATCTCACTTGAAATTGTTTGGAAGCTGCCAAGATGGATGGGACAGTTCATATACATTCAAATCAAAATGGTGTATTTTACCATATCTAAATTTCAATCAACAACTAGGTGTAGATCCAAAGAATATATTTTTGGAAGGCGACAAGTTGTATTACACCTAGTAATGTCTATTACATAAAAAGTGTATACTAATAACCAAAAGGTTTATGGTTTTCGAATCCCCCCATTCCATATGTTGTCAAAAAAAAATTATGAGCTCGTCTGTTTTTTTTTTTTTTTTAATTTCTTTTGAATATTGTCAACTAGAGAAACAAAACCATTCTCTATATGAGAGCTGGGGTTTGGGCTAACTTTTTTTTTTTTTTTTGACAACATATGAGATGGAGGGATTCAAATCATAGACCTTATGCCACTTGAGTTTTGTTCAGGTTGGAGGCTAACTTCAATTTATTCCTATAATTATAGATGGTCCTAATTTGGGTTTAGTTTTAGTTTAGTGTCTGGATTTTGTTAAATCTCGCAATTTGTATCTAAATTGTGTTTTGCATATCTAAAAAACTCAGCAAAAATTTCTTTTATTTTTTAATCAACCATAAACTTTAATATAGTAAACCAACAAAGTTATTCAAATAGAAAATTGTAATTTGATAGAAAGTCTCATTGTGATAACAACATTGACGATTTGTCAAGTTTGATTAAAGCCTAAGAATAACCATCGACCAAATTGAAGCTTTCAAAATCAGAAGGATTAAATACAAACCATAGTAACATAAACTTGATAACTTTTTATGAAAGTGGAAAAGCTAAAGAGAGAACAAGGGAAAGGAACAAATGTAATTGAAAAGTTTGAAGTGTTTGGGAAGGAAAAAGAGTGAATAATGTTGTTGTCTAATGGTTTGAGAGTTGGAGTCTTTCTTTTGGCCATTAGGTTTTTGGGAGCATCTTCCCCATTTCTCAAGAACCCTAAATTTTCCTTTTCCAAAAAAAAAAAAAAAAAAAAAAAACCTATATTTCCTATGTAAAGTACACTACTTTATGAAACAGCAAAAAAGAATAGAGAAAAAGGAAGCCATAGAGGAAGAAACCAGAAGCCATATTTTGCTTTAGACTTTTTTTTTTTCTTTTTTTTTCAAATTTCGTGTCAATCAAATGAAGAAGAAATATGGGTTGGATTCGATGTGCATTGTTTTTTATGGGATTTTTTTGGTTAAATTTTTTTTTTTGTATAATTTTATCCAAATGGGGAAAGAAAATCAGTACATTGAATGAATAGAGAGAATCTTAGTCCTTTGATTTAACTTTGTGGGTCGAATGTGATTTTTGCGGATTTTAATGATTGCATTCGTTGTTGTTATCTTTGTAAGATTTGTTCTTTGTTTTGTATGTGTAATAATTAAGAATGTGAGATTTGACAGATTTTGAAATCCTTTGACAACATGTCTGAAATTCTGGTTCAAGTTTAGTACTTTAAAATTCACCTTTCAAGTGAATTTGAGAAGGGAATATTGTTAGTTATTATGCTTTTTTATTTATAAAAAAAATATGTTTAGGAATGAGATTTTTCATTGGGTAACTGAATTGAGTTTTTCTAGTAGGAAAATTTATTTTCCTCCTTTTTTTTAACTTAATTTTCCACCCAAATGTGTTTAAAAAAAAATCCACCAAAATGTTAGAAAGGTTCAAATTTCAACTTGAATTTCTTTTTACTGAAAAATCCTAGTTTAGGTGGGAAATGACAGGGTCTGTTTAGGCCATATTATATATATGGAAATAGAAGAATTCGAACCTTAGATCACTTGGTTGAGAGTACAAACCTTATGCTATAGTTGAAATAGGTTTATGTTAGTCTTTATATAAGAAATTTCGATGAAATATTATATTATTTTTTTATTAGGATTTTTAATATATATATATATATATATATATTAAATGGAATTTTTTATTGAAAATTAACCCTTTAAAGACCATTTTTTTTTCAAAAGAATTTTATTTTATTTTATCAAGAAACACAATTTATAAGAATTAGTTCTATGAGAAATTTTGCAAGAATAAAAATAAAATGAGGAGCAAGGATGGGGACAGGGATGATCCTTTGTCCCCGTCTCGCCTCGTGAACATCCCTAATTTCCACTCTCATATATGTTGTTGAACTAAAAAAAGATTGAATTCTAAAACTACATTTGTAATATTATATTTTAAAAAAACAAGGATGATTTTTAAGAAACAAAATCTTATTTTTACCAAAAAAAAAAAAAAAAAAGTTAAAATCAAATGAATTATCAAAGAATGCGTGAAGGAGAGTTTCTATATTTAAATCACATAAACCTTATGTGCTATAAAATAAAGAGGAATTATTGTCAATTGTCAATTGTCATGAGAACATTTAGACATGATGTGTTGGGAGAAAAATAATAATATAATAATATAACGACGACAATCAATAATATTATAATTATCTCCCTTTCCACAGGTTAAGCCAAATAAGTCAATAATAATAGTCACGAATAATAAAAGATAGGGAAAAGAAAACGACACTGAAGAATTATACTGGTTCGCCCCAATCTCGGGACTACGTCCAGTCTTCTGCAACTGCAGGTTCTACTAGAATGATGGGAGATTACAGGAAGCCTTCGAAATAGCACACTACAAACAATCCCTCAATAGCTTAACAATAGCTATTGACTTCCAAGAACCACAATCCGGCAACTTGGGATAAACAATAAAAATATAACCCTCAAAACCCAACAAAGAGAACAAAATATTTCTTTTGCTAATAACTCACTGCCACACAAAGTCACTTCTTTTTCTTGTTGGGATGAAAAATGAAGCAGCCCTCCTTTCCAATTTATAGGAAAAAATCCACCGCCATTTTATCTTCTCAGCCAATCAAAGCCTCAGCCGCAATTTCCTTCCTTCTTAATTAAGTAAGACAGCCGCAATTTTCTTCTTGTGTTCACACTGCCGCAATTTCTCACCGCAATGAATTTCTCGCCGCATGACTTTCTCGTCGCAATGCAGCAATGATTTGATGAGCCTTGTTTTGGGCTCCAAACTCAACATGATGTAAATCTATAATATATTAAAAAGGGAGGATCTTAAAAAAAACTTTTTTGGACTATTATACCCCTACTTCTATTTCTATATTTACAACCTTGCCATTGAATGTATTATTTAAATGTATTAAAAATTCAATTACTCTAATTAATTAAAAATGTTTTAAAAAAAATAATGAATTGTAAATATTATTTAATAAATAAATTATACTCCACGTATCTAAAAAAAACATTACATTTATTACATTTATTTTTTAATATTTTATTATTTAATTAATAATATAATATAATTATTATGAAATAACATTATTATTAAATTATTTATTAATTATCAATAATAATAACAATATGGAATATGAGAAGTTAGAATATAAAAAGTTTTTCATTAATTAAATATATTATCCTTTAATTATAATTAATGATAGAAGTTGATAGTTTTGGAATTCTAAAAGCTTTGTAACTTTCAATTATCTACCACTATAAAAAGAGGTTGTCTTCTACCACTTTTTTCATCAACATGCTTCCACCATTTTTCTATCAACGAGTTTCATCCTTTCTAAACTTTTAGTTTTTAGTTCCTTCAATTCATTTCTCTCGAAGTCTTTTCAAATCCTGCAAGCAACTCAATATATTACTTGGTATATTTAAGTTGCAAGAGATACATGTGATGAATATGTACTTCAAATGCTAAGGTTGGAAACATTCAAAATACACTTTGATGAAGTCGAATGAAGATGTGTTCATCTAACACAATTATCAGGTGAGTAAATTAAATTTATTTTAAGGAATGTGTGTATAGGTACTCTCTTTTATTTTCTTTTCATTGTTTTATTTTTATATATTTTTATTGTTATTTGAAAGGTGCATTTGTTTGTTATTAAAAATATTCAAGCATATTTTGAATTTGTTAATTCAATTTCATGTAGGTAATTCATATTTCATACTAAACGTAGCGCACTATGACTTATGCACTTTCTCTTATTTTGTCATTGTATTATTCATTAATTTCAACTATGATATATAGTTAAAATATTATTCTAGGTCTATGACACAATTTTAAGATTAAGAACTTTTCATTCCATTTTCAAAAAGTTTAAAATTCAAGACGTTCAATTTAATTTAACATTTTACATTTGAAGTTGGAAAGAAGGATTCCAAATTAATTAAAATTATAAAATTTTCATTTTATTAAATAAATTAGAAAAATCTTTCTACTTTGATAAATTTCATAAAATTAAAAATTCAATATTAAAGTATTTGAATATAAATCAAATAAACTAATAATGTTAAAAATATATATGTCTTTGCATCTTTTAGAATATTGATATAAAATATAAATATTACAAACATGTCGTTGCATTTTCAAAATTTTGAAATTCAATATTTTCTATTTAATATAATATTTTAGGTTTGAAGTTCAAAAGACCGTTCTAACGTTTAATTAATATTAATTTATTTCGTACATAAAATTATTAAAAAAAAAATTTTTTGAAAAATTATAAAACTTTTATTATAGTAAATAAATTAAAAACCCAAATTATTTGTAACAATCTAATTAATTTTTACACAATGTCCACTTATTTTTAGTACATAAAATTACTAATTTTAAAATTTTTAGAGTTCAATTTCTTTTTGATATAGTCAAAGTGCTTGAATATATATGGTAGTACTAAAAAAATAATAATGACAATTCAATAAATTAACAATTTTAAAAAACGAAAAAAAACTCTTTATGTTATTTTTTTTAGTTAATGTGCTCGGTAATATTGATAAAATATTAAGATTATAAACATTTCCTTTCATTTATAAAACTTTGAAATTCAAGATTTTCAATATAATTTAACATTTAACCTTTGAAGTTTAAAAGAATGGTTCTAAAGTTTAATTAAAATTTTGTTTAAAAAAAAGTTTAATTAAAATTATAAATTTTTTAATCTATTAAAAAAATTTAAAAATATATATTTGTAATGAACTAATTAATTACTATTTATTAATAATAATAATAATAATAATTACTCTTTTTATACTAATAATAATTCAAAGTTATTTTAAAAATAAAAAATACACGTGCAAATGCACGTGGTAATACACTAGTCATATTAAGTGAGCCATTGTAAATTTTTTTATCTTTCCTATTTCTTGAATATTCATTTCACTTTATGAAATATGATTAGGACATTTCTTAGCCTAATATATGGTATCAAATTGTGTAAGGTAACAATCAATTATATCTATGATGGTAAATTTATTTTGAGAAAAAAAAAACTCAAATGGTACCTTCATTATTGAATAAACTGGTTGGATCACAAACTTGGGCTACATTAGTTTTGAAGTTATGAAATATCAATCCTTTCTCTTCATTTTTTACATCATTTGAAAAGAAAAACCTTTTTTTTTTTTATGTTGATGAAGAAGCTTACAAATAAACAAACTTCCCAATTTGGCTTAGCATCAATCAATCTATTTTACAAAAAATTTAACTCTTTCTGCCATTGGAGGATGATGATGAGTAAAGCAATGAGGAAGCAGAAAAGCTTGTGTTATTGCTTTTTGGCAGCAAGCTTCTTGTTGACAGTTTTGAAGATGATGTTTCAATTCCAACTCCATTACCATTATTTGAGCTCTTGTTGTTCTCATCTTGCCCTCCATTTCTAGGGGAGGACCCTGCTTTCAGCAGCACATCAACTTTTGCATACTCTTCCCTTTCATGTTTGATCCCTTTCAGCATCGCCTCGACATCTTTCATCGTCGGTCGCTCGTCCGGTGACGAGTTTACGCACAACAAGGCTATGCCTAGAACTTGCATCATCTCCTCTATTTCTGTCTCTGGCCTTGATTGCAAGCTTGGGTCAAGGACTTCATTCCCTCTCTTTCTTCTCACCCAATCTACAACATGTAGTCCGTCGGGTATCGTTGGATCGATCGGTTGTTTTCCCGTTAAGACTTCGATCACCACAACGCCGTAGCTGTAGACATCACTCTTTTCGGTTATCTTCATCATGTAGCCGTATTCTGAAATGGACAGAAATTGAAAACTAGATTAGGAAGATTTGTAACAGGATAGGCTAATTGAGCATGAAACAGCAGAGGATCAAAACAAATTTCATTATCTTCTAAACTATGTGTCTACTTCTAGCTATCGTAAAAGGCGAAAGTTTTTCGAGCGATTGAAAGCAAATGCTTACCGGGAGCGATGTATCCATAAGAGCCTGCAACAGTGTTGGAGGACCGGCCGAAATCTCCATTGTCGATAAGCTTGGCGAGGCCGAAATCGGCAATGTAGGCCTCGAATTCGAGACCGATGAGAATGTTGTTGGCCTTAATGTCCCTATGAACAATGGGAGGGACACAATCATGGTGTAAATAGGCAAGGCCTTGTGCTGCACCTAATAAGATTTGGTATCTAAGATCCCATTCCAAGGCATTTCCATTTCTCTCATGTAGGAGACTTCCCAAACTACCATTCGGCATATAATCGTACATCAGAAGTCTCGTGTTTCGATTCGAACAACAGCCCAAGAACCTCACGATGTTCTTGTGGCGTATCGAGCCTAGAGTTTTAACTTCTGCCGAAAACGAATCTCGTACTCCACATTTGTCGTCATTGTAGCTATTGTCTGTTGCCATCATTGTTGGCCACAGCTTCTTCACTGCAATCACTTCTCCGTTATCCATTTCCGCTCGATAAACCATCCCCGAACACCCTTTACCGATCACGTTACCATCGACAAGACACCTCAACACTTCCTCAACAGAGAAATTCAGCTTTTGGAATGGTGTGAATTGCCAAGGCCATGTGTCTCCCAGCTCCGAATCCTCGTCTTGGATCATCGTTCGAGCTCGAATCACAGCAACCACCCCCATTACTATCATCACAACTGTCAGGACAATGAGCAATGCAATTGCTAGCTTCAGCTTTCTTGATCTCCTTGTATCATCATCTCTCGCAAGTCCTTCCCTGCTCGAATCTGTCAAGAAACACGAATCTCGAATCGAAGAACAGAGACCGTTGTTGCCAGCCAAATCAGTTGGTGATAGTTGTCTGAAAAGTTTATTGTCCGGAAGATAACCAGTAAAGTTATTGAAAGAAATGTTAAGCAAGACGAGATTATCAAGCCCTGCAAGCGGTTTCAAATCACCCTCAAGCCTGTTATGTGAAAGGTCTAGAACAGAAAGCTTAGTGAGTCCAGACATTTGAGAAGGCAATGGACCAGTGAACCCATTACAGCTAAGGTTGAGAGCAATCTCAAGCGATTCAATCGAACCTAACTCGATCGGTACATTCCCGGTCAGCTGATTGCTACTAAGATCAAGTAGTTGGAGACTTGAACAGAGTTTTAGTGATGTGGGAATTGTTCCTGAGAAAGAGTTTCTTGCTAGAATGAGCTTATTCAAAGAAACAAGATGTCCCAAACTAGTTGGAATCTCACCATCAAATTGGTTAGATGAAACATCCAAAACTTGGAGCTCAGAAAGAGAAGAAAGTGTCTCAGGCAATGGACCTTTCAGTCCATTGTTGCTAAGATCAATCATTTCCAAAGCTCTACAATTCCCAACCTCAGCAGGCAAGGATCCTGAAAGATGGTTTCCTGACAAATCAAGGAAATCCAAGCTCCGTAGAGCACCGATCGACTCGGGAATCTCCCCTGCAATCCGATTGTTCCCGAGCCTCATTCGGATAAGAGAACTGCAGTTACCAACATCAGGTGGCAATGTTCCAGATATATCATTGGAAATCAAGAGAAGCTTTGTCAAGTTTTGGAGGTGAAACAATCCAGGAGGAACACTGCCTGTTAACGAATTATGAGACAAATCAAGAGCTTGAAGATTCGAACAATTCGACAAACTCGAAGGAATGCTTCCTTCAAGCTGATTCTGCCAAGCAAAGAACACATTCAACTTCCACAACATCCCCAACTCAGGTGGGATCAAACCAGAAATCTCATTACTATCAAGCTGCAACTGCAAGAGATTCGTAGCATTCGAAAGATTCGAAGGAATCGACCCCGAAATGTTATTGCTACTAATCATAAACTCCTCAAGCAAAGATAGCCCTCCTAATGTCAAAGGAATAGCCCCAGAAAGAGAATTCAAAGAAAGATCAATCTTTGTCAAACTAACACAGCCACCAATTTCAGGTGGGATAGTTCCAACTAACTCATTCTGCCATAGAAACAATTGCTCAAGCTTCTTCAACATACCAATCTCCTTTGGGATAGAACCAGAAAGACTATTTTCATAAAGAAACAAGTTAACAAGCTCAGAACAGTTACCTAACTCCGGCGGAATCTCGCCGGAGATCATGGTGGTGTAAATGGACAAAGTCTGAAGCTTTTGAAGCCTGCCTAAAGAACTAGGCAAAGGGCCTGAAACTCTAGTGTCAGCCAGCCCCAAAATGGTCAAATTTCTGCAATTTCCAATCTCCTCAGGGATTTCTCCAGTGATGTCTCTGTTTCCACCAGCTCTAAAGATTTCAAGACTCCCCATTTTGCCCACATCAGAAGGGATTCCTCCACTCAGCCTATTGTCAAACAAGAGCAAAGTCTTGAGGGCTCTACAATTGGTGAGCTCAAAAGGGATTTTGCCAGTGAGCTGATTGGAGTTCAAGACCAAATCCTGAAGCTTCTCAAGCTTTCCAATGGTTGTTGGGATTGTTCCAACAAGGGTATTGGAGCTCAAATCAATGAGGGTGAGCTCAGAGCAGTCACCAATGTCAGAAGGAATGGGGCCTGTGAGATTAGCATCAGAAATGACAAGGCTTTGAAGGGAGTGGAAAGAGGAGAGATTTGAAGGAAAAGGTAGCTGAAGAGGGATTGAAATGATGTTGATTTCAGTGACAAAGCCTTGAGGAGAACAAGTAATGGAGGTCCAGTTACAGGGGGTTGAGTCAAGGACATTCCAATTGGAAAAAACAGGGGAAGGGGAAGGGGAACTGTGAAGCCATGAGAAGAGAATTGAAGCTTCACGGTTAGATGAAGCAAAGGAAGAATGAGTGAAGGAGAAGAAGAAGAAGAAGAAGAAGAGAGAGAAGGGGAAGAAGAAGAGGAATTGGATGGACATTTGCCTCAAATTCCAAACTTTTTTTCTTGGGTTTGCATAATTTTGGGGTTTGAAAACTCTATCTCTCTATCTGTGTGTGTGTGTTTGTGGTTCTTTCTTCTTCTTCTTCTTCTCTCTCCTTCTGGGAGTGTGAGTTTTGAGAGTGTTTGCTCTTCCTTGCCATGGACTCAAGCTCAAACAAGAGTAGTGTACAAATACCTAGGATTTGTTTCTAAAATATTCAAAAAGAGAAGAAGAAAACAACAATATTGCCATACAAAGCAAACCCACCAAAATAAATATATAAAAATTAAAAAATTATAACATATTTTACTCATCACACAATGTTGTTCGTCTTGTTCCATTTTTTTCTCTCTCTCCTGAGTTCAATAACATTTAGGGTGAGGAATTTGAACTTCTAATTTCTTAGTCGAAGATACATATCAATTACAGTTATCTTCATTTTGACTTGGTCTTCTTTAATTGAATCCTAATTCTTAAGAGGTATTGATTTTAAAACAAAAAAATAAATCCTTATTGCTTAACGTCTAATCAACCAAACAATGATGCAATGTCAAAATATAATTTACTATTTGAGTTTTTTTTCCCTTTAGGTCGGTGAATGTGGAAAGAGAGTTTCGAACCTTCAATTACATAGAAAAGTAGTGTCTTAACTACTAAATAAGTAATACACTATTTAAGTTGAAAATATTATATATTTTAATTTTATGAAATGTATCTGCCTTCCCTATATAAAATTTCAAAAAAAAAAAAAAAAAAAAAACCAAATATATATGAACATAACTCAACAGTCAACAATGAAAGTGCTAAATAAAAAGCTCAACAATAAAATTACCAGAATCTTTCTTTAGATAGGTTGATTATTTGAATTTCCACTTCACAATTTCAACGCTATATTCTTAAAAAATAAAAATAAAAAATTTAAAAAAAAAAACCCTCATTTTATATAATTTAGCATGTAAAAAATATCTTGAAAATTACTCTACCTTCCATTTTCATTTTTAAATCCATATATTATCGATCTTTTAACAATGATTGTAGGGATATAGAGTTCAATTCTTTTCACACACAAAAAAGAAAAGGTTGTAGGGTTTCAATTTTAATTGAAAGAAAATTCAGTACATAAATTAAAACTTCAAAATTCAAATAATAATAATAATAATAATAATAATAAAACACCAAAAAGACAGAAAGTTAAAAGAAAAGGAAAACATAATTAAGAGTGGAGAGAATTATAATATTAAAAAGGCAAGTTGTTTAAAACTCCAATGTCTTGAGATCGGCGAACCTGCACCACCAGCCACCACCCTCCCTCATATTCATCACAAAGTACCAATTAAACAAATATAAAAACTTTACCTTATAAAATTCATTAAACAATTCTTCCATTTCTCAAATTTTAATTACTTACACTAAAACTTTCATATGATATACTTAAATATAACTTATTAGATTAAAGGGAAAATTACCTTTTTGGTCCTAGAGTTTTGAGGAATATGTGTGTTTGGTTCCTGAGTTTTCAAAATAGACATTTTTAGTCCATGAGTTTTGAGAAATTGGTTTAAAAGGTCCTTAAGTTTTCAAAATGGATTTTTTTAGTCCCTAAGTTTTGAGAAATAGACTTAAAAAGTCCTTAATATTATTTTTTCATCTTTTTTAAATTAATATTTTTGTATTATTTTTTAATATTGAATGGTTTTTTAAATGAAAAAAAAATTAAAAAGTATTAATTTAAAAAATTGAAAAAATAATATTATGGACCTTTTGAACATATTTCTTAAAATTTAGGGACTAAAAAAGTTTGTTTTGAAAACTTAGGGACCCTTTAAACATATTTCTCAAAACTTAGGGACTAAAAAGGTCTATTTTGAAAACTCAGGGACCAAACGCACATATTCCTCAAAACTCGGGGACCAAAAAGGTATTTTTTCCTAGATTAAATTACAAATTTAGTCCCTACACTTTTAAGATTGTATTCATTTGATCTTTGAACTTTCAATTTTGTGTCCAATAAGTCCCTGAACAAATATCCCATAAGATTCTAATAGACCCAATAACATAAAATTCAATTTTATATCTAAGAGATTGGTTAATTTTTAAAGATCTCAAATGTATCAGGGACTTATTAGACACAAAACTAAAAGTTCAAGAACTTATTAGACATTTTTAAAGTTCAGGGATCTATTACACACAAAATTGAAAGTTTAGAGACTTGATTGATACAACCATGAAGGCTCGGGGAGTAAAAAACCAAGTTATTATTATGAAAATGGTTTGGTAGATTAGTTCACGCGGCCTCTGCAGAACCCACATGACAAAGATAAGGAAAGCTCTCTCCTTTAACGTAACAGTTGGTTCCCAATACATGTTATATCTTTTTAACTTCATCAGAATTTCAGATAAATAATTGGTAAAATAAAGTAAGATACAGTCTATGGAGGGTGTATTCATGCAGCTAATGAAAAACCCTATTCAGTCAAACTATATTCTTTTCGGCTAACTTACGTGTCGGTGAGAGAAATGACGATCGTACGTTTATAAGAGGAATGATCGATGATGTTTCGGTTGATCGCTTGTAAATTTGAACTTTAAAAATTCCGATTAATAGGTTCTTAAACTTCGAAAAGTATTCAAGAAGTCCCTAAGGTTTTGTATCTTTTTTTTTTTTTTTTAATAGTTTATAGATTATGGATCTATTAGATATAATTAAAAGTTTTGGATCTAATTAGATATAAAATTGAATGTTCGAGAATTTATCATATAGATTTTTAAGTTATTTAAGAACCAATTAACTAGATATATTGAAAGTCTAAAGGGTTATTATTAGACACTCTTTATAGCTTAGTGACCAATTGGTTTGAGAGTTCTAAAAGTTCAAATATCAAACTTATAAACTCGATCTAAATGTTATGTCGGTATGAAAAATATTGTATCAATACAGAGATACAGGAAGAGATCGAGACTAGGGTTTTGATCGTTTTGTTTGGTAAATATTTTAATACAACATAATAGTAACTATGGAAACAGTAGAGGGACTAATTTTAGCTGCCCCACCAAGGGGGATTGTTTCTCAATGTTAAAAGGGTTTCTTTTTTAGTTTGGATTGGACTTGTTTTTCTTCTCTATATTTACTTAGTCATTATTTCATGTGTACTATCAGCAAAAGGACCATAAAAAAAAAAAAAAAGAATTAAATGTCATTTCATCTCCAATGTCCTTTTTGGTTCAAAAATGGCTAAGAGAGCAAAGCCCTTTTTCTTCATTCATAGTGGAGAGGGTCTTGAGTTTCAAATAATTTAAAGGTAAGATGATTCAAGGGACAAAGGTGGGGCTCTCATTTCCTATACAAACTAGGCTTGGGAAAAGGAGACCCTTATACTTTGCCCTAAAAAGGGGACTTACAAATGATTGATTTTAAGAGGATGAATCCTTTTATAGGATGCATATTATATTCTAAGGTTATATCGTCGTAATGGTTAATTTGGTGTGTTTCTTAAGATGAGTGTTCAATTGTTATAACATTTCTTATTACGGATATATAATAAGAAAACTTTTTTAATTACGGTTTTTTAAATGTAAGTTTTTTTTTCGACAAAGTTACAAGTAGGAGATAGAAGCCTTAATTCATATGAACTTTGTGGATAATTCATCTATCAATAGCACATAATTCTTTATTGTCTTTGGTGACATAAAGAATAGCTCACATTGCACCCACCATTATAAATAATGTAAATTATTGTTTTTTTTTAAAAAAAAAAAAAATCTAATTCACTATTCTTGTTTTGTATTCTTTTGAAGAGCTTTTCCGTTAAAATAATATCAGGTAATGGGTATATGTTACATCATTTACAATGTCATTTATGTAAATTCACATATTGTTGAGGATCTAATATTGAAATGATGAATGGAGACCTTACAATTTATAAAATATATGAGCTACTCCTCTCGTTACCAATTGGTTTTGAGATGGATCTCATATTGAACTCCATGTTTTTCTAATATAGTAACGGTTGGTACTCGTCCAAAGAGAAAAAAATGAATCATCTTGAGAGGACATGTTGAGGATCCCAAAATGAAAAGATATATATAATCGAAATATACTTCGATCTCACATCGAAAAAATATATAATCAAAATATACCCCAAAATTCAGGAATATTTGGAATAATTTAATTTTTCTTTCCATACGTCGAAAAGAACAACAATAAATGGCAACAACAAAAACATATAAATGTACTTAGAAAACTCTTAGCAAATTAAAGAAAAACACAACCAAATACAAAGAAAAAAAAATCACTGTAATAAAAAAAAAAAAAAACACATAATAAAATAATATGTGGTTGTAATCAAAACACAACATAAACCAACAAGAAAAACCCAAAACCCTACCGACGAAAACATAGTAGCATGAATGAAATAGTAATAAATTCTTAAAGAATAGAGCCCAATTTTAAAATTATACCATTTTTATTTAAATGAACAATATGTAGTAAATTCCCAATAAATTCATCTAAAGGTACAAAAATCAGAGAAACCTATGATGTGAAAGTGTGAATAAAGAGGGAATTTGTCAATTTCCAAACAGTAAAAATAATGGCTGTTTTTTAAAACAAAAATGGTGATTTAGACATAAGATTCAGACATGTCTTTATCAGACCAACCAGGTCTGAGCACATTTATATGACTTTCCTTAATCCTAAATTGACCAGCTTTTTACCCATCTCTCTGATTATCTTTTTAAACATTAATATACAAATTGTACAATAAAATCATAAAGTAAAGTGTTGTTGTGTCAATAATCATCTTAGCTTTCTTTGAAAGAAACACCTAATACACACATAAACACCATATTTAGTATTAAATTTTTCACTATAAACATATGGTAGATTGCTAATTAAGCAATAAAGTTTTTCTGCTTGATCTGTATATGTCATGTGCATGGATGGTCGATGATGCTTGTTTTTATTTCGAGTTAAAGTAATCATAAAAAGATTAAATTTATAAGTTTTTGGGTTTGATATGTAATTTGACCTGATATATCAATGTAAAATGTTTTATGTTTGAACTTCTGTAATATAATTAACTTCACAAGTTAGGGAGAGTGTTGATTAAAGTATTAATAAAAGAATAAATATATGAAAACTCATCTATTTTTTAGTTAATTAAGTGGTGATTTAACACCTAAAAACCTTTACAATAAAGTTAAAATATCTTAGTTGTTGAACTGTGTTCATATGTTTGCTGAAGTTATATGTTAAAAGCTTTAGTACGATCAATAATGTTTTTTTTTTTTTTCCTTCGAAAATGTGTTGCGAAGATATCCTTAATTTTAGAAAAATTGAGAAATATTTTCTTAAACAAATGTTGATAATATGAATATATACATATTAGTAAGGATTATTTATGACTTACCTAACAAAAGTTATATTATTTCCAAAAATATTTATGTTTTATTGGGATTTCATGATTTTTCTTGAAATATTGAACCAACATGAATTTATCAATCCAAAATATACATTCTTATGCTTTGCAAAATTGATAAACCATTTCTCTATTAAATTTTACTGTTAATTTTTCTTTTACAAAAAAAAATGAGAGATTATTGGAGATTTGAACTCCGGCATCAAAGAAAGCATGTCAATTATCACGGATATTTTTTTTAAAAAAGTATATAATAATTCAAATAAAAAAAAAAACTACAGAAAGATACAATTTGTAGATTATACAAATTTAAGAGTCATTTTTAATATTCAAAATATAGTATGATTTCAAAAATAGACAAAATGTAAAGATATAAGCTAAAACATTGTCCTGCACCAGTCATAATTTAAGTCCATGTACTTAATATTTCAGAAATTAAAAAAAATAATAATAATTAAAGCATAGGCAAACATTGGGAATAGATAAGCTTCATATGCATTTGTCACCCACTAGATCTATCAATGTTTTATTCAAAAGTGTTTTTTTTTTTATATTTAATCCAAAACTTTGTTTATGTGTTGAAGTCTTAGAAGAATGAAGACTTTTGGAGGAATCTCTAATTATTTATAATATACTAAAGTCTTGGTCTTGTCTTTGTTTTTTTTCTTTATATTAATATATTAATATGTACTTTTTTTTAATTTGCCAGTTTTATATTAAATATTATAATATTGCATTATGTGAGTCATACCCAGCATTCAATTTGGGATGACTCTTTAAAATTGCATTTAATTTGGAACTTTCTTCCCTAAAAAAATAAAAGAAAAAAAAAAACTAACATTTTTTTTTCTTTTATCCTTTCTAACTCTTCCACTTGTTCATAATATTTGCTGTAAATTAGGGTTGGGTTTTCCCTAGAAACTTTTTGAAATTTTATTTATGTCCTACAATTCAATTAAACTGAAAATTTGAAATTGTGTGAAGTTTTTATATGCATTATATGTGATATTGTAGAGACTGAAACTATTTTGATTGAATTAAAAAACCATTGTATTTTTTATGAATTTTTATTTATTTATTTACTTTTTTATAAGAAGATGAATTTTTATTTGAGTTCAGTATAATACTTAGAATTCGAATTGATAACTATTTCTTTTTCCAACAAAATGCACTAATCTATTAACATTTTCTTAACTTTATAATATTTATATATATATATATATATATATATAATCTCTATTTTTTGTGGCAATTTTTACAAAATTGTAGCCAAAAATCGATAGTTAGATGTGGTTATAATAATAATAATAATTTAAAAGAAAAAAAAAAAAAACCTAATCAAATATATTTTAGTGAATTGTTTTAATTATTTTAAATCTTCATTAACTAAAGCGCTTCTTTTTTTTTTTAAGAGTTCATTAACTAAAGCTAGGAAGAAAAGAATATCAATCACCCGTCGGTTTGAAATTGCCTTTGTATGGGTCAAAAGTAATTAGGGGAATCTTAATAGACATGTTTGGTAAAATTGAAGAAATTACTTTTAATTTTTATGGAAAAATCATTTTTTTTTTTTTTTACTTGAACGGGGGATTTGAACATCTGACCTCTTGGTCGAGGGTACATACCAAATTACTGTTGAGTTATGCTCGCTTTAGCGCAAAACACATACTTAATAGAGACTTTTAAAAACAACTCCCCTAAGGAAATTAATAGTGATTCAGAAATGTATTCTCTGATTTGGGATATTACTGATATGAGGAAACTATTTGATTTATTACATAAGTAGTGAACAAATTCAATTAATTTATAAATTTTATTTTATATTAAAATAAAATAACTAGAGAAAATTCTATTAGTATATTAAAGTGTGATATTTGATCGATAGAAATATATTATTGTTATATTGTGATTGTGTCATCCAGAAAGAGAGAATCACAGTAGGATTCAGAATGGTTTTGCTCAGCATTTGGCTCAGACTAGTCTAAGTTCTGATCAAAATATAGCTTCTAGTAATGTATCACTTTTTGTACCCCAACAGAAAAGTTTTGACGATTTATGAAATACCATTGTTTCCACACACGCACGCACGAGAAAAAAAAAAAAAAAAATCTTCCCCACACACACATGCATACTTGACAACCCTTGAATATAAGAGATTCGAATCACAGACCTCTTAACAATCAGTACAAACATCCTACCAAATCTGAGATATGCATATTCTTGCAAAGAAGCTTGTAAAATTTGAATCATTTGAATCATGTCTTTCCGCGATATATATATATATATATATGTATGTATATATTTGCGTCTATTACATCCTACATGAATGGAATTAATGGTATTTTAATTGATTCAATTTTTCGTAGCAATTATTTTTTTCTTAAACTTTTATAAAATAATTTTGATTAACGAAAATAAATGCAATTTAAATCATATAAATTTTTTAACAATTAACTTATAATAAAAACAGATATTAAATTTCAATATAAAAATAATTTAGTATTAATTTACCAAACACTTTAATCCATCTTTTCAATTTTAAAATTGAAATTTACCAAACACTAATTTTCAATCATGTCCTTCCATTAATTCACAACTAAAATTTTTCTAAACACTAGCGAGCAATTATTATAAAAGTTACCTAATCTCGAAATAATTCTTAATTTGAATTTTTTTTATTCATAACCTTATGTTAATTAGAAAAGAAAAAAGTTATTTCCTTAAACATATTATAATTTTGTTAGCCCAAATAGCACCATTTTTGTCGTTCCAATCTAACAAAATAGAAATTCTCCTTATCATTAAGGACGACATCTATGTTATACCAATAGATGTATAGTATAAATGAAAATTACAAAATTAAATCAAACTCAAACAAGAAAGAGATTTCTTTTAGTTCAACATACGGGGGAGTAGGGTAAGGCCGGTAAGATAGTGTTCGAACATCTGATCTCTTGATCAAGGATATATGTCTTAGATAACTGAGTTATACTCAAATTAGCAACAAGCAAGCAATGTGACTTTGTCGAATGTTGATCGGAAAATTATATGAAACTCATTAATTAGATTTTAGTCGTAGTAATACAACCAAACATTAATCTTCATACTCGCCAAAGTGAAGATAATTCAATGATAATTTGTATGTACCATTGACTAAGAGGTCAAAAATTCGAATCTTATCTCTTATTTTCAATATCAATTACTCATAAAAGAAATAAAAATCCACTTGACTTTATGCAGAAAATTACTCAATATATGTTCCTCTCTCTCAAAACCTAGAAGACTAAAAACAATAATTATGGCAATAAAATAGTAAAAAGAGTAAAAACAACATAAAACCCAAAACAACATCAAATCTAATGTTATGTTTACTAAATGGATTTTCAAACAAGAATCATATGGTAAGAAATAATGGCCATTAATATTATACAATTTACTATTAATTAAAATAAGAACATAGGTTTTTAATGGTGTTTAAAACCCATAAATCCACAAAAACCTGCCCACAAGCAAGAATGTGAGATTAACAATATTTTAATTAATTAAGATCAAGAAATGATTGACAATCAATACTAAATAGAAAATAGTCAATCTGAGCATAGTTCGATTGATTAAGACATCATACACATCCTATTTCAAACGTCAAATGTTCAAATCCTTTTTCCATATTATTGAACTAAAAAACAGTTCGATATGAAGAAAAAAAAAAAAAAAAGAAGTTGATTCTCATTTTTTTTTATAACATCAACCTTTCATGGTTACCAAGCAGATTGCCCAAACGACAAGCCAATACAAGCGACAATCAGAAGGGGAACAAAACTCTACACATTGAGGAAACATCATCCTTCCCAGTCAGACAAAAACACTCTCCTTTCTCTGACGAGTATGTGGTGACACACTAAGCACCAGTTAGTAGAAATCAGCCGGATTCAGCTAGCCATCCAAAATTTCCATCCTCTTGCCTCCTACATAAAGTTGATTCTCATTGTTTCAATGTAAATGCAACAATTTTTTTTCAAGGATATTACATGATAGATAATATAAAGAAATTAGTTAGTGTTGTATTCATTCCTTTTCATTAATATAGCTATGACAATAATCCTTCGAGTTAATAGTACTATAATATTAGGATGGAGAATCCAAAAAACAAAAATGAAAGATTATTGAAAGTTATATATTTACATCCATGGAGTAGATACGATTACAAAAGATAAAAATCTAATAATAATCTTGAAAAAGTTACTTATAAAATTAAGGATAATTGTAATAGGTGGCAACATGAAGGTAAATAATTACAAATATAGCAATTTTTAAAAATATTTGCAAATATGGCAAAATTTTTTAATTAATTTTTTATATTCCTAAATTGCCCCTGTGTGCCCATCTTCTTCTTCCTCGTCAGTTTTTTTTTTTTTTTTTTTTTTTTTTTTTTTTTTACTGATAGAAATTCTTTTTATTACTGATAGATTCTATCAGTGGTAGAAAAATTTTCTATCAGTGATAGAAAGTTTCTATCACTGATAGAATATAGTTTCTATAAGTGATATTTCTATCACTGATAGATTCTATCAGTGGTAGAAAAATTTTCTATCGGCGATAGAAAGTTTCTATCACTAATATTTCTATGACGGATAGATTCTATCAGTGGTAGAAAAATTTTCTATCAGTGATAGAAAGTTTCTATCACTGATAGAATAGAAGATTTCTATCACTAATAGAAACTTTTTCTATCCGTGATAAAAGATTTCTATCACTGATAGGTTCTATCAGTGATAATTTTTTTTTTTTATAGAAAATCATAGAAAAACTTTTGATAAAAAATCTTTCAATCTCTGATCACCCATAAAAATCTTTCTATCTCCGATAGAAATATTTCTATCACCGATATAATCTATAAGTGATAGAAAAACTTTCTATCACCGATAGAAAAGCTTTCTATCAATGATAAAAGATTTCTATCACTGATAGAAATTTTTACTATTCTATCAGTGATAGAAAGATATTCTATCAATGATAGAAAACTCTTGATAGAAAATCTTTCAATCCCTAATAGAACCTATTAGTGATAGAAATCTTCTATCACTTATAGAAATTTTTTCTATGAGTGATAGAAAAAATTTCTATCATTCATAGAAAATCTTTCTATGAGTGATAGAAAAACTTTCTATCTCTATCACTGAGACTGATAGAAAAACTTTTCGTGAGTTATAGAAAATATTTCTATCACTGATACTTTTCTATTAGTGATAGAAGATCTTTTGTTTCTATCAGCGATGGTGATGCATGGTGAAATCGAGCATTGAGAAATAAAGCAAAAACGAACGATTATAGAAATCAAACACTGAAAAGCAAAAACCAAACACTGATAGAAAACCAAATAACAACAACCAAACACTGATAGAACACCGAACAAGTGATAGAAAAATATCTATCGCCGATAGAATCTATCAGTGATAGAAAATTTCTATCACTGATAGAATCTATCAGTGATAGAAAAACTTTCTATCAGTGAAAGAAAATCTGGAGGAGGGGTATTTTAGTAAATGCAACACACAAACTATTAGATTTTGCTATTTTTGCAATTTTTTTTGTGGGTTGCTAGATTTGCAATTATTTTGGCCCATATTGCTATCCTTGCAACCGGCCCTATAATTAAACTAATTTTTTTAATTTTTAACCAAATATTGACATAATCGATTGACCATATATATCCACTCGTTTTCATTACCACTTAGGACATGAATTCTCTACTAGTTAACATAATACCATTAGGGGCTCAAAACCCCAATGAAGAAAACCATTAGATGGAACCATATTTAATGTTACATTCACATTTAATTTGTGGAGTTATTAAATATAATTCAAAAGATAAAACTTAATCACAACGATACATCTACATTATTTTTCATCTCTAAATTAACACTATATTATTACCAGAAGTAAGAATCTCGTCTGATAGAAAAAAGAATTCCAAAACTGAGAACCCCATTTAAAACTATAAAGTTCAAATCATCACGTAAATAATACTAGCTTCAAAAGATAACTTGAATTAATTACAACGTTCCAAACTTACACCTATACTAAATTTAATTTCTTGAACCAAACAAATCCACTCATTCTCACTAACATCAAACCAAAATCCTCCAAACTATGAACATCATATTACTTTAAAGTGGAAGAAATAATTATTTTTTAAAAAATAGAGGTGGCAATCATGTGGGTTTGAAAAACTCCCCCAAGAGCCAAAGAGAGATAGAAAAGATTGATGTTAAGGGAAGAATCATTTGCTCTATATGGGCTACAATATTAAACAATATCAAAAGAAGAAAAAGCAAATGGCCAAAAAGAAAGAAAGAGAAAAATAAATAAATAATTAGGGTTTTGAAATAGAGAGAGAGAGATTTGTTTTTTTTTTTTTTAATAAATTATTAGAGTAGTGGTGGTAGCTTTGGACAACAAGAAGAACACATCCCAGATTTTGAGGCCAAGCACGTGACCAAGAGAATCATCTTTAAGAATAATATTTCAATTTCTAAAAGAAAAACAAATTAACATAATTTCATGATATAATAATGTAATATGGGTTTCAAAGTTGATTATGAGGCCATAATCTTCTTTTATTCTTTCTTGTTATTTTATGATGTATTATACTCTTATTTTATCTATATGCTTTTAACCTTCATTTTAATTTTTTTTTTCTTAAACTTTAAAAATCTATATTGTCTCTATCTTTAGCTAAAGTTTATTGGTTTTGTTTGGGTGTTAAATTATAAAAAATACTCATGAATTATGAGGTTGGTTTCAATTATACCTTTGAACTAATTTAAAAGTTTCATTTTAGTCCTTAAAATTTGAAGTTTATTTCAAAACTACCCTTGAAGACATTTTTCATTAAATTTATTGACAGAAAATGATGTGTTTGTATGTGTTGTTATTGTTTTTTTATGAAAAAAAGTCTTCAATGGTCATTTTGAAACAAACTTCAAAGGTTAAAATGAAACTTTTGAAAGTTCAGGAGTATATAATTGAAACCAATTCCATAGTTCAGGGGTATTTTTTATAATATAACTTTTTTTATTAGCGAGGAGTATTAAAATCTTTAGAAAGAAGTTACTTATAGGCGTGTGATAGAGATAAAATTTTATGGTTGGATATTTTGTTTGACAAGTAGTGGTCTAACAAGTCCCATTGATTGAAAAGTGTGAATTATTTGAGTTGGATTTTAAAATATTGTTATGACTTGATTAAAAAAAATTGTTAGGCTCAAACCATACTTTAAAATGTAATTGAGATGATTGATTAGATTTAGATGACTCTGTTTTTTTCTTTTTCTTCTAGTGCTTGTAACTGCTTTTTAGTGGTAAAATGATCTTTTTATTAAAAAAAAGTGAAACTAAATTCAAATATATCAAATCAACCTTTCTTGATTAGTATGTTATTTGAATGTATTAAATTTCTACATTTTCACATGTCTATGGGTTTAACATGAAATTGACATTTCTATTATATCAAAAAGAAATTGATAAAATATAAACAAAATAGTAACAAAATGTAACTAATTTGAAGATAATATTTATAATAATTATTTTAACTTATTTTAAAAATGTAACACGTTTATTTGTTAATTTAATTTTTCCAAAAATATTCATCGACATCGACGTTTTATTGATATTTCCATCGATATTGAAATTTAGACTCGACATTTCCATCGACATCGACAAAAAAAAAATATTAACCATATTCAACTTGGATAAGAAATATCCTAATTAATATAATGATAAAGATTAAGTGAGTATAACAACAAATGCAAGACATGAATCATGGACAAGAGTTAGTATTCACAAATAAATATATGAATATGATGTTTGCACTTATATTTATATCTATGTCAATTGAAAAAAGGTATGTCTTAATAATGCAATTGTTGAAAATTTTGGTTAAATTACCAAATTTAGTCTATGTCCTTTATATTTGTGCCTAATAGATTTCTAAACTCTAAAAAAAATTAATAGGTCCTAAACTTTCAATTTTGTTTCTATTAAATTTCTAAACTTTAAGAATATCTAATAGGTCATCAAACTTTCACTTTTGTATATAATTTGTACCTAACATATTCAACATTTCTTGAAATTAACGGATCTATTAGACATAAAAAAAATTTTTAAAAAAAATGTTTTGTGTCTAATAGAACATTTTTCAATTTTGTATCAAATAAGTTTATAAACTTTAAAAAGTGTTGAAAAGTTCAATGACTTTATTAGGTACAAAATTGAAAATCTTAGAGACTTATTAGACTAAAAAAAATTAAAATTTTAGATCTCGTTTGTTAGCTATTTGGTTTTTGGTTTTTGAAAATTAAGTTTATAAATACTACTTTCATCTATAAGTTTTTTTTTTTTTTGGTTATGTTATCTACCTACTTTTCATGCTTTCAAAAACCAATGCAAGTTATGAAAAAAAAAATGTAGTTTAAAAAATCTTTTTTTTGTTTTTGGAATTTGGCTAAGAATCTAAATTTCTCTTAAACAAAGATGAAAATCATGGTAAGAAAATTGGAAGAAAACAAATATAATTTTCAAAAACCAAAACCAAACTTCAAATAGTTATCAAATGAGTCTTAAAAACTTATTAAACTGTTTTTAAAGTTTAATAACTTATTAGATAATAAAGTCTTGAGAATTCATAAATTTATTGAACACTCCTTGAACTAATTTGCCACAAATTTGAGAGTTGGGAAACTGAATTTATAAAATGCAAATTTGTTGAAAAGAAAATTGACATGATTGTTTGGATTAATATATATATATATATATATATATATAAATTAGCAATTTATTATTACTACTTTTTTTTAGCAAAATTAAGAATTTGATTTGAGGGTATGAGAAGAGGCCAAAAATGAAAGAAGGAAAAGAGGTTAAAACGGCGCAGTTTTGAGGGACCCAGCCTTAAATTCAGGGTTTGGTGACGTTGGAAAAGCCTTCCCCTCTCGAATCTTCATTTGCTCTTACTCACTAACCCCACCACTTGCTCTTTACACCCACATCTTTTCTTTTTCTTTTTTTTTTTTTTTCTTTTTCTTTTCTCTCTTTATTTTGTGTATTTTTCAGCTTAGTTTTATAAACTTTTCAATTTTTATTCATTATTTAAGGGGAGAGCATATTTCGGAAGCCAAAATAAAATATTACAAAGTTCTAATACTATAATAATAATAATAATCATCCATGGTAGTAGTTAAGATCATGTTGGTATCAAGACAAAGAAGAAAAAGCATCTATCTTTAATAAACTATTATCTCATCTCATATATCTAATTTAGAACTTAAATAAGAAACTCAAAATTTGTCTCCTCAAAAAAAAAAAAAAAACAAAAAAAAAAACAAGAGAGAGAGCATATACCTTAATTGTGGAGTTATGTTAATGTTGGTGTATAAATAAAGCATTGAATTAGATTATTTGTGATAATTTATATAAATATAAAAAAGAATACATGTATAATTCATTTGATCGATTTTTCTTTTTTTAGTTCAACCATGGGAAGTTGAGAATCCAAATTGGAGCAATTACCCCTCTTAGTTTATAATACTTAATATATTAATTTTAATTTTCCTCCTGTTTCTCCTTAAATTTTTAGAATTGAAATATTATATTATATTATATAAATTTTCAATTTTAAAATTTTCTCTCACTACTCTTCTTCCATGTATAACCATAATGCTTCAAACAATCAACTCAAGTTGGCCATTTGATTGAGTATTGGACATTTTTTATGCATAAAAATATAAAATTATCATCAATGAATAACTAACTACTATCTATAAATTTTTCTCAAAAAAAAAAAAAAAAAAAAAACTATCTATTTGGGGCAACTAGATAAATGGCCATTTTAAATTAGGCGTTTTGAAAAAATGCCATTTGTGTTTACAATTTGACAAATGGCCAAAAGCTAATTTTAGTAAATTTTTTTGACAACAAAATGGACAAAAATACCCCTACCCCAAATCTTAATTCATAAATAAATTAAACCAAAATACACTATAAACATGGAAGAAAATCTTGTTTGTTACAAATTAATTCAACATGTAAATCAATAAAATCTGGGAACTTAAATTTAAAACAAAAGATTTAAATTCAAATCAAAGAGAAAAAAATAGGAGAGAACAAAAAAACACAGTATATTGGAAAAAAAATACACTATAAACAAGGGAGAAAATCTAGCTTTTGTTAGAGATCAATTCAACGGGTAAATCAATAACAAACTTTCAAAATAAAAAATATAAATTTGGGAACTTAAATTTAAAACAAAAGATTTAAATTCAAATAAGAGAGAAAAAATAGGAGAGAACAAAAAAACACAGTATATTGGAAAAAATAAAGAACTCAACTAGGATTCATATGCAAAATGAAGAAATTATGGAAGAAAAGCTACTTTGTTACAAATTAATTCAACGTGTAAATCAATAAAATCTGGGAACTTAAATTTAAAACAAAAGATTTAAAAGAGAACAACAAAACACAGTATATCGGAAAAAAATACACTATAAACAAGGGAGAAAATCTAGCTTTTGTTAGAGATTAATTCAACGGTAAATCAATAACAAACTTTCAAAATAAAAAAATATAAATCTGGAAACTTAAATTTAAAAAACACAGTATATTGGAAAAAATAAAGAACTCAACTAGGATTCATATGCAAAATGAAGAAATTATGGAAGAAAATCTAGTTTGTTACAAATTAATTCAACGTGTAAATCAATAAAATCTGGGAACTTAAATTTAAAACAAAAGATTTAAATTCAAATCAAAGAGAAAAAATAGGAGAGAACAAAAAAACACAGTATATCAGAAAAAAAATACAAGGGAGAAAATCTAGTTTTTGTTAGAGATTAATTCAACGGTAAATCAACAACAAACTTTCAAAATAAAAAAATATAAATCTGGGAACTTAAATTTAAAAAACACAGTATATTGGAAAAAAATAAAGAACTCAACTAGGATTCATATGCAAAATGAAGAAATTATGGAAGAAAATCTAGTTTGTTACAAATTAATTCAACGTGTAAATCAATAAAATCTGGGAACTTAAATTTAAAACAAAAGATTTAAATTCAAATCAAAGAGAAAAAATAGGAGAGAACAAAAAAACACAGTATATCAGAAAAAAAAAAATACAAGGGAGAAAATCTAGTTTTTGTTAGAGATTAATTCAACGGTAAATCAACAACAAACTTTCAAAATAAAAAAATATAAATCTGGGAACTTAAATTTAAAAAACACAGTATATTGGAAAAAAATAAAGAACTCAACTAGGCAAAATGAAGAAATTATGGAAGAAAATCTAGTTTGTTACAAATTAATTCAACGTGTAAATCAATAAAAAACACAGTATATTGGAAAAAAATAAAGAACTCAACTAGGATTCATATGCAAAATGAAGAAATTATGAAAGAACAACCTCATTTTGATTTGCACCTAAAACATCAAATCAAAATAAAGTATAATTTGAAAACAATAATATCACTGTAGATGAAAATGAATTTAAAGAAATTTAGATGAAAATTAATTTAAAGAAATTTAGATGAAAATGAACCCCAGTTGCATTTGGCATCCATCACCTGAATTTTTCACATCATATTTCAAAAACGAAAAAAGAAAAAACTCAACCTCTACACGTTCTTCTTAGAAAACCCCATTCCGAACTAAAAAAAAGAGTATTTACCGTTTGGCGGAAAAAAACCCCAACCGATTGAGCTTGATTCTTTGATTCTTCTGTGCAAATAAACTCATTCTCCTTCAAGCTTCTTCTCCTAATCGACAGATTTACACTGTATTTACACACCACTCGACAGATTTACACTGTATTTACACAGACAGACATTCGATGGAACATTCAGAAGTTCGAAGAGGTTGTGTCGACATTCCAGGGTATGCAACCATTTTAATAAGAAAATGAAGAGAGAGAATTGATGCTGTAAAAATCTGGAAAACCAAAGCTAAAAAACGTATATTTTGGGAAGACAAGGGAATTGATTTTGTAACTATCATTCCTTGATTCATGGAATTTGAGGTTATAGATTTTCATTTTTTTTTTTAAATATCATTAGATAACTGCACAAATATAGGAGAGACGTGAGGAATGACTCAAGGATAAAAATGGAAGTTCCAATCCCACGAAATAAGGTTAGAAAACCGGTTTGGCCATTTTTCATTAAAAAATCCGGTTTGGCCATTTTTCAAAAATACCCTGTAATTTTTGGCCAAAGGATATCCCATGTTTTTCTATATAATGTGGCCACATATTTTCTTAAAATATTGGGCCTATTGGGCCCAAATCTGTTAGAAGTCCAAAAAGCTATAGAGGTCCTAAATATCGGCTGATTCAGTTGGCCCATGTAACATCTTCTCTCCTAAACTTTCCTAATGTTAGAACGAGACCAAACACTAGTAAAATTAACTTTTGGAATATATATATATATATATGGTTTAAATATTTTCAAGTACTTTGCAATTTTTCCCTTAAGAATTGGGTTGAGTTTTTTTTTTTCTTTTTTTTTTCTTTTAAGTTCAACGCATTAAAAAAAAAAAAAAAAAAAAATCCCAACCCAATTCTATTTAAGTTTCAAAACATGATAATTTAAGCTTTGAAATTACTATTTATCAAAAAAAAAAAAACCTTGAAATTACTAGAAATTATTTGATTTAATCCTTAAAATCATCGTGTCAAAGTTGGTTAGATAAATGATGTAACAATGTTTACACGACGTTTTTTATATTAATAATAACATTATTTTTGTTAACTTCTCACAATCTCACATAGTTCTTAATAATTCTATTATGATCATAAATGTTTGGCTCATAGTTTTACTTTTATACATTTTGGGTTTGTGTTTGGTATTTATGAGATTAAGAAGTGTGACACTATATAACTTCTAGTTTTAATAAGTTTGTTTTTTTTTTCTTCTATGCATTGTATCGACGGGCCTATTTTTCAAATAAATGAAGTTGTTCCTTATTTATATTTTTTAAGAAAAATCATAAGCTTGTGAATGAATGGCAATGTCGTTGTATATATAATATAAATTTTTACAACTTATTCAATCATAGCTTTTGAAAACAAAGACAAACGAGAAGAAACCTACCATTTTATAGCTTCATTATTATGTCACTTTTTTTAGAAGACATTATTATGTCACTTAATCTCAAATTTGTTAGAATAAAATAAATAATAATAATAATAAAAGTGTTAAGAAAATGGAGCCCAAAAACAAAGGCCCAAATTACACTTGTTTTTAAATTCAACTCATCTGACAAGTATGGCATCAAATTGTGTGTGAAAATGAGAAAGAAATTGTAGGCGGAAGTGCTTAATGAAGAAGGAAATTATGGCAGTAAAATTGATTGGTTGGGAATGAAGATTGAGGCGGCTACTTTACTTATAAAAGGAAATTTTGCTTGCTTCATTTATACAACCCAGAGAAGAAAATTTGAGGGAAGGTCGTGAGTCCAAGAGAGCTTCAAGATTTTTTATTTCCTTTTGTGAGTTATTTGCCGTGAGCCTTTTTCTTTCGTTAAGAGTTTGAGAGCTTGTTTTGGAGTGATTCGAGAGCCTTTTTTCTTGAGAGAAAAGTGAGAGAAATCATTCTTGAGCGTGGTAAACTTTTGTAACTTTTTCCCTGGAGTTTTAGTGGAACCTGCATCGGTAGCAGAGAACTGGACGTAACCCACATTGGGTGAACCAGTATAAAACTCGGTGTCAATTTCTCCTCCATTCTCTTTTATTTATTATTGTTCTTGTTGCTTAGAATTTTAGATTGGTTTATCTATTTTTCCAAGCTCTCGGTTTCAAATTATTTAGGGAAAAATACACTTTTAGTCCCTGAGGTTTGGGTTAAGTGACAGTTTGGTCCCTGAGTTTTCAAACTCAACAAAAATACCCCTGAGGTTTGAGATAAGTAGCACTTTGGTCCCTGCCGTCTATTTTTCTGTTAAATACTAACGGTTGCTGGCGTGGCACTATTATTTTAATAAAAAAAATTATTTTTTATATATTTTTAAATAAAAACATATTAAAATAATAAAATATTATTATTTTATTTAAATTCTTTCTCTCTCTCTTCCTTTCTTCTCCCCCATCTTCTTTCAACCTTATCTCCTTCTTCTTCTTCAGCTCCGGTGCGCGGCGGCGGCGGCGGCCGAAATTTTTTTTTCTTTCTTTCTTTCTCCCCTTTTCTTCTCTCATTTCTTTCTATCTTTCCTTCAATTTTTTTTTAATAAAAAGAAGGGAGAGGGAGGAGCCCTCCTCCCGTCGCCGACGCGAAACGGGAGGAGGGAGCTCTCGGTTTCAGATCTGAAACCGAGAGGGATGAGGGGCCCTCCCTCCTCCCGTCGCCGGCGCCGGAGAGGGAGGAGGGCTCCTCCTCCCTCTCCCTTCTTTTTATTAAAAAAAAATTGAAGGAAAGAGAAAAAGAAAGGAGAGAAGAAAAGGGGAGAAAGAAAGAAAGAAAAAAAAAATTTCGGGCGGCAGGCAGTCGTCGGAGTTAGGAAGAAGAAGAAGGAAGATGAAGGATATGGAGAAAGAGAAGAAGAAGAAAGAGAAAGGGAGAAAAAAGAATAAAAAAATAAAAAAAATATTATTATTTTATTATTTTATTATTTTTATTTTAAAAATTAAAAAAAAATAATTTTTTTAATTAAAATAATAGTGCCACGTCAGCAACTGTTAAGATTTAACAGAAAAATTAACGGCAAGGACTAAAATGCTCCTTATCTCAAACCTCAGGGGTATTTTTGTTGAGTTTGAAAACTCAGGGACCTAAGTGTCACTTAACCCAAACCTCAGGGACCAAAAGTGTATTTTTCCCAATTATTTATTTGACAATATATTTGAAACCGGAACCGGATCTGGGAATTGCGATAAATTATATATATTGTCTGAATTTAGATTGATTATACTTTTATCGCCTAACAATTGGTATCAGAGCTTCCGGGTTGTAGAACAATGTCAGGAGGGGATGAGAAATTGGTTATATTTAATGGATCAGATTTTTCTTTTTGGAAGTGTCAGATATTAGATTATTTGCATTCCAAGGAATTGGATTTACCATTAGAAGGAAGACCTGATGACATGGGAGAAAAAGAATGGAAGAAGTTGGACAGGAAGGTGCTGGGGACTATTCGCCTGACTTTGACAAAGAACGTGCAAAGCAGTGTGGCGAAGGCAACGACCACAGCAGAGCTAATGACAACATTGTCCAACATGTATGAAAAACCCTCGGTAAATAACAAGGTATATCTCGCAACTAAATTCTTTAACTTGAAAATGGCTGAAGGTACATCCGTCACTGCCCATTTAAATGAGTTTGATTTGTTGATAAAAAAATTAACTGCTGTTGAACTAGAATTTACTGATGATGTAAATGCGATTTTGTTGTTGAGATCTTTGCCGGATAGTTGGGAAACCATGAAGGCTGCACTTTCTAATTCATGTGGTAAAGATAAATTGCAGTTTTCACAGGTTAGAGATTCCGCTCTAGCAGAAGAAATTCGTAGAAAGGACTCAGGTGTTGCTTCTACTTCTGGTTCGGCATTAAATGCGGACAGAGGAAGGAGTAATAACAGAAGTCACGAAAATCGAGGTAAATCAAGAAACAACAGAAGCAAGTCTAGGAATGGCAGATTAGAATGTTGGAACTGTGGTAAAACTGGACATCTGAAAAGGAACTGCAAGACCCTGAAGCGAACTGAAGGGAATGAAACCGGTGCAAATGTTGTTACTAATGAGTTGCATGATGCTCTGGTTCTGGCAGTGGAAAGTGCTCATGACACATGGGTGATTGATTCAGGTGCGTCATTTCATACTACAGGTCAACGCGACATTCTTGAAAACTATGTTGCAGGAAATCATGGGAAGGTGTATCTAGCTGATGGAGAGCCTTTGAACATCATTGGGATCGGTGACGTCAAATTGAAAATGGCGAATGGTTCAACATGGAAAATTCGCAAGGTACGTCACGTTCAAAATAAGAAGAAAATAAGAAGAAGAAAGGAGGAGGAGGTTAAATTATTAAAATACCTTTGGACTATGGGTTGGTTTTAATTATATTCTTAAACTTTCAAAAGTTTCATTTTAGTCTTTGAAGTTTGTTTCAAAATGACTCTCGAAGGTTTTTTCTAGTTAAATTCAAGGACATAAAATTGTGTGTTTGCATATATATTGTTGCATATGTGAATAGATTTGAACACGTGTGGAAAAAACAATAAAAATGCATCATTTGTTGTCAATAAATTCAAGGAAAAATGTTTTCAATTATTGTTTTAGAGGTATAATTGAAATCAATCCCGTAGTTTAGAGGTATTTTTGATAATGGAACATAATAATAACAAGACTTTATTTTCATACATATAAATGTATGAAAAAGGAAAGTGGAATACAAAACTTGAGAATGAAGCATGCCTCACGTGCCAATGCATTATATTTCTATTAACAAACAGTCACGTGACCTTAGGGTTCTTTCATTAAGGCTTTCTTCTGCAGCCACTCTGTTGCTTTTAAGAGGTGGGTTTTTTTAAAAAAAAAAATTGTTTTTATTTGTTCTCATAAATCACTTTTTTCTTATAGAATTAAATAAAGTTGTTATTTCTTTTAAAATCTTGAAATTCTTATTAGTTCTTTCAATAATATACAATAATTTTGATTTTTTAAAATCATTTATTCACAATTTTCGAAACAATTTCGAAAACAAAAGTAAACCTCTGAATTTCCTTTCTTGTCAAATTCTCCCGTTGTTGCCGAGTGTTAATGGTTTCTAATTAAAAATATTAAACATATTAAACGAAGTTTGATTTTAAAAGAGTTTTTTTTTTTCTTTTTTAAGTTCTAACGGTGGTGGAAGATTGACTTTTTTTTTTTTTTATCACCAAAACATCGACCTTTCATTCATCACCAAGGTACACAAAGAGCAACATTACATAATGATAAGTCAGCGAAAACCCAAACTTCCCCACCTTAAGGGATCGTCACGATCCAAACTCTTGATACATCCTCACTCAAAGCTACCCTCATTAGACAATACGCAAAACAACCAATTGATTTATCTGTCATTCAACTCTCTTTTCATTCTCTCACTCATCTTAACTCCAAGCTAGCGTTAGTTTAGTCCGGATTGCCCTGACCCGTCTTCTCTCACTCATTTCTCTTTTCATTCTCTCACTGTTGTAGGAGATTGACTTAAGAGTGTATTTATAGTTGTAATAAATTGTGTTAACTTAGTATATATTAATTAACTAAAACATTAACAATCTTTATCTTTGAACTAAAAAAATAATCATTGTTTATAATT
This sequence comes from Luffa acutangula, assembly GCA_036850905.1. Taxonomy (NCBI): domain Eukaryota; kingdom Viridiplantae; phylum Streptophyta; class Magnoliopsida; order Cucurbitales; family Cucurbitaceae; genus Luffa; species Luffa acutangula. The sequence goes on along the minus strand of CM072098.1, from coordinate 44,983,954 downwards.
AATAGTTAAAAGAACCAAATTGGATTGAACGTATAATTTGACACACCAATTCAAAGTTATAACTATTTATTTATACACCTAGTTAGTTTATACTTACCTGGTTGTTTGATTCTAATTCTCTTTTTCAAAATATAACATTACTAATGTGAAGCAGATTCAAAATTTCAACCTAATAAAAAGGTTGTAACGTTATTCCACACAAAATAAGTATTTAAACCATTTTATCACCATTTTGAATTCTAAACTTAATTTTAAGTTTTCAAAGCTTTAATCATTAGTTTATTTTTACCAATGTTATTACCTTCAACGGCATAATATTGGGTATGAAGAAAGAAAATGAATTTGGGGAAAAGGGCATTATGGGAAGTTAGATGAGATATTCAATAAAAATATGGCATATCACAGATGAGAGTTTAGGTCCCACAAAGCACATGGAGGTATAATAAAATTGCTGGCAGATCACAAACAATTTGAGAGGCCATAATAATGAACATATAAACAAACCACTATAACCAAAACTCAACATTACCCACTAAGTAAAAAAAACAAAAGGCCAAGAAATCTGACAAAAACATAACAACATCACTACTTTCCTTTTAACTTTTGTGATCTTCTTTAAGCTGTCTCTCATGAACTCAAAAGGAGGGAAAAAATACAAAACCCAGAGTAAAACATAGTGTAATGACCAACAATACAGCATCACAAAATGACTGACAGAGATGGATAGATGGGGTTAAGTTGATGGTGGGGAATGGTAAAAAAAACAGACAAATTGAGGAGTGAAAAAAAAAAATAAAAATGAACAAGGACAACGCTTCTGCACCTGCCTCTAAAATGGCATTCTCTTTTCAGCTGAAGCAGGCCGAGGTTGAGCAACCAACAGATGAACAACAATGGTGGAATGAGGTAAAAAGGGATTTTAAACACAAGTTTTGAAAAGAAAAAATGTGTACTCTTGTTAAATGGCTATAGTGAAGGGACAGGAAGATGGATGAGAAATCATGAAGTTTTTTTTTTGTTTTGAAAATCAAACAGAAAGAGGAAAGGCTTTTTTGTCTATGGCTTTTTTAACATTTGGTGTTGGTGTTAAAATGATGGGGACAAGTCTAGCAGGGATGGCCTCGGCGGCAAGGGAGCGAACCTGCAGAAGAAGTGATGGAGCCAACCATGGAAGCAGATTTGGCTCCTAAGCTGGAGGCTCTGGCATAGCTTGCTGAAGCTCCAGCGCCTGATGGGGTGAAATAAGCTCCATTCAGTAGCATATCTCCTTCTGATCTCCAATTCCAGCCCTTCCATTCACTCTCCGGAGTCTCGACTCGCTTCGTCACCTGTATCGACCCAATTCGTCAACGGCTAGAACAGATTTCGGTATCTAAATCTAAGTTGAAATGATTTTGGGGAGTACCTCTTTGGCAAAAGGGTTGGTTGGAGCAGCATATCTGTTGCCTTGACTATTGATGGTGGGGTTTGCACTCCCACCAATGGCATACATCTCCCAGTGAGTGTAGTCATTGTTCACCACATGGAAATAGCCATGCCTACATCTACACATTATTGAAGTTTATGTGGGGTGAGATCTAAGTTTGACAAGCTAAACACACAATATTATAAACCTTCTTCTTCAAGTTTGAATGATGAATTATATATCAACTACCTTGGCATTCTTTGAATGAGTCCCTCTCCAAAATGGTTGTAAGCAATGGTGACTTGCATTTGCTTGTCCTTTGTGTAGGAATCACTATGGCCTAGAAGCATCACCTGTTACCAATAATTACCATATAAAATAAAATTTTATCAGATAAATTTGTTTTTTGCATCTTCATTTCATATAAGAAATGCAATAAAAGAAAGTGTACCTCATTGTGGTGAGTGAAGTGATTGTTGGAGATAGTGATTGCAGTTGAGCCCATGACAGCATCAACAAGGCCATCAGCACAATTAGAGAGTGAATTGTGGTCAATCCATATGTGGCTTGACCCAAAGATGGAAATGGCATCTCCATCAGCCATAGTCCTCCATCCAAAATGAGTTGGAGAGCTTCTCACCATGGCATTCCCTGTGGGCTTGCAATCATGGATGTGAAGACCATGGATAATGATGTTAGTCACAAACTGGATTGTGATGCAAGCGCCATTGGCAATGTGTACATTCACCCCTCGAGCATCAATGGTCTTAAAACTGTTCATGATGAGTTCCTGTTTCAACCGAATCACCATGTCCCTTTTGAACACAATCCAGAGAGGTTTCTCTTGAATCACAGCATGACGAAGAGTCCCTGGCTTCGGGTTCACCGGATCATTGTCGCTCGAATCTGTGACGACATAGAAACGACCATCACGACCACCAATAGCATTCCGACCAAACCCAATGCCGCATTCGGCAAGGCGTTTACGGTTACGGTGCCAATTGGAGTCGCAACGCCAGCAGTCATCAATGGGATTGCCAGTTCCACAGGAGAAGAATCCCAACTTCCTCCTTTCAGTGCTGTTACGGATGATCCTGTCATATCAAAGAACATTCATACGACAAATTTCTCTTCAGTTCCGACATTCTAGTGACACAGAAGTTTCTCTTGGTCAACCAAAAACCAAACATAGAATACAAATTATTGGAAAACCCATCACAATCTACATGTACAAATCTCGAGAACAACCAAGAATTTGTCCGAAAGCTAATGTCAGGGGCCATCAGTAATGCTGATTTTCCATCCCAACGGCCATAAGAAAAATGCATACAGCAGAAACAGAACGAGACAAAACCACGCTGGCATTTTGACCACGAAGACTCTTTCATTATAACGTCTAGAAACTCTCCTCCTATGATTTTACGATACAGACAAAAACGAAGCAAACATCCGCATGTGCTCTATTCGATTACTACAGAACCCCATCACTAATTAAAAGAGCAAAATCCAATTCAACCCAAATTTCACAAAACTAATCTCTCTCATAATGAATTCCTTAACAAGATTAAGACATATATAATGATAACAAAAAAAATCATTAATTCAAATATAGAATGAATGAAAGAAAAAGACCCACATCTCAACAGAGGCAGCAACCTCGTCAGGATTATCCACAGCATGCTGATTGTTAAGTTCCTCCAAATCATCATTCACCAACCTGAAAACAGAATCACCCAATTAAGTGACAAACCCACCTAGATCTTATTCTTTTTCTTCCTCTTAACATAATAATCAATCATATTAGAAGTGTTTAAACTTAATAGTAGAACAGTGAGCAGTGCAGGCAGCGCGTGGAATATCAGAGGGCGCGTGAGGGACGAAAATGAAATGAAGAAGTTAGTGAGTGGCTCGACGCTCAAGGTGGGTGCGGAAGAGATCTCTCACGCACACTGCCGTACTGTCGTTATGTCACAGAAAAGAAAACCGTTTGAAAAAAGCGCTTTTGTTTAGAGAGAGAATTGAGGCGAAGCGATTGTCCTTTTATTCTTGTGGCTGAAATGACTGAAATACCCAGGAATGTTAGAGAGTCTGTGGGGGTAATTACGGGAAGTAATCCGAATGGGAGTAACTGGAAACGGAACAAACGGTCCAGATCGAGGATCCGGATCTCAACGGCTGAGATCGTTAGCTATAGTTGGATCATCACATCACACGGATCCGAGGAGAATCCAACGGCTGTGATTAGAAAGTGGGTTAGAACGCACGGCTGTGATCGTTTCATTCGGTACAGATTTCCCCCTTCCGTTTTTTAACTCGAGTTAATGAAACAAACACTAACCTAGTCGCCATTGATGAGTTGCTAGAGCTCTGAAACTCTGTAGCCAACACAGTCCTGTAAAAAAAAAAAAAAAAAAAAGGAATCAAATCACAGACCGCTACAGTTCGTTTGAAATTCGCAGAATCTCTTTCTATTCCTCGTTCCTTTTTCTAAAGGAATGTTGGACTGAAGTCCGCCATTAAAGCACTGGAGCGTAGTTTTACTTTTCTCATTTCTACATTACGGCATTGATCCAATATTCTAAGAAAAAAACACTAAACCATGCTAAATCATACATCCACATCGAACATTCAAGAGTCTCCAAATGGAAATTCACACAATGTGGCTGGAATTACCGAATCAAACACATCACATTGAGATTATAAGAGTGAAAGAAGAAACGGAGAAAAGACTTACCTAATTCCGGAGGTTTCTTCTCTGCGAACCAGAGAGATTGTTAGGAAGAACACCACTGCGAGGGCAAACAGAGACAGGGAAGGCCATTTACTAAGTGCCGCCATTACTGACCTCTCTCTAGAGAGAGAGATTACGAGGAAGAAGAAATTCAGAGAGAAAAAAGAGGAAGAAGAAGAAGAAGAAGAAGAAGAAGAAGAGGAAGAACAGAGGAAAAGAGTGGTGATGTCAGTGAAAGCTTTGGACAAAACGGACCTTTTATAGACAAACGTCCAACGGAACAAAAAGAAGGATGAAAATGAAAGACGATAACAAAATCCCAAACATTCGTTCAACCGACGTTAACGCCGTCAACTAACTTCAACGTTATATATTTCACGTTCTTCTTTTTTTCTATTTTCTTGTTTTTATTTTTATTTTATATTAATTATGAAAGCGTATTTTAAATTCAAGAAATACGAGTAAAATCCGGAAACCTTTGTGTTTTTCGTTTAATAACATAATATAATATTGCATGAGAAATATGTTCAAATGAGATTTCTTAAATTATAAAATTTTTTATTAAATTTTTAGTGTTGTATTTATTTTGCCTCTATACTTTAAACAACATTCAAAATCAGTTGGTATTTGTATCTTAAAGATTTTTAATGAAGTCTAAATGTTAAATTTGGTGTTTAATAGATTTTCTTGGTTTAATACTTTTCTATACATTTATTAATATTATTTTTAGGAATACATGTGACAATGGTTAAAAAAAAAAAAAAAAAAAAAAAAAAAAAAAGTGGCACACCAATTTTGTGCATGTTTTGAGGTTTAATGACATAATTGTTAATGTATAACCAATTTCAATATAGTTTTATTGATTAAGACATATGCCAAAGTGAGCATAACTTAGCACTAATTTGAATCTCACTTCCAATTGTTGTTGAACTAAAAAAATTTAAGACACATATCCTCAAACAAAATGTTAGAAGTTTAAATTTCCACGTATGAATTCGTTTATTTTTTGAAATAACAAATGAGAAAGTGAATATCTTAATCTCTAAACTTCAAATAAGAAGTAAATGATTTAGACTATGTTTGATAGTTATTAGGTTTTTTGTTTTTTGTTTTTTTTTGTTTTTTTTTTTTTTTTTTTTGAAAATTATGCTTATTTTCTCTCCATTTTCTTACTATGAGTTTCATCTTTGTTAAGAATACATTTGAATTCCAAACCAAATTCCAAAAACAAAAACAAGTTTTTGAAAACTATTCTTTCTTAGTTTTGAAAAAATTGGCTTGGTTTCTAAAAACACGTAAAGAGGGTAGATGGAAAAAAAATTATAGATGAGAGTAGTGTTTATAAGCTTAATTTTCAAAAACCAAATAGTTATCCAACGAGAACTCAAACTGTTTGTTATGTTATTGACCAGGAAAAAAAAAAACTTATCAAATACACAAATAAAAGTCAAGAGACTTGTTATAAAATTTTTAAAAAGTAGAAAGATTCTAATAAATATAAAGTCACCATTTTAATTAAAGCAATTAAATTTCAATAAATTCTCATGATAAACACTAAACTTATTTAAACCTATGAACTCCTCATTCACATTTTTACTAAAACAGAGAATCAATGGGAAATTTTGGGAATAAATCAGTCTTTTCCAATAGGTATTCAAAGTTCTTTTTTACTTTTTTTTTTTTCCGAAAATTCTTTTTTACTTTTTTTGTTTTCTATTCTTTTTATTGCATTGATGCTTTACGAATCCCTCAATTGATCTTTCCAAGTTTCAACAAACCTGACTTAACGGAAAATAACCGACTCGATATTTACCGTGACAGTAAATATACAAGTTACCGAACGAAAATTTTAACTTTTTTAACCTGCGCCACGTCGGACGGGAGGTGGAGGAAGACGTGGCCGGTACGGAATACGGTCGCCGGAGACCGATATCACGGTTTTCAGCTGATTTTGCGGTCAATAAATAAATATATAAAATAAGTAATTAAATTATTTAATTAAATTTGGGGGTTGCTTGGACGTGTGAATCACAGTCACGGTCACAGGCACCAATCACGGCTCTTGATTGGTGACTCAGACTGGTGGGTGTGGAACATTTGGTTACAGCCTGTTAACTTATCTTTTCTTCCCTTTTTCTTTTTCTTTTTCTTTTTTTTTTTTGTTTTTGTTTTTGTTTTAGGTTCAATGTAAAATTAAATTGAAATCTAAAATTCACACTCCTCAATTCTGGCTATGATGGTGGAAAAGGTGAGTGTTTTTTAAGCTTAATCATTCATTTGTTATGTGCATTTTTTTCTTTTTGGTTTTAAAAAATGAAGTCTCCCAACTTTTGCATTTATTTCCTTTTTTTCTTTTTTTAATTCTCTCCTATGTTATTGATCGAGTTTGAAATCACATTTATTTCGTTAATTCATTTGTTGGATTTTGTTTTCGTTGATAACTTTCGAGTAAATATTATGTTTACTTTTTTTTATAACACATCAATATTTCGAGGGGAGGAATTCGAATCTCTAACCTCTTGATCAAAGATACTTGTCAATTACCACTGAGAATATAATTGAACTAAAAAAAATAGATATAAGACATCTATTATTTCTTTTTTTTAGTTCAACAACGTTTTAGATAGAAAGATTCGAACTTTTAGCCCCTTAGTCAAGATACAAACTTTATGCTAGTTGAGTCATGTTTGTTGGCATCTATTATTTACCTTGAAATGAGGTTTAAACCCTCACATCTATGCCAACACGAGCATAGCTAGTGCCATAAAACTTTTATTAATGACTATAGGTTTGTGGTTTGAACCCCCACCCTCACATGTTGTCAAAAAAAAAAAAAAAAAAAATCCTCACATCCATATTTGTTTTACTTTTGTAGAAAAAAAAAACTACTAAATGCAATTATAAACTTAAAAACTTAAAATTGATAGATCATAGGATATGTTTTCTAAAATAACTTCCAAACATGCTTTTAATCTTTTTTATTGTTTACTCTTTTGTGTTCAACAACAATAAGGTCGGTTGAATTCGAATGTCTAACGGCCCTATTGGTCAATAACACATATTTTATATCCACTGAACTATGCTCAATTTGACGTCTCTAATCTTTTACTTATGTGTCCTCTGACGAGTGATTATCAATATTAATTAAGGTAATAAAAATGACATTATAAGAGTTTGAATGCATCTCTTTGATATCGTATTAGATTTTCCGCTAAAAACCATATTACATGATAACGACCCAAATGAAATTAGAAGTATGAATTTTGAAGTATTTAAATCTATTTTTTATTTTTTATTTTTTAATTTTCACTTGCTCTCCCAGTGCCTCATTTGGCTACTTTCCAAGTATTTTGAAAGTCGTCGAAACCAAAAATAAATATACTATAATTTTTTTTTTTGAAAATAAATATACTGTAATTTTATTAATGAACAAAGAGTTCAAAAGTTTGAGACAAGGATGGATGGAAAATGACATTCTTAATTATTCCATTTTCGTCATCCTCTTTATTTCTTAGTTTCTATAATTCTCCTCTTATATCATACCTTTACAAGGATTGACGTAGATATATAGGATATATTTTTTTTTTTTCTTTTGGCACATTTTTAGGAAATTACAAAAGAAACTAGCAAGATAAAAATATAATATTTCAAAACTCATTCTTAAATTTATACAATAGTAAAATATTATTTAAAAAAATACAAGCCATGTAAATTAATGACCTATTTACATTAAATTGTTGCATATCTATTTCATTAGAAAAAAAAATTGCAATTCTAGTCATTTTTAGGCACAAATTATTTTAAAATTTTATTTTACTTTTTAGCTAAAAACTCAATTATCGTAGTTTCTTTTTCTAGAAAAAAAAAAACTATTTCATGTTTTGCTGTCACTTATATTCCTTTTTTCTCATATGAATATTTAGATATTAGATTTGTTTATATTTAATTAATTATTTTAATATATAATAAACAAAGAGAATTCAATTCTTAAAAAAAAAAAAAAAATCAATATTGCGTGAAAAGTATTCTCTTTATCCGTGAGAAGATTTCTGAAATCTTTTTCAATCTCTCTAAAAAATAAACAAATGCTAATTCAAATTAAAATAAGCAATCTTAATTTTCTAAATTAGATTACGTCTCAGCGTATTTCAGCAATTTTTTTTTCAGCCAATTAAATAAATAATTCAAATGAATTGATTCGCTAGAAACGTTGAAAACATATATATATATATTAATCTCTCTTTTTTATGTCATAGATACTTTAATTTGCAAAATGATTTCTCTTGTGACTAAAACTTTAATTAATAGGAAATTAGATGAGCTTCATTATAAGAGTTTTGTCATATAGAAATAATGAAGACATTAGCTTTAAGTTTTTTTTTTCTTTTTTTTTTTTTTTTTCTTTTTGGCATTTTGGAATGAATAGATTTTGACAATTGCAAATAGTAATCATTGCCAATATGTGATCAATGGCTAATTAATGACATATTTATTTGTTTAATAAAACTTGTAGTTGTGGATAAGATGAAAGCAATTTTGATTTTTAAAATTTGGCTAAGATTTTAATAACATTTTGGAATCTAGTTATAATGTTTTAAAAATGTTTTCAATAATGAATTATTAGGTTAATTTACAATTTAGTCCGTGAACTTTCAGAGTTGTGTCAATTTGATCTCTAAACTTTAAAAAGTGTCAAATTAGTGTTTGAACTTTTAATTTTGTGTCCAATAGGTCTCTGAACTTTAAAAAATATCTCGTAGGTCCTTAAATTTTCACATTTATGTCCAATAGGTCCCTTAACGTGTCTAATAAGTCATTAACCTATTCGACATTTTTTAAAATTCACAAGCTTACTAAATTTAAAATTGAAAGTTCAAGATCCCAATAGCCATAAAATTCAATTTTATGTGTCTAATGGATCCATTAATTTTTAAAGTTTTCGTTTTTCTCGAATGTGTCAGAATCTAATATTAGACACAAAATTGAAAGTTCAAGAACCTAATTGATAAAAACCAAAGCTTTCGGGACTAAACCTATAATAAAACCTTATAGAAAACTCAGTTTTTAGAATTATAAAATTAGAAACAAAATAATGATGAAATGAGCGTTAATTAATTATTGTTGCTTTGGTAGATGAAAATTTTCAGTTTATCTCATTTAACTTTTATTGTTGATGATATATTTTATTAGTAAAGAAAAATATAGTTAATAATTATTTCATGTTACTTATCATATCACTACTTCTCACATGACAAAGAAAAGTTGTCTTTCTTATCATTAATTTTTTAGAGGGAAAAATAACTGGCAATTAGAAAAGAATTTTTCATATATTTTTTATATAAAAAAAAAACTGATGTGTATTTCGTGTGTATGTAAAATAAAACATTCAATACGTAAAATATATATATATATATATTTAAAAAAAAATCTGATTCCAACATTAGTACGTATTGACTGAGGGTTATTATTATTTTTTTTTTCAATAAATGGTGATGAATCATCCAACCTTCAACCTCAAAAGAAAGAAATAAGAAAAAAGAGTTTAAATTTCATTATATTCCTTGAACGGTCGAAGTTTCTTCCTTATGCTGTGTTTGGAACCTCGCCATTTTGAGATGTTTCAAATTATAATAGATTTAAAATGAATTATGTTGTTTGTCTCCTGATCTCAAACAAGAGAATGATTTGAAATTTAAATCATGTTATTACATAACAAAATTTTTCAATTAAAACAGATCTTGCAAAATTTCGAATTAAAGATTAAATTACTTATTTAACCTTATCATATTTTAATTTTCTATTAATAACTCAAAATTAAAAGTCAATATTAGTAAAAAAAATATATTTTATTTTTCAGTTACCATCCAAACACAAACTTTTAAACACATTCCTTTTAAATCTTCCTCATTCCAAATGACACAAAGCACTTAAAATCATTTTTCAAAATTCAAATCACATGATTAATTTAAAATAATTTCTTGAACTTGACTCCAAACATTCCTAAACTATGAAAATAATAGAGTCTTCAACTAAAAACAAATCATTTTAATTTTTGAAATTTCAAATATTTATTTTAGTCCTTAAAACATCAAAATTATAAATATTCTAACATTTGATATCATTTTGCCACCTACTATCTACACACTAATATTAACTAAACTCTCACGTTAGAACACATATTCAAAATCATCATCCCTGAGTTAAAAAATAAACACCAGACATCAAAATAGTGATCTTTTAAAAATCGAAGTACCAAAACAGATATTTCAGAGTTCAACGCCCCAATTTGCATAAATGTGAAATTTTAGGGACTAAAATATATATTTTAAAAATTTGAAGGACGGAAACGTAATTCAAACAAAAGAAATAAAATTTAGGTTTTCCTTTTTATGGAATTTTGTTTTATTATTATTATTATTATTTTTTCGTGGGCACGATAATGTTCCCATGCAACAACCAAGTGCCCACCATCATAACAATATTCTCACGCCCATTTTCTTTCTTTTTTAAAACAAAAAAAGGGAAAAAAAAAAACTATATTCTCACGCCTCTCTTAAAAACCATTAAATTAACCAATAATTCTTCCCTCTCCTCGTCTTTATTTACCATTTTACCCTCATCATCCTCTACAAAAAGCTCCACCCAACATCATCATCCTCCACACTCCGGGACCATTCGATTGCCCTGGGCCCCACCTCTCCAAAATTCCCCCAGTTGACTTTTTTCACTGGACCAATAGTCAAACAGCCTCCCCAAAGAGATCGGGTGGGAGTCATCTAATCCGACGGTCCGATATTTTATGTTTACCGTGTGCCAAAGTCGCAGAAGATTATAGCCTCGTTTTTCAATCTCCTTTTTTAACTGTCTCTGGATTTTCATTGGTCGGGTTACTTGAAAGTGGGCCCCACAGAAAACTGTTCAACTTTTTTTTTTTTTTTTTTTTTTTTTTTTTTAATTTTTTTTTTTTTTTTTAATGGCTTGATGCAGAAGCAACGGGAGATTGGATAATGTTGGGGACAGGCAATATTGAGATGTCTATTTCTCTTAAACATCAATTTTTTATTTTCTTAGGGAATATTTTATTTATTATTATGAAGACCGAGTGTTCAAGAAAATTTACACTTATCTTCACTAATTTCGTCCACCTTATAATATTTAAAGGTTGGAAAATTCATTTAGATTTTAATTTTTAAGTTTAAGATTTATGGAATACTTTTTAAACTTCAAAAGATTTACTGGACATGACCATCAATTATTTAGAGACCAAACTTATAATTTAGCTTATTTATTTTTAATAAATTACCAAATATTAAAACACAATAAAGTAGTTTTTAAATATAGATTTTTTTATAATAGAATTTGGCTAAAAAACTTAGCATGTTAATAAACAAACTTAATTTCAAAACTAATAACATCATATTGCTTTCAAGCAACCTTTGCTCCCTCTTTTTTTGACAACACGTGGGATGGAGGATTTAATCACAGAACTCTTGGTCATTGGTACAAGTTTCAATCATATTGACCTCAAGTAAAACCCTTTTATTATCTTCCTTTGTTGCCTCCTTATAGGACATTAATGGTATGATTAATTTTCTCTTTTTTCACTTTATCTGCCTCTTACCATCTTAAGTTATTCGAGTGACAATGTGTCTTTTAAGTTATCAAAAAAATGGGCAATTTTTTTAAATACCATCATTTTTATATAGAACTAAAAAAAAAAAAAAATCAAGTCCACGTAATTTATTACATTTTCATAGATCTAAAAATTTACAAAAAAAAAAAAGAAAGAAAAAAAAAACTTATCCTACCAATTTATCCTCTCCTCCAATGAAAGTGAACTTAAACAAGATCCTACTTCAAATTCAACCAATATCCTCTCAAGAACTCTCACCACGAACGAAAGACAAAATTATTAGATTACATGGGGTTCCATCTCAAAATCAATTGACAATGAGTGAGATGACCTTTCTAACATATAAATTGTGAGGTCTCCACTTTTCTTTTCAATGTGGGATTCTCAACATTATTCACAATTCACATTATTGAACTAGAAAACAATGTTATAACTACCAACTATATCTTCAATAGCTTCTCGAGAAAGATGTTTCAAGTTGAAAATCTATCAATCCTTAATAACGGTTGGATACAAGATCAAAATACCGTTAAAACCTATTAAGCTCAAAGAGTAAATATAACTCGCTCGAATGAATCTTATTAAAGAATATCAAGCCGTTTAAATAGAGATTACAAAGGGAAGTTTAGAGAGAATAACAGAATAACTTCCTAACTACCACATGAACTTTCTTTAAACTCTATTACTCCCCCTCAAGATGGGTCCATGAAGCTTGTAACACCCATCTTGGACAACAAAGAGGAGAGCCGAGAAGCTGGTAGTGCTTTCGTGAAGATATCAGCTAACTGGAGGTTTGTCCGTATGGGAAGCAACTTAATGGAACCGTCAATGACCTTCTCACGAATAAAATGGCAGTCGAGCTCTATGTGTTTGGTTCGCTCGTGAAAAATGGGGTTGGAAGCAATGTGAATAGCAACATCATTGTCACAAAAGATCAGTGATGGAGAGGGAACTGTAATCTGAAGGTCCTTCAACAATTGCTGTAACCAAACCAGCTCACAAGAAGTAACAGCCAAGGCTCGGTACTCTGCCTCTGCAGATGATCGAGAGATGGTGCTCTGTTTCTTTGCTTTCCAAGATATGAGAGCATCACCGAGGAACACACAAAACCCAGTAGTTGACTTTCGAGAATCCAAACATGATGCCCAATCGGCATCTGAGAAAGCTCGAAGCTGGAAAGAAGACGAGGCAGGTAGAAACACACCTTGTCCTGGACTTCTTTTGAGATAACGCAGCAAAGTATGAACAGCATGTAGGTGGGAAGACCGAGGCTTGGCGACAAACTGACTTAGTTTGTGTACAGCGAAGGCAATGTCCGGTCTAGAAATTGTCAGGTAAAGCAATTTGCCAACAAGGCGTCGATAAACAGCAGGGTCCTCTAGCAAAGAACCACTATTAACATGGAGCTTGCAATTTGGATCCATCGGCAATAGGGATGGTTTTGAAGCTAATAGACCAGCATCTTCAATAACTTGAAGAGTGTATTTTCTTTGGGATAAGAAAATACCCTTGGCAGATCGAGCAATTTCTAACCCCAAAAAGTACCTTAACGAGCCAAGGTCTTTTAACTTGAAAGTTGCGTGAAGATGAACTTTAAGGTCGTTGATAGCAGACAATGAAGCCCCGGTAATGACGATATCATCTACGTACACCAGGAGGGCCAAGAAGGAAGTGCCAGAACCCTTTGTAAAAAGGGAATAGTCTGATTTAGATTGCTTAAAACCAAGAGATAACAAAGCGTGAGAAAATTTATCAAACCACTGCCTTGAGGCTTGCTTCAAGCTATATATGGATTTTTGCAATCTACAAACTAGTTTCTCCCCCTGAGGGCAAACAACTCCGTGTTTGTAGCCTAATGGCAAATCCATGTACACTTCTTCGTAGAGATCACCATTTAAGAATGCGTTATTCACATCCAGTTGTACTAAGGGCCAAGAGAAAGAAGCTGCAATAGTTAACAAAACTTTGATGGTCACGAGTTTTGCAACTGGGGAAAACGTCTCAATATAATCGAGTCCTTCCTGTTGTGTGTATCCCTTGGCCACCAAGCGGGCTTTATATCTTTCAACAGTTCCATCGGCTCGATGTTTAACTTTGTAAACCCATTTACAGCCAATTGAGTGTTTTCCCTTTGGTAAGGGGACTATTGACCAAGTATCATTTACTTCCATGGCCTTTAGTTCTTCAAGCATAGCATTCCTCCAGTGCTCAAACGGAGCAGCTTGGTGATAAAACTGAGGTTCAAAAATGGACGAGACATTTAAGACAAAGTTCTTAAATGTGGGAGAAAGCTTCTTATAAGACAAAAAATTCTGTAAAGGATACTTCGTGTAGGAGGGTGGCAATTCCTCAGAACTTAGTAGACTACAGTGGAAGTCTTTCAAATATGAAGGTTGTTTAGATGATCTAGTAGAACGACGGAGTGATGGATTCTGGGTTGTGAGCTGCCTATCGAGAGGGCAAGGCTCATGAGACTGAACTCCACATTTTGAGACAGCAGCAGAATTAGTACCATTGTTCTGTGGTATGGCTGAAGGCTCTTCGTTTGAAGGAATAACAGTCATTGAAGGCACTTCGCCTGGAGGAGTTTCAATGGATGGCTGTCTAACAACATCAGCAGACGGATAATAAGGCGCCATTGAGCTACTGGAAGGGACTCCATCATAATTGAAGGATCTTGGTAGCACAAGATCAGGAAACAAATCAGGAACTTCATCTTTGCTAAGGACATTGTGGAAGGGAAACACATGCTCGTGGAAAACAATGTCCCGTGAAATAAAGAAATGTTTATTTTCTATGTCATAGAGCTTGTAGCCTTTTATACCCGGCGGATAACCAATGAACACAGAAGGAATAACTCGAGGATGAAATTTTGATCTGTTGGATGACAAGGTAGAGGCAAAACACAGTGAACCAAAAACGCGCAGCCCTGTATAATCAGCATTCCTTTTGTGAAGACGAAAAAATGGGGTTTGCCAAGCAAGAACCGGTGAGGGGGTTCTGTTTATCAGATGGCAAGCAGTTAAAACACACTCTCCCCAAAACTTCAGTGGCACACGCGACTGAAATAAAAGAGCTCTAGCCACATTCAACAAATGTTGATGTTTTCTTTCCACAATGGAGTTTTGTTCTGGACATTCTACGCATGAAAATTGATGCACTACTCCTTTCGAACAAAAAAACTCCTTGAAAGATAGCTCTGGCGCATTATCTGATCTAAAGCATTTTATAGAAGACTCAAACTGATTTTCAACAAGCTTGAAGAAGTTCGGCACTATAGACAATGCATCAGATTTTCTTTTCATGAGAAATACCCAGGTATATCGTGTAAAATCATCAACAACTGTTAAAAAGTATTTGCAACCGGAGTGAGTGGGAGTCTGAAAAGGACCCCATGTGTCGCAATGAACTAATTCAAAAGGTTTAGCAGAAGTGTGAGTGCTAGAGGGAAATGACAATCTACGCTGTTTGGCTAAGGGGCATATCAAACAAGTCTTAGGAGGAGAAGAGTTGCACAACAAGATATCCTTCAAAGCATTCAAATGTTTTGTGGAGGGATGACCAAGACGGTCATGCCAAAGAGAACTAGTACACTGTGCAACAGAGTTACAAACAGAAACAGAACTGAAAGACTTGTTATTATGTAAAGCAGAATTCTTCTTTTCTAAAAAATCATGCTGCAGTATGTAAAGCCCCTGCCAAAATTTAGCCCTCCCAATCATCCTCGAAGAGCACTTGTCCTGGATTAAGCAAGAATCACCAGCAAACGATATCAAAACAGGCAATTTAGCAGTTAAGGCACTAACTGAAATGAGGTTGAACCGAAAGCTGGGTACAAACAGGACATTATGCAATATGAGACTGGGGGACAACCGAATTTCTCCAACAAAATCCACTTGGATACGACTTTGGTTAGGTAAAGTGATAGTATGCCCAGAAACTGATATTAATGAGGAAAATAAATCCTTGATATAGCATATATGCGTTGAAGCACCAGAGTCGATAATCCAAGTATTGGGGACAGGTACAACAACAGAGGAGGACGAACACGTACCTGCTATGTGAGAGTTAGTAGAAGACACTACTGAAGTTGATGGAGATTCAGAGTCGGTTTTAGCAGCAGCAAGATGCGACTGAAGCATTGTCAATAGCCCTTGACATTGCTCTGTAGTGAAGCCAGAGATTGCAGCGGAATCAGTCTTAATAGAGGTTGCGACATTGCTTTTCTGATTTCGATGGCCAGGTGGGTATCCATGGATCTTATAACACCGGTCAACAGTGTGACCAAGAATATTACAATGGGTGCAATGCGGGCGCTCTTTCTTTTTGTTCTGTTGATTTCGAGTGACAGAGTTCGTTGAAGGCGACTGTGAACTCTTAGCAAGAAGGGTTGTAGCATTAGAAGCTGGTGCCATAGGAGTAGTGGAAGAACGTTGCTCTACTTCTTGGGCAACAAGAGAGAAGGCCCGAAGAAGAGAAGGCTCGGGTTCCATCAACAGAAGTTGTGTCCGAAGCTGGCTGAAAGAATCGTTAAGGCCCATCAGGAAAGCCATCACATGCTCAGTCTCGAAGTACTTCGTTAGGTTTTTGACACCATCGCAAGAACAAAGCCCACAAGTGCAGATAGGTCTGTAAGAGACCAATTCATTCCAAAGAGTTTTCAATTTGGCAAAATATGCAGTTACAGTAAGTTGATCTTGTACCAGGTTGGACAATTCTCGCCGGAGTTGATAGATGCGCGGACGATTCTTGCGCTGGTACCTTTGTTGAAGATCGATCCACATGTCCCTTGCAGAATCAGAGTAGTTTATACTTGCCGAAATATCTTTGGAAATGGAGTTTAGAATCCAAGCCTTTACCACGCTGTTGCAGATTGTCCAAGATCGGAGCAAATTTCCAGTCGGACGAGGTAAGGATCCATCTATGAACCCTACTTTGTTCTTCACAGTAAGACCGATCATCATCGCCTGGTACCAAGAGGTATAATTGGTCTCAGAGAGAAGGTCAGAGACGAGAACAAGATTCGTTCCGTCAGAGTGGTGAAGAAAATACGGATTGACATAGAGATCAACAACGGATTGACTGGTTGGTTGAACAGTAACGGGATTTTCGGCCATGGAAGGATTTGGGCGAGTCTCTCTCTGAAGGATCTTATCAAGCTGATACCATATTAAGCTCAAAGAGTAAATATAACTCGCTCGAATGAATCTTATTAAAGAATATCAAGCCGTTTAAATAGAGATTACAAAGGGAAGTTTAGAGAGAATAACAGAATAACTTCCTAACTACCACATGAACTTTCTTTAAACTCTATTAAAACCCGTCAAATAGTTCCCTCCCATCTAGAGACCTAGAATTTAGATGAGTGGAAAAGGGAGGAAAAGATGCATTATGTAGGGCAAAGTTTAGTAACCGAAATTTTGGCGGTTCTCATCTCTTCTCAAGTTTCTTTTGCCGGCAAAAGTGAAAAAAAAAAAAAAAAAATTACTCAAACATCACTTTTTTACTCCCTTTGACCAAAAGCCAAACACCTTATGTCCTCAACAAGTTTCCTTTAATTGGACCACCGTGGGCCACCGTTGGCCACCGTGATACTTCGCCGGAGCTAATTACCACCAAAAAAAAAAAAAAAAACTCTCAATTTAATCATCTTTTAGTGTATAATTTTGTTCCTTTTCAATCAATTCTAATTCAAGTCAAACTCATCTTTGCTCAACATTTTGATTGGATGTGCCTCCTTCAATTTCAAGCCAAAAAGTGACATTAAAGTTTTGGTGTTATTTTATTTTATTTTATTTATTTATTTTTTGTTATAACTAGTTGAATGAATTCAAACCCCACAAAAAAGATTGAATTTTACTCCCTCCATATTATCATTGTAACTTCTTTTCACCTTCCAATACAACTATCTTCAAATTTCATCTTTCAATTTCTTCCATGCGCTTTATAATAATTAGGGTAACGTTTAAATTTTCGTTTAGTCCTAAACTTTAAAAATGTCTATTTTAGTATGAGAATTTTAGGAAAATAACAATTTTAATTCTTGACACACTGTGTTTTACTGTTAACTTTTTTAACGAATAAATGACATGACTTTCACATATATGAGCATGTTGATTTAAGCATGTTTCGAAAGAACATAGATTGGTTGAGACTGGATGGTCCATACTTGAATATTTGATTTTCAAAATATTTATTTTTAAAAAAGTATAGGGACTAAAAAGAGCATTTTAAAAGTTGTAGACCAAAAGGATAACTGTTTAAAAATTCAAAGAATAAAATAAACATTTTAAAAGTTTAGGTGCTAAAATAGAATAAACATGACAGTTTGAAAGATTAAAATAGGATTAAATTTTTTTTGTTACAAATTTGTTACTCAATGGCATGATATATGAAAAAAAAAACAAATTTATTAATTGGGTTTTTGAACATGGTGTGTGAGAGGAAAATATGTTATTATAGTTGTAAAGATACTAACTTTATAATATTATTTTTGTAATTTTTTTTTTCTTTAGGTTACATGTATATAAATATCTTGTTGTGGATTTCAAATGTTATACTTATTGTGTGTTTGATACAAACATTATTTGGTAACATTTATAGAGCAAGTTTTAGTTATGTACTGATTGATTGGTTAGAAAACTAAGTTAGGTATTAAAAATTATAGCAAAATTGAATTGAATTTTTAAGCATGTTTGTCTCTCTACCAAACACTTCTAAGAGAAATAATTCCTTGTAAGTTGTACCAAAAGAAACAAAAAGAAATCACACACTATGTTTTTTCACAATACACAATAATTGCTCATAAAATAAGCTAATCATATGATATATATTTTAAAAAAAAAATTCTTTTCTATTTTAGAGAAAATTATAATCTAACTTCTTTGTTCAAACACATGAAAAAGCAAAACACATGAAATAATTCTACATCGCAATGGATAAGTAATTTTATCGTAAGATAAGATGTTGTCAAAATTCCAATTTTATTTATTTTTTAATTCAACGGCATTTGTGGATGGAGAAATTTGAATCTCTTAGTCGAGGGTACGTGTCAATTTCATTGAACTATGCTCACTTTGACACTTTAATTTTAATATATATATCCTAAATATTAAGCAAAGTATAACTCACAAAAAAAGAAAAAAAAGTATAACATTATTATTTACTTTAAATATTTCATTATCATAAAAAATAAAAAAACTAAACATATGGTATATAAATTTAAGATTATCTTTGTATTGTTCATCATTCTACGAAACTACTAAAATAAAAACTACAATAATTTAAGTTTTCAAACAACATATTATGTCATCGTAATTTATTAAAACTATGAGTCAAACATTTCCTTCTAATTTAATAAGCAATTTAAAATTGAAGATAAATGAGCTTTAACGAAAGATTTTGATGCCGCAATGTCTCAAATAAATACAATTAAGTCTATCTAAAAACATATTATTTTCAAAATCATATAAAATTAAAAGAACATTTTAAATGTAGAAATTTATTTATGAAATTATTGTCGAGCCATAAAATACACAATTTCGAGGAAACGGAACTTTGTTGTCGTTGTCAGAGCCGTTAACTAAAATCCATTTTATACGATTTTTACAGAGAGAATGACAACTTGGCATTGGTGGGTCCTACCGTAGCAACGGAATTAATCTAACGGAAAGAATATTCTTGTTTTCTCTCGCTGATAATTATATTATAAATATTGTTTTTATTAGCTTTTCTTTATTTATTTTTTAATATCTCATGTTTATTCTTTCAAAAAAAAAAAAAAAAAAAAAAATCCATGTTTATTAGTGATATACACGTGATAAACGTAAATTAATTGAGAGTAAATCTTCTAGATTGGAATCGTTTTATTTTTTTCCACCATTTTTGTATATAAAATTAGTTAACCTTATCTCTCTTCAAAATAATAATAATAATTAAAATAAATAAATAAATAAATAAATTAGTTAGCCTTATCTTAACTTTTTTTTTTTAAACAAGTTAACCTTATCTTAATTGAAGAGTATTGTTGGTTTATTCTTGAGCATTTTAGAATACCTTTTACTAAAAGTATTTTTTTTGATAAAAAAAAAATATTTTCAATAAAAACGTTTTTATATCTTACATTTTAAAAAGATCTTTAATAATTTTTTTTAGCTGTACTATATTTTAAAGCGATTCTATTAATTACAAATATGTTTTTCGTTTTTCACTCCATATTTTGAAGATTTTGGATTAATCACTCAAAGTCATTTTTGGATAATATCTCTCTCAAGTGTTTCTTCAAAACTATATTTTAATTTAATTTATTTTTTTATAAAAGTTTTTTTTTAAGGAAAAACACTTTTGATTTTCTAAAATTATTACAAAATTATCTTAAACACTTTAACTTTTTATTTTCTTAACGGTGCTTAAATCAATGGTAAATACAAAATTTGATTTTATTTTAAATACATTTTTATTTCAAAAGTTGTTCTAAACACACTCTAAATTATTTGTTGTTTAGTTTATATACAATCTCTCATTGTTAAGAAACTCGTAAGATTTTGACATTCTGAGTACACATGGGCGACACATGTGTTTAGGGTGAACCAGAACAATTGTTTTTGGTTTAGGGTTTATTGAAAAAATTCGCATGTTTTAACAATACCTTCAATCGTGTATTGCTCATTCCCTTTACAAGTTTTCTAAACTCATATTTCATGAACTCGTACCATAAACATATTCCAATCCTCCATTTAAGCTCTTGAACTTATCATTCTCGAAAATATGAGCTCATATTTTAGACATCGAACTCACACTTCTATCGGTAATTCATAGAGTTTGAACTCGTTTTTTTTTTATAAAAAATTACATTTTTAATATATTAGAACCTTCAGAGTAGATGAAAGTCTTGCATATCTTTTCATTAAAGCAAGGCTGTATAAATAGCCAATATAACAACCATTTACAATAACAAAAATACCAACTAGCTACCAACAAACTAACAATATATCCTAACACCCCCCTCAAGATGGGCCTGTTAAGTTTACAACTCCCATCTTGGAAAGCAAAGTAGAAAAAGCAGGAAATGGAAGAGCCTTAGTTATGGTATCAGCCAGTTGCATATTTGAACGAACGAACAGCAGCTTAATTTCTCCTTTGACAATTCTATCTTGGACAAAATGGCAATCAAACTCGATATGCTTTGTACGTTCATGGAAGACCGGATTTGATGCAATATGAATTACAGACTGATTGTCACAGAATATCAAAGCAGGGGCCAAAGAAGAAACTCGAAACTCTTTGAGTAATTGAATGATCCATACCAGCTCACTAGTCGTTGCAGCCAAAGCCCTATACTCAGCTTCAGTAGAAGAACGGGAAACTGTGCTTTGCTTCTTCGCCTTCCAAGAGACCAAGGAGTCTCCCAGAAAAACGCAAAATCCAGTCGTCGATTTGCGAGTATCAGGACATGAGGCCCAATCCGCAACAGTAAAGGCTCGTAACTGAAAAGTTGAAGAAG
Organism: Luffa acutangula; assembly: GCA_036850905.1. Lineage (NCBI taxonomy): Eukaryota > Viridiplantae > Streptophyta > Magnoliopsida > Cucurbitales > Cucurbitaceae > Luffa > Luffa acutangula. The sequence goes on along the minus strand of CM072098.1, from coordinate 44,962,683 downwards.
CTGATAAGAAGATTCCTTGCCCTGGAGACCCTTTCAAGTACCGGAGGAGATGATGAGCGGCAGACAAATGTGAAGTCCTTGGGTGGGAACGAACTGACTCAATCTGTGAACAGAGAAAGTAATATCCGACCCAGAAATAGTGAGATAAAGTAAACGGCCAACTAAGCGCCGATGGACAGTAGGATCACGAAGTAATTCCCCTTGATCTGTTGTGAGTTTGATATATGGATCCATAGGAAGATTACGCGGTTTGGAAGATAAAAAACCTGTATCTTCAAGCAACTGCAAAGTGTAATTGCGCTGAGATAGATGAATTCCTTTTGAAGACCGTGCCAGTTCAAGTCCAAGGAAATAACGAAGAGCTCCAAGATCTTTTAATTTGAACGCAGAATTTAGGTGTCCTTTTAAATCAGTGATGAGCCGCTCAAAAGGTCTAGTGACAATAATATCATCCACGTAGACAAGAAGAGCAAGAAAAGAGACACCAGCACCTCGAGTAAAGAGGGAATAATCACTCTTTGATTGTCGAAAACCAAGCATCAAGAGTGCAGCCGTAAATTTATCAAACCATTGGCGAGAAGCCTGTTTGAGTCCATAAATGGACTTCTGAAGCTTACAAACAAGTTTACTATTGTTAGGACATTGCACTCCATGTTCATAACCAAGAGGAACATCCATATAAACCTCCTCATTAAGCTCTCCACGGAGGAAAATATTATTCACGTCGAGCTGGAGTGAGGGAAAGTTTAGAGAAACAACAATGGAAAGAAGAATTTTCACAGTGACCAACTTTGCAACAGGTGAAAAAGTTTCTAGGTAGTCGATCCCTTCCTGCTGAGTATACCCCTTTGCTACCAACTGAGCTTTATAGCGCTCAATAGACCCATCCGACTTAAATTTTACCTTATAGATCCACCTGCACCCAATGGAGTGATGACCCTTTGGAAAAAGGGACAATAGACCACGTACGGTTAGCTTCCATAGCATGTAACTCAGCACTCATTGCTTCACGCCAATGAGGGAATGGAGCAGCTTGATGGTAAAAATCTAGCTCATAGTGAGTTGAAACACTAAGAACAAAACTTTTGTACTTAGGAGATAGCCTATCATAAGATAGATAGGTGGCCAATGGATACGTATGATTTGCCTTGGGTATGTCAGTGGAGAATAAAAGACTACAATGGTAGTCTCGAAGGTAAGATGACACCTTACATGTTCTGTTAGAGCGCCGAGGCTGATTGCAGGAATCAGTAGTAACAGTATCGGCAACAATAACAAGCTCACTGTTAGGAACAACTCTATCAGGTTGTGAAATTACATCAGTAGGATCAGCAACTACTGGAGATTGAGGCTGTTGTTCAGGTTCCATGCGGGCACAAGTATCAGGAGTCCCGTCAGTTGTAGTGCCAGTAAGAACATCAGGTGTTTTTTCATCAAAATTAGATCCATCCGCAAGTGTTGGAAAACCACTGGTAGCCTGATCAGTAGAACTTGTACCAGAATAATTGAAAGTCGATGGCAAAACTAAGTCAGGAAAAATGGTTGTAGGATCACCTTGCAGAGCAACTGTATGAAAAGGAAACAGATGTTCGTGGAACACCACATCCCTGGAGACAAAAATTTTCTTGGACTGAATGTCATATAAATGAAAACCCTTGACTCCTGGAGGATAGCCAAGAAAAACAGCCGGAAGAGCCCGAGGTTGAAGTTTAGATCTATTATGCTACATAGTGGAGAAAAAAGAAAGACAACCAAACACTTTTATGTTAGAGTAATCAGCATGCTTCCTGTGGAGACGAAGAAAAGGAGTTTCTCATTTCAACAAGGGAGATGGAGTCCTGTTGATGAGGTAACAAGCTGTGAGGACACACTCACCCCAATAACAGACTGGGACTCTCGATTGAAACAATAAAGCACAAGTAACATTCAGCAAGTGCTGATGTTTGCACTCCACAACTGAGTTTTGCTCAGGTCTAGCTACACATGAGTACTGATGAATCACCCCTTTAGAAGCAAAGAACTCTGTGAAGGCAAGTGTTGCCTTGTGCAAAGTGATTCTAAATATGCAAGAAAAACTCACAAACACACGTGCAAGTGCACACGATCAGCAGCAAGTGATAAGTATTTTTATATCGTTCTCCACAGGGATTGATGCACGAAAATCACTATTCTTAAGCCTATTTCCAATGAAATTCAAAGTAACCAAGAACCAAATATTTTTTCTTAACTAAGTGCAAGAGATTAAAATGGTAAACAAGCTTAAAATGATAAGGACTAAAGTAAAATTCAATAAAAACAGCGAATTAGCACAGAGAAGGCAAGGTTCAGATTAGGGGCTGTCCACTCTCACAAGTTGTTTGCTGCAGCAGAACTCTAAATTTACAACTCACCCAGTATTTTCTACGGGAATTTTCCAATTCTCCTATAGGTAGGGTGATTAAACTCCCATTTAACCCCTTCTTTTTAGCCTAACTGATTTAGTGCCTTAGGTGGTTATTTATCCCTAAATACCCACTCATTTTCATGATCATTAAAGACTAAGGTAAAGCAAAGTAGTCGGTTATCTATTGTTTTCCCAAACACTAAATAACAATGCTAGAAAATGGTTGGCCAAACGAAATTCTAGCTTTAAGCATGAAGAACACTTTACTTTAAGTTGCAATATATAAAGTTCCACTAAAACAAACAACAAGTTCAAGTTTAAGCACCCTAATCCTCACCTAAGAGGATTTAGCTCATGTTCAAGGTGAAAATAATGAAAATACAGCAGTGAACTACCATACTATTCATAATTACAACCTTAAATACAAACTAAACACTAGAAGAAGGAAGAATAAGAGAAAAAGGATGAAGAAAAGAAGCTTCCAAGGTAGATTCCAGCTTTCCCAAGTTGGAGATCCTCCTTTAGCAGCAGCCTCCTTGTCTTTTTCTCCTCTCAAATGACAGCAGCAGCTTCTAGGTTAATTCTCCACCTTTTTTTTTTTTTCATTCTTTGGGCAAAAGAAGCATTTATACCCTCTCTTTTCATTGATTTCAGGGCTGATTAGACACATAAATCCACATGGACCTTCCCCAATTGGTTGAGATGGGACAAATCAGCTCCACATGGTTGCCAGCTCAATTAATGAGAGATCCCACGAGTTTAGCACGTGCAGTCTTTTAAATTCCAGACTTTCTGCCTTCTGCTTGTGAAATCAGTTGCTGCAGCAAAACCTGAGTGGCCCTATACCAGAAAAATCAGCTTAAACATAAGAAATCTGCACCAAATTTAGTTCAAGCCTTGCCTATTGATATGTAAAAAAATGTTCATCAAAGAATACTCATTTTCAAGCACAAACCAAAGCTCAAACACATCAAAGAATAGAGTTTTTAAGCCTAAAAGAGAACCAATAGCTCTTATTTCTAAGAGCTATCAAACCCCCAAACTTGAATCATTGCTCGTCCCTGAGAAATGCTAGCCTACAAAAACTCTAACTCATCATCCCATATCCAGCTTGCAGTCAAAATGGCCTACTAAAGCACCTAGCTACTTCTTGACAAGCCTACCTCTCTGAATGCATACAACTACTCAACAAAGCACTACTCTTTTAAAATACCCTTTCAACTTGGCATTTTCAAATTTTTAGTGCTCTTCTAATGATCCTCTAGCTCAACCTATTTACAAAAGTCATCATATCAAATTATACCAGCCTATTGACATCAAGGAAGCCACTAACCTTCAAGCCTAAACTTAGCACAAACCTCAATCCTAAAGCTTGCAAAGCAATCCTATAGTCTCTTTGCCTAACCTCTAAAGCTTCTAAGCTCAACCTAAACTTCTCTCAACTTTTTATTCTCTTTTTTTTTACCAACTTAGAAAGTCTCATAGGTCATAGCTTTTTGGTCCAAGAATGGCAACACTTTATGGTGAAACTCACCTTAGCCTCCAAGCTCATCACCTAGCGAGAACTACACTCATTTCCCTTAGAGTTGACTAAGATTTGCTCTCTAGCAACCACTTCCTTGCTTCTTAGAATGGCGACACTTTTTGGTGAAGCTCACCTAAGCCCTGGGGAAGATTGTAACCTTCAAGCTAACACTCATCCCTTTATCCATCTCATTTGAACTTTTCTTTTCTGCTCATTTTTTTTAAACGTTTTCTCTTCCCTTGAGCTACTTTTTGACGCAGAGGCAAACTATGGGTATCATAAATCCCCCTGGTTACTAGGCAAGCTCAAGGAGAACAGAAAATCTTCAAAAAGGGAGAGGAGTGCATCTTAGGCAAAACTAAGAGAAAGAGGAATGCATTATAAGTTGTCTTTTCTATTTCTTTTTCATGTTTTTTTTTTCAAGGGTTACCTCACCCCCAAACTTAATCCATTCATTGTCCCCAATGAGTGAGAAAGCAAGGCAGTGACCCCCAAACTTATTTATTTTTTTTTTTTAGAGAAGCTAAGGCTTATTGCTTAGGAGGATTATAAGGTTTGGGCAAAAGGACTAGGAACAAGCTTTCCTAAGATTTGAGCTAAGCTAAGGAGGAAAATTAGGAAGCTTCCTATCCACCTAAGGACTTAAAGCACAACAAGATAATCAAACTAAGCAAATAGGTTAGGCTATTGGGGACCATTACCCAAAACACTTTCTTTTCAAGCAAAACAGATTTTTTTTTCACAGCTGCTGCTGCAACATTCAGCAAGGCTAAGCTTAACCAAAAGAACAGCCTAGAGCTACAGCTAGGCCTTACCTACTTCCACACAAGCTGGACGATCCATATTTTCAAAGCAGAACACAATATACCAGCTGCCACATGCTAAAAATCAGCAATTCAAAATTCTCTAACAGAAAATTTATGCACCAGATGGCTACTCTAGCTTACTTAGCATTTCAAACAAGCTTAGTATTGCTAAGCATCAACAATTTCAGCAGCTCACCAATCTTAACACTTTGCATTAGATGGCTTTGTGAGCAAGCATTACAATTATGCGCCAAGTGACTACTTAGAACTGAAATAGTATTTTCAGTAAGCATGACACCTCTCAAGACAAAATAGGACCATTGCCCAATTGCAAATTTTTACCCATTCAAGAAAAATCCAACAACTCCATAAAAGGTAAATTCATTAAACTTCATTGGATCATATGGGAACAGCTAGCTAACACACATTCAGCCACATACACTTTTCAAATTACACTTTGAATGCTAGAAATTTTGCATGATTTCAACTACTTCAGCCTTTGCACCATAGCATTATCCAAACTTGATATGCATTCAATTGATTTAAACATTAAAATATGCACACCTATGGAACTTTCATTCATACAAATTTCCTTTTTCTCCACAACAAAAGCTACAGAAAGCATGATAGATAACAGACAAGCAAACTTAAAACTTCCTCCCTTGATTATAGCTAAATCTGAAAATTCCTCCCATCAATGCCCACTGCCTTTTCTGCCATGTCTGCTGCAACTTCTGATATGAGCTTGCTGTCAATCTGCTGCAGCTCATCAGAATTTCCTTCCTTGAAAAATTGCAACCCCAAAATCTGCTGCATCAAGATTTTCTTCCATTTTGCATGAGATTCCCTACCAAAAACCAAAGCTTGACAAAAACATTAAACTCAATAACTAATGAAAATTATCAATAAAAGAGAAACTAACTTTAAAATATTAACTAACAACTAATGGCTACAAATTAAAGACATCACAATAGAAATTTAAACTTGCTATTTAAACCACCTTTAGGGTTCAACATAGAATCTGTAACTTGAAAGCACACTGCCCTTTTTCTTCAAATTTCAAATTTCCAACAAATTGCAAAAGGCATAACACATTTGGAATTCTTCTCCCCAATAGTGTTTTAGCCTTTGCCCATTCAATTTAAACTTTTTCCCATCATTATCAACACATTGTTTAAACACAAATGAATCATCCCAAAAATAAAACTTTATCTCATGGAAAAACTTTTTCAATTGTTGCTTTGATAAACCATGGGGCAATGTTCCAAAAGCAAGGTAATTGGTAAGGTCAACATACCAAAGTGTTTTCAGTTTTTGGTTGTGAGCTACTGTAAAAAACAACTCATCAAGGAAATAATTTTCAAACTCAAGCTGTTGAAATAATTCCAATGAAGTGAATGGTTGTGTAGGTGGATTTTTCTTATCAATCAACTCTAAGGATTCAAAAGTCCTATTAAAACCAAAAACCTCGCCTACACTACTTGTAAGCTCAAGCTCCACTTTGTCTAATTCCAAAGCCTCAATTCCACTTTTTCCCAACTGTTGTATGTTTTGCTCTCTCATTTCCTTTTCAACTTGATCATCAACCAACTTATCTTTCACTTGAATGACAGAACACTCTTCAATATCAGTGGGGGACTTTATGGCATCAAAGACACTAAACTTCACTTCTTGGTCATTCACCCTCATAGTTAGCTCACCCTTTTGGACATCTATCAAGGTTCTCCCGGTTGCTAAAAAGGGTCTTCCTAGAATTATGGGGACGTCTTTGTCTGCTTCATAGTCCAAAATGATAAAATCAGCCGGGAAGATAAACTTATCTACTTGCACCAAAATATCCTCAATCTTTCCTTCGGGATAAGTGATAGACCTATCAGCAAGTTGTAATGTAACTGTGGTTGGCCTAGCTTCTCCTATGCATAATTTCTTAAAAATGGATAAAGGCATGAGATTTATGCTAGCTCCCAAGTCACAAAGAGCTCTCCCCAACTCCTTACCTCCTCTAGAAACAGGAATGGTAAAAGTTCCAGGGTCTTTCACTTTGGGTGGAATTTTGTTTGTCAAAATGGCACTACACTCCCCAGTCAAAGACACGGTTTCATACTCACCCAATCTCCTTTTCTTGGTTAAAATATCCTTGAGGAACTTTACATAGTTGGGCATTTGTTCCAAGGCCTCAACTAGTGGTATATTAATGTGAAGTTGCTTCAAAACCTCAAGGAATTTCTTAAACTGACCATCTTGATTTTTCTGCTTAAGCCTTTGGGGAAAGGGTGGTGGGGGTGGTTTAAATGTTGGGGAAGGTGTAGGAATTGACTTGGTTGGTGCTAAAGGGGTTGTCCTAAGTGTCTCCTCAATTTCCTCATTTTCAGCCACTTTTTCACTTGATTTTTCTGCACTTTTTTCACTGTCATTTTGTACATCAACTTGCTGTCCAACTTTCTTTGGTTGGGTGGGTTCTTTCTTTTCAACCAATGTCCTACCACTTCTCAATTCCACAGCTTGAACTTGCTCTTTTCTTTCCCTTTTTGAATTTTCAGTGTCAGAGGGAAGTTTACCATGTGGCCTAGCTTTCAATTCACTAGCTATTTGGCCTATTTGCACTTCCAGATTTCTTAGAGATGCTTGTTGAGTTTGAATTGTGGCATCAGTTTTAGCCATGTATTCCTTGAACAAGCTCTCTAAAGAAGTACCTGGAATATGTTGGTTCATGGTGTTTTGGTATTGAGCATTAGCTTGCTGGTTTTGTTGCCCAAATCCAAGTGGACCATTCATTTTTTGTTGAGCTTGTTGGGTGTTGAAATTACTTCCTTGACTTCCCCAAACAAAATTAGGATGATTTCTCCAACCCGGATTATAGGTATTGGAATGAGGGTTATTCCATTGGGCATTTTGGTTTCCTACATAACAAACTGAGGCTGGATTACTTGGACAAAACTCAAAAGTGTGTTCCTCTCCACAATAAACACATGAATCTGTGGAATTCTGGTTTATATTGATTGCTGCAGCAGTCTGTTTTGCACCAGAATTCAGCATATTCAAATTTTCAAGCCCCACGGTCAACTTTTTCATCATACTTTCCATGGAATCAAACCTTGCATTAAAAGATGTAACTGTGTCAACCTCTATCATTCCTTTATTTTTCTTCCCAGCCACACTTCTAGAATCAGACCATTGGCAACTATTTGTGGAAATTCTCTCCAAAATGGCATAAGCTTCATCATAAGTCTTGGATAATAAAGCACCATTAGCTGAAGCATCTACCATGTTTTGAGTAGCCCAATTCAACCCATTATAAAAAGTCTCCATTTGAATGCAATGGGGCAAACCATGGTGAGGGCATTTTCTCAACAACTCTTTGAATCTTTCCCAAGCTTCACTAAAAGATTCATCATCAAATTGTCTAAAAGACACTATATCCGATCTAAGCTTGGCATTTCTTGTGGGAGGAAAGTACTTAATGAGGAATTTCTCTGCTAACTCATTCCATGTAGTGATGGAACCAGGAGCAAAGTTATTTAACCAAGCTTTGGCACCATCTCTCAAAGAATAAGGAAACAAGGTTAACCTCAAAGCATCTTGAGAAACTCCTTGAATTTTAAATGAGTCACTCACTCCCAAAAAGGATTTAAGGTGTAGATGTGGGTCCTCAGAAGGTAATCCATGAAATTGTCCCACCGTTTGTAACATTTGGAACATAACAGGCTTCATTTCAAAATTGTGTGCCTGTATCTCGGGTCTAGCTATCCCAGGGTACAACTCATTGAAGGTAGGGACGGCATAGGCTCTAATAGCTCTTCCCCTATCATTGGCTATAAGGACAGGGTTTTCAGCTTGATTTTCTACCCTAGGTTGCTGATTTATCTCAGGATTAGGCTGCTGGTTGTTTTGGTTTTCTTGATTTCTAGGAGGTACATGGGGTAAAAGAGGTGGTGGATCCATCCTATTGTTTCTCTCCCTTTGTTCCCTTCTCCTCCTATGAAAAGTCCTTTCAATTTCAGGGTCCAAACTGAATTCGAAGTCAGGGAATTTGTTCATACACAGCTACCAGCACCTGCAAAGTCAAACAACCAAGTTAGAAGCTGTTTTAGCACCAATTTCACCAAATTTCAGCTCAAAAATAGCAAAAATCAACTCAATCCCCGGCAACGGCGCCAAAAACTTGTTGCCTTGTGCAAAGTGATTCTAAATATGCAAGAAAAACTCACAAACACACGTGCAAGTGCACACGATCAGCAGCAAGTGATAAGTATTTTTATATCGTTCTCCACAGGGATTGATGCACGAAAATCACTATTCTTAAGCCTATTTCCAATGAAATTCAAAGTAACCAAGAACCAAATATTTTTTCTTAACTAAGTGCAAGAGATTAAAATGGTAAACAAAGCTTAAAATGATAAGGACTAAAGTAAAATTCAATAAAAACAGCGAATTAGCACAGAGAAGGCAAGGTTCAGATTAGGGGCTGTCCACTCTCACAAGTTGTTTGCTGCAGCAGAACTCTAAATTTACAACTCACCCAGTATTTTCTACGGGAATTTTCCAATTCTCCTATAGGTAGGGTGATTAAACTCCCATTTAACCCCTTCTTTTTAGCCTAACTGATTTAGTGCCTTAGGTGGTTATTTATCCCTAAATACCCACTCATTTTCATGATCATTAAAGACTAAGGTAAAGCAAAGTAGTCGGTTATCTATTGTTTTCCCAAACACTAAATAACAATGCTAGAAAATGGTTGGCCAAACGAAATTCTAGCTTTAAGCATGAAGAACACTTTACTTTAAGTTGCAATATATAAAGTTCCACTAAAACAAACAACAAGTTCAAGTTTAAGCACCCTAATCCTCACCTAAGAGGATTTAGCTCATGTTCAAGGTGAAAATAATGAAAATACAGCAGTGAACTACCATACCATTCATAATTACAACCTTAAATACAAACTAAACACTAGAAGAAGGAAGAATAAGAGAAAAAGGATGAAGAAAAGAAGCTTCCAAGGTAGATTCCAGCTTTCCCAAGTTGGAGATCCTCCTTTAGCAGCAGCCTCCTTGTCTTTTTCTCCTCTCAAATGACAGCAGCAGCTTCTAGGTTAATTCTCCACTTTTTTTTTCATTCTTTGGGCAAAAGAAGCATTTATACCCTCTCTTTTCATTGATTTCAGGGCTGATTAGACACATAAATCCACATGGACCTTCCCCAATTGGTTGAGATGGGACAAATCAGCTCCACATGGCTGCCAGCTCAATTAATGAGAGATCCCACGAGTTTAGCACGTGCAGTCTTTTAAATTCCAGACTTTCTGCCTTCTGCTTGTGAAATCAGTTGCTGCAGCAAAACCTGAGTGGCCCTATACCAGAAAAATCAGCTTAAACATAAGAAATCTGCACCAAATTTAGTTCAAGCCTTGCCTATTGATATGTAAAAAAATGTTCATCAAAGAATACTCATTTTCAAGCACAAACCAAAGCTCAAACACATCAAAGAATAGAGTTTTTAAGCCTAAAAGAGAACCAATAGCTCTTATTTCTAAGAGCTATCAGCAAGCTCAGGAGCGTTGTCTGATCTAAATTGCTTTATGGAAGCAGAGTATTGAGTTTCCATCAGTTGAAAGAAACGAGGAATTATCTTAAGAGCCTCTGACTTTTGTCTCATGAGGAAAACCCAAGTGTAACGAGAATGATCATCTACTAAGGTAAGAAAATACCGAAAACCAGCATGTGTTGGTGTCTTATAGGGGCCCAAGATATCACAGTGCTGCTGATCAAACACTTTGTCAGATATATGATTGTTAGAATGAAAAGACAGCCTACGTTGTTTGGCAAGAGGACAAATGAGACAAGGATCATGTGAAAAAGTTTTAACACTGTTATTTTGCAACAAAGAACCCAAAGCATTAAGATGCTTAAAAGAAGGATGGCCGAGTCTATCATGTCATGTTACATTATTACAATGAAAAGATTTATTCAAAACAGTAGTACTCAAAGCAGTCACGGGGGAAGCAACTCTCAAAAGGTAAAGACCTTGCCAATGATCAACCTTCCCAATCGTCTTCCAGGAGAACTTGTCCTGAAGAATGCACGAATTCTTAACAAATTTCACAGCAAGAGGTTGACTAGCAGTTAAAGCACTTATGGAGATCAAATTAAAACTGAAAGATGGAATAAACATCACATTACGCAACATGATATCACTGTTAAGTTGAATATCCCCTTCAAAATCTACTTTAATATGAGTTTGATTCGGTAGAGTGACTGACTTATGTGTAACAGGCCTCAAGTATGTAAATAATTCTTTCAAATGGCAGATATGAATAGACGCTCCAGAGTCAAGAACCCACGACGTAACAGAAGAAACACGAGGGACAGAACAAATACCTGCCACATGAGCTGATGGAGAAGTATCAGCAGGAGCAGAAACCTTAGTGAGATGGCTCTGGAGAAGGGCCAATAACCCTTGACATTGCTCAGGTGTTAAAGAAGATAAAGAATTAGCCGAAGACGAGGAACCATGAGTAACGGTGGAACAAGGAGTGTCTGTCTTCGAAAAGCTGACCATTTGATTGCGGTATCCTGGTGGATAACCGTGGATTTTATAACACTTGTCCATGGTGTGGCCCAGAATATTGCAGTGGGTGCAATGAGGCCGTTCTTTCTTCTTGTTCATAGACGATTGTGTTCGACTCGGAGGATTATTCTTGACAAGAAGTGCGGCTGACGAAGTGATTGTGTTGCTTGCGACGGAGGATGAATGAGTGATATTCACCGAAGCTCGCTGTTCAACTTCTTGCGCAACCAAAGAAAAAGCCCGTTGGATGGTCGGCTCTGGTTCCATAAGAAGCAATTGTGTGCAGATTTGGCTAAATGAATCATTCAATCCCATGAGAAAAGTCATAACGTGTTCGGTCTGAAAATACTCAGTAAGTTTCTTGACACCTCCACACGTACATTTCCCACAACTACAGACAGGACGATAGGAAGAAAATTCATTCCAGAGCGTTTTGAGTTTTGCAAAGTATGTGGTGACTGAGTCTTGATCTTGGACAAGATTTGAAATCTCTCGACGAAACTGAAAGACACGGGGGCGATTCTTTCTTTGATACCGTTGCTGAAGATCAAGCCAAATGTCCCGAGCAGTCTCAGTGAAATTGACACTAGCTGCGATCTCCTTTGAGAGGGAATTCAATATCCAAGCAGTAACCACACCATTGCAAATGATCCAAGAGCGCCGCATTTCACTGTCAGGTTGGGTGATAGTACTGTCGACGAACCCTAACTTGTTCTTCACTGTCAAGCCAATAATCATAGCATTGCACCAGGAAGTATAATTGGATTCTGTCAGGAGGTCAGAAACGAGAACGAGATTAGTTCAATCTGAATTATGCAAGAAATAAGGATTTTCGTATTGCTCAATAACGGATTGATTTGTGGGCTGAGACGTAGAAGAAGAGTCGTCAGCCATGGATGGAACTGGAAACTCGAAGAAGTTGCGGAAGGAAGAAGAAACTCTCGAAGGTTAAAAGATTAGAGCTCTGATACCATATTAGAACCTTCAAAGTAGATGAAAGTCTTGCATATCTTTTCATTAAAGCAAGACGGTATAAATAGCCAATATAGCAACCAGTTACAATAACAGAAATACCAACTAGCTACCAACAAACTAACAATATATCCTAACAAACTAACTATATATCCTAACATAATATACCCCAATGTCTCTAGGCTAACCTAGCTATATTTTTTTGTCATTTTTTTTTCCAATAGCTAATAAGTCAATATTAGAATATCGACATTCTAATTAGATTTTTTTTCCCTGCTAACTTGATAAGTTAGTTTGACATATATTCTTTTTTATAAAAAAGTAGGTCAAAATTATTCCTTTATTGCTTAATTTAAACGCCCTTATCTTAATTAATTTTCCTAATAATCTTCTTCTTTCTTAACCTTTCAGTCTACTCCCAATTTCTTTCTCTAAATAAATAGCACTTTTTTTTTTTTTTTTTTTTTTTCATCTTATCTCATCTATATCCACTCAAAATTAAAGGCAAAACCATTTCATTATAAAAACCCTATTTATTATTAGAAATTAATAATACATTTATATTTTGAAAAAGTGTTACAAGATATCGTTAAATCGAGAAGTTTGCAAATCATAATATGAAATTAGTTCACTTAACTTACTCTACATGTATTAATCACATGCTACTTTTATATATATAAACGAAGACGTTCTCGAGAAGTGTATAGGTATCCCTAACGACGTTAGTTATAGAAACTAAATAGAATCATAACTTATAGTTTGTAGTTGTAATTGAAACTTTTTAAAATTTAGAGGATGAAATAGACAAGTTAAATTTAAAATTTTGGTTATCTTTATAATTTGGACAAAGTTTCATTTTAGTTGGGTTTGATCAATACTTTAGTTTTACTTAAATTCTTGGTTTTACAAGTTTTAATTTGGTTTTTATGGTTCATAAGTCGTTTTAAATTATGTTTTATCCGCTAAAAAAACTCACTTAATTATTTTCTTTTATATTTTACTCCACTCTAATTTCTAAACCCTAGTATAGTAAACTAACAACATATGATCTAGTCGTCTACATAGAAAATTGTTAGGTGATTTTTTTTTTTTTTTTTTGTCAATATGGTCATTATAAGACTACTTTAATTTGTGAAGTTTGACCAAACAATAGAGACCTAAACGAAACTTTAAAAATCATAAAAACTAAAGTGAAACTAAACCCTAATTATATATGGACCAAAATTGAACCTAAACTCAAACTATATAGGGACTAAATTGAAATTAAACCTGAACTATATAGGACAAACTAACTTAAAACTTTTAAATCATCCAAGCATAGCTTAGTAGATAAAAACCAATTATCATTCAACAGGTTTGATCTCCCACCCCACAATTGTTGAACTAAAAAAAAATTGAAACTTTTAAAATTATAGAAACCAAATTAACAGTTTGTCCAAATTATAGAGATCAAATTTACAATTTAACCTAGACACGATTCAAAATTTCTAGACTAAATTTATAATTTAAGTTATAAAATTTTATCCATGAACTATCATTACTAACAACTAGAGAGAGCATTGACTTTTGAGCTAGAAATGAAGTCCACACCTAGAAGTTGTAAAATTGGGTGCAATAACTAACTTTATATACCTGAAACTTAAGATTTATAAGTGTAATGATGAGTAAAAGGGCTGTGTGTGTTCATTAAAATTCAGCTCACTTCATAATGAAACTGCATGCAGCTGCAATTTAAAACACCTTAATTTTAGTCAATTTCCATATAGCCAATGCCCAATTAATGATGCACATGCCAATAACTCATGAGACAAAAAACACAAAAAATTCTTTTCTTTGTTATATATCTTAATAGCAATTATTCAAACCCTACCTAAATTTTAAACTTCTCTCTTTGGGTGTGTTTTTTTAGAGTGGTGGAAAAGTTTCAAACCTCTAACCTATTTGTATATTCTTATCGATATCTATGAATTATTATCCTTTATTAAGGATAGGCATCGTACAAGAATTTGGAGTTTTTTCTCGACTCCAAAAAAAGCAAAAACACGTGGGAAAAGATTTTTCGGACGCAAAAATAGGTGTTAACAAGGGTGTATATACACATGTATGTACATATAGACCAAACTTATAATTTAGCCTATTTTTTTTAAAAAAAAAAATAAATTACTAAATATTTAAAAGCAATAAAGTAGTCTTTAAATGTGGATTTTCTTTTATAATAAAATTTGGCTAAGGTCTTAAAATATATTTTTAATAAGTGGAAAAAATAAGCATGTTAATTAACAAACAAACCTAATTTCAGAACTAAGAACATTAATTACTCTCAAGCAAAACCCTTTTATTAATTACCTTCCTTCATTGCCTCCTTATAAGACATTAATGGAATGATTAATGTTCTCTTCCTTCACTTTGTCTTTCCCTTTACCATCTTAACTTATTCAAGTGACAATGTGTCTTTTAAGTTATCCAAAAAAGTAACAAATATGTCTAAATACAATTAAATAAAATTACGATATGAACTTAATCTACCAAATTATCCTCTTCCCCAATCAAAGTGAACTCAATTCTACCATCTCAACAAAATTCCACTTTAAATTCAACCAATACCATGATTTTCTCTTAATTTTCTTACCATGGTTTTCATCTTTGTTGAGGAGACAATTAATAGACTTCATAGCCAAATTCCAAACAAAAAACAAGTTTTTGAAAAGATAGGAAAGAAGTAGATAACAAAGAAAAATAACCTTACTTTTATTTCGGGGATTATTTCAATGCTTATGCGTTTATTAAATGCATTTTAAAATTCAATAACCTACCGAACACAAAATTAAAAGTTTAAAGACCTATTAAATATTAGATACAAACTTAAAAGCTAAAGACTAAATTTGTAATTTAACCTTTCAAACAATTATTCGCAGTTAACTTTATTTGTTCTGAAAGGGGTGGGTTGGAGTTGAGATCACTATTTTCAAGCATGTAGTTGTGAAAAGGAAATACCCAAGAAGAAATGCATCATTCAGCCTAAAAAAACATATCTGTCCTAACCCATCCTTTGATTTTAGGGATCTAGACAAGTTTGATAATTGAAACTGTAAAAAGAAACCACCATGGCTTTGCTGAATCCTGCAATCTTCACTGGAAAAAATCATATGGCAAAAAATTATACTTGATGTCCATTCAATTTAATTCAAACATCTGGAATTAAAGACAAACAAAACACATACAATAAACTTGACCTTGACAAATTTTGCTTCTTTATATCTGTATATGTAAATTCCAGGTAAAGATCAAATCAACTAAGCACAAGAACAGTTTTTAAATTACAAACAGAAAAATACAAGCTTGTACAACAATGGTGTGCCAAAAATCAGGAAACAACCCGAACAAGAAAACAAGCAAGGATACGAATAAACTTTTGGAAAAAAGAAAAATAATAAACTTGTTGGAGCCGAGTTGATGAAAAAAAAAATTCCAAGTTTATTTTTTTTTCCGACAAGTTTATTCGTCCCTTCTTCATATCCTTGCTTCTTGTTTGCTTAGGTTGCTTCCTGTCCTGAGCTCGATTGATGGCTTTCTGCCGATCACGGTTGATGGTCATCTTCGGTGAGCATGGACAGCAGTTGGGATACTTGGACTAACTGCATTGTTTATATAACATATATATTTATTTATTTAATCATGAAAAGCACATGTTAAA
The DNA here is from genome assembly GCA_036850905.1 of Luffa acutangula. Taxonomy (NCBI): domain Eukaryota; kingdom Viridiplantae; phylum Streptophyta; class Magnoliopsida; order Cucurbitales; family Cucurbitaceae; genus Luffa; species Luffa acutangula. The sequence continues at coordinate 44,946,739 of CM072098.1, read as the reverse complement.
CATGTATATTTATTTAGTTAACATGAAAAACACATGTTAAACATCTTCAATTTCTTTGTTAAAAGTTTTTCCCCCACATTGAACTAAAAAAAAAAAAAAAAAAAAATTGAAAACTTGTCTAGATCCCTAAAATCAAAGGATGGGTTTGGGACAAATATGTTTGTTTTTAGGCCCAATGATGCATTCTTCTTGGATATTTCCTTTTTCAAAACTACATACTTGAAAATAGTGATCTCAACTCAACCCACCCCTTTTACAACAAATAAAGTTGTTGCCAATAATTGTTTGAAATTTTAAATTACAAATTTAGTCCTTAGTTTTTAAGTTTGTATTTAATATCTAATATAGGTCTTTAAACTTTTAATTTTGTGCCAGGTATGTTATTGAATTTTAAAATGCATTTAATAAAGGGGCAACCAGCTAAATGGCCATTTTAAAATAGTTGATTTGAAAAAGAGCCATTCGTGTTTTCATTTTGAGATATGGCCAAAAGCTAAATTTAGTAAATTTTTTTGGCAACAAAGTGGACGTAAATACCCCACCCAAATCTTAATTCATAAATAAATTAAATTAAAATACACTATAAAGAAGGGAGAAAATCTAGGATTGTTACACAGATTAATTTAACAACCAAATCAATAACAACCCTACAAATTAAACAAATAAACCTGGAAAATTAAAATTGAAACAACAGATAATAAAACATGAAAGCTACAAATCTTTACTGTTAGTAACAAAATGTATAAGAATGACCCTAACCGAAATCTAAATCCATATTATTTAAATTAAATATACTATAAAAAAAAAAGAAGAGAATCTAGGATTTACAGGTTAATTTAATGTGAAATTCAATAAAATAATTTCAAAATAAAAAGGATAAGTCTAATATTAATTTATCTTAACCGTATAATTTGAAAACAAAAATTTTAATTAAGAAATTTGTTACTAAATTCAAATCACGATTTATGGAGAAGAAATAGGAGAACATAACAAAATACAATATATCGATAAAAAAAAAAAAAATCATACATGTAGAATTCATCATGCAAATTAAATATACTATAAAAAAAGGGAGAGAATCTAGGATTTACAGGTTAATTTAATGTTAAATTCAATAAAATAATTTCAAAATAAAAAAGATAAGTCTAATATTAATTTATCTTAACCGTATAATTTGAAACACAACAATTTTAATTAAGAAATTTGTTACTAAATTCAAATCACGATTTATGGAGAAAAAATAGGAGAACATAACAAAATACAATATATCGATAAAAAAAATCATACATGTTACAACTAGAATTCATCATGCAAATTGAAGAAATTGAAGAAAAATCACTGTAGTTGTGATCTTTGTTTAATCACAATTACAGTGTGTATGAAAACGGGTAAGGGTTTCTTCTAAAAATTATTTACTTTTGTAGGAGACGGAAGATTCAAAGGTGATTGAGACTGATTCAGAAGAAAGTTCAAATGAGCTTTCAACAAATGAAAAGAATAACCCAGGTGAACGAAAACATGAAAGCAATAATCAATCTGAACGCTTACTTTTACTTTTGGAGTAACAGAAAACATGAAAGCAGGAAAAAAAATGCTGAAATATACCTATGATCAATAGCTTTACCGAAGGAACGACGAAGACCAATAATCAATCAGAATGGTTGGAAAAGATGAAGCAATCTAGTTTGTTGATTACAAAATAAAAGTCTACTGTAAAAGACGATGAAGCAGATTTGAATTTCAAATGATAAGAGATAATATATATGTTGTAACTAACCATTGCTTGATTCATGGGATAATTGGTTTTTTTTAAAAAAAAAAAATTAAATGGCTTCCTCAAATATAGGGTGGGGCGTGAAAATTAACTTAGGGGTATAATTGGAAGAATAAAACCAGTGAAATTAAGTTAAAAATACGGTTTGGCCATTTTTCATTAAAAAATACGGTTTGGCCATTTTTCGAAATTACTCTGTAATTTCTGGCCATTTGTGAGGATTTCCCTTTAATAAACGGTGTAATAGCCCACGCTATTATGACCCATTCGGGGGCCCAACAACCAAACAGAAGCGCTGAACTAATCCCTGAATTCTATTCAAATTTGATGCCCCAATCTTCTTCTTCAATATCTTCATTCAATCCAACTCATTTAAGTTGTTTTCCATTGAGAATATGGGCCTTACAACCTTCGGCCTTTTCTCTATTTACCCATCAAAGCCCAATGGGCCTACCAAGCTTGAAATTGGGCTTTCTTCATTGCTACGTTTGCAAATATATATATATATATATATATATATTTTTTGAAAAAAGAAAATATTATTAAGGCGCCACTAGGGCAAAAGTTGAACGGTCATCCTCGACCAATTTACACATCCACATTGGATAAGATCCAACTCAAGTGATATTACATTTCGACAATCTCGCATGTTCAACTATTCCATGAGCCACTTTATTACACACCCTAGGACAAAATTTGAAACCGATATTATGAAATCTACGGATCAAATTCCAAATAGTTTGCAAATATATATATTTATTTATTTTATTCTCTTCAAAGAAGGTAGTTTGAGGTCAATTGTAATCAATAAATATTTCTTTTTTTTATTATTTATTATCTTAGAATTAGATATTTCATTCAAGAATCTTCCATGGGGAGTGATATACAAGAATCATATAATACAATTTATTGGTTTTACGTGAGTTTGACATTATTATCTTTTTTTATACAGTGAAAAACATTTCAAGTAAATTAAAAGTATTTTTCAAATTATTTTATTGTGCTTGATTACAGATAAATATATATATATATATAGTTAAAATTTTGGGCCGGTTGCAAGGATAGCAATATGGACCAAAATAATTGCAAATCTAGCAACCCACAAAAAAAAATTGCAAAAATGGCAAAATCTAATAGTTTGTGTGTTGCATTTACTAAAATACCCCTCCAGATTTTCTTTCACTGATAGAAAGTTTTTCTATCACTGATAGATTCTATCAGTGATAGAAAGATTTTCTATCAGTGATAGAAATTTTCTATCATTTTCTATCACTGATAGAATCTATCAGTGATAGAAATTTTCTATCACTGATACAGATAGAAATTTTCTTTCACTGATAGATTCTATCATATGATAGAAAATTTTTCTACTACTGATAGATTCTATCAGCGATAGATATTTTTCTATCACTTATTCGGTGTTCTATCAATGTTTGGTTGTTGTTATTTGGTTTTCTATCAGTGTTTGGTTTTTGCTTTTCAGTGTTTGATTTCTATAATCGTTCGTTTTTGCTTTATTTTTCAATGCTCGATTTCACCATGTATCACCATCGCTGATAGAAACAAAAGATCTTCTATCACTGATAGAAAAGTATCAGTGATAGAAAGATTTTCTATAACTCACGAAAAGTTTTTCTATCAGTCTCAGTGATAGAGATAGAAAGTTTTTCTATCACTCATAGAAATATTTTCTATGAATGATAGAAATTTTTTCTATCACTCATAGAAAAAATTTCTATAAGTGATAGAAGATTTCTACAATTGATAGGTTCTATCAGGGATTGAAAGATTTTCTATCAAGAGTTTTCTATCATTGATAGAATATCTTTCTATCACTGATATAATAGTAGAAATTTCTATCAGTGATAGAAATCTTTTATCACTGATAGAAAGCTTTTCTATCACTTATAGATTATATCGGTGATAGAAAGATTTCTATCGAAGATAGATAGATTTTTATGGGTGATCAGGGATTGAAAGATTTTTTATCCAAAGTTTTTATATGATTTTCTATAAAAAGTTTTTTATCACTGATAGAACCTATCAGTGATAGAAATCTTTTATCACTGATAGAAAATGTTTCTATTAGTGATAGAAATCTTCTATTCTATCAGTGATAGAAACTTTCTATCACTGATAGAAAATTTTTCTACCACTGATAGAATCTATCAGTCATAGAAATATTAGTGATAGAAACTTTCTATCGCCGATAGAAAATTTTTCTACCACTGATAGAATCTATCAGTGATGAAACTTTATTCTATCAGTGATAGAAACTTTCTATCACTGATAGAAAATTTTTCTACCACTGATAGAATCTATCAGTAATAAAAAGACTTTCTATCAGTAAAAAAAAAAAGAAAAAAAAAACTGACGAAGAAGAAGAAGATGGGCACACAAGGGCAATTTAGGAATATAAAAAATTAATTCAAAAATTTTGCCATATTTGCAAATATTTTTAAAAATTGCTATATTTGTAATTATTTACCTTCATGTTGCCACCCATTACAATTATCCTAAAATTTTCAAACTACTTCACTAATATCCACTTTATTTAAGTCATTTCAAAATTATTCAAAGTTTAAAAGCTTTTTGTTTCTTGAAATTTCTCTTATGAATTAAAATATAGTGTAATATTTATAACTTGTTTTGGCCATAGAATAAATTGAATTAAAGTTTGTTTTTGGTATTTAAATTTTTATGTACCTCTCATCTTAGGCCTCTAATTTTCATTGGATTTCACTTTTAATCTTTTTATATATATATATATATATATATATATATATATATATATATATATATATATTAGTGTTTTTTTCCTCCAATGTACAAATGTTTCCTCCAAACTTATTGAAAATGCAATACACCTACCTTATCTATATGTCATATATGATATATATATACCTTATCATCTTTATAATAGACTGGATATAAAATTTCAATAAGAACGGAAGGTTAAAATTGAGATTTTAGTATTAAGGATGCAAAACGAAAAAGTGGATAAAAACTTTCGAGATCAAAATTAAAGGCCAAAATGGAAATAGATAAAAATTGAAGGACGAAATAAAAAATCAATCTAACAAGAAATTGAAAATATATATTTCACCTTTCAAACCTTTTTCTTATTATTATTTTGATAAAAACTCAACCAAAAAAAAAATAAGTTACATTAAGTTTGTATCTCAAAATTATATTGAGATGGTGGTAGTTACTAGTTATTGAATATTTTTTTTTTCCTTTTTTTATACACAGTTCACACTAATTTAAAAAAAATAGAACACGACTTTGTATTTGTGTTGAATTGTATGAATGTGGGTGTACAATCTCTAACTTTAATCCTTAGATTCTCTCTCTTGTGTGTGAATGTGTCACTCGAGGACTGTAACACTTTGTTCTCAAGTTTAAAAGTCACTACTTTGATTAAAAACACTTTCAGAAACTGAATAGAAACTACGATTAACCTTGAAAGTCAAAGGTTTAGGTCTCATTTAATAACCATTTAGATTTGAAAACTATGCTTGTTTTCTCTCTATTTTCTTACCACAATTATCATCTTTGTTAATGAGACATTATAGTTCTTAGCCAAATTCCAAAAAGAAAAACAAGTTTTTGAAAACTATTTTTTTTTTCTTCAAATTTTCACTTGGTTTTTGACAACGTGGGAAGTATTTGGAGAAAAAAAAAAAACTTGGAGTGAAAATGATATTTATAAGTTTAATTTTCAAAAACTAAAAACCAAAAATAAAATGGTTTTACTCTAAGTAAGTTGTTTTTGGAAAGAAAAAAGATAGACAGAAAAAGAACAGAGACAAAAAATAGAAAGGGCATAGCCATTTTAAATTAGCTATTGCGAAAAAAGGGTCATTCGTGTTTACAATATGAGAAATGACCAAAAGCTAATTTTAGTAAATTTTTTTGACAACAAAATGGATGGAAATACCCCTGCCCCAAATCTTAATTCAGAAATAAATTAAACCAAAATACACTATAAATAAGGGAGAAAATCTAGCTTTGTTACAAATTAATACAACAGGTAAATCAATAAAAAACTTTCAAAATAAAAAAAAATATATAAATCTGGGAACTTAAATTTAAAAAAAAAAAAAATTTAAATTCAAATTAGAGAGAAAAAATATGGGAGAACAAAAGTATATTGGAAAAAAATAAAATACACTATAAACAAGGGAGAAAGTCTAGCTTTGTTGCAAATTATTTCAACGGATAAATCAATAACAAACTTTCAAAATAAAAAATATATAAATTTGGGAACTTAAATTTAAAACAAAAGATTTAAATTCAAATCAGAGAGAAAAAAATAGGAGAGAAAAAAAAAACACTTTATATTGGAAAAAATAAAGAACTGTTGCAACTAGGATTCATATGCAAAATGAAGAAATGGGAGAACAACCTCATGCATCTATTTTAAAATGCCAGTAATATCTATCATTTGGAATCCATCATTTTGATTTACACCTAAAAACATCAAATCAAAACAAAGTATAATTTGAAAACAAAAATATCACCGTAGATGAAAATGAATTTAAAGAAATTTAGATGAAAATGAATCCAAGTTGCATTTTGGCATCCATCACCTGAATTTTTCGCATCCCATTTCAAAAAAGAAAAAAGAAAAGGCTCAAACTCTTCACATTCTTCTCGGAAAACCCTCATTCGAAAACCCCATTCCAAACCAAAAAAGGAGCTCTTAGCGTTTGGTGGAAAAAAAAAACCCAACCGATTGAGCTTCTTCTTCGAAACCCTTCTTCGAAAACCCATCAATAATCTCCTTCAAGCATCTTCGATTCTTCGATTCTTCTCCGCAAATAATCTCATTCTCCTTAAAGCTTCTTCTCCTAACCTGATTCTCAAACCCCTCGACAAATTTACACTGTATGTACACAGACATTCGAGGGAACATTCAGAAGCTCGAAGAGGTTGTGTCGACATTCCAGGGTATGCATGCTTTAATTCTCTTCTAACGTTTTGGTTTATATAGATATAAACTATTTTTTCCTTACAAATGGGACAATTTGACCGAAGCTAGGACCCACCATTTTAATAAGAAAATGAAGAGAGAGAATTGATGCTGTAAAAATATTCTGAAAAACCAAAGCCAGAAAACATATATTTTGGGAAAACAAAGAGGATTGATTCTGTAACTATCATTCCTTGATTCATGGAATTGGAGTTTTTTTTTTTTAATATCATCAGATACAACTACACAAATATAGGAGAGACGTGAGGAATGACTCAAAGGTAAAAATAGAAGTTTCAAACCTACGAAAATAGGTTAGAAAACCGGTTTGACCATTTTTCATTAAAAAATCCGATTTTGCCATTTTTCAAAAATATCCTGTAATTTTTTACCATTCCTAAGGATATCCAAAAAAAAAAAGGATAACAACAAGAATAGCTAAAAATAAACCATAGATTTGAAAAAGAGCTAAAACTATTTTTTCTTGTAAAAATGGCAAAAGGATAAAAATGGAAATCTACTCTTTGCTATGAACTGACAAAAAAGCCCCTGTATGGAAAAAATGTGTAATCCTAATTTTAAGCTAATTGAAACAAATCTGATACTCAAATATAACAACCTAAATCTCGAATTAAAACAAAATCAAAACCTAACAACCTCAAATTCAAAACAAAATTCAAATTCAAATCTAACAACCTAAATCTGATAAAATTAAAAATCTTTTTAACTAATAAAATCAAAACTTAAATTCCATAAAACACAAAATCTTTCACACTAACAAAATCAAAACCTAAATTTTGGTTAATAAAAATAAAAAATCAAAAGGAACTTGGACAAAAAAACAATCAACATTGATGAGAACACTATAATCTCTCAAATCTTGTAATTCAATATACAAAAATGTCCCGTATTTGAAAACAACAAAAATACTTACTAATAGTCTGAGACATGTAAATCCTGTGTTTTTTAAAACACAAATACTTTTTAAAAACACAAATACTGTGTAATCTCGTAACACAAATACTGTGTATTCTCATAATAATCACTCGAACAACCCCAAAATTAATCCTCTCAACATATTATATTAAAAATAATTGGTCATATTTGATAACAAGAGTGTAAATACTATTTTTAACCCCAAAATTAATCCTCTCAACATATTATATTAAAAATAATTGGTCATATTTGATAACAAGAGTGTAAATACTATTTTTACTAATTTATAGTATTTAAATCAAGGGGGACAATACAATGTCTCTGCCAATTTGAGAACAACAAAATAGGTGAGCATCAAATACAGTGTCTTTGTAGAACAAAGAATCAACCCTACAACACAAAAGCGGTAAAAAAAAAAAAATAAAATTATTGACTACATGATCCCCTGACATCTTTCATTCTACTTGGATAAGATTCGTACCTATATTGAGAGGTTTCGAGATCAGAAGTTTTGTGACCGTGAGAATTTGCAATCCTATGTGGGAACTCAGTTCTTGCTTGGAGGAGAAGGCGAGGAAGAAAACGATCATGCTAGGGAGGGAAGACAAGTTATGGAGGAAGAAAACGATAGAAATAGGCGAGGAAGTGGGAGAAATTTGAATCTTATCAATAAATATAAAATATTTTTATAATATAAAATTTGAAAAGATTTAGTTTGTTGGATTCACTTAGTCTAAGTTTAAGGTTTTTGTCAAGATTTAGTTTGTTGGGGTCCAAATAGGTAATTTTAGGAGCTTGTTGGTTTACAGGTTGCAACAAGGCACTACAAAAAAGTTGGCCTATTTCGACCATGTTTTATCGAAGGTTATAAAAAACCTTTGAAAAAGATATGCATTTATCAAAGGTATTTAAATAACCTTTGAAAAATATTAACTTTTATCGAAGGTTATTAAAAATCTTTGAAAAAGATATAATATTTTTCAAAGAACATTTAAAACCTTTGAAAATTATATCATCCTTTATCGAAGGTATTTAAAAAACCTTTGATAAATATCTACTTTTTTTCAAAGGTTTTTAAAAATCTTTGAAAAAGATATAATATTTATCAAAGAACATTAACAACCTTCGAAAATTATATTATCATTTATCGAAGACATTTAAAAAACCTTTGATAAATATCTACCTTTTATCGAAGGTTTTTAAAAACCTTTGAAAACGATATAAGATTTTTCAAAGGACATTACAAACCTTTGAAAATTATATTATCATTTATCGAAGGTATTTAAAAAACCTTTGATAAATATCTACCTTTTATCAAAGGTTTTTAAAAACCTTTGAAAACGATATAATATTTTTTAAAGGACATTACAAACCTTTGAAAATTATATTATCATTTATCGAAGGTATTTAAAAAACCTTTGATAAATATCTACTTGGATTTTAAAAATCTTTGAAAAAGATATAATATTTATCAAAGAACATTAAAAACCTTTAAAAATTATATTATCCTTTATCGAAAGCATTTAAAAAACCTTTGATAAATATCTACCTTTTATCGAAGGTTCTTAAAAACCTTTGAAAATAATATAAATTATATTTAAAAAAAATCTTTGAAAAAGATATAATATTTATCAAAGAATATTAATAACCTTTGAAAATTAAATTATCCTTTGTCAAATGTTATTAAAAACCTTTGAAAGAGATGGATAGTTTTTTTAGTTCAAAAAGATGTGTATTTACCAAAGGATATTAGGAGTTTTGAAAATTATATTAACATTTATCAAAAGTTTTGAAAAAACCTTTGAAAAATATATGGTTATTAATAACTTTTAAAAAATTATATTATATTTATCAAGGGCCATTAAATATCCTTCGAAAAAAGTTTCAAAATCATAATCAAAGGTTATTAAAAACCTTCAGGAAAAACGTGCAAAGGAAATTGAAAATGAAAGTTAAAAGAAAAAAAAGAAATTAAAAAGAAAAAAGAAAAAAAAAGTCACGCCGTGTGTTTTTTCGTTTTCGGCTTCTCCCTGTGACTTCTCTTCTCCAACTGAACTCTCTGGTTTTCTAGGGCAAAGATTATAAGGTATGTAAATTTTGATCAATCTCCACCTTCAGGCATATGGACTCTCATCATTCGAATTTGAACGGTATTCTATTCTATTCTATTTCTCTCTTACGCTTCTCAGTTTCATTCATTCAATTCTGACATTAATCTGGTTTAAAGCTATGGCGATCGTGCTTATGTGAGTCAGCGGTTCTGGAAAATCGTAAGTCTCTTCTCTCTCCGATCTACACCCGATTCTTCGTCTTCCTTTTAACACATCCATTCAAAACAGAGACTCTGTAAATAATCGATTGATCGATTCAACGGCTTTAGATGATGAAATTAAATTTAGAGTTGAAATGGAGAAACTCACAAAAACTAATATTATTGATATTGGTAATAACAATTGGGGGAATTCTATGACTGACATTATGAGATTTTTAGAGATGCAAAGGTGACAATTAATCAGTTATTGAGCTATAGAATGTCCTGATATTTACTCTGTTTGTGTAATAAATATCAGGTCTTTCAAGACTAACTGCAGATGATAAACTAAAGGAGGCCTTTTCTCCTTTTGGCTAGCTTGTTGAAGGTGATGCGAAGGTGATGCAAAGGTGACAAGGTCTTTATGTATTCCTAGATATCTGTCTCCAAATTATTTTCTTCAAAATGGAAAATAGCAGCAGCTTTTAAGAGTTTACTAGTGCTCTATTTAAAAATGGATGTGAATGCTTTAAGTAATTCTTGGTTAGAGAAATAATGAATATTTGATGGCTTAAGTAATGCTTTAAGTAATGCTTCAAGTGCTCTATTTGAAAGTCTGACGTTCTGTAATCTGCTGTATGCTATAGAGGCGTAAAATTTTCAGGAATCATGAACTTCTCTGGCTCAATAAGGAACCATTCTAATCAATTTCTACGATACAGTGTTTGAATTTGAATAATGGTCTTAATTATTGCAAATAGACTCTATTTAATGGTCTTCTGACCAACCCAAGTAAATCAATATGTAAGTTATGATGGAAGAAATGAATTGCATGGATTTTAAATTTGAGATCTCTGTCACTATTAAATCACCACTAAATTCATAGCTTTAGTCTATGATGAATCTAATTTTGGGTCTTGTGTTTCTGTTTCTATGTGAACTTTTTTTATGCCTGTAGTTATCATTGGTCATGAGAAAAGCTTCATCAGTCTTTTGGGTTCACCAGTCTGAATTAAATCTTTGGTGGGCTGTAGGGGTGTCTTTTATTTCCAGAAGATCTTTTGTTGATGCCTTCATTTCTATTAAAAACCTTTAAATAAATCATGCTTGCTTGATCATTTATGACTCACATGTGCCTTGTGTTGATCTCCAATGGTTGGACAGATGCATTTTAGTGGATGAGAACGATCATGCGTTGGTCATGAATCCAAGTATAACTGTAAGTCAAATCCTTTTAAGTATTGATTTCTTAGAAGCAAGTTCTTAATGACAATGCTAATAGTAATGGTTTTGTTTAAGTTTAGCACTTGTGTTTCCTTGTTATGGTTTTGAGCTCTGGATAGTAGATTTATGATGCACAATTTGCTCTTATAACCTACAGGTCACTTGATGGAAAATATCGAATCTAAGAACTGGTTGCATCGCGCTTTCAGTGTCTTTCTATTCAACTCCAAATATGAATTGCTTCTTCAGGTATGTTATTTAGGTTGGGTACTGATTCCTCTGAAATGGTTGCTGTTTGATCTATATATATACTCTAAGAAGACCATTTGCTTACAATTGGTTTACATGTATTACAAATTGGTTTACATGCTTGAAGTTCTGTTTTAATCCTTGTAAATTGAAATCTTGGACTCATGCTGATCATATGTGCTGGCTTTGAAAAGAGATGTATATAATTTCAGGGAGTTTATGGTTTCTTGATCTTGGAAAAGCATAATCAAACAGTGAAGAAACAATGCATAAAATTGTCCACTTCCTCCTGTTTCTTCCTACCTCTTTAAATTGTCCTTCCCATAAGATCAAACATCTTGAAACCATTTGATGAATCTCTAAAAAAAGTTAAGAGAAAGAAAACAGAAAACATCCACACACAGAGAGAGAGAAAGAGTTTATTCTGTCTTGGAATTGGGAATTTCTGAGAATTTGTGCACAAAATCACTGATATTGGGCAATCCCAGCAGCATGGGAGGGATTGCAACACAACAGTTCCAAAAGTCTCTCAAAACCCAGAAAGAAAATCAAACAAAACCCCATCATCAAAGCCTCTGCAACAAAACTAGAAACCAAAAAAAGAAAAGAAATTTAGAAGTGGGTTGGACCTGAAATAGAAAGAGCCAGGATAATGATGTTGATTGTTTGTTATGAGACTCATTGAACATCTTCAGCTGCCAGCTTCCTCATGCCAAGTGCTTTGTTGATCAAAACAAATTGAGTGTTGAATTCCTTTAGCTGTAAATTCCTTTAGCTAAATTCCTTTATGATTTGGATTGAATCACTAAAATCCTTTAGCTGTAAATTCCATTTTTTATGAGTTATTATACATTTTAATTTCTTTTTCCTCTTACGGTTTGAATTGTACCATATTCTCCCATTATGAAAAATATCTAGACAATTTAAGGTGGGGGAAGAGAGAGGGAGAGAGAAAAAAAAAACTTTTTAGTTATTTTCGTGTGATTTTGCTCAATGTGCATTGTGTCTGTACCATCATATATCTTTCTAGTTATCTTTTATCTCGAGTTTTCGAAATTGTTTTGGTATTTGAACATTCAAATACCAAAATTGTTATGAAAGTACACATTTCTTTTTGTTTTATTCGTTGCCTATTACTTTTTGTTTATTTTTGTGTTTGTGTTACAACATTTTAAGATATACATTAGCTTTGCTTGTGGCCTCTTCTGTTTAACTGCACTTTGAGTTGTTGTTCATTGATAATTAGTAGTTTTGAGGGGGTTCTTTTCTTTGAAACTTTATTTATATATGTGCTAGTTTTGAATTCTAAATTTTGAACTTGTACTTGTAGTCGGAACTCAAATCATATGCTTCTCAAGTAGTTGATGGTACACTTGACATGAACGAGGATGAGATTTTTGTGCAAGTTTTTGGACCAGAGAAACATGGACGTGTTCGTGGTTATGGAGTAGGTGTTACTCCTTCTGAACTATTTGGATCATCTTCTAGTGTACATGATCTTGAGCGTCGTCTTAATGAGTCTGAACATCTTCAAGAATCTGAAAAACAAAGAAAAGTCGAGGTACAAGCACTCAAAGATCAAATTGTCGAATTAGAAAATCGTTTTGAGGATAAATTTAAAACAATGATGGCAGAGATGCGTAAACAATTTGCTAATAATTGATTGAATGTGTAGTAGTTGGATGTTATAGAAATTTTGTAGTTATTCTCTCTGTAAGTTGCTATAAAAACAATTTATGAGATTGTCAGAATTATTAGCTACTTTGAAAGTATCTAGGTTTATATTCATCTTATTAAATCACTTTAGTAGTAGCTACCGTCTCTTTGCTAATTCTTTCTGTTCTATATATTTGTAATTGGCAATTCAGGGTACTATCGGATACCAATACTAAACTAAAAATTGGTTTGTACTATTGATTCAAATGCTAAAGATTTTTGCAGAGCTTTTTCGAAGGATTTACAAATGTTGATAAAAAAACTATTTCCAAAGACTTTAAAATCGTTGAAAATAACCTTATAAAACCTTCAAAAATAATGAAAACCTTCGAAAAAGGTAGTTTGACGGTAAAGAATTAGTGATAAGTAATTTGAAAATTATTGAAGGAATGTGACCTTTGAAAAATAATAATAAAATTTGAAGGTTATTGTACCTTCGAAAAAAGCTTTTTCGACGGGATCTATTTCGACACTTTTTGAAGGTTTGGATAACCTTCGAAAAAAGATTTATCGAAGGTTTGTTTAATACTTTTTCGAAGGTTGTGACCTTCGAAAATAGTTAGATTTCTTGTAGTGAAGGGTACATATGGAATATTAGGAAAAATTTGATCATGCCTAACTCACGTGTGACCTTTTTTCAATGTTTTTATTTTTTTGGCCATCTTTCAATACCGCCCCCATATTTTGACCATACTCCCAAATTTCTCAAAAAAAAAAGGTCCAACATTCTCAGACAAATCGAGTAAGCCCTTGGGTGTTGAAAATCCCTAAAGGCCCAGACAATCATGCCCATTACTCAAAGTTGAGTCGTTTCAAACTCATGGCCCAACCAATCTTCCGATTGGGCTCGTTTTCAAGAATATAATTTTGTATAAAAATTATTTAGAATTTAAACACTCACATATTTGGTTATATTTCCTCGTAAGTGTTTTTATACGCTAGTTATTATATATTTAAAAACTCTTTTTAAAAAATCTACTTTCAAGTATGCTCTCTCAAGTGATTTATTTCTCAATCTCATTTTTTAATAAGTCATTTTGAGTGATACTCAAACACTGATTTTAGATGATTTCTTTTTCAAAATTAAATACTTGAAAAATTAAACCAAACATATCGAAGGTATAAGTTTAAAAACATTTTTTTAAATACTTAATTTATAGTCACGATTATTCAATCACATAATAACAAATAATTTGGAAAAAAAAACAAAGGATGTAAAATAAGGAGGAACACACGTGGTGGGAGAGAAACGAACACCCACAAAAGAGAGAGAAAAAAAAGGGATAATTGTAATGAGTGGCAACATGAGGGTAAATAATAGCAAATATAGCAATTTTTAAAAATATTTGCAAATATGACAAAAATTTTTAATTAATTTTTTATATTCCTGAATTGTCCCTCAATTGGCGACTCAATTGGCGAGCGCATCTTCTTCCTCGTCAGGTTTTTTTTTTTTTGTTTTTTTTTAGAAACCTTCTTATCACTAATAGACGGTATTCCTATCACTGATAGATTCTATCCGTGGTAAAAAAAAAAATTATATAAGTGATAGAAAATTTCTATCACTGGTAGAATAAAGTTTCTATCACTGATAGATTCTATCAGTGGTAGAAACATTTTCTATCAGTGATAGAAAGTTTCTATCACTCATAAAAAAACTTTCTATCAGTGATAGAAGTTTTCTATCACTCATAGAAAAGCTTTCTATCAGTGATAGAAGTTTTCCATCACTCATAGAAAAGCTTTCTATCAGTGATAGAAGTTTTCCATCACTGATAGAAACTTTTTCTATCACTGATAGATGATAGAAAAACTGATTGACGCGCGCATCTTCTTCTTCCTCGTCAATTATATATATATATATATTGATATAAGTCTTCTATGATAGAACTTTCTATCACTGATAGAATGGAAAGCTTTTCTATCAGTGATAGAAGATTTGTTAGCTGCAACTGACAGAATGACTCGTATGGAATTTTTTTGAGTTTGGCCACAGGAGCAAACGTCTTAAGATAATCGATGTCATAGGTTTTTGCGAAACCTTTCGCCACAAGACGAGCCCTCTCGATAGAGCCATCAACTTTGTGTTTCAGGGTATATACCCACCTACAACCAACCATACGTTTTCCTCTTGGTAACGTGATCAGTTCCCAAGTGTCGTTCTTCTTTAGAGCCTCCATTTCTTCTATCATAGCTTTCTTCCACTGAGGACTCAACTGCTCTCCCCTCGCTAAAAAGACTTTCAATGATAGAATAGAAACTTTTCCATTCTATCAGTGATAGAAACTTTCTATCACTGATAGAAAGTTTTTCTACCACTGATAGAATCTATCAGTGATAGAAAAATAGAAAGTTTCTATCACTGATAGAATATAAAGCTTTCCATTCTATCAGTGATAGAAACTTTCTATCAGTAGTAGAAAGCTATCAGTGATGGGCATTTTAGTAATTTTACTTTTTAGATGGTGAGATTTTGCCATTTTTGCAAATATTTCTGCAGACTGCTACTTTTGTAATTAGTTTGGGTCATTTTGCTATTTTTGCAACCGGCCAAAAAAAAAAAAGAAAAAGAAAAAGCAAAGGGAGTTGTATTTATTGGACATTTTTTTATTAATATTATTATTTTTAAAACTTATTAGAAAAATACAGTTGTTTTGAAATTTTTTATTAAAATATTGTTGTTGAAAATTTATGTTTGCAGGTCGTCTCTTGAAGAGACGACTTGCTGACGTGGCAAAAAATTGAAATTCAAAAAACGCACTAACTGACGGACGTTTAAAAAGTGAACTGTTTATTGGCGTAGGTTGTCTTTTCAAGAGACGACCTACGCGTGTATTTTAACAACTTATGAAGTTGTCAGGTTGGAAATTCGTTTGGCTAGCATTCGAAAGGGCTCAAGTTCAAGTTATGTGAAATGTGATTTCTCCCCTTTTTTTTGTTTCCTTTTCCTTCCCTGCTTTTCCTTTTCTTTTTTTTTTTCTCTTTTTATTTTTTTTATAACATTGTTTTAATAAATCAAATAAGTAATATATTTTTTAAAATATTTTTAAAAAACTTAAATTTTAATTAAATTTTATTTCACTTTCTTATACCTAAAACAACTAAAATTAATTAAGTATTAAAATCAAATAAGTATTGTTTTTTAATCATTTAAATAATTTGAATACCATATTATAATTTTTTATTTTTTTAATTAGTTACAACTTAAGTAGTTGTAAAAAATTTGAAGTTTAAATAATCGCACTTATAATTTTTTTAAATAAATTGAATATTATATTATAATTTAGTTTATTTTCTTAAAGTAATTGAAATTTAATTAAGTATTACTTATTTAAACATTTTATTTTAAATTCACATATATATTAATCAGTACAGATATACGTACTTGTCAATTAACATTAATATATATTGACCTGCAAACATAAATTTTCAACAACAATATTTTAATAAAAAAGTTTCAAAACAACTGTATTTTTCTAATAAGTTTTAAAAATAATAATATTAATAAAACATGTCCTGTATTTATTTGTCCCGAATGATGACGTAATAAAAACACCAAAATCGAAAATTTGATAACGTAAATACGGACAAGACGAACTAGAACAACAAAACTTATTGGTTAGTGGGACCCACAGAAGAAAACAAAAAATAAAAAGAAAAAAGAAAAATGTTTGGGAATGGTGGGTGGGGGTGTGAAAAGTGCACGTGGGAGGGAGGGATGGGAAACTGACACGTGGGAAAAGGATTGGCATTATTGGCACGTGTTGGAATCTAATAACTGCAAACCCTCGTGACCCCCACCTGACCTGCACCAGGGAGAGTGAAGTCAAACCAGGGGAAGAAATTTGGGACGGGTCAAATGGCTGCCCTTACCTGCCCCGTGCTGCCCGAGCTGCCCACGTGGGCTCCCACGTGGACTACTATCAAACAAAAGGGCCCCACGTGCCACTCTACTCTTACATGGTATTTGTTTTTGCCAATATTGGGATATTCAAATTCGGCGCTTATCTGCCTCATTTCATCCAATAACAATAACAGCAACATAGAGAGGTTTATTTTTGGATAATTTATTCAAGACAAATTTAGATGGGATGACACGATCAAGTAATTAGTTAGATGCCAAAAATAGGACAAGAAACTCACCTAACTTTCACGTAACAACAATTGTGAATTTATTTGAATGGAGAAAACTTAATCTGCAAAACAAGAAAAAACTACACACCTGTGTAATACTTGCCATACCAACTCAGATTCTTAAGTCACTAGGAGGTTATGAGTGTAGCAACTATGACCTCCCTTACTTTAGAGTTACCCTCCTCTATTTATAGTTGATCTATGGTCCCCTATTTCGTTCTAGGAGAGAGAATAGAAAAAGAGTATCTCTTTCTCTATAGGAATTGAACATGAAAGAGATTGATTTGGGTCCAAAGGGGTCTCATTGGATCTATTTTCACTGTGAGTTTTAATCATTCAAACTTTTTTTAAAATTAGATCTAAATTCACCCATAACAATAATCATGGAATAAATAGAAGTATAATTTGATTTTTTTATAAGGTTCGAAGATAAAACAACTACACACATTGATATGAATCCTACCATGCTATCCAAAACTAAAGAAAAGCTTCAAAATAGAGATTCATTAAATGCACTCAAGCTTCATTGAAGACAATTCAAAGTGTCATTTATGGAACATGAACTTCAAGATACTTCAACTGAGGCTTCATTTATGCATGGGAGGTTACAAACATCAAGTTGGCTGATTGAAAACTCCTATTCTCGGATTTATGATGTCTTTTGAATGTATTTTCAGTTTTATGTCATTTTATTTACTTTTTAGGTTACATTTAGTTAATGGCTTATTATGGTCATAAAGTTGGAATGTTACAAGTCTTGAAATGCCTCATGGAAGGTCTAGGGTTCAATTTTAAGGCTATATAATGCCATGTAATTCCTTTGTAAAAATGAGACTTGGAAATGTAGTAAAATAAGCCTTTGAGCTTTTCCTTTAGCCTAGAGCTAAGTTTCTTTGCAATTCTTTGTAGTTTAGATTGCATGCTAAGAATCATTCAAGCTTGACTTGATCGTTCATGCTTGTGGAGTGATTCGAATCTCAAACAAGGTTTCTTGCCTTGAGATATTTGATCGACAAGGTAATCCGGTTTTTACTTTCCTTGGGTTGATTTTCAAATCGGTTTTGGGGTTTTCAGATTTGAGATCTAAATGTCTTGTTTTTCAGAAGGTTATAGTTTCACAACATTTGGTATCAGGGCTGCTTTGATTCACAACACACATACTTTTAAATGTATTGACTAAATTTATAATTTAACTAGGTCGAAAGAAAAAAAAGAAAATGAATTGTTGAGATTTAACAATCATAAAAATCAACAATCTAGTTCTTGATCTAAAGATTCAAGTGGATCTATGATGTTATAGATCTTTTCACATGCATATTGATATTGGTTTGATATTATTGTTCACTTTAGACATACATAAGCTTGTGTGACTTTACTTTTGGTTTCACTAAAAAGATACTTATGAATGGAAGTGTTGACCTTCATTTAATTTATATATTCATGATCAGCTTTTTGTCAATATACATATAACTCAACTAATTAAAATATATCATTCACAAAAAGAGTGTTAGATATTCAATTTTTTAACTTCCATTAATAAACCCATGTTCTTTTTGTCTTTTGGTAAACCTACAACTTTTGGTTGTATCTAACACACATATATCATCTTAGAATATTGAAAGAACAATACTTGACTGCATATCGGTACACACTCCATTAAAATCTTGATAAACTAAGAGAGAGAAAGGTAAAAAAAATGAGAAATTTTTTCTATATCTCCTAATTTGTCAACATTTTAATGATCCTTACATACGGACATGTAGTCAAGAATTCTCTATATTGAAAATCTTTTCAATTATCTAAAACAACAATATATACATATACAATAAATATAACCAATAACATAAATTGAAAAATCATTTGCTATATGAAAAGGAATGGTATTTAATGGATATATTTAGGAACAATTTTCCAGAATCCTCTCTCTCATTTTCCAATGCATGCCTTCCTTTTGGACATATATATACATAGATAAAAATTAAAGAAAAAGGGGCTTTTAAACTACAAACTTGTGGGTATTGGTACTTGATCCTCTCTTCTCTCTTTTGTTTGTTTTCCACAGCTTTGGCTAAAAACAATGTTGATTCATTTCACCCAATTACCAACACCAACCAATTTGGAGGGAATCTTCCCTTCACAACATCTAATTTCCTAGCCTTCTTCTTCCCCCTTCATCAACTATACTTATATTATAATATATATACACATTAAAGGAGAGATATGCAGTAAAATTAATGTCTACTTTCATGGAACATAGAGATGACACTGATTTAGAGTAGGCTTATAAGATGTCTTATTTGTCTCATTCTTTATATCTCTAATATTCATAGGTTGAGTTGAAAAAAAAGTGCCAACAAGAGCTTAACTCAACTGACATAAAGTTTGTATCATTGACTAAGAGGTCAGAAGTTCAAATCCCTCATCCCTTATGTTGTAAAAAAAAGTTGAAAAAAAGTGATTTTATAGTTATAAAGATTTCTACCTACCTAAGCATTTTTGGGTAAAATACAAATCTTATGCTAAAAGTGAATGATTATACTCTTCTCAAATTTTTCCTCTCTTCTGTGTTTGTGAAAAATTTAGTAGTGGGACAAGAAAGTATTATTCTATACATTATTATGATGCGAAAGTTTTATTGTTGTGTTAGAAGTGAACATAGCTCATGATAATTGATATACTTTCGACTAAGAGGTCAAATGTTTGAATCCTCCACCACAAATGTTGTTGAATTAAAAGGAAAAAAAAAGTTTTCTTTTATTGTAATCTAGAGTAGCATTTTTAAATAAATAAAAAAAAGATATATATAAATAGAAACAACGACACATCAACACTTAATATATTCTCAAAAAAGAGAAGGAAACCACACCAGCACAAGCACTACCATATTTTTTTTTTCTAAAAAAAAAAACTTTGGATGTTTATGTAGCTATCACTTTCTTACTAAATTCTCCAACACAGTCCCAATGTGGTAACTATGTTTTGTCACAAGCTAATGATGAACTAATGAGATTCTTCAAAACCATTACTAATTAATGGAGTTTCTATTTAACTCATAATCAGCCTTATACACGTGTCCAATGACAATATACCAATCATTTCAACAAAATTAACACATCAATTCCATCTATTTTCAACATAAAAATAGACTAGCCTTTATACACCGTCAAATTTCACAAGTGATCAAAGACGAGAAAGACATCACCAACCCCACTTCGAAGTCATTTTCATATACAAACACACACCTCTCACATTTTGAACTAACCCAATAATTCTCCCAAGCAATGGCTGACTTTAATTCCCAAAATTCAAATTACAAAAAGATTTAAAAAAAAAAAAAAAAAACCAATAAATTGAAGGTTACAAAATTATAGAGTTGACATAACATTACATTAAAGTAGCTTCTTTTGCTCGGTCTTTTTTTAACTATCTTCCAAACAAACCCCTCTGTTTGCCCAATTATCATCCCCACTTCCATCTCCCACGTGTCAATTCTTCCACGTGCCACCTTCAAATATCTCTTCAACCTCCATTTGGCCTTATATAAAATCCCAACTCCAAATCCTTCTTCAACCCACCACTTTTCTTTTCCTCTTCTTCTTCTTCCAATTTTCAATTTCAGCCATGCAAATCTGTTTACAGTCGCCGCCGCCACTTTGCCGGAGCCCCTCCATTGAAATCTCACCTATTAGAAAACTCAAATTACTCCCTCCGTCGCCGCCTCCGCCGCCCAAGACGGTGGTGACGCCGCGTCGGCTCAACCCTTTTCAGAATTTGGCGGCGTCGCTGCTGGACGCCGTCGAGTCCTCGCTGATTGTAGATAATTTGCCGAAAACGGTCGATCCAGCAGTTCAGATTTCGGGTAATTTTTCTCCGGTTCCCGAGTGTCCGGTTCGCCACGACCTTGAAGTCATTGGAAATTTACCTGCATGCTTACGTGGCGTCTACCTACGGAACGGCGCTAATCCCATGCATGCACCCACAGGTGGGCACCACTTGTTTGACGGTGACGGAATGGTCCATGCCGTTACATTTCACGGCGGTAACAAAGCTAGTTACAGCTGTCGGTTCACTCGCACGAGCCGGCTCGAGCAGGAAGCCGCTTTAGGTCGACCGGTTTTCCCCAAGCCAATCGGTGAGCTTCATGGTCACCAGGGACTGGCTCGGCTCGCTGTCTTTCTGGCCCGAGCTGGGTTCGGGATAATCGACGGCTCAAAAGGGTCTGGTGTCGCCAACGCCGGTCTGGTTTATTTCAACGGTCGATTATTGGCTTTATCCGAAGATGATCTTCCGTATCACGTTAAAATCAAGGATGACGGAGATCTTGAAACGATCGGACGGTTCAGCTTCGACGATCAGATTAACTGTCCCGTGATTGCTCATCCTAAAGTGGACCCCATTTCGGGCGATCTTCACGGTTTGAGTTACAATATGATTAAAAGACCGTATTTGAAATATTTACGGTTCGACCGGTTTGGGAAAAAATCTCGTGACGTGGACATCACGCTCCGTGAACCGACGATGATCCACGATTTTGCAATAACGGAAAACCATGTCGTGATTCCGGACCATCAGGTGGTTTTCAAATTATCCGAAATGGTTCGAGGCGGGTCGCCCGTCGTGTTTGACCCGAATAAAACTTCCCGGTTCGGGATATTGTCAAAATCCGACATGGACGATAAGGGAACTGTTTGGATTGAGGTGCCGGATTGTTTCTGTTTCCATTTGTGGAATGCGTGGGAGGAAACCGGCAATAACGGCGAGAAAACCGTCGTTGTCGTTGGGTCGTGTATGAACCCACCCGATTCAATTTTCAACGAGCGGGACCAGCCGTTGGCGATCGAGCTGACGGAAATTCGGATGAACGTAAAGACCCGGAAGGCGACCCGGATGGTGTTCGGGGCCGGGTTGAATTTGGAGGCGGGTCAGGTGAACCGGCGTCTGGTCGGGAAGAAAACCCGGTTTCTGTACATGGCGATAGCGGAGCCATGGCCGAAGTGCTCCGGCATTGCGAAGGTGGACTTGGAAACTGGTAAGGTGGAAAAGTTTTTGTATGGCGACGGCCGATACGGTGGCGAACCATTTTACATCCCGAAAAATGGCCATTGTAGCGGCGGAGTCGAGGACGAGGACGGAGGGTTCATTGTAGGGTTTTTGAGGGACGAGAAGGGGGAGAGATCGGAGGTGGTGGTGGTGAAGGCGGCGGAGATGAAGGAAGTGGCGGTGGTGAGGCTGCCGGCGAGAGTTCCGTACGGATTTCACGGCACATTTGTTAGTGAAGAAGAGTTGAAGGGGCAAGCACTCAACTAGATTTTTTTTTCCCCTTGTTTTGTGTAAATTAATCAGTTGGTAGATTTTCTTTTTTTTTTGGGGTTGTAATAATTAGTGGTTTTGGAGATGTATATGTTGTAGATATAAGATCTAATTAAGGAATAAAATTGAACGAGGATTATATTTGACTCATCCAAAGAAAATTGGAATTTGTTTTATTGACTTTATATTTAAAAGAATACACTTTTCTTCTTTCTCCAAAAAAAAAAAAAAAAAAAAAAACACTTTTCTTCCTTTCGGTAGGGAATTCATTCAAAACTTTAATCTTTAGTATGTGAGAAATTTGAACTTTTTAACATCTTTATAATTTAAAATATATTTCAATACACTTTTTGCAACAAAATTTATTATTACTTTTTTAAAATTTAAAGAATTAAACCTTGTAAAGAAGGGATGTTTTAAAACAATTTTATAGTTATCTCTAACCCTACATCTTTTTCAAATATTATTTTATAAAAGTGATGGGAATGGTAAGGAAGTTGTGTGAGATTATATTGCCCAGAAGTTGTGTGTATTGAAGATCACACATTCAAAAAATGAATAGAAACCTCACAATTTATAAGATATATGGATTATTCCTTCCATGTTTATCTAATATAGCATTAGAGTCCATAAAATCTAAACAAGTAGTATTTTATATTTGTTTTATTTATTTGTCCTTTCATCTAAATGATGTAGAGATGGAAAGTTGAACATGTAACTTTTATGTTCTTAACCAATTATTGAATTACATTTTGAGTTTGATTTTTGTTTATGTTCTTAACCAATTATTGAATTACATTTTGAGTTTGATTTTTGTTTAAGTAATTGTAATAGTTTCTAGGTTGAATTATCATTCACTTGATTAATGTTATTTTGGGGCCTCCAAATTTTTAAATTGACATTCACAGTTTTCATACATAGGTTTAATTTTTTTTTTATATGAATTTGAAGTTACTCATACAAACACAATTTTGTTGTTAATTTTTTGGAGTCCTAATTTTCTTCTGTTGACCTTTTTTTTTTCAATTATTTTTATAGCATATCTTCATTTAGAGTTTGGGATGTAAGATATAAATATGTTATAATTGTACTAACCTAATATGATATCAATCATAAATACTTTTGAAATTTTTATCGCCAATAATTGTATCTTGTTAGACGTTTGCAATATTATATTATTCTTTCCTCTACCAAATGCAAGCATAATTGTTATATTGACCAAGATTAACCCTAATGCATTAAAAAAAAGTTTATATTATTACAAGTGGAAAATTTTAAGTTAAAAATGACCCCCTTTTTCTTACCTCTGTTTATGTGTGTTGATGGATGATTTAAGATTTTGAGTAGTGGTATGAGTGCTATTTTCCAGGAAAAGAGGAAAGAGTCAATATTTGTCATACGAAAGAGTGGTGCATGCCCAACACATCTGATACTTAAAGCAAAATTTGAACGGTGTCGAGTTGAGCAGGGATGAGGATTGTGTGCATCTCTCATATAAGGTAACTCTTCCTATTCATAGTGAAAGTTGAGATGGTTATTAGCCTATTGCACAAACAAAAACTCATTTTTTTCACCGATATGATGACCCATAGAACTTAACTCATCGTCAGGCACACCCGCACACCCACACTGACTTGATGCTTGTGAGGAAAAATTCCTCCAAGTCGAGCTCAACTCTCCCTTCTTTGCATCACCTCAGCGCCAAGTCTATAAGGTTGGGTCGATCTTGTAGGGGACAATCTTCCCCAGCAGACCCAACACGTCATGCACTAGACGTACTTACGTGTTCAAGTTAGTTGTTTGACTCATAACAATATGGTACACCACACTATGTGTGAAACAAAAAAAAAAAAAAGATCTTTAGACAAGAAAAAGCAAAGCCATTTTGTAAAAGAATACATATATAAACAGATGAGAATGAAATAAGTGTGTGTTGTGGGACTTTCACTTGAAGCTGAATGGGAAAAAGAAAAGATAACACAAAAACCACCAATAATGGTGAGATAATATTAATATATTCTTCTTTTTTTTTTTTTGTAGTACATTTTGGGAATGGGGGGACATGATGGGAATTTCTGACATCATTGTGTACAAAAACATGGGACAATTCGACCTCTTTTTTGGTTGTTCTATTATTTTACCTCAATTTTTTCAGTTGTGGTGTGGTGGGGAATGAGGTTTCTGTCCCTCATTTTCTTTTTTCATGTGAGTTTCTATTGCTTTGAACAAGTGTTGATAAATGCTTTAGTGATTGAAGAGACAAATGGATGGACAGATCCAAAATGGCGGAAAATTAAAGTTTGTGTTATATTATATGTGTTTCTGCTCCAAATAGGGTTTCAAAAATTCAATTCATGGACTCTCCATCTTTCATTTTCATGTTGAATATAATCTTATACATTATAGCGAAAAGTTAAGTGAAAACGATACATTTATATTGGTGTTCTGAATTTGAGTTTCCATTTTGTATAATTCACCTTTGTTTTTGTTACGGGTAATTTTGTACCAACCCTAATAAGGAATGGAATGAACCAAACCAATCCCTCACGGATATGGCCATAGTGGGCCATGAAAACAAAAGGAAGGAAAGGGCAAAAGGAGGTGGGATGGCCCACTTCCATCCTCGACCTGTCGAGGCCGACCAGACATATGTAGGCTCGGGCCTACGCTTGGGCATCTCACATCCGCTTCCTTGAGTCCCAGTACGCCCCGATCGACAGAATTGGACCCGAGATCGACTAGTAACAGGTAAAATAAACCATAACAAGGATGAAAGTATAAATATCATTCTTAAACCTTGGAGAAAGGGGTCGAAAATGGAATTCTCTACGCCTCTTCTTCTCCCTTAACTCTCTTTAGCTTACTGCTATCGGAGTGTGTGTGGCAAGCATCACACTGGTTTACTAGTTTTGCAGGTCACGTCTTCCCTAGAATTTACAAATTCATTATTGTTGTCACGTGAAGGTCAGGTAATTAAGTTTCATGTTCGGATTTTGCCATCAACAGTTTTGATCTCGATTGTTTGGTTTCACACGTTTTTTAATCCAATATTATTGTTTGGGTTGTGTACATATATGTTCAACTTAAAAGATCCATTTTATATATAGAAATTGTTCCAGACTAGCAAACAAATTAACATTGTGAGGTCTCCTCACATTTTCAATGTGAGATCCTCAACATGTTCCGTATTCTTGGATCATATTTTTTTTCTTGGACTGAATACTTGTTTGGGTTTTATTGACTCTGATACCATATTAGATAAACATGAGGTTCCATCTCAAAAACAATTGGCAATGAGTAGAGTAATCCGTGTATCTTATAAAAATTGTGAGGTCTCTCCATCCTCAACACATTACAACACATATTATTTGTGAGTAAATACAATAGTTGTGTAGACTACAAATTAAAAGGACAACGGTTTATAACATAAATGTGAGCATAATTGCAGCCCGTTGCAGAATGTAAATAGTCATTAACTATTCAATCAGATAGAAGTTACAAATTTAATTTTTAGAAATTTTATTGCAACTTACACAATCAAAATTCAAACCATCACTTTCTTCCACAAATTTACTATAAAATCCAACAATACAATACCTTAGTTTTAGAGGATAGATCTAACCCAACCCAAATAGGAGATGTTTGGTTTGGGTTTAAATCATCCCGAGTTAGTCTACTTTTTTTTTTTTTAATACATCAACATTTGGGGTAAGGGATTCGAACCTCTGACTTTTTGGTCGAGAGTACATGTCAATTACTGCTGAGCTAAGCTCGCTCTAAATCATCCTGAGTTAGTTTACTATTTATGCAGTAATTAGAAAATTACATTAGTTGTGTTCGACCTATAAAGGTATTTACAAAATTCATAAACCATATATATATATATATATATATATATATATATATATATATATATATATATATATATATATGAGAATAATAAATATATTATTTGAGTAAGGTTAAATAAACTTTTAATAACCTCGTAAATAAATGTATATATATGTGTGTGTATATATACATATATTTTTATTATGTCCAACAATTTATAAGGATGTTCTTCAACTTAGAACAATTTAGTTATCTTAAATAATTGAGCAAAAATAGCATGTTTGATATTATTTAATCCAATGAGGTCTTTTTTTCCCTTTCTTTTATAAAATAAGATACTATTTTATACTTTTGATCCCATTATTGGCCGCTCCTTTTTTTTTTTTTTTTTTTTTTTTTTTCTATTTATAAAATAATGCATATCAAAGAGGAATTTTGTCATAAAATCATTTTGTTTATAAATGTTTTCGTACCCTTATCTTTAAATATTTTAACATCATAGAGCTTGAGGATATCTCATCCAAAGTTCCATGAAAGTTTTCCCCTTTGAGTTAACTTTTATTTTTTTAAAAAAAAAATTAATTTCTTGCCCAGTCGCATGATAAAACAATTGACAATAATAGCATCAAAGGTCAAAGAAGAAATGAAAAAAATATACATTACCTTTTCTTTTCAAAAAGAAAAGAACATTACTTTTTACCAATATATGAATATTGGAAAAAAAAATATACTTTGGATTAGGTTTCATTTTGATCCCTAAGTTTGAAAATTCGACATTTTGGTATATGAGGTTTGAATTTCGTTTCATTTTGGTCTCTCTGTCTAATTTTTCCTTAATTACTACTGGTTGCTGACGAGACACTATTTTTTTTATTAAAAAAACTTGTTTTTTTTTAACTTTTTAAAATAAAATATTATTATTTTTTTTATTAAAAAAACTTGTTTTTTTTAACTTTTTAAAATAAAATATTATTATTATTTTTTTATTTTTTTCATCTCTCTTCTTTCTTCTTCTTTCCCATTACTTCTCCACTATAGCCCTAATGGTTGCAGTTAGTTGCATGATATGTATATATTTTTTTTTGATAATTAGTTGCATGATATTAAACAATTGACAATAATAGCAAAAAAGGTCAAAGAAGAAATGAAAAAAAAAATTATACTTTACCTTTTCTTTTTAAAAAGAAACGAACATTACTTTTTACCTATATAAAAATATATATATAAGCTTAAATAGTTTTTGATATCACATATTATTTAGGGTACTAAAAGTGCAACTGAAGAATCTTTTTGGGCCTTCTAAAATATCTATAGTTAATTAAATAAACTTTTAAGGAAAAGAAAATTGGGAAACAATTTAAAATATTATTTAAAATATCAAACATTTTAAGTGTGTTCTTTTCTATTTATATATACATATATCTAAGCACCCATAGGAGAGAGACCACTAAAGAAAGTCAATGATATATTTAAGAGTGGACTAATAAAATGACACCTAGGCTTTACAATCATAGTGGCAGAAAGGCTTCTAGAATTGGATAAAACATTCAACATAAAATATCTCATCTTAATTTACTTTATTTTTTTAGTTTGAATTTAATGCCATTTTGATCACCTAACATTATAAAAGGCATATTGTCCATGTAATCATATTCACAAATGACTTGATAATATTTTAATTATTTGACATTGTTAGTGGAACATAAGTTTTTTTTTTTTTAATTTGTATTTTTATACCGCAATATACGTTCAATATTCACGGTTTTAAAGATAGCTCAAATAAATTAAACATCGGTTGTTTTCTATATAATGTTTCAACCCTCTATTCTTTATTATAATGTAATATTCTAAAAGAAAAACTAACTCAATATTATATTACAATTTTGAAAGAGGAAAAAGGAAAGGAAAAAGAAAAAACTAACTCAATTTTTATCTTTTTTCAGCTCCATCCGGAGTTGGGGATTCGAACCTCTAACCTCTTGGTCGAGAGTATATGTCAATTACCGCTGAGCTATGCTCGTTTTGGCCAGCTCTATTGTGACACCCGACGTTAGGAGGGGTACATGAATGAACCGATATCACATCCGAATGAGAGGGATCCTGGGGATATGAAAGTATAGTCAAGATAAGCTTAAAAGAATTGATAGATACTACCTATACCAACAAGGTGCACATTCCTTTTCGGTGGCTCAATCATAGGAACTTTGAAGTTAAACATGCTTAGCTTGGAGAAGTTCTATGTTGGGTGACCTCCTGAGAATTTTCCTAGGCAGCATATGAGTGAGGACAAAGCATGCTAAAAGGACCCCGTGTTGGTTTATGGGGACAGTCTTCAATCTTAGAAGCAGTTTAAGATTAGTATGGTGACGTGGCAACGTCACCAGCGACGACAACAACACGCACACATGTGGGAAGAAGTCCACACACCTTCAACTTCAACACAGAACTTCAACTTCAATTCTTCTTCCGTTACATCAAGAGTTCGTAGCAGAACGACCTAGATGTCCTGTTCTCCATAATCGGGAGGGAACGTCACCAGCGACGGCAACAACACGCACACATGTGGGAAGAAGTCTTAGTACCACCCTTAACCACATTTATAAGAGTAGGAAAAGTGACGGTATAAAAACACTCTTCCCAACTCTAAATTTATTTGTGAGACAAACCTTCAAATGGTCAAAAGTCCAAGTCATTCCCAACATTCTTTTCTTAGACCAAATACTCGTTTAAGCTTTATGAGCTCTAATACCATATTAGATAAACATGAGATTCCATTTCAAAATCAATGAAATAATGATTGGAGTAACTCATGCATCTTATAAAGATTTTAAGGTCTTCTCATATTTTCAACGTGGATCCTCGATACTTATTATCCCTCCAACTTCTTAGCACAAATAAGTTTGTGGTCGATTCGTATATGGATCTGTTTTAAAAGCCCATTTTATATTACACTAATCAAATTCTCAAATATTGAAGTGGTTGATACATAATCAAGAAAAGATCAATAGAAAATGGAAGTCATATATGCTGGGAATTTGTGTCCATGTGTGAGCTTAAAATCCTCCATATGTGCTAAGAAAAATCAAACCATGTGAGATCAAAATCCTCATACGATGAGCCAAATACCCTATAGGATTCAAAAGACCAAAAGGATGAAATCTCTTGAAGACTTGAAGTTGATGTGTTAACAAGTAGAATATTCCAATGTTTTTAACGAAATAACTTTTCAGCTTAATGTCAAACGCAAAAAAGAAAAAAAAAAAAAAAAAACGAACTAACTCTTCTTTTTTTTTTTTAATGGACAATAGAAAAATATAAATAAATTTTTTATTACACAAAGAAAGATAGTATTACAAATGATAAATCAATGAAAAGTTAAAAAAAAAAAGTAAAGGCTCGAGGTAAATTAGATAAAAAATAAATTCTAAAAAAAAAGTTTGAAACCATATACTTTTGAAAAAAAAATGGAGACAACAAGTGATTTTTTTGTCCTTATTATGTTCCGTATGTTCAACACACAAAACACAACGTGAAGCCAGAACCACGGATTCAAACTGTTCTTTTTTGACGGGTCAAAGTGACCAGTGATTTATAGAGAATCTGTGGCTTGAAGTCATGGATTCACGTTGTGTTCTGTGTGTTGAATACATCGAACATAATAAAGAAAAAAAAAAAACATTCATTTTCCCCAAATTTTTTCAATAGCATCTTGTTTTTCAATTTTTTTTCAAATCTATTTTTTATCTAATTTACCTCTCTTATTCGAGATTGTAGGCAAAAAAAAAATAAATTTTTAAAAAAATAAAAAGTATTCGTGAGTTTCTTCAAAAGTTCAACTGTTTTTTTTTTTTAAAAAGAAAAAATAGTACAAAGACAGGCTTTGAGTTTCACACCAGTTCCATTAAAGCAGCAAGGCACAGGCCCGAGCCCGGGGCAAGCCTATGCAAGGGACTCAGTGGGCTTTCTAAAACGTTGTTGGGAAACCTTAGAAATAGTCCAAAGAAAAGTTCAGAAAAAAGATTGTAAGTGGTGTTTATAAACTTAAAAACCAAAAACCGAAAACAAAAAACCAAATGGTTATCAAACGGGACCTTAAAATTTTAATTTTTTTGGTTAGGTGCTTGAAATTTAATAGTATCTAATAGTTTCTTCAAGTTTCGATAAATTTCTATTATATTCATCCTTTTAAAAACCTTCATAAATTGATTAGACAAAAATTGAAAAAGTGTCGTAGCTAATACAAACAAAATTTAAACATTGACAATGTACTAACCAATAAAGCACGGCATTTGATGTTTAATAGTTTTATATTAAACAATAAAAATGGACAATTAACCGATTTCTATTATATTCATCCTCTTAAAAACTTTCATAAATTGTTTAATAGTTTTATAGCGGTTTAGGTGTTTAATTGTATTATTTTTTAAGTATTTGATGTTTGGGCTTTTCGGGAGTACTTTGGAGCAAAAAGGACTTAAAAGAAAGAAATTAGGTCAAATCCCGATCAACGAAAGTCAAACCGCAAAGCCAAGGACGCTTCAGCTAGTTGTGGCGTTTAGATGCTATCTCAGATTTTAGCAAGGAAGAAGCCAAGTGTCTAGCACGCATGCTCATAAATATGTATTTTTCTATTTCTAGGTCATTCGAATTTCTTTTTAAGTCGTTCTTTCGCCATTTTTCTCGGTTTTTCTCTATATTTTTCATTTTTTCCTTAGTTTAGGTTAGTTTTAGGTTGGTTAATCAAGCTTTAGGGCTTAGATTTGGCTTGTCTATGACTGTCCAAGCTTGGATTGCTGTAATCGAAACCTCAATTTTGTAGGTGTATTCAATTTATATGAGATTTATGTAATTTTATGGGATTTTGTGAATGCTTTATGATGCATTTATGTTATCTTGTTTAAACCATCGTTTATGAATGCTTTCGTAGGCGATCTATTTGTTATTTGAGATTGCCGCTAGGTCTGAATCATGTCCTTTGCATCTTTCTATATGAATTTGCATAGCTTGTTTGATATGACCTAAGAAACATAGAGAAATTAGTCAATTGAATTAGGAATTTGTTTCTTAATTGAATCGATTAATTCCAAACATTAATTTAGTAGACAATTTTGCGACTTAACGGGTTAGTTAACTTATTAGACTCGAGTTAGAAGAATGCAGAATCCAAATAGCCAAGAAACACACTGGACTCATAATATTTATTAAAATACATCTTTAGATAATCGATGAATGAAATTGAATATACTGGACACCAAGTATTTTTTATTATAGTAATCACCAAGGTACGCTTTTCTGTTATTTAATTTCCAGCATTTTATCTTTCCGCACAATTATCTCCCAAATCCAAACCCCCTCTTTTAGTTTGGTCATCCCAATAAACCTGAGATTTAGACGGATTGACAATCGCGCTCCTTGTGTTCGATCTCGACCACTACTACTACAAGTTAACTTTAGGGGTTGGTTATTATAAATTTATTTGATCCGGATTTTAAAGAATTTGATACCCTCCAAGTCGTGCCATATATACAAATCGAAGCTCTCAAGAAATAAATAATCTCTCAAATAAAAATTTCTCCCATCAGAAAATTGGAATAAAGATGAAGCCTAAGTGAGAAATAGAAGATTTTGGGGAGAGTTTCAACCATTTCCGAAGGAGAGTTATATCAAAATGAGAGGGGAAATAAGTTTGAAAAGAGTTTGAAGTTCTTTAGTTAAAAAAAAAAGTTTGAAGTTTAAGAAAATTGGACACTAAGTCTAGGTTAAAAGATTTAATGCTCTGTTTGGTGTATGGATTTCGATAGAAATGATTTCAAATCCTAAGATTTTAAATGACAGAAATGATTTCAAATTCCATTTTGCTTTTGGAATAAAGTGAATTGAAATCAATAAAATTAATATTTTTTGTTTGGATGCTTACAAGAAATGAAATGAAAGTATAACATTTTTACTGTTATGCCTTTATTGGAATTATATTAAAAATAATAAAAAAAATTAATTTCAAATAACAATGTAAATCACATATTATATTTTCTTTTCTTTATTATTCTTTATCCATTTTTTTTCTCTCTTAAAAAAAATCTATCTTTTATTTTTTTTAAAATCTATCTTTTCCCTTTTTTAAAAAACAAATTAAATATCTAGATAAAATGAAAAGAATATAATTAATTATTAGAACTCTTATAATTATGGAGGAAGCTTCAAAGATTTCATGGTCTTCAAGAACGTTGTAGACTAGAATCAAATCGCCACCTCACACTGCAACCCTTCGATGACATTTTTTTTCTTTTTATTTCTTGGATTCAATCAACATCTGAATAGGGTAATATGGAATTAGACCAATTTTAGTTTGAAATCACGTGAAATCGACCTATTTGGGATGAAAAATTTTTGGATCAAAACAAGATTTCAAATCATTTTGGATTTCAAATTCTATTTTTTTTTTATTTTTTAATTCATACCAAACAACGGAAATGATTTCAAATCCATTTTGATTTGAAATCTTTTCAAATCCGGGGTTTCCAAACAGGGGGTAAGGGTGAGTGAAGGAAAACACACCACGGTTGCGTGCGTGTGCGTGTGAAGAAAGAACACAGACTATTTTCATTATTTTTTAATTATTATTTTAATTCATTTAATCTTCTTTTCATTTTTCATTCAAATTCTAGATGTCATGCGTTCAAAATTCAGTCATTTGATTCGACCTGCATCAATACACATACGCTTTGTCATCAAATATGTTACGTGTCATTCATCAGTTGGCCCCATTTACCACGTCATCAATTTTGACCATTTGGAGTATCATGTCAGCCACGAATTGACAGTTATTCTGCCATGTCATATATCTACCACATCTCAATCTTATTTGTTCGCTAGTATCATTTGGTCATAATTTTTCGTTAAATGTCCAGTTTGAGAAATTCACAATCCTTGGAAATCATCTTTTCAAATTCTATAATATAAACACTTTATAACACTAAAAATATTGATTACTTAAAAATTATTATTATAATCAAAATATATAGTATGATTCTAGCTCATAAAGTAACAATCTTTTAATCAAATTGATGACAGCGGCTTGATTATACAACTTTTTTTTTTTTCCTCTTTTGACACAAAATTCTTGTGCTCAATTACGAATAATATCTGGCTGACTTTAAAAGGCTAAAATACCAAATAAACAACAAGAAAAGGTAAAGAAAAAAAAGATAAGAAGTTAAAATACCAATAATATCCCTCCTCATTATCCGATCCCGGCACGCATCTCCATGTGTCATTGTCATCCATCTACACGCGCTCCATCACGTTTATTTCACACCTCCCTTATAAAGGCTTTTAATTCGTTTCACACTTTTTTTTTTTCAATTTTAATTCATTTCACACAAATAATTTAAACGAATTTAAAAAAAGCAACAATAATTTAAATGAGTGGCTTTGACAACGATAAAAGATTATAAGTTGGATAGATAAGTATCGAGAATTATATCCTTAAAATTCATGTATTATTTATAAAATAATTATTGATTATTTTTATTCACAATGTTTTTTTTAATCTATTTTATGAAAATCTTAGATCACTCATGTAATTTTGAGAACTACTTGATTGACTTATAAGATGATTATTGTTATGGGTAATTTTTGGACCACTCCGATATACAAGGAGCTGACGAGGACAACTGTGTATAAATATGGTTGGAGGATGGACCCAGAGGAGGATCGGGTCAATAGGTCGGGCTTTTGGCCTGACCCCCTGCTTGGCCTCGGCCATGGGCCGAGATCGACCCTCTGCCCGCTTGCACGGGTCAAGCTCGTCCGGTTCCGTTTTGTCCCTACTGCCTCTGGCTGCCTCGGCTCCACCTGATTCATCCCAAAAACACTTTTGAAGCCCAAGAAAACCCTAACAAAGGACACATATATAAATGAGGTCTCCCACACCCAGAAAAAGGGTTCGAAATCTATCTACACAAATACTTTTGACCGTCGATCTAACTTAGGCATCAGAGTGCAGGTGACCTACACCACACCGGTGTGCAGCAGTTCTTACTGGTCTTGCAGGTCTCGTCTTCCTCGTTTTCAACAAATTCACTGCCAGTGTCACGTGAAGGTTTGCTTGCTTGGCCAGATTTTGACATCAACAATTATGTTGAAGAAATAATTTAAAAAGTTAGTATATGGATATGATTGGATACTTGAGCTTGACAACACAGTTGATAATAATCAACAAATGTTTTTTTTTTTTTTTTTGAAATTGCTAAACAAATGATTTGATCTTAATAATTCATTTAAATACATATGAGTGGGATATTATGTGTATGGATGTCCACAGGGCGGGGTGGGGATGGGATGACTTCCCTATGCCCATCCCCACGAAAATTCTCCATTAAATTTCGTGGGGAATAGGACAGGGATTCCTCGCGGGAAATTTGCGAGGATCGGGTTCTCCGCAGGGAATTATTTCTCATTTAGTTTTTTTCTTTTTTTTGTCTTCATTGAATTAAATAATTCTTTTGATAAATTTTCAAATAATTAACTTGATATGAAAAATATTCATTAATTTTCAATTAGATAGTTAATTATTCACATAAAATGTTCATTTAAATAGTTAATTTTATTAAAAAAAAATATATCATTTTAAACTTTAAAGATCAAAAACCATATAATTCAAACATATCCAATTTTC
Organism: Luffa acutangula; assembly: GCA_036850905.1. Classification (NCBI taxonomy): domain Eukaryota; kingdom Viridiplantae; phylum Streptophyta; class Magnoliopsida; order Cucurbitales; family Cucurbitaceae; genus Luffa; species Luffa acutangula. The sequence goes on along the minus strand of CM072098.1, from coordinate 44,911,662 downwards.
TAAACCATTAACTCATAAAACTTTAAATTTATATATATAAATATATATATATAGAAAAATAAAAATTAGAATAATAATAATAATACTAATAATTAAAAAAAAAAAAGTAAACGATGCAGGGAGTAGAGAACGAGGATGGAGAATGCATTCCCCGTCTCTGTCCCTATTTAGCTCGTGGGGAATTTTTTTCCCTCACTCACTCCCAGAGGCGGAGGCAGCTTGGGCCCAGGGGGGCTCGAGCCCCCCCTCAACTTCTACATATATTATATTTATATTATAAAGCGGAATAGATAACTATGTTATTGATGGCTGCTGTGGCTTAAGCCCCTCCTGGTTAAACTTCATTCCCGTGTTCGAACCCCCACGCCTGCGTTTATGGTATTTTTTTTTTCTTCTTTTCGCATTCCCGTGTTTTTTTCCCGTGTTGTTGTGGCTTAAGCCCCTTCTTTTTTTTTTTCCGCTGTCTTTGTTTTTTGTTTTTCTTTTTCGTTTTATCTTTTTTTCTGTTTCTTTTGAGTTTTTTTTTTCTTGCTTTGTTTTTTCTTTTTTTTTTTTTTCCGTATCCTTTTTCATTTTTTCTCTTCGTATTTTTGTTTTTTCGTTTTGCCTTTTTCTCAGTTTTTTTTTTTGTCATAGGTTTAAAATAGTTTAAATTGAAATTTAATTTTTATATTTACAAATATAAAATAATAACAAACATATGTCATTATATTTCTTTTTTCAACTTCATTTTTAAATTTTCTTTATCATTTTTGAGTCAAATAAGGATGGAATAATAAAAATATTTTTAAATTTTAGTAATAAGCTTTTGATTTTTTTTAAGTGCAGTTGATTTTTAAACTTTCAATTTATATCTAGTAGGCTTCCAAGTTTCCAATTTAATGTCTTATAGATCTGTGATCTAATAAACTAATAATCCATGTGTTTTTTTAGTTCAAAATTCTGTTAGATACAAAATTAAAAATTCAAAAACCTATTAGATAGAAAAGTGAAAGGTTAGGGATTTAGTAGAAACTTTTTAAAGTCAGTAATTTATTGAGCATAATCATGAAAACTTAATAACTAGATTTATAATTTAACAAATTTAATATCAAAATATACGAATTGATATTAACATATATCAATGTGTTCAAAATATCATTTTGGTTATTGTACTTTGAGTTTTGTTTCATTTTAGTCATTATACTTTGAAATGTCCAATTTTAGTCTATACTTTCAATAAAGTTTAAAATTGATCTCTATAGTGAGTTTATTGTTATTTTTTTTTTTTAAAAAAAAATTGTTCTCTATTAGTATGTTTTTTATAAAGTTTAGAAATATGTTCACATCGTATCTCTTATTGTATGAAAATTATTGTTTAACAATTTTTGATGAAAATTAACTTAAATTTACGGTAGGGACCAATTTTAAGCACAAACTAACATTATTTCTATATAGCCCCCCTCACATAAAGTCCTGGATCCGCCACTGCTCACTCCCCCATTTTCTGCTTAAACGGAGATTCTCCGTCCCATTAAGAGTGGGTCCTCATGGGGTCTCATCTTCACGGGACAAATAGACATCCTTAATTATGTGAATTGCAAAATATTTGATATCTCTTTATAAATCTATTAAAAGAGTCCACAATAATCGTGTACGACGGATGACTCTATCTTTTGTAAATTTTAGGTTAAATTATCAAAAATACCCCTCGACTTTAGGGTTTGTTTCAATTATACCCATGGACTTTCAAAAGTTTCAATTATGCCCTTGAAGTTTCAAATTTGTTTCAAAACTACCCTTGGAGACATTTTCCGTTAAATTTATCGACAAAATTGATGTGTTTGCATGTGTTTTTATCGTTTTTTCCACGTATGTGTTCAAATCTATTCACATAAGCAACAATATATATGCAAACACGTCATTTTACATCCATGAATTTAACAAAAAAAAGCCTTCAAGGGTAGCTTTGAAACAATTTTGAAACTTCAAGGACATAATTGAAACTTTTGAAAGTCTAGGGGCATAATTGAAACAAACCCTAAAGTTTAGGGGTATTTTTGATAATTTAACCTAAATTTTATTGTGTTAACAATCTTGGTAGAAAATGAGGCGATTGCAAACCTCATAAAATTTTCACAATTTTTTTCAATTATAATATTTAACATTAAAAACAAAAAAGAAAACTTTTTCTAAAAAAAATGAAAAAAAAAGCTAGTTAATTGTGAGGTACACGTGCGTTGACCGAGAGTGGGGTAAGAGAGGAGTAATCCTCCGTCCATGGTCGGTATAATACGACACCGTGTCATTGGCTCCCCTGCTGACTCGGAACATTTTGTTCAAATCATCTCATCTATTTTCCTAATTTTAATTAATTAATTAATTATTATTATTATTATTATATACATTTTCTTTTACTAAAAATCTCTATATATATAGAGACTGTAACAAGAAACAGATTATCCATCTTGATTTTTCTCTTTCTCGATCGCTTCATCTGAAAAACAAGAGAAGAGCGAAAGCAAAAAGGGCGAAGGGCTATGGAGAAGGCAATCAACAGGCAGAAGGTTTTGCTGCAGCATCTCCGGCCATCTTCTTCCGTTCCTGTTCACGATTCTTCGTTGTCGGTATGATTGACTCTTAATTTCTCAATTCTTTTTCTTCTTTTTCCGATCCATTTGGTCGTGGTTGAGGTCGGGTTTGGTATTTGTTTTTGGATTTGTAAGTATTACTTAGAAGTAAAAGTATGATTAGAATTTTTGATCGATTAGACTTGTGGTAATTAAGTGTGATGGTCTGGATTGATGTAATTGTCGGAGAATAAGAATATTCGTTCTGTGTGATTAACTAATTATTCTTTGATTTGGATTGTTTCTGCTATGTATATTTACGAATTATTGCTCTTTCGATCTGTAACCTAATCATTTTAAGGTTGAATTACGATTTAATGGAGTTTTTTCTTTAATAAAATTAGGCATCCGCTTGTTTAGCTGGGGATAGTGCTGCATATCAGAGGACATCAGTTTTTGGGGACGACGTGGTGATTGTTGCGTAAGTTGCCTGCTTCCCTCTCGCTGGTTTATTGATTTTCGCAAATTACATGTTTAAACTCTCTTTATTAGTTCTTGAATCTTTGGAGCATAATATCTACTTACTTTGATTCTGTATTTGTGCTCGTTCATTTTCAATAGAGCATATCGAACTGCACTTTGCAAATCAAAACGTGGTGGTTTCAAGGACACTCACCCTGATGATCTTCTTGCACCTGTTTTGAAGGTTTGTTTCTTGGTTTTCGAAGTCTCTGGAATGATTTACTGTCACAAAAAAAAAAAATACAACTTGTTTTTCTTCTTTACACATTTAGTTTATTACTCTCTTACGTGGGTTTTATGTAGGCATTGATTGAGAAAACCAATCTCAACCCAAGTGAAATTGGGGACATTGTCGTTGGTAGTGTTTTGGCACCAGGGTCCCAAAGAGCTAGTGAGTGCAGGATGGCTGCATTTTATGCTGGTTTCCCTGGTAATTCCTCCTGTCTATTATAGTTTACAAGCATTTGATATTTTTTGGTTTTTCAACTGTTAATGGATATGTATTTGTGTTGTGCAGAAACTGTGCCTGTGAGAACTGTTAATAGGCAATGCTCATCTGGGTTGCAGGCTGTTGCAGATGTAGCTGCTGCTATTAGAGCTGGGTTTTATGATATCGGTAATAAATTAATGCACTACTATTATCACTAAGTAGCAATTATGCTTTCCCCTTAAAAAAGCAGTGTTTGAAATTCTTTAATCTTTTTGTTATATCACTTGGCAAAAGATTATTTTGTGTGCTGGCATGTTCCAATAGGCATGAAGAACTTAACATTTTTGCAAATATTTGTCCAGGAATTGGTGCTGGTTTGGAGTCGATGACTGTCAATCCTATGGCATGGGAAGGATCAGTCAATCCAAGAGTATATTCCCAACCCTTGTTGGCCTACCCTCCAATTTTTTTATGTTTTTGGATTCATTAAGTTGTCTTTGCGACTATTCTTTATTTGTGCATTATGGTGGCTACAATTTCTCTTTAACCATGCTAGGTGAAGATCTTTGAACAAGCTCAGAATTGTCTGCTTCCCATGGGTATAACCTCCGAAAATGTTGCCCATCGTTTTGGTGTCACTAGAGAGCAACAAGATCAGGCTGCAGTATGTTAAAATCGTTTCCTAGATTCTATTTTTAGTGTTCTTTAGTGGCCTTCTGTAATGATTTTCTTATTTATATGCGTAGGTTGAGTCTCATAGAAAGGCTGCTGCTGCTACAGCTTCTGGTAGGTTTAAAGATGAGATTGTCCCTGTGAGCACCAAGGTATTTCAAACATCATTATGGTTTTGGCTTCACTTTACACGCATGCACATGTAGGGAAGCATTTGATTAATCTTTTTGGACCCTGGTATTTGTTAAATTCAAACAGATCGTTGACCCTAAAACTGGTGAAGAGAAACCTGTTACAGTTTCTGTTGATGATGGAATTCGGCCCAATGCCTCATTGGCAGATCTGGCAAAGCTGAAGCCTGTATTTAAAAAAGATGGAAGCACCACTGCAGGTTCATTCAATCAGATAGCATTAAAGTAATGTGTCGTTTAAATTTGTTTGAAATGTTGAAATGATATTTTGTTGCCTGTACTACTACTGTAGGCAATGCTAGCCAAGTGAGTGATGGTGCTGGGGCTGTACTCCTAATGAAGAGAAGTGTCGCAATGAAAAAGGGATTACCCATTCTTGGTGTCTTTAGGTATGAATGTGCCTTTTGGAAATTATAGAGATAAAACATGTTGTCTTTATATTTCTCGCCATTTCTAGGATGTCTGGTTTCCTTTGATTTTTCTTGAGAACTTCCTTGTTTTTGTTCCAAGAGAAAAGAGTACTTATTAATTCAAATTGTTGTATGTAAAGGTGTATTTACTTTTACAATAGTTCCTTGCATTTCTTCTTTTCTATCAGGATCTCAGCCAAGTCCTACAAAATAAACTTTTACTATGCTTATAAAAGTTTTATTTTCTCAACCAATTTAGGACTTTTGCTGCTGTTGGTGTGGATCCGGCCGTCATGGGCATTGGTCCAGCTGTTGCTATCCCAGCTGCAGTCAAGGCTGCTGGTCTTGAGCTTGACGATATCGATCTTTTTGAGATAAACGAGGTATTATATAGTGAAGGAATTTTCGGGATTTCCAGACAATGAATATGCGTCAACCTTTTCAATGAACTACTGTGCAGGCATTTGCATCACAATTTGTGTACTGCCGTAATAAGTTAGAAATTGATCCAGAGAAGGTTAACGTTAATGGAGGTGCAATGGCCATTGGACATCCATTGGGTGCAACAGGTATTTTCTCAATAGCCAAGTAATTTGTAGATCGATTTGCAAACAGTTGTACATTTTACTTCGCCCTAGAATTAGCAGGTCTCTATACGGATTTGCAACTACACATATATATACACACATATATACATGTATGTATGTATATATTCACCTATGGAAATGGCCTTTTAGTGCTCTGCATATTTTTGGGCATTCCACCCATCAATAGGACTGTTCTGATCTTAAATCCAACAACTGTGATGGTCAAACTATATTTTGTGATGATTATTATAGCTTAAGCTTCATCTCTGTTTTTGCCAATTGGGTTGGTTCCTTTTTACAGGTGCCCGCTGCGTCGCTACTCTGTTGCACGAGATGAAGCGTCGTGGCAGAGACTGTCGTTTTGGAGTTATTTCGATGTGCATAGGTACTTTACATGTTTTTGTGGTTAAATACAATAATTGGTTTGGCTTGCTGAGGCTGACAAGGTATCATATCGACTAAAATGCAGGAACGGGAATGGGCGCAGCGGCTGTTTTCGAGAGGGGCGATGTGGCTGATGAGTTGTGCAATGCTCGGAAGATCGAGAACAACCACAATCTACTGTCCAAGGATATTCTATAGAGAAGACTGTCATGTTCTAGCCTATACCTAAATGTTGTTATTTTGTTCCAATAATTTCTCAAAAGTTGATGCGATGATAGGTTTGAATTGTTCTTTAAGACCTGATCATATATATGTTTGGTGAATTTTAGTTAATAATGAAAGGGATTATATATGTGTGATCTGTTCAAGCATTTTAGTTGTGTCACTAGGCCATTGGTCTCTCTAAAATTCAGAAAATATATTAATAATTTACCCTACAAATAACTTTTCTTATTTCAAAGATGTATTAAAAATATTTTCTCTAGTACATGTGAATTTTTTTTAGTTAAGAAATACTATTTAACTTTAATTAGTTATGTATTATTTGATTTGTTCATTGTCATTGAATCATGGATACAAATAAAACTTATCTAATCCAAACCAAATCGAAAATTCAACTGATCCCAATCCAGCTCATCGAGTTGTTCGATTTTTTACAAGTTGTCGAGTTAGTTGAATACTAGTAGTAAACATGGCCTTAATGATTTGATAAATAAACAAATAATAAATAGGTTAAAAATCACTTTTCATCTATGGACTCTCTAAAAGTAACAATTTAATTTATTAATTTTGATTTGTAATGATTTAATTCCTACATTTTTAATTTTGAAATAATTTAGTCTTCGAACTTTCAGATGTAACTGTTGAAGGAGAAATTTCGGCCAATCACAAGTTGCCACGTCATTAATATAAATTAATGATAAAATAAATTTGGGACCAGTTACACATTTACACGTGTGCCTAAATTAAATTAATAGACATTAAAATTCGGCAAATCAAAGAATGCCACTTGTCTATTAGTGATCCATCAGATAACATCAGCCAAGTTCAATCGGATTATGCCACGTGGCAATTGGACCCAAGCCCAAGCCCATATGAGGTCCATCAAACTCTATAAATAGAGGAGGCCACCATTCATTTTAGGGGATTCAGATTCGGAGATTCAGATCAGAGAACTCAGAGTCCAGAGAATTCTGCCAGAGTCCAGAGTCATCAGAAGTGAGAGTCTAGAGAATTCAGAAGATCCAAGATTCAGAATTCAACCAACTCAAGACTCAGAATGTTTGAAGACTAGAAGACTCTAAGAAGAGATCATCACGCCAACAGGCTGATCTAAGAGATCAACAAGCCAACCGACCGATCAAGAAGATCAACAAGTCAGCAGGCCGATCATCCAAGAGATCAACAAGCCAACCGACCGATCAAGAAGATCAACAAGTCAGCAGGCCGATCATCCAGAAAGATCAACAAGCCAACAAGCCGATCCAAGAGATCATCACGCCAACAGGCCGATCATCCAAGAAGATCAACAATCCCAATAGGTCGATCCAGGAGATCATCAACCTAACAGGCCGATCATCCAAGAAGATCAACAAGTCCAATAGGTCGATCCAGGAGATCATCAACCTAACAGACCGATCATCCAAGAAGATCAACAAGCCAATAAGCCGATCCAAGAGATCATCAAGCCAACAGGCCGATCCAAGAGATCATCAACCTAGCAAGTTGATCATCTAAGAAGCCCAACAAACCGGCCCAAGAAGAGCAACAAGCTAGAGGCCAAAGTTTATATATTTAAGAGAGAGAATCAGAGGATTAAAGTTAGAGATTGTACACCCACACGCATACAACATTAATACAAATCAAAGTTTATTCCACGTGTCTCCATCTCCGAAGTTACGTGTGAACAAATTGGCACGCCCAGTGGGACCATCTCTACCTCTCATCTCTCTCTCTTATCTCAAAACATAAAAGTAAATATGTCATTCAAGACTTCTTCGATGGCCGCTGTCGAGATCAAGTCTTACATGGGTTCAACTACCCATTATTGCTTCAATAAACTGAGGTTGCAAGAAGATAAAGCTTCTATCATTGCAAGCGAAGAAACAACCTTGCAGGGGGCATATACCAATGACAAATTTCTTGTTAAGTATAACCCTCTGTTTGAACCTGATTCTGACGTAGTGACTGTCATGATGACTGAGACAAGAACTATGGATGAAAGAATGGCTGAGATGCAAGAGCACATCAACAACTTGATGAAGGCGATTGAAGAAAAAGATTCTCAAATCGCGCAACTAAAGTGCCAAATTGAGAACCAACATATCGCCGAATCAAGTCAAACACAAGTCATAAAAAATCATGACAAAGGAAAGACTATAGTGCAAGATGATCAGCCACAGTGTTCTGCTTCGGTTGCTTCACTATCCATCCAACAGCTCCAAGATATGATCACAAACTGTATCAGAGCTCAGTACGGTGGACCTACTCAAGATTCCCCCTTGTATTCCAAACCTTATACTAAGAGGATTGATAACTTGAGAACGCCAATCGGGTATCAACCACCAAAATTTCAGCAGTTTGATGGAAAGGGCAATCCTAAACAACATATTGCCCACTTCGTTGAGACATGCGAGAACGCTGGTACTCGAGGGGACCTACTAGTCAAGCAGTTCGTTCGAACACTTAAAGGAAATGCTTTTGACTGGTACACTGATCTAGAACCTGAGTCAGTAGACAGTTGGGAGGAACTCGAAAGAGAGTTTTTGAATCGCTTCTACAGCACTAGAAGAACCGTTAGCATGTTCGAGCTCACCAACACTAAACAACGAAAAGGTGAACTCGTTGTTAACTATATAAATCGTTGGAGAGCCATGAGTCTAGATTGCAAAGATCGTCTCACTGAACTCTCTTCTGTTGAGATGTGCATTCAAGGCATGCACTGGGAACTCCTCTACATCCTTAAAGGTATAAAGCCTCGCACCTTTGAGGAACTAGCAACTCGCGCCCACGATATGGAGCTAAGTATTGCTAGTCGAGAAAACCAAGACATTCTCCTCCCTAACATGAGAAAAGAAGGAAGAAACGACGAAGAGACTATAGAAGAATCTATGGTCGTCAACATAACCCTTCCCAAGTTGTCTTCAAAAGAAAAGCGACAAACAAATGGAGCGCATCACTTAACTTTAAAGGAAAGACAGAAGAAAATCTATCCTTTCCCTGATGCCGACATCCCTGATATGTTGGAACAACTATTGGAAGCGCAACTGATAGAGCTTCCTAAGTGTAAACGACCAGAAGAGATGGAGAAAGTCGATGATCCCAAGTATTGCAAGTATCATCGAGTTGTTGGTCATCCAGTGGAAAGATGTTTCGTCCTAAAGGACTTAATTCTAAAGCTAGCTATGGAAGGAAAAATTGAGCTCGACCTTGATGAAGTAGCTCAATCAAATCATGCTACAATCAAAGAAAAGACCAAACATCAAAGAAAGAAGGATCCTAAGAAACTTCAACCCAAGAGGAAGAGAAGTAAAAAGTTTTCTCAACCTCAACAACTGGTGATGTTGAATAAATCCTTCTCCAAAAATTTCCACATAAAGGAAAAAGAGAACTTTGCGACTTCCTACTGCATCGACGTAGAAGAAGTTGACAATTCTGAGAAGGGTGAACAAAGGACCTCCGTCTTCGATCGCATCAAGCCTCCAACTACTCGTCCTTCAGTATTCCAAAGAATGAGTATGGTCGCGACAGAAGAAGAAAATCAATGTTCGGTGTCCACCTTCACTCGACCTTCAGCTTTCCAAAGGCTAAGTGTCTCCACATCGAAGAAAAGTCGATCTTCAACATTTGTCTTTGATCGCCTCAAAGTAACAAACGATCAACCTAAAAGAAAGATGAACAACTTGGAGTTGAAACTTTTCGATGAAGTAAACAGTGACAAGAAGCTTCATAGTAGCATCCCGTCACGTATGAAGAGGAAGTTTTCTGTTCTCATAAATACGGAAGGTTCCTTGAAGGTGAAGCCAAATCTCATTATCTTGACCAATCCTGCAAATGAAGGATCTGATCAAGACCATGACAAAAATGAGAGCTTTTAAATGTAAAAGCTCCTTATCGCAAGAGCCTAAACTGCATGATGCTCCTAGCCCACACGAGCTTAAAAGGTGAGTGCAAAAAAATCTTGAACTACGTTATGACTTGATCCCTATTCCATAAGGGTACGTAGGCAGCTTAAAGAAAACTTTAAGTTCAGTTTCTATAAACAAAAAAAAGGGTTCTTCGCTGCAGTTCCTTCTCTCCAAGTTCGAGGGTCCTTACACTGTACGCTATTGCGTTGTTCCTTCTCCAAGTTCGAAGGTTCTTCGTTGTATCCTGATGTGTTGTTCCTTCTCCAAGTTCGAGGGTTCTCAATTGTACAACTGCTACGTTGTTCTTCCTCCAAGTGCGAAGGATCTTATGTGGTGCGTTGTTGCATTGTTCCCTCTTCTCTCAAGTTCGATGGTTCTCACGCAGCTTTGCTGGAGTTTCTTCTCCCCAAGTTCGAAGGTTCTCACGCGCTCCGTTGCAGTTCCTTCTTTCCAAGGTCGAAGGTTCTCACTCGCTGCGTTGCAGTTCTTTCTCTCCAAGTTCGAAGGTTCACGCACTTCGCTGCAATTCCTTCTCCCAAATTCGAAGGTTCTCACGCGCTTCGCTGCAGTTCCTTCCTCCAAGTTCGAAGGTTCTCCGCTGCTGCAGTTCATTCTTCCAAGTTCGAAGGTTCTCACGTCGCTTCGCTGCAGTTCCTTCCTCCAAGTTCGAAGGTTCTCACGTGCTTCGCTGCAGTTCCTTCTCTCCAAGGTCGAAGGTTTTCACGCGCTGCGTTGCAGTTCTTTCTCCCCAAGTTCGAAGGTTCACGCACTTCGCTACAGTTCCTTCTCCCAAATTCGAAGGTTCTCACGCGCTTCGCTCTGCAATTCCTTCCCCCAAGTTCGAAGGTTCTCACGCGCTTTGCTGCAGTTCCTTCCCTCCAAGTTTGAGGGTTCTCACATCGCTTCGCTGCGATCCTTCCTCCAAGTTTGAAGGTTCTCACGCGCTTCGCTCTGCAATTCCTTCCCCCAAGTTCGAAGGTTCTCACGCGTTTCATGTAGTTCCTTCCTCCAAATTCGAAGGTTCTCACGCGCTTCGCTGTAGTTCATTCCTCCAAATTCGAAGGTTTCGAAGGTTCTCACACGCTGCGCTTCGTTGCAGTTCCTTCCTCCAAGTTCGAAGGTTCTCATGCGCTTCGCTGCTACCTTCTTCCAAGTTCGAAGGTTCTCTCATGCGCTGCTGCAGTTCCTTCCTCCAAGTTCGAAGGTTCCCTCACGAGCTTCGCTCGCTCCTTCTCCAAGTTCGAAGGCGCTTCTCTCCACTGCTCCTTTTCCAAGTTCGAAGGCGCTTCTCTCCGTTGCTCCTTCTCCAAGTTCGAAGGCGCTTCTCTATGCTACTCCTTCTCCAAGTTCGAAGGTGATTCTCTTTACTGCTCCTTCTCCAAGTTCGAAGGTGCTTCTCTCCACCCCTCAATTTGAAGGTTCGCCACTGAAGTTTTCCTTCTCCAAGTTCGAAGGTTCACCGTTGCTCCTTTTCAATTGTTTGGCGGCGGTTGACGGCCTCGTTCCACTCCATCTTCAAATGCAGTTGACGGCGTCCGCTACGCTTCATCTTCAAATGTTGGTAGTTGATGGCGTACGCTTCGCTTCATCTTCAAAAATTGACTGTTGATAACTTCATTTCATATTCAAAAGTTGACGGTTGAAGTTTTCGCTTTAGAACATCTACAAAGATGAACAACTTTAGCGTTGCCTTTATCTTGAAAGTGTCCAGACTGGAAGATGCATCTTAGCTGCAAGTTAAAAAATGCTTGATATCAAACCACAAAAAAAAGGAAAGAAAGACAATAAAAGTGTTGTTAAAAAAAACGGTGACCACCCTTGCAGGAAACTACAGTCATCAAAGTGACTGGTCTAGACAGGTGGTGAAGTCACTGCAATTGAATCTGATGACGACCGTTGTAGGCGAGTCGGGTCTGGTGACCACCCCTGCAGGTTACTCAGATCACCCAATAAAATGGGGACTGGGTCTAGCAGGAGTGCATGAAGGCGAATCTGGTGACTACCCCTGCAGGTTACTCAGATCACCCAATAAAATGGGGACTGGGTCTAGCAGGAGTGCATGAAGGCGAATCTGGTGACTACCCCTGCAGGTTACTCAGATCACCCAATGAAATAGGGGACTGGTCTAGCAGGAGTGATATCACTGCAAGCGAATTTGGTGACGACTGTTGCACGAAGCTTACACATTCAAGGAAGAAAGAAACAAATTGCAAAAAAAAAAAAAAAAAAAAAAAAAAACCAAAAAAAAAAACGAAAATTAAAAAAAAAAAAAAGAAAAGAAAAGAAAAGAAAGTTTCCTACTTGGATCCCTTCTTGAATGCTCTCTGCAATTGATGTGTGCTCTCCCCTGCTGAGGTTCAACCTTATTTATAGAATGGAAGGTTGGATTCAAATAGATAAATCTTATCTCCAACGATAATCTTTATCAATTTTGGGATGAGTTCAAATATATATCTTATCTCCAACGACAATCTTCATCAATTTTGGGATAAGTTCAAATATAAATCTTATCTCCAACGGAAATCTTCATCAATTTTGGGATGGGTTCAAATATAAATCTTTATCTCCAACGGAAATCTTCATCAATTTTTGAAGGGTTCGAATATAAATCTTATCTCCAACGAGAGTCTTTGGTTCAAATTTTAACCCAAAGATATGAGATTTGATTTAAATCAAATTGGGAAATAAATTTTATTCCAAATTCCCACCAAATTTTGGGATGCAGCCTTAAATTTACTTAAATTAAATTTTGGGCATAATCCAAATTTTATCCCAAATGAACCAAAGTCAAAACCTCAAATTCTATTCCAAATGCGAGTTAAAATTGGGTAGGATTTTACCTCAAATCAAAATTTGGGTATAAACCAAATTTTGCCCAAACTTGAAATCAAAGTTTGCTGCCAAATAAAAAAAAATCAAAATTTTGACCAAAATTCATATTTTGATTAAATTGACGCACCAAATGGAGTCAAAGTCAAGAACAAATACCTCGCATTTTAATTCCAAAATATATTTTTCGAGATTCACTCACACATAACTTGTGCCTAAATCTCGAAAAGGGGGCATTTGTTGAAGGAGAAATTTCGGCCAATCACAAGTTGCCACGTCATTAATATAAATTAATGATAAAATAAATTTGGGACCAGTTACACATTTACACGTGTGCCTAAATTAAATTAATAGACATTAAAATTCGGCAAATCAAAGAATGCCACTTGTCTATTAGTGATCCATCAGATAACATCAGCCAAGTTCAATCAGATTATGCCACGTGGCAATTGGACCCAAGCCCAAGCCCATATGAGGTCCATCAAACTCTATAAATAGAGGAGGCCACCATTCATTTTAGGGGGATTCAGATTCGGAGATTCAGATCAGAGAACTCAGAGTCCAGAGAATTCTGCCAGAGTCCAGAGTCATCAGAAGTGAGAGTCTAGAGAATTCAGAAGATCCAAGATTCAGAATTCAACCAACTCAAGACTCAGAATGTTTGAAGACTAGAAGACTCTAAGAAGAGATCATCACGCCAACAGGCTGATCTAAGAGATCAACAAGCCAACCGACCGATCAAGAAGATCAACAAGTCAGCAGGCCGATCATCCAAGAGATCAACAAGCCAACCGACCGATCAAGAAGATCAACAAGTCAGCAGGCCGATCATCCAGAAAGATCAACAAGCCAACAAGCCGATCCAAGAGATCATCACGCCAACAGGCCGATCATCCAAGAAGATCAACAATCCCAATAGGTCGATCCAGGAGATCATCAACCTAACAGGCCGATCATCCAAGAAGATCAACAAGTCCAATAGGTCGATCCAGGAGATCATCAACCTAACAGACCGATCATCCAAGAAGATCAACAAGCCAATAAGCCGATCCAAGAGATCATCAAGCCAACAGGCCGATCCAAGAGATCATCAACCTAGCAAGTTGATCATCTAAGAAGCCCAACAAACCGGCCCAAGAAGAGCAACAAGCTAGAGGCCAAAGTTTATATATTTAAGAGAGAGAATCAGAGGATTAAAGTTAGAGATTGTACACCCACACGCATACAACATTAATACAAATCAAAGTTTATTCCACGTGTCTCCATCTCCGAAGTTACGTGTGAACAGTAACAATTTAGTCTCTATACTTTAAAATTTGTAACAATTTAGTCTCTATCATGAAAACTAATGCTAAGATTTAATGAAATTTTGTACATAGATAGATTAATAAACTAATTTAGGACCCAATATGTTTATAAGCTACAGGTTTAATTATTAAATAATAAAAATTGACATTTAGTTTTTTGACAACATGGAGGTGGGGGGATTTGAACCACAACCCCTTTGGTCATTAGTACAAGTTGTATGTCAGTTGAACTATGCTCTTATTAACAAATTGACATTTAATTTTGATGAAACTTTCACGAAAAGAATTAAATTGTTACAAATTTTAAGTAAATGGACTAAATTGTTACTTATTAAAGTTTAGGGACTAAATCGTAACAAAATTGAAAGTACAAGGACTAAATCACATTACAAATCAAAGTTCAGGGACTAATTGTTATTTTCATGAAAGTTTAGAGACCAAAGTGATATTTAATCTAATAAATATTTACAAATAAAGCTTGTAGACGCCAACATAAACATAGCTCATCTGACATAAAATTGTACTATAAAAAAAAAAAAAAAAAAGCTTATAGGTTGTCTTAGTGGTACGGAAGAAAACTTACCCTTACGACAAGACAAAAAATAATTTGGTGAACAAACAAATAGTAGGGTGAGAGATTACCGACACCATATATAATAAATAATCTATATTAAAAAAAAAAATTGGGGCCAACAAGAGGCTCAACTGGCATAAAGCTTATACTCCGACCAAGAAGTTAGAGATTTAATCCCCACCCCACATGTTGTCAAAAAAAAAAGTTGGATAAGTGTGAACAATGTTGGTAAATTTAAAAAAAAAATACAAGAATTTAATTTATTCAAGTTCTCATTTTTATTATTGTAAAAAAATATCATTTTTATTGCCTCATAGGCAGTATTTCAACACAATTTTTTTCTGAACTTTTGTTTTCAAGACTATTATTAAGTAATGGGATAGATAAATAGTTTTTAAAAATTTAAAACTATTTCACATTTTCTTTTAAATTCAAATGATAAGATTGGAGATTCGATTCTCTAACATTTGATCCATTATTTATATATATTTTTTAAATAATTCATTATTTATATTTTAACTAGTTGAATTATGTTTAGGTATATAGTTATCATTATTTCAGGTTAAATAACTTTTAAAAAATTTGAAGAAAATTTTGTTTAAAAAAAATGGAAGAGAAAAGATTTATTTTGATTTTTTTTTCTTTCCTTTTTCTTCTTATTATTATAAAGGATTTTAACTGTTTCTCTTAAAATAAATAAATAAATAAATCATCCAAGTCTTATGTTTGGCACCTAATCATCAAATTTATAGGTCACACCCTTTTACACAAATTTCAAATTTGGATATTGGCATATTTGCCTCTACTTACCAACTAAAATAACAACCCTTCTAGAGAAGCACGACATGTAAAAGTCACGGACAAAGCACGTGCCACCCAACAAATATAAATCCCACACCAAACTCTCTCTGCCCCATAAAACTGTGAAATAACACTTCCACCACCACCACTCACCGGAGATTCCATCCAAATTTACCACTGACACCACCGTCGGCCGGAGTCGTGGAGAAGATGACAACAATAGACGAGATTTTGAAGGCTCGACGGGTAGGACCTGCCACTGTAATGGCCATAGGAACAGCAGTTCCACCTAACTGTATTGAACAAAACACGTATCCTGATTACTACTTTCGTATCACGAATAGTGAGCATAACATTGAGCTCAAACAGAAATTCAATCGCATGTGTAAGTATACACATTCTTCCTTCCTCTCTCTTGTTTTTTTGTTGCAACTCTTTACTTGTATGGTTAAGTTTTTTTTTTTTTTTTTTTTTTTAGAAGTTGTATGGTTAAGTTAATAGAATATAAAGTGAAAAGCTTGATTACCCCTAATATTTAAAAAAAAAAAATTATCCTAAACTTAGTTTCACATGTTAAACTCAAGCTCTAGCTATATAACATATTATGACTCACATTACCACAATCTAAACAAATGAAACTTTATTATACCTATCCTAAACTTACTATATATAGTAAGCTAATCATCCCTTGAAGTGATATTTGTTTGCATGTTATACAACAATTGTTTAGGGTTGATAAAAAGAACATATAGGATTAGAGAAATTTGAACTATTTAAATAGTAAGTAATAAGCTTAGATATCTCCAACTCTTTGTTACTTTAGTCAATGAGAGAAAAAGAAATATACATACATACGCATTTCTAATATACTGCTCTCACAAGTGTAATATAATTGAATTGAATTTCATTCAATTTTGTATGTACAATCTTTTTATCAACACGACAAGTCTCATCAAAGAGATAGAATGTTGGTTAAGGTTCAAACTCTTTCTCTCATCATCAATAATATTATGATGTTTATATTAAAAAATTAAAAACTATTACATTTTTAACTAAAGTAAAAGGGTGTTTTTTTTTTTAAAAAAAAAATAATAATAAAATAAAAGGGCGTTGACGTGTCATTCATACTATTTATTTATAAATGACTAAAAGTTTCCAATAATAACTTTTGTTTCCTTAAAAGCATTTTCAAGAGTTTTTTAACTAATTAAATGTATTTTTAAATTTGTGATGATTAAAAGTGGTTTGCAAAATTCTAAAAATAGATAAAGTGTTTTTTTGGAAAGCATGTTTGGTTTGTATGCAATCCTAGGTTTTGTTTTTTGTTTTCGGATTTACTAAATCAAATAGATTCAACCAATATACATTTATATGTTTGATAAATATGTTTTTGAGAACTGTCTTTCAAATTCTACACGGTAAAGAGTAGAAATTCTAGAAACAATTTTTATGTATACAATGTATCTAAATTTAAAAATAGAAATCTCAACGGTAGAATTACATTAAAAATTAAAAAACATAAAAACTTTAATGAATATACTGAGGTTATAAACCCATTTCATTTATTTCAGATTAAATTATACATGCATAATATTTCATAAATCATACTATTGTAAAATAATAATTATACAAAATTTATAGCATTAAACAAATTAATAATAGTTGGGATTATGTTAAAAAAAATAGTTGGGATTCAACAAATTTCTAAATTTACCACAAAATATAATTAAAAATATTGAAAAAATACAACTAATAATTTCTTTTCAAATTAATAACCAAATGCACCCTAATCTACTTTCAAAAGTGTTTATACAACTAGGAGATAAAAAAATATTTTCTCATTTTTATCATTCTCTTTCTTAATTATCAAGATTTTAATGAATATTCTACACATATGGATATGCAATCAAGTATTTTCTTATATGAGCAAAAGAAAAAAAAAACAACATTTTTAACTTATTGACAAGGGTTAAAATGTTAGAAGTATCAATTTTATGGGAATATCCGCAAAAATGCCTTCGATGGATATTTTTGGAATAAAAAATTCAAAAAAATATTTAAATTAACAAATAAATGTAATAAAATAAGTTAAAATATTAGTATATTTTTTAACCAGGTTTGAAAATATGTTTCGATGTGGAATTTGTAGATATGTAAAAATGTCAATGGAAATGTAAATTTAATACCTTGCTGACTGATTCGTCTACAAAAAAAACAAAATAGGTGAAAAATCAACAATCGAGAAGCGGTACATGCTGTTAACAGAGGAGCTCCTAAAGCAAAACCCAAAACTGTGTGCCTACGAAGCGCCTTCTCTAGACTTGAGACAAGACATCGCCGTCGTCGAAGTTCCAAAGCTCGGAAAACAAGCCGCAGTCAACGCCATCAGAGAATGGGGCCGTCCAACCGCCGACATCACCCACTTAATCTTCTGCACCTCTAGCGGCGTCGACATGCCCGGCGCAGACTACCGCCTCACCAAGCTCCTCGGCCTCCGCCCCTCCGTCAAGCGCTTCATGATCTACCAACAGGGCTGCTTCGCCGGCGCCACCGTCCTCCGCCTCCTCAAAGACCTCGCCGAAAACAACCGCTCCGCCCGCGTCCTCGCCGTCTGCTCCGAGATCACCGCCGTCACCTTCCGAGGCCCCAGCGCCTCCCACCTCGACAGCCTCGTCGGCCAAGCCCTCTTCAGCGACGGAGCCGCCGCCATCATTGTGGGCTCCGACCCACTCCCTGGGCTCGAGCGGCCCATTTTCGAAATAATCTCTGCGGCCCAAACCATCTTGCCCGACAGCGATGGGGCCATCGACGGCCATTTACGCGAAGTTGGGCTTACGTTTCACCTTCTCAAGGATGTTCCTGGGCTTGTGTCCAACAACATCGAGAGGCTTCTCCTCGAGGCCTTTGGGCCTTTGGGCCTTTCCGATTGGAACTCCATTTTTTGGATCGCGCATCCTGGTGGGCCCGCCATTTTGGACCGGATCGAGATCGAGTTGGGCCTTGGGCCCGAGAAGCTGCGGTCCTCCAGGCACGTGCTTAGGGAGTACGGAAACATGTCGAGCGCGTGCGTCTTGTTTATTTTGGATGAGATGAGAAAGAAATCCAAGGAAAATGGGCTCACCACCACTGGCGATGGGCTGGAATGGGGCGTCTTGTTTGGGTTTGGGCCTGGGCTTACTGTTGAAACTGTGGTGCTTCGTAGTGTGCCTTTTTAGAGGCCCAATTCATGGGCCCCTATAATTACATGGGCTTTTGTCAAGGCCCATTTCCCGTAAGTGCTCGTGTTATTTTTCCATCAAGATTGGAACTTTATGTTATATTTAAGGGCTAGTATACATATGTATAGTCACCATTTAAAAATAGTAAATCAAGATAATATAGAAAAAGTAACAATTTCAAATTATATTAGGACTTTTGCCCATGTTGTTGATTGAATAAAGAAGGAAAATTTGGATTAGTAGTTTATTTTTAAAATGATTTAAAATATATATTTCTAAAAATTATATTTTAAATTATAATGGTTTTTATTAAAGATGGTTGGTCATTGGTTAACCTAAAAAATGTGAATCAATATGATTTTATGATGATCATTATTTAACCTAAATTTATGATTAACTTTTTTTTTTTGTTTTGAGAGAATTTGATACAACATTAACCTTTCTATTATAGGGAAAATCTATCCACGATGGAATCATCAAAGACGTCCTTTTTGAACTCTATTTGCAACTCACTATAGACTCGAGAAACAAAGAAAATATGTATTTATTCAACAACTAAAAGAATGAAATAGATTGAATAGAGAAACTCTCGAATATTTGGAGGTCTTAGATGTGTTGATATCCTCATTATGTCCATGTATCATTTCTGCAAAGATAAAAAGACGGTAAATACTTTCTCAAAATCTAGCAATCATACTTTTAAATGATTTTTAAAAAAAGGAAAATAAATATTTTTTTTTGAGGAAATAATTTTTGCTCTACTATTTCACATCATCTATAAAGTGTGCGTGATGACATCAACAAAAGTGTTCTATTATTTTGAAAAGGTAGGACAAATTTCATTACGACCCCTCGAGAATGGGTCATCCGTACAAATTTGATACTTTTAGAAGTTTTAACTACGTCATTGCATTTTAATCCTTAATCTTGATAATCCTCGTCACTGTTAGGTACTAAAAGAATGTCGGACACGTCAACGCTACGTCAATCTACGTATGTACCATATCAATCGTTGTCAACAATGGCCACTAGAATTAATAAATTAAAGTACAAAGAAAAAAATTGTAACTTCTAAAAGTAAAGAGACAAATTTGAAAGAAATGTAATTGGAATAAAAAATATATAACTTTAACATATATATAGTGGGTCATGTTTGGTTTCAATTTTACAGCTTTTTGGTGAATCAAATCATTGGTTAATTGAATCGTTGCGAGAGGACGAATAAAGGAGAAGAAAAGGAAAAACAAGTTAGTATTGGGATCAGATAACTGGACCCGTTTGATAACCATTTGATTTGTAGATGCTGGGTAAAACTGAGGAAAGGACGACTGAGAGAAGGTAGATTGAAAAGGGGGGAAGATGAGGGTTAAGGGGTCTGGTTTGTGCATTTGAAACAGGGGTAGAGGAAAAAGGGGGGAAGATGAGGGTTAAGGGGTCTGGTTTGTGCATTTGAAATAGGGGTAGCCGGTCACTATCAGATGACGTGCTCGAGGTGGATGCCAATAAAGGAAACAGTGAAGAAATTTTTTTTTACCAGGTCTCTAATACCATATTATATTATATGGGTTGTTATCTCAAAACCAATTGGCAATGAGTGAGGTGACCCTTCTAACATATAAATTGTGAGATCTCCACTTTTCTTTTCAATGTGGGATCCTCAACATGCTCCCTTAAGATGGTGCCTCTTCGGGTTCACACTTCGGGTTCACTATTCTTAGATCGGATCCCAATTTCTTTTTATTGGATCGAATACCTATTTGGGTTTAATGGACTCTAATACCATAAAGGCAGTACAACAGAGAGGATATGCAAAAAAGGGAATGCTCAGCTCAGCCAATACTGAGTCCCAATCATTGAATAAATAGCCATAAGAGAGACAGGTGGCAACAACTTACATGAGGAAACAAAACAGAAAACTATGGAAAATAACCACAAGATAACGAAGCTAATAAAAAATATAAACCAACAGGATGAACACTAATAAACATGCTAACAGTTTCTTTGTGTTGTTATCTATTTTCTTTCCATATTTTCAAAAACCAACCTAAGTTTTGAAAACATGTCCTGTTTGATGACCATTTGGTTTTTTGTTTTTAAAAATTATACTTGTTTCATCTCAAATTCCTTACTATGGTTTTCATCTTTGTTAAGGATATATTTGAATTTCTGGCTAAATTCTAAAAACAAAAACAAGTTGTTGGAAACTACTTTTTTTAGTTTTTAAAATTTGACTTGGTTTTTGAAAATAAGGGAAGGATGTAAATAACAAAGCAAAGAAATTTGTGGGTAAAAGTAGGGTTTATAGTCTTAATTTTCAAAAACCAAAACTGAAAACAAAAAACAAAATGGTTATCAAACGGGACCTTAAAAAAACAGTTTTCAAAAACTTGTTTTTCTTTTTGGAATTTGGTTAAGAATGCAAATGTGTCCTTAACAAATATGAAAATCATTCTAAGGAAATTGAGAGAAATCAAACTTAATTTTCAAAAACCAAAAACCAAAAGGTTATCATTCGAGACCTAAAGGGCCCGTTTGGTAACGTTCTCGTTTCTTGTTTCCTGTTTCTAATTTTATTAAGAAATCTAGGCATTTAATAACTATGTGTGTTTCTTGTTTCTCATTTTTTAGAAACACTCCCAAAATTTGTATAGAACTTTTGGGAACAACTAAAACTAGTTTCTCCTTTTTTGTTCTTGTTTCCATTTTTTTCCAAACATAAACAAGAATATAGGTTTATTATTGTTGAATGTATAGGTGTTATGGTCATGAAATTCTATTTTTCTTTATTAAAAATGAAGAAACGGAAACAAGAAACAAGAACGTTACCAAACGGGGCCAAAGTAACTCATCAATAAGAAAAGAGAAAAATGAAAAAAAATGGGATAAACAATCCTATCTAAGAGATCCAACTTAATTATGATCATATACTACCATCTTTATCTTTCATTGTGCTCAAATATAAACAAGTTTTAGGATTACAACACGTTGAATTTTCTATTCCAAAACAGAGTATAACTCAACTAGCTATGTCCGTCCTCAACTAAGACACCAAAAGTTTGAATCTCCCACCTCCATGTTAAACTCAAAAACAATCTACAAGCTATTAAAGATTATCCCAATCATCCGAGTACGATACATTGAATGATGTTGTTTAGCAAGGTTCAACGAAGCTTATAGCATCAATTTCTCAGAATCTCTACAAGATGAAGCTGCTAACACACGCATTATTCTGAAAGGGAACTTCACTACATGGATAAAAAAAAAAACAAGCAAAATATGTTGCTTCTATGGTTAATATGGTAGTCAGATTGTTCTTTGAAGCAAACCTTGAGGCTTTAGAGATGGCAAGAACAAGAAAATCTAATACAAATTTATCTTTTCATCAGCTATCCAATCTCAGGACTAAACTAAACCCTTTGTGTCAAGGTTTGACATATTTGAACAATGCTGATACATGGAAGGTAAATGAAAACATACCTTTTCCTTTTCTTGTTTTACTGAATTGTGCAGACACAAGAGTTCCTCACTCCCTCAAGCTCCCCATCTCCTGAAACACTGTTCAACACAACCAGAAACAGGTTTTGATCATGAATTATGGTTTTCAAACACACATTATGTTGCTTTAATCCTTGGGATAATTAAGCTTAATCATAAAAATCCTTGCTAATGATTGTAAACTAAACCATACCTTGGTTCAAACTCTTGGATGTGAGCAATATCTTTGCCATGAGCATCAGGCCAGTTCACTTTCCTTGTTTCTGTAGAACAATTCTCCTTTGTCTTCTTCTTTAAATTGCTCTTAAGATTTGGGAATTCTAAATGAATCCCATTAGACCCTTTTCCATTTCCATCTTGTAGTTGATGATTCTGCCATTTTTGCTTGACCCCATCTCTCTTTTCTTCAACAGAACGTGATCTGAAAACGGTGCTCGTCTTGCTTCCTTCTCCTTTGCTGCCAAAGCTTCCTGAAGGTGCATAGCAAGAGCACACTACGGCGGTGCACCTGCTCCGCGCCGCCGCCGCCGACGCCGCCAGGAGTGCAATCAACAAGGAAACGCCTGTCTTCACCGGTTGGATCGGTTGAAACCATGACCAAACTTGGAGGCCTGTGAGAGAAGAAGAACAGAGTCGTTAAGCATTTGATCAAACAGATGGCAGGCAGAAGATTTGGGGATTTGCCACAAAAAGTAATGGGAAGTTTTGTCATGATGATTGCAGTTTGCTGTGCACTTAAAACAGAGTGGGGAAAGTCTGAAAGGATTTTTTGGGCTTCTTTTGACAGAGGAGGGAAGCACAATCATGAGCTTTGCCTCCACTACAAGTTGCTTTAGAGAAGCACTCATTATTATTGGTGTGGTGAAAGGCTGAAATCAAGAGAAATGGTCCTCTCTTTCTTTTGGTGAAGTAAAGTAATTGATTGTTCCTGTTCTTCTCAAATAGCAAGATGGGCTTTATTTCTTCTTTTTTCTTCTTCTTGTGCTGTTTTGGTTTTGCTTTCTTCACATGCATGTTTTCAGTAGATGTGGATGATGGAGAGAATATGATGAGTGCATAAGAATTGAACTGTGCTTGTGGGTTGCCAACTCCATGGATTAAGGTTCTCATGAATAAAGAATTTGAATCAACTGAACTGTGCCTTGTGGAACCATGTGTGTTTTACTATGTCTAGACTCTAGACCAAACAGTTTGAAATGCAAGAAAGATCAAAACTCAAAAATTTTCTGATAAAAGTTCAAGAACTGGTTTTTTTTTTTTTTTTTTTTTAAAGAAAAAGGTGAAATACTCTTTTTAAAAAGACATCAAACTGTGAGAGGCAGTCTTCACGGCGTATATAAAATAACATCCTTCTCTTTTTATATGTTGAGCTAAGAAGTATGGATACAGATACAGATACGCACTGTGACACATCATTTTTTAAAATCCAGAACATGGATGTGACAAGGACACGGTTTTTAAAATATATAATTTTGAAAATCTATCATTTTCATATCAGGAAAAAAATTCAAAATCATTAAGTTTATGCATTTGTATGTTTAAAAATGAGTTTGATGTATTTCACTTTCAAATTTTAATATCATGTGTTTACACAGTATACTTGATAAGTGATTGGTACGCATCTAACAAATATTAAAGTTGTACCGAATTTGTACAACTAGTGTCTAACCCATCCATAGTGCTAAAGTGTCTGTGCTTTGTAGATGTTGAGTGAACCTGTGAGCTACATAATTTCCATCTCTCTCGAGTAAGAACAAACCTGCAAACTTTATATACTTAATCACTTGAGTAATTCGATGAATTTCTTTTTCATTTTCGCTAGGGTCTTGAAAAAAGTGGCACAGCAGGATAATTTGTTTCTTGCTATATACACTTAAAACCGATCTCTGTAATTTGACGCTTAGTTGATTTGCCTTTTTCCTGTTCGTCCACCCTTTCAATCATATTTTGTTTCAACTATTGCCATTGTTGATATGCCTTGAATCTAAATATGAAGCACTCCGAATGACCAAGTACGGGAGTTCGGGGACAACGCCCTCTAAGCTAAATTATGTATAGGGATTAGATATAATTTTCCATTTTGGGCTTTTATTTTGGGTCCCTCTTAACCTGTTTTGCCCTAATCTCTGTTATCTGCATACTCCTCATAATAAAATCTGTGTTCTTTTTCTTCGCCCTTTGATTGTTACGTTATTTACATTTTCTGTCATAACAGCCACATTACTTGCAATGAAACCTGTAGATACTCGAGCTTCAAATAATATCAGAGAAAGTTCATAAGATCGGGTGGATATCATTGACAATTAGAAGCACCAAGACAAAGCAATTGTAAAGAGAAGATAGCAAGATTAAGGTAGCAATAGCATTAAACGGATTGTGTCGAAATAAATTTTTATTTCATTATATAAAGTATTTGGCATTCAAGAACTGCCAACTTTACATTTCTCGTTAGTGAATGCTATACAAAAAATATGAAAAAGAAAAAGAAAAAAAAAAAAAAAATCTCAAAGCATTTAAGCATTGGAAATGCCTGAAAGATGATCAGGTTAGGTTACATAATTCACCTGTATATATATCTATTATACGTGTGCTCACATGACATGTAGACGGAGAATTGTGCATGTTCTTCATAACATTGTATCACGAATTAACCGGGCGAATACCCGGGAAGATAATCGACTGAGCACCTCGGGAAGAACTGTAGCGGAGATGCCTGGCAAAACTGGAAGAAGCTCTTGAATAACTCGAACAACGTCCACACCCTGTTTGTGCCCACAGGGATGAAAAAAAAAGAAACATTAAGGATGCAATTGGCTAAAAGAAGATAAAAAGGCTCTTCAACTACATGTTATTCACTTTTGACTCGAAATTTAAAGTACCTCATTAGATGCTGTTGAGATTGAACTTCCTGCCGTTAAGAACTCGAGAATCTTTTGAACGTTATTTAGTATGACCCTGTCTTCTTCTGTTATTGTGGGTAGAAGTGCGACAGGCTTGAACGGTCCAATCGAAGGAACCATATTGAAAACTGGTGTAGCATTTCTGATTCCAAAGATTGACATTAAACGTACTAACTGCTCCCTTGTGACTGCATCAATGGCCTTCACAATCTGAATAGTGCAACAGAGAACATTTTCATTAACAAGCAAAAAGATTGGCATTGGCATTGCTTGTTCAAAATTCAAAAGAGGAAAAGACATAAAGCAAGAAATTTCTGAAACTCAGGTGTCTAATTTGCTAAATAGGCTGTCAGTTTACTTGCAAGACCTAAAATATTAGATAGAAAAATAAAACTTCATTAGTAAGTTTATACCTCGTCGAGAAGAAATTCTCGAAAGAAGTTCCCTCTATCAGACAGCAGGAAGGCCAAGGATGCCCTAGTTTCGATTGGTTGCTTTTGCTGGAATTCGCGAGGAGCGGGAAGAAATTGAGGAAAGGTAGATGCTGTTTGGTTTTTCAGACCACCAAGCTCGGCCATATCTCCATTTAGATCCTCTCCACCTCCACTTTTAGCAGCAGTTATAAAATTCTCGAAGGCTTGCATAACATCAATGAATCTCTCAGCATCGAATACTCCAGACTTCCCGTAGATTGTGTATCGTAAAGCACTCCTTAACCTTGGGGACTCATCAGTGAGAAGTCTCTGAAATAAAGAAAGATGAAAGAAACCCAGAAGTAACTAAGTTGAAAGTTCAGTCAAAGCCTTGCCATAAACTTTTGGCTTGGAGCAAGTGGCTAATAATGGTGGTTAGAACATGTTTCTAGTTTTCATGAGCCCATAATCAAACTTGATAACCAAAAGGTGTCTTCAACAACTACTGTATTTTTGCCTACAAGTTTATTAGAAATCCACTGAAACAATATTTTTACATTCTTGAAAATCCACCATTTTTCCAAGTGCAGGGGCACTGAAACTAAAATCGTTGGACTTGATTTACTATGAACTGTAGATCAAGCTCTCAACTCACTGTACGGACATAAAAGGGCTAATTGACATTTAAAGTAGAAGTTTTATATATATCATATCACAAGAAAAATATGCAATTTTCCTTTAAGCTTCACTATTTTCAGCAAAATGATGAAAGCATACCATGAAACAAACAACACTATCTCTGTTATCAATATTTGCATTCCACTACTAACAATCATCTAATAGCTCTAACTCCAAGGAATACAACCACAGCCATGAGCACACAACATTTATTTCAGTAGGAAAAAAGATGGTAGATATCTAATTTGCATCATCAAAAAAAGAAAAAAAGAACTATACCTGTGCAATATAAGGATATGCTTCATCGACAATGGCAAAATCAGGGTTTCCCACTAAAGCTATTCCCTCTAGAACCCCAATTGCCCTAATTATAAGAGCAAAATATGGAGGTATCCGAAATGGATAATCAAATGTTATCTGAGCTAAATCTGAAGCCAGCTCCTGGAAGTTGATATTCTTTGCACCTCCACCTTCAAGAGCCTGATCGAAAACCTTTGCTAGAACTGGCAAGATCGGTTCCAAATTAACACCCTCTGGGATAAAGCCAAGCTTAACAAAGTCTTTAACTATAGCTGAATAATCTCGATGAATGAGATGTGCGATTGCTTCAATCATTCCATACTTCTGATCATCAGTTAACTTTGTGACTAAACCTGTAACAGCAAAAAAGAATCAAGTCAAGTCAATATAAAATCACAAGAGTGTTCGGGATAAATAAAGAAGTTAGTTGATATATTTTCTATTCAAAGTAGGTGCACAAAACCATGTTGAGAAATATGAGTTGTGGTTGATTGGAAGAACATATATATAATGAACTTCAATATATGCATAATATAAGTTGTGTTCTATAGTTTGTTACCGAAGTCAAGTATGGCCAACTTTCCATCTGGAGTGCGGATCAAATTCCCAGGATGAGGATCAGCATGGAAGAATCCAGTGTCAAGTAACTATAAGAAAATGTATTTAGTTAGAAAACTCGAAAGATATAAACAGGAAAAGTCAAACTGCAGCATTATATTCTGGCACACGCAAGCAAAACATTTTCCAAGTAGTACAAAAACCTTCTTATATATGACTAATACATTCCAAAGTTCCATAATTCAAATCACTGTAACCACTAGTAACTTAGTAAGTATGCCACGATCTTGTACTAAGACATAAATCTGCACCTACCAGAGTACCAAGTCTTCTTCCTCTTTACTTTTCTTAATATGGATAGTAACTAGATATCCGTACATGAACACGTGTAATTAAGTCCAAACTAAATTGCATAGAGCTAGGAGGCACTGTACACAAATATATTAGTGTTACTTGAGAAACACTTGATAATACCTAGACTATCCTGGCAGAGGCTAAAAGAAGTAGGTATTTTTTTTGGTTTAATGGAGGAGAGAGCCCCCTTAGCAAGAATAAAGAAATGGAGTGGTTACTGTTAAGGTGTGGAGCCCAAAACAAATCAGGCCCATCAAATCATTGTTGCATGCGGCAAGAAATTCATGTGGCGAGAATGCATGCGGCGAGAAATGCATGCGGCGAGAAAGTCATGCGACGAGAAATGCATGCGACGAGAAAGTCATGTGGTGAAAAATGCATGCGGCGAGAAAAGTCACTGCAGCAGTGTGAACACAAGAAGAAAATTGCGACTGTCTTACTTAATTAAGAAGGAAGGAAATTGCGGCTGAGGCTTTGATTGGCTGAGAAGAAAAATGAGGCGGTGGATTTTTTCCTATAAATAGGAGGGGGGCTGCTTCATTATTTCATCCCAACAAGAAAAGAAGGGATCAGAGGAGTGACCTTGGGTGTGCATGAAATTCTCATGCAGCTGAATTTTTTTGTGTGGCAATGAGTTATTAGCAAGAGAATATTTTTATTCTCTTTGTTGGGTTTGAGGGTTATTTTTATTGTTTATCCCAAGTTACCGGATTGCGGTTCTTGGAAGTCAATAGCTATTGTTAGGCTATTGAGGGATTGTTTGTAGTGCGTTAATTTTTTAAGGCTTCCTGTAATCTCTCATCATCTTAGTAGAACCTGCAGTTGCAGAAGACTGGACGTAGTCCCGAGATTGGGGCGAACCAGTATAATTCTTCGGTGTCGTTTTTCTTTTCCCTATCTTTTATTATTCGTGACTATTGTTATTGGCTTGTGTTGGCTTAACCTGTGGAAGGGGAGATAATTATAATATTATTGATTGTCGTCATTATTATTATAATTATTATTATTATTTTCTCCCAACAAGTGGTATCAGAGCTTTTGGTTCAGGAGTCATGGGTTTTGTAGAGCCAAGAAATTTCGATGGAGTCACGAAGTTCGATGGGAAAAATTTTGGATGTTGGAAGATGCAAGTCAAGGATTATTTAACTTGCAGGAAATTGCATAAGGCACTGAAGGAGAAACCGAAAGAGATGACGGACGACGATTGGGAAGCTCTGGATGAAGAGGCAGTTGCAAGCATAAGGATGTGCTTATCAATGAATGTGGCAAGTCTAGTGGCCCATGAGACAACTGCGGTTAAATTGATGGAAGCACTTACAAACAGGTATGAAAAACCCTCTGCGAATAATAAAGTCTACCTAGTTAAGAAGTTCTTCAACATGCAAATGGCTGAGGATGCTTCTGTGAATTCCTATATTAATGAAGTTATCACTTTGATTAATCAGTTAAAATCTGTTAAGATAGGATTTACTGATGAGGTGAATGCTATTCAGTTATTAACATCTTTACCTGATAGTTGGGAAACGATGAAGACAGCAGTGTCTAATTCGACTGGAAATAATACTTTAAAATTTTCAGAAGTTTGTGATTTAGCCATAGCTGAGGAAATTCGTAGACAGGGTAATAATAAGGAGTCTACAGTAGGGTCAGCTTTGGCTATGACTAGAGGTAAAGATAAGATTGATGAAGATAATGAACCGAGTAGCAGTAGGAAAAAGTGGAAAAATAGGAATGAGGTAGAATGTTTTTACTGCCACAAGAAAGGTCACTTCAAGAGTCAGTGTAGAAAACTTAAAGAGGATCAGAAAAGAAAACACGAGGCAAATACGGTGTATGATGCCTTAGTTTGTGTTGAGAGTGACACAAAGTGTAGTAACCATTCATCAGATTGGATATTAGACAGTACAGCGTCTGTACACATAGCTTCAGATAGGAGTTTGTTCACATCATTCACAGGAGGACATCATGGTCTAGTGAGGATGGGGAATGGTAGAACCTCCAAAACCAGTGGGATTGGAGATGTTAGTCTGAAGACAGAGTGTGGAGATAAATTAGTACTGCGAGATGTCAGATTTGTGCCTAATATCAAGATGAATCTTATTTCTATTGGTAAATTGGCAGATGATGGTTACAGGTGTGAGTTTGGTAGTCGCCAGTGTAAACTCACGTTCGGATCCCAGGAAATGGCAGTCGGTCACAGGAAATCTACACTGTACAAATGTAAGTTGGATGTTGCCAAAAGATCAAGGAGACAGTGGATCCCGGTTAAAGCTGCAGATGATCCAGCAGCAAAGATAGCCAATTTCGATCAGTCCGATCACGATCCTTCAATTCAGAAACAATTGGGAAGTCCAGGAGATGGCTATCGTGAATCCCCAGTTGTCAGACGCTCGAATGAATTGAAGAAGTCGCTCAGGCGAGTTGAGGCATCAAAGTGGAAGGCCAAAGCAGTTGGTCAGGTCTCTAGCTTGGCAACAGGTTTGAATAGAGGATTCAAGCCATTCTTCTTCGGGAACAGTCGTTCAAGTTGGAAGAAGATAACAGGAGTCACCACTTAGCTGAAGTGGGAGTACGTGTCTGTCTTTTTCGTCTGGGAGACAGATCCACATAGCTAGCCCATACCTCGGGGCGAGCACAGATAAGCTACAGTTATATTCTGATAGTTGCCTGTTTTTGTGAGTTTTTTGCTTTTCATGTATTTTGAGCCTTGGAGTTTTACCAAGAAGATCAGAAATAACAGTTGTAGTGGGAGTAGATCCTTGGAGTTTGCCAAGATGATTAAGGTTTTGTTGAAGTGGGAGACATGTTGCTTGTTTTGTCTCCAAGTGGGAGATTGTTAAGGTGTGGAGCCCAAAACAAACAAGGCCCATCAAATCATTGTTGCATGCGGCAAGAAATTCATGTGGCGAGAATGCATGTGGCGAGAAATGCAAGCGGCGAGAATGCATGCGGCGAGAAAGTCATGCGACGAGAAAGTCATGCGACGAGAAAGTCATGCGACGAGAAATGCATGCGACGAGAAAGTCATGTGGTGAGAAATGCATGCGGCGAGAAAAGTCACTGCAGCAGTGTGAACACAAGAAGAAAATTGCGGCTGTCTTACTTAATTAAGAAGGAAGGAAATTGCGGCTGAGGCTTTGATTGGCTGAGAAGAAAAATGAGGCGGTGGATTTTTTCCTATAAATAGGAAGGGGGGCTGCTTCATTATTTCATCCCAACAAGAAAAGAAGGGATCAGAGGAGTGACCTTGGGTGTGCATGAAATTCTCATGCAGCTGAATTTTTTTGTGTGGCAGTGAGTTATTAGCAAGAGAATATTTTTATTCTCTTTGTTGGGTTTGAGGATTATTTTTATTGTTTATCCCAAGTTACCAGATTGTGGTTCTTGGAAGTCAATAGCTATTGTTAGGCTATTGAGGGATTGTTTGTAGTGCGTTAATTTTTTAAGGCTTCCTGTAATCTCCCATCATCTTAGTAGAACCTGCAGTTGCAGAAGACTGGACGTAGTCCCGAGATTGGGGCGAACCAGTATAATTCTTCGGTGTCGTTTTTCTTTTCCCTATCTTTTATTATTCGTGACTATTGTTATTGGCTTGTGTTGGCTTAACCTGTGGAAGAGGAGATAATTATAATATTATTGATTGTCGTCATTATTATTATAATTATTATTATCATTTTCTCCCAACAGTTACCACAATATTTTCAAGGAACTCCTGGAAGAGGAAAAAAAAGAACTATATCCCAAATAAATTCAAAACTACTCTTAGTGCAAAAAAAGACTTCCACTTCCCCAATCTAAACTTTCAAAGAATAGAATGTAAATCATATACCCAAGAACCTTTGAATTTTCCTTGAAATGGTTGTCACAAAGGCATTGGTATGCACAAACTTATTGACCTAGTAAATTACCTGCTTTAGGTAGCATATGACTCCCACATTCACAAGTTCCCCGACATCACTTTCCGTGCTTTGGGACAGCTTTTCTCCCTCTATCCATCCTGTAGTGAGGACCTTCCTTGAAGTATATTTTTGGTATGTTTTTGGAACAACCACCTAAAAGCATGGGAAAAATTAATGATCAACACAGCCAAAGTAAATAAGTAGAGAAATGGTATTGAATATTTTATAATATGTGGTATAAGCCTCTATATGCACAAAAAAGGAAATTAATTATGTGCATTTCATTCTTGATCTAATGAGGTTCATCTTAAGCCCTGATTCAGAATGTAAACAAAAGTACCACACAGATTTTTAATTTTGTCAAGACAATCTTTTAGTAAACCCGATGACACATTCAGCTACCTTAAATCCACTGTTAAGTTAACTGTTTGAAAAAATGGATTAGTACCAAAGAAACAACAATCTTAGTAATCCTTCTTCCACAGCCACCGAGAAGAAAAGCATGGTTAAGAAAGCATGGTTAAGTGTTGTTCAACCTGTACAACTTAGAAAACATTACTAGCAAACCGCAGTCTTCAAAGCTTGCTTTTAGATTCAGAGGTTATGGTAAAAAATGATATTGCATTTGCTTTCAAAAGAAAATCAAGAATGATATTGCTCCAGAAATCAAAAGTATAGCCTTCTCATTCTTGTTGGAAGTAGTGGAACACTTCATTAGGCAAGAAACACACTTGTACCATTTACTCGTGATATATTATTAAATGTTTTTAAAAGCACACTTGTATATTTAAGTACGTTGAAAATAATTAAAAATCCACATACATGCAAGATAGAAAAAAAATTAAACATGTAACGTCAAAGATTTTTCTTTTTGCCTGAAAGCAAGATGAAACGTTTTTGTGTTTAATATGTAAAATGATATGAATATACTAGAAAACTAAAGGTATACCTTGCATACACATGATGTTTTGTTTATGTTATTGCTATCCACAAAATATAAAGTCTTAATCTACATATGTAGTATACTGTAATATTATTATAATATTTCTTTCATCGTAAATAAGTATACTAGACTTCCAATAACGAAAGTAGTATAAAGAATGCTTAATCACTCGTCTCAAAATATCATGATTCACAGTCTAGAAATTTCTAATGAATAAATATGAGATATCAATACTGTATATTTACATCTCAAATACTTTGAGCCTAAAGCTGCAAGAATTCCTTTTCAAAAAAAAAAAAAAAAAAAAAAAACTGCAAGAATTGAACATTTTTTTTAGAATAGAAATGAAACCAATTTCATAAGAAACCCCAAGGAAGGAATATACAAAAAAACGGAGATGAGATATCCCCAACCCGACAAAGGGATTACAAAAATGATTCCCAATTGACAACAATTTGTGAAAGACTATTAATTACAAAAGTCATTGTCAAGAGTGCACCAAGAAGATGAGAAAAAGCCTAATTTGGTCACAAAAAGTAGATGCAAGTATTTTTTTTTAGAAAAATAGATGTAAGTATTGAACATTTATGTCTGCAAATCAGAGGACCACTGTGAACAGGTCGCTAGGTTTACCTGTGGAAGATCCTTTCTCATCATCTCAGCAAAACGTGTTCCATTTTCACCCTCATTCACATAATCTAGCTCCTCAAAAAACCGAGCCGCCCATTCATCTACCAAGCCAACCACATCTAGAGAGATCTGAAAAGAAGAGAAATCAGAAGCAAGAAATGCATTATTAAAATTATTTCCATCTTTTAGAACTAAAAGATTTAAATTATTTACCCTTCATTCTCATTGAAAAGTGTACCTGAGGAAACTTCCGAAGAACCAGACCCAGATTCCGTATGATAAACAAATCAACAGTTACAGTCTCTAGAACGAAAGGCCTCTGAACTTTTACAGCCACCAGGTCTCCGTTTTCTTTTAAACGACCCTTGTATACCTGTCCTAAAGATGCTGCCATATTTTTTGGGGGAAAAGAAAAAAGAGATGAACATTATCTTTATCTAATAGTATAAAGACAGAATACTCCGCATGTCTAATCATAAATGTCCCTACCAGCAGCAATTGGGGAAGGAGAAAGTTCAGAATAGATGTTCTGCCATGGTTGACCGAGTTCCTCTTCAATGAGAGCCATAGCAACATCATCGGGAAATGAAGGAACCTTCAGATTGAAAACGAAAAAAGATCAAACAGTAACTAAATAGGTGCCTTACTAACTTAATGATGACTAGCAGTAGAACATTAACAATAAAATTTCTAAGCCATAGCTACATAAGAAACTAGACTAGAACAGAAATATCTGGACAGCTATACACATGCAGTCAGTCGACAAAATGATCAATGATATCGATATCAAACTAAAAACTAGCTAGGCTTCAAGTGAATATTATTATCAAGTAGGAAACAAGTAGGAAATAAGAATCTAATATCCTAAGCATTATTATCAAATTTCAGAAGGACATCAAAGTAGTTAGGCTTCAAGTAAATCTTATTTTTTACATGGATCGAGTCAAGACTGTAGCCAGAAGTTCATTGCAAGGACTAAAAATACTGAAGTGCAAGAAGAGATGTCCAGAAGGTGTGCACAGAATACATTTCACTAAGAACATAGAAAGGATGAGCAGCAATCTATAAGTTTTTCAATAATAACCCTTGTTTCCAATAGCATGAGTAATGTATGCCACCTTTGGCTTGGAAGGATCAGTGTATTTTCTTAATAACTAAGTTAATCCCCGAGGGCAATTGGAACTTATGGACCCATTTGAAGTTTGATTTGTAAAAATGGACCCTTTTTTAAAAACTTATATTTGGGGACCATATGGCTGTGAAAAGACAAAATTAGCCTTGCCCTTTGCCCAAGTTAACTTCTTAAAAATCCTAACCGAAATTGGGATAAAACCTGTGCAATATGACAAAATTTGATTGATTTAATGAATCTAATCATCTAAATTTGCCCAAAATTTATAAATCCGATCGAATTTAGTAAATTCCAATTGAAAATGACCAGGATTCCTATATTCCCAATCGAATTTTGGCCGAAAATCATGAAAATCCTGCCAAAATATTGAATCCCGGCCGAAAATAATGAATCTCGGCCGGGATTCATGCATTCCCGGCCGAACCGGGAATGCAATAATTTGAATAATGCTTTTTTTTTTTAAGAATCAAGCGGCAGATTGTCGCCTTTTTCTCCTTCTTCTTTTCTTTTTTTTATTATTTTTATTTTTATTATTTTATGTTTTGAATAATTAAAACTTTATTTTTCTTTTCTTTTGAAAAAATTAAAAGTATGTTTATTATACTTTTTTTTTAACACATTTGAAAAACAAATAAATTAAGAATATATTATATATTGATGAACATTTTGATAGTTAAAAAAATTGTTTTTAAAAAAAGAAAGTGGGTAAACTTGGGTAGAATTTGTTGAAATTTTTAATTTTTGTTGGTTTAAAATTAATGGGTATAAAAGTTTTCATACAATGTCAGAATTGACATTTTGCATGGTTGATGACATCACAAAAATCAGCAAGAGGTCCCCAAATATAAGTTTTTAAAAAAAGGTCCATTTTTACAAATCAAACTTCAAATGGGCCCATAAGTTTCAATTGCCCCCGAGAATGTTGTATTAGCTAAGTCCAATTTTTTACGGTCAAATAATTCCTTTATTGTAGAAAATATATCGATCAAATACTATATAATTTATGGGAATAAGAAAACAACTTCCACATTATCTATCATCAAGTACAAAGGATTAGATGCATGTTTCTAATTATGTTTGTCATCACTTTCAATTTACAGGGCTTAATTCTGACGAGGGAATTCAGATAATCTAAACCATACCATCTTTATATATAGAATGCTACCCATACCTTATCACAAAGCTTTTGCAGCTCAGTCATTGCAACGGGTGACAGAATATCTGGTCGAATGCTTAGAGCTTGTCCTAGCTTAATATATGCTGGACCCAATGAGGTCACAATTTCCCTTAATTCAATGGCTCTTTCAACTTCATTCTGAAAATAAAATATTTCACCCACAAAAGAGAACACAAAGGAAAGGGAGGTTACTGGTATGATTAAATATAAAGAGAAGCATAGGTGGTATATTCATGGTTGTTAATCATCAACTAAAATGCGTATTTTCTTAATAGTGACTGTGTATCATAAGATTCAATTTTTTACTCAGTATAACATCAACTATAGATAAATAAGCCCTGTATCATTAACTTATAATAGGCAAAGGGTGAAAGGGGGCAACAGATAAGTTAGATGAGAATTTGGTTACGATATGTGTAGAACCCATGTAATTAATTAGTCTTGATGCAAACATGGAATGTTGTTTGTAGGTAACAAGTCTATACAGGACATGGCTGGATAGAGAGATGTAGCCATTTTGGTGGGTGGTCAAGGAGTTAAGAAAGTATGGGGAGCTCTCGAGTCTTCCACTAGGTACGTACCGTTCCGCTCTTATGAATAATTACTGAATTCTATAACTAACATACAGAAAACACTACTGAAGTATGTACTAGTTTTAAAGATAGTATGTACCAATCAATAAATAGTTTTAAAGATACCTGAGTTTCCTACCCCTACCAATACTAGCAGAATCCAAGATTAGATTTAGGTAAGTGAAAATCTATAAATTTCATGATATTTTTACAGATCAAGACGTTTTGTTTTTCTACCATACAAGTGGTTCATGAATTGAAACAACCAATACACTATATTTTTTATTCAAAACAACATTTTTAAAATCGGGAAGCATTTCAATCAATAAAAAACACAAATAATATAGCTGGTGTATAGTAACCATCATGGGTTGACCCTAATGGTCAATAAGGGCCATGGAAAAAATAAAGGGCTTAGAGGGGATGTGTTCAATCCATGGTGGCCACCTACCTAGGATATTTAATATCCTACGAGTTTCCTTGGCAACCAAATGTAGTAGTGTCAGGCGGGACAGGCCCGGACACTCACCCGGACACTCACAAATAATCAATAACCAACAGTTTTGAATAGAATTCCAAGAATGGTAGAGATCGTTCTGAAATTTGTAATATTAAATATTGTATTGGATATGCAGATAAAAACAAAATTAAAAATGGGAAAACTGCAACTTATCTTTTTCGCACTTAATTCAATTGTATTATAGTCTAATAACTTTTTTACATTGAATCCATGAATAATCAGACCATAATCAATCATTACTCAACTACTCCTATTAAACATTCGAACGTAGCATTATAATAAAATGAAAAAAGAGGAATAAAGAGGAATGAAGATATACCTCCTTAATTTTCTTGTTTATGATATCCCAGGCAATATGTGAGAGAAAGCCTCCAGCAACAGAAAGCAACTGGACGATTCGAGTTGCTACAGCACGTGGTCTCTTCCCCCAATATGCAGATATGCTTGCAGGATCATAAGCCAAAGGTAAAAACTCACTGCTCTCATCTACCTAAAGTAGAATAATATATAAATACACCAACAGAAAAAAGGAAAAAAAAATCACCATGAGAAATGAGCTTGCTAGAAGTTTTTAAAATGAAGTATATGAGTTTCATGCCATATCAATTTAACTTTTTCATATAATAATCTTCCATGAAAAGGTGTTTAACCCCATAGTAGCTTCTCCCTAATAGGAAATTATTCCTTGGAAGGAAAAATTGACTATCAACTTCCAGATCTCTATTTGGACCTAACAAAACAACAATGATAATACTACTCACATCCACAATCTTCCAATGCTATTGATTACAGAAACAATCAACTCTAACACGATGACCACAATTATCATACCCTGAAAATATAACAGAGTTCAGAACAGCAGATTTTACATTTCCCTAAGTGAACTTTTCATAGATAAAAATGATTTGGCTGTAGGTCTATCAATCATGATATTATAGGTGAAAAAGTGTGCAAGAATCAACTTATGTATAGGTCCATATCCGTAACTGATCAGCAACACATTGAGATGATATTCATATTACTTATAAGATGCAAGGTTACTATAGGTGCTTCATTGAGATCAAACCAGGGATAGGAAGATCTCTTTTAGAATTTTGAAATTGAACTGTTGCACGCTAGTTTACCTCGTGAAGTTTCATTGATCA
The DNA here is from genome assembly GCA_036850905.1 of Luffa acutangula. Taxonomy (NCBI): domain Eukaryota; kingdom Viridiplantae; phylum Streptophyta; class Magnoliopsida; order Cucurbitales; family Cucurbitaceae; genus Luffa; species Luffa acutangula. The sequence continues at coordinate 44,874,345 of CM072098.1, read as the reverse complement.
TCTGTAAAATATTTTTGAGCACGGGTAAATTTAATAGTTGGCTTAGATGATTACTTCTCAATCTTGTGCGCAAAAGTGACTGCATTTAGTAGAAATTCAGGACTAAGATCAACTTCTCGCTGGATTTTCATTAGTTTTTAGTTCTACAACATGTAGGGGTGGAGATTGAAACCCTAACCTCTTCGTCTACGATATATGCCTTAACAGTTGTTATGCTCAAGTTGGCATATATCAACTTCTCGCGAGATTTTCAATAGTAAAACTCGCAAGTTATTGTGCTTCAGTATTAGCAAAACTTTTTCTGCACTAGAACATTAAAACCCTTCAAAATATATTCACCCACTGAAACAGATCCTTGTTTTTTAATGGGAAACCAAGCGTTCATTGAGAGAAAATGAGAGAACCAAAACACGATCCTTATTTTCAATTTGAAATATCTCATGCAATAGCTATTCATAATGTATCGAAGATGAAAGTTTAAACTAAATTAATAGTTATTCACAGTGTATTGGTAAAACTCTCTCTTGCAAAAGCTTCCTCATATACACTCAAGTACAAATTTGATGCCCCAAACTTCTTCAATTAGATTGAAATTGATCCCATTAAGTAGATATTCTCTCTTCAATTTCAAAGCTACCAATCTAACCATTCTATCCTCCAATGTCCCAGATTATCAGCGAAATAAATTTTCAATGCCTTTGATCCAGCATAAATATTTTACTAATTAAAAACAAACAAACAGACAAACTTCCAGAACTGGTAGGCCATCAAAGATGAAAGGTCTATCTTTTCAAATCTTGTAAGTTCTAGATGTTGTCTTCAAAAGTCGTGAAAACTTGGAGATTTCTTTGGGCTCTCAAGAATTTCCACCTTCTGTTCCTTCTTTTTCAAAGCTGTTCAAGTCAATATCGAGAAAGGATTCCATGCCTAAACGACAATGGAGGAATACTAGCTTCCACTTCATCCCGCAGTTTTCTTGCACTGCATCCAAATTTCCCCTCTCTTGGTCTTGATACTTGTCCAATGTGGTTCAACCTCACCAAGACCTAATCCACATGGTCTTTAAAATACTAATTGTAATTCCTGATGCTTTGCACCATTGATCAATGAATCCCATTCATAATACTCTCAACTGGGAGAAATCATTTCATTATTAACTCCCAATTGAAGACTATCATGTTGGTCAAGAGTAGCAACTCCAAACTCTCCCGTGCAAACTGCATTAACAAAGGCCTTTGATTTCCTTTTCTTAATCTAGCCAATATTCCCTCCGCTCAGAGTAGAAGGTCTTCTGGTTTCAACTGATTGAATTAACTTTTTAAAGTTTTCTTTTATCAATTAGCTATCAATAGTTAAGTACAGATGGCTGAAAGGCAGATACAAACTCAAATGTCCAAGCAGGAACTAAGTGACTAACCATTCATTAACTAACAGCAAACAAACACACAGTTGCAAGAAAAAGGTTACCACCTAGATGACAGACTTGTTTATCCAGATCTAACACCCAACTAGTTGCTAGAAGTTCAAAAGGCAAGTAAAGACATTTTATAATTCTAAGAGTCATGCAAAAAAATTTCAATGAGCAATTAAAACAAACTCGTGAATCCAGTAGCAGATAGACTATTACCAATTTTATGTGTATACAGCATGATAATAAAAGTCAATTTTGGTTTTATTGGTTTCACTCACTTTGCATCTAAATAACTAATCGTATGTTATCTCATTTCCATATTTCAAACCTGGATTTCAGGTCTTGAGGGTTCTTTTCATTTAAGTTCAAAGGCACATCAAACATGAGTTGACCAGAAAAGACAAAACTAGATCACATGTTATTGAGAGAGAAAAATTATAACAAATCACGCACTTATACCTCAACAAGACGGAGCTCAACATTATCCTCTGCAAAAAGGGAATCTCTTAAATTCTGTCCCCGTAGTCCTCTCATGAGTATTGCCAATTCTTCATTTTCTTCCATCTGGGCTCTGACTCTTTTAATTTCCTTTGAAACATCTCCAATTTTCTGTCATTTCTATTATCAGTGAAGAGCTCCACTAAAATTAAAAGACTTGAAGCGTATTTAATAAAGATCAAGGCACATCAATAAGCGAACGTAAACTCTCTATAATCATGGAAAATTTCACCTTATATAGGAGTTACAATGAAAGTATTCAGGTTAAAGGTGAAATAATAGTTTATTCATTTAACGTTAGAGGATGAAAATTGAAAACGAAATATTTGGTATCCAACAATCACAATCTATAGTATCTCAATGTGAATGGTAGAAAATAAAAGAACCATCAAGTCTATGTACTAGTTCGCCTATTAATTCTGAACCTTTCTTCTCTCGACAATGGCACTCGGTTCACGCACAAATGGAGACGAAGAAAAGATTGTCTAAAATTCTGGGATTTCTAAACCATCAAGCTCTGGACAGCTATGCAGGCTGGCACATTTTGTCTACTTAACATTCGTCATAATTCAATAAATCGTTCAATCTCAGTAGTAAGTATTCTTTCAGCAATAATTCAAAGTCCAAGAAGATATGAAAATTCAACTATAATTCTAGTTTTACATTTCCGTCTAACGGCGAAGAGGAACCGAACAATCATAAGCCAGCACAAAGAAGAAGAAACAGGAACAGCGTTAAATTCAACAATTTAGAGAAAGGCTCATCGGCGAGTACTTACAGAGGAAACTCCGTTGACAGGCTTAGGAGCCGGCGGGGATCTCGCCGATCCATTGACGGACTTCTTCGGAGACGAGTTCGAGGACTCGGTCCGCGTCGGTTTCGGGCCAGTCGCAACGGCAAGAACCTTACCGGCGCGCCTGCGAGTTCTGACGACTGGTTTCGGAAACTGAAGGCGCGATGGTAATGTTCGGCAGCGAATGGTGTCGACTCCGCAGGAGACGAGCTGTGGTGCTGCTGCGTCCATGGCGGAACCTTCTTCTTGTTCTTCGTCTTACTGCAGTTCTTCCAGAGAAGAAGGGCGTTTTGCAGAAGACTGAATTGACTTTCTGATGTTAGTGGTGCTGGTGGTTGTGGACCTGTGGTTGCTAATTTCCTATGCGAGTTGAGGAATGACGACCGAGAGACCGTTTGGCCATGGAGCTAACACGTGGCGTCATTTGGAGCAAGGAACCATTTTTTATCAAGTTAAAGTTTTGTAAGAAAAAAAAAAGGGAAAAAGGTTAAATTATCGGTTCATTCCTTCAACTTTTAAGTTTTTTTTTTTTAATTTAGTCCTATTTAGGCTCTAAACTTCGAAAAGTAATATTATCAATTATGTACCTTCGAACGGAGATCAATTCAAACCGTTGAGAAGATAAGTGTCAATCTCTTCATGAATTCTGGTTGCACTTGAATTTTGGAAAATGAACTGCTAGGACCTGACCTGTTTAGTTTAAGGTTTTATAGATGTTTGGGAATACTTTTTTAAAAAAAAAAATGTATGGGAATACATGATGCATGGAAATACTATGTCTGGGAATAAAATTGCTGGGAATCAAAGATAACTGTGTTTGGTTGTGCATGGAAATGTCGTCACGATTTTATGAGAACAAATTATGTCTGTATTTATTTTTTAGAATTAATCAGGTAAACTTTATGTAATTTTAATAAAGTAATCAATAAAATAATCAAAATTAATTCAAACTATTAATAAAATTTAATAAAATAATAATCATGAAATAATTTTAATGGGATAAACTATGCTAATTTAACAAATTAAAATAATTTAATTAATATTTAATAAATATCTTTAACTACAATAATTTAATATATTGTATCCATAAAAATTAATTAGATAAATATTTAATAATAATATGATTATTTATTTATTATAAGAAAATCTAAAAAGGTAATTAATTGATTATAAATAATCGATAAGTAATTAATTATAATTATTGATAAATGAATTTTTATACTAAATTCATTTAAATGATTTTAATTAAATAATTAAATATATTTTCGATAATATTAACTCATTAATTATAATTTTAGTAAATATGTAATTACATCCCTTTAATAAACTTGGACTAAGTATTTGTTTAAAAGTCCTAAAAAAATATTTGCTTAAAAAAATTAAAATTCTTGACAAATTATTATTTAATCTAATTAAATAATTTATTATATTATTTTTAATTTAGTATCAATTAGTTAATTAATTAACTATATTCAAAATAAAATTGCATATAAAAATAAAAATAAAAAGAGATGAAAAAAAAAAAAAAGAGAAAACTCATGCTTTTGTAAGGGCATAGAAAGTCCTTGTTTATGGGCATAAATGATGTCTGGGAATGCGTTATTTTCTGGACCCACCACAAAAATCTTGAAACAGACAAGGATATTAAAAACTCTTGTTCATTCTCATCTCAAAAAACCTTGTACCAAACGGCCCCTAAGTGTAATGAAAAGAAGATGGGAGGTATGGAGTGAATTCTTCGAGACTCGAATGGATTGTCCTTTCTTGCTAGATATAATGAGCTCATATGAAGCCTACATACAATTACATAGATATTTTTGGGAAATTCTACTATTCAGCCTCCATCAATATTTTCAAATTGGTTTAATTACAAGTTTAGTTCATGAACTTTTAGAGTTGTGTCAATTTGATCGCTGAACTTTAAAAAGTATCAAATAGGTCTTTGAACTTTCAATTCTGTGTCCAATAGATCCCTAAACTTTAAAAAGTATTATGTATATCAAACTTTCACTTTTGTATCTAATAAGTTCTTTTAACTTTCAAATTTGTAACTAATATATATATATATATATATATATTAAAAAAAGTTCAAATTTGTAACTAATAAATTCTTGACTTATTCGACATCTTTTAAAATTGACAAGTCTACTGGATACAAAATTGAAATTTTAGGATTCCACTAGACATAATTCAATTTTATATCTAATGGATTGATTAATTTTAAAAAAATTGAATATGTCAGGGATCTATTAGATGCAAAATTAAAAGTTTAAAGACCTATTCGACATTTTTAAAGTTCAAGGACCTATTAGATACAAAGTTGAAAATTCATGGACCTATTAGATACTTTTTAAAGTTTGGAGACGTAATTAATACAACCCTGAAAGTTCAGAACCCAAACTTGTAATAAAAACTTTCAAATTTGTTCGAAACATTTTATATCCTTGTTTATGATTTTTTTTTTCTTGGATGACCTTCATACTTTTTTTTTTTTTTTTTTTGTTGAGAAAGACCTTCATACTTTATGCAAGTAGTTCATCAAATTTAAATTTTATTTATTTATGAGTTTGAACATTATTTTGAAATTGAAAACATGTTCTTTTTTAAAACGTTTTTTAAACTAAAAATATATATATACAATTTGTTTGCAACACTTTTAATTGTTTCTATATGTTTTAATTACCAATTTTATTTATTTATATTTAAAAAATTATTGTTTATCTTCTTAAAAAAAAAAAAACTTTACTAACCACCTTTAACTTTTTTACAAGTATAAGAGAAATGTAAAAGAAAGAGAGAAAAGTGGATTTTCTTTTCCTTTTATTTTTTAAAAAATAAGCAATCAAGGTAGTCCACAAGAATTGATGACTAATGAGAGGAAAATATTGTTCATGCTAAAAACACTTATTTGAATCGTCGCTTCTAGCCTTTTCCTATTCCTTTTCTAATGTCTATTTTTTTTAATGTCAATTTTAATAATATTGACTCTACTTCTTATTCATACTATGAAAAGAGACGAGCTACTCCATTGGTTGGATTAATCAAAAGTCCGTCACTCAATCATTTGATTTCTAGTTCACTATGATAATAATATAAAAAAGGCTATACTTTAATCCAAAGGGCAAAAAAAAAAAACATACATCAATAATAATCCAAAGAAACTATATACAATGCAAATGAAAAGACAAGAGCCTTTAACCATCACAAAAGACCTAATAGAGGGGCATACAATAATTTTGAATGGAGCCATATCACAAATGCTCTCTCTTAATAAGGGGTTTTTAGCAAGCAAACCCACGACAAACAGACAAAACAATGATCAAAACCAAGATAATTAGGATAGCTAACACAATCAATTTTATCTTCATATTTTGGTACCACATCTTCTTCTTTAGTTGAGTTCCACCTTTCTTGAAATCTTGAGCCTATAAAATAAAACAAAATAACAAACGGTAAGTTTAGAGTAAACCATAATCCAAAATCAACGGTTGGATCACCTCTGAATTGTCTATTTGAGTATAGTTTAACTGGAACATATACGTAACTTCGATTAATTAAGAGGAATTGAATTTAAAAGAAAAACTATTCATTTTTCAGATTTTAAATCGATAATTTAGGTCCCGTTTGATAACCATTTGGTTTTGGTTTTTGAAAATTAAGTCTATACACACATACTTCCACCTATAAGTTTCTTGGTTTTAGTATCAATCTTCTACCTTGTTTTCAAAAACCAAGTCCAATTTTGGAAAAAAAAAAAAAAGTTTTCAAAAACTTGTTTTTGTTTTTAAAATTTGGCTAGGAATTCAAATGCAACCTTAACTAGGATGAAAGTCATGGTAGGAAATTTGGGTGAAAACAAGCATAATTTTCAAAAACAAAAAACCAAATGGTTATCAAACAGACCTTAGAGTATGAATTTTTAAATTAAAAGGATATAGTTTTGAGTATGATTAATAATTTTATACCCATGCCATTAATATAGCCAAAGTTCTTGACCTACCATGCATATTATTTATACAAGTTGGAATTAATCCAACTTGATTTTAAAACACACTTGGAAAACGAGTTCTTTTAACATTTCTTTCAAAGCTAAAAGTCATTTAGGGTATGTTTGAAAAGTCATTTCAAACATTTTTTTAATTCAACCATACATGAGTGAAGGTAGACTAGCTTTATGATCGATATTATAATTAATGTCTTAGTTAGTTAAGTTACGTTCACGTTGACAAATTTTAAGTGACTAACCTTTGAACGAAGATCTTCAGTTTTATCAACTAATTCATCGACCTTAGCACCTCGTTCTAGTACCTGTAGAACAAATGAAGCAATCCATCAGACACACTTGTATCATCTAAAATAGGCTAAAAAACACTTTAATCATCCCAGTTCATGTTGTTTTAAATTAGTAACAATTTAATCCATAAATTTTAGTACGTAAAAATTTAGTGCATATATTTGACCTTGTCGATGTTCCCCAGCATAACAGCTTTAACTTCAGAAACCTGAGCCTTCACTTGCATGAGCTTACTGCTTTCTTCAGGATGATCAACACAGTATTGCATATGAGCCTTCATTTTGGGTCTGCAAAGTTATTTCATTCATCATTTATAAACTTCCAACATAAGCACTTCATGAAATAAGCAAAGTGACAACAATATATATTTACCCAAAATCCTTATTCAGACTCTTGGCAACAGCAGTTGCAGCTTTTCCTCCACTATATCTCTTGTTGAAATCCTCCTTTATTCGCTCGAGAAACGCCATCGAAACATGTCTTCCTGTGGCCTCGACTGCAACTATACAATAGACTGCAACATGAAACGAGAAACAGAAACGTTGAAATCGTATATATTGTGTTATTTAAGATAGAACACTCGTAGCTAACAAGTTTTCTATGCAATACGCTCAACTTCCATGATAGACCACGACATTAAACAATAAATAGAAACGTTAAAATCGTAAACTTAAAACACAAAATAGGATATAAATTTATGAACACCATTAATTTGTTATAATAGATTGCCTTACGTATAATGGTAGTTAGAATTAGTTTGGGATTGATATGGGTGTTAAAAATAATGGCTAATAATTGTGTTTTTAGAATGATGTTTGGTAAATTTAGTACTGAATAGTTGTGATTTTTTTTTTTTTTTTTTTTTTTTTTGAGTAGAGAATAGTTGTGATTTAGCTACAATAGTCCAAGTAGATATATTATTTCAATTGTTTTTATATTTATATTTAATTTCTAAATTTATAAGATAAGTATTTAAAAAATTATATGATTTAAATTAAAAATTATTCTACATGAGTCTACTACACTAAAGCATATACCATTTTAGAGGTTCCAATTCTCTATCCCACCTGTTATTATTTAAATTAAAAAAAAAAGTTTTCTTTTTGATAAAAATAAGCCCGAAAATATTGTGCCAAAAAAAAATAATTAATAAAAAAATAATTCTAATTTAAATAATAATATAAAAGAGATATAGAAGACAAATAGATACAAAAAGAAAGATACAAGGGAGGGTAAATTTGGGAGGAAAAAGAAGAGATATGGTTGGAATTTTTAAAATTTTGTTAAAGGAGTGGGTAATAAATTTTTCAAAAAAAAGAAAAAAAACTGATTTCAAAAGGTTAGGTCCATTTGATAAAAAGTTTTATTTTTGATTTTTTAAAATTAAACTTATAAATAATACTCAAATCTTGAAAACTAAAAAAAAAAATCATTTTCAAAATTTTATTTTTATTTTTTGAAATTTGACCAAAAATTTAAATGTATCCTTATGAAAACCATGATAAAAAAAATGAAGAAAAAAAAACAAAAATGATTTTAAAAATAAAAAATCAAATAATTATCAAATAGAGTTTTAAATGTAAAATTTCAATCATATGTGGAAGATTCAAAATTCTAATCTTTTAGTCAAATATATATGTTTAAAGTAGTTGAGTTATGCTCTTGTTGACATGTTTAAAATAGATTGAAAAGTCATTTTACATCCCATTTTACCCACTCTAAACGATAAAAAAATCATTCATTAAAATCATTTTATATGAGAATGATTTTGAATATGAGAAAGAAGATTTCTCAAACATGTACCCACCAAACCAAAACCATATGTAAAAATTAATTCAATAAAATCATAGAATGAAACCAGTGGTTATTTTGGCTGAATTTCCAATTTCATCCATCAAACAAACAAATCAATCTAAAAAAAGAAGAGATGAGATAAAGATGAAAAGATGAAAACCATACCGAATCCATTGTCGACGAGGTAATTGAAGGTGTGAGCATCGCAAGTATAAGTGAAGCGATTATTGGTAGCAGGAAGTCGCTGAAGGCAGTCGACGGCGATGGTACTGAAATTTCCAGAGAAATCGGTGTGCTCTGCCAGAATCACCGTTCCTCGAGCCACGAAACTGTAAATCAAAGACTTCTGTTGCTGCGCCATAGCCACAACGATCGGATTCAGAGATTCAGAGATCTCGACAACGACGATGAAAATTCGAGACGATTTTGAGGCGAAGGGGCAAAAATTTTATTAAGTCAATGAAATGGTGGAGGGAGGCGGCTTTTGAATCATGTTTCTGTTTTCGCCTTGCTTGCGCGTTGGATTACGAAGTCAATTTTTAAAAATATTTTTTAAGCTGACCCGGTCACTGCCCGGATTCTTTTCCTAACTAGAAACTCCAATGGATGCTTCCGATTATTTAATTTAATGGGCAGTTGGAATTTGAGATGTTGAAAGTTGAAATGTAATTTGGACTTAAAAAAGAATTTTGTTGGGGTGAGAGAGGCTCGAACTCTCGACCTCAGGATCACTCTTTTCAGCTATGAGACCTACGCGCTAGCCAACTGCGCCACCACCCCAATTTGGTAATCAGCTTTCAAATTTATTTCAACTCTAAATAAAAAAAATCCTCTAATTTATGAATATATTGACACATCGACATATATTTTCATCCTTGGTTCAAGCTATGCTCAGATTGGTTAAAATTGGATGAATCATTTTCTAAATACAATTTAACTTTTTAAATTTGGATTGTTGGATCAACAGTAAATTTGTAATGGTAGGAAAATCAAACGTAAAAAGAGATAACCGAGCTCCAATGCGGTGCTAAGCCACACACACTCCGATAGTAATCATTGTCTTTCAACATTCCTCCCAGGTCTCGCCAGGTCTGTCGGAATGTGATATTTAATACCCATCATGTTAATCAATCTACTTTTGTTACTTAATCATTTCTTTCTATTTATCTTTGTTTATTATTTGTTTCATAGTGACGGTTGAATTAACGGATTGATTTGAGCAATACTCAAGCTTGTCTAGACGGGAACCGTTTCAACCCGCCTTTCCCCCACATGTAGGCTTTGGTAGACTCCTCAAGGTTGACCCCTAAAAGGGTCGATCAAATAGGCCATCCATGGCGTTGATTGCCCAAATGGTGGACTATGGTCGACCCCTCTTTATGGCCTTGGAAGGGGTTGGTCGTAAGGACTTTGATCGACCTTTGGCGAGGCCAGCCCAATGGACTTTGACCGACCTCATAGGCCACTCTTTGACCTTTTGAGCTGTCTTTAACTCGACTTTCCTTGTTCCCTCTATGATGGACTTCAACCTTAATCTTTTGTCGATTTTTACCCATAACATATTTTGTTCCATTTTAGACTATGTGTTTTGTCCAAATTTAGTTCGTGTACTTTTAGTTTTGAAAAATGGATAGAAATTAGAATAACAAGAAACCAAACACTAGAATACTATTAAGATAGTTAATAATAATTTGAAGTGTGGAAAGATAAAATTAAAGGACCAACAAGAAAAGTACTTAAAGAAAGGAGGGTAGATTTCTCATTTGGAACTCTCTAACTCTCTTTTTTTAGTTCAACAATATTTGATGTGGGGGGATTTGAACGTCTAACCTCTTGTTCTTGGATATATGTCAATTACCATTGAGCTATGCTCGCTTCGGCCCCAACTTCCTCATCCATATCGTGAACATGGCCAAGTTCCCCTTTGACAAAGGCCAAATTCAACGCATACATGTTCATTATCATTATACAACAAAGTGTACAAATTAAACACAATAGTTTTTATAAATGTTCATACATATTGTTAATTTTGTAGAAATTTCATTTTTTTTGTTGGACTTGTCATTTTAGATATATAGATTATTATTAATAATACTAAAAAGAGGGAAATGAGAATTTTAAAATCTTAACTTGATTGAACATTATTAGAGGGAGAGAAGATTGGTTGACACAATTTAAGAAATCACACGTGTTGGAGTCAATAATATTTCGAAAAATGAAAAAAAAAATAATTAAAGAATATGGAGATACAAAATAAATGCTAAAATCGTGTAATTTGGAGAGAAAATTGACAAAATTAAGATATAATGATTGAATATAATTTAGAAAAGAGAATTGACAAAATGAGATAATTAATAATGTAGAGTGAATTGATTAAAGGGTATAATTGTTAGAAAAATCAACTAGAAATCTAGATACGTAAATTTTCAAATTTTTGGATATTTTTGAAAATATGATCCTTGACTAGTTCATCTGTCATAATTTCCCTAATTATTTTGTTCATTTTAAAATGCAATTAATTATTTTTCATTAATATGGGAAATTATGTCATCTTATATAATAATATAACAAACTGTTTACTATTAGTGTTGTTCCAAGAATTTGGCTAAAAAGAAAAGCCAAATCTATATAAACTGCACAAATTTGGTGTTAGTCTAACACACTTCAATGCTTAGGTCAATCGAGAATTAATTTGTGTTAAGCTTGATGAAGGTCAAAGTTGTATAACTTCTTCTCATATTTGCTCTACTACCTTTACTGTATAATTTAAATATACCGTTGTTATGATTATGATGATCATTTATCACCGATTATAATCAATTGTTGACTTACTTTTTGATTAACTTTGATTTAGTCAATTAAATTCTATAAAATGTGCTATTTTTTGAACAAACGTTGAGAAAATAAATTGATATTAGAAAAAAACAATATAAAAATTGATATACTTTAATCGAAGAACATAAAATCATACATCAATCCAAAGCAACCAAAAAGACAAATCAAACTTGAGCACAATTCAAATTTTTAAGACATTATTTCATCACCAAAAAATGTAGAGATTTGAATTCTCATCCCTTGAATTATAAACAAATAAACAAAATAAAGAAAAGTCTCAACCGTCACAAAAGACTAACAAGAGGCTCATCTAATGAATGAGGAACATGACATTGGAACGATACTTTTAGATAGAACATCATGAATGCTCTCATGGGATTTTAGAAGTAAAAACCACGACAGATAGATAAAACGATGATCAAAATAGACATGATAGGGTGCTAATACATAACCTATCCATCAAGGATCCCTGAATTTAATCTAGTTTTTGCATATCAATTTTTATTTTTATAATCGAGTTTCCAGTAACACCTTCAATATAATTGGTTACGAATCGAAAGAATATCATTAAAAGGAAGGATGTTTCCTCAACATTCCAATCACTTATTCACAAAAGTGACCCACAAAATATAAGGACCCAAACATGAGAAAGAGTCAAAATTCTATATTTTTTGTCAAATACCTTTTTTTTTTTTTTTGAGAGTCAAATACTATATTGATTTATTTTGTGTTGTGTACTAAATTTTCATCTGCTCCCTTGAAAACTAAGCATTTTGCAGAGCCATGAAAGAAAGGAAGATGGGCCTGGCCCATTCAGTATCTTGGACTTGAAATGGTCTTTCAAAAGTGTAAACCATACTCGTCTTAAACTGCTTCCAAGAGTGAAGACTATCCCCACAAACCAACACGGGGTCCTTTTAGGATGCTTTGTCCTCACTCACATGCTTCCTAGGAAAATTCCCAAGAGGTCACTCAACATAGAAATTCTCCAAGCCAAGCACGCTTAACTTCAAAGTTCCTATAATTGAGCCACCGAAAAGGAAGGTGCACCTTGTTGGTATAGGTAGTCTATCAATTCTTTTAAGCTTATCTAGGCCATACTTTCATGTCCTCAGGATCACTCTCATTCGGATGTGATCTTGGTTCATTCATGTACCCCTCCTAACTTCGGGTGTCACAAAAAATCTTTTTCTTGTTCAAATTTCATTGAGATTCCTATGCTTAAAAAAAAAACCCACAAGGAGAGAAAATTATAAATTGTTTTGTTAGTTTGAAAGGTCAAAATTAGGCATTTTAAAATTTTCTCTTTTTTAATCAGAAAGGTGGGTGGAATTGGAAATGGAAATTACTTGGATGGAGCTTGAGCTTATTTTTCATCCCCATGTTTGGGGTATTTTTGTTAATAAATTATTTTAACAAGTTGAATTAATTATAAGCGCGGTTGTAAAAAAATGATTTAATATATTTTTTTTAACATGTAGGGGTGGGAATTCAAACCTTCCGGCCATTAGTACAAGTTTTATGTCAGTTAAGTTATACTCATGTTGGCATTTAATAGTAAGCCATTTTAACGTATGATTTCACACCTATAAAAGTTGATTTTAGTTCATTTTAGAATTATCAAATTACTAAAAGTTTTCTTCTAAATAATAGTTATATTTTAAGTTTGAAAATGACCTCTTTCAAAATCACTCCTACACTTTTTTTTTTTTACAAAGAAAAAAAAAATCACTCTTATACCATTAACAAACATCACTATTTTAAAATGAAATACTTTTTTAGATCATTCTAAAATCTACTAATAACAAGTTTGTACTCAATACTAAGAGAGAATTCTTGTATCAAATTTAAGGTTCAAATTTTCACCCTCACATTTGTAACGTTGCATTATAAATTATTTATTAAAATAAATTCTGAAGATTTTCTCTCTTTTTTTTTTCGTTGAGTTTTCTCTTTCGTTAGCTTGAGAAGTAGGACGATAAAACAGAGCTGAGTTTCAACTTTCAACCACCAAAAACCTTCTTGAAGTTGGACACCACTAAAGAGCCCATACTAGTAATTAAGGTCCCGTTTGATAGTCTTTTGGTTTTTGAAAATTAAGCTTAAAAACACTATTTCAACCATTAAGTTTTCTTGGTTTTATTATATACCTTCTGTTATAGGCAATTTTGGACCACCCCGATATACAAGGAGCTAATGAGGACAACCGAGGAGAAATCGGGCTGAAAGATGGACCAAGGAGGCAAAACCGACAAGTGGGACGGGCCAAGACCGAAGGGGTCGGGTTTTTGGCCCGACCCTCTGCTCGGCCTTGGCCCATGGTTTGTTTTATAGTTCGAGTATAACTATGGTGTGCAGGTTTACTGTCTTGCAGGCCACGTCTTCCCCCTCATCTACAAATTTATCGTTGGTGGCACGCGAAGGTCAGGTGAGTTCCCTCTGACCAAAATCGACCATCAACACCTTCTTCCCATGTTTTCAAAAACTAAAAAAAAAAAATAGTTTTCAAAAACTTGTTTTTGTTTTTAAAATTTGGCTAGGAATTCAAATGTGCCCTTAACAAAGATAAAAACCACGGTAAGAAAATTGAAGGAAAAAAAAAACTTGATTTTCAAAAACCAAATAACTATCAAACGAAGTTTTTTCTTCTAGTAACACAAACATATTTTTTCTTCTAACTTGATGTGGATAGACAAATTTGAATCTCTAACCTTTTAGTCAATGATATATATTTTAACTAGTTGAGTTATGTTTAGATTCAACACCAACCATACCTTCAAAAACTACTTTCAAAGTCATATTTACCAAGTGAGATCCTTTTTTAAGAAGTCATATTTAATCTTTTTTTTTTATATATATGTTTAATTTCAAAGTCGAAAAAATGGTGAAATTGATAAATTTCTTTAGTTGAGTTGATATCACTAGATTTGAATGAATGAACCTTTATATTAAAATTTGGTCATAATTAATGTTAGATAGTAGGAAATTCTTCAAATTTGTTTTTTTTAATATATAATTTTAGTTTGTTTTTTTAATATTTGACGAAAATATGATTGTAGACGATTTCAGTGATTGAATCGTCGATCAGATGCATTGATTGTTTACTGTCAGGTGGCAATCGACAATCGTTTTTTTGATCATATTTCCTTCAATATAACTCCGTTTTAGCAATAACCACTCGTTTTCATATATTTTTTTCACGTCCTTTACAACCATAACTATAAGCAAAATCTCAAAAAAAAAAAAAAATTATTTTCAATACCCGAAACTTGAAATTATCTAATTTGAACTTTGAGAAGTCATAACTTCGAGTTTATTGGATCAAATTAAATGTTTTTTGTTTTAAATTTCGTGTAACTTTTCGAGATCTACATGCTAGAAGGTAGATTGTTCGACTCTTTTATCCAAAAACAAACGTTTTCATCCTCAATTTTGATTACACAATGTTTTTTTGTTTTTCTTGAAGAAAACTCTTTTTTTTTTTTTTTTTTTGTATGTCTTTGCTTCAATATCATGGTGGGATGGAAGAGAAGAGGGAGAAGTAGAAGATAAAGAAGAGATGGAAGAATATGAAAAAGGATTAAAAAAAAAAGAGTCATGGTGTGATGAAAGAGAAACAGAAGGAAGAAAGAACGAGAATGAAAGAGGAAGAACAAAGAAAATGTAACGACCCGACTTTTTAATAAGCCTTAAAGGGACCGTTACGACAATGCATGCTTTGGAGACATTTTTAAATAAAAATAATTGGAAGCAGAAACACTAATTTAAACAAAAACTTTAAAGCAAAACTTTTTGTTCGGGATCCCTAATTTCAACGGTTTAAAATAAACTCAAAAATTTCTAAAAACATAAATGTACAAGGCCTCTAAAAACAAAATCTTCTTAAAACAATTTACAAAAAAATAAAACATGGTTCTTAACGCGGAATAAAATAAATCATGAACTCGAGTCCTCCCATGGCCATCTATCGATTTCTCATCATTCGCCTTTCATCTGCCCTTGTCCTTACCTGAGAAAAAATATTTTTGAAAAGAATGAGTATTTTAAATACTCAGTAAGAGACCCTACTATTGAGATTGGGTCACGCTTTAAAAACATTTTTAAAAAAATAACATCAAATACAATTTTGGTGACTCTAAACTTTATTCGCAAACTTAGGATATACATCAATTTCATGCATAACCTAAAACACATCAATTTCATGTGTACTTCTAATGAGAGAGAATATGCATCACTTTCATACATATTCTAGACACATCAATTTCATATGTCTCCTACAGAGGCCGTCAATTTCACGAAACCTCGAGGGCGTCAATTTCACAACCCTCGACTTAGGTACATCAATTTCATGTCCCTAAGCCCTTTGTAGGCATCTCTGAACGTACATCAATTTCATGCACGCTAGATTACACTTAAAAATAATTTAAACTAATGAGACCACCAACTCAACTACTTTGAACAGCAAATAATAATTTTCATGAACTCATGCATAATGAAAAATATAAACTTCTTATGCATAATTCTCATGCTTATAGACTATAATAATAATTTCAGGAGCTTCTCATAAACACGAATATTATAGAAAATCAATTATCCTAAACACGAGAACTTTAGAAAATCGCACGCATGCACCCAATTAAAAATTCAACAGCAAGTTCACTTACCTCGGCTTAATGGACTCTATTCCAAGCCGCCTAATCAAATCACCAAAGGCAAACTCAACCTTAACAGAATTTAAGCTTGCTGAACGGATTCTATTATCGATCGAACTCGACGATTAATCCCCCAAGCGCTATGGGTACCTTGAAATCAAAGACGAAAACTCATGGGTAACCTTCCTATATACTTGTATGAACCAAAACTTTAACTATTCCACTTACCCACACTAAATATCGCTGGAAAGACGTCGATAAGGATCCAAAGTCGCTGCTGTCCGCGCGCCCAACAACCCAGCAACCGGAACTCACGAAAACAGCCAAAGGACCTCAAAACTCGCTGGACAATTACTAAGAATCGACACCCACTCCTACTGGAACGCGTGCCGCTGATCGGAGAAAGCCGCTGCCGACCTTCCTGCTCACGTCGACCACGAACCGCCGCTAACTCCAAGACGCCGCCGCCTGCTGAAGCTGAGACGCTGCCACCGCTGCTCGACCTCTCTTCGTCTGCTGTCGCCGCCGCGAGGACTGGAATCGCAGCTCGCCGGAAGTGCTGCTAACGTCGAACCGCCGCGCCTGCTGGAGAAGAAGTCGCTGTCGGACGACGCGTGACGGAGCTCCTGCCGCCGACAACTGCTCAAATTGAAGAAGAAGAAGGGAGTGAGGCTGCGGTCGTGGGTTAAAGGAGAAGAGAAGGAGAAGATGGAAGCTAGATGGCTAAGCCCTAGGGCTGCGTGCACAACTAAAAGAAGGGATCTTGGGCTTGGGCTTTGGGCTCAGCAATCTCAATATCTACAAAAATGCCCCTCCAGCTCATCTTTTAAATTTTCTCCAAATTTTCTAATTTCATTTTCCCTCTCAGCCGAATTTAATACCCAATTAAAAGAAAATTGAATTTTCCCTTAATTTGCGGGCGTTACAATCTTCCCTCCTTAAAGGACTTTCGTCCTCGAAAGTTGTTGGTCCTGGAAGAGTTCTAAATACTTGATTCTTATCTCTTTCAAATCAAACTGAGCCCACTTAATAAAAAGTAAGCACGAATACTCCGAAGGAATGAACTAAACTGTGTAAATGTAATGCTCCAAGTTTTATACTTAACTTAGCACCATTACTAAAACTTTGATCTCAATACTAGTTGAATGCTCCAAAATTTGGGAACATAAATCACAAGCTACTGCTAAAAGAAGAAAGGAGTATCATTTCAAACATACTTTAATCATCTCGTTACTATTAAATCAAATGCAATGGAGGATAGGGAAAATATCCACTATCTCAAGGTTCAAACTGGATACTTAAAGACAACAAAAACCAAACAAGCTAAAACAATGAAAGCAATGACTAGAGTCTCATCTTTGATAAATAAAGCAAACAAAATAAAAGTAACTACTAAGGTCTTTCTTCAAAGGTCTCTCTTCACGAGCCTCCTGTTTTCTTCTGAGGGCAGTTATTAGCCATATGCCCTTCCTGGTGACATTTGAAACACACACCTTTCCTCGCCAAGCACTGACCCCAATGATGTCTTCCACAAGTGTTGCATTTGGGTTTGTCACCTCCATTGCCCTCTTGTTTGCCATGCTGAGTTTTCTGCCTAGAACCTTCGGATGAGGGTTGAGATCGCTGAAAGTTGGTAGTTGTCTGCTCGTGTTTCCTCTTTTGTCCTGCGTTGAGCTCCGACTCCTTGGCTACTGGAGTTGCATTAACAGTTGGCATGCCCATGAAGGTGGCCGCTCGAAGGGCCGCTGCGTAGTCCGCTGGGCCAAGGGCTCCGACAACCCTCTGCACGTCATCTTTGAGGCCAGCGATGAACCTCTTTGTCTTCTTTGCCTCCGTATCCACTGCTTCAGGAGCGAACCGGGACAGTCGGGTGAATTCCAGCTCGTATTCTTCCACTGACTTTTCCCCTTGTGACAAGGTGAGGAATTCCCTCTCCTTTCTGTAACTGATGATGGCCGAGTAATATTTCTGGAAGAACGCCTCCTTGAACTGCAACCAAGTGACCGGACCAGAACTCACATTGATGGACCTCTCAGCCGACCTCCACCACAACAGAGCATCGTTCCTTAGCACAAAAACCGCGCACGGCACCTGTTGTGCCTCAGGGCATCCCATATAGCGAAAAATCTCTTCAATTTTAGCAGTCCAAGCTTCGGCCTCTGTGGGATCCACAGTCTTCCCACTAAATGTCGGTGGGTCATACTTCTTAAAATCCTTAAGACACCGAGCTCCCGCAGTTGAGCTTACCTGACCCTGATTCTCATTTTGGTTCACTTGGGGCGCCTGATTGGCAGCAACATTATTTAGAAGCGCCTGAAGAGCCTCTAAAGTCAAAGTGACAGTTTGCGCTGGTGCCGGAGGTGCAGGAGCTTGCTCATCATGGAGATCTTCCTCGTACTGATCCATAGGGGGATCTACTTGCTCCGGGAGTGCCAGACCTCTGCCACCCCTACCGCGACCACGTCCGCGTCCACGTCCTCGACCTTGTCCACGTGGAGGCATACTTCAAGTTTCTACACCCATACTAAGGCTAATCAACACCTTAACCGGAATCTAAATGACAAGAGAAATTCATGCATGGAATAATAATCACATAAGCTTGAAAATTTTAAAACTCAATCCACTACAAGGGCATACCTGGCGATGATGAGAATCTTGTTATTTAGCCATGGGGACTCATAAGCTTACGATGTAAGCAGTCTACAGAACCATTAACTGGGCTCTGATACCAACTGTAACGACCCGACTTTTTAATAAGCCTTAAAGGGACCGTTACGACAATGCATGCTTTGGAGACATTTTTAAATAAAAATAATTGGAAGCAGAAACACTAATTTAAACAAAAACTTTAAAGCAAAACTTTTTGTTCGGGATCCCTAATTTCAACGGTTTAAAATAAACTCAAAAATTTCTAAAAACATAAATGTACAAGGCCTCTAAAAACAAAATCTTCTTAAAACAATTTACAAAAAAATAAAACATGGTTCTTAACGCGGAATAAAATAAATCATGAACTCGAGTCCTCCCATGGCCATCTATCGATTTCTCATCATTCGCCTTTCATCTGTCCTTGTCCTTACCTGAGAAAAAATATTTTTGAAAAGAATGAGTATTTTAAATACTCAGTAAGAGACCCTACTATTGAGATTGGGTCACGCTTTAAAAACATTTTTAAAAAAATAACATCAAATACAATTTTGGTGACTCTAAACTTTATTCGCAAACTTAGGATATACATCAATTTCATGCATAACCTAAAACACATCAATTTCATGTGTACTTCTAATGAGAGAGAATATGCATCACTTTCATACATATTCTAGACACATCAATTTCATATGTCTCCTACAGAGGCCGTCAATTTCACGAAACCTCGAGGGCGTCAATTTCACAACCCTCGACTTAGGTACATCAATTTCATGTCCCTAAGCCCTTTGTAGGCATCTCTGAACGTACATCAATTTCATGCACGCTAGATTACACTTAAAAATAATTTAAACTAATGAGACCACCAACTCAACTACTTTGAACAGCAAATAATAATTTTCATGAACTCATGCATAATGAAAAATATAAACTTCTTATGCATAATTCTCATGCTTATAGACTATAATAATAATTTCAGGAGCTTCTCATAAACACGAATATTATAGAAAATCAATTATCCTAAACACGAGAACTTTAGAAAATCGCACGCATGCACCCAATTAAAAATTCAACAGCAAGTTCACTTACCTCGGCTTAATGGACTCTATTCCAAGCCGCCTAATCAAATCACCAAAGGCAAACTCAACCTTAACAGAATTTAAGCTTGCTGAACGGATTCTATTATCGATCGAACTCGACGATTAATCCCCCAAGCGCTATGGGTACCTTGAAATCAAAGACGAAAACTCATGGGTAACCTTCCTATATACTTGTATGAACCAAAACTTTAACTATTCCACTTACCCACACTAAATATCGCTGGAAAGACGTCGATAAGGATCCAAAGTCGCTGCTGTCCGCGCGCCCAACAACCCAGCAACCGGAACTCACGAAAACAGCCAAAGGACCTCAAAACTCGCTGGACAATTACTAAGAATCGACACCCACTCCTACTGGAACGCGTGCCGCTGATCGGAGAAAGCCGCTGCCGACCTTCCTGCTCACGTCGACCACGAACCGCCGCTAACTCCAAGACGCCGCCGCCTGCTGAAGCTGAGACGCTGCCACCGCTGCTCGACCTCTCTTCGTCTGCTGTCGCCGCCGCGAGGACTGGAATCGCAGCTCGCCGGAAGTGCTGCTAACGTCGAACCGCCGCGCCTGCTGGAGAAGAAGTCGCTGTCGGACGACGCGTGACGGAGCTCCTGCCGCCGACAACTGCTCAAATTGAAGAAGAAGAAGGGAGTGAGGCTGCGGTCGTGGGTTAAAGGAGAAGAGAAGGAGAAGATGGAAGCTAGATGGCTAAGCCCTAGGGCTGCGTGCACAACTAAAAGAAGGGATCTTGGGCTTGGGCTTTGGGCTCAGCAATCTCAATATCTACAAAAATGCCCCTCCAGCTCATCTTTTAAATTTTCTCCAAATTTTCTAATTTCATTTTCCCTCTCAGCCGAATTTAATACCCAATTAAAAGAAAATTGAATTTTCCCTTAATTTGCGGGCGTTACAGAAAAGGTCGGAAAGATTAAAGGAGAGTGAAAGGACAATTGGTCTAAATAACCCAAAAAGAGTCTCGTAAAGGAGACCTAAAATCAAAGATTCACATTTCGAAAAAAAAGGAAAAACAAACAAACAAGAGCATCCAAAAACCAAATATACAATTTATATTAAAATTTAACCTTTTTATTCCATTCGGTTCGTTAGACACCACAAACATTTAAAATTCAATTTTTTAGTACAATTTAAGATTCAAATTATGTTAAAAAAAAAAAAAAACGAAATTAGTGGCAAGTAAAGTTTCCAACCACATTATATGCGCTTACTAGGACATTGCATGACTGCTACGTGTCAGCCAGATATGCATCTGACGTGGCTCTACTCTTCCACTTGGATTTAAGACGATGACACGTGTCGCTTTTGATAGACTAAAAAGTAAAGTTATAATTTGTCTATAACTTAAAAAAGAGTTCTAGAACAATCGTAAGGCGGTGGTTCGAAATTCCCTGTTTGGCTGTCGTTTTTTAAAAATAAAAAAGGAAAAGATTTTATTTTATTTTTACATTATTGGTTTTTTTTTATTTTTTATTTTATAATAAAACTACATTAGTGGATTTCACTGTATCGATGAATATAAAACTTGTACTAATAATCAAGAAGGATGTAGTTCGAGTTCCAAAAACGTTGATGTCTATAATTTATAAATGATCACTGTTATAGGCAATTTTGGACCACCCCGATATACAAGGAGCTGACGAGGACAACCGGGGAGGAATCAGGCTGAAAGATGGACCAAGGGGGCGAAACCGGCAAGTGAGACGAAGGGGTCGGGTTTTAGGCCCGACCCCCTGCTCGGCCCGCTCGCGCGGGCCGAGCCCGTTCGGTCTCGTCTGGTCCCCACCGCCTCTGGATGCCCCGGTTTCGCCTGGTTTGACCTAAAACGCCTCCGAAACCCTAAAAAGGCTAGGAGGATGAACAGGTATTTATATCCCTCTTCGCCACTGAAGAGGGGATCCCGAATTCTATCCCTAAACTCTACTCTCTATTCTCTGTTTTCTCCTCTTGCTCTTACTTTTCCACGCCCTACCGTTCTGTTTGCTGACTTAAGCATCGGAGCCGGTGTGGCGAGCACCACACCGGTGTGCAGGTTTACTGTCTTGCAAGCCACGTCTTCCCCCCTCATCTACAAATTTACCGTTGGTGGCACGTGAAGGCCAGGTGAGATCCTCTGGCCAAAATCGACCATCAACAATCACTATATCCAATTTTATATATAAGGTAAGTTTAAACTTACAATTTATATTAATATATCTACCGACCTTAAAAAGTGTGGTTTTTTAAAATTCATATAAGTTTATTTGTTTTTTCAAAACCTTCTCCCCATATTTTTAAAAATCAAGCTAAGTTTTGAAAACTAAAAAAAAAAAAAGTTTTAAAAAAATTTTTTTGTTTTCTGAATTTGACTAGGAATTGCTTGACAAAGATAAAAAAACATAGTAAAAAAATTGAGTAAAAACAAGCATAATTTTAAAAAACCAAATGGTTATCAAAACAGGATATAAGACTTGGTTTGATAACCATTTGATTTATTGTTTTTTGTTTTTAAAAATTAAGTTTATAAATACTATTTTTACCAATAAATTTCATTGTTTTGTTATCTAATTTCTATTAATGTTTTAAAAAATCAAGCCAAAATTTGAATACTAAAAAGAGTAGACTCCGTTTAATAATCATTTGATTTTTGAAAATTAAATTTATAAATGCTACTTTCACCCATGGTTATAATATGATAAAAACCTATTATATTAACCCTTTGAATAATTTTAAACATTTTTTAATTTTAAAGATTTATCATACACACGATTAAAAGTTCAGTGACTTATTAACCAAAGCTCTAGAAACTTAGAGACCGAACTTCTAATTTAATCTTTAAAATATTTAGATGAATTTTTTCACAACTTAAAATAAATTATATATTTAATTGTAAATTTAGTCTAAATTTTGATGACTATGTCTATCTTTCCATAAATTTTAAATAATTTTAACTACACTTCTAAATTTCTATTTTTTATGGTACATAATAAGATTATTTAGAGTGACTAGAGTATTGATATATAATAACAATATCCTAAGTAACTATATTAGTATAGCTAAACTGATTAAAATATTATACATCTGTTCAAAAGATTGGATATTCAAATTCGTAAAGTTTTTATTGAACTAAAAGGAAGGATAACAACCCTACTTTGGAAAAGCAAACATTTAATTTAGGATAAAATGTTAAAGAACAAAAAAGGAAAAAAAAGAAAGAAAGAAGAAGACCTCTTTTTTGCTCTTCTTTTATTTGCCTTGTTTTTATCTTGGAAGGGAAAAGAGGAATCTTGTGCATAAAGTGGGTGATGATGAAAGTCGGCATAGTCACGACCACCCACCATTCAAATTTATATACACCAAAAATATATTTATATCTTTATTAAATTTCTTTTTTTCTTGTTTCATTTTTTTTTAAATGTTGATGCCAATTTATTTCACAAAATCTACCATTTGTTGATGCCAAAATTTGGTCAAAGGATTCACCTGACTTTCACGTGACATCAACGATGAATTTGTAGAAACTAGGGGAGACATGACCTGCAAAACCAGCAAAAACCGCTGCGTGGTGTAGGCCACACCGCCTCCGATGCATAAGTCAGAAAATGGGAAGAGAGCAGGAAAGTAAGAGAAGAGAGTCGATAATTCAGTTCGGGTCCCCTTCTTCATTGGTGAAGAGGGGTATAAATATCTGCTCATGCTCCTAGGGTTTTTTAGGAGTTCGGAGGCATTTTGGGACAAACCAGGCGGATCCAGGGCGGTAGAGGCTACAGGGACCAAACGGGGCCCAACGGGCTCGGCCCGCATGAGCGGGCTGAGCAGGGGGTCGGGCCAAAAGCCCGACCCCTTCGGTCTTGGCTCGTCCCGCTCGTCGGTTTCGCCTCTTGGATCCATCTTTCGGTCTGATTTCTGCTTGATTGTCCTTGTCAACTCCTTGTGCATCTGGGTGGTCCAAAATTACCCATAACACCATTAATTTGGGAAAAAAAATTAGTACATAGTATAGTTCATAGTACCTTCATTCCTTCTTTGTGATAATAACAACATTTAAAAATAGTATAGATTCGTGAAATTAATTAATATATCATTTGGTGACGTGTCAAATTATGAATGAAAGGGATAGATACCATCAGAGTTTTTGAAATTTTTCCTTAATTTAAGTTAGGAGTGCAAGTCAAAATTGAAGGAACTTTGGAATTAGGTTGGTTATGTTTAGTTTACTAAAATATGAAATATTCTATTTTGGTTCATGTAATTTTAAATCTTAAAATTAGTCCATATTATTGTTAGTTTATTGTTGACATTTTTTTTTTTTGGTAAAATACCCTTTTGGTCCCTCGTGTTTTAGGATCGTTTCCAATAGGTCCCTAGGTTTGAAAATTGAACAATCAAGTCCCCACTGTTTAAAAAATACTTCTATTGAGTCTCTGGACCGTTAATTTTTTTAACGGTGATGACGTGGCAGTTACGGTGCTGACGTGGCATATTTTTTAAAATTAAAATATTAATTTTTGAATTAAAATAATAATATATTAATATATTAAATAATAATAATAAGTTTTTTTTTTTAAAGAAAATAATCTTTCTCTCTCCCCCACCCACCCACCCACCCGAACCCCTTCTTCCCCTTTCCCTTTCTTTCTCTCTCCTTTCCCCCTCCCATGTCGTCGCCCATTTGAGCGGCAGCTTCGCCTTCATCCTCTTCGACACCTCCACCTCCACTCCATTCGTCGCCTCTATTAGTTACTATCCACTTCTACTTTCCGAAATCGGACTTACACAACATCGATTTCTGATCACCCTTTCTGTTGATCTTGGATTTTGCAGGATCAGTTCGGGAAAGTGCCTCTGTACGTATTGGGGAATCACCACGGATGGATACGTCGCGTTCGCCGATGATGCTGGACTCCTCAAAGGCGCTTGTGGAAAATCACTCACTTCGTTTCCTCAAGGTATTTCGAAACCTAGGGATCGGTTTTCGTTGAATTCGGAAATTAGGGCACGAATTGATGCTGGATTGTTTGTTTGTTTCGATTTCAGGCTGTTTCTTCTCCACCGCCACCGCCGCCGATTTCCTCTTACCCAGATGCTACAGACCAATCGGATTCCCGCTGTCGCTGCCTTCCTCTCCTTCATCTTCTCTTCTTTCCCTCTCCTTCGTCATTTCTTCTCTCTCTCAACCCTCAAAACTCTGTTTTCTTCTTGTTCAGCTTCGGCGGGTGCTTTGTTTCTTGAAGATGAAAACGGAACTTAGGGGCTGATTTGAGAAAAAATAAAAATCGGTTTGAGGTGGGTTTCTTTAAGAAAGAAGAAAAATGGGTCTGGGGGCTGATTTTATTGGCGGCAGGGGCTATCGCCGGCGACGGGAAGGGTGAGGGAGAGAAAAGAGGGAAAGAAGGTGAGGGAGAGTAGAGGGGAAGGGTGAAGGTGTCGCCGGCGATAAGAATGAGGAGAGGGAGAGTAGAGGAGGGGGAGAGAGAAAGAAATAGATGGAGAAGCGCCGCCGCCGTCGCATCGATCGCCGGCAAGGGAAGGGAGGGGAAAGGAGAGAGAAAGAAAGGGAAAGGGGAAGAAGGGGTTCGGGTGGGTGGGTGGGGGAGAGAGAAAGATTATTTTCTTAAAAAAAACTTATTATTATTATTTAATATATTAATATATTATTATTTTAATTCAAAAATTAATATTTTAATTTTAAAAAATATGCCACGTCAGCACCGTAACTGCCACGTCATCACCGTTAAAAAAATTAACGGTCCAAGGACTCAATAGAAGTATTTTTTAAACAGTGGGGACTTGATTGTTCAATTTTCAAACCTAGGGACCTATTGGAAACGATCCTAAAACATGAGGGACCAAAAGGGTATTTTACCTTTTTTTTATAAAAAAAAAAGAAGTTAGGCTCTTTTAGCTTTCTCTCCATAGATTTCGAAAATATATTCACATTGTGCTTTTTATTGCATGAAAATTATCATTACTTATATATACCTAATCTCGATAAAAATTAACTTTAAAATACTGATTTTAAGATTTATTGGAAGTGAACGAAAATTAAATCTCAACAATTGAAAATACAAAAACTAATTAAATGGAATGAAATCAAACAACATGGATGAGTATTTTAACAATATAAAACTTAAAAAAAAAAAAAAAAAAGTCGATCGATTCGATTTTGAGAAATTTTCCAATTTAAGTCGGTTTCATTTAAAAATTTAATAATAATAATAAAAGTAATAGTAAAAAAAATTTAATAATAAAAATGTCCAACATGAGCATAGCTCGACATAAAATTGTACTAAAGACTCAGAAGGTCTATGATTCGAATCTTCCACATGTAACCTTTGACCTCTTGGTTGAGAGTACATGTTAATTACCGCTGGGCTATGCTCGCTTTGACACTCATATGATCAAGTTAAATGTTGATAATAAAAGAATGGCTAAATTATAAGAAATACCCCTGAACTTTGGGGTTTGTTTCAAAAATGCCCTTGAACTTTAAAAAGTTTCAAAAATACCCCTGAACTTTGAAAAATGTTTCAAAAATGTCATTGCCGTTAATTTTGGATGGAAACCGTTAAAGTTTTAGTTTCAAAAATACCCTTATTGAAAATTGTTTCTTTTTTTTTTTTCCTTCTCCCACCGTAAATTAATCTTTTCATGAAAAGATTAATTTACGGTGGGAGAAGGAAAGATTTTCGTATCGAAACTTCAAGATGACTTTTGCTTTGTTCTTGAAATTCTACATGTGTGAGCTTTTTAATATTATTTTCTCACCAACTATTACCCATTAACTTTCTTTATATTCATATTATGAAAAATAAATGAAACTATTGTGTATACGACTTCTAACAATTTTTAAATATCAATAATAACAAAATCATATATAAAAATTTTTATTAATTAATCTTATAAATTGAACCAAATCCACAATCTTATAAACTTCTTCTTATCACTAACATACACAAACAAAAAGAGGGAAAATGAAATAATTTTTTTTAGGAAACAAAAAGGAAATAATATACATACATACATATATATTATTGAAATAAATAACAAACTCCATCATATTTGTAGTCAGACATTTATGAAGATGCCATAGAACAATTTATGTGCGAGTAAGTAACTAACTTGTTTTATATAGTCGATTTTGATTTCGACTTTTCATTTAGTCCAAGTAACTTTATAAGATAGGACTAAACAAGTTTAATTGCGATTTGAAATATGACCAGTCGGTCTATTTATTCATTGAATAAATGACCAAAATAATAGATACATCAAATCTACAATTTTTGAATTAGATAGATCCAATCTAAAATATGAATTATCAACAAAATATATTTAACGAAATATCTAATTGTTGAAATTATAAATTAGAGAGCAAATCAAATCAAATCATATATGTATATACGAAGCTTAAATCTACAACTTGTATTTGATAATTTAACCAAACACAAATCTAAACTTTAATTTGAATCCCTTCCAAGATTGCATTTAAAATCACACAATTTATTTATATCCATTCTTGAATCAATCTTAATCCTAATTAGGAACACCAAATAAGTTATAATGATAATAGCATTGATAAAATATTTGTAATCCCATAAACAGATTCATATGGAATTAAAGGCATAATAGTTCATTACCTTTTTATCGCGCGACTTCCATTATCTAAAGTGAATCAAATTCAGCAGCAACAAGATGGCTTCAAATTGATCTTCTCTCTGATGTGTATGCGACAAGTGAATCCTTCATGGGCTTTTTTTTTCTTGCCATACCGTAGACAACTCCATTCGGCATATATTCATCCAATCCCTTTTGGCGGCAAGGTAAATTCTCTATTCTACGCTTCACAATCGGAAATCTTCTCATCTCTTCCTTAATTAACCATTTCTGGATGCGTTTTGAATGGAATGAGAAGGTGAATTGGATTCGATTGATGAACGCTCTTGTGGTGGGTGAAGAGATTTATGTGAATTTTCTTCTATGTCGTCAATTCGACTTTCAGTCGTTTTGAAGAAGATAATCGACGATTTTGACATTGCTTCGCTTTGATGGCTATCAAGCTTTGAATCGAGATGAGCTTTAAAATTTGTAAAAAATTTTGTCTTTCCCCACAGACGGCGCCAACTGTTGATGCCAAAATTTGGCCAAGGGACTCACCTGACCTTCGACATCGACGGTAAATTTATTTGAATGGGGAAGACGTGGCCTGCAAAACAAGAGAAAACTAAACACCGGCGTGGTGCTTGCCACACCGACTCCGATGCTTAAGTCAGTTGGGCAAATAAAGTAATAATATAGGGGAAGAAAATAGATACTAAGCCAAGTCCCCCTACCTTGGGGTTAAGCTCTTCTATTTATAGTTGAAATTAGGGTTTCCCCTTCCTTTTAGGAGAGGGAATAACCCAATGGGCCTCTGCTGACTTGTTTCTTCTCTGGGCTCTTATCATTTTGACTTTCTTAGAGCTAGGTCCAAATTCACCCATAACATTAAGCCCCCACTCTTTGAATTGGGATTCAGGGGTGGCCTGTTGCTATAAGTCAAACGCCTTAAGCCCAATTTAAGAGTATAATTCTCATTTGTGTCGATTTGTGTGTTGATTTCCTCTTCACTTCACTTGGGCAGCTACATAAGTTCTCCTGAGTTCAAATATTCCAAGGCTAGCCTTAGATGCTTTATCATGAGGGTTCTCCTTTTCATTTGGTTATGGTCAGCTTCAAACTTCGGATGATCAGCTTCAGCCCTCGGAGGGTTAGTCTCGGTTCCGTTTTCTAACCTCCTCGGTCAACTCCTATTGCCTTTTGTTTAATATGGAGGCATATCCCTTCTTGCTTTTTGCTTCATAGGGGTGTACATCCCCTCTTGCTTTTTGTTTGATAGGGAGTGCATATCCCCTCTTTAGGGTTTGTGCTCGGACTTGGCAAGATGTGTCCAACCAGATGAGTTGAGATAACCTGTGGCCTTGAGGAGGTTGTGGAGATCCGTCAAATACTATGGAAAAATGTTGGGCCTTTGAGGGTGGAACTCGGCCTTGGCCTCTGGATGGTCGACCTCGGCCTTGGCATGAGGTCGACCAACTCCTCTGCGTTGTTTGCTTGCTTGTTTTCCATCCCAAGGATGCCTACACTCAATTGGGGACTTGGGGAGGTTGAGGGCATGTGTCAACCTCTCTTCAAGTGTTTGTGTCCATTCTAGGGGTGCGTACACTCTTCTAGGGAAAAAGCTTGGGGAGGCCTAAGAGGTTTCTGGGCCTCTCTTCAAGCATCGTAATCATTCCAGTGGTGCGTACACTCTTCTGGGGAAAAGCTTGGGGAGGCCTAGGAAGTTCTCGATCCTCTCTTCAAGCATCGTGGTCATCCCAGGGGTGCGTACACTCTTCTGGGGAAATGCTTGGGGAGGCCTAGGAAGTTTCCAGGCCTCTCTTCAAGCATCATGGTCATCCCAGGGGTGCGTACACTCTTCTGGGGAAAAGCTTGAGGAGGCCTAGAAAGTTCTCGTGCCTCTCTTCAAGCATCGTGGTCATCTCAGGGGCGCGTACACTCTTCTGGGGAAAAGCTTGGGGAGGCCTAGGAAGTTTCCGGGCCTCTCTTCAAGCATCATGGTCATCCCAGGGGTGCGTACACTCTTCTGGGGAAAAGCTTGGGGAGGCCTAGGAAGTTCCCGGGCCTCTCTTCAAGCATCGTGGTCATCCCAAGGGTGCGTACACTCTTCTGGGGAAAAGCTTGGGGAGGCCTAGGAAGTTCCCGGGCCTCTCTTCAAGCATCATGGTCATCCCAGGGGTGCGTACACTCTTCTGGGGAAAAGCTTGGGGAGGCCTAGGAAGTTCCCGGGCCTCTCTTCAAGCATCGTGGTCATCCTAGGGGTGCGTACACTCTTCTGGGGAAAAACTTGGAATCTCATCCCGAGGGTGCGTACACTCAGTCGAGGTCTTGGAATCTTATCTCGAGGGTGCGTACACTCAGTCGAGGTCTTGGAATCTCATCTCGAGGGTGAGTACACTCAGTCGAAGTCTTGGAATCTCATCTCGAGGGTGTGTACACTCAGTCGAGGTCTTGGAATTTCATCTCGACGGTGCGTACACTCGATCGAGGGCTTTGAAGGACCCAACCTCTGCAAGGGTCAGTCTACAAATATGTTTTTCACAAACGAGTGTATCATTAAGTTTCTAGCCAATCAAGCTATAATAAGAGCACATACTAAAAGAAAGTACTAGCTCAAGAATATTATTCTAGACATAAAAACAGAGTCAAGTAGCTTATGAGCAAAAATGCTAAATCTTTAGAGATGCGATAACATAAATACCTGGATCAAGTTCTTTATGGAACTGAGTATGGTTTTTATGACCACAAAGTGATGAGGCCAAATTTGCTGCCTTTCTGACTATTTTATTTAATTAGGGAAACATATTCCCTGTGCAGCCCCCTACTCAAGCAAGGTTTTTCTCGAAGTAAAAGTTGTGCTTGAGTAATCGATGGTGACATACCTTAGCGTTTTCATGTCTCATAACTCTCCTTTATTGGCTTTTGTGGGCGTCGGCCTCCTACGGCTCAACCTCAGCTCCTTGCATGTCAGCTCTGTCATTGTCACTGAGACCTTCAACATCATCATTCTCGAGCGCTTGTCGACTCTGCTAAGGTCGTACCATAAAGCGAGTGCCTTGGAGAGTATAGGTTTTTTCACTCTTCCAATGACATTTTGTTGACTCAGCTACTCAGCAGGAGCTCCATTTTTCCTCCTCGTGAAATAATGTTAGTAGATAACATTATGTAGATATGAGGAAAAGTCTAGTCATTGATAAAAAAAATATAAGTGTGTCATGAGGAGCTTGCAAATTATTAATAATTTGCATTTAATAAATCAATAGATACACATAAAGTAATAAGAATGTATCAAAATTCGTAATTACGAATTGAGTAATAGTAAATTGGAGTAGGTAGAGAACATACCCAAAATGTTAAGCCTTATGAAACGGTGAAAACCTTTGTTGGGCTAATATGAGCTATCTTCAGACCTCTTGAATTTCTCACCCCATCCAATAAGTAAATTGTACAAACCACCATGTGCTTGTGCTTAGTACTACAATTGTGTTCTTAAACATTCAATTGTAAAAGTCATCTTCAAACTTTCGTAGGTGAAAAAAGTTGCGCTATACAGCTTTCTGTATTAATCAAACCCTCACACTCCCACAAGGAAAACGACACAAAAATTGACGTGGAAGTCTGAAAATCTCCGCCAAATTTTCAATTTGGGGATAAGTATAATGTTGCTAGTAAAGCGATATTGAATTATCATTCATCAAGTAATTGGCACTTGATTGTTCTGCACTTTGTTGGATTTGACAAAATTTTGTTTGACTGCATATTTTGATTTTCCAGTGTTCTTTATAATAAGAATCGAAGTCCATGCCACGTTCAATTCTGTAATGCGAGTGATGAGACATTTGATCAAATATGTTCATCTCTCCAAATAAGTTGGAGCAGGGTTACCAACCGCCCAAAACAGCATATCAACTCAAATCTTTGGAATTGGGCCTGTTTCCAGAACTTTAATTTGGCTCCAAGTCCTCTGGAGAACGGAATCATCAAGCAGAAGAGGTCTGAAGATAGCCCATATTAGCCGAGCAAAGACCTTTACCATTTCATAAAGCTTAACATTTTGGGGTATGTTCTCTACCTACCCCAATTTACTATATGTCTATTACTCAATTCGTAATTACGGATTCTGATACATTTTTTACTTTATGTGCATCAATTGATTTATTGAATGCAAACTATTCATAATTTTTATCAATGACTAGTCTTTTCCTCATATCTACATAATGTTATCTACTAACGTTATTTCACGAGGAGGAAAAATGGAGCTCCTGAAAGCCTGAGTAGCTGAGTCAACAAAATGTCATTGGAAGAGTGAAAAAACCTATACTCTCCAAGGCACTCGATTAATGGAACGACCTTAGCAGAGTCGACAAACGCTCGAGAATGATGATGTTGAAGGTCTCGGTGACAATGACAGAGTCGACATGCAAGGAGCTGAGACAGACTCGTAGGAGGTCGACACCCACAAATGCCGATAAGGGAGAGTTATGCGACATGAAAATGCTAAGGTATGCCAACATCGATTACTCAAGCATAACTTTTACTTCGAGAAAAACCTTGCTTGAGTAGGGGGCTGCACAGGGAATATGCTTCCCTAATTAAATAAAACAGTCAAAGTTGGCCTCATCACTTTGTGGTCATAAAAACCATACTCAGTTCCATAAAGAACTTGATCCAGGTATTTCTGTTATCGCATCTCCAAAGGTTTAGCATTTTTGCTCATAAGCTACTTGACTTTGTTTTTATGTCTAGAATAATATTCTTGAGCTAGTACTCTCTTTTAGTATGTGCTCTTATTATAGCTTGATTGCCTAGAAACTTAATGATACACTCGTTTGTGAAAAACATATTTGTAGACTTACCCTTGCAGAGGTTGGGTCCTTCAAAGCCCTCGATCGAGTGTACGCACCGTCGAGATGAAATTCCAAGACCTCGACTGAGTGTACACACCCTCGAGATGAGATTCCAAGACCTCGACTGAGTGTACACACCCTCGAGATGAGATTCCAAGACCTCGACTGAGTGTACGCACCCTCGGGATGAGACCCCAAGCTTTTCCCCAGAAGAGTGCGCGCACCCCTAGGATGACCACGATGCTTGAAGAGAGGCCCGATAACTTCCTAGGCCTCCCCAAGTTTTTCCAGAAGAGTGTACGCACCCCTGGGATGACCATGATGCTTGAAGAGAGGCCCGAGAACTTCCTAGGCCTCCCCAAGTTTTCCCCAGAAGAGTGTACGCACCCCTGGGATGACCATGATGCTTGAAGAGAGGCCCGAGAACTTCCTAGGCCTCCCCAAGTTTTCCCCAGAGGAGTGTACGCACCCCTGGGATGACCACGATGCTTGAAGAGAGGCATAGGAACTTCCTAGGCCTCCCCAAGCTTTTCCCCAGAAGAGTGTACGCACCCCTGGGATGACCATGATGCTTGAAGAGAGGCCCGGGAACTTCCTAGGCCTCCCCAAGTTTTCCTCAGAAGAGTGTACGCACCCTTGGGATGACCACGATGCTTGAAGAGAGGCACGGAAACTTCCTAGGCCTCCCCAAGTTTTCCCCAGAAGAGTGTACGCACTCCTGGGATGACCACGATGCTTGAAGAGAGGCTCGAGAACTTCCTAGGCCTCCCCAAGTTTTCCCCAGAGGAGTGTACGCACCCCTGGGATGACTACGATGCTTGAAGAAAGGCCCGGAAACCTCTTAGGCCTCCCCAAGCTTTGTTCCTAGAAGAGTGTGCGCACCCTTAGAATGGACACGAACACTTGAAGAGAGGTTGACACATGCCCTCAACCTCCCCAAGTCCCCAACTGAGTGTAGGCACCCTTGGGATGGAAAACAAGCAAGCAAACAACGCAGAGGAGTTGGTCGGCCTCATGCCAAGGCCGAGGTCGATCATCCAGAGGCCAAGGCCGAGCTCCACCCTCAAAGGCCCAACATTTTTCCATAGTATTTGACGCATCTCCACAACCTCCTCAAGGCCACAGGTTATCTCAACTCATCTGGTTGGACACATCTTGCCAAGTCCGAGCACAAACCCTAAATTGGGGATATGCACTCCCTATCAAACAAAAAGCAAGAGGGG
Organism: Luffa acutangula; assembly: GCA_036850905.1. Classification (NCBI taxonomy): domain Eukaryota; kingdom Viridiplantae; phylum Streptophyta; class Magnoliopsida; order Cucurbitales; family Cucurbitaceae; genus Luffa; species Luffa acutangula. The sequence goes on along the minus strand of CM072098.1, from coordinate 44,840,670 downwards.
ATGTGCACTCCCTATGAAGCAAAAAGCAAGAAGGGATATGCCTCCATATTAAACAAAAGGCAATAGGAGTTGACCGAGGAGGTTAGAAAACGGAACCGAGACTAACCCTCCAAGGGCTGAAGCTGATCATCCGAAGTTTGAAGCCGACCATAACCAAATGAAAAGGAGAACCCTCATGATAAAGCATCTAAGGCTAGCCTTGGAATATTTGAACTCAGGAGAACTTTGTAGCTGCCCAAGTGAAGTGAAGAGGAAATCAACACACAAATCGACACAAATGAGAATTATACTCTTAAATTGGGCTTAAGGCGTTTGACTTATAGCAACAGGCCACCCCTGAATCCCAATTCAAAGAGTGGGGGCTTAATGTTATGGTTGAATTTGGACCTAGCTCTAAGGAAGTCAAAATGATAAGAGCCCAGAGAAGAAACAAGTCAGCGGAGACCCATTGGGCCCAAATCAATGTCTAGGGTTATTCTCTCTCCTAAAAGGAAGGGGAAACCCTAATTTCAACTATAAATAGAAGAGCTTAACCCCAAGGTAGGGGGACTTGGCTCGGTATCTATTTTCTTCCCCTATATTATTACTTTATTTGTTTCGCTTATAATCTCCCAACTGACTTAAGCATCAGAGTCGGTGTGGCAAGCACCACGCCGGTGTTTAGTTTTCTCTTGTTTTGCAGGCCACGTCTTCCCCATTCAAATAAATTTACCGTTGATGTCACGTGAAGGTCAGGTGAGTCCCTTGGCCAAATTTTGGCATCAACAATATATATATATATATATATATATATATATATATATATTGTTTTCTCACACTTATCTTTTTTACGTTTTTTAAAAGAGAAAACTCGATTTCAAAGTCTGTTTTTATCTGGTATTGTGTTGTACACAACCTTTATAAGCAAAGTTTTGCATTAATTTTCATGGAGAAAGAATTTACGGTGAGAAGAGAAAAAAAGAAGAAAATTTTTTCAATAAGGGTATTTTTGAATTTTATTTTTAAAGTTCAAGGGTATTTTTGAAACTAAAACTTTAACGGTTTCCATCCAAAATTAACGACAAGGGCATTTTTGAAACATTTTTCAAAGTTCAGGGGTATTTTTGAAACAAACCTCAAAGTTCAGAAGTATTTCTTATAATTTAGCCTAAAAGAATTTTAAGAGAACTAGTATAAACATCCTTGAAGAGAGCATATTTGAATAACACATATCCTAAAAATATGAAATTCTTATTTTAAGAAAAGTTCAAGATAAGATATGAGATTCTTAGCGAAAAGTTGTGAGGTACATATGGCAATTAAGGTCAAATCAACAACAAGTAACTATCTATAAGTTAAGAGAATCCCTCGTGATAGACAAAAACATTATCAAAATATAAAGTATTAGTCAATGTGAATGATGAGAGTCAAGAGTAGTGTACCACTTGTTGAGCATCATAACTTATATGATGGAATATAAATGGATTATTCATAAAGAAAGAAAAAAAAAGTTGTTAAGGTTGTATTAAATGAGATAGTCATATATTACACTATAATTAGATGGATATTCAAAAATAAGAAAATTATGATGACCATAAAATTGGTTGTCGTGTTTGTAAATTTTATGCATAGAAAAAAAAAAAAAAAAAGTAAATGTAGCTTTTTTTTTTCTTTTTCTTTCTTTTTTTTTTTTTTTAATTTTCACGGGTATATTCAGACATTTTTTTGGTAATTTCATTTTTACCAAATATATCACAATATGCTACTTTTGTAGTATATCACTAACTGATGTCTATATTGTTGAAGAAATTAGCACAAAAGGGGAGAGACAAACACTTGGAAGAAAGATACTTTTATTAGGAAAGTACAAAGATGGACACTCTTATGAAAGACTCTCTCACTTTCTCACACTCACTTGTGATGCTCTCTCCAACTTGTTGATACTTACGAGGGACACACTTCTATTTATAGGCCTAGGATCCTCGGAGCCCAAGCAAGTGGATTTTTATAGGCTCTTCTTGGATCTAGAAATATCCTAGATATTTCTCTACTTATCCTTATCTAAAGGAATTCTAGAATTCCTTGGAGCCTAAATAAAGGATAAGATAATTCTAGAGTTTCTTTTACATATCTATTTACAATATTCAAAATAAATCTAGAGAGGACCAAGGTTTAAAATGTCGATGTCGATGGAAATGTCGAGGTCCAGATTTTATGGAAATGTCGATGTCGATGGAAATGTCGAGAGACATTCCGGGAAAATTTACGGAAATCATGGAAATTGATGGAAATTGTTTGAATTAGTCAATAAAACTTTAATTGTAGTTTAATTAGACTATAATGGATCCCTTTTTATCATCATATCTAAAAAGTAAGATAATATTTAGATGTAATTGTCAATTCAAATGTCGATATGTGCAAGAATTTTGAAAATTGATGAAAATTATTTGAATTGTTAAATGAAAATTTAAGTTTAAAGGTAAAGAAACATGAAAACCTCTAAACTTAACTTAACAAGTGAAGATAGATAACTAGAGTAGGCTAGAGCTCCTAATTTAAGAAAGTAATTGGAAAATATTTTGGGAGAATTTAAGAGATTTTTTTTCTTTTTTTTTTAGAAGTAATTTAAGAGAATTGAGGTGTGAAGAAATTAAAATGAAATGGGAATATTTATATAATATGGTAAAAATAATAAAATAATAAAAATGAAAAATTATAATTGAGAATTTGAGAATTGTGGCGTGAAAGAATTGAAATGGAATGAAAGTATCTATAGATGCTAAAAATAATAAAATAATAAAAATTTAAAATTAAAATAATAAATTAAAACTTATTTTTTAGTAAAAACTAAAAAATAAATTTAAAAATTTGTAGTTTTTGATGTAAAATTTAATAAATGAAAAGCAAAAGAAGAAAGTATAAAAAGTATAAAAAGTTTAAATAAAGGGAGGTTCAAAAATAAAAAATATATATAAAAAAGTTTTAAAAAATAGTATTTTTTTAAAAAAAAAAGGAATAAAACAGTATTTAAAAAAAAGGAAAAAATGAAATAAAAATTACGTCCAGCAGGATTCGAACTCTAACCCACAAGGATAACCAGCACGCGCGCTTCCGCTGTTACAAGGGAAGGTTATGATATTTTCGTTCAAATTTAATACTTAAAGTATAAAATGAATTAAAAAACAATAAAAAAAAATCGACACATCTCGACATTTCGGCGAAATCGCCGAAATGTCGAGATTTCGACGAAATTTCGTCGAAATGGGGGGAAGATCGAAACTTCCCCCCTTGGAAATGTCGATATGGTCGACATACCGACATTTCGGTGGAAATGTCGGTATGTCGATGGAAATTTGATACCTTGGAGAGGACCTAATTATTTACCCACACACATATATAGATACTTCAAGAAGCTTCTAGATATAGTTAGTGTTGCCTTTTACTTTAACATATATATCATTGATATATCATTTTGACGTCTAATACTGTGATAGATGTCTTCATTGAGATGACATGCAGAATAAAAATATGTTGATGGGTTTTTTTCAACTTTTCAAACTTTTTATTAGGCCAAACTTAAAATCGTATTTTATTTGTAAATCTTCTTGTCTTGTACTAGATTTGTTATTGAAAAATCATTTAAAAAAATTAAATAAAAAAATACACATTAAATAATGAAAATTGAAAGCAACAAAAAGCATTATCAATTATCAAACAAATAAAAAGAAATGAATTTTATTTTAAAATCACGACCATATAAATAAATTAGATAATGAATTTAGCTGAAAAAACAACAAAATCAACTTCGAATACGAGCTTGTCTCTCTATCGCTCTCTTTACACGTATGATAATCTTTTTATGGCTCACGACTATTTAAGAAACGAAACAAAAATAAAACCCCAAAAAAAGAAAAAAGAAAAAAGAAATAATGAATGGTCAGAATAGAAAGAATTGAATTGAAGTCAGTCCAATGGATAAAATACATATGGTATATTCTAGATAATTCGATTTTCCATCTTACCATTGTTGGACTAAAAAGGATAATAGAGAGAAAGAATCAATTATAATTATTGTTGATGGTCAAATTTGGTTGGAAGGAATTCACTTGATCTTCAGGTGCCACCAACGGTAAATTTGTATGAAGAGGGAAGACGTGGCCTACAGGATAGAAAAACATGCACACGGGTGTGGTGCTTGCCACATCGCTTCTCATGCTTAAATCAGAAAACAGAAGGATGAGAGCAAGAGAGCAAGAGGAGAGAGTAGAGAATAAAATTCAGGAACCTTTCTTCAGTGATCAAGAAGGGTTTAAATACATGTTCTTGCTCTAGAGTTTTTAGGAATTCGAAGGCGTTTCGGGATGAACCAGGTGGAGCCGGGGCAGGCAGCAGAGACCAAACGGAGTCGGACAAGCTCGGCCTCGGCCCATGGTTGAGGCCGAGCTGGGGTCGGGCCAAAAGCCCGATCCCTTCGGCCTTGGCCCGACTCATTGACCCGTTTCACCTCCGGGGTCCATCATCTGGTCCTATTTCTGTCTGGTTGTCCTCGTCAGCTCCTTGTACATCGGAGTGGTCCAAAATTGCTTATAACAATTATGATCCTTGAATGCTATCTAAAGAATTTCTTAACTTTCACTTTTATATTTAATAAGTTTCTCAACAGTTCAATTTTATTAGGTTAGATAAATATAATATTCACAAGACATTTTTTAAAGCTAAAAATCTATTAAACACAAAATTAAAAATACTTAGACTCGTCTTACATATTTCGAAGTTTACAAACTTATAAGACATAACATCGAAAGTTTGTTAACTCATTAAAACTTTTTAAGTTTAGAAATTTATACAAGATTTAAATACTGTTTTAGCCCTTGATACTTTCAACTTTGATTAATTTTAGACCTTATACTTTCAACCTGTCTTTTTTTTATCCTTATAATTCAACTTTCTATTTATTTTAGTTCCTATACTTTTATAACACAAATTCGATACTCAAGGGAAACCTTTTAATATAAAGCTAATATGAAAGGACAAAAACAACCCCTTTTTAAAGTACAAGAATGAAAATGAATCATTCAAACATACATGGTCTAAAATAGACACAACCAAAAGATACAAGTATTAAAATGAAAAAAATACAATCGACCAAACAAACAAAAACTAGAATTTTTAATATAAAGTTTCTAAAATAATAATAATAATAATATAAGCATAGTTTTTTTTTTTTTTTTTTTTGAGAAGTAATATAAGCATAGTTTAATCGATAATAAAATAAAATAACGTGTTGAGAATAAATACACAAAATAATATTGCCAACCAGAGCTTGACTCAACTGGAAAACTCTTCCGCCCAATCCAAGTGCATGTTGGTCCCCTCCCTAGATGGTTTTTGGAAATTAAACACAAATGCTGCTTGCTCTGCCTCCCCTATGTCGACTAGTTTAGGTATTCTTTGCAGAGACAAGAATGTCGATATCATGGTTGCTTCGTCGATCTTCCTTGATTTCCAAATGGAAGTTCATATGGCTAAATTGAAAGGGATTTTCGAAGGTATGAAAATCGCTCTTGGCTTGGATTGCACGAAGGTGAAAGTGGAGTCTGACTGTCTGCTTGTAATAAAATTCATCTCTAAGAAACATATGATGTTTGGAATGACGTGGAAGCTCTAGTGGAGTCCATTTGGGAGTTGATTCCTTTTTTTTTTATGACATCTCCTTTGATTTTGTACCTAGGCCGTGCAACAAAGAAGCAAATCTCATAGCTAGAAATGCTAGAATTAAGATGATTAATGAGACTTGGATTAAACAATATCCAAGTTGGCTGTGTAATAGGGTTAGGTGCCCTTGTGGCGTTATAATAATGTCTTTATTTCAAAAAAAAAAATTGATTCAACTAACATAAAACTTGTATCATGACCAAGAGGAGGTTCAATCTCCCAGTCCTACATGTTTGTAAAAAAAAAAAACACAAAATAATATTGAAATCTTTATTGAAAGAAATGATCGAGCTTATAAATTAACCCGAAAATGGAAAAAAAGAAACCATGGGAAGAAGAATCAATGAAATGAAATAGAGGAGAGGAGCTAGGAGTGGGTTGTGGTGGTGGCTGGTTGGGGCATTTTGTCAAACACGTGGCTGGCAAGTGCGGGTTTTAAAGTGATTATCCTTTTTGACTGGTTCTAAAATTATTGTGGTCGGCGTCTGGTTGGGGTCCAGCTCGGATGGCCGACGCCACTCGCCCACGCCATCGCCACGCAGACTCATCGCCGTCGCTCTCTCTTCTTTACCCATCCTACGCCTTTCCACCCCTTCAACGATTAAAATATATTTGGAATTATGGTAGGTTTAACCTATAAAATGTTCCCTCTACGTCCAGAATATAATGACTTAACCAGTTAAGTTATCGAAAAAAAATTGATTAGATTATGTTCAGATTGACATGACATTTAATTACGAGTTTGATCTCTAAATCTTTTAGAATTTTGGACAAAATGTAAACTTTTTATCCTTGATATTTCAATTTAATTTCTATTTGAGTTCTAAACGTAGTACGTGGTTGATGTGAGAATATGTCCAAATTCATGCTAGCTCTGAGTTGAGGTGATTGGTTTGTATAGCCAAAGCAAATCTGCAAAGAAGATACTCACACGAGTGTGATACTGTGCCCAACACACGCTTTGATAGGGGTGATCATCAGTCGGTTGGAGTCGGTTTTAGGCTCAAATCGACGTCGACCACCGACATGTCGGTTTTCGACAGTCGATTTTCGTCGGTTTGGACGTGGTTGGTTACGCCAACCAACCCACCACACCGACAAAGGGGCGGATATGATCGGTTTCAGGATTCCAGCTAGAGTGAAGAAGAAGATAAAAGAAAGGAAGAAGAAAAAAAAAGGAAAGAAGAAGAAAGGAAAAACGGGGAAGAAAGTTCGGTTTCAAGAAAATACAGGAAGAAAAAGATAAAAAGAAATAGAAAAAAGGAGAAAGAAAAAATACAAAGTAAATAAAGAAGAAGATTAAAAAAAAACTGGAGAGAGGAGGAAAGAAAATATACGGAGATGAAAGAAAAGAATGAAGAAATGAAAACCAAAAAGAAGAAGAAAATGAAAAGAAAGAAGAAAAAATAAGAAGAGAGGGAGAGAAGCAAAAGGAAAAAACCAAAGACAAACGAAGAAGATAGAAAGAAAAAAAAAAGGCAAGATGTAAAGAGAGGAAGGAAAAATGAGGGAAAAAAAGAAGTGAGAGAGATAAAAAAAGGAAAATATATTTTTTTAATGTATCCTTCAGAAGAGACGTGATGATCTTCCCAAGGCTATGATATGATGGCTTCTTTTGCTGCAGCAGCGCAGACAAAGGTACAATTACTTCTTTTTTTTTTTTTAATTAGTCGGTTTGGTTAGTTCTCACCAGTTTGGAGAAGTCGACCATGGTCGGTCGACTCGATTTTTCGACTTTACTTGCTCACCCCTATTTGATACTAAGTCAATGCTTAAGCTAAATGGATGTTGAGTTGATTAGTATAGTTTTGTATATCTCACTAGAGAGATGAGTCCCTTCTATTTATACTTTTCTTCTCTATTTTATCGTGTTATACATGACATGATAATGAGATTTAAGGAAATGAACAACACATACCTTGACTTGGTTACTATTGCTCGATAGGTTGTCTGCCTTTGTCTTCATTCAATTACGACTCTTCGGCCCCATCATCCCTAGCGGCCTCGTCAAGAGTTAGTCTCTTATGCAATCTGTTGATGGTCAAATTTGGTCAGAGGAACTCACATGACCTTCATATGCCACCAATGGTAAATTTGTAGATGAGGGGGAAGGCATGACCTGCAAAATAGAGAACCTGCACACCAGTGTGGTGCTAGCCACACCGCTTCCGATGCTTAAGTCAGAAAACGGAAGTAAGAGGGCTAGAGAGCAAGAGAGAGAGAGTCGAGAATAAAGTTCCGGTCTCCTTCTATAGTGGCGAAGAGGGGTATAAATACATGCTCATGCTCCTAGGGTTTTTAGGAATTCGGGGACGTTTCGGGACAAACCAGACGGATCCGGGGCGACTAAAGGCTACAGGGACCGAACAGAGTCGGAGGGACTCAGCCTGCGCAAGCGGGCCGAGGCTGACCATGGGGTTGGGCCAAAAGCCCGACCCCTTCAGTCTTGGCCTGATCCACTGGCCTGTTTCGACCTCGGGGTCCATCCTCCAGTCTAATTCTTGCCTGATTGTCCTCGTCAGCTCCTTGTGCATCAGGGTGGTCCAAAATCACCTATAACACAATCCACATGGCGCGGGAGGATCTACGAGGATTGTGAGCCTATAGGCCTCATATCCAACACTCTTGTTTTTGTAAATTGATTAGTAAAAAATCAATGGTAAAATATGTTAACTGAAAATTGATGATAAAAGATATGGTAAACATGAGAATTCATCTATTGTTATATCTAAACATTATGAGCCAACATGAACATAATTCATAAAGTTTGTATTCTTGATCATAACATCGAAAATTTGAACTCTCAATCTATATTAAGAAAATTTCATTGACATTTTAAAAAACTATTGTCAACGTGTTTATTTATTTTTATTATTATTAAACATTCACCTTGTTTCGTTTAATTTAAAATTTTGCAATGTCGACATTTTTAATAGAGCACAACCAACAAAAACCCATGTAAAGTACATTTTTTAAAAAACTTATATCATCATTTGTTAAATCAATTTCAAGGACATTATCAAGCATGAATTTAATAATTGATTTTGTTTAATAGCTTTAAATAATAAAATTTAGATTAAAATACTATTTTGATCTCTATACTTTGAATTTTGTTTCATTTTATTCTATGTATTTTCGAATATCCAATTTTAATCCTTGTACTTCGAATAAAGCCTAAAATTAGTCCATACAGTTAGCTTATTGTGAATTTTTCTATAAAAAAAAATCCCTATTAACCTATCTTCTATAAATTTTAGAAATAGATTCACACTTTATCTTTTCTTCTCCTCAGTGGCGGATCCAGAACTTTATGTTAGGGGGGGCACGAGTTTATATAAGGTTAAATAAATCTAGTTCGTGAATTATTAAAATTGCTTCTATATGGTCTCTAAAATCTAAAAAGGGTCTAATATGTCTTTATAAAATTTAATTTTGTGTCTAATATGTCCTATTGATTTTTTTTAAAATATAAATCAATGTATCTATTAATTACAAAAGTAAAAGTTTAAGGTTCAATTAGACACAAATTCAAGTTTATATCTACTATAAAAACTAAGTTTTAAAATTGTTTAATGTCTAAGACCTATTAGATTTAAAATTAAAAGTTTATGGATTATTAGACATTTTAAAAACATTTATTAGACACAAAATTGAAATTTTAAGAATCTATTAGATACAAATTTGAATATTTAGGAACTAAACTTGTAATTTAATATAAATAAAATTTTAAAGGTAATAATATGTAATATTTCGATTAATTAACATTAATTACAAAATTATAATAATCTATTATAGAAATAACAATCTAAATATATAAGCTAGGAATGAAACTTGGAATATTTATTAAAGTTTTTTAAAAATAGGATTAAGTTTTATATACAAGAAAATCTTTAAAAAAAAATAAAAATAGGATTAAGTTTTATATACAAGAAAATCTTTAAAAAAAATAAAAAGATAAAACGCGCTTGATAGGATTTGAAACCCAGACGTGCAGGAGAAAACTGGAGACCAGTGCCCCCTCTCACCAACAAACCAAAAAACCATTTTGTTATTTTTAGTGAAAAAACATATACATATACATAAATGTGATCATTTGAGGGGGGCATGTGCCCCTCCTTACCCCAACGTGGATCCGCCCCTGCTTCTCCTATAAAAATTGTTATTATTATTATTTAACCAATTTCGATAACAATTAACTTTTAAAAGTTATCGTAGAAATCAATTTTAAGTTTTATTGAAAATATATAGACTAAAGTTGAAATACAAAGGTCAAAATAATATTTCAACATAAAATTAAAAGTTTTTAAATATTATGTTCTAAATTGAAAGTTAATGCAAAGTTTAAAAAATCATGCCCATGTTTTTCTCCAAAAAAAAAAAAAAAAAATCATGCCCATGTATTTATTTTAATTCAATTAATATTTCCTTCTTATGGAATATTTTATTATAGGGCAAATACAGAGAAAAGTTCCTATAGTGGCCAACCCACCAGTATTTTATAGGCTTTATAAAAAAAAAAAAGTTCTTTTTTTTTTTCTTTTTTTTTTTGAGAAATAAAAAAGTTCAACGGTTGATTTCCACAATAAGTGAAGGGACATTGAATTTCATTAATGGATTTGATTTTTAAAAGGTTGATTTAATGTGGATGCACCTGTCATTGATGTCACTATTTTTTTTTTTTCTTAAAAAAAATATTTTGAACAAGCTTCTAATTTATTTTTCCTACTTTTAGTTTTTTTACTTTTTGAAAATTATTATGGCTTCTTTACGACTTTTTAATTCTTATTTTTCTGATTCTATTTGCTTAAACGTATTTATTTATTATTATTTTTTTTATTTTTTTTTGACAATATGTGGGAAAACATATTTAAAATTTTAGTTTAATTATAAATTAAAGAAAATACGTATATATTTTTTTAAAGTAGATTATAAAATAGAGAAATCAGGACGCATGTTTTTGAAGTTTGATTTTAAAAACATAAAAAAGAATTTTTCTTTTTATCAAATGAATCTAAATTATTTAAGTTTCATTTCAATTATAAAAACCAAGGGAAGATAAAATACACCAAATACAAAGAGAATCTATTAGTAAAAGTTTGGTTTAAATTTAGTTCCTAGACTTTCAAGTTTGTTCTATTTTAGTCCCCTAAACTTTCAAAATGTCTATCTTGATCCTCAAACTTTCAATTTTGTTCTATTTTAGTCTCTGAACTTTTAAAATGTTTATTTTAGTTCTTAAATTTTTAAAAATAACTATTTTGCTCCTTATTATGTTACTTTTCTACCTTAAATCCACTTTGCCTGACTTGAAATCATGTTCATGCTAACAATATAATACACATACTCGAAACTATGTTATTAATTTGCGTAAGAACCAAAATAATCATTTTTTTTAAAGTTTTGGGACTAAAATGGATATCTTAAAAAAGTCCAATGACCACATTTAAAATATATATATATAAAGTCCAATGACCAAAATGGAATAAAATTGAAAGTTCGATGACTAAAATGAACATTTTAAAAGTTCAATGACCACATTAGAATAATGTTGTTTAAAAAAAAAGAATTATCTTAAAACTTTAGAGAGCAAAATAGAATTATGTCGGTTTTCAATTTGAGGCAGTAAATAAACGACATCAAGATCTATTTCTCTTTATTTTTTTTCTTTAATCTTAGTAGGTTTTAAAGAAGATTTCAACTCTTTTTTTTAAAAAAAAAAAAAATCAACTTCTACAAAATAAAATAAAAGTATAGTTTTTAAAATCTACACCCACAACACAAGTTCAAATACCCTTACTTTATGTAAAGTAATATTCTAAAAAGAAAAAAAAAGATAAAAGACATATATGAGTATTCTAAAAAGAAAAAAAGATAAAAGAAATTTATGAACTCAAGATGATAAAAACAATAATAATAACGACAGACATTTCTCATTTTTCATCCATTATCGAGTTGTCTTTTCTCTTTTTCATTTAATTCGGACTAAATTATAAAAAATACCACTGAACTATGGAATTTATTTCAAAAATGTCCTTGAACTTTAAAAAGTTTCAAAAATATTCCTGAACTTTACAAAACGTTTCAAAAATACCCTTGCAGTTAATTTTTGGATGAAAACCGTTAAAAATGTTTTGAAAAACCATTACTGAAAATCCAATCAAACTCTTGGGATGAGGTGTTGAAATAGAAGAAAAACTCCTAGGGTATGAATATATGAAAAATAGGTAAAACTTCTCATTAATTTTCATAGAATAAGAATTTACGGTGAGATAAGAAAAAAAAAAGTAGCATTTTCTAATAAGGTTATTTTTTAAAATCTTTTGAAAGTTAAAGAGTATTAATTAAACTGAATTTTTTAATGGTTTTCATCCAAAATTTAACGACAAGAGTATTTTTTAAACATTTTTTAAAGTTCAAGGGTATTTTTGAAAGTTTTTAAAGTTCAAGAACATTTTTTAGATAAACCCCATAATTCAAGGACATTTTTTATAAAGAAAATAGCAACACTTTGAGGATTTACATAATAATTTGTCAACTAATATTTTGAAATAGTAAGATCCCGTTTGAAATACCTTTTTTAGTTGAAGTGTTTTTCAATTATGCATTTTTTTAAACATTTTGTAAAAAAAAATTGTTTAGAATTTAAATTGGTTACGTTTCTTCATAAGTGTTTTTATACACATCATTATATACTTAAGAACTTCTTTAAAAAAAAAAAATGAGTGTTTCTCTCCAAATTGTTTATTTCTTAATCTCATTTTTTAATGAGTCATATTTAGTGGTTGTCAGACACTATTTTTTTTTCAAAAATTAAACACTTGAAAAGTTAAACCAAGTGAAAATTAAATACTCCGAGCTTTAGAACTAATCCATATAATTTTGATAGTAGCAATCTGTCACAAACTTCCCAATAAAAGAAAAAGAAAATCTGTCACAAATTCTATATTATTCTAAAAAAATAAATTTTTAGCAATGCAATTTCACGTTTGTAAAAAAAAAAAAAAAATACCCATTTTCTTATATATTCGCATGATATACAGAATATATCCAATTTCAAATCAAATTTTCATTCCAACCACTTAAAAGTTAAAAAGCAGCTTTTATTATTATTATTATTATTTTTGATAAATACAAATCAATTGAATATGATTGGCAAACATTGAAGGAATAAAAGCTTGAAAAAAAGAAGAAAAGGGCCACCCTTTAATACTTTTCAAGGGAAATGTCGTATTTCCAATTTTTGATGGGACCATAATATAATATTTACATTTATTATATGCCCTAAAGATAAAATATTAAACAAAAAAAAAAAAAACATTTGAAGAAAAGAGAAGAAAGAATATTCTATAATTTTAAATTACTTAACACAATAATGTAATTTAAAATTGGAAAATAAGATATAAATTATATATTTATTTATCTTTTCAAATTTAATTGACAAGGTAAGCTTTTGATTTATTTTATACTCCATCAATTTTAAAAAGTATTGATGAAATGTTGACATGACATGTTTATTCACCGGTTATATAGTTCATTACTTATGCCACATCAATAAAAACAAATCAATTCCTCAAAAAAAAAAAAAACAAAAAAACCAATAAAAACAAATCAAATTAATATGTCTCATTAATACTCATGATAATTCTCTATAAAATTTATTTAAAAAATTCACTATGTATATTGCATGCGAGTGGGCTTAATATAAGTTAATAAAGTTTGTTTTCCATGGTTCAAAAAAAAAAAAAAAGTTTGTTTTCCAAAATTGAGATAATTTTGGCTTACATATGTAAATATTTGTTTATTCTAACGCTGTGAAAATTTGTAATATATAGCTTAATCTCCCAAAATATATTTTAAATGTTATTTTTAAAACTCATAGATTACTGTTGTAAATAATAAAAAAAAAAACTCATTAATTATTGATGAACTTAAATAATGAAAACTTTTTTTCTCGAAAAAAACAAAAAGAAAAAAATTTAAATAATGAAAATCTATTTTTTAATGTTATTACTAATTGACATAAATGGACGATTAACTTAAATATTGATTCCACTCAAAATATATTATCTAGATCTATGCAACCATACACAAGTTAGCTTAAGTCCATTTTTATTTTTTGGCCTAAATCAACATCAATTTAACATATTAATTATAAAAAAAAAACATTTTCTTAAAAAAAAAAACTCAAACCCAAAATTAATGAAAAAAGAAACTAAAATGAGTCAAACCAAACTCTCACATCTATATAAAAAAAACACATCAATTTGGTTACATGCTTTAGAAATCGTACCAACTTTTAGTTTTTAATTTTTTTTTTCTCTATAACATGTGGAGGGAAGAATTTGAACCACAGTTCTCTAGATTATTAATTTGTTCAACTATTCATGTCGACTTAATTTAATCGATTTTATTAATTTTTAAGAATTAATAATTTTAAATTGCACTAAAAAAACACAACAATCCAAAACATGTTAGATAAATTTAGCCTCTAATTTAGATTCCAAAAAGAACCATACATATTATTTTTTTCCCTTTTTTGCCAAAGAACCATACATTAAAAAAGATAATAATGATAAAATTTGGAATAAATGTTGTAAAAGAAAAAAAACGAATAAATACGATAAATAAAAACCAAGAGAAAATAGCCGACGCCGACTTATTTTATTTTTATTTTTGATTATTATTTTATTCACGAACTCACTTTCATCATCTTCTTCTTCCCTAACAATAAAAACCAGAAGAAAGCCAACGCGGTAAAGTATTTCAGAAGCGGAGAATCAAAACAAAGAAAGAGCTCCTCCGTTCATATTCCATTTCTCAGCTCAACTGAGTCACACTTGGCGATCAACCAGCCGGAGATGAAATCCAATTCACAGGTGGCTCGCCGGCGACGTGCCACGCTGCTCCCTAGTATCTCGCTCTCCTCGCCAATCAATTGAAGGCTTCTGTACTGTTTAGTTTACTCTTTTTCTCTTTTCTTTTTTCAAAGCTTAATTTGATGCGAATCCCGAGAGCTTCGGCTTTATTTTGTCGGTAAAGTGGACTGGAATTCAATTCGGTTTCTTGAACGGCGTGTTGTTTGTTGTTTGTGTTTGTGCTGGATCGGACAAGAGTCCTTGGATAATTTGGTTCTGGATTGGGGTTTGGAGGTGTGGAGCTTGGTAGGATTGAGAATGAGAGTTGTGTTTTGATTTCGGATTAAGTTAGTGGTTTGCTTCGGCTTGGTTTTTGATTTGGCGTTCGTTGTACACTCCGATTTGGAGCTGGTACTTGTCGCTTTTAGTGTCCTTGATTGGAGCTGAAGCTAGCTCCATGCGTGGCTTCGATTGGCTTGGAAGAAGGATTTGATTTCAGGAGGAATTGCGTTTACGCTAGCTTCGGCATTTTATATTTGGATCGCTGTGTTTGTTTTGGGCTATATCTCCGCTCATCATCTACAATTGATTTGAATTTCTCAACATGGTTTCGGGGAATATATTTCACTGTAGAAAGAACTCGTGGCCACCGGACGAGTATATCAGCAAATCGACTTTGCAGCTGGTAAGCTTATTGGTTTTTCTTTGATCTTGTGAAAATGCTCCTTCTCCTCATCATTTCCTTGGAAACATCATGAATGTTTGTGAAAACTCATATAAAATTTCAATGTTTTTCCAGTACGATTTATTTTGACTCGAGTTTTGATTGGTCTTAAATAATTATCCCGCTACTGGAGTTGTTTGTTCACTTTGGATCTTCTTCCCCTGCAGTTAGATTTTGATAGTGCTTCACCACCTGAACAAGCCTGGAGAAGGAAATTAAATGGCCATGCGAATCTTCTTAAAGAATTTAGTGTCACATTTGTTGAAGCAATCAAAATGGTAAGTGATGGGTTCTCGACATTTTTTGTTGCTGCGTAAGATATCACGTCTCGTCAATATCTTCTTTTATGGTTCTTTCTTTTGAGTGATGTGCAACCCTACTGCTCTAGGTTCGACTTGGTATTCGCTTGTGGTCCTACGTAAGAGAAGAAGCATCTCAAGGCAGGGTAATTTTCTCTTACTTAGAAAACAAATTCTTTCGATATCTGTAGCTGGCTAACGTTAAATTTTTATACCAAGTGTGAATATTTATTATACCTCCCTCTGGGGATTAGTTTAAGTCTTTAAGACTTTGAAACCGAGAAAAAAATTTAATTTGTGCAGAAAGCACCTATTGATCCATTCACCAAAGAAGGTTGCAAACCTTCAGCATCTCAAGGGGTTCCACTTGGAGGAATGGGGTATGTATTGGATCTATAGGCATTATACATGATAGTTCTCTGTCCAATGTTCAATAATACATTCTTAATCTCTTGGGGATTTCTTTAAATGTATACAGGAGCGGCAGTATATCCAGAGGTTTTAGAGGCGAGTTCAGGCAATGGCAAATTATACCTGGTACATGTGAAGCTTCTCCTGTCATGGCCAATCAATTTTCTGTAAAGCCCTGTCCTTTAACTATCTTCTAGGATATTTGTTAAAAATGTATGAAGTCATATTTAAGAAAACATATAAAACTAAATATAAGAATGTGAATATTCCTTTTTTATTTTTTCTCCCTCAGTTACTGTATCTATGGTTAAAACATGTATTTATTTTCAATATGGTTAATACGTTCTCATGGTTATGCAGATTTTTATTTCTAGAGATGGAGGAAGTAAAAAATATGCGTCCGTCTTGGCTCCTGGTCAACATGAAGGCTTAGGGTGAGGCTATCAGCTTATGAAGCCTCAATTTTTTTTTTTTTTTTAAAAAATCACTTATGCTTGACTCTTAGCAGTATTATCTTTAACAGCTCAATGTAACATGCATACCAATCTGTTGAGGAACATCATATTTCTCATTCAGATGCTATCTATCCTTCCAGGATCCCCAAGGAAGAGCCAACTGTAATTCACCTAGTTTACCTGGAGGCTAGAGTCAATCTTTTGAATTGTGATTAATGAACAATTTGTGGCCTTAGGCTGTTGGGGTTATTGGGCTAGACAAACCTTTAAATTCTTTACCTCTAGAATAATCAAAGCAAGCCTTGTGTTCTCTTTTGATTAGTACTATCATTTAAATCCATATGGGGGATTTGTGTTAGCAAATCATGGAACCACTTGTTTTTAGTTTTAGCCAATTTTTGACCTCTAATCAAAGTTGCGGCAGATTCTGAACATAATTCACTATTGTAGGAAAGCTGGAGACTCGGGGATATCATCATGGGGATGGAATCTTGATGGTCAGCATTCCACATATCATGCTTTGTTCCCTAGGGCATGGACAGTATATGATGGTATCATTCTCTTCTGTTTTGTTTGGCTTAGCTATGTTTCTCTTCCCTTTCTAATTTATCTCTGATGAATGGGACATTTTGTTTTTCAGGTGAGCCAGATCCCGAACTTAAAGTATCGTGTAGGCAAATATCACCATTTATACCACATAATTATCGAGATAGCAGTCTTCCCGCTGCTGTTTTTGTATATACAGTATGTTTTCTTAGTACTAATCTCATGCAGTTCTTTCAACAAGTTATGCTTCTAGTTATAGATGAAAATTCTCTTTAGTTCGTTGAGCACCAAGATTGCTAAAAGCCTTTCGTATGTGAAGGCAAACTCAACGTTAATTGTTGCATTTAAGTGTTATTCTACAAACTGGCATTTGGAATTGATATTGTTCATAACATGATCCACTAATTAAATGCTGCATTCGTACGAGGAACATCTTAAAGACAAATGATATTGATATGATTACAATAATCTTGTATTCTTGTTTATTGCTCTTACATATGGAATTTTTTTGTTGGTTGTGCTATGTTACATTAAACAGTCACCAGTTCTTTGATTTTAGAAGTAAAAGGATGATGCTTCTCTCTACATTTGTTGTGTTTTCTATGTTACCCTGTTTAAGCACTGCAGCACTCTGTTATTAAGCTTTACTTCTCAATTAAGGTGGTCAATTTTTTTGACAATTAGGTTTACTTGGTATTTATTCCTTCTCCTTGATATTCATTTATGTATTTATTCTTTTAGTTGGTAAATACTGGACGGGAAAGGGCGAAAGTGAGCCTTCTGTTTACTTGGGCGGTAAGAATTTTTCTTTATCACTAAAGTAATGCTATTTCCTATGCTTCCTTAGATGATCAACAATTATCTTGTATCTGCAGAATTCAATAGGAGGAATCTCACATTTATCTGGCGATCATATGAATGAGCCATTTATGTGAGTACAACTTCAAATAATTTGTAATCCCTTTCTTTTGCTCTCTTTCACCCTGTCTAATGTCTAATATTTGAATGCATTTTTCTTTGATAGAGGCGGAGATGGAGTATCTGGAGTGCTTCTACATCACAAGCAAGTCTCCAAACCTTATACTCTATTTTGCGGTTGGTTTGCAGTATCTTGGTTCATTGATCCCATGTATTTGAACACGGGGGGGGGGGGGGGGGGGGGGGGGGGGGGGGTTCTAGAGTAGTGAGTTTTGCTCATAAAGATTGTGGAAAGCTAACTTCACCTTGCACTATTATCTATAATGTTAGAAACTGACCAAGATTATGTGTCCTGACGTATTGTTGGAGGAGTGCTAGTTGTCCAATTCTGTTTCTTGTAACGTGTAACTTAGTTGCTGCATTTTGTTCCCTGTCTGTCTGCTTGTGGATATACTTGGCCTGTAAAGAATTTAAAAGATTTGTGCATTTGTTTCAGGACTGCAAAGGGGAATCCTCCAGTTACCTTTGCCATAGCTGCATGTGAGACGCAAAATGTTAGTGTGACAGTTTTGCCATCTTTTGGACTCTCTGAAGGAAGTTGCATCACAGCAAAGGACATGTGGGATAAAATGGTGCAGGTGAGAAACTTATTCTGTCTACAGTCTTGTGTGGTAATGAGCAGAAGTGTCGCTCAGTTTTTGTTCCTAACTTTTTATTGTGTTCTCATGTGGCCCTTCAATATAAATATAATATATTTAAAAGAAGTTCTATTGTTGAAACTTGAAAGGATGGGCAATTCGATCGTGATAACTTCAGTTCAGGACCAAGCTTGCCTTCCTCACCTGGAGATACACTTTGTGCTGCAGTTGCAGCCTCTGCATGGGTGGAACCTCATGGAAAATGCACTGTTGCATTTTCTCTTTCATGGTCATCTCCAAAAGTGAAGTTTTTGAAGGGATTCTCATATCATAGGTAGGTATTTGTATATTTTGATCATAAACCAAACATTCATTAAGATGGGTAAGCTATACAAAAACAGAAGTCCATTTTTGGTAGTCATTAGGAAGATATGTATTTACCTTCATTTTTTCTTTGCAGATACAAGTGTATTGTTAATTATTAAATAGAATCTTGGTTTTGGTTAAGAATCATCAGCAAATATGTCTGGCATATTTTGTCTCTGATTCCAAGGAACTCTTTTGATCATCTTTATACCTCTTGTTTTTATGCTCATGTTTATAGTTTGGGGACAATAATTCATTCTTATAAATGAAGAAAATATACACATTTTCGTGAAAAAAAATTGTGTTATATGGAATTATGTTTGGTCGATGTTGGACAATATGAAGTCTCATCTTTTGCTATGTGTTTCAGGAGGTACACCAAGTTTTATGGTACTTCTGAAAAGGCTGCTCAGACTTTGGCACATGATGCGCTTACAAGTTAGCATCTCTGACTTATATTGTTCTTGATTGGACGAACTTTAGAACAATGTTCTGTTTAGGATGACCTGTACATTGTTATTCTCTCGACATACTTCTTAATCGTATACTTTGCATACCCTACTGATTCTTTAAACTCAATGAATTACACAGGATGATTTAAAAAAATTTATATCTAATATCCTTCTCAAATCATCAACAGATTATAAAAGATGGGAAGAGGAGATTGAGAAATGGCAGAGACCTATCCTCATGGATGAAAGGCTACCTGAATGGTAATAGTTGTTCGAACATTGTTAATTGTATGAATCTTTTGTGGAGTTTGTTTCTTCTTGCCTGTTTCATTAAGGGAGGAACTCCTTCAACACAAACTTCCTCCAATTCATGCTTTTAAAATTTCAAGAAAGAACTCAATCATATTATAGACTCGTCAGAGATGATGTAAAGTCATTCTTGGAACGGATGAAGTTTGTTATTTACTGCATTGAAAAAACAGTCTGTTTTGAAGGCTTAAGATTGCTATTGATTTTTAGTTTACTTGGTCTAGACCGTTGAAGTAATATTTTATGGCCGTATATTTCTTATTGGTTCTTGATGATTGTGTCATTCATGTTGGAGTAGTGATGTGGCCAAAAACTAATCAAGTGTGCCTTACTTTTTTTAATGCACCAGATAAAAGTTTCAGAAACCATGAATCATTTTAGAACTCTGTCAGTGCGTTCCTAATGTTCTAAGGGCATGGAGCCACTTTTTGAATGCGATTCACTTCTATTCCTTACGTGCAACATCTATTTTCTGCAGGTATAAGTTCACATTGTTTAACGAGCTTTACTTTCTGGTTGCTGGTGGCACAATCTGGATTGGTACTCAGCTACATTAACTTTGTGGATAAATATTCAACTATTCATCTTCTTTATGGTTACTATATAACAGATGTTATTTCTATGGTATCTACAGATTCTTCCTTAGTGGGTAGAAGATTGCCAAATGATCAAGAAGAACTAGCCAAAATGAAAAAGGATGATATAAAAGCTACGGAAGCTAAAGTTAGTGGCGGGGAAGAAGAAGTCTCCAAGACTACGACCACAACTACTCTTAATGGTTTTGCTGGTGTTGAATTTGATGATGATGAAAATTCTACTTCTAGTTCCCATGCAAGTGAAGATGAGTTAATGGTTCCATTGAAAAGGGGCTATACTGACCGCTCTTATCAAACATACAAAGTATTGGACCCGGGAAATAATGAGGAAGATGTTGGGAGGTTCCTTTACTTGGAAGGAGTAGAATATTTAATGTGGTGCACATATGATGTGCATTTTTATGCATCCTTTGCCCTTCTCGAGCTATTTCCCAAGATTGAACTCAATATTCAACGGGACTTTGCCAAAGCAGTCTTATCAGAGGATGGAAGAAAAGTGAAGTTTCTTGCTGATGGAAAATATGGAATCCGTAAAGTCAGAGGTGCTGTTCCACATGACCTTGGGACACATGATCCTTGGAATGAAATGAACGCTTACAATATCCACGATACAAGTCGGTGGAAGGATTTGAACACAAAGTTCGTGCTTCAGGTTTATAGAGATTTTGCTGCAACCCGGGACATGTCATTTGGAGTTGATGTTTGGCCCTCTGTTCGTGCTGCGATAGAATACCTGGAACAATTTGACAGAGATGGTGATGGTGTAATTGAGAACGATGGATTTCCAGACCAGACCTATGATACTTGGACTGTTCATGGTATTAGTGCCTACTGTGGCTGTTTGTGGATTGCTGCTTTGCAAGCTGCAGCAGCAATGGCCCATGAGCTGGGCGACCGAGATTTTGCCGAAACTTGCAAGAGCAAATTTCTTAAAGCCAAGCCGGTTTTGGAAGCGAAACTGTGGAATGGTTCTTATTTTAACTATGACAGTGGATCAAGTAGTAATAGTAAATCAATACAAGCTGATCAACTAGCTGGTCAATGGTATACAGCATCCTCTGGTTTGCCTCCTCTGTTTGATGACTTCAAAATCAAAAGTGCTCTAAAAAAAATCTTCGACTTCAACGTGATGAAAATTAGAGGTGGTAGGATGGGTGCTGTAAATGGGATGTATCCTAATGGAAAGGTGGATGAGACCTGCATGCAGTCTCGTGAAATATGGACTGGTGTTACCTATGGTGTTGCAGCTACAATGATCCTTGCCGGTATGGAGGAGGAAGCATTTAAAACTGCAGAGGGTATTTTCCTTGCTGGCTGGTCAGAAGAGGGATTTGGGTAAGTAAAGACACCCTAACCAGTTGTTACTTTTATCTATTTCCTTTCTCTTTTTAACCAAATCAATTGCACTTCGGTTTGCACTTACTATTGCCACCCCGTTTCTACTGCATACTATTCATTGAAACAATCTACTTTAAACGCCTGCCACTACACCACAACACTTGTAATCAGAGTGAAAGGAACCATACAAGATCAATTTCATATGGCAGTAGAAATTCATCCCATGCCCTCGAATTTTCAACTTTTTCTTTCTTTTTTGTTTGAACTCTCGAGGTATTTCGACTAATCACATAAGTTTCCGCTCACTTAAAGTTAGGTCTTCAGAGACGCCAATGGGTTTTTAATTTTAAGCTAACCAAGCATAAGTGTTGTACTGGAGACTAACATTTGTTTATCAAACTCTCTGATGTATGGTTTTTTTTTTTTTTTTTGGAGTTTAACCACATGGGAGAGTGGGAGATTCAAACGCTAGTAGGTCGAGGATATATGATTTAACCAGTTGAGCTATGCTTACTTTTTGTTTTATTGCCTCGTCAACTCCCGTTTATAAATGCTGATTTATATTTCTTCTTGATTCGATGTAATGCGCTTCAATTCATGTGTGAAATCTTTTCAATTACAATCCACGGCATGCCAATATTATCCTATCAAAATACGACATCTTTCCCTTATTTTTTCCAAATTCAATTCATTTGATCTTCTTCCCTTCTCTACTGCTCACAGGTACTGGTTCCAGACTCCAGAGGCATGGTCCACGGATGGGCACTACAGATCCCTCATATATATGAGACCACTGTCTATCTGGGGAATGCAATGGGCATTATCCCTACCAAAGGCGATACTCGAGGCCCCGAAAATCAACGTAATGGACAGAATCCACGTCTCCTCTTCCAGCACAAAGTTCTTTCACCATGAAACTGGCGTCAGAAGGATAGCTACAAAAGCTAAGTGTTTTGGTGATTCTGTTTTCAATTGTGCATGTTAATGCTAATTTTTTTTTTTTTTTTAATTAGCCCTTATAAAGTTGTCTCTGGAAAGCGATGTTCATGTGCTGCCTCAAACCTCTCCTACAGTTAAAAATAGTAAAATACTGAGGGTAGGTTTGGGGGAAGCATGTTTTTAGAGTTCGGTGAGTCAGAGAATAATACATGGGGTGAGTCAGAGTCTAGATAACTTCTTCTCTCGGCAGCTCCTTCATTGTCTATGAAAATGTTTACATGGAGAATCTTGTGTCATAATAATTTATTTTATTTATTTTTTCATATTCATACTAGATTCTTGGTCTGAAGTATGGAACAAACAATGTTACGATTCACGTCTTAGTTGTTTGAGAGATCAATTAAGGAGGCTGAAACAATGTGGCCGATGGTTGCATACTGTTGGATGTAAGAGAGATTAAAAAACGTATTTTGACCGGGCATCTTAGTTAGGTAGAGTAGCCATTTTGAATGAGATTTTTAGATATGGGCAGGAGAGAACGAGGAGGATGATTATTTGGTCATTTCAGGTAACTAAACGTGCCTATGTTTCTTTTTACAACCTAATGTCTTAGCATGCTTGAGACAACACTTGAGCTATTGGAATTGGCTAATTGCTAATAAAGTTTTCTTAACATTCTTCATTGTCCTCTCTCTCTAGATTTGGTGCTACAAATAAAACAAAATGTTAGGAATAAGAGAGAGAAAGGAAAGATAGAACCTGGGAATCCTTGTCTGAGAATCTGGTGAAACGTAGCCACCTTAGACGACAGTTTAGACCCCAATTTTGTGGCCAAATCAATGTTCTCTACCACATCAAATTGCTCTTTTTCAAAATAAATAAATCATATTACTCTCTAAGACAGAGAATGCAGATTGTGGCCACGATGGAAGGATATATATTGGGATACTTTGTCCAATTTGCTATATATTTCCCCGCCTAACACTCCTGACCTCAAGTTTGTTCCATTCTTGTTTTCCAATTTTTGGTATACATTGTTCTTTAGTTATTGTTTGAGATGTTCAACGGTCTATTTTGTTGAGCAATTCTTAGACATTGTTTTTAGGTTTTGTTTTAGTTCAACGGGTAGAACTCACATGTGAGGTGGGATTTGAACTTTTGACATTTTGGTTGAAGATAAGATGCCTTGATCAGTTAGCTATACTTGTGTCGGCATGAATGATTTGCTGATGGTGAATTTGTCAGTTGATTTGTGAGGTTGGAAGAAAGAATTTCATGTAGGGTGGTGCTTTAGAAAAATTAGATAACAATTTTAAGAAACAATTATTATATTGCTTTTGATTGTGCTTAGGGTTTTCTTTTCCCTTTATTTTTAAGGTTTCCTTTTCTTTTTTCCTAGTTAATTTACAGGTTTAGTCTCTAAATTTTTAGGATGATATTGAATGGATCATTGAATTTTAAAAAGTACACGATATATTAATTTTTAATGGTGTGTCTAATATGCCAAAGTGAGTCTAGCTTAGCGGTAACTGGCATGTTACCTCGACGAATAGGTCTGAGGTTCAAATCCTTCCATCCCTAAATGTTCATGTATTCAAAAGAAAAAAAGTGTCTAATAAGTCTCTTAAATGTAAAAGTGCAATAGATTTATGTACTTTTTAATTTTGCATTTCATAGATACAATTAAGAGGTTTATAATGCAAGGACTTACTAAACATAAAATTAATAGGTTATACTCTTTGTACAATTTTGTACCTACCAGCGTTTTTTTTTCTTTTTTCAGTATGTGTCGTATAGAGTTGTGCATTTTAAAAAGATCGAATATGGTGAAGTATGTCTAAACCTTATGGACTTTAGGTATAAAATTAAAAGTTCAAAATATTATAGACACTTTTTAAACTTTACAAACCAAAAGATTTTAGAGATTAAATTTAATCTTTTCTTTTCTTTTTTTTCCCAAATAACCTTCACGGGGCTACATTTGTTTTGTCAACTTGAGGGTTATTGTTTTCTAGAAAAAAGGAAAAGGGAAAAAAGGAAAGTGATTGAGGTTATTGCCTACAAATTCAAAGGGCCATAAACAATCTTTATTCACCTTCCCCATTTAATATAAAATACACAAGCAAGCTGAAAATAATATATAATTAATGATATTTTCACCAAGATTTGTGATTTTAGGGTTAGACCAGCATCTTGTGTTAGGGGTGGGTTCACGTATATATATCTTTTTGAGTTGGGAATGATTTGAACCTCTTGGTCGACGTACACGTTTATTATCGTGGAATGGGTCCATATTAGACTTTATTGAAATGGTGTCAATCATGGGCAATGCGAATTAATTTCACTCTGACATGTAATTCGAATTAATTTCACTCTGACATGTAATTTGCGAATTAATTTCACTCTGACATGTAATTCGTGTTGGTTTGAATTCTAAAGAAAATAAATAGTTAAATTATATATTTAGTTCTATATATATAGGTTAAGATTGTTAAAGTGAGCATTGTCAATTACTTGCCGTAATTGACAAGAATTTAAGAATTTAAGAGTTTAAATCTCCTCTCTAAATGTTGAATTACACTTTAGCCTTTTATTTCATAAGTCTTGCATAAATTTTGTTTTGTCAATTTGATTTCAATACGAACACAAAATTGCTATTTAGAAAAAAAAAATTGTCAATATGATAATATGATAGAGACGAATAGTGAAGTTTTGAGTGAACTAGAAAAATGAAGCCGGAACTTTACGAATCACAAAAATTAAATTCCAACTATAGAGACTACATTGAAACTAAGTCTAAACCATAGAGATTAAATTGAAACTTTTAAAACTATATAGACGGAATTGAAACTTTTCAAAATCATATGAAACTAAATTTATAATTTAACTGGATAAAGTTGAAAACTACAAACATTATAGAATTATAGATAAAATTGAAAACTTCCTACACATATTAATGAAAACTACGAAGAAGTTGATAAATGTGAAATAGAATTGAAAATTCTAAAATGTTGGCGTATAAAATTAGCATCTTTTTAAAAGTATATAATATATAATATAAAGAAAGAAAGTACACAGCGGTAAAAAGAAAAGTTGAAAATGGTTCTTGAAGCTTTGAAAAAGGATTAAAAAATAAAAAAGCTTTGAAAAAGGAGGAAAAAAAATGAATAAAAAGAATAAATTTCTGCAGATCCTTATCTTTTTTTACCGTACATTTTCCTTTAATCGGTTTTTGTTCCCATCTTTGGTTATTTTATCTTTGCTTTCATCACATTTTTCTTTGCAAATATATCAATTTATGTTATAAAACGTGGAAAGCAATAAAACAACTAAGAGAGAATTTGAGAGAGCAAAGTAGAGAGAAAAGAGAGCTAATGCTTTTCATTCAAGTGTGTTTTTCCATACCTCATACAACCCCCTATTTATACTAATGCAATGGGGTAGGTTACAAGCTTCAAAATGCTGAAAATAGAAGAGGGTGAGAGTCTCTTGGCTATTCCTAAGGGAGTGGGAGAGTCATGGGGGAGAATGACTACAATCATGGGTTGACTAAGACTAATGATATAATATGGATATCTAATATATACCTATATATACCGGGTATATATATTTACAACAATTTAATCATTTTATCCACTTGGGATTATCCAATTGGTGTTTATTGCAACTTTTTTTTTGTTCTTTTTTTTTGGTTAAATATTGTGTTTGGTTTAGAACAATGTATTAGATTTTCGTCAACATATCGACATTTTCATATGTTCACGGATTCGACATTGACACGAGGGGTGAATCGATATTTTTATTATATCATGAAAAAATCAATCAAAATAACAATAACATGTAACTAATCTAGAGATAATATTTATAATAAGTATTTTAATTTATTTTTAAAATGTAAAACATTTATTTATTACTTTATATATTTTTAAATTTTTTTGTTTTTACATATTTTTCCAGAATTATCCATCGACGTTGACATTTTGTCGATAAAATTGAGACCTCAACATTTTTGTTGACATCGACATTTTAACGTATGGTTTTGAATGTCCAGTGTCATTTTTTAATTTTATTTATACATTTTTTTTCAAGAAATTTCAATTCAATTTTTAATGTGATGTAATTTCAAAATCTAGAAAGTAGAAATAGGAAATATTGTTGAATGCTTTAATCCTTTGTCTCCACATGTTTGTGGATATCTCTTTTTGATTCTAAATTAAATTATAATATAAGCTTTTCATTTAGTGGAATCCAATTGAGACTGCAAAGTATAGGATTATTGCAATGGAATTAAATCTTTGCTCAAAGTCAATACCAAGGGAGATGAAACTAAGATTTGTAGAAAAGGAAAAAAGAAAACAATTTGATTTTGACTTTTAACTCTCAATTTTATCAAATTAAAGTTTAAATTTGAATAAGGGGAGTGAATCAACTTTATGAGTTTATTTTAATATTCATTCAAGTGTGTAGTTTAATTTGATGAAATCCCTTCATAAGAAGTGTCAAAAAAAAAAAAAAATCCCTTCATAAGGAAAAAGAAAGAGAATAATTTGATTCCCACGACAAAGAGATTGAATTTACCGTGAAGGAGAGACACAATTAGGGAGGTTCATCAATCGGTCGGTTTTCCAGAAATTTGGAAATCGACGACTTCCAATGGGTGTTGTCAGCCGACCGACCGAACGATCGGTTCAGTCGTTTTTTTTTTTTTAAAAGATAATGAGAATTGAGATGAAAAATTGCGGTCGGTCGGTTATGTGTTTTTTTTTTTTTTTTAAATGATTTATATATATATATAAATATATATATTGGTCGGTTGGTCGGTTATGTGTAAAATTGTTTGGCTGACCGACCGACCGACCGGTCTTCCCAATGTAAGAACCGACGCTGACTGACTTGGTCGGCTAACCGACCGACCGCCGTCAGTTCGGTTGGTTTCGGTCGGCCGTGTCGGTTTTCGGTCTGAAGATGAACACCCCTAGACACAACCAATTTTAAAATCTAGGCGTACACTTTGCATATTTCTCAAACTTTGCCAATAGTATATAAGTATAGGAACTATTTGTTTTTTAGAATCCTACCAATATTTCAATAAATGGGTTAAGAGTCGAACCTACAATCTACCAGAGAGACATTATTGATACTTTACCAATTGAATTATATGCTTAGATGGACTCTACTTTACTTAGTATTTTTTTTTCCATTTTACCTAGACAATCTTAGGATGGTAAAACAATGAAGAAGAAAGAGAAGTTAATGATATTTCCAATGTCTTTATGAAGCTTTTGAGTGTAAGAAATGGTTGCAAATTTGTCAAAAAGGTTATCCTCCAAGCATGCCTTTATATCTCATCTGGTCTGTCCATCCTTCTCCAAATGGACTTGAGGAAAGAATCTTTATATCACTATCAATGTTTTTTTATCACAATAATCTCTCTCCTCTTTCTAACTTAGTTGTCTAAAATATGTCCACTTTCCCAATCAAACCTTAATTATTGGTGTCATCTTACATTACGCTAAATTCATCTCAATAGTTAATGTTCATACCAACACAAGAAAGCCGCCTTATTCTTCAAAGATTTCATATTTGACATTTAACGGAGACACATTTCAAGTCAATACACTTTTTTCTACATCTATTTTTTTTCATTGAATTTATATAAATTTAGGGATGGACCCCACTTGGATAATTAGTCAAGATTTAGATAATATAATTTCCAATTTTATTGATCTATCATTTGAAAAGTCATCTTATATATAGAGAGAGAGTTTCTACCTACAAATACTTAGAGCCGAGCTGCACACTTTAGATCAAGTTATTGCTACTGTCCATAAACAAGCATATCTTTTGTCAAGCTTGGACTAAGACTTTTAAAGGTTGCAAACTCCCAAAACCCTAGTCAGAACACTACTTTTCAAAAATCTTGTGAATTTTTTCAACCTAATCATTGCTACTGTTAACATCCAAAGAGTATATATACATCCATACACACATACAAGCAATATAGTATACAACCATACATAAAATTAAAGGGGAAAAAAGTAAAATACTATTTATATATAAAAAAAAACAAAGATGGAATGATCTAGAAGTTAAAAAGTGAGTAAATCAGTTACACATATAGAGTGAGGGATTCAAATCTCTAATCTCTTGATCGAAGATATATGTCAATTACCATTAGCGGCTCATCTTTGACCACTATAACTTTATAAATAGCAAGCTCTTTAAACAAACTTTATTAAAATTTATGATCAATAATGTAATTCAATAAATAATGTTATATATTAATGCATATACTTTAAATTATTGTGTTCACTTATGAAACCACACTTAACACATTGTAACTTGGACCCTTTCAGGTAAAGTGCTCATTCATCATGCCAAAAAGAAAATCTTTACTTTATTTTTCCACTCTCCAAAATTAATTTAATTATTTAATAATTTAATTCTAATAATTTAGACATGAGCATAATTCAACTATCATAAAATTTGTATTAATGACCAAGAGGTTTGTGGTTCGAATTCTACATGTTCATCCATATAATTTGGAATTAGATTCGGTTCATTTCCTAAGGTTTTGAACTTTTCAATTTAAACTAAATGTGAAATTAGGGTGTGTGGTTTGGTGTCAAACCCATATAATTTTGAATTAGGGTTTGGTTTGGTGTCAAAGTCTCACAACTTTTAAACAACTCATTGCAAGATTAAAAGTCAAATGACTGAAATTGAATATGATCGGAAAGTAGGGAGGCTAAAATAGAAAATCTAAAACTTTTAATTTTAGACAATACTTAACTGGTGTGTAGGTATCTCTCTACACACCACCATTAAAATGTTGATCCATATAATTTAGAATATTAGTTTCGGTCCATTTCCTTGGGTTTTAAACTTTTCAATTGAAACTAAAAGTGAAATTAGGGTGTGGTTTGGTGTCAAACCCATACAATTTGGAATTAGGGTTTGGTTTGGTGTCAAAGTCTCCCAACTTTTAAACAACTTATGCAAGATTAAAAGTCAAAGAGAACTAAAACTGAATATGATTTGAAAGTAGAGAGATTAAAATAGAAAATGTAAAACTTTTAATTTTGGACAATACTTAGTTACACACCTGTGTGTAGGCATCTCTCTGCACACCATCATTAAAATGTTGACAACT
This sequence comes from Luffa acutangula, assembly GCA_036850905.1. NCBI lineage: Eukaryota > Viridiplantae > Streptophyta > Magnoliopsida > Cucurbitales > Cucurbitaceae > Luffa > Luffa acutangula. The sequence goes on along the minus strand of CM072098.1, from coordinate 44,810,977 downwards.
AGGAAAGAAAAGAAAAAAAAATCTCATACTCTACCTTTTTCTCTTAGTTGTCAAGATTTTAGTGAGACGTGTAGAAAGAACCCTATATAGATGCATGCAGCTAAGTATAAGCAAGTAAAAAAAAAAACTATTATTGTAGGAAAAAAAGTCATAGTGTATGTGATTTCTTTAGCAATGGAGAGGTGAAGAGAGATTTTGTAAGAGAGAAGGTGGGGACTCCATGCATAGGATCTTAGAGACAAAGCTTCTCCATTTTCATTACCTCATCAGAAATCAAAAAGCATTGATTGAGGATTTGATTGATGCCTGCTTGAGCCTTTGCTTTTCCTAGCTGTATTCTTACCTTTAATTCAAAAAATATTAAAAAAAAAAAAACTCAATTTCAACTTTAAATCTATTTTCAATTCGTCGAGTCAACTTGAATATAGTTCAACGATGGAAAACATATTGTAGTTCAAAAGATTAAAGATTCAAATCACCGTTCCACATTTGTTGAAACTCTATATAAATTACTTTCATCTTTTTGGTTTCAAATTCTTAAAGATTATAAGTAGTTTTAGTTGATATACTTGTTAATCTATTATATTGGATTATATTCAAGTCACTAGTCGATGATATTTAATCGTTTTTATAAATAATTCTAACCATCGGTCATACTTTATTTCAATCCAGCATAAAAATAAACTTTTGATCCTCATGGGGTAATTTTTTGTTTGATGATTTTGTATGAAATTTATGATAGAAGTGATCTAAAACTTTTGTAAATACAATACAAAAGTTAATAAATATGACAAAAATAAATATTTAGAAAAAAAATAGAATACAACATTTAAAAGTAAAAAACTGAAATAAATAAAATAAATGCAGTACAAAGAGAGAGATTTGCTTTAAGAAGCAGACATAAAGGAAGAAAAAGGCCACAGTTTAAGCTCAGTGTGACCCACCATTTTCATCTCTGAATCAGCTGCTTTTTGTAATGTTTTTAAGAAAAAAAAAATCATTAATTTTTTTAAAATCCTTTTAAAATTTTATTTCATAGATTCTTCTTTCCCCACATAATCTGGTTTTTTGTCAGTCTAATTGTCCACATTTGTACCAATTTAATTAATTATTTTATTTATCAGCCTCTTGTTTTTTATTTTTATTTTTTATTTTATCAGCCTCATACTCTTCAAATCATTTTTTTTAATTAACATACAAAAATCATTTAGAAGGAGAGAGGAAAAAAAAAGTAATTTCTTTGGTGGGAAAAAGTCAAGGTCTATAAGAGAAAAAACTATATTAACAACCAAAAAAGTTTATCATTATTGAAATATCATTATATTTACTGTTTATTTTCTCTGTCCCTCTCACAAACCTGCCAAATAGTCTTCTATTTATCTATATATATATATTGAAAATTATTGTACTCTCTTTAACTTTATATATATAATTGCAAATATGATTAAATCATGTTTTGGTTTATGATATATTTTCAAGCTTATATTTCAGTTTTAGTTTCAAATTTGTTAAATCAGTTGTTTTAGTTCACAGATTTTGCATAAAGGATTGGTTTAGTTTTTTTTTTTTAATATAATTATTTTCTATAAATTATTTAATAAGAAAAAGTAAAAAAAATATATCTCTTTTATTGATTTACTTGATGAATAAGACATGTTTATTTAAAAAAAAAGACATGTTTATTTGAGAAATGTTGGAAGTCACATACATATCCCAAGTTATCCAATATTGATTTTTTTTAAAAAAAATTGATGGGGTCTGAATTATTTTTTAAATAAAACCTATCAACGACAAATTAAAAGACAATGACTAAAATAAATTTTTATACAAAGTTTATCGATTATATTAAAAGAAAAAATAGTTGTTATAATCAAACTCTCGAGCTTCGAGCAATTACCTTCCTCTCCTCTCAAACTTACAATTAACCCTAGTGTTATAATTTTGTTATTAGTAAATTAAAAAAATGTTACTCACTCTTAATTTAGATGTGTGTTAGTGTTACAATTTACCTTTAAATCTTAAACCAATTGCTAAACAAATGAAACTATTTCAATCAAATTCAACCATACCCGCTTATGATTATTTGATTGCAATGATTAATTAACCAGCTTATATGTATGCACAACTATTTATATGATAGACTGCAGAATCTTGCAATAACATAGAGTTGTCAGGAAACTCTAGGATTTATTATCCTAAGTAATTTAGTAGCTAGTCATCGTGAGATCTAAACTTTTAGCTCCAAAATCTTCTAGAGTCTCTCTTCTAAATCTCATTGTCACTAGACCAATTCATCGTGGTTTTGACCGTCTCAACAGTTTGATGTCAAATAATCCAAAAGAGATAGCGAAAATGTTAGTCAAAAGAAAAGGGGGTCCTAAAGGTTCTCTACTAGTAAATGTGTCTGTTTGCCAGTACTCTCTCATTGACAGAATGCCAAAACAAAGTGGCCAATAATTTCCATCCTCCCAATGCCATTAACAGCCTCACTATTCTCACAAACAGTCCCTTTCTTCTTATAAACCACATCTTTCCCTCATCAAAACTCCCACCATTTTCTCTTCTTCCTCCTTCCCCCTCTTCATCCAACCCTTTCATGGATATTGATCTCTCCTTCGGCTTCCGTGCCGATCATCATCCTCGTCGTCGTCGTCAGCTTCTTTCCACTCCCTTTTCATGGCAAAACCTGAAGATCACTTCTCCACAAGCTTATTAACTACTCCAACAACCAAGTCTCAAGCCTGCTTCTTCCTCTTCCTCCTTGTCCTTCTCCTCCTCGTCGTTCCTCATCGCTTCTCGACCCCACCGAGCTTGAACTCGGCGAGTACTCCTCCGCCTCGTCGTTCGTCTTCTCTGGCCATGGAAGAACAAGCCTTGATCTCTAGCCCTTATTCTAGTAGGAGGACATTGAAGCAATTTGAAGCAGCTATGCATGAAGTTCCTAGTGGCCCAAATCCCACATCCAACAAGTAAGATTAAGATTAAGAAAATGAGTGAAAGTGAGAGAGGGTTTGTATTAATGGAGAATTATTGTTATGAAATATTTCTATATACAACTTTTTTTTTTTTTCTTTTTTGGGTTTTGATTTTGTTATAATTTTAGTTTTGTTGTTGCTTGTTATTAATTGTGTATGTGTACAGTAAGCTAAAAAAGTGTCCTTTTTTTGGGTTAATTTTTCTGCACTTTGGAAGTTGTTATCACATGTGCTATATTTATTCTTCTCTTCTTTTCTCTTCTCTTCTTGTTTTGGAAGAAAAATCTTGATTTTTATATGTTTATAATATTGAAGTTTAGTGTTGTTGAGTTGAGGATTATGAGCTTTTTTTTTTATTTATTGGATCAGTTCTAAATTCATTGGACTTTATTGGAGTTTGTGTTTTTTGAACCACTAATCTTTGTAAGAAATTATAAAGATTTGCTGATTTTTATCTGTTAATTTATTAATGTCTCATCTCAAAATGTTATATGAATATGATTACTCTATCATGTTAATTAGGATTTGATGTAAATGAAGATTTATGATTGGTTGTGACATGCATGTGATGATTTTACCTAAAATATTTTAGATCTTGTTTGACAAAGATTTTGTTTCTAAAAACAAAGTTTATTATAACAATCATATGTTTTATTTATTAGATTTCTTTTTTTAAATCTTAGCGAAGTTTTAAAAATGAAAAATAAATTTTTTAATTTTTAATTTTTTTTTTTTTTTTTTTTTGTAATTTTCTGAATTTTACTACAATTTCAAAAGACGTTTTAAAGTAAACTTAAAAAAATAATAATAATAAAAAATAATAAAAAAATTAAATGTTGGTGAATGACTAAAGAAGCAAGATTTTTAGATAAAAAACAAAAACAAACCTAATGTCTTTTTAGGATTGAATATTATGATATTTTTTTTATAATTGAATTTAATGATTAAATGGAACTATTTTGTAGATACTAGCTATAAGATAGACATTTCAAGGTAGGTAGTTAGTTTCTTAATATGATCTAAATCCTAGTCTTTTCTAATAGTCCTTTTAATTAAGATCTTTTTTTTTTTAACTCGTTTTAATTAAGATCTAAACCACAATAGGAGTCTCTGTTTTCTTCCGTTAGGAGATCTAGGGTTAAGGGACGTCTACACGCATCTCCGAATAGAAATTCTCTCTTTCTTGTTTAAAGAGATCCGCTACCAGAGCAAAATACTTTTGAAGTTATATTTCCATTTGTAATTTCATTAAAATTGTCTTAAAAGACGTAAACATTAACCAAAATATACACGTACCTATCAATGCACATGGAGTGTACTTTATTTTTTGTGTACCCTCGTGCACATGATCCTTATACATTATATTATATGACTTGTTTTGTGTGTGTGTATATATTTATAGTATCGATTTTTCTATTATAATTATATATGAACAAAACAATGTGTTAGACAAAAGTATTTTTAACAATGGTTCAATGGTCATGGACTAATTTCGATCATCTAAACAATATTGACTAATTAGGGTTTAGAATCCAGTATTCGCACCTGTAATTAACATCCTAGCTCTTTAGTCCATAATTAATTTTAGAATCCTCTCTCTTAAGTCATTACAAATTCTTTGATTAAATTCTTCATGCTATATTCTACAATTTATTAGTTGGGAGGTCCTTAATAGATTAAACTTCTACTATTTATTAATTATTCATAAAATCAACTCAATAACTTCTCCTTAATTTAATCACCAAAATTGGAGCCCTAATTTTTTCTATTTGGTCAAGCAAAACAAAGTTGAAAATGATGGTGGATTCATTCCATTATTGTTGTAATTTTTCAAATATTTTGCTTCATAAAATAGAAATAATATTTTAGTAAATCAAATTGGAAGCAACCTTTCTTGACTATATCTATCATGGGAAAAGGACAATTAAACTCTTTAAATCAATGTTAAAGAATTTATATTCTATTTCATTTTCTTACAAACTATCATAAATTATTTATAAACTTCACCATCTCCCTGCCTGTCTATTAAATTACTACTAAATTCATAGGCTTCAAAGTATATTAGGTTATAGTCAACTTAAACATTTTGCTTAACTAATTAAAAGATTATTAGCTTTTTAAAAACGTTAAAAACTATAATCTCAAGTTTCATCTGGTTGTTTATTTGAACTAAAAAAATTATTTGACGACCCACGAGATATCAAAGGACAATACAATTGGTAGAATTGAAATTCAACTCCTAAATTAGTGATACCTAGTAAATAAAATTAGCAATCGGTAATTTGTAGTCAACCAATCATTTGAATATACAATTATTAGAACTCATTCATATATTGGAATAAATGGAATATGAAAACAAAGTAAAAAAGGGAAAAGAAAAAAAAGAAAAGATGAAAATTTTCAAAATCTTGTTTGTTATGGAACAATTTGTTTTTTAAGATAAATATTACAATTGGGATGAGATGGTAGAGACTTGAATGTACAAAACTTTGGAAGAGATCATTAATATATATTTGGTTGAATTATAAATTTGATTTTTTAAGGTTTGAATATTGTTTCAATTTTTTCTTTGTGTGTGTTTTTTTGGACTTTTTTTTTTTTTGTAAGAATATTATTTTAATCTTGTCTTTAATTAAATTGAAACTTTCAATTTAGCCTATAGGCTATAGACTTCGTTTCAATTTGGTTGGTATAGTTTAATCAAATCTCACTAAATTGTCCTCAATAGTTAGTGTATATATATATATACCTTTTTCTTTTTATGTAGCAATGAGTTGAGTTGATTATATTATGATTTAGGATTGAGTACAAAATAATACAAAATATGTGGGCTTTTCAACCAAATAAAAAATAGTTAGGAACAATAATTTAGGACTAAATAAATTATATAAACCAAATTGAAACTAGACCAGAATCATATGGAAAAAATCAAAACTTTTAAAATCATTGAAACCAAATTGAAATTATATATGTTCAAACTATAGAGACTATGCCTATAATTTAATCTTAATGATTAATGTTTTGAACACGTGAGCTATAATAATGATTAATGTTTTAATCGTTATTTTCGTGTATGTTACTTTTGATTTTTTTTTCCCTTTAATATTTAGTGTATTATTTTTCTTTTATTCACAATATTTTGAAGTCTCATTCTTTAGCACGAAAGAAATATAAAAGAAAACAAAGTACAAAAATAAAAGGGAGAAGACAACTCCCACAATAGAGATAAGAATTATTTTAGCAGTCCCTATTAGGTCCATATTGGACCATATCTCTTCGAGTCATACATCTACATGTTTTGATAGCTTCATTATTCTCCTCCACATTTTCTTAATTTCATCCATGACGAGTCGAATCTCGTTTTCGAAATGATTTCACCCTAATTTCATTAATTAAATCGACTTCTTATTCTTCTTTTCGATCTCTTAAATTCAATAATATGCAAAAATGGAGAATTGAAAATTCTGACCTCTTGGTCGACAGCAAAGGTTAAAATGTTGATGTCGATGAAAGTGTCAATGTATCAATTTTATGGAAATATCGACAAAATGTCAATGTCGATGGATATTTCTCAAAAAAATATTTTAAACAAAAAAATTCAAAAAAAACAAATTAACAAATAAATGTTTAAATTTTTTTATTATAAGTTAAAATACTTATTATAAATATTATCTCAACATTAGTTACATTTTGTTATTATTTTGTTTATTTTTATCAATTTCTTTACGATATAATGGAAATGCCAATTCACCCTACTTGTCGATGTCGAATACATGGACATGTGGAAAATGTCGACATGTGGATGAAAATGTAATACATTGGTTGAGAGTATTTAAACTTTAAATAGTTGAGTTATGTTCAGGTTGGCCAATGTAGTCTACTTATATAACTATTGTTGTTGGGTTCTTTTTATAATCAATGTTATTACTATTTCTTTTAATAACCATAATGACCATGATATTATTTTTTATTTTCAAAACTATAATAACTATAAGGGAAAAAATCAATTTTGACCCCTAAACTTTGCAGGTTGTAGTAATTTTAACCCTAAACTTTCAATTTTAGCAAATTGAACCCCAAGCTTAACAAATTGTATCAATTTGAACCTCCAACTTGGATAAATGTTGCAATGTAGACCTTTTGTCAACTTTTCATTTGAATTGCTATTAAAATATGTAATTGACAATTTCCTTTTTTTTTTTTTTAATTCACTTTGCATCTGAGTTAGGGTTAAAAATGAAATTTTCCCTAACTACAAAAATAAATTTTCATTTGTAATGGAAAAAAAGCTTGTAATATACTCCAAGTATGTTTTCCTTAACAGCTTATTTTATTAATAATATAATTAATTTAATTCAAATAGTTATTTTATTATAAAATTTAATATATATATATATATATATATATATATATATATATATATATATATATATATATATATATATATAAAAGGTTATGTCATGCAAGAGATTCAGCCCAAATCGGCCCAATTCTTGGCCCAGTCTCAGGTCCTTTTATTCATTTGCAGGTTTAGAGTAGCATTTCTTTCTCCTCAGGAAAAAAAAAAGTAGCATTTCTTTGATTAGATTTTTTTTTTTTTTTTTTTTTTTTTGACAATTCTTTGATTATATTTTTAAAATAGTTTTTTTTTTTTTTTTTTAACTTTTTCGAAATTATCTATCTATATCTATATCTATACTATATTAAAAGGCGCTTAAGAGGAGAAACTTTTGATTTCCTTTTACGCCCCTGTTTAATCTTCAAATTCCTTATTTGTCCTTCCTATTTAATTCTTCAATATTTTATTAGAATTGTTTTAAAAAAAAGTTCATTATCACGTTTAGATATTGTAAAAAAAATGGTTAAATCTCATTTACGTTTAGAAATTGTTTTTTTTTTTTAAATGAAAAATATGTATATATTGGTTAAAAAAAATCTCATTATCACATTTAGGTATTGTTTTTTTTAAAAAAAAAAATTATTTTATTAGAATTGTTTTAAAAAAGTTAATTATCACGTTTAGATTAAAAAAAATGGTTAAACAATTGGTTAAATCTCATTTACGTTTAGATATTGTTTTTTTTTTTAAAAAAAAATCCCATGATTAAGAATTGGTTAAATCTCATTTACCTTTAGATATTGTTTTTTTTTTTAAAATAAAAATAGTTAAAAAAAATTGGTTAATTTACGTTTAGATATTGTTTTTTTTTTTAAAAAAAAGAAGATTGGTTAAAAAAAAAAAAACTCATTCTCATGATTAGGTAAGATTGATAATTGGTATTATTCAAATTCCAATGGGTAGATCATTCCCACGTTTAAGATTAAGAATTGATTTTAAGAAAAATCTTCATTATCATTGTTTTTTTTAAAAAAAAAAATCTCATCTTTCATAAGTATAAGAATTGGTTTTTTTAAAAAAAAACATATTTGATAAGATTGATAATTTTTTAATTTTTATTAAAAGGCGCTTAAGGGGAGAAACTTTTGATTTCCTTTTAAACCCCTTTTTAATCTTTAAATTCCTTATTTGTCCTTCCTATTTAATTATTCAATATTTTATTATTCAAATTCCAACGGTTAGATCATTCCCACGTTTAACGAATTGGTTTTAAGAAAAATCTTCATTATCATTGTTTTTTTTTTATAAAAAAAAATCTCATCTTTCATAAGATTAAAAATTGGTTTAAAAAAAACATATTTGATGAGATTAATAATTTTTTAATTTAATTATTAATTCTAATTGATTTCGGTGGTTATAATAAATAGAATTTTTTAAATTAAGTTTTATGAAATATAAATTTAGATAATTTTTTTTATTTTTAAAAAATAAAAAGATACTTGAGTTTAATTTTCTATTAAATCAAATCAAGTTTTAAAATTAAATTTAAAAAACTAAAATCTATATCTATACTATATTAAAAGGCGCTTAAGGGGGAAACTTTTGATTTCCTTCTAAGCTACTTTTTAATCTTCAAATCCCTTATTTGTCATCCCTATTTAATTATTCAATATTTTTTTTATTCAAATTCCCACAGATAGATCATTCCCACGTTTAAGATGAAGAATTGGTTTTAAAAAAAATCTTCATTATCATTGTTTTTTTTTAAAAAAAAAAAAAAATCTCATCTTTCAAATTAAGAATTGGTTAAAAAAAATCTCATTCTCATGTTTAGGTTTTGTTTTGTTTTTTTTTTTTTTTTTAAATCTCATCTGGGATAAAATTAAGAATTAGTTAAAAAAAATCATTCCCACGTTAAAAAAAAATCATTCTCACGTTTAGGTTGTTATTTTTTTTTAAAAAAAAAAAATCTCATATTTTATAAAATTAAGAATTGGTTAAAAAAAATCATATTTGATGAGATTAATAATTGGTTTAAAAAAACACCTTCATTCCAATCTCAAAAAAAAAAAAAAAAAAAACCTTCATTCCCACGTTTTTTTTTTTAAAAAAAAATAAATCTCATCTTTGATAATATTAAGACTCATTCCTACTCAACGTAAGTGGTCATTCCTACTCCATCTTTAGTAATGTGAGTAAATATAGCTTTTTCATTTAGTGTAAATATATATAATTCATTCATATTTCAAATTTTCTAATTAACTACTTATACTTAAAAGGTATTATAACACGTGCAACGCACGTAGTTTCAAACTAGTGTTACTAAAAGAGAGAGACTGAAAATGTATTAAATTTCGATCGACATTTCCACAGGATTCGACATTGACGTGCAGAGTGAATCAACATTTCCATTATATCATAAAGAAATTGATAAAATATAAACAAAATAATAACAAAATGTAACTAATGTGGAGATCATATTTATAATAAGTATTTTAATTCATTTTTAAAATGTAAAACATTTATTTGTTAATTTAAATGTTTTTTTTATTTTTTATTTAAATATTTTTTCAGAAATATCCGTCGACATCGACATTTTGTCAATATTTCCATCGACATTTTCACAAAATTGAGACATCAACATTTCTCTCGACATCAACATTTTAATCCTTGGATTGAATTTAATGTAAATCATATTTTAATACGACTTTTTCTACGATTTTGTAATTTAGAGTATGTTTGGAATTACTTTTGAAAGGTCAATAAAAAAATCTTAACCAATTTACATGTTTAATAAAATTGATTTTTCATTAAATTATCTGAAATAACTTTTTTATTTCCTCTTAGGTTCAAAATGACTGTTCCTAAAAGTCTACGGTTTTTTCGAACTAAATTTCTAAAATTAAAATCCTATTCTTCTACTTATCCTCTTTTTTCTTTCACATTTATTTTATCCTATCTCAATAAATTTTGTTTTATTTTTTTTTAGAACATTTGTTTTTCTTAAACTTTATCACATAATTAATTTTGATTATACAAAATAACTTACAATTTAAACCATATAAAATTTTAAACAATTAACTTATAAAATAGATGTTAAATATTAATATAAAACAATTAATATAATAGGTCTACTTTTTATTATTTTACCAAGCTGTTATGGGTAATTCGGACCACACTGACAAACAAGGAGCTGGCAAGGACAATCGGACAACGGTAGGACCAGAAGTTCGACCCGTAGGAAGACCGGACCAAAGGGTCGGGCCAACATGGCCCGACCCATATGTTCGGCTTCGGCAAAAGGTAGAGGCCGACCATTCGGCCCGCTTGCGCGGGCAGAGCTCGGTCACCTCCTTTCGACCCGTGACGCTGCAGATCGCCCCGGTTTCGCCTGGTTCATCCCGAAACACCTCCGAATTCTTAAAGAACCTAGGAGGACGGGGTCGGCCTCGGTCCATTGCTGAGGCCGACCCGGGCCAAAGGCCCAGAGATCGCTTGAGGTGTGGCATCGACGAAAACCCTAAGGGGAAGTCTATAAAAAGGGAGACCGCACACAGATTCAGGTATGCAAGCATCAGTCCCTAAATACATTCTACGTGCTTTACGGCCAAGGCTAACTTAAGCATCGGAGCGTGTGTGGTCTACACCGCACCGGTGTGCAGCGTTTGCTCGTCTTGCAGGTCACGTCCTTCCTGTTATCCTATAAATTCACGGTTGATCGTCACGTGGAGCGAGGGCAAATTCGTAAGCGAAATTTGACCATCAACACAAGCTATAATATGATTTTTCAAGTTGTCAAAACGAGCTTAGCTCATCGGTAATTGACATATACTATCAACCAAGAGGTCAGAGGTTCAAAACCTCCCACCCCAAACGTTGATGTACTCAAAAAATATGTATATATGATTTTTTCAAGTTTAAAATTAAAATTTACCCAACACTAATTTCCTTTAGGTTTTTCTCAAAAAAAAAAAAAAAAAAAAAAAAAAAAAAAAAATTCCTTTAGGTTCCAATTGATTTTGCTAAAAGCTAAGTTGGTGGCAATTAATTTAAAAGCTATAACTATTTTTCCAATCAATTTCAAGTCATTATAATTTTAATTTTAAACAATAAGACAAAAGAAAAAAGAAAAAAAAAAAACAAAAAACAAAGTACAAACATACTCAGTAGTACCTAGATTGGGTAAGTCAACTATTCATTAAATATTAATTATTAGATATTTACTACCTAGTTCTTACGAAGATAATACCCTGTTGTTAGTTTCAAAAAAAAAAAAATACCCTGTTGTTAGAAAATAAATATTAAATATTTAAAAGTATCCAAGTAATAATATAGTTTTTTACCACACACGTGGGTGAGAATTTAAACTTTTGATCTCTTGATCAAGGTACAAGTTTTATGTAGTTATGCTCTTGTTGGCAAATAATTACAACCATATTATAACAGAAATTTTTATATTTAGAAAATGAGAAATAAAAAATTAGCTAATTAAAGGAAAAAAAATACATTTTTAACTCTAAACTTGACTATATATTATTTTCTTTCTTAAATTTTCAATTTCATCTAGTTGGACTTTAGACTTTAATAATTATTGCAACTTTTACCTTTGGATAGATTTTTGTTTTAAAAGAAAAATATTTTCAGGTGGTTTAATTTATTAAAAAATATAGGACTAGTACAAAATTGATGAACTTCAAAAAAATAACTAGAGCTTAATTTTCATAGAAGTTTATATAAGTTTTGAGATATTTCTTGAGAGGTTGATTTTATATGTGTTGATGAAGCTTAATTTTAAGCTAGACTTAACTAAAATTAGTGAATTTGAGTAGACTTTTACCCTTTTTTAATGTTAAAATTAGTGGTGTGAACCTTGCCAAATTTGAGTAGAAGTTAAAAATTGCAATACTGATCTAAGTTTAGAGTTCAATTGGATGAAAGTAAAGCTAAAAGATGAAAATTGATATATCTTGTCAAGTTTTATGGATAAAAATTGAAAAATTATCAGAATTGTGTGGTTAGAGTTATGCTCCACACGCTGGAAGTGTTGTTCAATATCATTTGCCATTTGGACAATATCATTTGCCACATGATGGCATCTCTTCAAGAGACATATAACAATTTGTGTGCGTTGATGCACTGATTGTACTCAGAGAAGTCAGAGAATAAAACGTCATTCGCACGCAAGTTTTTTTTTTGCTTCCCGCACCTTTACTTAGTACTAGTAAAGAGGCTCTCTATGCTAATCACGTCTGCTTCAACTTCACTTATCATTTGTGTCATGTACATTACATCCTTGAGCATCAAAGTTTGATTCCTACCATACGTTCAATTGTTGCTTTCTTGTTTTGTTCAACATTATTAAACTCAAATTAAGCTCGAGTTGAAAGTTAATGGTAAAAAAGTATAATTATTCAACCAAAAAAAAAACTAATTTATGTAAAATGTAGAAAAAATAATGTTTATATAATATGGTATATGTATATGTATATAATGTACTTTTTTTTTTAATTTACTTTTAATAAAAAACCTAATTCCTACCATTAGTTTCAAAATAGTTCCTTAAATAGTCCGCCACTTTTTTTTTTTTTTTTTGAGTTCCATTTTTATTGTCATCAAACTATATAATTCAGGAAGCCATAAGTATAGTTGGATTGGCATAGTTCACCATAAGAGTCATGTCTATGTTTTAGCTGAATTATGTTCGTGTTGACCTATATTATTTGATATTAATATTTGATTACCAATAACCGTAATGGTCCATTTGAGAATAGTTTAGACATTAATCATCACACTTTGATAGTTAAGCTCTCGTTCGATAAGTATTTAGTTTAAAATTAAGTTCATAAATACTAATTTCATTTAATAGTTTCTTTTGTTTTGCTATCTACTCTTTAAAAAAAATTCTAAACCCAATCCAAGTTTTAAAAATTAAAGACCCATTTGATAATTATTTAGGCCCCATTTGATAACCATTTGGTTTTTGGTTTTTGAAAATTATGCTTGTTTTCTCCTTATTTCGTTTATCATAGTTTTCATCTTTGTTAAGCACATATTTGAATTCTTAATCAAATTTCAAAAACAAAAACAAGTTTTTGAATTTTTTTTTTTTTTTAAAAACTTGACTTGGTTTTTGGAAACATAGGAGGAGGGTAGATGATAAAACAAATAAACTTATGGGTGGTAGTAGTGTTTATAGGCTTAATTTTCAAAAATCAAATGGTTATCCAATGGGGCTTAAAAAAATTATTTAAAAAAATTGTTTTTGTTTTTTAATTTGGTTAAGATTCTATTTTTTTTCTTAAGGAAAAATCACAATAAAGAATTTGTGAGAAACCAGCACAATTTTCAAAAACTAAAATCTAAAAATGAAATTGTTATCAAACAATGTCTAAATATTCGATTTTCAACCTCTAAGTTTCTTTTTTATATATAATTTTAAAATCTAAGAACATGTACTTTAACAATATTATAATTGTGGATGAGACATCATTTACCATGTGAACTGTGGGGTTTGTTTTAAAAATATCCCTAAACTTTAAAAAGTTTGAAAAATACCTCTGAACATTAAAAAATGTTTCAAAAATATCATTGTCGTTAATTTTTGGATGGAAACTGTTAAAGTTTTAGTTTCATTAACACCCTTCAACTTTAAAAAAAAATTAAAAAATACTCATATTGAAAAATGCTGAGAGGGGGAAAAATCGAGAGAAAAATCACTGAAGAAGACGCCTCCTTTTCATTATCTTCACTGCTCGCTGGGGACGTTGCTGGAGAAAATGTTGGTGCTGGCCGACGGTGAGGAGCAAGAGGGAGAAGAAAAATAACCATCAGAGGAGGACTTGGAACTTGAGAAAAAGAAAAGCAAATAATGAGAAGGAGAAAAAAGAAAAGAAGAGGAAAGGAAAAGGAATAAAAAAAGGGGGGGGGGGGGGGTCACCGGCGACAAGGCTGCAAAGAAATTGTGGTCGACGGCGAGCTGCAAACATTTGAAGAAGAAGAAGAAATAAATAAAATTATAAAATAATAATATAATTATTATTTTATTATATTTATATTTTAAAAAAACTTAAAAAATAATATTTTAATATAAATTTTTTGCCACGTCAGCAATCCGTTAACTATTAACGAAAAATTGGATGGAGGAACCAAATTTAAACTAAAACTAAACCTAGGGACTAAATTGTTGAGTTTGAAAATTCAAGGACCAAAATGAAACCTAACTCAAACCTAAGGGACTAAAAGTATATTTTTCCCATATATATATATATATATATATATATATATATATATATATTCTTTTCTTTTTGTTTTCTCTATTCGTATATGTCAGTGATACGAAGAAGAAGTGTTTATAAGACTGTGGATTTGATCTAATTTACAAGATCAATTAATCAAACCAAAACTTCAACGGTTTTCATCCAAAAATTAATGACAAAGATATTTTTGAAAATTTTTAAAGTTCGGGAGCATTTTTTAAACAAACTCCATAGTTCAAGAGTATTTTTTATAATTTAGCCCTATAAATTCTTGTAGAACTAGAAGTAAATTAAAAAAATATATATTTAAATTAATAAACTAACATTTCCACACTTTTTGTTACCGGTTATATTTTCTTTAATTTTTTTATATTCAATCAATAACTTTTTTACAATATAATTAAATTATCAATAGATACTTTTTTTTTTTTTAAAAAAAAAGAATTATCAATAGATACCTAATACCATATTGAATCTTAAATTTATGAATCAACTGTCAACATGAATATAAATCAACTAACACAAAGTGTTAATGGTTAAAGGTTTGTGGTTCGAATCTCTTCACCCCACAAATCATGAAAAAAAAAATACATAAATTAACTTAATCATAGTTTAACTTATTGAAAAATGATTAATTTTTTTTTTTTTTTATAAAGAAATGATAGATTAAGTGTAGATGGAATAGTTTATGGTGAGGATTTAAAGAGGGAGTTTGGTAAATAATAGGGATCGGCGAAAGATTAAACAAATGCACGTGAGCAGTCACGTGCGGTTAATTGATCTGTTGGGTGGCGCCGATTTCACGCCACTTTTTTGCCGACGCGGCCGCCTCGGATTCCCATCTTTTTCTCTTTTATTCCCAAACCTTTCCCACTCTTCACTCGCTTTTCTTGCGCGTCAATCCCACCTTCCATTTACTCAATTTCTAATTTTGTATTACTACAACTTTATTATATTTATTTTTGGTATTTTTTTTTTTGTATGAAAAGTCTTTAAACTTTAAAAATATCTATTGATTTTTTTTTTGAAAGATATCTTATTAATTTTTGAACTTTCAATCCTGTGTCAACTAAACAAATGATATTCAAAAAAAAAAATTAAAATTAATTGATTTTTTAAGTATAAAATTGAATTTTATTTTAATCAAATTTTAAACTTTCAATTCTGTGTCTAGTAAATCAGTGAATTGTATAGGAGATGATTTTTGTTGCCTTCTTCGTTTCAAGTCATTTGGATTGGAGCTTCTTAAGCATGTAATTGATGATATTGAATGTTTTCCAACAAAAAAAAAAAAATTGTTGGTATTGAGAAGTTGAGATTCAATTGTTTCTCATTTAGTTATATCACTTGTTCCACTGTTACTTATGTCATCCTTTTAGTCACTTGAAGATTCTTTTTAATTTATGTTTGCACTTTTTATGTCAAGTTTTCATGTTAAGAGTTCATTAGTTTGAAAAATTGAACCTAATTAAAGTTTGTTTTTCTTAGGTTCTTTGTGGTCGATGTACAAGCGAGATTATGCTGACGAGAATAAAAATGCATATATGAAAAGTGTAGGTGTAGACTTTTAAATTTAGGTTCTATTGTAGTTTGAAAAATTGAACCTAATTAAAGTTTGTTTTTCTTAGGTTTTTTGTGGTCGATGTACAAGCATGATTATGCTGACGAGAATAAAGATGCATATACGAGAAGTGTAGATGTAGACTTTTAAGTTTAGGTTCTATTGTAGTTTACTAGTTTAGAACTTTTAAGTGTAGGTGTTTTATAATTTTATTTTAATCTCAAACTTGTATGAAAAAAAAATTGGTTCATTAACTTATTCAAATGAAAATTGGAAAATATTTGAGTTTGTATACAATTTTTTTAGGTACAAAAATTTTGGGTTATAAAATAATAATAATAATAATAATAATAAAAAGACCAGTCCCAAACTTCTGCCACTTTGATTGTGTTGACAAAATTCTCCTCTATTGACTTTCTGCTGACGCAATCTTTTTCAACAAAAAAATTATATATTAAAATTGGACTACAATATTAGTTGTTAAACTACATAGATTAATTAGCTTGTTACATTCTAAGTTGGACTACAATATTAGTGTTGTAACTTTGAGATTACAACAAAAAAATTATATATTAAAGTTGATGGACTAAACAACTACTCCAACCAAAAGTACCTGGGCAAAAATGTTTTTAAACCCATTTTAAAAGTTAAGCTAATGGAATTAACTTTTTCCCCCTTAAGAAAGGAAAAAAAAAAAAAAAATCTCAACATTTTAATGGGTATTGGAAATGATTCAAGAAAATAAGAACAAATCAAATTTTACTAGCTTGCTTAGTTTACTCGATTCATTTTAATTATAAATTTAAACATCAAGTAATTGAATTGTTGAATAAATAGTAAAAATAGTCCATCTTTAAAATTAGATTAATTATTTTTCATAAATAAACTAATAAATCACATAAAATTAATCCAACAAGTTAGAATCTAAGAAAAGAAAGTTCTAAATCTAACTACAAGAACTCACACCAAGTCCTCAAGTATGTTAAAAAAATCTTAAACCCAAACCTGACCATTAAAAAAAATTAAAAATCAACTTATGGGAGCATATTTCATCCATGATTGACACGTACCTTTAATCAAGATGATAGATGTTTGAATCTTTCTGCAAATGTTATTGAAAAAAAAAAGCTTAAAAAACATTTAACATAATCATAAGAATCTGGTAAAAAAATAACAATAAATAAAAAATAATAATAATCTTGGAGCCACAAGATTTCATTATTATTACTAGTTAGAATGAACCACAAGAAACTCAAGTGATCCTTTAGAAATTTGAAAATTATTTATATGAAAAATATTAATTTTACTGTTTATTTACAATCATGTTAAATACGACTCGCGATAAACTTACATGATTGGATATTGAGTGAAATGAGATAAATTAGTTGAATGAATTAAACCATGTAGGAGAAGAAAATGCAAAATAATAATAATAATAATAATAATAATAATAAACTACATCGGAGAAAAAAAAATTTCAAATTTCTTGCCAACTTAGGTACGCGGACAATAAATTATTCTTAATTTTCAACGACTCACTAATTATCATGTCATATAAGTTTACCATCTACTTAACATCTACCAACAAAAAAAATGTAATTATTAAATTGAGATTTTTTAAACGAACAATACTAAATTTAAATATTTTTCGAAAAAAGAAATACTAAATTTAACTTTAAAAAAAAAAAAAAAAAACTTTGGCGGTTCTGTTCAAGTTTTCCACTTGAGGACAACGCAACGGTCACATATTTAGGTCAGAAGTCAAAGTTTACGGCTCGTCGTGTAATGAGGTTGCGTGAGGCTCACGCAAGAACGGAAGCGCGTGGGTTGAAAGTGGGCAGCTCCAGCGAATTGCGATATTCGAAGAACCTGGCTGCCGCTGGCGGGAAAGCGCGTGAACAGACAAAAGAATCCTTCAAAAAGGGCGGGAAACGTTCTTATTGGTCCACGTCTGCATTTGATGCCTTCGTTTTGTTTTGTACGATCTCAATTTAAAAATATATAAATATATATATTAGGCGTGAATGTCGAGGTATTTGAAATCGCTAATCAACAATGCCTACAAAATTCTAATTCCCAAAATTACCCCTTTCTCTTTTTTTTTTTTCTTTTTTAAAACTAATAATTTGAAAGATGAGAAAATGAAATATTTAAAACTTAATCAATTTTTCTTTTTTTTTTTTTATAAAAAAATTATAATATAGAATTTCTATATTTAAGAACTTTAAAAAGAGGATAAGCAAAACCAAAGATTTCCTTTAATATGCCAACAAGAGAATAGCTCAACTAGCATAAAGTCGTATTGATAACCACAAAGTATGTGGTTTAAATCTCTCATCCCACATATTGTCAAAAAAAAAAAATTCCTTTAATATGATAAAAGCAAATTTCACAAAACTTTGCCGACAAGAGCATGACTCAATTGACATAAAATTTATACTCCGATCGAAAGGTTAGAGGTTCAATCTCCCACCCTACATGTTGCCAAAAAAAAATCACAAAACTCTCCATTACTTTTTTTAATTAATCACGTTGAATTTTAATTAATTAAACTAAATATGTAATACTACACTAACTAAAAGATGTGAAGGGTTTCAAATGATAAAACTCTTCAACTTCAATATATATTTGAATATGATTTTTCTATTTTAAAAAATTGTGTTGTGGTCTCATATGCTCCCACAAATATTTGTATTGCTTCAATTTTTATTTTGTTTGTTAGAAAAACTTTTCGTCATCCATTTTCGAATTTAATATTATATATATATTTTAGAACGGGATCTTTTACAAAATATAGAAAAGTGAAAATAATTCTAAACACAATTTGAACCGAATAATCCCTCCCCCAAAAATTGAATTTCTTCTAACAAAAATAATTGTTCTACCGTAGAGTTAATGAATTGTTAACATGAACATAGCTCAATGATTAAGACATCTTACTTTTTTTTTCTCTAAAAATTTGTATAGATTTGAACATTCGCTCTTATATGTGATATAGTATATTAAAAAAAAGAATAAAGAATAAAAAAGATCGAACTATATCATTTCTTTTAAGAGTATTATGAGAGTATAAATTACAACTTAATCATTCATACTTCCTATTAGGGACAATGGACCCTACTATTATTCACTTTGGACATAAGTGTCCATTTATATATCCATGATTTTGTCCTTATCTAGTCAATGTAAAACTGCACTCTCAACACTTTCCATGCAAAAGGTCTTTTAGAAACTACAATACATAAAATTCATGACAAAAACCAAAAGAATATTTGAACTATGAAACTTCAAATGAAATAAAAATGATTTTTAAATTAAAAAAGAACTAAAAAACTAGCAACAAACTTTAATGAGACATTCACTTAAAGGGAATAAAATAAATATTCATTTTTAAATTTGGTAGAAAATTTAATTTTTTTTTTTAAAATAGAACAATTTAAATCAAATTTGAATTCAATAAAAGCACGATACAAATAGAGATACGCTTTTGTACCATATTTGATAAAAGTTCGAAAGTTTTGACATTACTATTATGGATTAAATTTATGCTACTTAGATAATTTTCTCAATCATTTTTTCTTTTTTTTTTTTTCTATTAGAATTGTTACATGCCTTTAAACTTTCAATTTGATCTATTATTTTTTCTAAACTTATGCAATTTTACAATGAAGCTATTATATATAACAAAATGCATAAACCACCCTTGTTGAATTGTAAATATGTTACCATTCAACCATTTTCTTTAACTCTTAACTATGAAAAAGTATTTGGTTTTCAAATCAACGTCGAATTGTCATCTCTATGGTGGAAAACAAAAAATAATCCGTATAAAAAATTTGAATTTAATTATAACAATCTTATATAGTTCAACAGTAGTTAGTATATTTTGTAATTTTTAAAGGTTGAATAACAAGAATTTTATAAATTTAAGATGGTGATTAATCAAATCAAAAGTTCGAGAGTATGTTCGTAACCTTCTTTATAATTTTTGGGTGGTTTTTTTTTTTTTTTTTTTTTTTTCAATGAGTTGTAATTATTATAATAAAACTAAATATATATAAAGGGGTGGGGACAAAGATGGAAAAAAAAGTATCAATAACGTCACAGTCTCAATAATCAAATCAAAATAAAGAAATTCCCACTCTTTGTGGTTTTCATTGGGCCCCACCTTGACATGGATTTACTTGCTTTTCAAGGCGCGTGACGATCAAACAAAACGGCTCCTCCTAATAATTACTTCAAATATAATTTATGGAAAGGAAATCTCTTCTTTCTTTTTTTTTTTTTTTTTTTTTTTTTGCATTTATACGATATCCTCCCACTGGGTTCGCTGACTCGCTATTTTAGCGAGCGTGACTTTCACGTTGCTCCAGTTTTGGCGGAAAGATAGAGTCCTATGTCATTTCTTCTAAGGTCCGCCTGAAAATTGAAATGACTTTTTAAGTGTTTAAAAAAATATTTTTACGTGTAAAAAATGTGTTTTTAAACACTTATAAAGTCATTCCAAACATATACTTAGTTTGAAATTGTTATTGTTGATGTCAAAATCTGGACAGAGGACTCACCTGACCTTCACGTGACACCAACAGTGAATTTGTAGAAGCTGGGGCGTGACCTGCAAAACCAGCAAAAACAGCTGCACACCGGTGTGGTGTTTGCCACAACGCCTCTGATGCCTAAGTCAGAAAACCGAGGAGAAGCTAGAGAGTAATATAAGAAGTCGAGAATAGAGTTTTTTTTCGAACCCTCCTTTAGTGATGAAGAGAGGTTTTTATACCTATTTTTCCTCCTAGGATTTTTAGGAATTCGGAGGTGTTTCGGGATGAACCAGACGGAACCTGGACGATCCGGGGCATCAGGGGCCGAAAGGAGGTGAACGAGCTCGGCCCGCGCCGACGGGCCAAATGGTCGGCCTCAGCCTTTTGCAGAGGCCGACCATATGGGTCGGGCCATGTTGGCCCGATCCTTTGGTCCGGTCTTCCTCTGGGTCAATTTTCTGGTCTTACCTTCGTCTGATTGTCCTCGTCAGCTCCTTGTTCGTCGGTGTGGTCCAAAATTACCTATAATAGTTATAACTATTAAAATAATTGTGTTTCAATCGTGATTTTAAAAAGAAATCAATTGTAACAAAAAAAAATAGTCTTTAAGTAAATTTTAGATTTAAATAAGAAAAAGATTGGAGTGAGGGAATTCAAATCTCTTACTTCTGAGTTGAGAGTACATGTCAATTATCGTTAAGTTATGCTTACTTCAGTGATAATTTTGAAAAGATTATGAGTAAATGTGTTGATTTTTAAGAATGCTAATTTGAAAGCCATTGTAGGACCAAATTTTATAAATATGAAATTCTTTTACAATCAGTTTAACTGAACTCTAAAAAAATGTTAAAATTCGTAAGGTAAACATAACTCAACAGTAATTGACACGTACTCCCGATTGAGAGGTAAAAGGTTTAAAGTCCCCCACTTCCAAATGTTGTTGAGCTAAAAACAACTTTAAATTCCTTCCTAATAACTTTAAAGTCTTCGAGAGCAATGGCCAATGTAAACTAAATCTATGGTTTAGTTTAACTATTCAACTATTTTTTCAATTTATTTCTTACATTATTCTAAACATTTTTAAATTATATCTTTTTTCATTGGTCGGTATTAAATTGGCTACCATTTGTACTAAGTTACATAAATTTAAGAGAGGAATTAGGTCACTAAAAGGAAAAACGATTTTATTTCTTCCTCCAAACTTTTAAAAATGGATAGAAATTTTGATATTTTCTCTCTTAAATATAGGTGTTTCAAAAATTTTCAAAAAAAAAAAAAAATAGAAGTGCCCATAAGATGGATTGTGTTGAGTTGAAATACCCCTCAACCTAATTTAATATAATGGCTCAAGTTGTAAATTTATTTAATCTAAATAAACTTTATTAAAGAATGAACTCAATCTAACCCAACCATAAAATATTTTTGTGTTAGGGTTCAAGTTATTTGGATCACTTTTATATATATATATATAAAAGTAAAAAATTAATCTTTTAAACATTTGTTTTATTTATTATTATTTTTTTTTTAAACAATTTGTTTTACTTATTTTTAAACATGGAATCTAGATTAGTAACTTGGTGTTAATTTTTATTGTGAAAAATATTACTCCCAAAGACTTTATATTGTTAAAAATGGTTGAAGAATAAGTTATCTAAAAAGAATGGTTGAATATAGAATAAAATTAAAATAAGCATATGCACATATAATTTTATAGTAGGTGAAAAAAATATACTTTTTAAAATTAATAATGAGTTCAGGTTAGTTCGGATCAATCAAACATATATTAAGTATATTAGGTGAACCTAATGCTTGTAAACCAATAAACAACCTGCAAAGTCTTCATTTATTTGAACTCAACCCAATTCCAATAAAAAGTTTGTAACATAACCTAACCTAAACTATGTGGTTTGGATTGGGTTGGGTTAATCAAGTTAGTTGGATTGTCATCGAAGATTATTTAACACTTCTACTCTTAGACGTCTCTTCAAATTATGTTATATAAACATATTATCAATAAATTGTAACATGTTACTAAATAGAAATACTATAGTTGAAAAATATTAAAACATGAAAAACTAAATTGAAACTTTATAAATGATAAAGATAAATTGAAAAAAAAGACTCATATTTGTAGATGTTATTAATGATCTTTAATATGATATTTTTTTTTATGATCTCTCGAAGTCACTTTACTTGAAAAATATGAATGAAGTCAGGTTTAATAATGTGTTTTTAAAAAATGTAGGAAACAATTAATTTCTTGGTCAAAGATTTGAATCTATGACCTCTTGATCGAGGATATAAACTTTATCAGTTGAGTTATGCTCTTATCAGCCAAACCAATTATATTTAAAGCTATATGGTTATAGTTTAGGGCTGAAATATTATTTAGCCTATAACTACAAACAAATTTCATTAATATATATATATAGTTTTCAATTTAATCCTTTCAAAGTTAGCAACTATAATTCCTATAGTAACATTCTTAGTTTATCAAGGTCCTTAACATAGTATGTGTGATAACAAAATATGGAAAGTACTTTTAATTATCTGTGTTCAAGTCAACAAATAAAATATATTTTCCTAAATACTTTAAGATTTTTTTTTTTTTGAAACTCAATACTTTAAGATGTTTATAAATATAAGGAAACATGAGTGAGGACATGTAGAACACTGTACATAGGTTACACTGAGTCAAGTTAGGAGAATTTTTTTTATATCAAATCGAAATTTAGATAGGTCGGTTTATGCTACTTGAAAGAACACAAACTATTGTACAATAACCCAACCTTTATATTTTCGGGTTGAGTCTTTGAATTGCTACAATTTTTTTTTTAAAAAAAAGAACAATACTCACGAGTCATGGACACAAAAGCAACATGCGATGAACACAAGATGCAAACATACGAACTCAACAAAGCACAAAAACTCCCTTCGAACATAGAAACAAAAATTCCAAAATGACATATAATGCAAATGAAAAGGGAAAAGTTAAACAATATTGTATAGATCATAACTCAATTCAATTTAGGTTGAACGGAATTTTAATTTTTTGAACCCACAAATCGAACCGAACCAAACGGCCAATCGATTCTTAAAAATTATAATTATCAATCAAAAGCAAAAATGCCTATCTAATTACCCAACCAAACTCTTGAAGTTCAAGTTTGGTTGTTAGGCTAGAGCTTTTACAACCCCTAGCTAGTGGCATGGGCTAAGCCCTTTAATAAAAGAATTTTGTTTAGGACAAGCATGATATTGTCCTCTTTGAGCAGAAGTTTTCATGGCTTTACTTTTAGTTCCACCCAAAAGACCTCATACCAATTAAGATATAGTCTAGCACTTATATACTTGTAACTTTTCCCTTGTCCAGTCAAATTGGGATTTTGGTTGCACTCCTAAACAATTACTTAGTATCGAGGTACTTAACTATTATTTTTTTTTTTAAAAAAAAGGCTCAATAATAATTAAGTATTTGATTTCCCACATATGAGACCTTCAAGTTTATATCCTCTTGATTAATAGGAGTGACCATTGTCCTTTAATGACATAGGATAGTTTAATATTTTCTATGTTTAATGCAAGAATTAGTTTGATCTTGAAATATCCCAAACAACGAAAACTAAGGGTCCATTTGGTAACGTTCTCTTTTCTTGTTTCCGTTTCTTCATTTTTAATAAAGAAAAATAGAATTTCATGACCCTAACACTTATACATTCAATCATAATAAACCTATATTGTTATTTATGTTTGGAAAAAATTGGAAACAAGAACAAAAAAGGAGAAACTAGTTTTAGTTGTTCCCAAAAGTTCTATACAAATTTTGGGAGTGTTTCTAAAAAATGAGAAACAAGAAACATACATAGTTATTAAATGCTTAGATTTCTTAATAAAATTAGAAACAAGAAACAAGAAATGAGAACGTTGCCAAATGGACCCTAAGGCCCCATTTGATAACGATCGATAGTTGGAGGTCGACGGTGGCGGTCGTTCGATGGAGGTTGGCAGTTGCAGGTAGTCAGAGGTCGACAGTAGTGGCAGGTCGGCGGTGCCTGATAGTCTGAGGTCGACGGTAGCGGTCAGTCGACGGAGGCCGATCAGTGGAGGTTGTGTTGGGTCTTATGCCCTAAAACTCGTAGATAGTGAATGTAACCGTTGACCAGATATTAATGAAATAATATTGATATATTTTTTCATGAATTATTATTAGTTATTTTATATTTGTCTTTGCCTAATAATAACCCTAATCCAATAAACTAGACATCCAAGGTTGTAATATGAGTCTTGAACTATATGTAGCGACATATGAGATCATTGTTCAAGAAACAGCCTAAAGGGTCTATAGTATAGGGATAAGACTGGGTGCCTTATCCTGGTGACACTATGGATACGACCCACTTTGTATTGGATACAAACGTTGCGATCCAACACGTTCGTGTAGGAGACATGCGAGTGTGGGTATCCTATGCAATGAGTTTGCATAAGACCGGACCGCGAAATAGTAACCACTGGTTATAACACCGTTAACTAGTTGGTTTTCTATTTCACTAGGACGACCTAGACAACTTAGTCTTAATCCTGAGTTGATTATGGACTCCTGCTCATGAGAGATTGTCCTTTGATTTGTATGGGTGAGAGTGGCCAATACGCCAACTCAATAAGCCTACCACTTTGGGGACACGACCGAATGGGGAGCTGGGAACATAATCGTACAAGATGGAATTCACTCCTTCTCGACTTTAGGGAAGCAGATGAGTGTTCCCTTAAGTGGTTACTCCGAGTCTTGAACAAAGGGCCCTACCCTCTCAATGGCACGAGAGAGTTTTTCTGTTTGATGGTTGGACCACAAACAGGTTGTTCATTACAGGAGAACTGGTACTTAAGGAAATAGAGGTAACCCAGGGGTAAAACGGTAATTTGACCCAGCTGGTGTTACGGACACTCGTGAAGGACTAACTAGTCGATATTGGTCTATATCCGTGGACACAGAAAATATGTTTGCAGTAAGAAGAGTGCAATTGTGAGTCTATAGTGGAATGAACATACAGTTAACGAATATTGATTAATGTGGTTAATGAGTTTGACCAATTAATCTCACATCGTTGGAGCTTCTGATCTGCAGGTCCATTAGGTCACACTGGTAGCTCATAAAGTAATTTGAGACAACTAAGTAATAAATATAAATTAAAATGTTCAATTTACTAAGGGAAACAAATATAATATATATTGTTATATTATTAAGAGAGAAATTAATATTTGAAGAAATTCAAATATAAATTTATGGAAGTTTGAAAGAGTTCAAATAATGAATTAATTAATTTAAGGCCTAAAATGTGTTTGGGCAAATTAATTAATTCCAGGCCAGAAATTAAATATGTGATATTTAATTGGTGGTTAATTAATTAAAGAATTCATTAACCGGGAATTAATCAATTATGGAAATAATTAATCACTGGTAATTAGTCATTTGTGGAAAAGATTAATCAATTATGGAATTGATTGATCATGATTGATTAATTAAGGAATAAGATTGAATCAATTTTGGAAAAGATTGATTTAATTGAATATTTTATTCATGGTCTCTCTTCTATAAATAGAACACTAGACCTAATTGGTCATAACACTTGAAACTTTGCTCTTGCTCTTAGACTTTCAAAGACAAGACCTAAGAATTCTCTCTAGCCTCCCTCTTAGAGAAAGACTCCCACAAGTCTTTTGCCTCCTAGACCTAGAGTCATACCGGTGTAACCTTTGTGGTTATTGTGTCAATCAAGAAGAAAATTCCAGCGATCAAGAGGCGAGGAGGTTGCTGCGTTTTCGTTCGTTGGAGCGTCGTTGGCGAAGAACGGTCAAGTCTACAACGAAGGTATGTGACAGTTCTTCCCCTTTTCTCTAGAAAAGCATGAAAATAAATTTAGATTTATTTTTAAGCATGTTTAAACTGAATTTCTAGCAACTTTAAAAAAAGTTTAAAGTTTGATTGAGTTTTCGTAACGGTATTTTAATGTTAATTAATATACGGCGTAAGGTCCAATCGATGCGCTTCCGCTGCGTGGGGACTTTTATTCCCTTCAGGTTGATAGCGGCCGTTTGTCGGAGGTCGACAGTAGCGGTCGACCGCGACCGGTAGTTGGCGGTCGGCGACAACCGGTAGTCGGAGGTACACGGTGGCAGTCGATCGGCAGAAGTCGACGGCGACCGATCAACGGTTGCGGTCGGTAGTGGGAGGTTGACGACGGCGGTCGGTCGACGGAGGTCGGCGATGATCGGTAGTTAGAGGTGGACGGCGGCAGTTGGTCGATGGAGGTCGACAACAACCAGTAGTTGAAGGTCAACAGTGGTGGTCGGTCAGCGGAGGTCGACAGCGACTGGTAGTCGGAGGTCGAAAATGGTGGCAGTCGACGACGATCAGTAGTCGGAGGTGGATGGTGGCGCTCGGTCAGCGGAGGTCGATGGCGGCCGGTTGTCGGAGGTTGACGATTGTGGTTGGCCGCGACAGGTAATCAGAGGTGGACAGTGGTGGTTGGTCGGCATAGGTCGACGGCTGTTGATTGTCGGAGGTCGACGGTAGCGATCGGTCGCGGGCGGTATTCCTAGGTCGACGATGACGGTCTGTCGGCGAAGGTCGGTAGTTGAAGGTTGACGGTAGTGGACGACCGCAAATGGTAGTCGGAGGTCGACAATGGTGGTCAGTCGACAGAGGTCGGCGACGACCAGTAGTAGAAGGTGGACTGTGGCGGTCAGTCGGTGGAGGTCGAAGCTCGACGGAGGCGGTGTGTCGGCGACAGCTGATAGTCGGAAGTTGACAGTGGCGGCTGGTCGGCGACGATCGATAGTCGGATGTCAACGATGGTGGGCGGTTGTCTGAGATCGTGGAGGTGATAATAAAAGGAAAAAAGGAAAGAAATAACACAAATAATAAAAAAAAATGAAAGAGAAAGAAATAACGAAAAAAGAAAAAATATTAAAAAAAAGGAAAGAGAACGAAATAACGAAAAAAGATTTAAAAAAAAAAGACGATGAAGTGGTTAAAAAAATAGAAGACAAGAAGAGACTAGTGTAGGAATGGGAGGGAGAGATGGATACATTCATGAAAGTTAGAGAAAAAAAAAACAGAAACAGAACTTGAGAAACAACATTTTGTAGTTTCTCAAATTTGGCATCTTTTTTAGAAACGTTTCTAGAAATTTAGAAAAAAGAAACAAGGATAAGTTATCAAACAAGTCTGTTTCTTAATAAAGGAGAACGGGAACAAGAAACAAGAAACAGGAACGTTATCAAACGAGCCCTAAGATGCTACAAGATTTTAGTTAAAAGACTAGTTACTTGCACAAGAAGATCCCAAGCATTTTTTTTTTAACTGTGGGGGAAGAATTTGAACCACACCTCCTTGATCATTAATTTAAATTTTATGCCAGTTCAACACTAAGCTCAGGTTGGCAAGAAGATCCCAAGTTTACTTTGGACAATGATATATATCATTTGACATAGCACATTAAGCTTCAATAGATTTTATGATACTTCTGTTAAAAAAAATAGACTTTATGATACTTTCTCCAAAAAAAAAATGATTTTATGATACTGAATTTAATTTTCAATTAAGAAAGACAAGCTTTCAACCTTAAATATGGTGGTTTTAAGAACAAGTTATATACCATTATTAAATTAAAACTATTTTTATTTTTTCAATAGGCTAGTGAACTAAGGATATGTTTGGTTTAACTTTTCAATGTTTATCTTTGAAAAAAATTATAGTGTTTGGTCACTACTAAAAATGACTTATTCATATTTTCATCATCCGACAAAAAAATAATAAATAAATAAATAAATAAATTTGTTAGCAATGAAATGAAAAAAAAGGCCATCAACTTACCTTTGGAGGAAGGCTGAAATGAAACTCACATGTGGCCAAATAAAACAGATATCAAATGGCCCTTGGGAAAATGTCAGAATATCACTCCATGAAGTTAGAAGGCCCAGTTTTTACTAACCCATCTAATATCAAATGGTCATTTTGTGTGTCTATTGGAACAAAAACACAAAAAGTCCAAACCCCATGTGTTGAGACCACATAACAGTGAGTATAGCTCAACGGTAATTGGTTGTATCCTCAACCATGAGGTCAAAGTTTTGAATCTCCTTACTTCCAAATGTTGTTAAACTAAAATAAAAAAATAATAATAATAAAAAGTTGTGAAATAAGGCTCCACTTATCTTCCTACAATAATCTTAATTGTAACCAATGAATGATAATGAAAATTTTGATTATGATGAATGGTATTTACAAAATCAATAACGGAAATTAGATGTTTTCATTCCTTATTACATGAGACTCACAACATCGTTTTGAGTTACTTTACACCATCTGTCTTTTTTCGAGCAACAAGATAAAATGATTGAGAGCTAGAGGAATTCTCCCTCTCCCTAATTTTTTTTAGGATTTTCTCAAAATACATCATAAGAAATAAAGGGACAAATAGAGAAGGAACCACTTTTGATCTCACGAAAAAGGTATTTCATTAATGTTTAGGAGAATGCATACATGCAAAAGCCGATAGGTCAAAAGCCATATAACAAAGTCTGACTATTAATAGCAATACAAAAGAATACAAGGAAGGATTGCTATTCTTCGGAAGAATCAGAGTCGGAGAAGACCTCTATCACCACAGAAGGAGATACATTCTTGTTCAGTCTTTTACACTACTACAAAATCTATCTTACTTGACATTTGCAATTTTTAATCACTTGACATTTTAATAAAAAAATGTCAAGTAACATGCATTTTCTAAAAAAAATGTCAAGAAAAATGAAAAAAGGTGGAGGAAATGTCAAGAAAAATAAAAAAAGGCGGAGGTTGACGGAAATTTTCGGATTTTTTCAACACTAACATAAAATTTGACTTTTAAAAAATGTCAAGTTTTATCTTAATTTACTTGCCATGTTTTAGATGTCAAGAATAGTTTAGTTTAAAATAAAATAATTTTCTGAAGCTTCTCCTTCCCCACCATTCACGATTTTAGAAGCCCTAACTCACCATCTCAATCCTCTCACCATCTCTTTCTCCCAGCCATGTGTGTCCCCTCCCCTCCGACGAATAGCTCCGACGACGGCGCAACAGCAGCGACGGTTCATCGGCGTCAAGCACTCCTTCGCGCGGTCAACGATGATTTCTACGTGGGTTAGTGTATTTCTCTCGGTTTTTCACTCCTCAAGGCTCGATTCCTCTCTCTCCTTCGTTCTCTCTCTCACTCGTGATCTCCATCTCTGTTTTCTAGCATTTTTTCGGCGAGTTTCAAGCAGGGCAGCAGCTGTTTTCACAATTTTCCGCAGGTGCTCTATTTAAGCGCGAATAACAGTGTTTTTAGACGTTTTTAATGGGTTTTATAGTGAATTCGACCATAGGTAAGTTGGATTGAAGGTTGTATTGGTTGATTAACATGTTTAATTGAATACCCACTCACTATTATTTTCGTTCAGCATGCTTTCCCTTCAAATTTCGACGATTCAAGCAGTGGGTCTTCGACTTTCAACGTCTTTGAGCAATTTCAGCATTGGGTAAGTGTTTTACATCAAGGATTTGGGTTGATTTTAGTGTTATTCAAATACCCATTTATGTTAGCTTTCAATTTCAAGGTATCCATAGCGTTTGGTGATTTATTTGTCAATTTGGAGTGAAATTGGAAGCCCGAACAGCAAACATTTGTTCTGTTTTTTGGTCAAGTTTTGGGTGTTACTTTCTCCAATTTAATGGGCTCTTAGTAAGCATTTGATTTGAGATTCTATTTTGTTTTAAGGAATTTCTCCCCTTGTGTAGCTTGATTAATGGTTGGAGCTAAGGAATTAATTTAGTTCTTATGCAAAGTAATTAAGCAACATGTGACCATTATTTTGTTTCTTATGATTATTTATCTATTAAATCTTTTTCCCATTCATTTAGAAATCAATAATAATACACAATAAAGTGAGAGAAAGAGCAAAGCAAACAATGGCTGAGATAAATGATAAAGACAAACAAGTTTTAGAGAAGACCAACGAACTTCTTGCAGTCAAGTACATTGAGGGAGGGAAGAAGGTAAATAACTTATCAATTAGTTTTAGACAAACAAGTTTTAGACTTAATGTTGTAATTTGCTTAAACAAATGGTGGGATTAAGAGATTTGCGTTTGATTAATTGTTAGCTATTGGGATTTCTCTTGTGATTGTTTCTGATTGGCTTTTGGCTTGGTGCTCTCATGGCTTCTCATTGGACTCAATGCTGTAATTTGCTTAAACAATGGTGGGATTAGGAGATTTAAGTCTGATTATTGTTTTGCTAATGGGATTTCCCTTTTGATTGTCTCTGATTAGCTTTTGGCTTGGTGTTTTAATGGCTTCTCCCATTGTGTGTACCTTTTTTCTCCGTTGACTTGTTGAAGTTATGAAGTTTTTTTATGCTGGATGGTGGTTTTGCTACATTCTTGATGTGAAATCTCTATGGAAATTTGTTTTGATCATCCATTTCTTCTTTCTTTCTTTGTATCTAGATGATGGTAGATACACATCGGCATCACTGTCCATGATTTTAAAATGCGTTTCTAGGCAATCCTATTTTATATTTCATTTTAATTCTGGAAATCACTTCATGGCAAAGGTGAGTTTCTGAAGGTTAGCCCCAAAGCCACTTTGAGAAGCGGCAACATCTCCAAAGTCATTCTGAGTTCCTCTTCCTTTCATAAATAATTGATAACATTGTCAGAATGCTACAAAGTTACTCTGATAGTTCAAAATTGCTACATTTTCTGCTCACTGTCCTCGTCTAACGTTGTCCTTTTACCACCTTTGTGATCATTTATCATGACTACTGTACTTTATCTTAAAAAAATCATTGCAGGTAATTTTTTTATGAGAGATGGATTATTATTCAAATGAAATGCTCGTTTGAAACACTGTGAATAGTTATGTTATTTAACTGGTCTTAGCTGAATTACTTGTTGGATGTGTGTACTTGCTCGTTATGCCCTTTCCTATTTAGAAATGTTCCGTTTTTAAGATAAATATTTTTTACTTGCTCTATTCGTGTAATGCCTACTAATTGTTATTCGAATTTCTGTTTCATTTATTGTTTACAATTTCATGTATGGTTTTCTTTCTTTCTTACTTTCTTTCTTTTTAATAGGCCTACCTGAGTCAAATGGATATACGGTGATCTTAATCAGCAAAGAACATCAGTTGGTTTCTTTTACCTCCTTTTTAATTTCTTGCTTTCTTTAAACCACCTACTACTCCGACCCCACAAAAGAATCCATTACCTAGGAAATAACTTTCTGGGTAAATAATGTCTTTTCTCATTCTATGTTGTTACTGTTATCTATATATTATAGATATGCAGTGGAGTTGCTGTGGTTGGCTATCTAAATGCAAGACTTGTAATCCCTAAAAGGTTGATTGACTATCTAAATGCAACAATTGTAACCCCATAAAAGAATCTATTCCCTAGGAGAAGGTTGATTGTGTTGCTATGAACAAAATTATGGTATTGACATTTTATGGATAAACTTTAGGGGTATATGAAACATTTGTTGCATGGCATACTTGAAACAAACTCTATTTCTTGGTGTTTGTATTCTTCTTATTTTCCTTATCTCTCTGTTTATGACATTGAAAATTGTTCATTGTTGGATCTCTGAAACTGTGGGGGAATATATGTTCTTAATTGTTCATTGTTGATGGGGTTTGGCTTGATTTGGTGAAGCTTGAAGTGATGGGGGAGAAAACAAAGAAGGTTACTTATCTATTTGAAGAAAAGGATTGTTAAAAGTACACTATGTAATGACAGAAATTCTTGAAAGTACACTGTCTAATATTAATGGTAGTTTTTAAGTTTGAAATTGACAGTGTGGACTCTGGTCATTTAGGAAAATTGTGAATATTTGTGTTGATTGTCATCATCACTTATTTTAGGAAGGTGTTGGAATGAGCATTAATAAGAATCTATTTTAGGAAATAGAAAAAGAGAAATTGAGTTGACACTGAGTTGTTTATCTTTTCAGCCAGCAAGATTAAAGGCACATAACTCACAAAGTCCACTCGAAGGTTTGGTTTATTCCCCATTTCTTTGAGTTTGAAATCCTTTAAAATCTTAATCAATTAGAAGTTCTATGAACTAGCACTTGCATTAGTATTTAGTAGTGATAAAATTTAAATGTTGCATTTTTGTTCTGGTCATCTTCTGTGTGGTTTTGGTTGGATTTTATGTGTAATTTTTCCTTTTTTATTTACCTTTGGTTACTAAGCAAAAAGTTGGTAAGATTTGGTTGTTTAGGTTTGTTATAAGTTTTGATGTTATGCTTCTAAAGCTTGGATTGTTTTAGCTTTATTAGTTCACTTGCTTACCTTATTTGTTTCTTATCTGTCAGATTTGTTGTTCCTATGCATCGTCAATGGCTTCAAGTACAAATTGCACTACGTTCAATCAACCTTCAAAGAGTTATGTGGGTTTTTTGTTTTTCCTTTTTTTTTTTTTTTGCAATCGACAATATTGTACTTGACAAACACCATAATGTTATGGAAATTATATGTGACCATGTTATACTTATTTTATTGGGTTAATAGTTCTTGTAATTTTGGAATTGTCCATATATGAATTTTGTTAATGTTATTGGTGGAAATTTGGTTGATATATCTTGAGTGTGTATTATTTATTTGGTTGACGAAATTATGTCCTTATCAATATATCAAATTGTAAGAGATCCAAGATAATAGGGAACGACTATTATAATTGAAAAAAAAAATCACAAACAAACATGACATGTAAAATGTGTCAAAAACTTTTTAAATTGACAATTTTAAAATGTCAAGATAAAGTATCATTTGACGCGTTAAGCATGTCAAGTTTTAACAAAAATGATGTTTAATAAATGTCAAGAAATCCATATACATGACACTTTAAAAATGTCAACTCTGTTAATATTCTCGACGTTTAAAAAATATCAAGGAAAGAATATCTTGACGCTCCATTTTCGATACTTTATTCTTGACAGTGGCTCTCTCGACGCTTTTAAAAGCGTCAAGAGTATAAAAATTTGACATTCCAAAAGCGTCAAGTAATACTGTTTTTGTAGTAGTGTTAGAAGATTGAGAGTCTGGGGAGATCTTAATCACAATGTCCTCGTTCTTCTCCTCTTTCATCTCTTGAACCAACTCTAGAGATGGTGAGGGCACCTAGATGACAATTGAACCCGAGTCTTGACTTAGATCAAGATTGTGCTCTGGCTTCGAATATGAAAATGCCAAAGCAAAAGAAGTATCAGAAGAAGAAGAAAATGACGATGATGAGAAATTATGACAATTCACTAAGTCGCCATTGGAGGTTTCATTAGATGAAGTCCTTGTGCACATGCATGTTGAGGCACTGGACTGTCCGAAGTTGTCTTCGAATGGCTCTCCAAGAAAAGCAAAAAATTAATTATCGGCCGACCTTTTTTAGGAGAAGAAAGAGATGTATCGTCAAAAAAAAATTAGGAGGATGAGCAATAAATGAACACACTTGTGGATTTTGACCACTAAAAAGAACTAAACAGAGGAAAATGTCATTAACTCCCACTATAAGAAAAAACACTTTCAGTAGCGCACGAAACACGTCGCTGAAACGAAAAACACGTCGCTAAAACTTTCACCGGCGTGCAAGGCTTTGTCGTTGCATTCGTCGTTATTTCCGCATAGTCGTAAGTATTTGCGGCGTCTACTGTAGACGTTGCTGAGAAAATGATCTTCAGTGACGTCTACATGTCGGTGCAAACGATAAGTAGGGATGTTCGTAATTGAGAACGAGAGATACTAATATATATTTATAATAAATTACTTTAAGCTTTCTGTTGATATAGTGGTTTTCTTTTTAATTTTTTCTCCTAAATTTTTCACTTTTAAAAATACTTAAGTCTTTTAACCAAATTTTTAAAAAATAAAAATTAAGACCCCGTTTGATAAACATTTGGTTTTTTATTTTAAAATTAAGCTTATAAACACAACTTTCACCTATAAATTTCTTTTTTTAAAATATATATATATATCTTATTTCCACGTGTTCAAAAACCATGCCAATTTTTTATACCTAAAAAAAGTAGTTTTCAAAAACTTGTTTTTACTTTTGTAATTTGGGTAGGAATTCAAATGTGTTCTTAACAAATATGAAAACCATGATACGAAAATTGGGAGAAAACAAGTCTAATTTTCAAAAACCAAAAACCAAACAAAATGTTTATCAAACAGGGTCTAAGTAAAAACCACTTTGAGTAATTTTTAAATTAGGTTAAAAATCTCTTTTGGTCCCTAAACTTTCGTGAAAGTAACAATTTGGTCCCTAAACTTTCATTTGTAACAGAATAGTCCTTATACTTTCAAGTTTGTAACAATTTAGTCCCTGTACTTTTCAAATTTGTAACAATTTATAGTCTTTGTACTTTCAAATCTGTAACAATTTAATCATTGTAGCAAAAAAATCATCAAAATTAAATGTCAATTTTTATTCTTTAATGATTAAACTTTGTAGGTTATAAACATATGGGGTCCCAAATTAGTTTATTAATCTATGTAAGAAATTTTCATGAAATATTTACATTAAGTTTCACGATAAGGACTAAATTGTTACAAATTCGAAAGTGCAGGGACTAAATTGTTACTTATTAAAGTTTAGGGACTAAATTGTTATAAAATTGAAAGTACAGGAGACTAAATCGTTACATAATCGAAAGTACAGGGACTAAATCGTTACAAAATTGAAAGTACAGGGACTAAATCGTTAATAATCAAAGTTCATGGACTAAATTGTTACTTTTATATAAAAGTTTCGGGACCAAAAATGATTTTTAACCTTTAAATTATTATTTTTTAAAAAAAAAAGTAGATTACAAGACAAAGAAAAATATAACACATGTAAACGAAAAACCAAATCATTATCGAACTAGTGAGGTTGAAAGTTTAAGTTTTTAACATTGTTTCGCCAATTTGATTCAACCCATATAACACTAGTCAAAGTTCTAATTTTTTTTTTAAATAAAATTATTTGAGAAAGATAAGGAATTAATTAGTAACTTTAAACCAACTAAAATTGTAACAAATTAGATTATTGCCCTCAATGTTATGTATGAGAAATGGTCAAATGTTGCATAAACCCTAATGAAAATTGATTTTTGTTTCTTGGTGTGATCTTTTATGAACCATTGAAGCTAAGGATAATAAAATTTTAAGATGTAACATATTATTAAAACACACATAAGTTTTCAAAGTCTTCCATTGATTCACAAATTCTTCATAGTATATATTTTCATTAGAAATTAGTACATAAATTTGGCCTATTTGTCATCAAAGTTTGAGAATCATTCTTCCAATAGAGATGAGCTTATTCCAAGTGGAGAGCAACCCAAAGAGTTGGTAGCTTTGGCTAATGATATCCTTGATGAGTTCTTACATTTTCCATAAATAATTTTAGTGCATTTTCCTTGTTGGTGTGTATTTTTTTTAAGTTGTTTTTCTAATTTTTTAGGTCATATTTTTATGATAAAAAAAATTATTTTCTTAATTTTTTGCTTTCAAGGTTTAATTTAGGCCATACTTACCTTGAGAATTTGTTGAATGTATTCTAGTTGGTTTTAATTAATATATTATTTTACCAATCATATAATTTAAAAGTAGTTTAAATTAAAACATAATAGAATTTTGGTAAAAATTCAATTTTGACCCCTAAACTTAGCAGGTTGTATCAATTTTAACCCTAAACTTTCAATTTCATCAAATTGAACCCTAAACTTAACAAATTGTATCAATTTGAACCTCAAACTTGCATAAATGTTGCAATGTAGACCTTTGGTCAAATTTTTATTTGAATTGCTATTAAAACATGTAATTGACAATTTTCTTTTCCTTTTTTTAATTCACATTGTTTTATAAGATTTTTTTTGGAAAAAGCAAGAAGAAATCAAATATCCTAGACTATTCTTCTCATTATTATCCAAAAAAAAAATCACAAAGTTATTTGCGACAAGAAAAATCCAACAAATATGAAAAATAAAAAACTTGAAATTTCTTTATTTTCGTTTCCTACATTTGTACATTCTTCTAATTAGCAAGAAAAAAACCGTAAAAGAAGAAAAAAAATCCCACAAAATTCTTAGCAACAATAAAAAACCAGCAAATATTTGAAGATAAAACACCTCTAAAGTTTCTTTGCTTTCGTAATCTTAATAAGCAGCGAAATAACCCTCACAATTAAAGTTCTCAACAATAAGAAAAAATCATCTAAAATAAAGTTTCTCCAATATTTTATTTATAAGAAACCAATTCAGGTGCAATGTGAATTAAGGAAAAAAAAAAAAAAAGAAATAATCAATTACGTATGATGGTTCAAATGGAAAGTTAACCAAATGTATATATTGTAACACTTACGCAAATTTGAGGTTAAAATCGATATGATCGGATAAGTTTGAGGTTCAATTTGATGAAATTTAAAGTTTATGGTTAAAATAGATACAACTTATTAAGTTTAGGATTCAATTTAATAAAATTGAAAGTTCAGGGTTAAAATTGATACAACCCCAAAAGTTTAGGGTTAAAAATGATTTTTTTCCCTAGAATTTTCTAGATTTGTTTTTACAACCTGTGGGGTGGAGGATTTGAACATACGACATTTTGGTCAAAAGAACAAGTTTTATGCCAATTTAATTAAAAAATATATTGAATTAATTTTAGAAAAAAAAAAGTTTGATGTATAACTATTGGTGTATCACACTAGTTTTTTAAAAGTATACATATCTTCCATTCTTTTTAATAAATAGATTTATTTGAATGTTCATCTATGAATTGAGAGTATTATTCAATATGAACTACCTAATTAAAAAGTTTTGAAAGTGAGATATGACTACTCAATCAAGAGCAGGTTTTTAATATTAAAAATAACTTGATCATATATTATATATTGTCCTTTTGAAGTACATGAACTAGATTGTTAAAATAAAAGTATAAAGATAT
This sequence comes from Luffa acutangula, assembly GCA_036850905.1. NCBI lineage: Eukaryota > Viridiplantae > Streptophyta > Magnoliopsida > Cucurbitales > Cucurbitaceae > Luffa > Luffa acutangula. The sequence goes on along the minus strand of CM072098.1, from coordinate 44,773,306 downwards.
CAATCTCATAGTTAAAACGTAGAAATAAAAAATAATGTATTTTAACTTCAAGGACGTTGTTGGAATAATTTATTTCTAGAGATTTTAATCAATTGATATACAGTTAGGTTCAAAATCAATAGTGTAAACACTTGAGTGTAAATCTCAATATAAGATATAATACATAAAATAAAAGTTAGGTATCCACGTGGTTTACGTTTTATTTACAAATTTGAAAGTTGCCTCTTAGATTAGATATTTGCTTTAAAAAAAAGTTGCAATATTTTCTTAGAAATTAAAATATTATTCAAACCCTAATTCCAATCATGTATTTTTCTTGTAGGGTGTAGAGACAGCCAAAGTTTCATAATATTGGTAGCAAATTTCCCTCTTCCATAGTAGCCAAATATGGTAGTGAGTTAAACCTTCTAAAGGACAGAGAATTCAATTCTAGCCCATCTAAGGCACAATATAGAAAGTTTGCCAAACATAAGACAAAATCAAGTGTGTGGGTTTGAAGTGCTTTTTAGAGATATGTTTCCCACCTCAAAATTCAATTAATGACTTCCAAATTTGAAAAACTACTTTTGAGAACAAGTTCAAGTCTCTCTAGATAACAAGAAAGCAACCCTTTGTGTGCATTTAAAAGTAAGGTGAAGAAACCAACAATTATAGGAGGCAGGTTGGCGGAGGTTTGGAAGGCTAGCTGAATTCTAATGATTTCTACCGATTGTCTGCTTAGCACTTACTACACACTCTTCAGAGAGGGGAGGGTGCTTTATCAGGCTGGCGGGTTTGGCTTGGTGGGAGGATACCTCTCCGGTTGTGGAGTTTTGATTCCTTGTTGTCTGTCTTTCTGTTATGTTTGTTTTAGAGTGGTTTGCCTGTTTGCTATGTAAGGTTGATGTTATCAAAAAAAGTAAGGTGAAGAAACGGTTATATAGGGAGTTTAATCTCTTTGGTATTTAAAGATATAGGTTTTTGTTTATATCCATCATATTGGGTTGAAAATCATCTTGATATTTGACCCAACAATACTTTTAGTAAATCTCGAAATAGAGGAACCAAACTTCTTTGTTGCCCTTCCCGTGGTTGAAAGGGTGGGAAGATCAGAATCTAGTTTAGCCACTTGAAAATGTTTGACAACCTTTTTGTAACATCCATTCTATGTTGCATTATTGCCTAAAAGATGTTATAAGTACTAATTTGGTATGCATGATTTGTTATATGATGAAAGAAGAAATTCATGTTGTTATGGGTAAATTTGGACCTAGCTCTAAGAAAGTCAGAGAAACAAGCCCACGGAGGCCCAATGGGTCTGAATCAATCTTTAGGGCTACTCACTCTCCTAAAAGGGAGGGGAAAATCCTAATTTCAGCTATAAATAGAAAAGGTTCACCCCAAGTCAAGGGGACTCCACTTGGTATTTATTTTCTTCCTCTATATTATTACCTCCCAACTGACTTGCATCGGAGTCGGTGTGGCAAGCACCACGCCGGTGCTTAGTTTTCTCTTGTTTTGCAGGCCATGTCTTACCCATTCAAATAAATTTTACCGTTGATGTCACGTGAAGGTCAGATGAGCCCTTGGCCAAATTTTGGCATCAACACATGTTTTACATGTGTGCCTTGTGAAGCTATATCTAGACAATTTGTCATCCTTCATCTTAAGTTGCATAGAAATGGGATGAGAATGAGTGAGATATCCTTCTATTCTTCTTGTATTAACTATCTTTTTTTTTCTTTATAATTTATAGGTCAAAAATCACTTTTGGTCCCTGAACTTTCATAAAAGCAACAATTTAGTCCCTGAACTTTGATTTTTAACGATTTAGTCTCTGTATTTTCAATTTTGTAACGATTTAGTCCTTGTACTTTCAATTTTGTAATAATTTAGTCCCTGAACTTTAATAAGTAACCATTTAGTCCTTGTACTTTCAAATTTGTAATGATTTAGTCACTATCATGAAAAATTAATGTAAAGATTTAATGAAATTTCTTACCTAGGTAGGTTAATAAACTAATTTGGGACCCAATATGTTAATAGGCTACAAAGTTTAATCATTAAATAATAAAAATCGACATTTAATTTTGATTATTTTCTTGCGACAAGGATTAAATTGTTACAAATTTGAAAGTATAGGGACTAAATTGTTACAAATTTAAAAGTATAGAGACTGAATTGTTACTTATTAAAGTTCAAGGATTGAATTGTTACAAAATTGAAAGTACAGAGACTAAATCGTTACAAATCAAAGTTCAAGGACTAAATTGTTACTTTCATAAAAGTTTAGGGGCCAAAAGTGATTTTTAACCTAATTTTTATCCAGACGTTTAAAATACCCCCCAAAAAAAATCCTCACGATGTTGCACACCAAGCACACATCCCTACATTTGAGTAGGCTCAAAATATTTTACTTATCCCTTCTTTCGATATCATATAAAGTTAACGTGGATGCAACTATGGTAAAGTTCATTGTAGAACAACTTTCATCTAGAGAAAGAGTTGTGAGAAATGATTCGCAGTTATAAGATTCAGTCAATTAAAAGATATCAAAGAACATTACTAGCTATCCATTCAAGAGGTCGGGTGCGATCTAAATATCTAATCCAAGTATGGAAAACTTTTTTTTTACAATATGTGAAATGGGAGATTTGAACCACAGATCTTTTGATCATTGATACAAGTTTTATGTCAATTGAACTATGCTCATTTTAACAGGTTTGGAATGGCTTTTCCAGAAAGAAAGACGTAACGTATGATAATAAATTTCTTGTTGTATTCTTTATATTATTTAATTGATTATGAGATGAAAAAAGAATTGATTATTAAAAAGTAAATGAAGAAAGAAAAAGAAAAAAAAGAAAGAAAATGGGAGGCGTAAATTTAGGAGACGTAGGGTTCCTACCAGAAAATTAAATGACTTTCCCATTCGATCAACTGCCAAAAAAAGCAGTTTAAGTTTCAGAAACGGTGACGTCTTGAAATAGTAGGCCGACACGTCGTATCGTACAGGGAGAAATTTCTTATTTATTTTTGAATTTTTTTTAAAGAGAGAGTGGCGCGTGAAGTGCAATTTCGAAGAGACGAGAGTGGGGGATTTCCAGGCTTAGCGTCCAAGGAAGAAAAAAAATAATGAATAATGAAATAAAAAATTGCACTTTCCACCTGGCCACTCCCAAAGGGAATCCAATGACTTGCCTCCATTTTTCAACTCTCTCTCTCTTTCATCTCATCTCGTCAAAATATCGTTTCTCGCGATATTTTACTCTCTCTCTCTCCTCTTTTCGAATGGATTATTTGCTTCCATTATTTTACTTTTAAAATTTTTAGTTTTTTTTTTTTTTTTTGGAGAAAAAGTTTTCTTCTAGTTCAACCACGCGATTATGGAATAGATGATCATTTGATCTTTTAGTTTTGATTATTGAAAATTATGTTTATAAACACTACTTCCATCTATAAGTTTATTTGTTTTTGTTAGTTATATCATTAGTGTGTAATCTCTTGCTAATTACATTGTTATTTGTCTGTGTATTTCCGTTTGTTGTTAGCCTATTATTGAGCTACGCGTGTCCTCCTTTTCTGTTATTTAATGAAGTGCTTGTGCTCTGCATCTCAGCTGAGCCTTTCCAATATCATCTATCTCTTATTTATCTTCAGTTTTATTATTTATCTTGTTTCTATATTTTCAAAAATCAAGTCAAGTTTGAAAGCTAAAAAAAATAGTTTTCAAAAACTTCTAGTTGTTTTTGGTTTTTGGCTAAGGACTCCAGTCTTTAGCAAATAAGAAAATCATCTTAAGGAACTTGAAAAAAAACATGCATAATTTTCAAAATCAAATGATTATAGCTTAAATGATTAAAAAAAGAAGGTTATTTAAATGTCTTATCTACTTAGTTATATTTCAAATGACACTTTCAAATTTATTTGGTATATATTTAGTTTGAAAAGATTTTAATATAATTTTAAAATTTCAATTTATTTTTCTATAGCAGGAATTTCATAATTTTGTCAATTAGCTTACATCACCAAATGTCACTTGAACCTATACAAGATAAACCAGCTACATAACCCATGTATAATAATACAATTGAGTGTTAAACTTATGAAATTATTAATAGGTACTATTGTACTAAAAAAAATATTAATAGGTACTATTCGATTACAATTGAAAGTTTAGGTCTCATTTGATAAAGTTTAATTTTTGAAAATTGTGTTTGTTTTCTCGCATTTTATGGTTTTCATCTTTTTTAGGAAACATTTGAAAATTTAACCAAATTATTAAAAAAAAAAAAAACATTTTTTTTTTTTGGTTTTCAAATATTGGTTTGACTTTTGAAAACATTAACAAAAAGTAGATAAGAAAACAAATAAACTCATAGGTGTAAGTAGAGTTTATAAACTTAATTTTAAAATACAAAAAATAAAAAACTAAATAGTTAAAAGACCTCATAGATTTGTTAAAACATTTTAAACTCCATGGACTATATAAATATCATTGAAAGTTAAGAATTTATAAAAGATTTGTCGAAATATAGAGACCTAATAGATATAATTTTAAAAGTTCAAGGATAAAATTTATAATTTAACCTTAGTTTTCTTTCTTTTTTTTTTTTCAATCCGTGAGTTTCTAAGTCAACATGTTTGTTATTTTTTTTATATAGTTCTAACACTAAGTGCCTATCAATTAGTTCCAAGAAAGTGTGCAAACACGTCGACCAATCTCGATTTTTGATGTAGTTGAAACAATTTTGCTTTTTTATGAGATCATGTAATGGAAATTTCCCTCCATAACAGTTGAAGAGATTCCAAAAAAAAATTCATTACTTTCTATTATCAAATGTTCAATTTTGATATGTGTGGGGGCTCAATGGGTTCTAAGACGGAGGGTGGCACCCTGAATCAATCAATAAACTTTTTGATATGAGTTGGGAGAGTGTCACAGAAATTATCCGACTGGGGCATGTGAACTCGAGGTGGGGGCTCAATCTACTCTCCCGAATTTCAAGCATGTCTCTTCCATCCACTTTTTTGGTTCAGGAAAGGGTCTTATCTCTTTCATCGGAGCACATTAATGTCGAAGGAATCTTCAGAACAAGGACGACCATGCACAAGCAGAGCAAAAACAAAGCTAAAGCAGGGGTGAAGTAAGGATGAGCTCGACGGAAGTTGGACACGCTATAGGGGTTCAAATAGTGTGATTCCGAGTAAAATGGTAAGAAATTGGACTGCAAAGTTTGAAAATTCCAAAAATTGAATGTTGCCAAAAGGTGTTGGTGTTCTCATATCGAAAAAGGAGCCTAGAGTTTTCAATAAGGGATGCGTTAGAAAGGTCAACCTACACACAATTCGACTATTCTCACAAGACAAAAATGTCTAACCATACTCCATTTGATTATTGTCAAGGTAACTCGTAGGATATTAACCTTAGTGTTTGTATGGTTATTTGTTTTAATTTCTACGAATGCGAGAATAAACAAACTACAATCTTAGAATAAGTAATAAACATTTTATCAATAGCTTTAGCTGACGATATATAACATTCATACTAGGTGGTGTTTCTATATAAATAATATTTTCCAATAACTTTAAAAAATCCAATCATCAAACTTCTTAAAGATGGGTATAATATTGTACATGATACATAGAATTATTTTTCCCTTTGACTCATAGGAAAATTGTAATTAAATAAGTATCTTATGTATCATTTAATGATATAAAAACTTTAGAACAATTAAAAATGAGCAATAATGTGTTTGGGACCACGATGATGTACTTGCAAGTGAGCCACTATTGTTTTGCCATATGTCACTTATGGCATAGTGCTGCCTACATTTGTGTAGACTTGCTATCAAATATTCCTTTCTGATTCTATATTCTCATTTTCAAACTTTCAATTTGTGACGTTCTTCTAAAAAAAAAATTTGAAAACAACAGATTCAATGGAAAAAAAAAATTATTCCATATTTTCACTATTTTTTAATATGTACTTGATAACAGATGTTTGATAACCATTTTGGTTTTTGTTTTTTATTTTTGAAAGTATTAAGTGGGTAAACACTACTTCAATTTTAAGTTTTTTTTTTTTTTTTTTTTTTTTTTCTTCGTCTACCTTCTTCTCATGTTTTCAAAAATCAACTCAAATTTTGAAAACTAAAACAAAGTAGTTTTTTAAAAATTAATTTGGCTAAGAAATTCAAATTTATCCTTAACAAAATGACAACCATGATGAGGAAATTGGAATAAAACAAGTATATAATTTTCACAAACAAAAACAAAAAAACCAAATGGTGCTTGATCAAGTGGTATTTTTATGGAGAGTTTGTCTATAGGACAGATGATCGCCTATAGGTGGTAGGGTAGGGTAGGTGGTACCGCTCAGATTATGACCAATCTTTCTAACTTCATGTTGGTTGGGCTTAGAGCTTGTGAAACTCATCACCTATATATCTCGTAAGTGTGTTGAGACCATATAGTATGTTACACAAAAGCGTCACTTTCTTTGTAGTGTTGTCACACAACAGCTTGCCTAGAAGAGCCACACTCAATCTGTAGTGTTGTCATAAGATAAGCACGTCGCCACCCCCCCCCCCTACTGAACGGGTGAATCGAAGCTATCCTTCCATCAACTATCCACCCAGTCAAGTACAAAAAACAAGTAGGAATTACGCAAGACACACAACTGGTGTGGATCTTAGAAATTAGATTTCATAATATTTCGTTGAATCACACATATAATCAATAAATTTTTTGAACATATTTTATAATTATTATTTCACTAGATTATATAATATATATTGTATTATCGTGTTCTACTTGTTGTAATTCAGATTATATAATATATATTGTATTATCGTGTTCTACATGTTGTAATTCTAAGAAACAATAAAATGATTTTATTTCATGAAATAATATATATTTATCAAGGTTTTTCTAATCTTTTTAGTATAATGATGTGTTTCCAAAAGTTTTCAGTTTTTGAAATAAAAAATACAAGATCTTTTTTAGAAAACCAGCTCCCTAATTTCAAACCATTGTTCCAAATCTAAAAATAAGAAGTAAGATTTAAATTGTATATCAAACATGTCCTTATATTCTATTAGAAGATTTTTAATATCCGTAAATTCGTTTACATCCCGATACTTTATTTAGTAGTAGTAAGTCAATAAGCATTCTCATTAAATAGAGATGTTAATGTCAAAGCGAGCATAGCTCAACGATAATTAGTATGTTTCCTTAATTAAGAGGTTAGAGGTTTGAACCTCATGGCTTCGTTGTACTTAACAAAAAATTAAAAATAGAGATGTCAATGGAAATTAATAACAAACCACAAGTCAATTGAAAAAAATAAATAAATAAAAATTAAAAATTTGATCTGAGAAAAACATGCTTTTCTTTAACTTTAAATCAAACATGATTTTCTTTACTTCAAATCATCTCTATAACTAACCACAATAAAGCCTGTTTTAAAAAAGAAAAAGTAAACAAAAGAAAAAAAAAATCCAGCTGAACTGATTATTCTTTCTATGCACAAATACATACGTTAGAGTTCCTAATGTTTTATTATTCTTTTCAACCTAGTTTTAATATTGTTTAAGTTTGAATTTAGTACAATATATTTTAACAATTTTTAATTATATCCTCCTAATTAGTTGATGTTAAAATTGGTTAAGGATAAAATTATATTATATGATATTTAGTGAGTTGACAAAAATTTAGAGGAAGAATTAGACCATCTAAGAAATGAAAAGCAAAAAATTCCAACCAACTTTTAAGAAATTTGGATGAGAAAACTTTCTTTCCAACTGAGTATGTTTAGTTTATGTTAACTCACCAAGTATTATGTCATATAAACTTACCATCAACCGACTCTATCATTTACGAAAATAAATATTATAATTCAAATTTTCTAAAAAGTAAATGGCTAAATTGAAAAAATACTCAAAACATTTTAGACGAAAACTTATATATTTACCTTGTTTTGTTTTTTATACAAAGAATAGACATAATCCACCCAAATAGTGAGGTCCAAAATTAAGCAAACAGTCAATTGGTTTCCACTAAAATCAGCTAGCTTTCAAAACCACGATCATCTTCATTCCAAGCTAGTCACTGGATTTGCTTCAGACTGGCTCGTATTCAACACTAAAACAGGTCCGAACTTATTCGTGTTAAATAAGTTATTTATTACTCTACTTAAAATATGAGATGAAAACAATTCAAATCTACAACTTATGTCTATTGTCTTAACCGATTAAATTATTATTATTCATAGGTTTGATTAAACTAAACCCAACCAAATAATAGCATAAACTACAAATTAGCATAAATATAAATCTCACAAAATAGCATAAGTTCAATATATATTATAAAAAAATAAAAATATAACTCAAATGTGTCTTTTAATTGGATTTTATAGGTTAAATTACATGTAGGTTTATGTATAATAAGTTTGTATCTATTAGATATATTTTTAAAATTAATGAATAATTTTTTAAAAAAAATAAAATTAAGAAATCTGTTAGATATAAAATTGAATTAGAGAAATTAAATTTTGCAACTAACAATGTCTTAAACTTTTAATTTTGTGTATGATAAACCATAAATTTTAAAAGATGTGAATAACTCAATAATTTATTATATACAATATTAAAAAATAAAGGGAAAAATACACTTTTGGTCCCTGAGGTTTGGGTTAAGTGACACTTTGGTCCCTGAGTTTTCAAACTCAACAAAAATACCCCTGAGGTTTGAGATAAGGAGCACTTTGGTCCCTGCCGTCAAATTTTCCGTTAACTTTTAACGGTTGCTGATGTGACACTATTATTTTAATATAAAAAATTATTCTTTTATTTTTTAAATAAAAAATATTAAAAAAAATATAAATATTAATATTTAATTATTTTTTTATTCTTTCTCTCTTTCTTCTCATCTTCTTCTTCTCCATCTTCCTTCTTCTCCATCTTCTCCCTCCTCCTTCTTCTTCTTCCTAAGTCCGGCGACCGGCGGCCACCACACGCCGCCGCCGGCCGCCGACGACTGATTTTTTTTTTTTTCTTCTTTCTCCTTTCTTCTTCTTCCCTTCTTTCTTCTTCTTCCCTTCTTTCTTCTTCTCTTTTTTTCTTCAATGTTTTTTTTAAAAAAAAAATAGAAAAGGGAGACGGAGGAGGGAGGTCCCTCCTCCCTCCCCCGTCCCAGATCTGGAACGAGGGAGGGAGGAGGGACCTCCCTCCTCCGTGTCCGACGCCGGAAACGGAGGAGGGAGGTCCCTCCTCCGTTTCCGGCGCCGGACACGGAGGAGGGAGGTCCCTCCTCCCTCCCTTTTCTATTTTTTTTTTAAAAAATCATTGAAGAAAAAAAAGAGAAGAAGAAAGAAGGGAAGAAGGAGAAAGAAGGGAAGAAGAAGAAAGGAGAAAGAAGAAAAAAAAAATTCAGTCGCCGGCGGCGGCGTGTGGTGGTCGCCGGTTGCCGGACTTAGGAAGAAGAAGAAGGAGGAGGGAGAAGATGGAAAAGAAGGAAGATGGAGAAGAAGAAGATGAGAAGAAAGAGAGAAAGAATAAAAAAATAATTAAATATTAATATTTTTTTTAATATTTTTTATTTAAAAAATTAAAAAAATAATTTTTTATATTAAAATAATAGTGTCACGTCAGCAACCGTTAAAAGTTAACAGAAAATTTGACGGCAGGGACCAAAGTGCTCCTTATCTCAAACCTCAGGGGTATTTTTGTTGAGTTTGAAAACTCAGGGACCAAAGTGTCACTTAACCCAAACCCAGGGACCAAAAGTGTATTTTTCCCAAAAATAAATAAAACTTATTAGACACAAATCTAAAAATTCAAAAACTATGACCCGTTTAATAACCATTTGGTTTTTGGAAATTAAGCCTATAAATCCTATTTCCACCTACAAATTTCTTTGTTTTCCTAATACATTCTTTCCATGTTTTAAAAAACCAAACCGATTTTTTAAAACTACAAAAAGTAGTTTTCAAAAACTTGTCTTTGTTTTTGGAATTTGACTAGAAATTCAAATGTGCCCTTGACAAAGATGAAAACCATGGTAGGAAAATTGAGAGAAAACGAGCATAATTTTCAAACCAAAACCAAAAACCAAATGGTTATCAAACAAGACCTAAATATCCCTAAACTTTTAAGGTTGTATCGATTTGGTCTTTGAACCTTAAAAAGTGTCTAATAAGTTTCAAAATTTTCATCTTTGTGTCTAGAAAGTCCTTGATATATTTAAGAGTATTAACAACTAACCAATTATTGAGATTAGCTTGTTTGGTAGACACTCTAGATTTGTTTTCAGATTCATTGAATTTAGTGAATATGTGTTTCGCAGATGTGTTTTTGAAAAATGTTTTCGAATTATGTGATCCAAATAGTGGAAATTCTGAAAATAATCTTTTTATGTTTTCGATGTATCCAGATTTTGAATTTAAAAAATTTAAATGCAGAATTAAATTAAAAAAGATAAAAACTTTAATAAATATAGTATTTCACGTTATAAACTCAATTTATTTTTGTGAAATTAAAATTTTTATAATATAATGTATTATAAATTATATGATATTGTAAAATAATAATTATAAAAATTTTATAGCACATGACATGTTTTAAAATTAATTAATAATAACTTAGTATTTAGTTGATAACTACAAATAGTTTGTGGTTTATAAATATATTATCAAACACATTTTGAACAATTGTTTAAATTAGGATCCAATTTCTGAATCTACTGTCAAACACATATCTAAAAACATGTATCTGTTTTCATTTAATCTTTTGTTTTCAAATTTATGTTTTTAGATCACCAACCAAACGGACCCTAAACTTCCAATTTTATATCTAGTAGACTTGCTAATTTTTAAAAATGTTAAATAGATCAGACTTATTAAACACAAAATTCAAAAGTGAAAATTTAATAACATATCAGATCTTTTATAAAGTTTAGAAACCTATTTGACACAAAATTAAAAATTTGAAAACCTCACGTTTTAAAGTTTAGGGATCAAATTCACACCATCCTAAAAGTTGAGGGACTGACCTGGTAATCAACCTTTAACTAATGGAAAAAAAAATTGTATTTATAGATATAAAACATGCATTTTCATTGTCTTTAAATCCTAATTAAAATTGGAAGAAGAAGAGAAAAAAAAGAAAAAAGAAAGATCAAAATATCGCGATATATTGGACGAGAAAATGAGAAAGGGAAAAAGAGGAGATGAAGAGAAATTGAAAGTACGGTGGACCTGGAATCCTCCAACCCTACCTTTTTCCTTTTTCCTTCTTCAACCTCAACCAGGCGCTATCTTTTAACATTACATATACCTCTCTTCTCCTTCCTCTGAATCTCTTCTTTCTCTCTCTTCTTCTTCTTTCTCTCTCTAAACCAACGGCAACCAACAACTTCGACAAGGCTCCCCTCTTCTTCTTCTTCTTCTTCTTCTTCTTCCATTTTCCCATCTGGGTTCTGCAACTTTCCCTTCAATCCCTTCTGGGTTGGCGCCATTTTTCCCTCTCTGTCTTCATGAGAGCTTGCGATTAGGTCGAATTAAATGGGGAAGTACATGAGGAAAACCAAGTCCTTGGGCGAAGTTGCAGTCATGGAGGTTTCGCAGTCCTCTCTTGGCGTTTTGACTAGGGCCAAGACTCTGGCCTTGCGTCGCCTCCAGCAATCTCCGGCGCCCTCTCCCTCTCCGTCTCCGGCCTCTCCGGTTCCCTCTGGTTCTTATCTTCAGCTTCGGAGCCGCCGCCTTGAGAAGCCGCCGGTCGTGTTTTCCGGCCATGAATCGAAGAGGCAGAAGCCAACCCCTAAAGAGGCTTGCCCGAGAAACCCTAGGACGAACCCTAGCCCTAGGGTGAGTTCTAGTTTGAGGCCGGCCATGCCCGAAAGGTCGGTCTCGCTTGGCCGTGTTAATGATGAGAGGGATCACGCGGCGGAGGAGGCGGCGGCGGAGAAACCCGTCGGGAAAATTGATGAAATTCATGCGAGTGGAAGTAAGAACGAGAATATTGATTTGGTCGTTGAAGAGGCTTCGTTTGGGGAAAATATTTTGGATTTTGAAAGTAGAGAGAGGTGGGATTTCGTTCTGTTTTGTTCTCTGTTTTTGTTTTCTCGTTTTCTTTTTTTTCCATTGAGACGTTGGCCTGGGTTTTGTAATTGTGGAGACTGGAATTGTGCATTTCTAGAGCTAGTCGGGTCTGGTGGAAAACATGCAGAAGGTTTTAGTCTGATTTTCATTTCCATGATTTGGTTTTAGGCTATGATTCTGTGAAGTTGGTAATTTTTTTTTAATTTTGTTGGGTTCTCTGAAGGAGGAGAAATTAAGATTCAATTTGTTCTTGTTCTTCTTCTGGTGTTGAATTTTCTCTCTGTGGCATTCGTTTTTCTTCAGCCTTTTTCTTTTCATGCACTTCATATTTTGGAATTAACCTTGAAATTAAGTGTTCTGATTGTTATGTTTTAGGATTTTCTACAGGGCAAAGGCCCTAGATGATCTTTCCGCCATAGCTTTTTTTTTTTTATTGGAAAATTTCATGGATGGTATTGTCAAACTTTTGTGCGCACCTTGTTTAGTTGTTCATACCTTTAGCCCCTGTAAAAACCACCTTTCCTATTGAGCTATTTCACTATGCAGATGACCTTTTAGTGGGTTTTTTTTTTTTCTTTTTTATTTTAATTTTAACTTTTCTTTAGAACATTGTCCTGGGATTCTCTTCCCCATTTATTTTTGCAGTCGAAATGGTCATTCAGGGTTATCATTTTCTTGTTTGTATATCATGTGTTTGTATTTTTTTGTTTACTCTGCTTTTTCACCCATTTATTCCACTTGAAGAAAAAAGCTTGTAGATGTATTTGCTCGTTAATTTTTTCTGTTTGTCTTGTTCTGGAAGATAAGGATTTTGAAAAGACTTTCTTTTTTCTCTGGGTTTGAACTTAATATTATTTGTCTCTTTAATCGTCTGGTCTCTTTTGCATTCTCTTGTTTAACATTTTGCCCCTAGTGTTTTTCCTTTATTTCTTTTTTCCCTAGTTGGAGTAGGAACAATCGCGAGTTTTACTTTTAGATATTTCTGACATTTTTCATGTGATGTCCTTACCATGGATAGACTACTTTTGATGATTTCTTTAGCTACAGATGTTTTTTGTTATCATGATTATTGAAAATTTTGAGTCTGGTAATTTTGTTATTGAAATGTTCGAGGTAAAAAGGGCGTTCAGTTACTAAATTTTGCTTAAGGTATATCCCTTTAAAGCAACTTAGTGTTTCTAAACATTTGTATTTCTGCTGATAACATCACTCGGTTGCTGAAATTTTAGCACGATCTATTCATTTCATTAATCAAATGTCTTACACTATCGACATTGTTTGTCATTCTCTATCAATTTGCTATGTTTAACGGATGATGCTTTTGATTTTACCAGGAGTACTAGGGAATCTACTCCCTCCAGTTTGATAAGGAATCCCGATATCATCAGAACACCCAGTTCTACTACCAGGCCAACAACCAGTGCAATTGAAACTAACCATAGAAATCATTACTCATCTAATCGACACATACCAACAGCTCGTGAAATGGATGAGTTTTTTGCTCTTGCTGAAGAAAAGCAGCAACGACACTTCATTGAGAAGTATGTAACATGTTTACATTCTACCATAGCTGTAAAAGAACCGTTTATTGTTTGAAACGAGTAACAGTCTCAATGGTGTGATATATGCAGGTACAACTTTGATCCCGTGAAAGATACGCCACTTCCAGGCCGCTACGAATGGGAGAAGTTGCAACCATAGAAGAATATAGCATGTTGTTCCATCAGGACTTCTTTCCTGCTTATTTTCCATGGATCTCGGGCTTAGGTTTTCAAAAGTATCAGGAAGGAATTAGTCTAACCTTAAAGGGTGATGGTGGTATTTCCTTTTTTCCATCATCCTTGTTAACTTGTAAAGGAGTAGTAAGACCTCTCAAAACCCAAGAAAAAAAAAAAAGAAACGCCAAAAAGAAGTGTAGACTAATGTTCTGTAACATAACAGAGGTTATGATTTACACACTAAATACCCATCAAAGTCCATTGTCTAGCCATGTTTACTGAGAGGGGAAGGAAAGAGGGTCTGCAGTTTAGTTGTAGGGTTAGTAGTTAGTTCAGGCAACTAGGAAACTCTGTGGTACAGATAATTTACTTAGGATTTTTCTTCTTTTCTCTTCCCCACTTTGTAGTACTGTACTCCCCTCCACTCCTCTTCTTTGTCTATACTTGTACTGATGGAACTACAAATCAACAACCTGTGGAATAAAAACTAACCCTTTGTGTCTCTCTTCATCCTCTACTCTCATTTTTTGTTATCTGTATATTGCTGCAAATTACCCTTTGTTGCTTGTGATGGTGTGTTGAATGATGAGAGATTAAAGTATTATTTGGTTGAGATAGGTGGTTGGTGGTTTGTTGTTTTTGGTGGGTGGTAGTGGAAAAGCTTTATGATGATGAATGAGGGGAATCTTATGTCCACCATTAGTTTATTAGTGTGTATGGTGGCACTTGTTAAATGAGATTTGCTGCTGTTTGTTGTTGGTGGTGGTGACAGACAAGTTGAATTCAAAAGGAGTGAGATGGAAAGATTAGGAGACAAGGATTAACACCTCAATCAATCAGGGCCATCTTAATAAAAGAAAAATATCACCAAGAAGATGCTTTTTTACAAAGCAAAAGCCACAAAAGACTTGACCAGAAGATAATCTCTCTCTCTCTCTCTCTCTTCTGATTTGGCTGTTTTAGATTTGGGTGGATGGAACTGTTACTAAATTAGTATTGGGTGAAACTGAGGAATCTTCCATTTCCAAAGGGAAAGAGAGAGAGAGAGAGAGGGGGGGGGGGGGGTTAATTTCTTGGGTTTGAAGTCCTTAGCCTAAAGATTAGAATGCTGAATTCAAACAGAGCATTCATGGAGTTGTCATTAAATGGTAGACTAAGTACCTTTTTCACCCCTAGCATGCGTCACACTCTTGAGTGAATTTCTGACCTTCCTTTATTTACTCCCTCCTCAGCAATGCTAAAACCGTATGCTTACAGTTAGATGAGTCAAAGGGAAGTAATTGCCATCTTAACTAGGTTAGGGATTTACTAAACTTAGTCAAAAAGTTTTAAAATGCCTTCAAAAGTATTGTATCAGAAGAGAGTAAGCCTATATTCTGAAAAGAATCAGTAACTTTTTTTACAAGTGGAGTCTGGTTATCTTTGTGTGATGCTGTTAAAACGAACCGTTAACGTTCGTTCATAACTGTTCAGGGACTAAATCGAAACAAAAAGAGATGTGGGTGGGGGAGGAGGGGGGCTGGTGGGTTGAAAAATGAAATGAGGTGGTGTGAGGAAATAGAGAGAGGCTGACAAGTCACTGTTTAGATTGTACATAACTGAAAACTGCAAAACTGTCCTGTGAAATGGCACAGAGTGGTGTCTTTTTTGGGGGTTTGCATTCTTATGTGTGTGTGTGTGTGTCCTGTGGGTTGCTTTCATGGTGATGACTGCAACTGCAAATGCAAATCTCAAGTTGATGAAAAAGGCAGCAGAAGAGGCCCAGGCACAAGGATTTGCACCTCATTTTCTTTTAACTTTCACATGAGAGAGAGAGAAAGTTGCATGTGTTTGGGAGCTGCATATCTCACAGGTGGCCCTTTATTTCAGTCACTCCTTTGATGATTACTCCCTCTTCACTCTTCTCATAACACCTTTTGGGTTACAAAATATTAGGAAGATCTCTCTAGGTCTTTTTTTTTTTTTTTTTTTTTCTTTCTGGAATGATGTCATGTTAGACTTTTTTTTTACATGATTTTTGAGGGTTTGTCAGTGAGAATATTTTATATATTTGTAGATTATGGTGGTAGATCCATAATCGTCGTCTAAGAGAGAATGACTTGAAGAAAACGAATTACTCGTAAGTTTTTTGACAAATTATTAAGATTTGAATCAAGGGTAAATAAGCGTTTAGATTATGATACATCAATCGTGTTTTCACCCAAATTAATCTTGCCTAGTTTGACTATAATATGGAGAATGTGAAGTCAAGAAATTGACAATGAGACTCAACCACCTAATATCTCAACAAGAACCTCAACCATCAACCATCCATTAAAGTTCGAGAAATGATTTTAAATCTTGTTATTTGAAAGTCAAGAAATGATTTTAAATTCTTTGTCTTGTTTGGAACGAGAAAGATTTAAAATTAATTTATTTAAATTTTTGTGTTTGGATGGTAGTTGGAAAAGGAAAGAAAGTAAAAGAATTTACTAATATAGGCTTTTAATTTGAGTTATTAATAGAAAATTTAAATAAGATGAGGATAAATAAGTAATTTAACTCTCACTTCCTAGAAATCCTGCAAAATCCGATGGTTTTAGTTAGGAAAATTTTTTACGTCAAAACATGATTTGAAATCATTTTGGATTTGAAATCATTATCTTTCTTGAGGTACCAAACAAAAAAATTCATTTCAAATCCATTATGATTTGAAATCTCCCAAAATCAGGAGGTTCCAAACAGATCATAAACGTGAGAATGATTTTTTTAAAACCAATTCATAAACTTGAGAATGATCTATCCATAGGAATTTGAAATGAGGAATTTGAATATTAAAAAGGGACAAAAAAAGAAATCACAAGTTTCTCTTCTTAAGCGCCTTTTAATATAGTATATATATAGATATAGATAGATAGATATAGATATAGATATAGATTAAAAAAAGAAAACCTAAATGTGAGAATGATTTACTCGTAGGAATTTGAATAATTAACTATTAAATAATTAAATAGGAAGGACAAATGAAGGATTTGAATATTAAAAAGGGGCAAAAAAGGAAATCAAAAGTTTCTCCTCTTGAGCGCCTTTTAATATAGTATAGATATAGATATAGATATAGAAGTATAGATAGATATAGATATAGATATAGATATAGATATAGATTAAAAAAAGAAAACCTAAACGTGAGAATGATTTACCTGTAGGAATTTGAATAATTAAATATTAAATAATTAAATATGAAGGACAAATGAGCAATTTGAATATTAAAAATGGGCAAAAAAAAAAAAAAAAAGAAATCAAAAGTTTCTCCTCTTAAGCGCCTTCTAATATAGTATAGATATAGATTTAGTTCTTTTATTTTTAAACTAATAACAATTAGTTCTTGAATTTCAGTGGGTAACAATTTAGTTCCCTAAAATTAAAAATCTCATTAGAATGAAGTGTTTGGCTTTTATTAGGTAAGCACATATCTTTTTTAAGTTTATAAACATATTTGGTTCCTCCATAATTTATCAACCTACATATATAAGAAATTTTATCAAATCTTTTACATTATTTTTCGTGGTAGAGACTAAATTATCATATAATAAAGTTTAAGACTAAATTGTTACTAATTTGATAGCATAAAAACCACATCATTATTAACTAAAGTTCATAAAATAACAATAGTGTTGTTAACTTTTTTTTTTTTTTTTGGTTCAACAACCTTTGGAGGTAAGTAGATCCGAAGTTTGAGTTGTTGATCAATAATATATGTCAATTACCGTTGAACTATACTCAGTTTAGAAATATTATCTATTTTAGTTCAATAACGAACATCCAACTTTTTAGTCGATGATATATAACTAGTTAAACCATGTCCAATTTGATCGAATTCGTTTTAACCGTTGAACTTTGGTGGGTAAGAAAAGAAAAGAAATGATGAGTGAAATATATTCACGGTTTGAAATCAGTTCACGAAATGATGGCATCCAATTTTTCTGTGTTCTTTGTGACTGTTACTATTGATTAATTACAAGTCCAGTCATTTCAGCTCATCACTCTCGAACTTCGAGCCTTTGCTTTGTAATTTGTGACACTCCTTAAACCTCCCAAACACATTTTCAATCTTTACTTGAACCCCCTGAAAAGATTACCCTTTTGGTCCTTCTAATCTTCAATTTTTCATTTTAGTCCTTACAATTACCTTGGTTTTGGTTTTCTGAGGGTGGAATTGTTAATTATTGAAAGGCAAAAGTTATGGACTGACTGGACAGAATTCACTTTTGCTAGTTTTGTTTTGAGGGTAAAATTGTCACATCACTAATCTGCTGTAAGGGCATTATTTAAGTCTCTTCCCATGTTTGTGCTTTTAATCATTGGAGGTTAGTTTAGGTATATTTTTTAATTATTGTTAAAGAAAAGATAAGAGATTTTGTTACTAAAATACTGATGAAATCACCAACTACATGATTACATTAACTTTACCATTCAGAAAACAGGTCCTAAAACCATCTTGAATTCTTCTCAACTAAAACAACATTAATTTCTAAGTTTCACAGAGACAATGTGCAGCAGTTTGTAATTGACAATGAGACTCAACCACCTAATATCTCAACAAGAACCTCAGGTTGATTTGCTGTAAAAGCGGATACCGACTGCTATACCCAAGATTGCGAGAGGAACCAGGAACTGGAGGAGCTTGACGATGAACTCCGTCGTCTTATCCTGATTGTAGTGAGGCTGCTTTGGAGCTGTGTATGTCGACCTTTCTGGGATCGTCGAGGTGTCGATCTCTCCAACGTAGTATTTGTTCATCATTTCTCTTGCGCTCTCGCTATGACCAACATCTTCAAAATCATCAGTTGCATCCTTACCTGTTGCGATGGTTGACGCTGTGTAAATCGATGCACAGAATTAAATCTATACAACATGAAGATTTATTACCTGTGCCTGACAACAAAACCTCGTCGCCACCGGGATGGTCTTCCAAGAACTCGGTTACATTATAAACCTGTTGGGATCAAGACAGACAATGATAATTTCAAGCTAAATCAATACCGATCAAATATATAATCTGAGCATGACTCTTAGCCTAAAAGCTCGCTGTTCGCATTCCGGGGTGAACAAATGATTTAACTTTCTTTTACATTTCTTTGAGAAATTTCAGAAGAAAACCATAATAGAAATCCAAAAAAAAAAAATCTTTGAAGATATCATTCATGAGTTCATTGAGTTTGTGCAATTCTATATGTTCGCTTCCGAGTAGGAATCGGGTTCATTTGAGGATTCGCACTCTTTCATCTTTGTCTTCCTGCTTCTCACTCTTCACTTAAAGAAACTTGAGTTGGTTTAAAGATCATGGGTCTCAAGCAATTCCTACACTATCTTCATCCCTTTCTGATATTGTGGATCAAGAAAGAGACTTCACATTACATCAATGAGAAAGAAAGCAGAGTTTATATTACAATTTACAATGATGAACAAGTACAGCCAACAAGAGCTTAGAATCATTAATTCGGGTTCAGTAAATTTCTGATTTTACCTTGGATGGCTCTAGTGGTAAGGACTTGGATGTTTAGAGATACCACTAGCAAGGCCTAGGCTCAAGGCCCTCGGTGAGAAAGTTAATATTCTAAAATCCTTGTTTTCTGAAAATATTCTAAGCCCTTATTATGTCCTGGATTTGGCCTCGGACTGGATGAAGCGTCCTTGAAGATTAGCAAGGGAGGGAGGAAAATGAAAGGAGTATGGCGCCCAGTAAGAGATTTTTAACACCGAAAAAGCAGGCTGTGGAATATCAATGGAATGTGCAGATTCAGCAGAACCTAAATAGATTGTGAGGCATCATAACTTTGCTTTCAGATAACACAATGGATGCAAAGAAGTCATCAAATAGCACCAGTAGAATGAACAAAATCTATATAGTAGATAAGGGCTGCAGTGGCCGACATTAACTGACCGGGTCAGCTCCAGACACCTAATTTTTTATAGGTAAAGTTTGAACAAGGTGTTGGATGTCCAACCCCCCATTGGAGTCCTGTTCTCACAAGGTATGCATAAAATTTACCAGCAGTCACTGAAGAAGCAAAAATGCCCTCAGTAAAGAAGAGCATTCGCACACAAACATAAAATGAGATCTAGTAAATTGTAATGAGAGTTGGAGGTCATTTTCTGTATCAGCATTCCTCGTATTAACCACTTTTAGATGTAAAACACACAAAGTTTTCCTAAACTGATATTATTTTCAGATCATTGATAGAAAATATGGGAATCACACGGATCAAGCAGTACCCAATACAGCGATCAACTAGGATATTTGTTTTACATAAAAGGATGGCCAAATATAAAGAAACCTCAGTAGTCGTTAAATTCTAAAAAAAATATAAAGAAACCTCAGATTCTATGTCTTCAACGAGATCCCGGTCCTAAGACAAAATAAGGCCATTCAAAATACTAAACGCAGTCCATTTTAAATTCCATAAATCTCAAAACATGTCTTATAAACTCAGTGAGCTGAGCAGAGTGATAGAAACTAAATAGAACTAAGATGATATTG
This sequence comes from Luffa acutangula, assembly GCA_036850905.1. Lineage (NCBI taxonomy): Eukaryota > Viridiplantae > Streptophyta > Magnoliopsida > Cucurbitales > Cucurbitaceae > Luffa > Luffa acutangula. The sequence goes on along the minus strand of CM072098.1, from coordinate 44,752,989 downwards.
AAACATAATAGGTAAAAAGCTATAGAATAAACCTAGTAATTCTAAGTACTTGGACCCTCCATTCCTTGAGCACTCTCACTCAAGCTTTGAACGGACTAAATCAGTGTCTAACTTTCTCCTTTCCCACTCCCTCTATTTATAAATTATAACCAAATACTCTAACAAACTCCCTAGCTAATTACTAATATACCCTTAATACTCTAATTACATTCCTAATGGTATTCTTATCACAGAGCAAGGAATGTTTGACTTAGAAGTAATTAAGACATTGTTTGATAATTATTTGGTTTTTCGTTTTTTTAGAATTATGTTTGTTTTCTCAATTTCCTTACAATAGCTTTCATCTTTGTGAATGACACATTTAAATTCTAGTCGTTTCCATAAACAAAAACAGGTTTTTGAAAACTATTTCTTTTAGTTTTAAAACTGGACTTGGTTTTTGAAAACATGGAAAGAAGGTAGATAACAAAACAAAGAAACTTATAGGTGGAAGTAATGTTTATAAGCTTAATTATCAAAAATTAAAAACAAAAACTAAATGTTTATCGAATAGGGCCTAAGTTTGTATAATCATGTATAATTATGAATTAAGATGCCAAACCTATGTTTGTTATCATGTGAGTTTGTTTATGTTAATCTACAAATTTGTTGATCTCATGGGCTATAGGTTACACATACTCGGGCTTATAAAATCCACTATGTATTAACTTTAATGGATCACAAGCCCCTAAACCAAGCATACGTCACATGAATCCACATTCAAACAATTCATTCCTTTCCATAATCTACAAACACATATTACACAAACTCTGAAACTCACGCTTTCCAATTTAAACAAACCATGTAACTGAGGCATTTGAGCCTTACCCCATTACCAGCAATTGCTACACTAAGAGCCACTTAATTGGCTTAAAACTGCGACCAAAGAACCAATCATCCAAACCTTGATAAGGATGAAACATCACTCTCCAAGGATTGAATCTCTTTGCATGCCTCAAAAGAAGTAAAGGAAATGTTCTGTGTACACTATAACCTGCAACTAAATTCCTTCATTACCCATGCCTATACAGTTCATCAGAAGCAAAACTCACAGTGCAGCAGTTTAAACACATCGATTCAACTGTGAAAAAACAATGGGTCCGTCTGACCAAAATGCATGTGGGATTTCAATAGAAAACAAAAAACAGAACAAGAACAAACAAATTCACAGAATCAAACTCCTCCACACATGATCAGGCATCTGAAAGAAGAAACTCCAAAAACAAACAAAAGGGTATGAAGAAAAACCTTGGCATTGATGATCAACCAACAGTCCTTACGGTTGTTGTGCTGAGAGACTTCAGCCAATGTGAAGACCTTTCCGTCGCTACCCATTTGCCAATCTGCCCGGAGACGGCGGAGAAACGAAGCAAAAAGGGCTGAGGGTCAGAGAAGGTGAAGCAAAAGGGCAGTGCAGCAACCAGTGAGGGCGGAACAGAAATAAAGGGGGGAAAGGGAAGCGAGTAAATGCTTCAATGTGGGTGAAGGGGAAGCATTGAATTGCATTGAATTGGATTTGAATTGTGGTGGTGGGCGGTGGGTGAGTTATTGGCCGCTAGCGGTTTCTTGGTTTGCGTCCAAACAGCCGACACTTGGATTGGAAGGTAGTTTTTTTCGTAGTACATCAACATTTGGAGTGGGGATTCGAACCTCTAACCTCATGGTCGATGAAATCGATAGTACATGTCAATTACTGCGGAGCTAAACTCGCTTTGGCTAAGGTATGTGTTTCAACTGTCAGGAGTTTGAAATTTCCATCAAAGGGGTCGTTTGGCCCATTGTGTTGGTTATAATAGCCCCGCTATTATAACCAACCCAGTGTTTGGGGCACCAACAAAAATAAGGGGGCGGAGTTGGTTATTTTTCCCCTCCGTGTTTATACAGTAACCACTATTCAATCCACCTCAATTATTCTATTCAATCCACCTCAATTATTCTATTCATTCTCTACAGTAACTCTTTTCTCTCTTCTTTCATGTGACTCATTGACTTTTCTACCGACGACCGACCGACGAATTTTACGGCGACCACCGACAACTTTTCCGACGACCGTCGTCGACTTTTCGGCCACTTTTTCGGCAATCACCGACGACTTTTTTTTTTTTTAAAAGAAAATCTTCTTCTCATTTTCATTTCGAAAATTATAAAAAACGAAAATAAAGAAAAAAAAAAGAGGTAGAAGAAAATGAAAGGAAAAAAAAGGGAAAATTTTTTGATCGCCGAAAAATTTGTTGGTGGTCGTCGGAAAAATCATAAAATTTCTAGGGAGAGTTAGATACTAGGTTGTCTTTGTACATATATATAAATATGGAGTTTTATTACATAATTACTTTTGATAATGAAGTATATGAATGTTTATCTTCATCGTACCATATTTTTCATTCCAAACTATACTTATCGTATTTAAGTTTACCGTGATAATAATAATTAAAGAAAATAATACTCAAGTTTTTATTTCATGTGATTTCTATTTTATTTGATTCTTTTGATAATAAAGGTAAAATGAGTTTTGAATAAACATTTACCATTATTATGTTGGAAATACATAAATGAAACAAATATGGTTTTTCTATATGAAATCATAAAATGACTTATTTTATGAAAAAATCATGACTCTAAAACAAAGAAAATCAACCTTTACTTTAGGTTATTTTTGTTTTCTTTTAAGCTAAACACATAATTTAACCCCTGTACCCAAAACTTTTATATTTTTTTTACAACTAAACCTTTTTTTTTTATTATTAATATTTGAAGTACAAAGTTGTATGAGGAAAATAATTACAAAAAAAAAAGTCAAGAAAAAAAAATAATCAGCTTGAAACATAGATTATTTGAACCCACACTAAAATAATTTGCATCCCAAAACACTGCACCCCAAACATAGGCTATTTTATCCCATACTATAATAATCTGCACCCCAAACACAGACTATTTTATCCCATATTATAATAATCTGCACCCCAAACACATACTATTATAACCCCAGACTATTATAATCCCCCAGCTATTATAACCAACTCAGCGCCCCAAACAGCCCCAAAGTGTTTAACAATGTTGGGAAATCTCATTTGTGTGTGTGTGTGTTTTTTAGTACACATTTTTGTGTTTATTGAGGTTTTAAATTTTAATTTTTTTACTTAATAAACATCTAAATTTTAGATAAAAAAAAAAATGAAAATCCATAGATTTATTGGGTACAAAATTAAAAATCTAAGAGTGGATTGTTACCTAGTGTATATCATCTTATGAAAATCAAGTATGATATAGATCAACCAAAAGAGGTATGCTTAGAAGTATTTGTCACAAGGATACATCTTAAAATTTCGTTTGTAAAAAATGCAATTTTTTCAGAAAAGGCTATTATACACAACTCTGAATGTTTTAAGATCAAAATAATTTTTTTGTTTTTTATTAATATACTTTGAATTGTATAAATATAATCTAGGTATTTAAATACAAACACATATATATACCATTTTTTTTTGTTGAACAAACACATATATATACCATTAGTTTACTAGTGATTGGGATAACATGTATATAACTCTACAATAAAAGCTTGTTTACGTGACAAATATGAATCGAATTTAGTACTTACAACATTATACCACTTTTAAAAGTCATAAATTTAAATTGTAATATTCTTTTGCAAAGAAATGGTTGATGTTGGACATTGTAGGATGTAATAGACAACCAATTTTTTTTTTTCTCTCTCTCAAAAATGACGAATGAGCATATATGTTCGCTTGAGTGTTTATGTTTGAAAATTAAAACTTTTTAAGGGTGTATTTAGGAATTACTTCTTGTGTGTCCATTGAGAAACTATTGGGTTTTGTCCATGGGCCTATGTGATGAAATTTCCATTGCAGGCCCATAAAATGTTTACCTATAGAAATGAGAATAAGAGAATTTGCATGGGTGACAAATAAGAATTATATAATTGCAAATATATCACAATGTAAAAAGAATGACAAATATAGCAAAATCTATCAGAGTATATTAATAATAGACTCTGGTTAATTAGAATCTATGTTAAACTCTTGTTAGCCCTGGTTTGTAGTTTTGATTCACATATTTGATTGTTTTTGGAAATTCTCGATCGGTATCTTTTTCAAATGTTTTTATTTTTATCTTTCCAATTAATAGATCAATTAGATACTTTATCTTATTTAACATTGGCCCAACTAATAGCTTGTCAGTGTCAAGTTCTCTTAGTTGTGTTGCCATTCTTGTGAGCAATATACACATGAGATTGACTTTGTTGGTATTATCTTAATTTAAACTGCCACACCATTTCTTTGGTAGTTTTCAAATGTTTTGGATCATACAGTTATATATATATATATATATATATATTTGCTTCATACCATGTGTCACACGAAAATTGCTAATACTTTCTAATACTTCTCTCAAATTTACTCTCTCCATTCACAAAAAATAAAAAATAAAAAATAAAAAATAAAATTCTTCGTAAGTAAATTTTGTATGTTACTAACCTTAAAATGATTTTGAAATGACCTAAAATATATGGACTGACATGATCAATTGTTCATGCAGTCATAGTACTAATAAATTTTCAGTGCTTCATGTCAAGTTATTAAGATGCCACTTCGCAATTCACATATACATTATCTCAATTATCAACAACCATCACTTTTTTTTTTTTTTTTGCACAATATATTTATATATCCTCTTTTTACTTTTAACTCACTCAAACTCAAATATTATTAGAGTTAACCAGATTTAGTTATTTTGTTATTTCTGTATCTTTTAGTTGGCTATTTATATGCCTTCAAGATCTATGAAATTAACTTCGAACCCAACCTCACAAAACCAATAATCACCACAAACAGAAAAAATACCCAAGCCGATTAGAACAAACATGCAAACTAAACAGAGCTTAAAACCTAGATCTAAAACAGAAATGTAAATGAGTAAAGAGAAGAAGAAGAACACATAGCTTTTATAGTGGTTCGACACAAAGGTCTACATCCACTTGTGCAAGGTAAGCCATATTCTTTGATTATCAACCGAAAACACAGTCATTACAGCATATACATCTCCTCAGCTTTTATAGTGGTTCGACACAAAGGTCTACATCCACTTGTGCAAGGTGAGCCATATTCTTTGATTATCAACCGAAAACATAGTCATTATAGCATATACATCTCCTCAGCTCGAAAACGCCAGAATCCACACAAGGATAAACCAACCCCTGAAAGAATTTGCCCGAAGAAGAGGTAGAGCAGAGCATAAATCTAACTCATTCTTCTGTACAAAGAGAAATACACTCCCCAATTTGTTGCAATCTTCTCTCACGAAAGAATATCCAGAGAATACATGCCTTTTATAGGCAAAAGTGTAGGGCACAAACCCAAATGGGCTTAAGCCCAAAACAAAATTCTCTTCCTTACAATATGCTGAAGTAAATGAGCCGTAAATATAAAATCTTAACTCAATTTACCACATGCTGAAAATGACAAATAGGCAGCCAGCAAGGATTAAAATTAGAGTCAATAATTCAACAAGATCAATGATAAGATTCATGCAAAGGTTTATTTACTCTCAGTGTTCAATATGGTATCAGATGAAATTTAATTTTCTTTCCTGAGAGTAGCCTTGTGTCAAATTTCCCAAAATGGCCATGGTTGAAGAAGATCACCCTTCTGATCCTGTCGTCAACCCCGCCAATATCGCGTCTTCTTCTTCCGCTAATCCCTCTGCTCCTAATCCTTCTCCGATCAACCATTCCCTTGTTGATCACTATGTGCTAAGCCTGTATTTCCTTCATCATTCAGACAGTACCAGCTTGATTCTTGTCTCCGACTTGTTGACCAAATCAAATTACACGTCCTGGAGGAATGCGATGCTTTTTGGCCTCACCTTGAAGAGCAAAGTCTGTTTTGTGGACGGTTCCCTTTCTTGCCCTATCGGAGATCTCACGAATTCTTGGATCATCTGCAACAGTGTTGTTACGGCATGGCTTCTCAATTCTTTATCTAAAGAGATCTCTGCCAGCGTCAATTTCACGGATTCGGCGAGAGAAATCTGGCTTGATTTGCAGCAGCGCTATCAACGAAAGAATCGTCCTCGTATATTTCAACTTCGAAAGGAAATCTCCAATCTCGTTCAAGATCAGAAATCAGTCACCACTTACTTTTCGAAGCTGAAGTCTCTCTGGAATGAACTTTCTTCTTATCGTCCTTATTGCACTTGTGGCAAGTGCTCCTATGGTGGTGTGAAGGAATTGACTGAATATTTCCAGACTGAACACGTAATGGCTTTTCTCATGGGACTGAACGATTCCTTTCGCCAAGTCCGCACGCAACTCCTCCTTATGGAACCGGAGCCTTCCATCTAGCGTGTCTTTGCCTTGGTTGTCCAAGAAGTTGAACAATGTGCTACCTCAACACAATTACCTACTTTTGGTAATACTACAGATTCTAGTGCTGCTTTATTAGTTAAGAACTCCTCAAATAGTTCTTCAGGGAATAATCGTTTTTCTAATATGTCCAAGAAGAAAGAAAGGCCTATGTGCACACATTGTAACATTCTCGGTCATACAGTAGATCGATGTTAAAAAATACACGGCTACCCTCCCGGTTACAGAAATCAGAAATCGAAAACAGAGGTGACTTCTGAGGTTTCTACACCGGCGTTTAATGATCCTCTCTCGACTCTCAGTGCTGAGCAGTGTCAAGGACTTCTCTCCATGCTACAACAACATCTTACTAAGGTCAAGACAGAGCCTCACACGTCGCAGGTATTTGTTCCCCCCATCTCCAATACTGCCTTGCATAATGATGTGTGGATTCTTGACTCTGGTGCTTCGACGCATATTTCATTTCAAAAGGAACTTTTTGTTTCTCTTGAGCCTGTCACTGGTATATCTGTTTCTCTGCTCAATCATACACGTATATTTGTTGATTTTGTTGGAGATGTGCACATATCTGCTGATTTGGTACTTCGAAGAGTGATGTTTATTCCCTCTTTTCGTTTCAACTTGATTTCCATCAGTTCTTTGACGTCTAAACTGTCATACACTGTTCAATTTGCTGAAAATTCTTGTTTAATACAGGACAAGTCCTTTTCGAAGACGATTGGTAAGGCTAAATTGTGGCAGGGCTTATATTTGTTGACTGCTAGTGATTGTCAAGAAGTTTATGTTGCTTCTGTTTCTCACTCTATTGAAGATTTGAATAAGTTTGTTTCTTGTAGCAATGTTGCTTGTAAGTCTCTTCATGTCTGGCATTCTAGACTTGGTCATCCATCCTCCAAGTGTTTAGAAGCTTTGAAGAAATATGTGTCCAACAAGAAGTTCTCTACTACTTGTAATGCTCCTTGTTTAGTTTGTCCTTTGGCTAAACAACATAGACTTTCTTTTAATTCAAGTAATCACTTTGCTACTAAAACCTTTGATGTTTTACACTATGATATCTGGGGGCCATACCCATCTTTGACACATTCTGGTCACAAGTACTTTCTTACACTGGTAGATGACCATTCCCGCTATACTTGGATTTATCTGTTGAAACAAAAATCTGATGTCTTGTCCATCGTTCCTCGTTTTCTCAAACTCATTGAGACTCAATACAATGCTTCTATCAAGACCTTTCGTTCAGACAACGCCCCAGAACTATCTTTCACAGAATTATTTCAGAGTAAGGGTATAATTCATCAATATTCTTGCGTGGCTTGTCCTGAACAGAATTCTGTCATCGAAAGGAAACATCAGCATCTCCTTAACGTGGCTTGAGCCTTATTTTTTCAGTCACGACTTCCAATTCAATTCTGGGGTGACTGTGTCTTAACCGCTTGCTTTCTCATCAATAGTACTCCCTCTCAGAACCTCAGTTGGCAGACTCCTTTCTCTCGTTTGAATGGTAAACTGGCTGATTATGACTCTTTACGCTCTTTTGGATGCCTTTGCTTTGCTTCTACTCTTTCAGCAAATCGATCAAAGTTCCATCCATGAGCCATTCCTTCAGTCTTTATTGGTTACCCGTCGGGAGTGAAGGCTTACAAATTGTATGATATCGAGAATCAAAGAATCTTTATCTCTCGAGATGTTCTCTTCCATGAAGCCATATTCCCATTCCATCAGATCACTTCCCATTCCGAGGCTGTGGATCACTTTTCTAACTTGGTTTTACCTAATATCTTTGGCTTTTCTGGAGTACAGACTGGTGTTACTAATATTACTAATGCTGGTGTTGTTCCCACAACAGCTAATGCTGATGTTGTTCCCACAGCAGTTATTGCTCCCCATGATTCCAATGATGCTAATGAAGCAATATCTCCCAACATTGATAACTCTTTATCATCCCATGACTCAAATGCTACTAATGAGTCTATTGGTGATCACATCTCTGAGAATTTATCAAACACAAAAGATGTTCCAGTTGTTTCAAACGCTGAAACCACCACACCTTCTGCCCTTCCTCATGATGCTCCTCGTCGGTCTTCAAGAGTTGTTAAAACTCCTTACTTGAAAGACTATCACTGCAGTCTTTTACATCAGCAGCCTTTGAAAGAAGTTCGAACAAAGTTCCCTTTAAGTTCAGCTTTGTCCTATGAGCGTTTTGAAGGATTAAAAATTCCTTTTGCAGCGGAAGCAATCAAGAACTTTCTCGAATTAAATTTCAATTTCGGGAAAAACCAATACGTTGGTAAATAAAATTACAGAAACTAATTTTCTATAAAACGATTAGATTAAGCATGCTGCAAATTTAGTTTAAGATCAAGAATACTTACCGGATTCCGAAGAACACTGCACAATGCTCCAAGGATCTCGTTCTTGGGACTTCCAACGGACACCACCACTCGAATCACCCACTATTCTCTTGGGTCGCTGGGATATGGCTTGTGGGAACCCAAAATTCATCTTGGAAGGGAATTTTACAGCAAAGAATCTTGCTGTTTTTGAGAGAGAGAAGAGAGAAAATCTCAGAGCGCTTTTCTGTCTAAATCGTGAATGAGAGGAAAATGGGAGAGTCCTCAGCAAACTCCCTCTCCCCTGTACGATAAGTGGGGAGGGAGTTATTGCCCTATTAGATCTAGACCGTTAGATCTAAATCAAAACGATCTCGGCCATTAACTAATTAAATAATAAATATTTAATTAATTAATTAATTATAATTAATTTAATCAAATTAAATGAATTATAATATATAGTTTTTAATTCAATTTGAATCATATTCAATTAAATTAAATTGGCCATTCAATTAATTCTAAATTAATCGATCCCACATTAATTAAATATCAAATATTTAATTAATTTTATAATTGAATCATATTCAATTTAATTTCTCTCATTTAACCTATAGTTTAAATGTGCATCAAAATGTACATCAATATAAACTATAGTTTTAATTTGATTAAATCACATTTAACCAAATTAAAATTAAATTAATTAATTCCCCAATTAATTAAATATCACATATTTAATTAAATTCATAATTCTCTCATTAATTAATTTTGAATCATATCCAAAATTAATTTTATTATAAAGTTTAATTCATTAATTAAACTTATACCATAATGTATCTCCATACATTATATTAATTGCATCAAAATACAATTAACTTATATTCCCTTTAATAATCAAGACTATATTATCTCAGAACCCGTTATGAGCTAGCTGGTGGACCTAATGGACCTACAGATCAGAAGCTCCAACGATACGAGATTGATCAGCTAAACTCATTAACCGAGTCAATCAACATTCGTTAACTGTGGGTCACTCCACTAAAGACCCACAGCTGCACTCTTCTCACTGTAGAATATTTTTGTGTCCACGGATATCGACCAATGCAGTAAGTCAATCCTTCACGTGTGTTCGTAACACCAGCTGGGTCAAATTACCGTTTTACCCCTGGGTTACCTCTGGATCCTTAAGTACCACTGATCCCTCTAATGAACAATTTGTTTAGGGTCCAACCTCTAAACAAGAGTTCCTCTCGGGCCAAGAGAGGACGGCGCGCCTTTGTTCAAGCCCCGGAATCAGCCCTTAAGGGAACACACATCTACTTGCCCCAATAGGGGAAGGAGTGAATTCCATCTTGTATTGTCATGTCCCCAGCCCCCCACTCGGTCTTGTCCCCAAGAAGGTAGGCTTATTGAGTCGGCGTACTGGTCACTCTCACCCGTACTAATCAAAGGACAATCCCTCGTGAGAAGGAGTTCATGACACACTCAGGATTAAGATCGAGTTACCTAGGTCATCCTATTGAAACAGTAACCTATCTAGTTAACGGTGTTACATCTAGTGGTTTACTATTTCGTGGTCCGGTCTTATGCAAACTCATTGCATAGGATACCCCCGCTCGCATGTCTCCTACATGGACGCCTTGGATCAATACGTCTGTATCGAATACAAAGCGGGCTGTATCACATAGTGTTACCAGGATAAGGTACCCAGCCTTATCCCTGTACTATAGACCTTTTAGGTTGTTACTTGAACACTGATCCCCGTATGTCCCCACATACTAGTCCAAGTCTCATGTAAACAACCTTGGATCTTAGTTTATTGGATTTGGGTCATATTGTGCAATTATAGACTTAATATGACAATAACATTTTATTGCATCAACCTCAATAACACTTTATTGTTACAAGTGTATAATTCGTTAATCATTCACTATCTACGAGTTTTAGGACATAAAACCCAACAAACTCCCACTTGGACTAAAAATCTAGTTTAGTGGGAATGTACAATAATCTATTCCAACAATGGGTGTATAAATACATGTATAATACATAAAACGTATTTACAATGTACAAATACAATAAACTAGGGCATCACTATACCCATTACATAATGGTATCACTATACCCATTACACTTCTCCCACTTGCCCTAGATTACATCTTTGTACATAACTCGTAGACCTAGACCATCTAGATGACCCTCATACACTTTAGCCGAGAGAGCCTTCGTGAATGTATCAGCAATATATCATTTAGATTCAATGTGCTTTCTTGTCTTGCAATAGGATAGTCCATATTTGGAACACCTTCCAAATTAGGCTTGAACTTCCTAAGTCATACAGTCTCTATCTGTGCTTCATAAGCAACTACTTATTGGCCTATATGGTCGAGACTGCAGATAAGTCGTACTATAGCTCCTCCATTAAGAGTGAAGACAGACACTGATGTAGATTTCATCAAATCCTTATCAGTTAAAATATCTGTATCAGTGTATCCTGTAAGGATCAAATCCTTAGAGCCATACACGAGCATATAAAACCTCGTTCTCCTAAGATACTGGAGGATGTACGTAACGACATTCCAGAGATCAAATCCTGGATTTGATTGATACTCACTGACAACCCTACTGCATAGGGCATATGTCTCATGTCCTCAACTTCTTGAGGTGTCTGAGGACACAGTTCCTTAGACAACAGAATTCCATTCTTGAAAAGGTAGTAAACCCGTATTGGAATTCTGCATCTTATATCTAACTAACATCTTGTAGACATAAGAAAATTGAGACAAGACTAACTCAGCTTCTCCCAGACTTTCATTTGGAAATGAGCTGCTAGCCTCTTTTAATGTCAGTAAGATAACCTACATCATTCCCAATGATTAGGATATCAATCATATACAACACTAAGTGAGCTACAGAATTATTGATGATTACTTGTAAACACAAGACTCATCAATGTTCTGATTAAAGCCAAAAATTTGATCACTGTATCAAATCTTAAATTCCAAGATCGAAATGCTTATGTCAATCCACGAATGGATCATTTAAGCTTGCAAACTCTTTTGCTTTTGATCTTGCTCAATGGACCCTTCTGGTTGAGACCTTAAATGTCTCGTTTCCTCTTGTAAATCCACTTGTAACCTATAGGTGTTACCCCATCAAGCAAATTTACAAGATCCCAAATGGAATTGAAATACAAAGAGTTCATTTCCAAGTCCATGGCTTTAAACCATTTTTCCTTGTCAACATCATTTATTTTCTTCCAAAAAGAAAACAATGAATCCTCTATGTCATTATCAAGAATGACGACTTGAGCTTCAAATAAGCCCATGTAACGATCAGGTTATAAAACAACCCTCCCACTACATCAAGGCATTCTCAACTCTTGAGATGGATGTGACTGACCAAAAGCACTGGCCTTATCAACAACTCTTGTTGAATAACCAGTCTTATCAACAACTTTTGTTGATTCATCAACAACTCTTGTCAATGTTTCCGTAGCTTTATTACTTAATTCACTTAAACCGACCTTACTTTATGGCTTATGATTTCTCATATGTTCTTCTTCTGAGAATGAAGGATTTGTCGATACAAATTCTTTATTATCTTATGGATTGAAGAAGTATATTCTCCTCGTTTCCTTTGGGATTGCCTACAATTAGGCATTATTTTGAACGATATTCCAATTTATTTTGGGTTAGTCACAAGCACAAGTCCTGGACACCCCAAAATTTAAAGGAACGTAAACAATCTTTACGTCCTATCCACAACAAAAAAGGTGTTTCAGAAACACTTTTGATGGAACGTTGTTCAAAATACACATTGCAGTCACACTGCATGACCCCAAAACGAGTCAGGCAATTGAGCATAGCTCAACATGGATTGAACCATATCCAATAGGGTTCTGTTACTCCTAACTGAGATTTAGGATGTGATTCCATGAACTATCAAATAGCCCTAGAATCTCAAGTCCCTATACTCAACACATTGATCAGATCAAAGTGGTTTTATTATCTCACCTAACAAGTTTTCAACTTCAGTCTTAAGCCCCTTCGAATATCTCAAGAGATTCAGACTTAAGTTGCATTAGGTTGAGATGTTCATACCTATGAATAATTATCATTAACAAAGATTAATTATTCATACCCTCCCACTGCTTTAACATACTAAACCACAAGGATATAAATGTATATGCTTCAAGGGTTCTTTGGCTCTTTTAGCTCTTTTCCAGTAAAAGATCTATCAGTCATGTCGCCCATAAGGCATGACTTAATTGGTATTAAAAAGTTTTCTTCTAACTAGCTTAGAATTATACTCATAGACTAAGCTCCCAATCATATTGAGATCAAAATTAGCCTAACCTTAAGAACCAAAGAAAGGTATTTCCTTTAGGAGATATCCTTTGCCTTTATTTCTACGAGTATAAACAATCTTAAACAACTTAGTGCTCATGACTTGCTTTACTCTCGATTAGTCTTAAAACACATAAGTTATTTACCAGTAATGTTGAACAACTGTCAACTCCCTTTCTTAAAATAAAACTGCGTTAGCAGAGAAAGGTATATACTAACATTGTTCCAACATATACGATACAAAAATCAAATTTCTGTTAATCTTCAGGAAATTCATATACATTATCTAATAATGTGTATTTTTCTCCCACTGGATAAAATAACTTAATGTTCCCTCTGCCAAAGCCGAGACATACTCTCCAGATCAAAATCTGAGAGTCATCTTACCTATTTGCAACAATTGCCATGAGCTTATTCCTTAAAAGGAAAAGCAAACGTGATAAATGGCACCTGAATTAAAAATTCAGGCTGTATCCTCATTTTCCACTATGCACGTTTCAATGACCAATAAATCATATTAATTGTCATTGATATTGGCTAGGCAGCTAATGTAATTGTCATCATGAACAATTCAAGATGAACTAGACATTTGAACCTGAGGACATTCCTCACTAAAGACTAATCTTAAATCATTTACCACAAGTTTCGTTTAAGCTAGTTGTATCTTAAACCGTTATTAATAAAATGGTGTAAGACAATGCACATAAAGTTTTATATTATTGCTGAAGTAACAAATTACTTGTATTATTAATCGCACTAACCCATTACAAATAATCCAATCAAATTCTGCAAAAACAAACAAGCAATCAAAGAAACCCTATAAAACTATTGATTTAGTTTTTGCAACGATACTTCAGAGGTTTAGAACAACAGCCACCGAAGGGTGGTCAGCTACTCCTCCTCTGAATTGAGACAATCTCAACCAAATTCTAACACCAGAATAACTCAGATTCCGTTAGCCTTTAGTTACCGTTGTTCGGTCAAGGATTAGTTAACACATTTAACTCATCCTCGTAAGTGTGACCCTCCCACTTTCAGATCTTAGAGGCACGCACCAACAGGCTACCGTTAGGAAAGACAACTGTTGGTAATTAGCCTAAGCGATCCTATCCTATTCAGGAGTTCACGGTGTTCCGAATCCTATGATCAGGCCCTCCGAAGGGATGGTCGCTCCAGGACGACACGCAGGCGGATCATAGCAATCTCACGTTGTGACCTAGGGGTGGAGACCGAAGGATACGTTGACACGCGTCCCGCTCCCACTTACTATAGTCACTTTCCCCATTCACCTTGGTATTGACCCATGCAAACACTTTCCGAAGGGAGGTCGCTCTACGACGACACGAAGCCGAGCATGGATCTCACGGTGTGAACTATACAGGGACGTAGGAGCAAAACTCGATTTAAATCAAGTTTTGTAATTTTCCTCCCACTAAAGTAACCTACTGTATTTTAGGGTTATTAAACTTAGATAAACCCGGCTAAGTCAATCTATCTAAGTCTATGCCTATTATAACTCTTATATATAGGACTTTATTCTAATGTCTAGGTGAATTAAACTCATTTAATTACCTAGTGGCATTGCATGCTAACATTAAACTATGATTAATTCAACTCAGGTTCCGGGTCAGTTCCCAGGTAGGAGGTGTTCCGTAACCGTCAACTTAAGTACCCCCAGCCTAGACAGAACTTCACCGGGAGAGTTCCCTTATAACCATAGTAATGTTTTTCCTACTTAGTGCATTAAAACTATTTTAATCCTAAGTAAGAAAATTAATTCTAATCCTATTAGAATTATAATGAACTTAGGTCTAATTAATTTTAAACAATTTAAAATTAATTCATCTAACCTAAGGTCCTATGTTTGCATGCAACTCTTTGTTATAGGTTGACGGTTCCTAATCAATTTTATAACTATTATAAAATTTTAATAATTAGCCCTATAACATGCTTCTATGGTGTTTCCAAATAACAATCTAATTCAAATTATTAAACACCATAACGCTCATGACGCCGATAATATAACGATTATATTAATCTAAAGTGGTGTCATGCTTCATGCAATTTCAATTTCATTTAATTAATATCGATTATATTAATTAATCATCAACGAAATTAAATCACATGAAATTAGACATTAATATAATATAACTCTTATATTAATCTAATTAATGTCATGCTCAATGCTATTCAATTTTCATTAAATTAATATAACACTTTATATTAAAATTATACATGAAAATCAAACATTGAAATTTATTTCCATTCATAATATAACTATTATATTAATATTCATGAAAATAAAACTAAGCATGCATGCTACATTAATAAAATATAACAATTTATATTTATCTAATTAATGTCATGCATCATGCTTTTCCAATTTCATATATTTAATATAACAATTATACTAAATCACTCATGAAATTTAAATTCATGCATAATTATCATATATTATAACATTTATAACATAAAAATGCATGAAAACATGCTTAACCTATGGTGGGATCTAGCTAAATGACATTCATAAAGCAATAAATAGCTGAAAAATCGGTATATTGGCCCCTAGGATAATTAAAATAAACAAAAATTACAATAATTTCAATTTAATTATCCTTCTGAGTCTTGAACCGTTCCAGAACCGACCCAAACCAGCTTGAACCGCTTCAAACTAGGCCCAAATCACTCGAACCGGACCAACTTAAATCAAACCAGACCAAACCAGCTCAATTCGGACCGAACCGGACTAATTCTGCACGCTGGAAAAAATAACTGCAGAAAATTGCACACGATGGAGCTCGAACCACGGACGTCACGTACACCAGCCGCGCGCGCAACCAACTGTTCCAGCACCCACGTTCGAATCTTCATGCACGCGAAAAATAATTATTTCGTAACCGCTGAATAACTGCTGCCCCACGATGCGTTCAACTATCCGCGAATCCGAAAACTTCCGTCAGCGTCGAGACGCTGTAGGCATAGCGTCTCGACGCTGCCCCGATTTTTCCCAGCAACTGCTCTTGAGCGTCGCGACTCCGTTGAGCAGGGTCGCGACGCTACGCCTCTGCACAGCCTCTGTTCTTTGTTTCCAGCAGCCGTTCTTCGCCAAATTGAACCCCGATTCGAGCACCGATCAACAAATTGATTCCTAATTTCTAGACACGGACTTACAAGACTCGATTTACAATATTTTTGCCCCAAAAACATGGGCCCTTACATGATCAAATCATACAAAATTGTAAATCTAAGGCCAAATACCAAAACAATTTTTCAGCAAACCAACATTCATAATGCAGAATAAATCCCACCAAGAACCAACGCAATTTTCATAAATCGAATTTAATTAACGAGATGGCTCTGATACCAATTGAAGGATTAAAATTCCTTTTGGCAGCGGAAGCAAACAAGAACAACCTCGTTTTTAATTTCAATTTTAGAAAAACCTCTACGTTGGCAAATCAATTGAGAAACAAATTTCTAAATTAAAACGATAAAGCATGAAAAATTGATTCAAAATCAAGAATACTTACCGGATTCCGAAGAACACTGCACAATGCTCCAAGGATCTCGTTCTTGGGACTTCCAACGGACACCACCACTCGAATCACCCATTATTCTCTTGGGTCGCTGGGATATGGCTTGTGGGAACCCAAAATTCATCTTGGAAGGGAATTTTACAGCAAAGAATCTTGCTGTTTTTGAGAGAGAGAAGAGAGAAAATCTCAGAGCGCTTTTCTGTCTAAATCGTGAATGAGAGGAAAATGGGAGAGTCCTCAGCAAACTCCCTCTCCCCTGTACGATAAGTGGGGAGGGAGTTATTGCCCTATTAGATCTAGACCGTTAGATCTAAATCAAAACGATCTCGGCCATTAACTAATTAAATAATAAATATTTAATTAATTAATTAATTATAATTAATTTAATCAAATTAAATGAATTATAATATATAGTTTTTAATTCAATTTGAATCATATTCAATTAAATTAAATTGGCCATTCAATTAATTCTAAATTAATCGATCCCACATTAATTAAATATCAAATATTTAATTAATTTTATAATTGAATCATATTCAATTTAATTTCTCTCATTTAACCTATAGTTTAAATGTGCATCAAAATGTACATCAATATAAACTATAGTTTTAATTTGATTAAATCACATTTAACCAAATTAAAATTAAATTAATTAATTCCCCAATTAATTAATTCATGAATTAATTAAATATCACATATTTAATTAAATTCATAATTCTCTCATTAATTAATTTTGAATCATATCCAAAATTAATTTTATTATAAAGTTTAATTCATTAATTAAACTTATACCATAATGTATCTCCATACATTATATTAATTGCATCAAAATACAATTAACTTATATTCCCTTTAATAATCAAGACTATATTATCTCAGAACCCGTTATGAGCTAGCAGGTGGACCTAATGGACCTACAGATCAGAAGCTCCAACGATACGAGATTGATCAGCTAAACTCATTAACCGAGTCAATCAACATTCGTTAACTGTGGGTCACTCCACTAAAGACCCACAGCTGCACTCTTCTCACTGTAGAATATTTTTGTGTCCACGGATATCGACCAATGCAGTAAGTCAATCCTTCACGTGTGTTCGTAACACCAGCTGGGTCAAATTACCGTTTTACCCCTGGGTTACCTCTGGATCCTTAAATCAGACATACAATGGAAGAATGGATGCAACAATCATAACTCAATCCTCAAGGCTCAAAAGTCAATAACCAAGCAAGCAAGAGATATGCACACAAGGACCAATGAGGGAGACAAATTAAAATTTTTCCAAAATTAACTTGCACAAGCGAGATCTAACTCAACAAGATCAGACTCTACTAGCCCGGGGTTGGATTATTAAACTCTCAGCTCATCTTCCCTCTACACTGGCACTAAGGCTTCACTAATGAGTTAATGCAACAAATTAGTTTGTTTATCTCCATACTTAGGTGCTTTTAATTAACAATTGAATTAAGCATTTAAATGTGGCACCAGCTTTCACACACCCATTGCAGGGACCCTTAACCTGAGTTTTCTCTGGTTGGCCTAACTGATCACAACAGGGGTAGCTCTTTTTGCCTTAATCTTTATTAAACATTGCAAACTGTGCACAGGCCATGGCATAATAATTTTCTTTTCAACAGTAACAACAAGAATGATTTTTTCGTTATGAACATAATAGCAGATATTCTTTTCTTTTCTCCTAAGCAAGATCAAACATGCTAATTTGCAAAAAATTAACTCTTTAGCTCTACCCTACACCTATCGAGGTGACAACAAGCATATGAACCCAATAATTCGCTCCTAAGCATTCAAATCCAAGTCAAGCCAAGACAGATACTCTACTCATGCAAGCCATCTCCTAGAAAAATTTTAAAAAGTCTCCCTTTTTGGGCACTTATGCTTACATCTCATCACAAGCTTGAAAATTGACAAGAAAGCCTATCCTAGGACATCATAATCATGAAAAAAATAGCATCCAGAAAACAACCATATGCATCATTCAACGAAAGCTCAAAACTATAGCCCGAACTCAGATGCTCAAGGGCTCCACAAACATGCTAATCCACCCCCAAACTTAAAATATGCATTGTCCTCAATGTATAAAGAAAATAAAGCATAAACAAGCATGAGAACAATAAAAGAATGACAGGAGTGAATAATACTGGCCTGGAATGATGATGACTTCTTGCTTGAAAGCTTGGAATCTTGAAAGCTTGAAAACAAAGGAGAGGAAGAAAACAAGACCTACAAAACAAAAAACAAACAATAAATCAAAAACAAAAGGGAAAAACACACTAAACTTACTTGGGTTGCCTCCCATAAGCGCTTGTTTAACGTCATTAGCTCGACGTGTTGCACGTGCTTCAAGGAGGCTTTTGTTCTGTGAATCCAACAGAGGTGCTCTTTCTTGCACCTTTCCTGTAGCCCATGTAAAGCACTTCATTTTTAGAGTCTTCAACTGCTTTAAAGATTTCTTTTTCGTTCTTGACTCTAATAGTGAGCTCCCTGCGCTCAATATCTATAATCGCTCGCCCAGTAGCGAGGAATGGTCGTCCTAATATGACAGGCATTGAAGGATTTTCTATCATGTCCATAACATACAAGTCAATAGGGAGGAAAAATCTACCTACTCTGATTAACACATTCTCTACAATACCAACTGGTCTCACCACAGATTGATCAGCCAATTGGAGCTTTACAGGAGTAGACTTAATCTCACCTATGTCTAACTTTTTACACAACGATAGAGGAATGATATTAATGCTAGCACCTAAATCACATAATGCTCTAAAAGAATAAGTACCAAAACTACAAGGAACAGAAAAACTCCCTGGATCTGCTACTTTTTCAGGTACTTTCTGTTGTACTCTGGTGCTGCATGTGGAAGCAAGATAAACAGTGTCAACTTTCTTTTCCTTTCGTTTCTTTGCTAACCACTCCTTCATGAACCTGTTGTACTGGGGCATCTCTAATGCCTCTGCAAAAGGAATATTAATATTCAGATTCATAAAAGCATTCATAAATTTATCAAACTGAACCTGATTATTCTTTTTCTTCTTTTTCTTTTTCTTTTCCTTGGGAACCATCAGTGTGGGAGAAGGAATAGGAGGCTCAAGGTTAGGCTGTTCAGCCTCATCAGATGATGTGTCCTCCTCAGCTTCCCCTGTAGGCGTTTCATAGTCCTCAGATTCAGGTTCCTCTTCAGATTCCTCCTGGTGTACAGTGATTGCCTTACAATACTCCATTTGGGGTTTCTCTTGTTCAGCTGGGGCCTTACCTTTATTCATGGTGCTTACAACATTCACCAACTGTCCCAACTGAGTCTCAATGTTCTTTATAGCTGCACTGTGGCCATTCACTGTTGAGTTGATGGCAATGACTGCCTCCTCTAGCTTGGTTGTCCTGTTACTAGACTCTGCAATGAAAGCTCCAACAAGATCTTCTAACTTTTTATTATCTTGAGTTTGAGGGGCAAAACCAGGAGGATTAAGAACATTCTTAGTATTAGCATAAGAGAAATTTTCATGGTTCCTATTGTTAGGGTGATAATGTGTAGGTGTAGAACTATTATTATACCCCCTAAAATTAGAATTTGATACATACTGAACCTGTTCAATGGTCTCCTCCTGAGGTCTGGATGCTAGAGCAGCAGCTGATTCAATTGACTGTGCACTCCCTGTACCTGAAAATTTCATAAAAGCATTAGCAAGGGAAGTCATCTGGGCTTGGAGTGCACTTACTTTATCAACCTCGAACACTCCAGCAACAATCTTTTTAGGTGTAGACCGCTCAGATGGCCACTGATAGCTGTTGGTGGCCATATCCTCTAGAAGTGTGCGAGCGTTTTCCACGGTTTTGGACAACAGAGTCCCACCTGCAGCTGCATCAACAATCGTTTTTGTACTAGGAGTCAAACCATTATAAAACAACTGTACCTGAAGCCAATCGGGGTAACCATGTTGAGGACACTTCCTCAGTAGCTCTTTGAATCGCTCCCAAGCTTCAAACAGCTGCTCATCATATTGTTGTTGGAATGTCCCAATCTCGGTCCTCAGCTTGACCGTCTTTGCAGGGGGGAAAAATTTCTTTAAAAAGGCCTGGACCAAAGCATCCCAAGTGGTGATGCTCCCAGGGGCAATAGACTGCAACCAATCACGTGCTTTATCCTGCAAAGAAAAGGGAAATAAACGTAAGCGAATAGCATCCTCAGAGACACCATTAATCTTTACCGTCCCACAAATGTCCAAGAATGATTTAAGATGAGAATTTGGATCCTCAGTGGGCGATCCTCTGTATGCACAGTCTCGAGCCATCTGAATAAGACCGGTTTTCAGCTCAAATTTGTTGGCATTAATCGGTGCATAGACAATCCCCGACTGTTGCCCCTGAAACACAGGCTGAAAATAATCTCTAATAGGCCTAGGCTCCTCAGGTAGATTTTGGTCTGCCATTTGAACAATTTCTCTATTTTCCCTTCGAAGCCTAAGAATTGTTCTTTCTATCTCGGGATCAAATGGTGCTAAAATTAAATCTTTATCCCTACGCATAAACAAACAACTACCCTAAAAAAGAAAGAAAACAATTATGGAATGAAATAAAGAAAAGGAAACAACTAATCTAAATAAGGAAAATATAATCTAGAAAAGGAAACAAAGTAACCTAATATGGAATGCAAAAACAAATATGGCAAAATGCAAATAAGCAAACTAATCTAAAAAGGAAAAACAAGAACAAATAAAGAAAAGATTACTCAACTAAAAGAAAACTAACCTAGAAAATCAAATATGGAAAGAAAGACAAATAAGGAAAAAATGCAACAAACCTAAAAAAGTAACAATACACCCTAAATTAAGATCAAGCAATTTTTCCACAATATCAATCTAGCTAAATGTGTCAATCCCCGGCAACGGCGCCAAAAACTTGATGTGGACTTTTCCTACCGCAAGCGCACGGGTCAAGTAATAATATAGTGAATAGTAAATTCGAGTGTCGTCCTCTGGATTGGATTTTTAAGCAAATCGAGTATTGCGAATAATCTTGCCTAATTTTATTTAGGGATCAAAAAGTGATGAATAGGTGATGATAAAAACAAATCAAAGCAAGTAAAAAGAATGGAAATTCAATTGGGAAAACTACTTAGGGAATTGATTTCGCCGATTTCGTTTAGGATTGATTTTAAAGAATAAGTTATTATGCACAATGAAATTATGAGCCAAAGACCCTTTAATCACAACTACCTCTCCCGAGTATAATTGATTCTCATGCAAATTAACCAACTTGATATCCCTATCTAAGTTTATTAACATGCAAGGCAATTAGATCTTTTAACCAATTCTAAAGTTAATCTAAAACCGTCAAGAATTAGAAAGTAAACTTTATTCATGCAATCTTGAGCAAGTCTACATCAAATCCCCTCTCCCGAGCTAGATTCGAAACTTAAATCATCCAACTAATGGCCAATTAATTGAAAGCATTAAATCAAGATTACAAACACAATAACATTGCACAACTTAAACCATAAATCAATCCATAAACTTAATCAACTACATCAATCCCTAAGCTACAAGTTTAGCTACTCATGATTGGAAATACAAGCTCAACTAAACATGTCAAAGCCATAAATCTAATTAAAGAAAGAAAAGGGAAAAAAAAAAACTCAATGTAGGCCGAGTCCCGACGTCCCCGTCACGATCCCCACGAACAATGGGTTGATTTCCAAGTTCCTCCTTTGTTTGCAGCTCCAAAAGCCCTCTGTTCTGCCCTCTTTACGGCTCCAAAAGGTCCCAAATTGAACTCCCTTAAAACCTAGCCGAAGTGAAGCTTATATTGCAGATTTTTCGTCTTAGCGTCGAGACGCTGTCAAGACAGCGTCGCGACGCTGCCTCTTATACGCGCGTTCTGAATAAGGAAAAACGGAAGCGTCGCGACGCTTCCTATCACAGCGTCTCGACGCTGTGAGCTTTACGCGCCTAATCTGATATGGAATGTGAGCGTCGAGACGCTCAAGAGCTAGCGTCTCGACGCTAGCCTGCTGTTGACCGAGATTTGACTTTTCTCCACTTTTACTCTTTTCATTCCTTTGCATCTTTTCACGCCCCGAGCACCTGATTAACTCTAATATGACATTATAGCTCCAATCAACCATTTCCTACAAAATAAACAATAAAGCACAATAAAATGGCCCAAACATCATAAAAGACTAGCTAAATTAAATCAGTAAAAGTAGCTAGCTATGCTCGCTATCACACTCTTCTCACTGCAAACATATTTTCTGTGTCCACGGATCTAGACCAATATCGACTAGTTAGTCCTTCACGAGTGTCCGTAACACCAGCTGGGTCAAATTACCGTTTTACCCCTGGGTTACCTCTATTTCCTTAAGTACCAATTCTCCTCTAATGAACAACATGTTTGTGGTCCAACCATCAAACAAAAAACCCTCTCGTGCCATTGAGAGGGTAGGGCCCTTTGTTCAAGACTCGGAGTAACCACTTAAGGGAACACTCATCTGCTTCCCTAAAGTCGGGAAGGAGTGAATTTCATCTTGTACGATTATGTTCCCAGCTCCCCATTCGGTCTTGTCCCCAAAGTGGTAGGCTTATTGAGTCGGCGTATTGGCCACTCTCACCCATACAAATCAAAGGACAATCTCTCATGAGCAGGAGTCCATAATCAACTCAGGATTAAGATTAAGTTGTCTAGGTTGTCCTAGTGAAATAGAAAACCAACTAGTTAACGGTGTTATAACCAGTGGTTACTATTTCGCGGTCCGGTCTTATGCAAACTCATTGCATAGGATACCCCCACTCGCATGTCTCCTACACGAACGCGTTGGATCGCAGCGTTTGTATCAAATACAAAGTGGGCCGTATCCATAGTGTCACCAGGATAAGGCACCCAGTCTTATCCCTATACTATAGACCCTTTAGGCTGTTTCTTGAACAATGATCCCATATGTCACTACATATAGTTCAAGACTCATATTACAGCCTTGGATGTCTAGTTTATTGGATTAAGGTTATTATTAGGCAAAGACAAATATAAAATAACTAATAACAATTAATGGAAAAATATATCAATATTATTTCATTAATATCCGGTCAACGGTTACATTCACTATCTACGAGTTTTAGGGCATAAAACCCAACAAACTCCCACTTGAACTAAAACACTAGTTAGTGGGATGTAAATGCAATAATCTAAAGCTGGAAATGTCATGTATATTAATACAATGAACTAGGGCATCCTTATACCCATTATACATTTCTCCCACTTGCCCTAGATTAGATGACATACATATCTCGTAGACCTAGACCCTCTAGATGACCCTCAAACACTTTAGCCGTGAGAGTCTTCGTAAATGGATCAGCGATGTTGTGCTCCGAGGCGATCTTAGTGACGATCACATCTCCTCGTTGCACAATCTCCCGTATCAGGTGATACTTCCTCTCTATGTGTTTACCTCGTTTGTGGCTTCGAGGTTCTTTTGAGTTGGCTACAGCCCCACTATTGTCACAATATAGTGTTATGGGCACGTTCATATTCGGAACCACTTCCAAATCAGTCAAGAACTTTCTGAGCCATACTGCCTCCTTAGCTGCTTCGCAAGCTGCTACATACTCAGCCTCCATGGTTGAGTCTGCTATGCATCCTTGTTTGATGCTTCTCCACACTACTGCTCCTCCATTGAGGGTGAATACTGACCCTGATGTGGATTTCCTTGAATCCTTATCAGCTTGAAAGTCAGAGTCAGTGTATCCAGTAAGAATCAAATCCTTAGCTCCATACACAAGCATGTAGTCCCTCGTTCTCCGAAGATACTTGAGGATGTTTTTAACCGCTCCCCAGTGGTCCAACCCTGGATTAGACTGATACCTACTGACTACTCCCACTGCATAACATATGTCAGGCCTAGTGCAGAGCATAACATACATTAAGCTGCCCACAGCTGAGGCGTAGGGAATGTGTCTCATGTTCTCAATTTCTTGAGGTGTCTTAGGAGACTGTTCCTTAGACAGGTGTACCCCATGTCTGAAGGGTAGTAGTCCCTTCTTGGAGTTTTGCATCGAATATCGAGACAACATCTTGTCAATATACGTTGCTTGAGACAAAGCTAGCGTTTTGTTCTTACGATCCCTAATGATTTGGATTCCCAGAACATATTGAGCCTCTCCCAGATCTTTCATTTGGAATTGCGCTGCTAGCCATTTCTTAATGTCAGTGAGGTATCCTACATCATTCCCAATGAGTAGGATATCGTCTACATAAAGTATTAGAAAAGCTACTTTCCTTTTGTTGATTTTCTTGTACACACAAGGCTCATCAACGTTTTGGTCAAAGCCAAAAGATTTGATTGCAGTATCAAATCTAATGTTCCATGATCTGGACGCTTGTTTCAATCCATAAATGGATCGATTGAGCTTACAAACCTTTTGTTCCTGACCTTGGGCTATGAACCCTTCGGGTTGAGACATGAAGATATTCTCTTCAAGATTACCATTCAGAAAGGCAGTCTTGACATCCATTTGCCATATTTCATAGTCATAATATGTGGCTATGGATAAGAGAATTCTTATGGACTTTAACATGGCTACAGGAGAAAAGGTTTCCTCATAGTCAACCCCTTCCTTTTGGGTATAACCCTTTGCCACCAGTTTAGCTTTGAAGGTCTGTACCTTTCCAGCTGCATCTCTTTTTCTCTTATAGATCCATTTGTACCCTATGGGTTTTACCCCATTTGGTAGATCTGTAAGTTCCCATACAGAATTGGAGTACATTGACTCCATTTCCAGGTTCATGGATTTGACCCATTCATCCTTATCTTCGTCATTCATTGCTTGTCGATAGGACAATGGATCCTCAATGTCATAATATTAAAGAACTATTTCAAATTTTAATGATTAATCCTATAATCAAGAATCTAGGGTTTAATTCATTCAACAATCTCATTCAAATTAAAAAATTAAACCACACTAATTGCATGAATAATATAACAATTATATTATTAACTATGGATGTTTAATGCTTCATGCAATTTTGATTTTCTTTTATTATAACAATTATAAGACAATCAAGAAAATCAATCAAGCATGCTTCATTCATCACATTAAACATAACTTTTTATATTTAATTTAAGTAATGACATGCTTCATGCTTTCCAATTTTTCATATAATTAATATACACTTATATTAAAAAATATGAAAAACAAATTCATGCATTTAAACATACATTATAACAATTTATAATATATAAAAAATGCATGAGCATGTTTATAACCTAAGGTGGGATTAAATATTCTATATGACATCCATAAAGCATATAAATAGCAATTGAACCGGTTAATTTTGGCCCCTAGGATAAAATAAAGCATTAAATTACATTAATTTAGCTAAATTCTATCCTAAAAATATCCATGTACAGCTCCGGACTTGGTCTAGACAG
Organism: Luffa acutangula; assembly: GCA_036850905.1. Taxonomy (NCBI): domain Eukaryota; kingdom Viridiplantae; phylum Streptophyta; class Magnoliopsida; order Cucurbitales; family Cucurbitaceae; genus Luffa; species Luffa acutangula. The sequence goes on along the minus strand of CM072098.1, from coordinate 44,726,919 downwards.
CACGAACCGCCCCGAACCACCTCGAACCGGCCTCCAAAATCACGAACCATGCCAAAAATTGGCCGAACCGGACCAAATAGGTCCCAGCCCAGCCGAACCGGTCCGGCCACGCCTTGAACCGCTCCTTTTGAAACCCTAATGCGCGCCTCCATCGTGACAGCGTCGAGATGCTGTGCGGATAGCGTCCCGACGCTGTGCGTTTTCCATATCTGGCGCCTGCGGTATCGAGACAGCGTCGAGACGCTGTTGGGGTAGCGTCCCGACGCTGTATGCTTTCCTTACCGAGCGCCTTCGGTATCGAGACAACGTCGAGACGCTGTTGAGGTAGCGTCCCGACGCTGATGCGTCTGGATGCAGAATCTGGGCAAAACAACAACGATTTCTTCGATTTTGGCCTCGATTTCAGCGGCGATTTCTCCGATTTCCATCTCATAAAAACCTATTCTAGACCCGGACTTACATAGGACTCGATTTTACATAATATACCCGAAACATCGGGCCTTACATGATCAAAATCACATAAAAATAAAATCTATGGCCATAAAATTAACCCAAACAGTTCAACGCAAACCGAACATACATTATGCATAAATCCCACTTATTAGAGCATATCGCAACTTTTAAAATTAATTAATAGGGACAGCGATGACTCTGATGCCGATTGAAGGGCATAAATCCCACCTATTAGAGCCTATCGCAACTTTTAAAATTAATTAGAAATTGCTCGATCATCCAAAGGCATTTTTCTTTCTCAACGAAAATATACTCTTCATTTACTTGAAGACACTGGCTTCCTCGCTTCCAAGCCTTCCAAATTACCGATTGATCCTAATGTAAAGATACGTGCTGATGAAGGTTCTTTACTTGAGGATCCTACTACCTACAGAAGGCTCATAGGCCGATTGCTTTACCTCACTGTCTCTCGACCGAACATCACCTTTGCTGTCCACAGACTAAGTCAATACGTTGCACAACCAAGGCAGTCACAACTGAATGTTGTTCACACTTTGCTAAGATATCTCAAAGGCAGTCCAGTGCAGGGCATTTTTCTCCCTGCAGGTTCTTCATTCCAAGTTCGGGCTTTTTCAGATGCAGACTGGGCCTCATGCCCTGATTCACGACGGTCCACTATTGGGTTTTGTATTTTCCTTGGTGATTCTTTAGTTTCATGGAAAGCAAAGAAGCAAACCACAGTATCCAAGTCATCAGCTGAAGCATAATACCGAGCATTAGCAGCCACTACTAGTGAAATTGTTTGGATTAATCAGTTGTTGTCCGATCTGTGTGTGCCATCATCTCCCCCTGCTGTGATTTTTTGTGACAACAACGCTGCCATTCACATTGCATCTAATCCGATTCACGAAAGAACCAAGCATATTGAGCTTGATTATCACTTTGTCAGAGAAAAAGTTGTTTCCGGTATCATCAAGCTCATGTCCATCAGAACTCATTTACAACTTGCTGACATCTTTACAAAAGCTTTATCTGCTTCTGTTTTTTCTGGTTTATTAGGCAAGATGGGAATTTTAAATATTACAAGTCCATCTTGAGGGGGGAATATTAGAGTTAACCAGATTTAGTTATTCTGTTATTTCTCATATAATTGATTGTATCTTTTAGTTGGCTATTTATATGCCTTCAAGATCAATGATAAGATTCATGCAAAGGTTTATTTACTCTTAGTGTTCAATATCAAATATAATTCATTTATAAGAGTTTAATTTAATTGCCATACATGTTTTATATTGAACATCAATTCTTCACTTTTATTTAAAGATAATGTATGTATCACGTTAGAAGTGTGTTAACCTTTGGTCATAACATATGCATTTTGAAATATCTAGTCAAATCTTGATAGTTATGATAAAATCTTTTTAACTAATAAGATTAAATTCAAATCAAATTCAAATCATAAGATTACAACGATAATGGAATCTTACAAATATGAATCCCAGAGGGTTAGACCCAAAACCAACATCAAGCAAGGTTGAGAACAATTCGGCTCAAAGTTGAGGCCTATACCTAAATCCAACGAGCCCAAACCTAAATGGTTAAACCCAAAAGTCATCAAAGTTGAAGCCCACACAATCCTCATGGAAAAGTTATATTAATTAATAGAACCGTCACCTTCTATTTCAAAGGTTCAAAGTCCATACTTTTTTTTTTTTTACAATATGGGGTGGAGGAATTTGAACCACAAACTTCGTGGTTATCAGTACCAGTTGAGCTATGTTCTTGTTGGCTTCAAAGTCCATACTTTAGAGCATCTAAAAAAAAGCTTTCTAAAGAATTCAAATATAAAAATTTATTTGAGAAACAAAATGATTAAATACCGAGAAGTTGTGAAGTCCCTCGAGACAAATTTACCATGAACAACAACATTTAAATGCTACTAGTCCATACTTTCCTCCATCCTCGTTTCTTGTACAATCAATAAATATATTATTTTGAGGGTTACAACAATTTTATGTTAAATTGTGGATTTGGTCATTTGGTTTGAGTTAAATTTAAATTTGGTCCACATGAATTTGTAAAATTACATTTGATCCTTATGATTTTGAATTAGTTTCAATTAAGTATTTTGGTTTAAACAAATTTCTAGTTCACCATTACCATTTGGCCAAATTTCATAATTGTCCTCATTTTTTTTTTTTTATCCAAAACCAATCTATTTTATCTTACTTCACTCAACCATAAACCTAATATAAACACATCATCTCAACATGATAACAACTGAGATTTTTGTACGGATGACCCTTTAAAATAGGTGGAAATGATAAACGCCTCACCTTTTCAAAACAAGGATATATGTCATTTTGCTTGCATCAGCATTCTAGTAAAATTATCATTTTACTCTCTACTTTAATCTCGCTCTCTCGCTACTCTCGCTCTAGCTTATTGTTCTCTCTCCAATAATTTCTCTCTCCAATCTCGCACTCCCTCCCCAATTTCTCTATCCAATGATCTCGCTCTCGCTTCTCGCTTTTGGCTCTCTCTCTTCAATTTCTCCCTCCAATCTCATACTCTCTCTCTCATTTCTCTCTCCAATCTCTTGCTCCATCTTCAATCTCTCGCTCCAACCTCTCGCTCTTAAATGCCTTAAATGCGCGTTTTCATATAAAGAGTAAAATGGTAATTTTGCTAGGATGATGACGTAAACAAAAGAGCATATATCCTTATTCTGAGAAAGGTAGAGTATTTTTCATTTTGGCCTCTCAAAATTGGTCATCCACACAATTGTTTCAGAACGATTCATAACAACCATGATAGTTTGTGAGATATAATTTAAATACAGCCCCAAAATTAAAACAAATCGTAGGAACCAAATTGATACATCCAAAACTACATATAAGTTTCAAATTGAATTGAAGCTCAAATTGATACGAAAACCACACATAAATTACAAATTTAAATAAACATCAAACCAAATGAAATTATGAATATACACAAAGACAATATAAAAAATTTCTCCATACTAATTGATATTTGATATAGTCTAAATGATAAGACTAATGGTCAATTTGGAATAACTTTTAATTTAGATGTTTTTCAAGAATACATTTTATTTTAAACATTTTGTATGAAAAATGGTTTAAAATCTAAACACTCATATGTTTGATTATATTTCCTCATTATTGTTTTTATATGTTAGATTATATTTCCTCATAAGCATTTATATACACAAAGTTAACATATACCAAATAAAAAACTTTTTTTTTTAAATATTTGCTTTCAAGTTTTATCTCAAAATGATTTATTTATCGATTTCATTTTTTAATGATTGTCAACCATTAGAATTTTTTTCAAAATGTTTTTTTTTTCAAAATTAAACACTTGAAAAATTAAACCAAACATACCCCAAATAATCAATTTCATTTTATTTTTCAAGGGAATCAAAAGTTAACTCAAACTTTTTTAAATTTACATTTTAACCAAAAATTTACATGGTGTAAATGAAAATGAAAAAAATAAATAAAGAGAGAAAGAGAGGAAAAGGAACTGACTTGTTGGATAAGTCAGGTTTTTGGTAGATCGACAGCTTCGATACAAAAAGCAAACCATTTCAGTAGCGAATCCCCCAATTCTCACTCCATTCCTTCTTTTTTCTCATCTCCATTCTCGCTCTCTGTTCCCACAAACTTGCTTCCCAATAGGGTTTGTAAAACCCTAATTTTCATTCTTGGATTCGTTCCTCTTTCCCCCACAGATCCGAGCTTCTTGCTAGTGTTCCCATCGTCAAAGCTATGGCGACCTTGGTGAGCTCGGCTGGTGGGCTTTTGGCGATGCTTAATGAGACCCATCCTTTGCTCAAGCTTCATGCTCTGTCGAATCTCAACAATTTGGTTGACAACTTCTGGCCCGAGATCTCAACCAGCGTCCCTGTCATGTACGAAATTTGCTTTCTCCTTATTCTCTCGATTAAAGTTTTCCTTTTAAGTTTTAATTTGTTGGGTTCTTGGATTTTGTACTTGGGTGCTGTTGTTTTTGGTTTTCGTGGCTTGTAGGGCTGTTAATTAACGAGGGAGAGAATGGATTGTTTCCTTTTGGGTATGGATTTATCATGGAAAATGCCCGAACTCACGAATTCTAGGGTGTTACTTGATGTTTGACGCGTTCTTGTATTTGGTCCAAGAAATTGGAGTTTGGAGTGCCAAAGTGTTTAATTTTGGGGAAATTCAACTTGACATTGGTATAACTGGCGAATGTTGGGTCAGACATTGGATTGAAGTTAAGTGGAATCATGCTTTATGTCGACCTGCATTCTGGTTTTGGAATTCGGATTCATGAAAAAAAACCGTGCCATCTAATTCAGGTTGCTAGTTTAGTTCATTTTCCTTTGGATGGAACCAGAAATTTACCGAGATTCCTTCATGAAATAGATGGCGTGCGGGTTATGATATTCCAGTTGTTGTTGGGTTTTTATGAACCTGGTCGTTTACATCCTCCCTGGATCATACACATGTCGTAATATGTTCAGAAGTTCTGCATATGGAAAAGTGGCGGGGACAACTCATAACTCATGGGAGTTCATCATTCATGATTGATTACATAGGTTATTGTTTAGTACTTGCTTATTGTTTATCTTTTTATAAAAAGTGGGTGGTTCATCCTCACTGTGATTTATGACCAGCAGTTAAATATGATCAACATCCTCCCTGGATGTAAACAACTGGAATATCATAACCCGTATGCCATAAAGTGGGGTTGGACAGGTTCAACTGGTTGAGAGGGTATCATTTCTCAGAAATTTATATCAAGGGTTATAGAAGCATGATAGAAAGTGAAGAGATATGGACCCCCTTTCTTTAGTGGGGTTCTCTTTTGTGGACTTGGTTTTGTGTATGCCCATGTATTCTTTCATTTTTTCTAAATGTAAGGTTGGTTTCTTATTAAAAAAAAAAAAATCAACATATAGATGTGGACCTTTAAAAAGGTGGAGGGATTGTGTGAAGGTTTTTGGGAGGTTTTTTGGTTTAACCCATCTTTTTATGGGTGTCACTTACTCGACTTTTTTGTAATATTGATTTTGGTGTTTTTCTTTTGGATTGACATCTTTTTCTATAGATAGGGTTCAGGATCCTTTTTGTTGGGTTTGTTTTTTGTACGCCCATGTATATTCTTTAGTTTCTTTCAATTAAAGCGCGGGTTATTACTTTAAAAAAATGGATATGGGATGGATATTTGTTGGGGTTGGACATCATAGAAGTGTGCTATATGACTTGTGTTGTAGGTGATATCACCATATATTAACTCTGTTTGTAATATATGTTTCACCCTCTTCAGTGAGAGCTTGTATGAAGATGAAGAATTCGATCAGCATCAGAGACAACTAGCAGCATTACTTGTGTCAAAGGTAATGATAATTTCTATTTTGGCTTTTATTTGTTCTTCACTTTCTATAATGCTTCTATAACCCTTTGATAATATAAATTTGTGAGAATTGGTATCCTTTCAACCAGATGAGAATCAAACTACCATGAATGGTTGATAACTTCAAGGAGGATCTCTAAATTGTTTTGTTTTCCATATATTGATAATGGATTACCCACCTTTCACTCTCAGGTTTTCTATTACTTGGGTGAACTTAACGACTCCCTATCTTATGCGCTTGGAGCTGGTTCACTTTTTGATGTTTCTGAGGATACTGATTATGTTCATACTCTTCTAGGTAAGAATAATCACTAAGAGATTTCTCATCCCGAAGGCCTTGAGGATGTGTGTCTCTTTTTGTTGATTATATTCTGTTATCTGTTTCTCATTTTAAAAAAAGAAAAAGAAAAAGAATGATCATTATCTTCATCAATTATAGATATCTGTGCGTAAAAGTTGTTATAACTCTCATATATAGATTTGCTACAGAAGTCCTGGTTGTGGCTCAAGATGAATCTTAAGAATGTCAATTAAGGATATTTACTGGTTTTTTGGTATTTTTTCAATAAATTATGATTATAGATGAGATGATCGACATTAATAAGGAGATTTTAGGATGCTTAGATAAAGTGAAGGAAAGGACTTGATAAGTTGACATTGATGTTTCTTGACTCGAATTCTCAGCTAAAGCGATTGATGAATATGCTAGTCTTAAGTCTAAGGCAGCAGAGTCAAATGCAGAAGGGACAAATGTTGACCCAAGGTTGGAGGCAATTGTGGAGAGAATGCTTAATAAGTATGTGGATCTCTCTCTCAGTAGCATGATGCAACTCTTTACTACCCTTTACTTACTTAATATGTGTACATTTAGGTGTATCACGGATGGGAAATACCAACAAGCTATGGGAATTGCTATTGAGTGCCGAAGACTGGACAAATTAGAGGAAGCAATCACAAAAAGTGATAACGTTCAAGGAACTCTATCCTACTGCATAAATGTTTCACACTCATTTGTTAACCTTCGAGAATATAGACATGAGGTCAGTGATTTAATCCACTTGCTCATTTGCAAGCCTCTAGTATCTACATTGTTTTCTCACATTGTATCAATTTTTGCATTTGTGCCAAATTACTTTTATGGTGAAATTGACTATTATATTGTTGAATAACAATAGTGGATTCATTTATGTCATAGACTCCTGTCCTAGGTAAGTTAATTGTGCTTCCCAAATATAAGCTTAGACATAAATCTTAGTATTCGTGTTTCCTAGCAACCATGGTGGCTACCTACCTAGGATTTAATATCCTACTTGTTTCCTGACAACTAAATGTAGTAGGGTCAGACAGTTGTCCCATGAGATTAGTCGAGGTGCGCGCAAGCTGGTTCGTACACTCACGGATATCAATAAAAAAAATCTCGGTCTTCGTCTTTCTTATTGTACTTATTTATGGCTGCAAGAGGGAATTTCTTCTAGTGAGTAATGATTTTGAAAACTTGTCTAGAAGGAGTAGCCGTGCTATGTTCACGTTTTCTCCCTTGCCATCTTCTGATTCAATCATGTAAATGGTAACTGATATGCAATGGTCCAAAACCAGATCACTATGACTATTTCACCTAACATATTGTGAAGTATTTTTTTTTTTTTGAGAAGAAACATACTGTGAAGTATTGTGTTTTATTTTCTTAACTTCCCTTGTAATTGTTCTCATTTCAGATGTCTAGTGTTTGTTCTCCCATCTCTCTCTCTTTATTGGAGCTTTTCTGTGTGCATAACATTGATATTAATTATTTAGATACAAATCTGGAATTAAGTGAATTGGTTAGAGTATATGTTGAATTTAGATGTTCAACTGTTTCTTTCTTTCAGAGACCTTAGAATGCCCATATATTCACTCTAGAGGAACAGTTGAGCGTTATAGTTTGAGGAAGTTAGCCAATTAAAATATTTAATCTGAAGTGTACAATACGATGAGAATGTTGAGGTTGATGCTTATCTTTCTTGTTTCATGATTCCTATAGGTTCTTCGTCTTCTTGTCAAAGTGTATCAGAAGCTGCCCTCTCCAGATTATTTGAGCATTTGTCAGTGTCTTATGTTCTTGGATGAACCTGAAGGTGTTGCAAGCATATTGGAAAAGCTTCTTCGATCTGAAAACAAGGATGACACTCTTCTAGCATTTCAAATAGCCTTTGATCTAATAGAGAATGAGCACCAGGCATTTCTATTAAATGTGAGGGATCGGCTTTCAAATCCCAAGCCTGAACCCAAGCCTGAACCTCCAGCAGCAGCACAGCCTGTTTCAAACCCAGAGTCTGCTCAAAATGAGAGTTCTCCTGCTCCTGAGGATGCTCAAATGACTGATGGAAGTTCTGCCTCTAATTTGAATGTACAACAAGCAGATCCAAAGGAGGTACTGTATGCTGAGAGATATACAAAAATCAAGGGAATTCTATCCGGAGAAACATCAATACACTTGACCCTACAGTTCTTATACAGTCACAACAAGTAAGACATTTTCTTCTTAAGCCTTTCTTTTTAAACTTATTTTCCAGAATTGAAGTATAAGGAGCTAGTAACTCATTTTATACCTTAATTGTCAATAGATCGGACCTTCTCATTCTGAAGACAATAAAGCAATCTGTAGAGATGAGAAATAGTGTCTGTCATAGTGCTACAATTTATGCTAACGCAATCATGCATGCTGGAACCACTGTGGATACATTTCTCCGGGAGAACTTGGTGAGCCTGATCTTGGACTATATAACCTTTTCCTTCGTTCTGTAATTAATGTATTCTATCCCAAAAAAAATTGTAATTCATGTATTGTTTGTTGATATTTATGCCTGTCTTGCTCTTCTATTTATCTAGGACTGGTTGAGCAGGGCCACCAACTGGGCTAAGTTTAGTGCTACAGCAGGGCTTGGTGTTATTCACAGAGGCCATTTGCAACAGGGAAGATCTCTTATGGCACCATACTTGCCACAAGGTGGGTCTGGTGGTGGTGGCAGTCCTTACTCAGAGGGTGGTGCCCTTTATGCTCTAGGTCTTATTCATGCCAACCATGGAGAAGGCATAAAACAGTTTCTTCGAGATAGCCTACGAAGTACTAATGTAGAGGTATACATTCTTTTAAATTTCCTGTACTGGTAGCGGTAGGTTGATGATTTGACGACTTGATGTTGGTGGGGGAGTATGGTGGATAAATTTTGGTTATTTGGATTGATTCAGGTTATACAACATGGTGCTTGCTTGGGTCTTGGTTTGGCAACTCTAGGGACTGCTGATGAAGAGATTTATGATGACATCAAGAGTGTGCTATACACAGACAGTGCTGTTGCTGGTGAAGCTGCTGGCATCAGTATGGGCTTACTTATGGTTGGTACGGCAAGTGAGAAGGCTAGTGAGATGCTTGCCTATGCACATGAGACACAGCATGAAAAAATCATCCGGTAATTAGGGTTTTGCTTTCTGGATTAACAATGGCGTAGTTTTCTATATATCTATTACGTTGTTTTCTTATTTTTATACTCTTACTCAGTGGCCTAGCATTGGGGATAGCCCTCACTGTTTATGGAAGAGAAGAAGAAGCTGATACCTTAATTGAGCAGATGACTCGAGATCAAGATCCCATAATTCGTTATGGTGGTATGTATGCATTAGCATTGGCATACCGAGGTACAGCAAACAACAAGGCAATCCGTCAGTTGCTTCATTTTGCTGTATCCGATGTGAGTGATGATGTTAGGAGAACGGCTGTTCTTGCCCTTGGGTTTGTCCTCTACTCAGAGCCTGAGCAGGTTAGTAGTTTACTGGTTTATCAATTCCTAATATCGAGTTACCCCAGCTTAGCAGTCTCCTTTCTTGGGTTTGTCATCTCTTATATAAGAAATTCTGATCTCACTGTATTATAAATTCACAGACACCCCGAATTGTCTCCTTGCTGTCTGAATCTTACAACCCACATGTTCGATATGGTGCTGCCCTTGCAGTGGGCATATCTTGTGCGGGTACTGGTCTGAGTGAGGCTATATCCTTGCTGGAGCCCCTGACATCCGATGTTGTTGATTTCGTTCGGCAAGGTGCACTTATTGCAATGGCTATGGTCATGGTCCAGATTAGTGAAGCCAGCGATTCCCGTGTTGGAGCATTTAGGTATTATCTTTTTATATTTATATTCTTCCCGTCTCTATTTTCTCAAGTTTCTTCTCCAATAAATTTATAATTTCTTATTTTAGGCGACAATTGGAGAAAATAATTTTGGACAAGCATGAAGACACCATGAGCAAGATGGGAGCAATCCTGGCATCAGGAATTTTAGATGCTGGTGGTAGGAATGTTACCATAAGGCTGTTGTCCAAGACCAAACATGACAAAATCACTGCAGTTGTTGGTCTTGCTGTTTTCAGCCAGTTTTGGTATTGGTATCCCCTTATCTATTTTATCAGCTTGTCCTTCTCACCCACGGCGTTTATTGGACTCAACTATGACTTGAAAGTTCCGAAATTTGATTTCCTGTCGCATGCAAAACCTTCACTATTTGAGTATCCTAAACCGACCACCGTGCCCGCCACTACGTCTGCTGTAAAACTTCCAACTGCTGTTTTGTCAACGTCAGCTAAGGCTAAAGCCAGGGCTAAGAAAGAAGCTGAACAGAAGAACAATGCTGAAAAGTCATCTGCAACGGAATCTTCATCCACAGGTTCTAATCCTGCTAAAGGGAAATCATCCGCTGAGAAGGATGGCGACTCTATGCAGGTAAATTTCACCTGATGCTGTTATCTTCGACATTTTGTGTGTATAGATCACCTGTGCCGGTCCATGTTGGTTTAGGTTTATGCTGCATTTCTTCTTAAATTTTTATTGTTAAGGAACTATGACGATAGTCGTAATCGGTTCCTTGGCCTACTATGTGGCAGGTTGACAACCCCCCTGAGAAGAAATCAGAACCTGAGCCCTCTTTCGAAATTCTGACCAACCCAGCTAGAGTGGTTCCTGCTCAGGAAAAATTTATCAAATTTCTTGAGGAAAGCAGATATGTTCCAGTGAAGTTGGCGCCTTCAGGTTTCGTTCTACTGAGAGACTTGCATCCGTCTGAACCTGAGGTCCTCTCTCTAACGGACACACCATCATCGACAGCATCACCTGCCAGTGGCTCAGCAACTGGGCAGCAAGGTTCGGGATCAGCCATGGCTGTAGACGAGGAGCCTCAACCACCCCAGCCTTTCGAGTACACCTCATGATCATCCACTTGACTTGTTTTTGACTTGGTGGTACCGATGTCATCTTTACCAGAAGACATTGCAGAGCAATCTGGGCACAGGTAAAATGCAAGATATTATTTTGAGTTAAGTTACCTCGATGTGCTACCGACGATCTTGGGGACTCCGTATGTATGAACTGGATTTCTTTTCTTTTCCTTGTATTAATGTTTCAAATTCTAGGAAGATGGGAATGGGATTGTGTATGGAAAGCTGAAGCCATTCTATGCTCAAAAAGTGTTTGATGCCTTTTGTACTCGAGACATTATTACCGTTGCCGAGCGTTTCGGCAGCCGAAGAGCTCAGTGATACTTCTTTACCTCTAGTTTAGTTCTATCTTCTCACTCTCCCCATCTGCTTTCCATATTATTTCCCTTATTTGGAACTTGCTCCAGAAAAATAGTAGAACTCTACCAGCTCTGCAATTAAAGTATCAGGTAGCCCTTGCCATTTGAGATGTTGATGTGCTTTCTTTATTTTATCTCACTCTTCTAACTCGAAGTTGATTCTAAGCTATGTTGTTTAATGTTTATTTCAAAATCGCTTTGTCTTCATGGATGTTTTGTTTTTAAGATCTGTAATTGGAAGATGTCTTAATTCTTTTAAGTTTTGTACAAATGGCTACCAAGAATATTTATGTATTACAATCCATCAGCCATACATGCTGTGAAATTTGAAGCAATAACATTATTAAGAATAATGTTATTAATGTCCTATAGAGTTCATTAATAACATTATTCTTAATAGTGGGTGGAAGGGAGGGAGATCGAACCTTAACCTTTTAGGAAAGGAATTGGTGTCTTAATTATTGAACCAACCTAATGAGCTATGCTCTATTTGGAAGAAGACGAGCGGCTAAGATTATGGTTAGGGATAGTCTATTGCAATTTTTATTTTTTCTCTTCTGAAATGGCATTCTTTGGTTTTATCAAAATTCAATATTTATTTGGATATACATATTTTTGTTCTAATTATAAAAAACTTGAATTAAAAAATCATCTACTTTTCAAAATATTGAGAACTATTAGTTTTGTCCAGTTCAACACTTCATTTTTATGGAAAAAAAAAAGAGTTGATAAACGTATCATTTGATCATAAAAATAATCGAAGTAATCATCAACTAATCACAAAATAGAATATGAGCAAAACTCAACAGCTAAATCATCTATTCGTTCTCTTGAGGTCAAGGTCAAAGCTTCAAATCTCCTTTAAAAAAAAAAAAGGTCAAAGCTTCAAATCTCTACTGTACAAAAGAATGAATAGATGATTTAACGTATGTTGTAATCTCATTTTCACTTCGTAGAGAAGAAGTCGATAGATCATCAACTAATCACAAATTTCATTTAAAACGTCTATTCAATCGCTTGAAGTCGAAGCTTTAAATCTTCATCTCCACATTCGTTGTAATAAAAAAAATAAATTAATTAAATATCCCTTTCAAGTATTTTCTAAAATAGATATATTTTTTTCGTAATTATCATAAAAAATATATTGATAAAATATTATTTTGGTCCTATATTTGAGGTCTCATCCCACTTTAGTGGTTGTACTTTCAAATATCCAAATTTAGTCTTTGTACGTCCAATGAATCTTAAAATCATTCCTTATTGTTAGTTTGAAGTTAATTTTTATATGTACTCAAACAAAAAAAAAGTTAATTTTTATCATAATGATTAAATACCAATAATAATTTTCATGCAAAAAGAGGTTGTGAACATGTTTCCAAAACTTGCAAAGAGATAGCCAAAACAAGCTTAACTCAGTGGTAATTGGCATGTACCTTCAACCATGAAGTCAGAAGTTCTGAATCCCCTACCCCCAAATGTTGATGTACTAAAAAAAATTGCAATAAGATAATTTTTTTTTTGAAAAATTAAATATAAACGGCTAGTAGAGACTAATTTTAAAATTCATTGAAAATACATCACCTAAGTTTTAGCATTTGAAAGTACAAAACTAAAATGGACCCAAAATAAAGGAGCAAAATGATATTATAACCAAATATTATTTATACCAATTAACAATTAGTATTAGTAAAAATTAAAAGGTCAAAAAAACACTCATTATACTTTCATAAAAGTAACAATTTAGTCCATCAATTTCTATTCGTAAAATCTAGTTCCTAAAAGGTTTCAAAAAAAAAAAAAAATCTAGTTCCTAAACTTTCAATTTTGTAACAATTTAGTATTTCAACTGCCAACAAGAGCATGGCTCAACTGGCATAAAGATGTACTAATAACCACGAGGTCTGTGGTTCGAATCCCCCCACCCCCATATTGTCAAAAAAAAAAAAAAAAATTAGTCTTTCAACTTTAAAATTTGCAATGATTTAGTCTCTGTTGGTGAAAATTCTTAAAAAATTGTCAATTTTTAGTATGTAATTTACAAGTACACGTGATCCTAATCAAGTTATCAATCATTATACGGAAGAAATTCCATTAAATCTTAATAATAATTTTCACTACAAGGACTAACTCATTACAAATTTTAAAATTTAAGGACTAAATTATTACATATTAAAGTTTATGAACTGAATTGTTCCCAATACGAAACTAAATGGTTACAAATTAAATTATGAATGGTTCAAGGACTGTTTTTTAACCAAATAAAAAAAAAAACCCAGGCCCGGCCCATGAAAAAATATGCCCAAAATGGAAGGCCCAATGAGTTTTAGCCCTAATTGGAACCCTGATATTAACCCTAGCAACTCCAGTCCTTGCAGAGAGGAAGAAGACGATAGCCGCTCCAGGGTTTTGCACAGAGACGAGAAAATGGTGTCCGGTTCCGGTATCTGCGCCAAGCGCATTGTCGTCGATGCAAGGCATCACATGTTGGGAAGGCTCTCTTCGATTATCGCCAAAGAGCTTCTCAACGGCCAGAAAGTCGTCGTCGTCAGGTGCGAGGAGATCTGCATCTCCGGCGGGTTGGTCCGCCAGAAGATGAAGTACATGCGCTTCTTGAGGAAGCGGATGAACACCAAGCCCTCCCATGGCCCCATTCACTTCCGTGCCCCCGCTAAGATCCTCTGGCGCACCATTCGTGGGTATTGTCTTTGCTCTCTTCTTCTGCATTTTGTGTATTTTCAATGCCATACCCTTTCCACTGTTCGATTTGGGTTCCTTACGATTGGGGTTTTGCAGCATGATTCCCCATAAGACTAAGCGTGGTGCGGCGGCGCTTGCCCGTTTGAAGGCGTACGAGGGTGTTCCTCCGCCGTATGATAAGATGAAGAGGATGGTTATCCCTGATGCTCTCAAGTAAGCTGTGTTTTGTGGGTTTATGGTTTTGATGTTTCTTTTAGTTCTGATTTTAAGATCTTTATATTTACAAATTGGTTTTTTCGCTTTGGAAATTCAGGGTATTGAGGCTTCAAGCAGGACATAAGTACTGCTTGTTGGGTAGGCTATCCTCGGAGGTTGGATGGAACCATTATGATACCATCAAGGTGAGATTTGAGAATACCATATGCTTTGAAATTAGTTAACTCTGTCTCTATGAATTTCATTGTGAATACTTTTACTTGATCGTATTGCTGTTTGGAGTGGAAATAGAATTTTGGTGATTGGCTGATTTCAACTGCAGTGGTGTATCTTTGGACTCAATTATGGGTGGATCTTGTGATGTTTTCTTGTTTAAATTAATGTGAATTATGCTTTTTGGGCGCCATACGTTCACTCTTTTTATTGCTTGCCATTGATTTTAGGTTCACTTCTTACTGTTGATCTCCAACTTTCAGTCTCAATTTCTAGTGTTGTTTTGATTATGCAAGTTATAAATTCACTTGTTTAATTGTATGTTGCTTTTATTTTTTGCCCCTAAACTGTAATCCTTTCGAACTGGTGAATGGAAGTATATATCACTTGTCCAGTACTTGGTTTATACAGATATCAAAGTTCGACCTTTGGAAGTATGAATAATCCTCATATTTTGGCTCTAATGTTTAAGCAATTTCTCTTCCTGTTTGGATTATCCTGCTACCTAATTTCTTTATTTTTTTTCCAAGATTCAGTTCTGACGTAGTGATGTTTTATAACAATGCAGGAACTCGAGAGGAAGAGAAAGGAGAGAGCTCAAGCTGCATATGAGAAGAAGAAACAGTTAAATAAGCTGAGGATTAAAGCCGAGAAGGTTGCCGAGGAGAAGCTTGGACCCCAACTTGAAGTTATTGCTCCTATCAAATACTAATTTGTGATTTTGATCTCAGAAACAGGGATACTGGAGAATTGAGTTGCAGTTGAATTGCTTTTTTTTTTCAATTTTGATAATATTTATCTTTTTTAGTAGACATGATACATCTTTGTATGCTTCTAGAATTCTTCAGTTTAGTCAAGTTTTTGATACCTTTTGTTATATGAGTAGATTCATGATGCCTGTTTGTTCCAAGCAAAACATGTCTGATCCTTGGATGTGCCACTCTGCAGTTGATTTCTCAAGCTTAAGGTTGAAAAATAGTCTTTTCAAGTTTCATACCTTCATGTTTTGTTTATGGGAATTGTGTTTGAGCAAGCTAGAAAATAAGTACTGGAGCCTTATCTTGCAAATATAAGGTAATCAAATGCTTAAGGTGATTTTGTTTTAGATGATGTTAATGTTATGCCCAAAAGTTTTGTTGTTGATTAAGGATTTTGGAGACTCTACTTGGTACCTGCAATCTTATTAAGGTAATACTGTACTAGGCATTCCACTAGTACATGACATCCTTTTAAGGACATGCTTTTATTTTCTTGTTCTCTAATGCTAATTCTGAAGTACTTTAATAGCTGGTCTTGTTAAAGTTGCTTTGAATGATTTTTTTCTTCTGCCATGTGTCTGTGAATCCCATTTGGATTGTTTGGGGGTGTTTAGAAGCACTTGCCATTCCATTCAAGTGTGATTGCTGTTGGGAGCTAGGCACACACAAGATCAAAATATTTGTGATAGGTGTGTGACCTAACCAATCAGCTTGCTCATAATTGGGGAGAAAAAAAATAACATGTTGCAACAACAGAATGATCAACCCCTAACAAGAAAAGAAAAAAAAAATCAAAAGCTTGATATGAGGCATGATTTGGCATATTAGTAAAATATCTATCTCAAAAGCAAATCCCCCCTCTTGGAAGACCTGTTATATAAAAAATGTTGTAAAACATGTCACTTTTTTGCAAAAGATTTTTTTTCCTTAATGGTGAGGTGTTATGTAAAATAGAAAAAGAAAAAGTGGTTCCAACTAAGAAGAATCGAACTTGAACTAAACAAAATGTTGTGGGTTCGAAGTGGAGGATGACCCTACTATCTTTTTAATGGTAGTTAGGCTAACTCTTAACTTGCATTCGGTGTTTTTTTTTTTTTAATACAACTTTTTTCTTTAAGTTCAAGAATCTATGAAATGAAAATTTGAGTATTTGACCTTTTGATCGATCATATATGTCTTAAATTAGTTGAACTATGCGTAGTTCTTTTAAAGATTGCAACAACATCGCATAGAGGATGCTCCTATGTCAGTTCGATTTGGTCATGAGTGGCTATATTGCAGGTGCGGAACCCTTCTAGCAAATGTTTGTGTTATTGGATCTCGAATGTCGTCAATTAGGAGTGGAACTTCATTCTCGAACTTGTCTTAACAAATTCCATAGAACCAACACATCTATTTTCACCATAGAAGTCAAAGACCAATCTCGTTTGCTTTGGTGATGCCATCAAGAAGGATCACTACTTTTGCAAGCTTCATTAGAAAGCTTCATTAGTCCACTTGAACAATTACTCTAACGTCGATTTTTTCGTTGAGCGCTGCAACGTCGGTATTAAGTTTATAAGTGATGGTCATAGTCTGATTCCATTTGTTTGTCTATAATTTTTGCTAAGCAATGTTGCAATGTTGGCCATGGAAAGTCACAAGTGGCATTGATGCCCGTCAATTGCTCCTTGTACGTGCATCATCAATCTCTTCTATATAGTTTATAGCCCACTTGATTAGGGCAAGATACCAAGAAAAGGACAACCTATCTTACTAATAAGAAAAGGAGTGAGATAGGCAATAGGTAGGTTGCTGCCAAGCCGGTTCTCCAGATTTTTATTGGTTCTGATTTGGATCTTAGGTGACAGAATAAGGTGACCATAAGCAATAGACTCTATACATATCTATGGATCTCTCTAGCATCAAAACGAGACTCTGTTCAAATATGAGATATGTATGAACGATACCTTGTTTGCAGCGAAATTCTTTGATGTGATTTGGAATATTAATCTTCTTTTTCTTTTCTCCCTCTCTTTTCATTTTTCAATTTTCTCAAAATTTTATTGAGAAAGGGATATAGTTAATAATCTTGGACGGCTACGATTTTGATGTTGAATTAAACTCCACTCACACCGAATTTCAACAGCTTCAATCAGTTACTAATTAATTAATTTATAATAAAAATCTATCACATTAAATTCTTTATATTAATTAGAATAGTGAATGTAAATTAATGAGCCAATTAGGAGGACTGTTTCAGTTCAATTGGCAGTTCAAGTGATGGCTATAAACTCTTTTCAATTAAATTTTGAATTATTACTGTTGTTTCATCTTCCACTACCAATGTTTGAGGTCAAAATTACATAATTAGTTTTTTTTTTTTTTTTAATTTTATTATTGAGATTTGTCAAAGATTTTAAAACTTCTTGCTCTAATGGAAAGGGTCATTAGAGAAAGAGAGCCACAAACTTAATTATTTTGGTAAATGTAATAAACTTTATACTTTTTTTTTTATGAAGCCACTATTCATTTATCTCCTTCCAATCATCTTCAATTTGACATTTTTCTTTGGCATTTAAATTATGAGATGTACTTTTAAGAAATTCTTTAATTGCATAAATTTCATGAGTTAATGATGAAAAGTTGAACTTTCATTTTTGGAGTATTCATAACATTTTTTTTAACCATCAAAAGCAATTTTATTCCTTACTTTCTCATCTATCAAGAATGATAAAATTATTGCCAACAAGAGCATAGTTCATCTAACATAAAACGTGTAATCTCGATCAAGAGGTTAGAGGTTCAAACCTCCCACCTCACATATTGTCAAAAAAATAAATTGTAAAATTATCAACCACATTGACTAGTTATAGATCATTCATATCATGTATGAGATTAATTCGAGAGACGTTGCCAAAGCGAACATAGCTCAGCGGTAATTGACATGTACTCTCGACCATGAGGCCAGAGGTTCGATTCTTCCACTCCCAAATGTTGATGTACTAAAAAAAAATCGAGAGAAGTTGAGAAAATTTTGATGAAGCTTAAATATAAATATAGGTATCTAATGCGGTTGCCAACATGAGAATAGCTCAACTGCATAAAGTCCCCTCACCTATCCATGTTGAGAGGTTCGAATCTCTCAGGAGTTCTAATGAGTGATATCAGTGACTATCACCCATTAATAGACTTCTTCAGTAACTATCATTGATAGAATAAATGACAAATGAGTATAAGAAAAATTCATTTAACAAGCTTGTCTAAAATGGAATGAAATCCGAAGTCGAACAAAATAGTATTTTAACTTTTTTTTTTCTAGACAACATAAAATGGAAGATTTGTTTTTTCTAATTCCTTTTTTATTTGTTTGGAAGTTTTGTTTTGTATTTTTTTCATTTCCATGTATTTTCTAATCTCTGTCTAGATTTTCTTTCTCTATGGGCAATTTTATTTGCTGATTTTATACCATCCCAAACAGAAAAATATTAGAAACATATAATCTTGTGTATTTAATATTTTGATAAAATGGGTGTGTTTTTCACAATAACATTGCACTACAATTTGTTGGGATAGTCAAAATTTTGATATTTAGTGAAAGTCACTAATGTTTTAATTGAGGCTAACAAAAACATAACTCAACTAGCATAAAGTTGCAGTGATTACTACAAGGTTTGTGGTTCGAATCTCCCACCCCACATATTGTAAAAAAAAAAAACTAATGTTTTAATTGAGGTTGTTGATCTACATCAAATAACATGTTTTCTTAGTTTAATAATTGTCGTGGTAAGAGATCAAACTATAAATAACCTTTGAGATGATAATATGTGTCTTGTTCACTAAGTTATACTTAGATGAACTATCGAACAAGACCTTAAATATTATGATATTTCATGATGAAATACTGGTTTCAATGATTTACCAATTAATATTAAATGTGCTCTTGTAGCTCAGTTGGTTAGAGCACCCGTTTAGTAAGCGGGAGGTCTTGAGTTCAACTCTCAACGAGAGCAATTATTTTTCTAGCCTTTTTTGATAAAAAAAAAATACCAATTAATTTTTTTAAAATCTATTTAGATGAGAAGATAACTTATGTCTTAATCTTTGAATTATTTTCATGTTATTTTTATATAGTGTATATTTTTATTTTTTTTCAAATTTGGATTCAACCATTGTATAGTTCCTAAATGCCAACATGAGCATAGTTCAACTGGCACAAGACGTGTACTAATGACCGAAAGGTCGGTGGTTCGAATCCCCCCACCCCCACATGTTGTCAAAAAAAAAAAAAATTGTAGTTCCTAAATTTTCAATTTTGTGTCGGGAACTAAATTGACAAAATAAAAGGCAAAACCGTACCAAAACCCCAACTAATTAATTAACTAATTAAAATTCGATGATTATGATTTCATTTTACTATCTTTTAATTTCTACTTTTTGAAATTAAACCTACAAAGAGAAAACTCTTTTATATCTTTTAATTTAAATTCAACCATTGTGGGTGGAAATTGAACGGCACCGTAATTAATACCTTATTGCATGAAAAAAAGAAAATACTTCAAACAAACATTTTAAATATATCTCAATATATTAAATTTCCATAACCACAAAAACAAAACGAAGCACTCACGATTAGAATTACATCTTTTTTTTTTTTTTTAAAAAAACTCAATTAGAATTTCATTTTACAAAGATAAACAATCATATAATAATTAATAAAAACAAATCGCCATCATAAAACACTCTAATCAAATTTTATTCCATTCATACCAAAAAAAAAAAAAAATTATTCCATTCATGACAAAACCTTTGACCTTCCCCCTTTGCCAATCCATTAAAAGAAAAAAAAAACCATAATTTCCATATATATATATATATATACACAAAAAAAAAAAAAAAAAAAAAAAAGTGGTTACACTTCACCAAAAAGAACCAAAAAAAAAAAAAAAACCCCATCTTCTTCATTCTTCTTCTTCTACTTCATCTTCTTCAAAAGCTGGACAGATTTTTTTTTTTTTTCTCTCTCATTTGATCATTCATTCAAAAATATTTTAAAAAAATGTGGAATATTCTTCGTGGGATTTTTGTGCCAATTATTATGACGATGATAATATTTGTTAGAGCAACAGAAGGTCAGGCTTATAGAACTGTGGGAGCGAAGAAATTGCCATGGCGGACTCTGGTCGTCGACCAGAGCGGCCATGGAAATTTCTCCAACATTCAAGCCGCCATTGATTCTGTTCCTTCAAATAATAAGTTTTGGGTCTCCATCTTCGTCAACGCTGGCCTTTACAGGTAATTCAATTTCTTCTCTTTTCCTTTTTTCTTTTATCTTCGATGTTCGTCACACTTAGACGTTGCTAGAGGAGACCGTCACAATGTTACTGACGATTTTGAGATGAGAAATTATAAAAGTATTTTACGTCTGTAACTATTGATTATCCATACGCATGCACAATGTTAAGTATTTTACTGACGGTTTCATTGAATAATTTTTCGAATCACATTAGTGTGAGTTGAGTTGGTTTAGATTGGTTTGAGGTCGATGTAGTTTTATGGTTTTTGTTTTTACATAAAATGCAAAACAAAAATAATAGTTGGGTTTGGTTTTAGAGAGGCACAAGTGTCACATTAGGTTTTTTTTTTTTTTTTTCTTTCTCGATCACAAATTTATAAATTTTCGTTGCAATAATATGCGACGAATAGATATTTCGTCGCAAATGTGGGACAATACCCAAGTTTTCATCGCTCACTGTTCGACGATTCTATTTTCGTTGCTAGAAGGTCTATAGGATGAGATTCAAATATGAGACTTTTTGGTTGAGGATATATGTTTTAACCAATTGAACTACGTTTGTTTAATTTTAGAGAGAATAAAATGAGTTTTTTTCCATTGTTTTGAAGAATATAAAATAATTGGATTTTTTCATGTAAAATTTGAAACCAAATATTATTAGGTTTGAATTTGGTTGATTTTGATAGTTTGGTAGGTTTTGGTTTTTGTTAGGGCAACTAGGTTTGATTTTTTGAGGGGTATATTTTTGGTAAGAATTTTTATTTATTTATTTATTTATTTAATGGGTTTGATTAAAGTTTCAATATGGTAGAAAACTGGTTTGATTTTGTAATTAAGGAGTCAATTTTGAGCATTATTATTATTTTTAATTGATAGGTCTAGGTACCAATTTTAGCCAAAAATGGATACAAATTAACTAGTTTATTCCTTAATTATTTCCC
Organism: Luffa acutangula; assembly: GCA_036850905.1. Taxonomy (NCBI): domain Eukaryota; kingdom Viridiplantae; phylum Streptophyta; class Magnoliopsida; order Cucurbitales; family Cucurbitaceae; genus Luffa; species Luffa acutangula. Next base: position 44,705,343 of record CM072098.1, on the reverse strand, counting down.
CCCTAATTTAATATTTTCATCTCTCTCTCTCTCTAGATTATGATTTTCGATTATTACCTTAAATAATTCACCTCTATTATTTTCAATTACTTTGAAATTTAAATTTTATATTCTTAAGAAAATCATTCTAATACATTTTCACTTCGATTTAAAACCTTATTGATTTCTTAAATAATAAAGTTTCCATGTAGGGTAAAATAATGTAATATTGGGAATAATTTATATAACAAAATTTTGAATGAAAATGATGAAAATTATTGGTTGAGGAATTTAAAAAGTGATTTTTTTTTAATTTTAATTTTAGAGAGAAGGTGAAAATTCCATATGATAAGCCATATATAATTCTGAAAGGACAAGGAAAAAGAAGAACAAAGGTTGTCTGGGACGACCATCTCACTGTAGCTCAAAGCCCAACATTCACTTCTTCAGCTGATAATATTGTCGTCAAATCTATTACTTTTGTGGTAAGTAAATATATATTGAAATTTACATTTATATTCAAATAAAAGTTCTTGAATATTAGGGTTTGATTTTGTTTTATAACCATTTTAATTTTTTATTTTCTTAATTTTCAAATTAGGTTGTTTGATTAACCCAATTAGACTAACATATAAAAAAAAAAAAAAAAAGAGATTGTGAATAATATTTGAATTGAATTGTTTGGGTATTAGAATTCGTATAATTATCCATGGAAGAATGGAAATCCAAGGGTTCCAGCAGTGGCAGCAATGATCACAGGCGACAAGTCGTCTTTTTACAAATGTGGTTTCTATGGAGTGCAAGACACATTGTGGGATGACCAAGGACGACATTACTATCATCGTTGTACAATCCAAGGAGCTGTCGACTTTATTTTTGGAACTGCCCAATCCATTTTTCAGGTACGTTTTTCTTTTTTTTTTTTTTTTTTTTTTTTGCGAAAATTCTCGAGCTCTCCTTTGATAATCATTTCGTTTTTTTTTAAATTGTACTCACAAATTCCAAAAACAAAAACAAATTTTTATTAGGCCCCCATTTGATAACCATTTGGTTTTCAAAAATTATGCTTGTTTTCTCTCCGTTTCCTTGTCATGGTTTTCATTTTTGTTAAGTAGACATTTGAGATCTTAGCCAAATTCCAAAAACAAAAACAAGTTTTTGAAAACTATTTTTTTTTTTTTGTTTTTGTTTTTGTTTTCAAAATTTGACTTGGTTTTTGAAGACATGAGAAGGTTGTAGATAACAAAACAAAAAAAGTTGTGGGTTGAAGTAGTGTTTATAAGCTTAATTTTCAAAAACCAAAAACAAAAAACGAAATGGTTATCAAACGGAGCCTAAGAATTACAACTCCATTTGATAACCATTTGGTTTTTGAAAACTATATTTATTTTCACTCAATTTACTTATCATGATTTTCATCTTTGTTAAGGAAACATTTGAATTCTTTAGCCAAATTCCAAAAACAAAAATAATTTTTTGAATGTTTTTTCGAATTTTCAAAAATTGACTTTTTTTTTTTTTTTTTTTTTGAAAACATGAGAATAATTAGATAACAAAACAAAGAAACTAGAATTTATATAAATTTGATTTTCAAAAATCAAAACTAAAAACCAAATGGTTCTCAAACCAGGTCTATAATTTTTCAGATTTCAAATTTTGGATTGGATTTTGAAAACATTTTTAAAAATAGTGTTTATAATTAATTTTTTTTTTTTTTTGAAAAAAAAAAAAACCAAATGGTTATCAAAAGAGCCTAAATTTTCAAATTTTCAATTTACTTCCATCAAATTAATCAAATGGTTTGATAGAGACTATTGAGATCAACGTTATAAGATAGCTAACCACTTGATATTATCTTTGTTTTGCTTTCATTTTAATTAACAATGGAAATTATCAAGTCAGGTTAGATTGAACTATCAAAAATAGTAATTTTGACAATATAGATTTGAATTTAAATAAGTTGTCTATGTCTAATTAAGGCTTTTAGATATTGACCTCTTGATGATTTGACTTTTGGGCTTGTGTTTTCTTGAAGATGGCTAACTCAAATTTTGTAGGAAACTTCATTTTCCAAGTAAGAGAAAAACTAGGGTTTATATGGTGACCAAAGATCAAGTACAATTCATAATTAATTGCTTTAGATTTGGGATGTTTATTTTTTTTTTCTCTCCATCTTTTAATGATTTGTCGAAGTCATTTTCTTACTCCAATGGGAGATGAAGTTGAATCATTTGGTTGGTTTGATTTTCTAAAGCTTTATAATAAACAATTAACCGATTCAATTTTTATAAATTGTGTCAGTACGTTTCGATTTGGTATTCAAGAAATACGTTTTTTGGCATTGATGTTGGCCAAAGGCAAAAATTGGAGCTATACCACGTCCATCTTAGATCTTACTTTCCTTTCTTTGTCCGTCCTTTTTTGAGGATTTCTATATGTACATATACGTAACTGGTGAAAACCCTAATATTTTCTTTGTTAAAAACCTTTGACGAAATATATGTATATAGGGTTGTTCAATATCGGTGGTCGGAGAAGCACTTCTTCCATTAGGGTCCACAAGCTACATAACAGCACAAGGAAGAACCAATCCAAATGATGCAAATGGTTTTGTTTTCAAAGAGTGCAATGTTTTTGGGAGTGGTTCAGCCTATTTGGGAAGGCCATGGAGGGGCTATTCAAGAGTTGTCTTTTACAACTCCAACTTCTCCAACATCATAAACCCTAATGGTTGGGATCCTTGGCATTTTGTTGGCCAAGAGTAAGTTTTAATATTTTATTCTCTCTTTATTTATTTTTATTTATTCATTATTATCTTAATTAATATGTTTCAATTAATATTTCAAAATGAGGGAAACATGAAAAGATTGATTGAGATTTGGGGTTTGGAAAATGTGGGTTTTAGAGTTGGTAAGCACTTGGGTTTTAATAATTTAATAACTAGAATAAAAGGAATAATGCTCTTTTTGTTTCTTTATTTGCTTCTTTTGGAGTTGGGATTCCGAATTTCAATCATGGTTTTTGGCTTGTCCTATTTGAAAAAGAATATAATTAGTGGCTTTATTCAATAAAATTCAATTTTCATTATTTAGAAATTTTTTTTAATTTCTTTTGGTTAAAATACCATTTTGGTTCTTGTATTTTAGGTTTTGTTTCGTTTTAATCCCTATATTTTCAAATGTCCAATTTCAGTCTCTGTAAGTTTTCTATAAAACTTAAAACGGGTCTAAGTTTATTGTTAATTTTTCTTATAAAACAAAAGTTTCTTTTAACATTTCTTCTATAAATTTTAGAAACATACACATTCACATTTTTCTCTTTTCTTGTATGAAAATCATTTCCAGAACTTTAAATTTATAGTAGGAACCAATTTTAAGCTTTATTGAAAGTATACATACTAAAATTGCATATTTAAAACTACTGAAACTAAAATGAAACAAAACCCTAAACACAAACACCAAAATGGTATTTTAACCAAATTTGTTTATCTATACTCTATACCTCTAAATTGTTATTAAAATTTTAGGATTACTCAATATAAACCCTAAATGAAAATTAATAACTTTTTCATGTACAATTGTTTTAAAAAAATATATTATGAAAGATTGTGTTGAAAATATTTCTTTTTTTTATTATTATTATTATTTATATAATTATTTTCTTATAATGATATATTTTTATTTTGATATTCCAGGGACCAATTGACCTACACAGAGAGTGGCTGCTATGGACCAGGTTCCGACATGTCGCACCGAGTGGAATGGGAAAAGAAGCTCAGTTTCAATGAAATACGACAATTAACCAGCATGACTTTTGTCGATACTGAAGGTTGGATTCAAGACCAACCTTGGTAATTTTTTTTTTTTTTTTTTTTTAAATAGCTTTCAACAACTCTTAATTTTATTTTAATTGTTAAAATTATTACCAATCATGAAAATGTAAACTCAAAAAATTAGAATGATTAATTTTCGGTTAAATTACAAGTTTAGTTCCTAAACTTTTTACATTGTGTCAATTTTGTCCATGAACTATAAAAAGTGTCAAATAGATTTTTGAATTTTCAATTTTATGTTTGATAAGTCCCTAAACTTTTAAAATAAGTCTATAAGTCCTTTTCGACTTTTACTTTTGTTTTCAATATGTCCTTTAACTTTCAATTTTGTATCTAATAAGTTATTGACTTATTTCAGGAATCTATTAGATAATTTTAAAGTTCAAAGAACATAATTGATATAAATCTGAAAGTTCAGAGATTACACTTATAATAATACTTTCCTACATTTTTATATGAATCATATTTTTTTTTTTTTTTTTTTGAGTTCAACAACAATTGGAGGTGGAGGGATTCAAACATCTGACTTCTTGGTCACGGATACATGTCAATTACCCGTTAAGCTATGCTCATTTTGACATATGAATCATGTTCCTTAAATGATTAAATAGTTTTGAAAAATATAAGAATATGAATGTAAGCTCGGATTTTGAATCTTTGATTTGTAAATCAAATGGGATTACTAATGCATTAATTGTTGAACAATATTTAAATTGACATATGAAAAATCAAAATAATTCATGGTATATTAATAATTTAACATGAAATTGGTCTAGGAAGAAAAGTGCAAATTACACCTTTTGTAATTTGTATTCTAGCCAATGCAATTACCATTTTATCCCTAATACTTAAGTTTATTAAATAATAAATATCATTTAATTAATTTTTTTTTTTTGACAATATGTGGGGTGGGAGAATCGAACCACAGACCCTGTGATCATTAATACAATTTTATGTCGATTGAGTTATGCTCTTGTTGGCAATTAATTAATATATACAACCTCGATTATTTTTATATTCCTTTTTATTGAAAAAACTAAGGGCTTACAACAAACTACCTCCACATACCCATATAGTAACTCTATTATTGTTTTTTAAAAAAATTAATTAATGTATAAAATAATGACTTACAAATCAACTCCAAATATAAAAGTAATATTGTTATTTCTACCCACTTTTGTAAAGCTTTGTTTTACTTTCATGTGGGAGTTGAATAATTGTTTAGACTTGGTCTAATATTTTTCATCTTATAATATATAATATCCTAGAATAAAATTTGGCCTACAAAATCAATTCTTGGTCAATTTATCTTTATCTATTGTCAACAAGTTTTTGATTGCATATGTTTTTTTTTATTTCTTTTTGTTTCTTTTGACACATTGGAACTATCGTTTCATCTCTAGTTCTTAATTGTAAAGACCTCGATGATATATTTATTAGAGATACGAAACTAAGGCTAGTTTGATCATCTCAATTGACTTTATTTTTAAAAAAAATTATGCTTATAAATATTACTTCCACCTATAAATTTCTTTATCTTCGTTTTACTCCTACTTTTAAAAACTAAATTTTGTTTTTGATTGCATATCTTCGTTTTACTTCCACCTCGATGATATATATATATATATATATATATATATATATATATATATATATATATATATTTATATTGAGTTTTGAAAACTAAAAAAAAGTACTTTTTTATTGTTTTTGGAATTTGATTTAAACATCTTCCTCAAAAAAATTGGTCTAAGGGTTGGAGTAATTCTTTTCTTAATTGGATGTTAGAGTTAAGTGAGAGTGATACTAGCACAGGTAATCTTTACTTGGGGTTGTGTCCCATAGGTGATATTCCATTGGATAGTTTAACTATTTTTTAATAGAGATTATTTTCTTAAAAAAAATAAATAAATTTTCCCATACTCACACGGTAGAGATGCGAAACTAAGGTTAGTTTGATAATCATTTGATTTTTTTTTTAAATTATGCTTATAAACATTACTTCCACCTATGAATTTTTGTCTTGTTATCTTCGTTCTACCCCTGTTTTTTAAAACTAAGTTGAACTTTGAATGTAGGTTTGCACTCTTGGAGGTAAGAGAGAAAAATTGTATAAGCACATCTCGTTGTTAAAGGCAGAAAAATTTAAAAATTTACATCCGATTAAAAGAGAAAGTCTCATTATACCGAGAACACCTAATAATTTCACATAGTTTGAACATCTCTATTGACACGTAGTGTTAAATGATTGGTGGTGTAGTTATGATAAGTGCCGCCAAACACCAAACTTCATGTTTTTTCTTTATGACAAAAGCATCTAAAGATCTTCCAAATTTGACAATTCACCCCCAAAGATTTGAAATCGCGGTTCAATTCAAGCCAATTTCACCTTTTATCAACCTCGGTAGCAACTTTTTTGAAGAAATCAAAACCCAGAAAGTAGAATTCAGCTGGATTTAGCTTTGATCGTTGAAATTCAAATGGCATCTACGAAACCCCACGACTTTTCCTTCCTTTTGTATTCGTCTCTCTCTGGCGCAGCGCAATCGAAAACGTCAGCCTTTTCGTACGACTCTTAATTCTTCTCTGTTTCCAACTTTCTGACCTTTCATGCAGTTTTGAGTAAATTTTTTGATCTGGGGTACTCTTGATTAGCTCGCTTCTTGATATGAACTCGTATGAATATCCCAATTCTCTAATGAACTTTGCATTTTCTTTAAATTCCCATTGCTGGAATGTGTTTGTTTTCTGAATTGTTCGAGTGGCATTGTTGGGTTTTTTCTGAAAGTAAACGAGAAAATCGGATTCTAACTTCATTGTGGAAGACCAAATTCTGACATCATTAGTTTTGCACTCCACATGTTCGATGAAATGCCTGTGTGGCTATCATACGAATTAAAAAGGCAGAACAAGCATCTTATTAATTATGTTGCCATTATTTACTATCAATTATGGATATTCTTTTTCTTTTTACTGCACTTTAATGATTGGATTGGAAAATGCTATTGGTCTCATGCAAGAAGAACACGAGTGTCTGCTATCTTGTTACTCAGAAAGGAACATCCGAAAGCCATACTTCTCTGTTATCTATATTACACAATATTAACAAAAACTATGTATAGAGATCAAAGGGGAAAGAGAGAGAAGAAAGAGACTCTTAGCCGTCAAAGTGAAATACTCATCTTGTGCCTTAATTGTTGGAGTTTTTCACTGTATTCCCAGGGCTTGGATCCTCTTAACCAGTGACAGAGAAGTTGCATTACTCTGTTTCCAACCTTCTAGGCTCTCCATTTTTTCTTCTGTAGTGAAGCATTGGTCATTTCCATCTAGTATTTTAACTATCTGCCTCATTTTTGGTCTTGAATCTGGGTTTGAATGAGTACATGCGATTCCTAATCTCAACAGTCTCATCAGTTCTTTGTGGTTGTACTCTCCATTCAGCCTTATATCAGCAAGTTCTTCCAGTGGTCTTTTCCGGGCGTGGAATTCATGGACCTTCCTCACCAGCAATACTTCTGGTCGTCGAAAATCAACGGCCATTTGTCCTGTTACCACCTCGAGCACCACCACACCAAAGCTGTATATATCAGCTGTCGCCACCGCATCCCCAGAGTCTAAATACTCTGGGGACATGTACCCGAAAATCCCACGAACTGATTTGCTTTTATCTATGGTTACATGATGATTGCCGTGCTCATTTCTTGTTAGGAACTCTGCAAGGGCGAAAGAACTCAGCCTTGGGTTAAGATCAAGATCAAGAATGACAGCTGATGAGGTGATGTTCCTGTGGATGACTTGTTCATCCCATTCCTCGTGAAGATAAAGAATTGCAGAAGCCAGAGATTTGATGATGTTGTATCTATGACACCATTGCAAGGCTCTATTGTCATGGTGGAAAAGCAGGTGGCTCAAGAGGCGATCTGCTGAATAATCATACACCACGAGCATCTCACCTTGCTCTGTGCACCAACCACGAAGCTGTATCAAGTTTCTATGGCGAAGCCGGCCTAAGTTAAGGAGTTCATTCGAGAATCTCTCTCTTAGCGCAGGACAAGTCTTCATTCCAAGCCGCTTCACTAGGACATGTTGGCTGCTGTCAAGGAAGCCATGGTAGGCAGTTCCGAAATCAAGCTCCGCCACCCGCTGCGAATCGGAGAAGTTATTGGTGGCTGAAATGATCTCCTTGAATGATATTTCTCTTGGGGTTTCAATCATTTGCATAGTTTTTGATCTGTCAAGGAACCGATCAGAAGAGTTGGTATAATTGTTATTGTTCCCATTCTCAGCAGTCATGTATATGGTTTCTCCATTGGCTGAAACGAAATCTGAGGAACTAACTGTGATTGTTGTTGTGTCTGATCTTGTCGCTGTGGTTCTGCTGCTGCTAGTGCTTCTGGTAGTGCTGCCATTGGAAGACAGAGAAATATACTGAGGATGAGACTGAAACGATGGAAGAGCCGGCAAATTCCCCATCATACCACCAGAAAGTGCTTCCACAACCCATTTCATACTTGGCCTATACTGTGGACTTTGGAGTGTACAGAGGAGACCCAAATGGATCAAACGCTCCATTTCAATCAGATTATAAGACCCATCTGGCAGCCGGTTATCACCGGAGAGAAGCGGTGTGCCGTCGTCGGATAGCTTTCGAATCCAATCAAGCAACACAATCTGATCATCAGGACATGTAAGGTCCACCGCCCTCCGGCCAGAGACCACCTCAAGAACCACAATACCAAAGCTGAAAACATCAGATTTTGCAGTGGCGATGCTTCTCCTCTGGAAACTCTCCGGTGGGAGATACCCAATTGTGCCGCCAATTCTGGTGGTTTCCACCAGCCGGAACTGGTGGTGGCCCATCGACGGCACCCTGTTTTGGTACTCAAGTTCATGCTCCAACCACCTTGCCAATCCAAAATCACCAAGCCTAGCATTGTAATTGGAATCAAGCATCACGTTGCTGGTTTTAACATCTCTGTGAATGATCTGAGTCTCTAATTGCTCATGAAGATAGAACAGAGCAGCAGCCAAGCCACTCACAATCTTCACTCTCTGTTTCCAGCTCAGATCCGTCCCGCCGTTCTCCGCCCGCCGGAAAAGTGCTCTGTCTAAGCTCCGGTTGGGCATATAATCATAAACAAGAAACAATTGATCTTCATGAACACACCACCCCCGGAGCCGGACAAGATTCCGATGCCGGAGATGAGCCACCGCCACCAGCTCCGCCACAAACGTCTTCTCAAACTTCTCCCCTTTCTCAGCCAAACACTTCACAGCCACCACAGTTCCATCACTCGGCAAAGTTGCTCTGTAAACCTTCCCAAATCCGCCACTGCCAAGAATTTCCTCCGCACTGAACCCTTTGGTCCCAATATAGAGCTCCGCAAAGCTGAAGATTCTGGGATTGTCGCCGCCGACTTTCTCCGAAAGCTGCACCCCGTCGGTGTCGTGAAACACGCCGCCGACGCCGGACGGCGTCGGCGTCAGCGGCTTTCTGGGTCCGCCGTAGCAACAGGAAGTAGCCCATTTGAGGTCGTGGAATTTGAAGAGGGAATCTCGGAGAAAGGCTTGGAATTGAGACCAGCAATCTCGATTGTGATGTTGTTTGTTTTTGTTGTTGGGTTTTTGAAGCTCTTCCCGATCGAGTGGCTGGACTTCATCGAAGTCCGCCGGAAGAAGAAAACAGAGGCGGTTCAGTTGCATATCTGAAGAAGAAGAAGAAGAAGAAGAGGAAGAAGAAGAGGCAGTGTGGACATGAAGGGAAGTTTTAGGAAGAAAGGTATGAACTTTGGCAATATTTGTATTAATTTTGGGTGTTTTTTTTTTTGGGTTTTAAAAATTTAAAAAAAAAAAGAATTCAAAGTAGTTAGGTTGCATGGTTGAATTGAATGTCATGGAGTAGCCAAATTAGAACCCACCCCTTGTGGAGATTATCAGAATAATATTCATTCATTTGAAAAATCAAAAAGTAAAATATAATTCTGGAAGACTGGAACCTTTGCTTTATACACCATTTGCCAGATGGTTCACACGTGTGCCATGTTTCTTTGGAGAAAAAGTCCATTTACTCAATGGTCAATTTCAATGCACAACTCAATTTTATTAAATTTAAGGTTTTTATTAGAGAAATTTTGGTAGATAGACCGTTTTGGAGACATATTTTTACATATATCCAAAATTTTCAATATTTACAAGATTAGATTTTCGGATATATTTTCTTACCTTTATACCCTTGTTTTTATCCTTTATTCTCAAATAATATTAAAAATGATAATAATATATTCCATAAATAGCCAACCAAATATGCTCCATTTTAGGAAGGGTAGTTTTGACCAAATCCCCAAGGGATGTTTCGCATAATCGTGGTTTACTCTCCTCCATTCTCCGTCTCTCCTTTGTTTTGGTTTTTATTTTCGGCATCTTCCCATTTATTTTCTTATTTTTCCGGCAGCATTTTCTCTCACTTTTTGTTGCCCATCGTCGGCTGTTTTCATATATTTTTTCCCTCCTCTGTTTTTGTGGTTTCGGACTGCATACAACAGTTCATTGGAACTTTGCTTGTTTGTGGTATTTTTTCCAGTCCTGTTGTATTTAGGTTTTTTCTGTATGTTTTCGGCAATATGTGTTCAGTTTTTACGTTTCGTTTTCCAATCGTTTGAACATGGGTACGTTTTCAGTTTTTATATTTTATATATTCTAAGAGACATATCGTTTTAGTCATTGTAAGTTTCGTATACAGTACACATTATAAACATGTTTTTATATGGCTACGTTTTAAGTTTTTATATTTTATATATTAAGAGGGATATATCGTTTTAGTCTAGGTAAGTTTCGTATATATTTCGTACACATTATAAACATTTTTTTATGGCTACATTTTCAATTTTAATATTTAATATATTCCAAGGAATATCTCATTTAAGTCAATATAATAATTAAAAAAAAATAAATAAATAATGAAAAGTTTCCTTCCAAATATGATTTTCAACAATGGATTTTGTTTTTTTTTAATTCTCTCTCCTCATAACCGCACCTCAAACAAAAGAAACTCTATCACTTTTACCCAAAAAGAAATCGTGCGTGATGATTTTTTTTTTTTAAATACTTCCTCACTTCTCATAACCACACCTAAAAAAGAGAAAACATATCTCCTTCTAATCGTGCAAATCAAAACGCATACATGAACGAGATTATTTTCTATATAAAATATAGAATAATTATATAGTACAAGGTTTATATATATATATATATATATATATATATATATATATATATATATATATATATAACGGCAGTTATACAGTATATTTCTTTCATTATTAACTATCCCTAAATATATATATAATATATTTAGAAATGATATAAATTGTAGAACTATCACTCAATTGATTGTAGAATGTAATAATTCTCCAAATAATAAATATATATCATGCATTATAATATATAATATATTCATCATTGTGTATTCAATTCATAGTAAAACGCGAAAATGATAAATATATACCAGACTGTATATTGTATCATAAATATATACTTATAATTATATTATATAAACCTTATTATTTTTTATAGGTAATAAATCATGGGATTTTTTTTGTAGACTCTCTCTCACGCCAAAAATCATGGGTTTTTTCTCCCGATTGCACGCCCTTTCCTTTTCCGTTCACCCTCTTACACCCACGGTCTGAAAAATGCAATTTGAAAGGAAACAGTTTGTTTCCTTTTTTTTTGTTTTATTTTATTTATTTATTTATTTTAAATAGTCAGTAGTGTATATGAGGGCTGAATCGTAAAAGGACCATGATTTTTAGGAAAAAAATTGGAGTCATTATGTCTTTTATGTAAAAAATGGGAAACTTGGACATTTATGAAATATAGGGTCCATATTTGGGCTATCTATGTACTTTTCCCTTTTTATTATTATTATTATTATTATTATTATTATTATTTTATGATTTTTCTAGCCACGAGCAATATTGGAGTTGGACGAAACTTTTTTTTCTTAGTGGGTACTGATTTCTCCTAATTAAGTTTTAGATGCTTTAGATTTTTTTTTTTTTTTTTTTAAAGTTAAAAGTGACTAATTTTGAGTGTTTTTTTTCATCATTTATTAGTTTATTTTGGTCTAACATGAGCGTAGTTTATTTTGAACTACGATTAAAATCTTCATCTCATATAGTTGAACTAAAATAAATAAAAAAAAGGTCAAGTGAGCTTAACTCAGTGATAATTGACATATACTCTCGATCGAGAGGTCAGAGGTTCGAATCCTCCACTCCAATTGTTGATGTACTCTAGAAACTAAAAAAAATGTTTATTTTTAAACCATTAAAAAAAAAAGAAAAATAAAGTGGATCGAAATACATCATAAATTAGAGTAAAGAATCCATTGGTTGTGGGACAGGACCCCCACTATTGGTATTTAAACCACCAATATCATAAAACTGCCACTTAAACAAGCCTTTCTAGCCAAACTGTGAGCCATCTGATTATTGAATCCTTCACTTTTGAAATGATAACGGTTTGGTCTGACATTTTTTTTTTCTATTGGAACTTTGTCATTATATATTTGCCCGACCTTTTTTTTTTTTTTTTTTTTGATTTATGTATCATCCCATTAAATTAGTTGCAAGTTTCGATGTATTAAAAATATTTTCAAATCTCAAATGAGGCATTTAAAAACTTCTTTTTCGTATACAAAACGTATACTCTTCAATTTTTAAATTTTCAATAATGATTTTTGTCATTATTTCTAGGGGCAAAGTTCTAATTTCTAAATCAATCATTTATTAAAAAAAAAAAAAAAAGCTAAGTCAATCCACATTCCATGGAATTTCCCTCGAGAATAGGCAAGGATGTACACCTAGATGCCATCTATTTAAACTTTTCTTTTATTACAACTTACAATTTATTTTTTTAATAACAATACAACTTACAAATTATTATTTATTTATTTATTTGAAAATAAAAATTATTAAAGTAGGTTTTTTTTTTTAAAAAAAAATATTGTTTATAATAATCATATTCAAACAAGAATGAAGATCTTTTGTCAGAAATTATGTATCGTTTTCATTAGAAGGCTAAATTATAAAAAGTACCCTGAACTATGGGGTTTGTTTCAAAAATGCCCATGAACTTTAAAAAGTTTAAAAAATACCCCTGAACTTTACAAAACGTTTCAAAAATATCCTTGCAGTTAATTTTTGGATGGGAACCGTTAAAATCATTAAAAATGTTTCGAAAATACCATTGTTGATCAAGCTCTTGGGATGATGTGTTGAAAGAGAAGAAAAGCTCCTAGTGTATGAATACATGAAAAATAGGTAAAGCTTCTCATTAATTTTCATGGAAGAAGAATTTACGGTGGGATAAGGAAAAAAAAAGAAGCATTTTCTAATAAGGTTATTTTGGCTATATTATAAAAAATACCCCTTAACTATGGGGTTTGTTTCATAAATACCCATGAACTTTGAAAAGTTTCAAAAATACCCCTGAACTTTGAAAAATGTTTCAAAAATACCCTTGTCGTTAAATTGTTTTGATGAAAACCGTTAGAATTTACGGTGAGATGAAGAAAACAGAAGAGCATTTTTCAACAAGGGTATTATTTATTTATTTTTTTTAAGTTCAAGGGTATTTTTTAAACTGAAACTTTAACGATTTTCGTAAAAAAAAATTAACGACAATGGTATTTTTGAAACATTTTTCAATGTTCAAGGGTATTTTTGAAACTTTTCAAAGTCCAGGGGCATTTTTGAAACAAACCCCATAGTTCAGGGGTATTTTTTATAATTTAGTCGGTTATTTTTTAAAATCTTTTGAAAGTAAAAGAGTATTAATGAAACTGAAATTTTTAATGGTTTCCATGAAAAAAATTAACGACAAGGGTATTTTTGAAACATTTTTTAAAGTTTAGGGGTATTTTTAAAACATTTTTTAAAGTTCAGGTGTATTTTTTAAACAAACCCAATAGTTGAGTGACATTTTTTTATAATTTAGCCTTATTAGAATAAACATCTAATATTATATCAATATATGTCTTTTTTATTTTGAAAAAAAAAATATGCATTAAGTTCTATGACGATGTCCATTTAAATATAAGTATCATATGACACTTAAAAAAAATACTAATTATAAAATAATAAAATTCAAAGAGTGAAGAAAAGGATTGAAGGAAATCAAGATCAAGAAATAGATTCCCTGTTGTTATCCTTAAAAGAATAATTCTTCATTTGAAATAAAATGGAAATTTCTTTTTTTTTTTTTTTTTGAGATAATAAAGGAATAGCATTCAGATTAAATAAAGCCACATGGGCTACAAAGAGAAGAATCCATATCAGACATTGCAACATGCAACACCCAAGCTGGAAAATGCGAAAACCATAAACAAGGGCCTGAACAACACCCTTCCTTTGCCAATCGGTGAGCTAAAACATTACCCTCCCGCCTTACATGATGGAATTTAACAGAACTAAAAGACGCTATGAAAGATCGAATATCCTCAACCAACGTCCCATTTTCATTGAATGGAGTCGATGAGCCACCTAACGTTGTAACCAAAGTCAGACAGTCAGATTCAATCACGAGCTGATCCAAACCCATCCGCTGCACCAACCGTAACCCATCAAGCATCGCAGAAGCTTCGGCCAAAAAAGGAGAAAAAGCCACCGGAATTTGGTTCGTCATTGCCGCCAGCACATTACCTAAGTCATCTCGGACAACAACCCCCACACCAGTACAACCTTTATGCCCAGAAACAGCCGCATCAATATTGATCTTAAGCCAGCCCGACGGAGGACGGTGCCAAACCACTGCAGACTGCCGAGAAATACACCCACCGACCCCCCCACCAGCCACACAACCCTGCTGAGCAGCAACAAAGGATGCAACATAATCCTCAATCCACTTGCATTTGAAGGTAATATCTGGGCAACATTTCCCATCTCTCAATGCATTGCGGTCATTCCAAAGAGCCCAACACCCCACACACCATAACCCAAGTTCATCCTCTGTCAAAGCTTGCTGCAACACAACACACCGATCCCGGAAACTATCATTAAAACGACCGTGCCAATCTACCCGTGGTAATAACAGTCCCCAACACTGCTTTGATCTGGGACACGTAACCAATGCGTGATCAGTAGTTTCAGGTACTTTCAGGCAGCCCCGACAAAGTGGCAAAGCATCAATACCTCGCTGAATTAAATTAGTCGTCGTGGGTAAACATCCTTGAAAAGCCCTCCACATAAATATTCTTATTTTTGCAGGAATTTTTAGAGCCCACAAACCTGTCCACCACCGCGATAAAGCATCAGGGAGCGACGAACTAGCTGGACGAGACTGGACCATCACCAACTTATAACCACTCTTTACCGTATAACACCCATCTTTACCATAGTGCCACAACCAACCATCCGGCAACCCCAAGTGACCTAGAGGAATGCCAAGCACCGCCTGAAGGTCATCCGGTGACAAAATTTTAGCAAGTTTCACAGCGTCCCATGTTCGACTGGGGGTGATAAAATCACTAACCAAAGATGAGGCCGAGGACAAAGGAGATCGAGGCCCGAACACAGGTTTAAAAGTGGAAGCCTTTGGAATCCATGGATCCCGATAGAAGAAAGTAGTAGCACCATCCCCAATTCTTTTACGAAGCCCCAACTGCAACAATTCCCTACCCCACACAAAGCTGCGCCAAAAATAAGATACAGCACCCGAACAACCAGCCTCCAACACAGAAGAATCACGAAAGTACCGTCCACGCAGAACCCGAGATACCAGCAGATCAGGACATTGGAGCACCCGCCAAACTTGTTTCGCCAATAAGGCCTGATTGAACCCTTCGATGTCCCGAAAACTAAGCCCACCAAGCTCCTTAGGCAAACATATCTTGTCCCAGCTCTTCCAATGGATTTTGCGTTTAGCCGCCGAAGAACCCCACCAAAATCGGGCCATTTCTCTCGTAACAGCTCGACCAAATGTTTTAGGGAACCGGAAGCAACTCATCGCGTAAGTCGGAATAGCTTGTGCAACACTTTTAATAAGAATCTCTTTACCGCCGACTGAAAACAAAGATTGTTTCCAACCTTGAACCGCCTTTCGAACTCGATCCAAAATCCGTCTAAAACATGCCCCCTTTTCACGGGGGAAATAAGAAGGAAGCCCCAGATAATAACCAAAATCAGACACAATAGGCACTCCAAGCATGGCACCCAGAAACTCACGACAATCAGAAGGAACATTAGGCGACAAACATAAAGCAGACTTATGGAAATTAATGCATTGCCCCGAAGCTAACTCATAATCTTTAAGAATTCGTTTAACTTGCCAGCATTCAACAACATTAGCCTTAAAGAAAACAAGGCTATCATCAGCAAAAAAGAGGTGAGACACAGAAGGACAAGCAGGACCAATCTTTACACCCGAGAGTTTATTCATTGCATGTGACACTGATAAAGCATGAGATAATCCTTCCGCACAGAGAATAAATAAATAAGGAGATAAAGGATCACCTTGGCGGAGCCCTCTACTCGGGATGATGTGCCCACGCGCGACGCCATTAAGAAGAATAGAAATTTCAACAGTACGAACACAATCCATAAGTAAACCAATCCAAGGCACTGCAAACCCCATCCTTCGCATCAAATTTTCCAAGAAAGACCACTCAACCCGGTCATAGGCTTTGCTCATGTCAAGCTTTAAAGCAGCACACCCCTCCTTACCTCGAGATCGACGGGATATAAAATGCATGCATTCATGCCCAATGATCACATTATCAGTAATAGCACGACCCGGAATGAACGCCGACTGGGCCTCTGAAACAACCTTACCGAGGACCCCCTTCATTCGATTAACAAGGACCTTTGCCACAATCTTATAAGAGACATTGCATAAGCTAATAGGTCGATAGTCCGCCATAGTAGAAGGAGAAGATACCTTAGGTATAAGAGCAATGTTTGTCTGATTCCAACCCTTGACAGCTTTCCTATTGTTGAGCACCTCAAGACAGCTGGTGACAGTGTGATGCCCAACAATATCCCAGTATGACTGATAAAATAACGCCGAAAAACCATCGGGCCCCGGAGCCTTAGTCGGACCCATCTGTGAAATAGCCCGCTCGACTTCAGCTTTAGTAAACGGAAGCAACAACCGTTGGTTCATCTCACCCGAAATAATCGGTTGAATACAATCCAGAATTACATTCTGATGCTCCATAGACGGCTCGGACGAACTAAAAATATTTCGAAAATAACCAATGAACGCCGATTCAACCTCATCCATAGACTCAACCCACCTGCCCTGCTCATTAAAGATGCCACGAATAGAATTTTTCCGGCGACGAGCGGACGCCCGACTATGGAACCAACGAGTATTTTTATCGCCCCATTTAAGCCAATTTTCCCTAGAGCGTTGATGCCAATAAATCTCCTCGTCCTCTAACAGTTTATCAAGATCATTCTCCATCTTATGAATCACTGAAAAATCGAGAGGTCGCATGCTATTATAGGCACTCTGAAGCGCCTGCTTCTGCTTATGAATAGCAGTCAAAAGATGAACATTAGCACTCTTTCCCCAAACTTGTAGTTTTTGCGAGCATTTAGCCAAAGATTGTTGAAGAGAAGCAACAGAAGGGTCCCTGCCAGACCAATTACCTTCATCTCGAATAATCGTTCTACATTCATCATGCCTCACCCATTGGGCATTGAATTTAAAACAAGCAGGCTGGTAATGACGTCTCACCGAAAGATTTGGTTGATCCACGCAAAGTTGGATGGGTCGATGATCTGAACAAGCCCAATCGAGGTTCGCAACCTGAAAATGAGGAAAAAGTAGTTGGAACGCCTCATTGCCCACAAATCTATCCAACCGTTCAAATATGCGATCAGATATAGGTCGTCGATTACACCACGTAAAAACATCTCCACGAAAACCAAGATCTTGAAGCAAACAATCATTCAAGACGTCTCGAAAATTAGACATCAAAAGCATATCACGCAAAGCGCCACCATGTTTCTCCGAATCCCAAAGAATCTCATTAAAATCACCACCAACGACCCAGGCCGAATTATCAGAATTATGCAACCGCCGCAAAAGCTCCCATGTTTGAACACGAAGATGTTCAGTAGGATTGCCGTAAATGCCAGAAAACCGCCATATTTTCCCATTCCATGCAACCGAAGCATCAATGTGCTCAGTAGAAAAAGAACGAATGGACACGTTCACCTCTTCAGACCATAACAAACATAGGCCCCCACTGGCGCCTCGACTATCAACAGTAAAACAACCCACATAACGCAACTGATTTTTCAATTTAATCATAAACTTTTCAGAAGTCTTTGTTTCACACAAGAACAGTAAATGGGGTTTATGGTGACTAAGAGCGTCACTTACAGCACGGAATGAACGGGGTGTCCCCATCCCCCGAACATTCCAACATAAGGTTTTCATAATTCAGGGCGGGGCTGTGAACCAGCCTCCGCCAATACATTAGAAAGAGTAGAAACAACAGCAACATCATCCGGTCCCATCACAGTCACTAACTTAGGCTTCTTCCCAAAACGCTCCTTTGGTTCAGCAGAAAGTTGGCGTTTCAGAACACGACTACCCAACGCCTCTGAACCAGCACCCATGCGGGCCTTGCGCTTCCATTTACGCCCGACAGACTCGTGGGCTAGAGCAATTGCATGGGATACAGTCGGCCCAACTTGGACCTCACATACAGCCACCGCTACCGGATCCCCATCATCCCCTTTAGCCGCATTAAACACTGTCAGCCCATCAGATACAGCCTCAGAAGTGTTGTCAGACAAACCCGTCCCTGGATGGTTTACCAGCTTAGTGGCAATAAGCGGCCCATCAGGCAAAGCAGGCCCATTAGGCAAAGTAGACCCATTAGGCAAATCAGACCCCGACTCTTTCGTTGTAACCGCCTCCACAACTTCAGAACCATTCAAACCCACTTCCTTAGAAACCGGCCCAGCATCCGAAGTCTGCGGCCCCACATCAGGCACCTCAACAACCGCTGGCTCCACGTCGCCGGCGAAGGAAGAAGGCTCACCGACAACAACCGTCACCGCCGCCGCTTTGTGAGTCAGTCCCGACTTCGGGACCCTCCCCTCAAACCTCAACCAACTTCCATACTGAAAGCGTGCAACCTGAGCGATCCCTACATCAGAAAATAGGACTGGACAATCCTTGGAACCATGGTCTAGCTTTCCACAGTGGGCACAATATGCAGGGAGTCGCTCATACTGCATAGGAATCCAACAACCGCCAATGGGACCTGCAATATTCAACTTAATCCCCCGACGAAGCGGCTTCGTGATATCAACTCGCACCCGGACTCTCATGCTATGTCCCCAACAACAACCCTGCTCATTGCAATCAGCATCTTCAAACTCACCAATGGCATTACCCAGACGTCGTGCCATGCTAAGATTCATGCAAGCCATGGGCAGATCAAAGAAATGAACCCAAAAAGCTACATGGTTAAACTGCAACGCTGAAGGCTTGACCATCGGATCAAAGCGCTCCAAAACCAACAAAAACTTATCAAAATACCAAGGACCTGTCATGAAAATCCTATTCCGATCTTGAATCCTGTCAAAAACAAACAAGAAGACATTTGTACCAAGTTTCTCCACGGCCAGACCAGACTCAACACGCCAGGCCACAGACAGCGTCTTACGAATAATCTCACACGCAATAGATCTGGGAGCAAGCAATTTCCCCACCAAACAAGTATTCATGCGGGAAGAAATGTCCATAACGGCCAGGGAGTCAACATCGACAGCCACTTCTTCCTCATCCACAGTCAACCGCAAATTCTTCCAACCCTCTAGCAACGCCTCAGGCTCCATCACAGCACACCGTCAGCGACAAAACACAATTCCACTAACAAACCGCAGAATCACGACCCAAACAGTCAAAGACCGAGAGAACTCTCCTGCCAGAGCATTCAAGATTAAAATGGAAATTTCTTACTAAGAAGTGTACACATCCAATCTTTTCATGGAAAAAATTACCCCACTATTGATTTTTTTGGATTTCTTAACAAAAGTTATTGTACACAATCTATTTAATGTAAATATTTATATATTTATATATTTACTACATAATTAGTCTAATTTACTAACACTTTCTTCCCATTTTTCTTTCAATTGAGTGGATCGGGTGACGAGAAGTAAATGTGATGTTATATAACAAGTCAAGGAAACTCTAAGCTAGCTGACATAGTCAAATTAGAATTTTAACTTATACGTCGTGTCATAATGTAGCCTGAGTCTTATTGAATGAACATCCACAAACAAACATTGCAGGTCCCATTTGATACAATTTCGTTTTTGAAAATTATGTTTGTTTCCTTGTTCACAGTTTCTTTGTTATAGTTTTCATTGTTCTTAAAAAAACATTTGAACTCTTAGCCAAATTTTAAAACACAAAAACAAGTTTTTAATGCCATTTTTTTTAACAACATTTGGAAGTGGGAGATTCAAACTAACCTGTTGAGTTATGCTCATGTTGGTACAAGTTTGTAAAGCCACTACCTTTTGTTTCCAAAACTTGATTTGGACTTTGAAAATGTTTTTAGAAGATAGATAACAAAACAAACTCATACGTGAAAATAGTTTTCATAAGCATAATTTTTTTTTTAAAAAAAAAAAACTAAATGATCATCAAAAGGGGTTGTAACTTCTATACCATGTCAAATATTACTTTCTAAAAAAATAAAATTCCTCATATTTTATCCCCTCTTAGAGACCAACATGATGCCAAAATTTGGCCAAGCCACTCACCTGACCTTCACGTGACACGAATTTTTTGAAGACGGGGAGACGTGACCTGCAAGACCAATCAGAACCGCTGCACATCAGTGTGGTGTAGGACACCTGCTCTCCGATGCCTAAGTTAGATCAAACAGTAAAAAGTGTTTTTGGTAGCTAATTTTTCTGAATCCTTTTACGGGTGTGGGAGACCCTATTTATACCGGTGTCTTCCGTTAAGGCTTTTCAGGAGCTCGGAGGCGATCCTGGGCTGAACCGAGTGGAACTAGGGCGGACCGGGGCAGCAGGGACCGAACAAAGACAGAAGGTGTGGGTTGAGACGACCAAATCCCTTCGACTCGCTCTCCTCTGGAGTCCACTTCCTGATCAAGCCTTCGTGTTGGTGCTGCGTTGTCTTGCTTAGTCCTTGGATTCTGGGGTGGTCCAGAATCAGCCACAACAATTTTTAAAAACAATAACATAGAATTATAGATACTCAGTTAGTCTGGAATTCTTTAACAAATTCCCTTTTTCTTTAAAAAATTATTTTTAAGAACAAATATTCTTTTTTAATGAAAGCATTCAAGAAAGTCAAACAAAGCACGGTCCACATGGGAACGCGGTCCGGTCCCAAACGGCTGACTAACCTCAGCAGGTTAGTGTTACCCGGCTGTCACAACTTATCGCCAATCACGGTCCAATCAGAACCGTTCGTAGCGTGACTCATGACTGTCACCAAAGCCTCCAGCCCAACGGTCACAGTCATACATTATCTCAAATAATTAACATCTTAAAGATCGGCTTATAAAATATATTCCACGTCAAATCACAGCTACGCGTAGAGTTTTGTTTTTTTATTCAGTAAAATTATTTTATTAAATTTTTATTTTCAATTCAAAGGATTTGTGGGAGAAATTTCAAACGGCATGAAAAGTTTTTTTTTTTTTAAATATATATATATATATATTTTTTTTTTTAAAGTTGGAATAACAATTATATTAATTAATGCAACCACTTTTCACGAGAATTAAGATTGTAATTGTACTTTTCCATTCTCAAAGTCATATTATTATCTAATTAATATACTTAAGTTTCAGGTTAATTAGAAATGTTGATAAAATAATAGTATTGAAATCTCAAACTTATAAAAATATTGGTTTGGATATTTTGTCTATGTCATGAAAAATGTGAAAATTTATTGATTAAGAGTGAAATTAATACGCCAAAGTAAACATAACTCAGCGATAATTGACATGTATCATCGACCTCTCTCCTACCCCTAATGAGTTGTTGAACTAAAAAAAATGTGAAATTAATACAGTATTATCTCGTAACAATCGAGCTAGTCATTTTTAGGCGATGACATGCATTAAAGTGGTTGTTGGTGGTGTAGTTGAATCGTGCTAGCATAATTAATGTGAATTATAAAATTTGAAAATAATTTCTTCCATAAATACTTATGAGAACGTGTTTGACTTTTGAATATCGCTTTTGACTCTCTATTTTCTTGTACAATTGTATAGTTTTTAAGAATTGTAACATATATTATTAGTTTTTTTTTAATAATAAAAAAGAACTATTGATAGTTTTTAGCTTAGAGATAAACAAAACCATTCATTTTAACAATCATCTATTCTTTCAAAGTGATTTTACTTCCTTCCATTCTATATTACAATGTTCTCATGTCTTTAATGTTGGAAATATGTTGTATATAAAAACGGTTGCACACTAGCAAACAGATTACAATGCAACTGGCTACAAACAAATACAAAGTAAATATATCTACAAACACTGTAAATAACAAAAATTATAGAAATCATAATTAAATCATATCAGAAGATCAGAACTGCTCTAATGTTCGTAGATGATCTGATTGACAACAACAACCACATCAAGTGAATAGAACCTGTAAAACAGAAGAATGTGATAGTTGGTAGTCGAGGCACGCTTTCAAAGCGTTGTCCTGAAGACAATTATTCTCTCTGCACTGGTTGCTAGCAGATTACAATGATTGTCTCAGCAGGATACAACGACTAACTCCGGTAGAATAGCAACCTCGAACTACTCGGATCTGGCAAAACTCTTGGATACTTGCTCTCAACTTGACTCAAGATCAAAAGAAACAAAGAAAAAAAGAAGAATGCTCCAAATGGAATGAGATCATTCAAATGAAGAAACAAGTTGCTATTTATAGGCTAGCAACTTAGTAACTCAAAAGAACAAACTTAAATAAAATTGAAACATATGAAAAATATAACTCAATTGAGTTATAACACCAAATTTAACTTTCACATGTTAAATTTCTAATTGAAACTTCAAATTGAATTTGATGTTTCAATTCATTTTGAAACTCTTGATGAATTGAATCACTTTCTTTCACATTTTATTTGTAAAAAATCCAACAATAAAACATTATATTTCGTCAAAAATTTAAAGCCATTTTAAAAACATTGGATCATTATAATATTTATAATTTAAAAAATAAAAAATAATAGAGACATGTATAAACCATCACGATCTAGAGTTTAAGTTTACGAACGTAACTTAATGAAAAATTCCCTTACTTGTCCAATTTCTAGCTAATGAATCAAGAATAAAGGAATATGTAAATAGTATTGTTACAGGAGGGAATCAACCAAAGCAACCAAAGTAAGCCAAGACCCGCAAGCCCAAATTAAAAGAGATAAAGTATCCTAATAGCCTAAGGACCAAGCCAAGGTGATGACCTAATGGCCTACGGGTCAAGTCGAGGACGTCTGATCGAAGATTTAAAAGGGAAAGAGGCAAACCAAGTTGAGGCACGAAATCTTTCCCTTTGGGAATTCGTCCACTAGCTATTGTACATTCCTAGGGATTGTAGTTGGCTAATTATATGACCTTAACACTATTAATATAGGAACAATCCTGTCTATAAATCCTGGGACAACCCCACATTAAAAGTACGCAAGACAATACCGTCCTATCTCTACTCGATCAGATGACTTGTACCTCAACTTGGACATGTCTACTTGGTCATATGACTCTCTACCTTGATGCAAAGCCGAAACGTGAAACTACAACCAAATTTAGGGGTCAACAAAATTTTTAAAATAAAACTTAAGAAACAATATACATGTTCCTTATTATATTGTTGAATTAGAAAAAAAAAGTTATAGAAAAAAAAAACTAGAAAATGAAGAACCTTAGAATATTTAGCCGCCATGAACAAATGTATAAAGGATCAGTTTAAACATTTTTTTTTTAAAAAAGGAGTTTATAAACATGAAAGCTCACCAAATTCTAGAATTCATGAAAAAAATTGAAAGATATATAAAGCCTTCAAAAAATTACTTTAGATTTAAGAAAGTTTTAAATAATAATTATATTGATCAATAGCTACAAGCGAGGGGTGAAGTGAAAATGACTCACTAAAGAATCAAAACTAATATAAAAAGAGTGTAATTTAACTCTTTTCCAAAAAAAAAAAAAAAAAAAGAGAAGGTAATTTAACTTTTCTCAGAAAAGAAAATAAAAGGTTTAAAAAGAAAAAAAGAAAACAAAATGGCTTATAAAAGTCGTTAGGAATTTTTACTTAATGTGAAAATGATTGTAGTTGTAGGCTTGTAGCTCAATTTAAATAGAGTTTTATTTTTGTCACATGTAATATCGATCAAGAGATCAGAAGTTCAAATTCTCTCTCCCAAATATTGTTAAATCCAAAAGTAAAATAAAATAAAAGAGTTTTATTTATTTTTTATTTTTTAATTGCAGTTAATTTTAAGTAAAAAAAATCTTGGGCATGAGAATTTGACATTCGACTAAAAAAGAGTATATGCCATTGTCAATTAATGTTGAATTATACTTTGATATTAGAATAACAGTAGTTAAAAAATTGTTAGGTTAAACCCTTACTTCCACCTATGATATAGTATTCAAAAGAAAATAAAATTAATAATTTTCTACTTAATTAAAAATATAGTTTATTTTTATTAGATTATAAATATGGTTTAAATCTTATTTTAGTTTCTGTTGATGATCAAATTTCGCCAGGAGATCTACCTTCGCTCCACGTGAACGACTAATAGTGAATTTGTATGAGAGCGGGGAAAACGTGACCTGCAAGACAAACTAACGTTGCACACCAATGTGGTGTAGACCACATACACTTTGATGCTTAAATTAGTTCTAGACTAGAAAAACAACAGAATGTCTCGGAGTTTATTAAGGTACCTGTGTGTGCTCGGATTTCCGTCTTTCCATCTCCTTCATAGGGCAACTTCCATCACCTTTATAGTTTTCCCAGTAGGATTTTTGCTGGACTGGACATGGAACCCAAGTTGGGCCCGTGCCCCTGGTCGGCCTCGACCCATTGCTGAGGTCGACCATCCTCCTCGGCCTCATTCTCAGGCCGAGGCAGAGAAGGAAGAAGTGGGGGCCAGGGAGGGCCTCGACCCTTCTACTGTACCCTAGGCCGTTTTTTGCCAATCCGGGCCCGACAATCCTAGGTCGTCCGAACTAAAAGATTGATGGTTATTTTTATTCATAACAGTTTCAAAACTTATTTATTGTTTGTTTGGGTCATTCAAACTTCTAAAATCTCACCGTGTCTATTTCAATGTGGGTTATTTTATAAAATAACTATTTAGATCCTTAACTTTCACTAGGTCTAATTTCATCTCTATATTAAAAAAAACATTTTAATTATTGTTATTATTTTTAATATATACATAAGTTAATGTATACGTCCTTGATACATGTTCATGTTAATATATTAAACATATTCAAAGCTACATTATCCATTTTTTAAACCATTATTAACAAGATAAAGGAGAGAATTTTTTTATTGACAATTTTTTTTTAAATACATTTTGAAAGTTCGGAAACAATCCGTATTAATTGATACCAAAATGTATTTAATAATATCTTAATGAAAATGTTTAAATAGGCCGGCATGCTATCAACTCTATCATATGTTCAAAACAACATTCTATATCTTTATATTTAATTATTTAATTCATTTAAATATATATACACACCCTCAGAAATGAAATTTGATCTTCATTCAACTCAGTTTTATGTTGTTATTTTACAAAAATGTTATTGACATAGACATATTGTAGCCAGATTTTAATTTTAAAAAAAAAAAAAAAAACCTAATCTAACTATAACTTTGAGAATTGTTTTTTAAAGAAAATGTGGAAAACATGAAACCGAGGACAATATTATTTTCAAGATTAAGAAATGAAATAGTTATTGTTATTATTATTATTTTATTTTTTTTGTTGAAAACATGTGAAACAATTGAAAATAATATGTAGCTATTATTATTATTTTTTTTTTGTTGAAAACATGTGAAAAAATTGAAAATAATATTCGGATAATTTTTTTTTTAATGAGCTTATGAAAAAGTTTAATTCTTTTTTTTTTTCTGTTCTTTTTGTTTAAGTTTACAATTGCTTTTGCTTTTTGTTGGTTGAGAGTTAGAGTTCGGTTACCTACTCTTTAAATATATATATAAAAGAAGAAAAAGAATATGCATTATTCTCTTGAGTTTTTTTCTTTTTTTTTTTTTTTTAATTTTCTAAGAAAAATATATTCTTTAACTTTAAAAGAGACATTTGTCTTTACTCTTGAGTGGGAGAAGAGATGAAAGCCTTTTTCAACCTACCTTTATTAATTTTTGTCTTTTCCCAAAAAAAAAAAAAAAAAAAACCACTGTTAAAAGAATTATTATTGGATTAAAAAAAAATAAATCATAAATCAACTAGTCCACTCTCGACTAGAGACAAGTGAATGACATTTAACTTAAGAATAAAGGATTATATTAATTTTGTAAATGTATATTTTTTTGAAAAATAATACCTCATATTTATTACAGTCACTTGGACAAAAACTAAACGGTCATGCTCGACCCACAAATACAACCAATTTGAAATAGTTCCTATTCAAGTCTCACAAATGTTCAAGGATTTTACCATACCTTACTATCTCATGGGCAACCCTATTTCAACACCTAGGAATATAAACAAAAGAAATCTCATAAAAAAAAAAATGGTAAGAGACTCCAGATGGTAAATGTATATTTTTTTATATAGCTAAATGTATAATATATAGTTTTATAGGAATTTTCTTTTGGGTATTTGTATATTAATTGTAGGAGGTAATTATTGTATTTTAAGTTGGAAATCATTCTGACCATTATAAAATTATTTGATTTAGATCAAGAAAATTCATTTCATTAAAGTTTTAAATCCAATACGATAATTAGATTTTTCATCAAGCAAAGATGATGTAGATATGTAATATGTTAAAAACATATCAATTGATATAAAGTTTTATTCTTTTAATGTCTTATCATAATTCGATTATTCAATTTTAAAGACTTTATTATTTTGTGGAGATATTGAAGTTGAAAAATGATTTATATTTCATAAACTAAATCAATGAAAATGACATATCTTAAAAAAGAAGATGAATGTTGAGCAAATATATACTCATAAAACCTTTTTCATTCAAAAAAGAAAAAAAAAAAAAAAAAACCTCATAACCTTCAATCTAAGGCATGTTTGGCAAATTATATATAATCCAACCACCAAAACCCACTGAATTTATTTTGAAAATGATAGCTTTACCTTTTTCACCATTAATTAAATTTATATATAAAGTAGGCTGACTTTTGTTTTCATTAGCCATTGACAAAATTAGCAAAAAAAAAAAAAATAGGTTTAACTGTTCAACCAAATGTTTCCAATTATAAACATTTTAAATATTTCATTTTACCCATTTTTCTTTTGGATCTTTCTTAATATGAATTTAACTTTTTTCCCACCAAATGAGTTTGAAATTTATTACAAAATTCTTGAAATGTTTCTCTCTTTACAAATTTTCCTCTCTTTTTTTGGGTTTCTTTTTTGACAAAAATTCTTTTCAATAAATTAAAATTCAATATTCTTATGAGATATTTGATTAAAGAAACCTTCAAACTTCAAAGTGGTTGACATAAAGTACATGGACAGCTATTGATAATACAAGCTAGAGTTCTAAAAAATTCAATATTTCATCTTCTTTACAATGATGGAGAGCTAACTACAAATTGAATAGGATCGAGTTGCCAATTCAAAATGAAATTAAAAAATTTTTGGTTAGAAATCACTTTTGGACTTCAAACTTTTACAAAAGTAATAATTTAGTCCCTAAACTTTATTCTGTAACGATTTAGTCCCCGTACTTTCAAATTTGTAAAGATTTAGTCTATGTTATGAAAATTATTGTTAAGATTTAATATAAAATTTCTTATATAGGTATATAAATAAACCACACTGAGGAATCTTATATGTTATATAAGCTACCAAGCTTATATCGTTAAATAATAAAAATCAACATTTAATTTTGATAAAAAAAAATTTACGGTAGAGATTGAATTGTTACAAATTTGAAAAGACATAAACTAAATTGTTACATACTAAAGTTCAAGAACTAAATTTTAACAAATTTGAAAATACATGGGCTAAATTGTTATAAAATAAAACTCAGGAACTAAATTATTACTTTTACAAAGGTTCAAAGACCAAAAGTGATTTTTAACCAACAAAATTCCACAAACTAAAGAATTAAATATAACCAATAAAATATAAAAAACGAAACAATAAAATTTTCAAATGATTAACTTAAGCATAATTCATATATAGTTAAAATATTAATAGTCAATTTATAGGCCGGTGGTCCAAAATTTCAAATCTCCACTTTACAATTTTAATGCTATATTAATATATGTACATACATACAAATATACATATATGTCCATATCCAACCTACCACAAAATCGAGTATGTAAAATAAATGCACAAACTCAGCAATAATAGTTACCAACCGAAAAAAAAATGTCAATCTAAACTGACTTCAAACTATTCACTAAGTTATGTTCGGATATAATAAAATTCAAATTTAGAGATTAAAATTGATTCACCCACTAAAGTGTAAAAATAAAATATGATATAATTTTTTTCTCTTTGATTCTTTATTATTATGTTCTTTTGGAGACATGATTACAAATAGGGTTTGTGACAAAAAGTCAATGTGAAAATGCAAGTTGGATTGAATAAAAAGGAAAAAATTAAAAAATTAAAAAATTAAAAAGTGGTGGGTTTACCTTTTCCAATTTACATATCTTCAAAAGGGTGATGCCACCATTTAAATAGTTTCAATTTCCATTTTATTTTTCTTTTTGCTCTTTTTCAAGTCTTTTTCTTTGTGGTTGTATTCAACTTTCTAGGGTTTTGCAGAGTTGAAATTTAAACACAAAAAGAAACAAGAAGACAACCCTGCTGTTTTTTTAGCAGACATTAAAAAAAAAAAAAAAAAAAAAGTTGTTGGAATTATATGTATGAAAAAAATGGAATTGATATCTGTAAATATTTTTTTTTCCCTTATAAAATGATGAACTCTATTAAATTATATGGTTGGAAATGTGATCAAATGAATAACATTTTCAATTTCCTACTTGGTTGATTTTTCAATATGATCCTTGAACGTTTATTTATTTATCATTTTGGATTATGAATTTTTTATTTTTGAAGTTTTTAACTCTTTTTCTTTAATATTTATAATCTCAATGTCGGTCATCGAACCTATATTGGAGGTTCAATTACAAGTTTAGTCCTTGAAACTTTCAAGGTTGTGTCAATTTGATCCATAAACTTTAAAAAGTTTGAATAAGTCCTCGAACTTTCAATTTTGTGTCCAATAGATCCCTAAACTTTATAAAGTATCCAACTGGTTCTTGAACTTTCACTTTTGTGTTCATTAAGTCCCTCAACTTCTATCTTGTGTCTAATAAGTCACTGACATATTTGACATTTTTTATAATTCACAAGTCAGATACAAAATTAGAAGTTTAAGGTTTCAATAGATATAAAATTCAATTCTATATATAGTAGATTGACCAATTTTTAAAAATCTTGAATATGTTAGGGATCTATTAGAAACAAAATTGAAAGTTCAAGGACTCATTAGAGCTTTTTAAAGTTCAGAAACCTATTAGACACAAAATCGAAAGCTTAGAAATCCATTATATTAGACATTTTTTAAAAATTTAGGGACTAAATTGACACAACCTTGAAATTTCAAGGACTAAACTTGTAATTTAACCTATATTAAATTCTTTTATTTAGTTATTTATTGCATTGATGGTATAATAGATATGATATATAGTAATAGAGATGATTACCTTACATCACAATTTTTAATAAAATTAAACCTAAAACTTATATGATAAAGACTAGAAGTGGAATTTAATGAAAGTTGAAGGATTATAATTGATCAGAATTTAAAAGTCAAAAACAAAGATGAAAAGAAAAATCCAAACACCAAGAACAAGTTTTAATATATTATTCTTTTTTTTTTAAAAAAAAAATATTATATCCTTACCCAAAACACTTGATAAAAAAAAAAATTTAAATCTTATTGTAGTCCCTAAGGCCCCGTTTGATAACAATTTTTGTTTTTGGTTTTTGGTTTTTGAAAATTAAGCCTATAAACAATACTTCCATTAATAAGTTTCTTTTGTTTTGTTGTCTACCATCTTCACATGTTTTCAAAAACCAACTCAAGTTTTGAAAACTAAAGAAAAGTAGTTTCCAAAACTTGTTTTGTTTTTTGAATTTGACTAGGAATTCAAATGTGTTATTGACAAGGGTGAAAACAATTGTAAGAAATTTGAGAGAAAACAAGTTTAATTTTCAAAAACAAAAAACGAAATGGTTATCAAACGGGGCCTAAACTTTCAAGTTTACTCTATTTTGGTCCTTGAACTTTTAAATGATTAATTTAGTCTCTAAACTTTCAAGTTTGTTCTATTTTGGACCCCGAACTTTTAAAATGTCTATTTTAGTTCTTGAACTAAAAAAAAAAAAAACAACTATTTTGGTCCTCACTTTTATTGTCTTAGGATGCTAATATGAGCATGATTTCAAGTCAAATAAGTCACAAAATATTAATAATAACAACTCTAAAAAAAATTAAGAAAATTGGAAAAAAAAACCCACAAATACGCCTCTATTCTATTTTATTTTATTTTAAAGAAATATGGCCAAATTAGGTTTTTAGGATTGAACCTTGGTTGGTGTGTTTCTTTACATTTAACCCAACAAAAAAAAAAAATGTTCTTTTATCTAATTGTCCCAAAAATATATGACTTCAAATTCATCTCAATTTTATTTGCAAAATGAATTTACGCTAAATGTAAACATAAACATAACTCAACTGGCATAAAACCTGTATTTTCGATCAAGATATCAGAGATTTGAATTCCTACGCATATTGTAAAAAGGAAAAAGAAAATAATTTGACATTTAGAAAAGCCCAATTTTATTAGTGGCTAGGCCCACTGGGCTTCAATGGGTAAACAGAGAAAGGGCTAAACCACAAAAGCCCAAACCTTGAGCCCAGTAGGCCTCTAGCAACTTGCAAGCCCATCTTTACCATACATTTTTGTGGTTGCTGTTTATTTGTTGGGAGAACTTAGGTCCCGTTTGATAACCATTTGGTTTTTTGTTTTCGGTTTTTGAAAATTATGCTTGTTTTCTCTCAATTTTCCTCCAATGGTTTTCATTCTTGTCAAGACTAGAGCACATTTGAATTTTTAGCCAAATTCAAAAAACAAAAACAAGTTTTTGAAAACTACTTTTTTTTAGTTTTCAAAAACCTTCAAAAATTGCATTGGTTTTTAAAAACATGGAAATAATGTATATTAGAAAAACAAAGAAATATGTAGGTGGAGGTAGAGTTTATAAGCTTAATTTTCAAAAACCAAAAACTAAAAAGAAAATGGTTATCAAACGGGCCCTTGGTTACTCTATTGGTACTTTTTCGACCTCTACAAACAATAGAATATGGGGACTTATGAGAAAGATTCGAGAAGAATTGGACACTGGTGTGGTGTTTGACAATGAGAAGGTTTAATCACGATATTCGAGAAGAATTTCTCTCCTATCGTTATAGACCTAGCTCGACATCTCCATTTTCACTATGATACCTAATCTCATAGAACCTAATCTTGATAGACCTATTTCACTTGTTCATTGATTAACTAAAGGTGAATTATCCTGAAGTACGCCGACTTCAAAATCTATTTGAAGACCTAATCGAGTCACTGTCTTTAAGTTTTACTTGCAATATAAGTATGTAGGTTACACCATATTGAGATGCACTTTCTCACTGGTGGGCAGACTAGGTGTATTTGTCTCACCTTATTTGGCAAGTAAAGTATATGTCCGTCTTACATTGCTATAAGGATTACCATTTGTTCTCGTGACCTTATCCGTTAGTGTCATGTGAACTTATAGTTATTTGAGTATTTCATCTATAACAGTATTGATTATCATTAACATAGTTAATGAGGTTGGATTTTTTTTTTAAATGCTCAATTTACCATTAATTTTATTAGAACAATTAACAGAAAAAATAAATTAGGAGAAAAATTTTACGGCAAGGCATATCAATTTTTTTTTTCCCCTAAACTTTCAATTCATTAAATTACATTTTAAACTGTTGCAATGTGTACATTAAACTTATGGTAATTTTTAGCTTCCACTTCAACCAATACTGAAATTTTTACCTTTTAATAGTTTTTCATTTGAATTATTCTTTTGTTTCTATCGCAAATTAGTGAGTTTTTAGATTTTTTTTTAAATATTTTTTCCCTTAAAATTAATGAAAATCAAACATAGGGTAAAAATTGAAGTTTATTGTCTAATGGGATGAAACTGAAAGCTTACATGGGGGGGGGGGGAATAAAGCTTACATTGTATACTAAAAATTGATATATTTTGTAAATTTAGACTAAAAATTGTTTTTTCTTTTTTCCAAATGAAAGCATTCATGTATTTCTCATCTAAATTTGAAGATGATAAATAGGAAAATTTTGAATAATAATCCTAACCAACCCAATACTATTCCTAACAAAAAACAATCTATCTTAAAAAGAGATTGAATCTATCTAATTCAACAAATACAACTAGAAAGCCAAAGCGAACTTAGCTCAGCGGTAATTGGTATGTACTCAGGTCAGAGGTTCGAATCCCCCCACCCCAAATGTTCATGTACTAAAAAAAAAAAAAAACAAATACAACTAGAAACAAAATGTTTAATTAAAATAACATTTAAACCCAAAACTCCAATTTAATTGTAGTAAGTAAGAGCAAGAGGAGAGAGACGAGAGTATAGAATATAGTTTAGGGATAGAATTCGGGATCCCCTCTTCAGTGGCGAAGAGGGATATAAATACCTGCTCATCCTCCTAGGGTTTTTAGGGATTCGGAGGCGTTTTAGGTCAAACCAGGCGAAACTGAGGTGGCCAAAGGCGGTGGCCGAGGCCGACCATGGCCCGACCCTTTGGCCCGGTCTTCCTCTGGGTCGGTCTT
The DNA here is from genome assembly GCA_036850905.1 of Luffa acutangula. NCBI lineage: Eukaryota > Viridiplantae > Streptophyta > Magnoliopsida > Cucurbitales > Cucurbitaceae > Luffa > Luffa acutangula. The sequence goes on along the minus strand of CM072098.1, from coordinate 44,672,371 downwards.
TTGGTCCTACATCTGCCCGTTTGTCCTCGTCAGCTCCTTGTGTGGTCCAAAATCACCTATAACATTAAGCCCCCACTCTTGAATTGGGATTCAGGTGCGACTTTAGTGCTATCGGTTGAGCTCCTTAAGCCTGATTTAAGAGAATAACTTTCCTTCCATGCCGACTTATGTATGATTCCTTGTTATCCTGCAAGATAGGACAAACTGGACAAAGTAGACAATCCCTGAAAAGGGGTTAGGTGAAATGGAAATGAAAAAGGGTGAGAGATTACAAAAGTGGTGCTGGTTGGCCTCGGCCTCGGGAAGAGGCCGAACAGTTTTCTAATTTTGCTTAGGGGGCGTTGCCCCCGAACCCCCACCGAGCGCTTCGCCCCTGGACCCCGACTCGCTGACCGAGCAGCGAGACCCCCGTACTGGGTCATTCGGAGTGCTTCATTTCAGGTTCATGTCTGCAAGAGAAAAGTTAGGGAAAAGGCTAGGGTCAGCCTCGACCTCAAGCCCCCGTTAGCCTAAAATTTGGCTCCCTGCATCCATATGTTAGTCCTTGTAGGAAAATAACAAGAGAATAGGTTTGAACATGTAAATTTTTGTAGAACATGCTAAACCTGGGTGTTTTTTGTTGTTTAATAGGGAGTGCATATCCCTTGTTACTTGCTTTTTGTTTAATAGGGAGTGCATATCCCCTTTGTAGCCCCCAATCTCAAGAAAAACTTTATTAAAACACAAAGTATAGTTGAGTAAATAGGAGAATACCTTTAGAGTTTGTGCTCGGCCTTGGCAAGAGGTGCTCGGTCCCGGCTCCTGCAGGGTGAGCTTAACTTAGATGAAGTGTATGGACTTATGCCAGGTGAGGTGAGGTAGACTCGTTGGTCCAGGCTCACATGGTCTCACTCTGGATGAGGCGAGGTAGACTCGGCAGTCCAGGCTCGCCTGATGTAAAGATGCTCAGGCCAGAGGAGGTGAGGTAGACTCGTTGGTCCAGACTCACGTAATCTCAATCTGGCTGAGGCGAGGTAGACTTCGGCAGTCCAGGCTCGCCTGTAGGCGTGGGCACTATAGGCTCGCTGAAGCGTGGGCACTATAGGCTCGCATGTAGGCGTGGGCACTATAGGCTCGCTGAAGCGTGGGCACTATAGGCTCGCATGTATGAGCGTGGGCACTATAGGCTCGCATGTATGAACGTGGGCTCTATAGGCTTTCGCATGTGTTCGATCTCGCTTGAAATAAGAGAATTGGTCTCAGTCACAACCATGGTCATGGTCGGCCTCGGTCTTGGCCTCGATCATATCTGGGGTCGGCCTCGGCCTCAGCCATATTTAGGGTTGGCTTAGGCCTTAGCCTCGAACAATCTGTTGTCTCTCGTATCTGGTTCCTTCGCTTCGATTTGGATCTTGTCTTCTGTTCAACTGCATTGAAAATCTGATTTGTCTTGATTATGTGATCTTCGGGTCACTTTTGAAGTATTGGATAGTCGGCTTCGGCTTTGGCCTAGGGTCGGCCTCGGCCTCGGGATGACCATAGCTGTGGGTCGGCCCCGACCTCGGCCGAAGGATGTCCTCCAAAGGTGGTTCTGATCTCTCGTGGGGTTTCCTCCTAATCGATCTAGATGAACATCTTCGGTTGGTGATAAGGAAATAAGTAACCAACAAGCTCAATCAATTACTATGGTGAAAAGTTGCATCCTTTCAAAGCTTGGAAAGACACCTATTCAACCAAAAGGCATAATGAATCTAAAAATCCATATTCATCCATCATATTTAATGCATTATGTGTTGGGTTTTATGCCCTAAAACTCGTAGATAGTGAATGTAACCGTTGACCGGATATTAATGAAATAATATTGATATATTTTCCATTAATTGTTATTAGTTATTCTATATATGTCTTTGCCTAATAATAACCCTAATCCAATAAACTAGACATCCAAGGCTGTAATATGAGTCTTGAACTATATGTAGCGACATATGGGATCATTGTTCAAGAAACAGCCTAAAGGGTCTATAGTATAGGGATAAGACTGGGTGCCTTATCCTGGTGACACTATGGATACGGCCCACTTTGTATTTGATACAAACGCTGCGATCCAACGCGTTCGTGTAGGAGACATGCGAGTGGGGGTATCCTATGCAATGAGTTTGCATAAGACCGGACCGCGAAATAGTAACCATTAGTTATAACACCGTTAACTAGTTGGTTTTCTATTTCACTAGGACGACCGAGACAACTTAGTCTTAATCCTGAGTTGATTATGGACTCCTGCTCATGAGAGACTGTCCTTTGATTTGTATGGGTGAGAGTGGCCAATACGCCGACTCAATAAGCCTACCACTTTGGGGACAAGATCGAATGGGGAGCTGGGAACATAATCGTGCAAGATGGAATTCACTCCTTCCCGACTTTAGGGAAGCAGATGAGTGTTCCCTTAAGTGATTACTCCGAGTCTTGAACAAAGGGCCCTACCCTCTCAATGGCACGAGAGGGTTTTCTGTTTAATGGTTGGACCATAAACAGATTGTTCATTAGAGGAGAATTGGTACTTAAGGAAATAGAGGTGACCCAGGGGTAAAACGGTAATTTGACCCAGCTGGTGTTACGGACACTCGTGAAGGACTAACTAGTCGATATTGGTCTAAGTTCCGTGGACACAGAAAATATGTCTGCAGTGAGAAGAGTGCAACTGTGAGTCTATAGTGGAATGTACACACAGTTAACGAATATTGATTATTGTGGTTAATGAGTTTAACCAATTAATCTCACATCGTTGGAGCTTCTGATCTGCAGGTCCATTAGGTCCCACTGGTAGCTCGTAAAGTAATTTGAGGCAACTAAGTTATTAAATTGAAAATGTTCAATTTACTGAGGGAAATAAATATAATATATATTGATATATTATTATGAGAGAAATTAATATTTGAAGAAGTTCAAATATAAATTTATGGAAGATTGAAAGAATTAATTAATTTAAGTCCTAAAAGTGTTTGGGCAAAATTAATTAATTCAAGGCCGGAAATTAAATATGTGATATTTAATTGGTGGTTAATTAATTAAAGAATTCATTAACCATGAATTAATCAATTATGTAAATAATTAATCACTTAAGGAAGTGATTAATCATTTATGGGAATGATCTAATTACTTATGGAAGAAATTAGTCATTTATGGAAAAGATTAATCAATTGGGGAATTGATTGATCATGATTGATTAATTAAGGAATAAAGATTGAATCAATTTTGGAAAAGATTGATTTAATTGAATATTTTATTCATGGCCTCTCTTCTATAAATAGAACACTAGACCTAATTGGTCATGACACTTGACACTCTTGAAAGACAAGACCTAGAATTCTCTCTAGCCTCCCTCTTAGAGAAAGACTCCCACAAGTCTTTGGCCTCCTAGACTTAGAGACATACCGGTGTAACCTCTGTGGTTATTGTGTCAATCAAAGAAGAATTTCCAGCGAAGAATACCTTGAAGCGGCTGCTGCGTTTTCGTTCGTGGAGCTTCGTTGGCGAAGAACGGTCAAGTCTACAACGGAGGTTTGTAACGGTTCTTCCTCTTTTCTTTAGAAAAGTTTTAAAAATAAATTCAGATTTATTTTAGCATGTTTTAAACCGATTTTACAGCGGCTTTAAAGTTAGTTTAAAGTTTCGTTTGAGTTTTCGTAACGGTTTTTAATATTAATTAATATACGGCGTAAGGTCCAATCGATGCGCTTCCGCTGCGTTGGGACTTTTATTCCCTTCAATCGGCATCAGAGCCATCGCTGTCCCTATTAATTAATTTTAAAAAGTTGCGATAGGCTCTAATAGGTGGGATTTATGCATATTGTATGTTCGGTTTGCATTGAACTGTTTGGGTTAATTTTATGGCCATAGATTTTATTTTTTATGTGATTTTGATCATGTAAGGCCCGGTGTTTCGGGTATATTATGTAAAATCGAGTCCTATGTAAGTCCGGGTCTAGAATAGGTTTTTATGAGATGAAAATCGGAGCAATCGTCGCTGAAATCGGGGCCAAAATCGGAGAAAAGTTGCTGTTTCTGCCCAGAAATTGCCTCCAGACGCAACAGCGTCGGGACGCTCCTTCAACAGCGTCTCGACGCTGTCTCGATTACGCAGGCGCCAGATATGGAAAACGCACAGCGTCGGGACGCTAATCTACACAGCGTCTCGACGCTGTCACGATGGAGGCGCGACCTAGGGTTCCAAAAGGCGCGGTTCAAGCGAGGCCGGTCCGGTTCGGACCGGTTCGGCTGGGCTGGGACCAATTTGGTCCGGTTCAGCCAATTTTTGGCATGGTTCGTGATTTTGGAGGCCGGTTCGAGGTGGTTCGGGGCGGTTCGTGCTGTCTAGGCCAATTCCGGAGCTGTACATGGATTTTTTAGGATAGAATTTAGCTAAATTAATGTAATTTAATGCTTTATTTTATCCTAGGGGCCAAAATTAACCAGTTCAATTGCTATTTATATGCTTTATGGATGTCATATAGATTATTTAATCCCACCTTAGGTTATAAACATGCTCATGCATTTTTATATATTATAAATTGTTATAATGTATGTTTAAATGCATGGATTTGTTTTCATATTTTTTAATATAAGAGTATTAATTATATGAAAAATTGGAAAGCATGAAGCATGTCATTACTTAAATTAAATATAAATAGTTATGTTTAATGTGATGAATGAAGCATGCTTGATTGATTTTCTTGATTGGCTTATAATTGTTATAATAAAAGAAAATCAAAATTGCATGAAGCATGAAACATCCATAGTTAATAATATAATTGTTATATTATTCATGCAATTAGTATGGTTTAATTATTTAATTTGAATGAGATTGTTGAATGAATTAAACCCTAGATTCTTGATTATAGGATTAATCATTAAAATTTTGAAATAGTTCTTTATTATTAATGATTAGAAACCGTCAATCTATAATCAAGATTTGCATGCAAACATAAGATCATAGGATAAATTGAATTAATTTTAAATTGTTTAAAATTAATTAGACCTAGATCGATTTCTAATAGGATTAGAATCTTTTCTTACTTAGAATTAAAAATAGTTTTAATTTACTAAGTAGGAAAAACATTGCTATGATTATAAGGGAACTCCACCGGTAATGTTCTGTCTAAGGCTGGGGGTATTTAAGTTGACGGTTTACGGAACACCTCCTACCTGGGAACTGACCTGGAATACCGGAGTTGAATTAATCATAGTTAAATGTTAGCATGCAATGTCACTAGGTTTATTAAAAGTGTTTAATGCACCTAGATCTTTAGAGTAAAGACCTTACATTACTGAGGTTATAAGGGAACTCTCTCGGTAAAGTTCTGTCTAAGGCTGGGGGTATTTAAGTTGACGGTTTACGGAACACCTCCTACCTGGGAACTAACCGGATTGAGTTGAATTAACCATAGTAATGTTGACTTGCAATGTTGGGTTTATTAAAAGAAGTTTAATTCACCCAAAAGTTTGCAGTTGAATCCTTTCCATAATTGTTATAATAGGATCAGACTTAGATAGATTGACTTAGCCGAATACTATCTAAGTTAAACAACCCTATATTAACCTTAGGACATTTTCAGTGGGAGGAAAATTACAAAACGAGATTTAAATCAAGTTTTGCTCCTACGTCCCTATATTCACAACGTGAGATTCATGCTCGGCTTCGAGTCGCCCTAGGAGCGGCCTCCCTTCGGAAAGTGTTTGCATGGATCAATATCAAGGTGAATGGGAAAAATGTCTAGAGTAAGTGGGAGCGGGACACGTGTCAACGTATCCCTCGGTCTCCGCCCATAGTTCACACCGTGAGAGTCCTATGATCCGCCTGCAGGTTGCCCTGGCGCATCCATCCCTTCGGAGGGCCTGGTCATAGGATTCGGAACATCGTGAACTCCTGAAAAGGATAGGAGCTCTTAGGCTAATCACCAACAGTTGTCTTTCCCTTCGGTAGCCTGTTGGTGCGTGCCTCTGAGATCTGAAAGTGGGAGGGTTACACTTACGAGGATGAGTTAAAAGTGTTAACAAATCCTTGACCGAACAACGGTGGCTAATGTCTATAGGAATATGAGTTATTCTGGAATTAGAATTAGCTGAGAAGTGTCTCATTTCAAAGGAGGAGTACCTGATCACCCTTCGGTGGCTGATATTCTAAACCTCTGAAACGTCGTTGCAAAACTAAATCAATAGTTTTAGGGTTCTGTGATTTTCTGTTTTGCTAAATTGATTGGATTGTGTGCAATTGTTTGATTGTATGATGGGTTAAGGCAAAGATAACTAATACGGTCATTGTTTGTTTAAATTTCAGCAATGTCTTCCTCAATTGTCTCTCTGCTTAAAAATGAGAAATTAACCGGCGAAAATTATGCTACGTGGAAATCGAACCTGAATACGATTCTTGTTGTCGATGATCTGCGGTTCGTCTTAACGGAAGATTGTCCTCCAACCCCTGCTCGTAATGCATCCCAGGCAGTTAAGGATGCTTATGACCGCTGGACAAAGGCCAATGATAAGACTCGCGTCTATATCTTAGCCAGCTTATCTGAAGTTTTGGCTAAAAGGCATGAGGGCATGGTAACAGCGAGGGAGATTATGAACTCTCTCCGGGAGATGTTTGGACAACCGTCCTACCAACTCCACCATGACGCTCTCAAATACGTTTATAACTGTCGCATGAAAGAGGGCACGTCTGTTCGGGAGCATGTCCTGGATATGATGGTCCAATTCAACGTGGCAGAGGCAAACGGGGCGGTCATAGATGAGCGTAGTCAGGTTGCATTCATCTTAGAATCTCTTCCGAAGAGTTTTCTACAGTTTCGAAGCAATGCAATGATGAATAAAATAACATTCAACCTGACTAGCCTCCTGAATGAGCTACAGCTCTATCAGTCTCTTCTTAAGAACAAGGGACAGATAGAAGGAGAGGCAAACGTTGTTCACTCCAAAAGAAAGTTCGAGAAGGGTTCATCCTCTGGAACTAAATCTGTAGCCACTTCTTCAAAGAAAACTCAGAAGAAGAAAGGAAACAAGGGGAAAGCTCCCAGTACTGCTGCTAAAAGCAAGGGAAAAGCCAAAGCTGTGGCAGACAAGGGCAAGTGTTTTCACTGCAATGTAGATGGACATTGGAAGAGAAACTGCCCAAAGTACCTTGCTGAGAAAAAGAAGGAAAAGGAAGGTAAATTTGATTTACTTGTTTTAGAAACATGCCTGGTAGAACATGATGAGTTTACCTGGATACTTGATTCAGGAGCAACTAATCATGTTTGCTCTTCTTTTCAGGAAAATAGTTCCTTTCGGCAGTTGAACGATGGAGAAATGACACTCAGGGTCGGAACTGGAGAAGTCATTTCAGCTAAAGCAGTGGGAGCTGCGAAGTTATTTTTTAGAAATAGATTCTTACTTTTAGAAAGTTTGTTAATCGTTCCCAAGATTAAGAGGAACTTAATTTCTATTTCATGTTTGATTGAACAATCGTATACAGTTACTTTTGATATGAATGAAGCGTTCATTTATAAAAATGGTATACTCATTTGTTCAGCAAAATTGGAAAATAACTTGTATGTTTTAAGACCAACCGAAAACAAAGCACTTTTAAATCACGAATTATTTAAAACTGCTGAAACTCAAAGTAAAAGGCAAAAGATTTCTCCATCAAGTAACAATACTCATCTTTGGCATCTTAGACTTGGTCATATAAACATCGATAGGATCGGTCGTTTGGTAAAGAATGGACTTCTAAGCAAGTTAGAAGATGATTCACTACCACCTTGTGAATCTTGTCTCGAGGGAAAAATGACCAAAAGACCCTTTACTGGAAAAGGTTACAGAGCCAAAGAACCCTTAGAGTTAATACATTCGGATCTATGTGGTCCAATGAATGTAAAAGCTCGAGGAGGGTACGAATATTTCATCTCATTTATAGATGATTATTCAAGATATGGTTACTTATACCTAATGGGACATAAGTCTGAAGCCCTTGAAAAGTTTAAGGAGTTTAAGGCTGAAGTTGAAAACCTATTAGGTAAATCTATCAAAGTACTTCGATCTGATCGAGGAGGGGAGTATATGGATCAAAGATTCCAGGACTATATGATAGAACATGGAATCCAATCTCAACTCTCAGCCCCTGGTACACCTCAGCAGAATGGTGTGTCAGAAAGGAGAAATAGAACCTTGTTAGACATGGTTCGATCAATGATGAGCTATGCTCAATTGCCTAGCTCGTTTTGGGGGTATGCAGTGGAGACTGCAGTATACATCTTGAACAATGTTCCCTCGAAAAGTGTTTCTGAAACACCTTTCGAGTTATGGAAGGGGCGTAAACCTAGTTTGCATCACTTTCGCATCTGGGGTTGTCCAGCACACGTGCTTGTGACGAATCCTAAGAAACTGGAACCTCGTTCAAAACTATGCCAATTTGTTGGTTACCCTAAAGAAACGAGAGGTGGTTATTTCTACGACCCACAAGAAAATAAGGTGATTGTATCGACAAACGCCACTTTCTTAGAGGAAGACCACATGAGAGATCATAAACCACGAAGCAAAATAATATTAGGAGAAGCTACTGAAGAATCATCAAGAGTTGTTGATGAAGTTGGACCTTCAACAAGGGTTGATGAAGGAACTAGTTCTTCAGAACCATCCCGTCCATCTCAAACGTTGGGAATGCCTCGACGCAGTGGGAGGGTTGTGTTACAACCTGATCGCTACTTGGGTTTAACTGAAACTCAGGTTGTCATACCTAATGATGGCATTGAGGATCCATTGTCCTATCGACAGGCAATGAATGACGAAGATAAGGATGAATGGGTCAAAGCCATGAACCTGGAAATGGAGTCAATGTACTCCAATTCTGTATGGGAACTTGCAGATCTACCATATGGGGTAAAACCCATAGGGTGCAAATGGATCTATAAGAGAAAAAGAGATGCAGCTGGAAAGGTACAGACCTTCAAAGCTAGACTAGTGGCAAAGGGTTATACCCAAAAGGAGGGGGTTGACTATGAGGAAACCTTTTCTCCTGTAGCCATGTTAAAGTCCATAAGAATTCTTTTATCCATTGCCACATATTATGACTATGAAATATGGCAAATGGACGTCAAGACTGCCTTTCTGAATGGTAATCTTGAGGAGAATATCTTTATGTCTCAACCCGAAGGGTTCATAGCCCAAGGTCAGGAACAAAAGGTTTGTAAGCTAAATCGATCCATTTATGGATTGAAACAAGCATCCAGATCATGGAACATTAGATTTGATACTGCAATCAAATCTTTTGGCTTTGACCAAAACGTTGATGAGCCTTGTGTATACAAGAAAGTCAACAAAAGGAAAGTAGCTTTTCTAATACTTTATGTAGACGATATCCTACTCATTGGGAATGATGTAGGATACCTCACTGACATTAAGAAATGGCTAGCTGCCCAATTCCAAATGAAAGATCTGGGAGAGGCTCAATATGTTCTAGGAATCCAAATCATTAGGGATCGTAAGAACAAAACGCTAGCTCTGTCTCAAGCAACGTATATTGACAAGATGTTGTCTCGATATTCGATGCAAAACTCCAAGAAGGGACTCCTACCCTTCAGACATGGGGTACACCTGTCTAAGGAACAATCTCCTAAGACACCTCAAGAAGTTGAGAACATGAGACACATTCCCTACGCCTCAGCTGTGGGCAGCTTAATGTATGCTATGCTCTGCACTAGGCCTGACATATGTTATGCAGTGGGAGTAGTCAGTAGGTATCAGTCTAATCCAGGGTTGGACCACTGGGGAGCGGTTAAGAATATACTCAAGTATCTTCGGAGAACGAGGGACTACATGCTTGTGTATGGAGCTAAGGATTTGATTCTTACTGGATACACTGATTCTGACTTTCAAGCTGATAAGGATTCTAGGAAATCCACATCAGGGTCAGTATTCACCCTCAATGGAGGAGCAGTAGTGTGGAGAAGCATCAAACAAGGATGCATAGCAGACTCAACCATGGAGGCTGAGTATGTAGCAGCTTGCGAAGCAGCTAAGGAGGCAGTATGGCTCAGAAAGTTCTTGACTGATTTGGAAGTAGTTCCGAATATGAACGTGCCCATAACACTATACTGTGACAACAGTGGGGCTGTAGCCAACTCAAAAGAACCTCGTAGCCACAAACGGGGTAAACACATCGAGAGGAAGTATCACCTGATACGGGAGATTGTGCAAAGAGGAGATGTGATCGTCACTAAGATCGCCTCGGAGCACAACATCGCTGATCCATTTACAAAGGCTCTCACGGCTAAAGTGTTTGAGGGTCATCTAGAAGGTCTAGGTCTACGAGATATGTATGCCATCTAATCTAGGGCAAGTGGGAGAAATGTATAATGGGTATAAGGATGCCCTAGTTCATTGTATTTCCAGCTTTAGATTATTGCATTTACATCCCACTAACTAAGTGTTTTAGTTCAAGTGGGAGTTTGTTGGGTTTTATGCCCTAAAACTCGTAGATAGTGAATGTAACCGTTGACCGGATATTAATGAAATAATATTGATATATTTTCCATTAATTGTTATTAGTTATTCTATATATGTCTTTGCCTAATAATAACCCTAATCCAATAAACTAGACATCCAAGGCTGTAATATGAGTCTTGAACTATATGTAGCGACATATGGGATCATTGTTCAAGAAACAGCCTAAAGGGTCTATAGTATAGGGATAAGACTGGGTGCCTTATCCTGGTGACACTATGGATACGGCCCACTTTGTATTTGATACAAACGCTGCGATCCAACGCGTTCGTGTAGGAGACATGCGAGTGGGGGTATCCTATGCAATGAGTTTGCATAAGACCGGACCGCGAAATAGTAACCATTAGTTATAACACCGTTAACTAGTTGGTTTTCTATTTCACTAGGACGACCGAGACAACTTAGTCTTAATCCTGAGTTGATTATGGACTCCTGCTCATGAGAGACTGTCCTTTGATTTGTATGGGTGAGAGTGGCCAATACGCCGACTCAATAAGCCTACCACTTTGGGGACAAGATCGAATGGGGAGCTGGGAACATAATCGTGCAAGATGGAATTCACTCCTTCCCGACTTTAGGGAAGCAGATGAGTGTTCCCTTAAGTGATTACTCCGAGTCTTGAACAAAGGGCCCTACCCTCTCAATGGCACGAGAGGGTTTTCTGTTTAATGGTTGGACCATAAACAGATTGTTCATTAGAGGAGAATTGGTACTTAAGGAAATAGAGGTGACCCATGGGTAAAACGGTAATTTGACCCAGCTGGTGTTACGGACACTCGTGAAGGACTAACTAGTCGATATTGGTCTAAGTTCCGTGGACACAGAAAATATGTCTGCAGTGAGAAGAGTGCAACTGTGAGTCTATAGTGGAATGTACACACAGTTAACGAATATTGATTATTGTGGTTAATGAGTTTAACCAATTAATCTCACATCGTTGGAGCTTCTGATCTGCAGGTCCATTAGGTCCCACTGGTAGCTCGTAAAGTAATTTGAGGCAACTAAGTTATTAAATTGAAAATGTTCAATTTACTGAGGGAAATAAATATAATATATATTGATATATTATTATGAGAGAAATTAATATTTGAAGAAGTTCAAATATAAATTTATGGAAGATTGAAAGAATTAATTAATTTAAGTCCTAAAAGTGTTTGGGCAAAATTAATTAATTCAAGGCCGGAAATTAAATATGTGATATTTAATTGGTGGTTAATTAATTAAAGAATTCATTAACCATGAATTAATCAATTATGTAAATAATTAATCACTTAAGGAAGTGATTAATCATTTATGGGAATGATCTAATTACTTATGGAAGAAATTAGTCATTTATGGAAAAGATTAATCAATTGGGGAATTGATTGATCATGATTGATTAATTAAGGAATAAAGATTGAATCAATTTTGGAAAAGATTGATTTAATTGAATATTTTATTCATGGCCTCTCTTCTATAAATAGAACACTAGACCTAATTGGTCATGACACTTGACACTCTTGAAAGACAAGACCTAGAATTCTCTCTAGCCTCCCTCTTAGAGAAAGACTCCCACAAGTCTTTGGCCTCCTAGACTTAGAGACATACCGGTGTAACCTCTGTGGTTATTGTGTCAATCAAAGAAGAATTTCCAGCGAAGAATACCTTGAAGCGGCTGCTGCGTTTTCGTTCGTGGAGCTTCGTTGGCGAAGAACGGTCAAGTCTACAACGGAGGTTTGTAACGGTTCTTCCTCTTTTCTTTAGAAAAGTTTTAAAAATAAATTCAGATTTATTTTAGCATGTTTTAAACCGATTTTACAGCGGCTTTAAAGTTAGTTTAAAGTTTCGTTTGAGTTTTCGTAACGGTTTTTAATATTAATTAATATACGGCGTAAGGTCCAATCGATGCGCTTCCGCTGCGTTGGGACTTTTATTCCCTTCATTATGTACCTATTTAATTCATGTATTTGTAATTATGATGGTTCATGTATGGATTCCAAGGGTTGGGGGTTGAATCTAGGCTACATAGGTGAAAGGTTGTGTCCTTTCATGGTGTCTTTTCAATTAGTATAAATAGGGATGTAATTTGTCATTTGAAACAAGTTGAAGTAGAAGTTGAATTTGAATGAAATTTCATATTGAGTTTAGTCTCTCTCAAGCTTTTAAGCTTTCTTTGTGTTCTTGTGTTTAGAATGCATGCCTAGGACTTTCAATCTAGTTTGATCAATTAGATTGTGAAGAGTTCGAAATCTTGAAGTTAGGAACGAGTTCTCCTTTCTTCTTGATCTTTGATCATCTTTCCAAGTAAATCTGTTTAACTTTCTTGGGGTTGTTTTATCATCTTGTTATTGGGGTTATTCTTATTATTGTTGTGGGGGTTCACCTGGAAATAAGGGGAGTTCTCAAGCATAATTGAGGTAGTTCCTTTTATCATTTGGTATCAGAGCTTTGGCTCTAAACAGATTATATCCTTACTTGTTTTTCCTTTCTAACTCATCTTTCTTTCTTCTTTGAATCATTACATATTTTCTCATTTTTCTTTTCTTGTGACTCTTCATCTTTTTACCCTTACTTCTTTATTTTTCTTATTGTGCTTGCTGAAAAAAAAAAAGAAGAACAAAATATATTTTTTTTGTCCATTGCATCTTTCCAAACTTGTTTTTCAAATTTGAGATTTTGTGACTTTTCACATTCTTGGCTATATTGATGTGTTCTTGCGTGATTCTCATAAGAATACTATAAGATTTGCTGAAGTTTGAGATTTTAGAAGTCTTTGAGAGTATTTCAACATCTTTTTAGTGAAAAACAAAGAGTGACATTTCATCTTCCAAGAGAGTAAATACGTGAGGGAGTGCAGTGAAGTTCATTTATTCTTTTCAGCCATGTTTTCCCAAAGAAGAAGATGTCGTGAAACCTACAAAATTGATGCTGAATTTTGGAAGGGTGTTCGACATAATTTGGGAGATACACCAAGCCATGAATGATTATATTCAAATATGCAAAGAGTTGGATTTACGAGACCAAGCCAAGAAGGCTCAAGCTGCACAATCCAATCAAATTAAGGGAGATTGTTTAGCACCTCAGGATGATGGCAACCAACACATTCAAAATCGGAGTGATCATCAAAATCAAGAAGAGGAAGGGACAAATGACGAAGTTAGTATAAAATACAAGGGTATGGTTGACGTATGTGTTGAGAATGAGGTTGAGGTAAAATCTCAAGAGAAAAGTGAGGTGAATCAAGAGAGTGAAAAAATCGAGGAAAGTGTGAAATCCGAGAAAATAGAGAAAAGTGAGGTGAATCTTGAGAGTGAGAAAATCGAAAAAAGTGTCAAAAGTAAGAACATAGAAAAAAGAGAAGAAACTGTGAACAGTGAGGTGATTGAGAAAAAGGGGGAGAATGAAAAAGAAATGGGCCAATGTGAAAATAAATGTTTAAGTAAAAAAAGTCATGAGCGTGGGGTTTGTTTTCCAAGTGTTTTTTATGTATAAATCAAATCACGTTGGATTATCAAGTTTGAAAATTTTGATCAACGACGAAGAGTTGTCCTCTAAAAAGAACATACACATTTTATCCGAGAAGAGATGATTCCTTCAAACTCATTTTACGAGATCGAGATGATGACTACAAAGTCGCTTTGCACGGGGATGCGTTAGATTCGAGGACGAATCTGCTCGAAGAAGGGGAGAATGATAAGGAAATAGGTGACCAACAAGCTCAATCAATTACTATGGTGAAAAGTTGCATCCTTTCAAAGCTTGGAAAGACACCTATTCAACCAAAAGGCATAATGAATCTAAAAATCCAGATTCATCCATCATATTTAATGCATTATGTACCTATTTAATTCATGTATTTGTAATTATGATGGTTCATGTATGGATTCCAAGGGTTGGGGGTTGAATCTAGGCTACATAGGTGAAAGGTTGTGTCCTTTCATGGTGTCTTTTCAATTAGTATAAATAGGGATGTAATTTGTCATTTGAAACAAGTTGAAGTAGAAGTTGAATTTGAATGAAATTTCATATTGAGTTTAGTCTCTCTCAAGCTTTTAAGCTTTCTTTGTGTTCTTGTGTTTAGAATGCATGCCTAGGACTTTCAATCTAGTTTGATCAATTAGATTGTGAAGAGTTCGAAATCTTGAAGTTAGGAACGAGTTCTCTTTTCTTCTTGATCTTTGATCATCCTTCCAAGTAAATCTGTTTAACTTTCTTGGGGTTGTTTTATCATCTTGTTATTGGGGTTATTCTTATTATTGTTGTGGGGGTTCACCTGGAAATAAGGGGAGTTCTCAAGCATAATTGAGGTAGTTCCTTTATCACTCGGTATGGTCGGTCTCGGCATGGTCGGCCTCGGCATGGTCAACCTCTGCATGGTAGGCCTCGGCCTCGGTCCCAGCCTTCGCATTGTTCGTCTGGTAGTCACTGTTTGGCTTGGAGTCACTTAGCTTTTGCAGGTCTCCTTCAACAGTTTTGGCACTCCTCGATCAGATTCCTCTGGTCTATCTTGGTATGACCATAGCTTGGTGTTGAAACTGTGTGGTCATGACCCTTTAGCGTGCTTGGTTCTGGGCTCCTAGGAATTATGTGATCTGTAGGTTTGAGCCCCTTGATCTTGCTACTCATGTTGTCAGTCTTCTTTTGATTTCTGCGGTTGATGGTTATTTTCAGAAGGGTTTGGATTTCAGTTTCCCTTTTCCATCCTTTTACTCATTGAATCACCGATGTGCAAATTTTGCAAGCTTTCTTCCCCACAGACGGCGCCAACTGTTGATGGTCGATTTTGGCTAGAGGATCTCACCTGACCTTCACGTGCCACCAACGGTAAATTTGTAGATGAGGGGGGAAGACGTGGCCTGCAAGACAGTAAACCTGCACACCGGTGTGATGCTCGCCACACCGGCTCCGATGCTTAAGTCAGCAAACAGAACGGTAGGGAGTGGGAAAGTAAGAGCAAGAGGAGAGAGACGAGAGTATAGAATATAGTTTAGGGATAGAATTCGGGATCCCCTCTTCAGTGGCGAAAGAGGGATATAAATACCAGCTCATCCTCCTAGGATTTTTAGGGATTCGGAGGCGTTTTAGGTCAAACCAGGCGAAACCGAGGCGGCCAAAGGCGGTGGGGACCAAACTGAAGGGAATAAAAGTCCCCACGCAGCGGAAGCGCATCGATTGGACCTTACGCCGTATATTAATTAACATTAAAATACCGTTACGATAACTCAAACAAAACTTTAAACATGCTTTAAAGTTGCTGTAAAATCGGTTTAAACATGCTAAAATAAATCTAAATTTATTTTAAAAACTTTTCTAACGAAAAGAGGAAGAACCGTTACAAACCTCCGTTGTAGACTTGACCGTTCTTCGCCAACGACGCTCCAACGAACGAAAACGCAGCAGCCGCCTTTGTTTTTCTTCGCTGGAAATTCCTTCTTGATTGACACAATAACCACAGAGGTTACACTGGTATGTCTCTAAGTCTAGGAGGCCAAAGACTTGTGGGAGTCTTTCTCTAAGAGGGAGGCTAGAGAGAATTCTAGGTCTTGTCTTTCAAGAGTGTCAAGTGTCATGACCAATTAGGTCTAGTGTTCTATTTATAGAAGAGAGGCCATGAATAAAATATTCAATTAAATCAATCTTTTCCAAAATTGATTCAATCTTATTCCTTAATTAATCAATCATGATCAATCAATTCCCCAATTGATTAATCTTTTCCATAAATGACTAATTACTTCCATAAGTAATTAGATCATTCCCATAAATGATTAATCACTTCCTTAAGTGATTAATTATTTACATAATTGATTAATTCATGGTTAATGAATTCTTTAATTAATTAACCACCAATTAAATATCACATATTTAATTTCCGGCCTTGAATTAATTAATTTTGCCCAAACACTTTTAGGACTTAAATTAATTAATTCATTATTTGAACTCTTTCAATCTTCCATAAATTTATATTTGAACTTCTTCAAATATTAATTTCTCTCATAATAATATATCAATATATATTATATTTATTTCCCTTAGTAAATTGAACATTTTCAATTTACATTTAATTACTTAGTTGCCTCAAATTACTTTACGAGCTACCAGTGGGACCTTATGGACCTGCAGATCAGAAGCTCCAACGATGTGAGATTAATTGGTTAAACTCATTAACCACAATAATCAATATTCGTTAACTGTGTGTACATTCCACTATAGACTCACAGTTGCACTCTTCTCACTGCAGACATATTTTCTGTGTCCACGGAACTTAGACCAATATCGACTAGTTAGTCCTTCACGAGTGTCCGTAACACCAGCTGGGTCAAATTATCGTTTTACCCTTGGGTCACCTCTATTTCCTTAAGTACCAATTCTCCTCTAATGAACAATCTGTTTATGGTCCAACCATCAAACAGAAAACCCTCTCGTGCCATTGAGAGGGTAGGGCCCTTTGTTCAAGACTCGGAGTAACCACTTAAGGGAACACTCATCTGCTTCCCTAAAGTCGGGAAGGAGTGAATTCCATCTTGTACGATTATGTTCCCAACTCCCCATTCGATCTTGTCCCCAAAGTGGTAGGCTTATTGAGTCGGCGTATTGGCCACTCTCACCCATACAAATCAAAGGACAATCTCTCATGAGCAGGAGTCCATAATCAACTCAGGATTAAGACTAAGTTGTCTAGGTCGTTCTAGTGAAAATAGAAAACCAACTAGTTAACGGTGTTATAACTAGTGATTACTATTTCGCGGTCCGGTCTTATGCAAACTCATTGCATAGGATACCCCCACTCGCATGTCTCCTACACGAACGCGTTGGATCGCAACGTTTGTATCAAATACAAAGTGGGCCGTATCCATAGTGTCACCAGAATAAGGCACCCAGTCTTATCCCTATACTATAGACCCTTTAGGCTGTTTCTTGAACAATGATCCCATATGTCGCTACATATAGTTCAAGACTCATATTACAGCCTTGGATGTCTAGTTTATTGGATTAGGGTTATTATTAGGCAAAGACAAATATAAAATAACTAATAACAATTAATGGAAAAATATATCAATATTATTTCATTAATATCCGGTCAACGGTTACATTCACTATCTACGAGTTTTAGGGCATAAAACCCAACACAAACGGCATCGAACGGACTCGGCCCACGCAACTGGGCCGAATGGTCGGCCTCGGCCTTTTGCCGAGGCCGACCATATGGGTCAGGCCATGTTGGCCCGACCCTTTGGCCCGGTCTTCCTCTGGGTTGGTCTTTTGGTCCTACGTCTGCCCGTTTGTCCTCGTCAGCTCCTTGTGTGGTCCAAAATCACCTATAACAGTAAGAAATATTAAAACATATATTTACAAATTCTTTATAAAGTTTCCAACCCACTCAAATTTCCGTCAAGGGGAAAAAAAAGTAAACCCTTCCATTTTTAGAATTATTAGTTAGGTGAAGTCACAAGTTATGAGTCTATATATATATATATATATGATGATTCGCTATTTGTCTGCTTTGAGAATAAAATACGAGCATAATTTAATAGATAAGACATGCCAAATGTTGAACTAAAAAAAATCAGACATTACTTTCAAGATATAATCAACATCCTCATATTTGTGGAACTTGAAAAAGAAAAAGTGTTCGACAAGAGGGAATATCTGTTTTAGTGGAGTATAACAATGTGGGTAACCTCCGACCTTAAAGTAAAAATTAGATGTATGAATTTTTTTTTTTTTTTTTTTTTTTTTTGACAATAAGTGGGGTGGGGGAATATGAACCACAAACTTTATGGTTATCCGTACAACTTTATACCAGTTGAACTATGCTCTTTTTGGCAACTACTTAGCTATGTTGAGGATCCCACATTGAAAAGATAAGTGGAGACCAAACAAATTATAAGATAGATGTTTTTTTCTCAAAAAAATATATATATATATATATATATATATATATATATATATATATATAATAGATGTGTCACTCCACTCATTGCCAATTGGTTTTGAGATGGAACCTATGTTATCTTATATGATATCAGAGTGATGGTGAACCCAAAAGAGACATCAAGAGACATCATCTTGAAAGGGGCATATTGATGATCCCACCTTAAAAAGATAAGTGGAAACCAAACAATTTATAAAATAAATGAGTTACTCCACTCGTTGCTACCATGTTATCTAATAAGCTATGTTCATGTTTGACACACTCACTTCAATTGAACCTAAAAAAAATCTCCAAACACTAATATTTTTCTCTAGGTCCAAATCTCCTCTCTACCTATTAATGCACCAATATTCTAAAAAAAAAACCTCAATAAATGTGGTCCTCTTAATTTTACATTTATTATCAACTCTAGAAATCCTCTAAAAGGCTATATTGAATATTAATTCACCAAAAAAAAAAAAAACCGTTTTGACAAATTATGAAAAAGATTTAAAAAAAAAACTATCAAATCATAAAAATTTGAATGAACAAAATTATTTTTAGTATGAACATTAATAAACAAAGTAAATACCAAAATAATCAAAGCAAAAAAAAAAAAGAGAGAAAAATAGCCGAAATTTTTTCCTTATCAATGCAATTAATAACAGTTTGAGGATGAAGAACGAACCCCCCGCCATAACGTATTCCTCATTTTCCTCCATAAGTTTCGTATTTTTCGAATTCCTAATTTACCCTTCTCCTTCATCCAATATTCTCGGTTACTTCTTGGTTTTCTCTCGCATCACTGTCCTCTTAATTGGGACTGGTTAGTTCTAATCCTTTCTTCTTTTCATAATCTAATTTTTCTTTTCTTTTCTTTTCTTTTTTGGGCTTTTTATGAATTTTTCCCCCCTCTTATTGGCTTCTTCATTCATCTTTCTTTCCATCTATCTCTAAAGTATGTACTTTCTTTCTTTTTTTTTCCCCCCATCTCATGCTTTTATAATTTTTCTTTTTTTAAACTGTTTATTCTGTCATTTCATCATCTGGGTTGTTTGCATTTGCATTTCCATAGTGTTATTTCAATAATACACTTGGAAGGCGGATTTAGTAATGAAAATAATGGACACTAGTATTCGAATCACTATTGTGTTTGGTAATTCCATTAATTTCTACTTTCTTTGTGCTCTGATTTGTGGTTTTCAATGTGGGGTTTCTTTGTTTTAATGAATGGAGAGTGCATTGGGCATAACCCAACCTTCGAACCCAAAACCCATCTGGCTCATTCATAATAGCATCTCTTTTGGATTTTTCTTTTCTTGAATCTTTTTGTTTTTTTTGGGGGTTGTTTGAAAAAATCTGCAACTTCTGAAATCTGATATAGTGTCAGATAATGGGGAAATAGGGAGAAGAAGAAGGAGAAGGAAAAGCACTTTTTGGCTTTGTCAAGATAGAGGAGACAAATGTTTAATATCCATTAGATATCTTTGGAATGTCAGGGAAAGGTGAATAGCTCTGTAGTAGGCCTGGTTTTTTCCCAGTGAGGGAGATTTATTGCAATGGCCTAAAAGAGGGAGGCTCTTTTCATAACCTCTTTTTCTAGCCTCTGTAGGAAAAAAGTTCTGGCTTCTGGGTAGTTCTTTGGGTTCAGTCCCTTGGTTCTCTGAGAGGAATTCATGGCTTTGACAGCTTTGCTGTACCATTTGCTTTTTTGGGTCTTTGAATCTCTACCTTATTACTGGGAGTTATTTCCATCTGTTCAGGTAGTTGTGGCGTTTCTTGTTATCTCAGTTCTGGACTTCCAATTTGCATGATGATGATTCTGAAGGGGAGTGGGGGGTGGGGTGGGGTGGGGTTATTTATCTCTTTGAACTTTCTGTTGTAATTGTTCATTTATGAATCTTTGCATGCAGTGCAGTTGATTCAATCTTCTATTGTTGTTTTGTTTCCTTGAGGTTTTGTATAACTCAGTGACATTGCTTGTATGCTATGTAAAAGGAATTGTGGAAAGATTATCTTGCTGACTGGAGGAGAAGAAATCAAGGGAGAGGGTTTTCTGGTTTTTCAAGACAAAGCTAAATATAAAGGTATCTCTTGCTTTTGTTTATTACTTTTCCTCCCTGTTATGTATTCTTTGTGAGCTGCCATTTGTTTTTCCATAAATCCCAGCTTTATGTTGGTAGATTTCAACTAACAAACCACATTTCTAATTGTAAAGAAACTTTATTGTGTATGGTTTAATGGTTTAAGAATAATATTTTGAGTATATAACTGTAACACCCATATTCTCAGGGCGTTGTCCAAGCCCAAAGACCAATACCATCACATTCTGCAGCTTCCATCTTTCTTCAATAGAGCAATTTTTCTAGAGGAATCAAACTCAACTGCTTGAGGACATATTCTAGCTTCTATTGTCACTAGTAGACCAGCCAGATTGCTTATAACCTAGGCTACATCAACTTCTTGGATGTAAGGTATCAATTTAGCAAAGGTATAATGACACATCCCCTTCAGCATTCTGGATAATTGTTTCTACCCTAATCTTTTTAGGGCTGGACTGAATAAAAATATTTGTATTTGAAATGATACAGTTACACTGATAGTAATTCATCCATCTGGGATATATCATTGTTGCATCTGTATACTGTACATTTTGTTAGCTTCTGACATTCATTATAAAGATAGATAGGGGCATTATCTTAATACACTTAGGGGTTCTGCCCTTAAGAATGAGGACAATGGCTGTCTGGTATAAAGCTTTTGGGGATTTCTTGTTGTTTAAAACCTTTTGGCAGCAATGATTCACAGCTTTCCCACAAAATGCCATAAATCTTGAAAAAACAAAGCCAGCAACCCATCAGAGCCAGGGGCTTTGGGGTAGATTTATCCAGTTACAGGCCACTTAAACCTCATCCTCAGTGTAGGTAGGTACGAAAGCCTCATTCATTTCATCACTTTCACATGGCTTGAGACCTCTTTTAGAAAGTAGGAAACTCAATCTTACCTATTACAAGAAAAAAGACTATTGAACTAATCAGATATTAGTATAAGTTGTATAACACTCCCGGTTTCGACTTCCTCCACCTAACATCATTATGATTCATAAGAAGACCTTCCATTTTATTTTTGTTCTTGCTTTTAAGTGCCTTTCTTATAGAAGCATCTTGTGTTTCTATCCCCCCACCACAACCAATCTTCCCTAGACTACACCTTGCTTCTAGAAAAATTTCATTAAATGTTCTAAATTGATCTTCTGCCTCTCTTACCTCCCCTATTAGATTCAACTGCTCTTTGCAAGTCGCTTCTTTAATTTTCCCTTACATAGCCTTTTCTCTTGTTCTTCTCCTGGATCTCTAACCTCTTAATACTGCACCGGACTTTCTTCATGGTTTTGAAAGCTATGCTGTACCATTTTCTTCTCTGGGTCTTTGGATCTCTACGTTATTGCTGGTAGCTATTTCATCTGCTCAGGTAGTTGTGGTGCCTCTTATTTTCCTATTTCTGAACTTCCTATTTGCATAATGATTCTTAAAGGGGTGGGGGTGGGGGTGGGGGGTTATGTGAACTTCTGTTGTTTTTGTCTATTTATGACTACTCTTTGCATGTAATATGCAGCTGGTTCAACCTTTTATTTCTTTTTTGTTTTCTTCAAATTTTGTATAACACAGTGACTGATGTGCTTGAACAGTTCATTGGTTGATGGTAGAAGAGGAAAGAACAGAGGCAGGCTGGGGTAGCAGGAAGGAGTTGACCATGGCATCGACTTCTTTTGCTGGCGGGAAGCAACTGCCAGTGATTGAAGCTTCTTCTAACTGTGTTCCGTACCCACCACCACAAACAACATATGAGGATATTGTAGCCAATCCCAAGATCTTTATGGCATCCTTGGAAAAACTCCATTCTCTCATGGCAACCAAGTTCATGTATTTTTCTTAAACATCTCCTCCTTTACCTTTGGAGTGGGCATAGTCATTCATTTAATGGAAGTTGCTCAAGTCTTGTTTAAGTACAGATTAAATTTCTTTGTAAATCAATAATAGAAAATCCTGATGCTGCCTTGTATTCCTGGTCTTGGCACGGAAGTAAAAGCTGATTTTGCTTGTTCCAAAGATTTTTCTGTACTTCTTATGTTTCCTTCTTGGAACAACTATCTGTTCTCCATTTTGCTGGTTTTGTAATTAGATTCTGTTTTTCACTTTTACCTCCCGAAAATGCAGGATCCCCATTATTGGTGGGAAAGAACTAGACCTGCATCGGCTTTTCGTGGAGGTCACTTCTCGTGGTGGCATTGAGAAGGTAAAATAAACTTGCTATGAATCTTCTGTGTCAGTATTTTCTTATCTTAAACTTGACGATTGACCTTGGATTTGAGACTTGGTCTTTATATCTTTAGAGGGAAAATGTAAGTCGGTTATTTGAGCCTATTTCCAGCTTTTTCATTCACTTGTATGATTGTTAAACATGGCGGCACTTGCAGATGATTAGAAGGCTGAGTTTTTTAACTCTTTCTGTACACGTTTTGATGCTATAATCCTTACTGAATGATGTTATTCCGAGTGTGTTTATCCGTTTCTTTGCCAATATTGGATTTGATTTCTTTATCGAAAAAGGCACATGGGTTCTAAAAGCATGATAAATATTCTCACCTAATGAGTCATAGGCTTTTTAGGTTGATTATGTTATTATTAGAGCATTGGTGAAGTACAAATCAGGGCCGTGCCGAAAGTTTCTGTATCAATAGCGGGTTCCTTGCCCATCAAAGATTTAGCCTGCATCTACAATGCCCGCATGAAAATGTTGTGCATTCTTTTTCCAAACAGGAGTGATTGTCATATATAACTCTAGTTATGATTTGGACCTCATTTTCAATGATGTTGTGCCATGCTATTGAATATTTTTGCTATGGTTTTTGCTTCTATAATGTTCCTTCTCTGTGGCCGGTGGATAAAAGTTGAATTGCTCTAGTTTACATTGGAAAACACATTATATGTTACAAATTCATATTATCGTGCAGCACGATCATGTAACAATCTGGATTTAACAGGTTATAAGAGAGAGAAGATGGAAAGAAGTAACTTCGGTTTTCAACTTTCCTTCGACGGCCACCAACGCATCTTTTGTGCTGAGGAAGTATTATCTTTCATTGCTTCATCATTTTGAACAGATTTACTTCTTTAAAGCTGTGGGATGGACACCAATGATTTCTGGTAAGTGCTACTAGAGTACCCTTTTTATTCCTGAAGAAACTGCCATATCAATTGATTTTCTAACATAACAATAGTTCAGATTCCTCTCCATGCCCAAGTGCTGCGACAATTCCTGTACAGGGGATGGCCTCTATGTTGCCGCCATCAGATAATCAAGCAGCGTCCCAGCAGCCCCGGACTGCTGCAACCGAACTTCCAGCAGGTGTATTATATGGTCTTTTAGAAATATGCACAGAAAATAAGTCGGAGCAATATATTTGTGTGCTTCCATGCCTTCTTTACGAGTTCATGTGATATGCCATATAAATACTGCAATTTCTTTCTGTTCTTGCTTTGTATTTTATAGTGGATGACACTCTGGTTTCTCTTGTTGAATACTAAAGTTGTGACCATGTCTTGGTTAGTAATTAGATGATTCTTTTATCCTTACAGTTGCTCCGAGTTTGTCATCGCCAGCAGGAGGGTTTCCAGTGATCGGGGTCATTGATGGAAAATTTGATAGCGGATATCTCGTTACTGTTACTGTAGGAACAGAGAAGCTAAAAGGTGTGCTTTATCAGGCTCCTTCGGAGCAACCTGCTCAGCAACAAGTATTGCAGCCTGGTGGTATTTTTGCCAAAGATGGTGCTACCTCCACCACACCAAATGCTCATCGTCGTCGCCGTCGGAAGAAATCTGAGATAAAACGGAGGGATCCCGCTCATCCAAAGCCAAATAGAAGTGGCTACAACTTCTTCTTTAAAGAACAGCATGCTAGACTCAAACCATTATACCCGGGGAAGGACAGAGAGATAAGTAGAATGATTGGTGAACTTTGGAATAAGGTTAAAGAGCCAGAAAGAACAGTAAGGATTGCAATACTCTTATCTTAAACTTTAAGAATCGGTCACATCTTCGGTAGTAGCCAACGTCGATAATTTTTCTATACTTGCAGGTATATCAGGAGAAAGCTATGAAAGATAAAGAAAGATACAGAATCGAGATGGAGGATTACAGAGAGAAGCTGAGGACGGGTCAGATCATCAGCGATGCAGTGCCATTACAGCAGCGTCTTCCCGAGCCAGACCTGAATATGGTCTATGCTGACAAAAATGACGAAACTGAGGGTGGCGACTCTCCTCAAAGCCCGGATAATGATACAAGCTACGTCGAAGGTGACTCTGGAGAGTATAAAACTGAAGAGAAGGAGGAAGAGGAAGAGGAAGGGGAAGAGGAGGAGGATTCGGAAGAAGATGCATCTCCACACGGAGTTGGCAATGTGGACGTTAACATTTTGGTTCAGGAGGAACACTGCGAGACGAGGACTGCCGAAGAGGATGTTAGAAAAGAGAGTAGCACGGTCGGCGACAATAAAGAAGTTTTTGCCGGGGATTCGGTAATGGTGGAGGCGAAGGAAGAACCAGAACCAGAACCAACAACAGCCATTAGAGAAGGTTAAGATGTTACAATGACTGCTCAGTTGTAGCAGTGTTTTTTTTTTTTTTTTTGTTCTTGTCTCTCTAGCTTACTACCATTCCTTCCATTCTAACCTTCCATTACATTAGCTAATACTTGTAAAGTTTTCTGACTGCTGTTGAGATATTCTTATCAGGGAAAAGTTTTGGATCTTTCCATCAGTTTTGTTTTGGGAAGAAATTTTGTTGCCTTTTGTTGAACATTTCAACTGGATTCATTCCCTGGTTTGTTTACAAGTTAAGCTGGCTATCAGTTTTCATTACTATGCCAACTTTTTAGTTTGATCTGTCTGTAACTCATTGTTGCAAAGCGCTTTCTCTTTCTATATTTATATATAGTACTGAATTGATTACTGTATCAACTATGTTGAGAAACTGATTAATCCACAAGGTTATTAACTGATTAATCTCTTTAAAGGAACTGATTAATGGGATGTTTAATAGGCTTTGTTTTAACTGTTGTGGATGTGTACTGTAGTGGTAGAAAAAGCCAAGTCAATTTAATTTTAAAACCTAAAAAAACAGAATTTGATGTTTGGTAAATTGATATTAAAATTAAATTAAAACTAAATTGGACTGAAATAGATGTACTACTAAAATTTGCACAACTTTGTTTTTCTTTTTCTTTTTCTTGCTGATAAATTCTATTTTTTTTTTTTTAAATTTGTGCGCTTTCGATGTAAAATTATAATTTGTTTACTTTTAATGATTTGTAAAATTATTAGGAGAAACCATTTGTCGAATAAATTTCGACCAATCAGAAATTGTCATGTTTCGTTAATATAATGATGAAAATATATATTGATTTATACATATCTTTAAATTAAATTGTTAAGAGATATTAAAAAAAATGGACAAATCAAATAATGTCATGTCTAATCCATCGGCCGAGTTCACTAAAATGGGATTGAACCAAATTTAAATAATCTGAACCCACTAATAAGAAAACTCCCTAGAAAAAATTATGAAGACTTGAAGACCAATCATTTATTTTATATATGCTTGAAGTTTCAATCTCTCCTAATCTGAGAACAAGTTTGCCGTCATCGAATCAAAATATATTTTTAAATAAAGGAATAAGAGAAAATGGTTGCTTTAATTAAACCAATCAATTCGAAAATCAAAGTGTAACACTTATCCCCAACTTCAAGATGCATTTTGACTAATTGCCTATCCATTCATTATGATTAGTAAGGTGCTAACAGAAGGAAGAACCTTTCAAGTTATTATTATTATTATTATTATTTTTTTTTTTTAAAAAAAAAGAGCCTCAAAAGTGAGAGGACAGGTCATTGTAATCAACGTCAAAAACACATAGTCCTTGAACTCAATTAAGTTTAGGGTTCAAGCCGATGAAATTGAAAGTTATGATAAAAATTGATATGCATTACCAAATTTAGACTAAAAATTAAAATATATTTCCTAAATATTACTCCATTTGATCACAAAAGATTAGCCTAGTCAAATTAACTCGTATAACAATTGAGCGGATCAAATAAATCTAAAAATTCATTAAAGGGTGATTTGATTCAAATTTAACCAAAAAGTCACTCTCTATTTTAAGACACTCATAAAGGAGAGAGGTAGACAATTCATAAGAAGACTCCCATTATAATACTTACAAGACTTGATTGATCCTTTCTTGAAAAGAAAGAAAAGAAAGACTTGTTTCATCCAATAAAATCAACAAGTCAAAGTCGGAAAAGGTCAACAAGTAGACGGCTAATCCAAGAAGAAGATCAATAAATCCGAAAGATCTAACTTTTTAAGGAATATATTAATTTTAACCTTGAACTCGATAATGTATATCAATTTTCATCATAAATTTTCAATTTTATCAAATTTCTCTTTAAACCTCGATAAGGGTTGCAATCACAATCTTAAACTCGAATAATTGTTGCAATTTCTCCTTCTAATGGACTTTCATTTGAAACGTCATTAACAAAAATATTCTCAATTTGAATTTAATGACTATTGTTATAGGCAATTTTGGACCACCCCGATGTACAAGGAGCTGACGAGGACAACCGGGGAGAAATCGAGCTGGGAGATGGACCCAAGAGGTGAAACCGGCAAGTGGGACGGGCCAAGACCGAAGGGGTCGGGTTTTTGGCCCGACCCCCCTGCTCGACCCGCTCGCGCGGGCCGAGCCCGTCCGACTCCGCTTAGTCCCTACCGCCTTTGGCCGCCCCGATTCCGCCTGGTTTGTCCCGAAACGCCTCCGAATTCCTAAAAACCCTAGGAGCATGAGCATGAATACCCCTCTTCGCTACTGAAGAAGGGGACCTGAACTCTCTACTCTCTAGCCCTCGTACCTCCGTTTTCTAACTTAAGCATCGAAGTCGGTGTGGCTAGCACCACACCGGTGTGCAGGTTTTCCGTCTTGCAGGCCAAGTCTTTCCCCCTCATCTACAACTTTACCGTTGGTGGCACGTGAAGGTTAGGTGAGTTTCCTCTGACCAAAATCGACCATCAACAACTATAAAAAACATATGCCTTGTGTGAAATTAATGAAACTTAAGAAAATCAACACTAAGCTGAATTTTTTGTTGAAATTTGTGAGTTTCGAAATATTTATTTAATATCGTCAATCTTATACATTAATCCGGCTTAATTTTATACCAAGCTTGATATTCATCGAAATTAATCCGTTTAAATAGATTTTTACTTTAACTTTTATTAAAACAAATTTAGTAAAAAATGAACATAACTCGAAATTGCAACACATGTTTAAAAGTTAGATTTCAATTGGATCAAATTAAAGTTTACTCTATTTACCGATTTATTTTAGAAACCCAACTTTTCGAGAAATTGTTAGGTGCTCCTGATACAATGAGATATGTAGTTTTGCACCGTTGGATATGAAAGAGAAATTGTAAAAGTACATCGATTTTGTATCCAATGGTTATTAGGAGACAGACAAATTTAAAGACGTACATTGGACGGTTTAAAGACGAAACATCATTGTGCCGAAATCACCTAATAATTTCCCCATTTTTTACTTAACAAGCAAGTAATATGGAAATGTGTTTAAGTAATATGGAAATGTGTTTTGGGTCAATGGATAAGGTCAATTGTGGGGCCCTTTTTGCCTAATTTTCCAACTCTTTTTAACTTTTTAAAAAATTCTTTTTATATTTTTTATTAACTAATTTTCCTACTCAAAGTCAAGTAAACGCTTACTTCTAATTTTTTAGCTCTCACTTTCCCGTTCCGATCCAATCTCTCTATCTCCGCCGCCATGGTTCTTTCCCGTCTCCGCCGTTGCTTCTCTGCAAAATCCTCCTCTTCCACCGCCTACCTCCGCCTCCACACTCCGCCGCGTCCGGTTCCGATCGTCGACGAAGATTTCAAACGGCTAGAGCCTGCGCCGCCGCGGCCGGTTCCGATCGTCGTCGTCGAGGATTTTAAACGGCCGGAGGATGCGCCGACGCAGCCGATTCCGACCGTCGAGGGAGATGGTGACCGGAGAGAGGCGGCGTCGCCGCGTCGTGTTACGATTAGCGAGGGTGGAAGCGGAAACGAAGAGAAAAGCAGTGCGATGTATCGGCTTGAGAACGAATTGAGAGCGATGGAGGAGGAGGCGCCGACGCACTGCAGCTTCGGGCCGGTCGGAGAGGACATTTTCCGGTGGGAAGCGGCTGTAATTGGGCCGGCGTATTCTTGCTACGAAGGCGGTGTTTTTCACCTTTCCATTCAATTTCCCTCCGACTACCCCTTGAGGCCTCCCTGCATCAAGTTTCTAACCAAGGTTAGTTATGTCCACTTTCGTCATTTTACATTTTTATTTTTGTTTTATATATGTATTGAATTTTTTCATAATTTTGACTGTTTGTGAATTGCATTTTGGGAAGCCTGTTTTCTTGTGAAATTGTAACCATGGAGAAATTTTTAGATGATTCCAGTGCAACGAGGTCGATAGTTTTAGATGTAAGAGTGAGAAGTTACCTAGATTTGGTATCTAACGGTTATTAGGAGCAACAAATTTGAAGACATATATCTTTGGGGCCTTTTGTTTTGCCATAATCCAAGATTCTCTTAGGCATCTGGATTACCTCGTTTGTTTTGCGGTAATGTAAGATGTCCAGGCATCTAAAAAAATTTGGATGCCTGTCTGATACATGGGTTTCTAAGATTCCCATGTTAAGGGAATCAACCATTAACGTTTTGGTCTTTCGGTTTTATATTTTCTTTCATCAATTTTCTTTATTTCTTATTTTTTTTTCCAATTTTAGGATTTTAAATAATTAGTGTATTCATTCACTAATAAACAATTATATGAAATTAACAATATTTATATGTTTCATTTACCTATAAAATAAATTCCATTTAATTTGTATAACATATAGTTGAATCTATTTTCAATTGAAAATTGAAGTGGTTTTTTATTTATTTATTTATTTTACCTTTCCACGATCATCTAATATATATTTTTTTTTAAAAAAAATCATCCAATATCTTTTTATTAAGAAAAATACAATCACAAATTAATATTATTTTCTCTCAAAACTTTCTCTATTTTGATAATTTATAAATATAATCCACTAACAAATGCTATCAATTATATAATTGTTTTCTTTTTAAAATAAGTTCAAGTAGTTCAAGTTTAAATTGAAATCAATATTTAATTCTAATCTTTTCATAAAAATCTCAAGACTATAAATTATTTTTTTTTCTACAAAATAACATATAAAATTAATACAAATTGAATTGATAACAATATTAAATTATTAAAGTAAAAAATGTTATACAAATTAAATTATATTAAATTAATATATAAATGATTTGAAGATAGGAAATAATATTGTTGGAATAATACATCATTTTAAGACATTCTCGTCCAGAAATCCTACAAAACAAACATGGTTATCTAAATATTCATGAACATGCCTATAAATTTTACTGCAAAACAAACATGGTTATCTAAATATGCCAGACATTTATATTTTCGGGCATATATAATTCTAGACATTTGAAAATTTCGACTATCTTTATTACCGAAAAACAAACGGTCCTTTATGGTTTTAAAGAGGGAGTCTCATTGCACTGGAAATATCTTATAATTCACTGTAATTGTGGTTGTGGTTAAAATATCAGTTTTGTGTGTAAAATTAAGGGTTTGTATGGTACCTTATGTTTTTCAAGAATGCATTTTTTTTTTTAAAAACATTTTGCATAAAAATTGTTTAGAATTTAAATACTTATTTATTTATTTATTCCTCATAAGTGTTTTTATCCACAAGTCATTATGTATATAATTTTTTTTTTTTTTAAAAAATTGTTAGTGTTTCTCTTAAAATAGTTTATTTCTCAATCTCATTTTTTAATAAGTCATTTTTAATGGTTGCCAAACACTATAGTTTTTTTTTCTTCAAAATGATTTTATGATTTTTTTCCCTCAAAATTAAGCACTTGAAAAGTTAAACCAAACATATCCTAAAATGTATCATTTTTATTAGATTGAAATATCATTTTGGTCTCTAAACTTTGAAACTTGTTTCATTTTAGTCTTCATGCGTTCAAATGTTTAAATTTGATCCCATTACTTTCAATATATCTCAAAATCAGTTCCCACATTTCATTTATAGTTAAATTTTGGTAAAGATTTGGTAAACATAGTCACATTATGTCTTTTCTTAACTTAATTAATTTATTATTGGTCAGATAAAAATTAACTTCAAACTAACTATAAGGACTAATTTTAAGATATATTGAAAATACATAGACCAAATTTAAACGTTTGAAAGTAGAAGAACTAAAATGGAAGAGAAGTAAACCGGGACCAAAATAACATTTTAACTTTATTATTTATGATTATTTTAAATTATATGTATTAAGACTTTTTTTTTTAATTTTATTTGAGTTCAACAACATCTGAGGTGGAGAGATTCAAACTTCCAACCTCTTGATCGTGAGTACTTGACATACCGTTGAACTATGCTTACTTTAACATATGTATTAGGATTTGGGTCTTATTAGGAAACACTTATTTAATGAGGTCGTTCTAACGTGACTTTCTAATTTTAATAATAGTTGGATTATAAAATCTATCTGTGTTTCCTAATAAACACCAAATATAAATTTAAAGTAATTTTGAAGTTTTTTTTTTTTTTTTTTTCATACATCTAATTGTACGAAATTACTAGCCACATTGTGATGGTTTTCTTGAATATTTTGTTTTTGTGGAAATGATTGGGTTTGATTGGCCAGAGTTGTTCAGGTTCATCCATTCAGAATTTTGTAAAAGAAAGAAGGGAAAAAAGAAGTTGAAAATAATAGTCTTTTTATTTTTTTAGTATATTTTTTATAAATGATATATGGTGGTGTTACAAATTTTTGAAAAAAAAAAACAATTTTTTATGCATGATAATTGAGGAGTTGATATAATTTATATTATGTCAGTATATTTAATTTTAAAAAAAGTTAACATTTGAAATGTGTAAATATATATATATTTTTATGATTTTTTCTTTGGGGAATTTAAATGTGTAGTTCCATTCTTTAAAAACAAATATATGTAACTATTTTTTTTATATATAAAAAAAATACAAGTTTAACAGTTTGAAAAATAATTACAAATATCAGATATATTTCATTAAAACTTATAAACCATTGATTAGTTTAAATAAGGGTAGCTGTTATAATTTTTTTAGAGGTATTTGTATAAATAGCATTAAATGCATATGCATTTTTAAATATAGTAGAAACTCATAGAATTTTACCCAAAAAAAAAAATTGCAATTCAGATAAAACTCAAATTCAAGTATTATAAAACACAATTGAAGAAAAGTCAAATGATACTATCTTTAAAAAAAAAGAAAAAAAAATTGTGACATTTTCTTTTTTTAATTCCTGACATTTCTCTTTATTCTAATTAACCTACTTATTAACTAATGAACAATTGATTTGTAAATTCTAATTTGTAAACTTTTTAGCCTTTTTTTTTTGATATATCTGGATTATGTTTCTTTTAATAATAATTCTAAATTATATTAAATTAGATCTATTTCTAATTGACAACAACATAACTCAACTGAAATAAAGTTCGTACTAATGATCGAGAGGTCTTTGGTTCGAATTCTCATCCTCACACATTATCAAAAAAAAAAAAAAAAAAAACTTCTTCTAACCTTTTAATGAATACTATTGATGAAACATGCAAAGTTAACGTAAGTTTTTATTTTTATGGAGGATGGATAAATACGTCTCTATTGACTAGACATCATTAAGTTTTTGACACTAATTTACTTTTGTTTTTAAAATGATAAGTCCTCTCTTCCTTTTTATCGGTTAGCTGTCAAAAGTTTATAGTGGTTAATACTAGATGTATGAAGTCTTCCAATAAGTGATAAATACAATATTTGGAGTTTAGGAGCTCAATGAACGAAACTCTTGATGACATCAGAGCTGTCACTAAGCTTGTCACTTAAGTCAAACTTTCGAAGTTGGAAACACACTAAGTAAAAACTAGATGTGATGAAGTGTTTGGATAAGTGAGAACTACAATTAATACTGGAATTTAGAAGCTCAATGAATGAAACTCGATGTCACAGGACTTGTCTTTAAAGCTCGTCTCTTTTGTGGAGCTTACAACGTTGGAAACACACAATAAGTAAAAACTTGTCTTTTAAGTTGTGAACATTCTATATGTACTAAGAACTACATTTGTTTTTGAATTGAAACAGATCTTCCATCCCAATGTAGAAAAAGATGGAACCATTTTCATTGACATATTACAAGAAAATTGGTCTTCAGCATTGACTGTTGAGAAACTTTTGCTTTCCATATGCTCAATCCTTTCAAGCCCAGATCATTATTTCTCCACTAATGAAGCTTGGCTCAGTTACACCAAGACTGCTAGAGAATGGACCAAAATATATGCAATGGGAAACTGATCTCTTCACTTAAATAGTTACCCCTTCTCTATTGTAAATTCATTTGGTTTTAGGGCTCTAGGTTATAAGAGGTTGGTTTTTGATATCTTGGTGAATGTTTTGTATTTTTTTATTTTGCCAACCCCAACTTTGTATTTGGAATATGATACTTTGTATAATTGCCATTGTATAATGATTTTAGTTTGTATAATTGATAGTCCATTTGATTCAATGATGGTTAATTGGTCCGTCCATTTTTTTTTTTTTTTGACAATATGTGGGGTGGGAGGATTCGAACCGTAAATCTCGTGGTCATCAATACAATTTTATGCTAGTTGAGCTGTTGAGTTTTGAAAAGGCTGGTCAGGTTTTTAATAAATTTTGAAATAAGGTAGCTCAATATTTGAGTCAGCTAGATGACTTCACATCTTATGAATTAAGGAATACAAAGTATAAAAATTCAAATTATGAATAATGAATTTTCAAGATGTAACACCTCATCATCACATGTAGCCATGCCTCTTGTTCTGCTAAAATCTAGCACCGCCATCAAGAATTAAAATATTGAGGTCATTTTGATAATCTTTTGGTTTTTGGTTTTTGAAAATTAAGCTTAAAATCACTACTCCTATCTATAAGTTTATTGGTTTTGTCATTGACTTTCTTCTCATGTCTTCAAAAACCAAGTTAAGTTTTGAGAACTGAAAAAAAAAAAAAAAGAAGGTAATTTCCAAAAACTTGCTTTTGATTTTGGAATTTGGCTAAGAATTCAAATGTGTTCTTGACAAATATGAAAATTATTACGAGGAAATTGGTAAAAAATAAGCTTAATTTTCAAAAACCAAAAACTAAGGCCCCATTTGATAACCATTTGGTTTTTAGTTTTTGGTTTTTGAAAATTAGGATAATTTTCCTTCAATTTCCTTAGAATGGTTTTTATATTTGTTAAGGACACATTTGCATTCCCAGCCAAATTCCAAGAACAAAAACAAGTTTTTTAAAACTATTTGTTTTAGTTTTCAAAATTTGAGTTGGTTTTTGAAAACATGGGAAGAAAATAGATAACAATACAAAGAAATTTAGAAGTGGAAGTATTGTTTGTAGGCTTAATTTTCAAAAACTAAAAACCAAAAATCAAATGGGGCCTTGATTTTTGGTTTTTGGTGTTTTTGGTTTTGAAAATTAAGTTTAAAAACACTACATTCACCTATAAGTTTCTTGGTTTTGTTATCTACCTTTCTTCTCATATTTTCAAAAACCAAGTCAAGTTTTGAAAACTAAAAAAAAGTAGTTTTCAAAAACTTGTTTTTTTGTTTTTGGAATTTGACTCAGAATTCAAATGTATCCTTCTAAAATGGAAAGATAGAGGAGAAGAATCTGGTGTAATTTAGTAAAAAAAATGCTCAAATGTTCTTACATTACAACAGAGAGATAGACCACGTGTAAACCTCTAATAGGACATAAGATAACAAAAAATAATACACCAAATAACAGAGAAATAGCCCAGAAAACTCTAAGGAAAAATAACATTCTATTAATCCTCCACAAAGTTGAAAACTATGGTAAGAAAATTGGAAGAAAACAAGTTTGATTTTCAAAAACCAAAAAAAAAAAATCAAATGGTTATCAAACGGAGTCTAAAGTAGACAACAAAATATCACAAAGTTCTTGGATCACCAAACTAGATTAAGTACTAAAATATGACTTAAAATAAACGAGAATTTAGATAAGACATATGAATAACTAGCTAGGTTAAAACTTAAAATCATATTTCTCCAATGGAGATTAAAGGTAAAGCATATTTAGAAGATTTTTTTTTTTTTTTGAAGGACTAAATTTTAAAAACCGAAATAGAAAATGATCAACATTTTTTTTTTGAAAAAAAGATCAACAATTTAGAGATGAAAAGAATGATCATATCATAAAAATAGAGAAGAAAGGTCAATGGGGCAATAAATAAAATTGAAAGGCACGAGGATTTTCCAATAAAGAAAATTGGGGTCTCATGTAATTCAATAATTTATTTTTTAATAATTTTTTTTTTATTTTGACTTTTTTAATGATTGTTAAATAAAAACCTTTCCCTACCATTTTTTTAAGGTTTCCCAAAAGCTTTGACCTCTAATTACGATATGTCGTTTCTCATCATAGTCCAATATCACCTGTCGGCCTCTTCCTTGGGAATGTGGATCCAAAAGCTGTCCAATATTTTTATTTATTTATTTATTTTTTTCTTCTCCCATCAATTGCAAAAATAAAAGAACCAGATCCAACATAAACATTCAAAATAGTAATAAATGTCTTATTCATTAAGTTATGTTCGACAATTCGTCATTTGATTGAACTCAAAATCTAAAATCATCATTTGGTTATTATATGGTTTTGTGGTTTGGTTTTTTTCTCATTAAAATTGATGTCCAATAAATCGACCTATGCATTTTTTTTTTCTAAAAAAACACTAGATAACTAAGAAGGAAATCAATTTTTTTCAAGATTGGAAACAACCCGTCAAAATTGATATTGACATAAATGAATGAAATGTTTTTCTATTTCAAAATTATATAAAATCGAAGATAGATCGACTGATTAAGATATATATTTTCTAATCAAGAGATTGGAAGTTTGATTCCATTCATTTCCTTGAAAAAAGTTATATAAAATTCAACTAATCAACTTTATTTTTTTCAATTTTAAAACAAGTGGGTCAATTTTTTTCGACTTCAGCTTGCAACTATTTGTATATATCTATCTATATTTTCAATGAATATTATCAAACAATGAGATGGTTTATATTATGAAACTGAACCTACTTTGATAAGCATATGAATTTTGTCACAAGAGCACAATTCAACTAGCTTAAAATTGTATTAATGACCATGAGATCTGTGGTCTGAATTCTCCTACCTCACACATCATCAAAATAATAATAATAATAATAATAATAATAAAATAATAAAATAAACCTATGAATTTGCTTATTTTAAAGTTGACTAATTTTATAACTACCAAAACCAAAAACTAAACAAACACATAAATTCAAGCTACAGAAATCTAAATTTGTGTAAGCTATCCAAATAAATTACACAAATTTAAACTTTAACAAAAGTAGAGTTATCTTAACTACGAATCAAACGATAACTCCCAATATTTCTAAAATTAAGTAAATAATAAGCTTGAAGTTAAACTCAATTAACTCTCTAATCATTTCTAATCTTCCAAAAAGAAGCAAAGCCCTGTTCTTTGCATTTGAATACAAGATTTGAAACATCCACCAAATGTGCTTCAAAGAAAAGAGAAGAAACTTTGAAACCAAAAGTCACTAAAATTTACAGTGAAATATGGATAAACAAAATGGGGTTTCAAAAAAAAAAAAAAAAAATCCCTCCAAATAAATGATCATCAATTTAGGAAAATTAAAACAGACTCAAAAGAAGAAGATTGCATTAATCCCTAAAGAACCAATAAAAGAAATAACAAAAACCAAAAGAGATAAAGAGAGAAATTTATGATTCAGAAACTAACAGAGCATCCCAAATCATATCCATGTCCAAAGATGGCATTCTGCTTAGCTGAACATGTTGTTCTATCTCAAAATTTCCATCCGGGTTTCTCTTTAAATCCCCCATTTCCGATCCGACGCCGCCACCGCCGTCACCCGACATGTTTTCCGGTGAAAACCTCGCCGGGTTCTGGCTCAAGTTCAAAACTTTTGAATCTCCCTGCAGTAGTCCCTTCTCTGAAGGAGTTGAATCAATGGCGGTTGCTGCGGTGGTGGCGGTGGTGGTTTTTTTTCTACCGGAATTCCCCTGCGTGATCGCCTGCAACTTTGCCTCCAGCAGCGCCGCCGTGGTCCGGTTGAGGGAGTTGGATTTTAGACGGTGTTTCTGGTCGGGAAAATTCAAATGTGCAAATTCCCCCCTCAGCATATAGGCGGCGGTGTCGTAGGCGACGGCGGCTTCAACGGCAGTGTCGAAGGTCCCGAGCCAGACCCTCGTCCGGTTCCTCGGCAGCCGAATCTCCGCCACCCATTTCCCCCAGTGCCGCTGCCGGACGCCTCTAAACAACTTTCCGGCCGTCGTCGCCGTCGCCGGCGACTCTGTTTTGAGATTCCCCTGTTTTCTCCCACTCTGTTTCATCGGCTGCGTCTTCGTCGCCCCCAGCCAGAAATCGCTGTAATTTCTCGACGCAGCGGCAGCAATGGCGGCCGCTTGGTTCTGATTCTGGTTGTTTTTCATCCATTGGAGCCCCGTTTGAGCTTGAATTTGAAATGGGTTTCGAGGAGATGGATCAACAATTGCAGGTTCTTGCAAAAACAGAGTTAGATTCGTTGAATCCGTTCGAGATTGAAACAGAGTTGGAGAAGAAAGAGACTCAGATTCTTGTTTGGGAAAAGCCTCCAAGAAATTCACAGGAACGAACCTATCTCCATCTGGGTGAAGATTACTTTCAAATTTTCCAATCCCACAAAAGCTCTCGATCAAATTCCCACCAGAAATCTCAGATTTTTCAGTCGAAAGCAGTCGAAAAGACGAAGAAGAAGAAGAAGGGGAATTGGGAGAAGAAGAAGAAGAAGAAGATGGAGATTTCGATTGATCGTTGCCATTAGAAGAACCGCCATTTTCAGACCTTGAAGCTCGAGCTATGGAGCCCCAGAGAATTGGATCGCCATAAAAGTAAGATCCAGAGACCAATTCTTGAAAAGAAGAAGAAGAAGAAGATGAAAAATCCTTATGAATGATGTTTTTTTGTTGTTCTATCAGAGGGAACTGATCCTCCATTGTTGAATCACTACTTCACAAGGAAGAAATCAGAAGAAAGAAAGAAAAAGAAATGGAAATACAGCAAACTCAAGGCATTAATTATGCTTCATATATATATATATATATATATATAAACAGAGAGAGAAAGAAACAGAGAAACAGAGAAATTTTACATTCATGTGAAGGGTATCTACTTTTTGTTCATAATAAAGTTAAGTTATCATCTGAGTCAGATCTGTATTTTTTTTTTTTTTTTGGGTTTTCCCAAAAGAATAATCTCATTCCATTTGCCTCCACTCCTCAGTTCGTGCAAGCCATTTCTCTGTTTTTTTTTTTTTCTTTTTGTTCTAATGGTGTTGTCCAATGAGAGAGTGACAGCTCAGCTCTGTTTTGCTTACTTGTCAGCTAGGGTTTGTTCATGGAGATGGATGAATATCCTCCATGAAAGTAACTTAAAGAACCTCAAAGTTTATGCTTTTATTGGCAGCACTTAGTGCCCTATTTCTTCTTTAGTCACTTCTCATGTGGGTTTTCTCCAACACCCATGTGTCAAAGTTCCTACTTTTTTACTTTACTTGGTGTACTTAGTTTGTTTGATTAGTGCTAATAAAAGCAATCTCAAATAGTAGTATCAAACAAGAATGACAATAATTTAGTGACGATGAAAAAATAAAGAGAAATGACGTTGATGATTTTGTATAAGTTCATCTGATCTATGGGTTATGCTTAGATTTTTACCACTAAGGCAAAGTTTTGCCATTACGAATAGGAAGGAAAGATACGATCACAATCACTTAGGTCTTTTAACGTTTGAATATTCCTTTGTGAACTCTTTTAGTTGTCATACAAAGGAAACCTCTAGCCAAAAGTAAAAAGAAATTTCACTTAAGCCCCCCACTCATGAATGGGCATCTAAGAAAGTGCAGGTAACTGATTGATCAAATTAAAAGTTCAAATGTGTGATCGTAACAGACCTCATATTTTAGGGAGTGATTTTGTGTAATTTTCCCTAAAAAAAAAGGACAGAGAAATTGTCATGTCCTAGCCAATCTTGTAGTGCTACAACATTGTGGCACTAAGCTAAATCTATAAAGAATCTTGTAACCTAGTATTGCAATGTCCTTTCTTTTTCCTCTATCCTTGTACAACAAATGCACTATGACACTCATAGACCTTTTGAAAATAATTTACAATGGAATTTGGTTTCAAAACAAATTTATAGTCTTGAACATAAGAAAAAAAATGTTATCAAATGTATCCCAAATAATGTTTTTCACATTTATCTAAGTTAGTTCCAATATTTTATTACATTTCTATTAATTTTTTCAATTTATTGTTCAAAACTTCATGTCAAGAACATATAATCTACCTATCTAATCAAATTGAACATAATTCAACGAATCCTTGATCAAGAGTTAGAGGTTCAAATCCTTCCACTAAACAAACAAATCTAAACTACTTAAAGATGTTTCAACCAAAATATATATATATATATATATATATATATATATATATATATATTAATTTGTTAACAACTTTGATCTTCAAGTCACACATGATGAATTTAAAAAAAAAAAAAAACAAAAAACAAAAAATAAAAAATAAAGGAGATTTTGGATTGTTATGCTAAAAATGCACATATACCTTTAAATGGTTGGTGGTGGAGTCTTTATTCACAAAGTGAAGTGTTTGTTCATCATTAGGTTTCTTCATAAGAATGGAATTCTTTTATCAAATAAGAAATCCCTAATGTGGGAATTGTCATTCATAAAGATATAAAAACTCTTAAAGCAAAAGTTTTGAAATGACCTTGCTAGGACTCATGAACATAATTAAAATAAAAATTCTATAATAAAAAGAAATTGATCATATGTTAGACATATTTTTCATATTAATTAACAAAATGTAAGTCTCATTTTATTTGAACTTTCAAATGTATTTCATTTCGATCTCTATATTTTTAAATGCTTTGTCATGATTTTTACACTTTTATATAAAAATTCATTCAGGTTCTTATCCTTATTTTTTTAAAATTTTATATTTAGTAAAAATTTTGTAGGGATCATACGAATTCAAAATCAAAATTTCAACACAACAACAAAAAAAAAAAAGAGTAATTATAAAAAAAATATTAAGTATATAAAAGACAAGTATACAAAAAAAAAAAAAAAAAAAAAACCAAAATAAAATTTAAACTTACCTAGCCAACACTTAGATCCGGCTCTACCCAAACTTTTCTAGTTTACCCCAGCGACGGAATAATTATCCCACCAATTGTATAATCTACATGGCACAAAACGACTATCCCTATCAAAGTGACCCCAAAGGATTGGAAGCTGAATGATTGGTCCTAAACCATTGTAAATAATCAAACAAGAGACAAACACTTGAGCAAAAAAATATATGTCTATATATATATATATGATATTAGGGTTTTGATAAATTATTATCAATATTATCAGAAACACACAATCATTAGCTTAGGGACAGAGCTTAATTTGGAAATGTTGAAAAGGAAAATTGATATTATGAGGAAATCATTGGTGGGTTTTGTGAATAAATAAATGGGGCACAAGAATTTTTGAAGGGGAAGGCAATATATATTTTTTTTATATAAATAATATTGGATGAATTTATTTTGGGTGTCTTTTGAGATGGGTTTTGGGACACTCAAGAACCTCATGAGTTAAAAAGAGACAATAGACAAGCTCCAAAATTTGAGGTTGAAATGATTAGAATTTTGCCTTTGAGTGGTGGTAGTTTGCAGCCATTTTAAGCTACTTGGCCCTTTGGTCAATGCCATTTGGGATAAGCCATTCCTCCAAACAAAAACTAAATGAGAATGAAAGAATGTGAAAGAGAGAGAGAGAGAGAGAAAGAGAAACCCATTTGGAAGAATTTGGTCTTAGAATAATTTCAATGTCAAAAAGTGAAGAAAAAGGGGCTCTTGGGAATCTCTCTCTCTCTCTCTCTCTTGTTGAATATATAATTGAGTTAGCACATGCTTCAAGCTAAGCTAGCTAATTAGAAGGCAAAAACACAAGGCCATCCCTTCTTCCTTTGGTTTTGCTTTTGCCTTTTCTTTTCCCACACACTTATTCTTTATTCCTTCAAAAATTTCCCCTTTTTTCCCCTCTTCTATTCTACCTTCAAATCATGGACCACTTTTATACCGAATACAATTAACGTTGTTCTTACCTGGATAAATAATATAAAAGCGATACACTTTAAAACAATCCCTCTTTGTCAAGACAACCAAACCACTTTAATTAACACTATCTGAATTTACACTAGCTCACAAGAGAATTATTTTAAACTAACTAGATCTGGTTGGAGATGACTTAGTTTCAAGATATATCTGCTATATGATTAGGCTGGTAGTGAGAAGTGGTGATTACCTCGACCAACAACCGATGAATGATAGAGAAGAGAATTATGTGTCCTAATTAAGGACACACATTCTTATGGTTTATGAGAGCTTTTCCATAAATGGTCCTATTTGGACAATATTTTATCAAAAGGATGACTTGGTTTTGTCTTTGTTTTATGTTCTCTCTCTCATTCATGAGGCATTTGGCCAACTCAAAGCACTGAACTTTGGATGAGAATATAGAGACATGGGAAAGTATTATTTTTACCCTCTAACAATTAGTGTACATTGCATTTAACCAACAAGATGAGAAAGAGAGAGAGAGAAATAAAAAAGATGAGAGAGAGAGAGAAAAAAAAAAACAATGGGAGATTTGTCATTTTGTTAACAAGGTTTGGACTTTGGAAGATGTTGGCTTCTCAACCTTCACAACTACCCTCCAAAGCACTTTTGGTTGAAGTGCTTGTGTGGCTTTTTCCTTTTAATAAACCAAACATAATATATAATTCAAAGACCCTAAGCTAACTCCCAAAATATCAAGCAACAATTCCTAATAAATATCTAACCTATTGACTTCCTTTTGAGTATATAATTCATCATCTCCACCTCTGTTTATGTTTTTTTTTTCCTCAAAAGCATTGCAATCTTTTTTCACTGATTTCTTATGGTTACTTTTTTAGACATTATATACTAAAAGTTATAAACTTTAACATAGGCTGAGTCAATTAAAATTTATATAATTAGTAGTGGGAAAAAATCTGTGGGTACACTACTTAAAACTTCTTATCAAGTTAATAAGGTGTTTTTAAAAAGTATATAAACATGTGGTTGATAAAAATTAGCGGATACATTAAATTATCTAAACTAGAACCGACAGTAATAGTCCCCTCGTCATCTAACTCATCCCAAAATATTTACTACAGGAAGTAGGATCTTTAGCAACGACTTATTATTAGGATCTTTTTCAAAAAATGACAGGTCCACCACCTATGCTCACAGTAGTATGATATTGTCCATTTATTAGAGGTAGCATAAGGGAGACAACACCAAAGCACTCAGAAGTTAAGAATCAACCAAACGATTATCTTCTCAATATACATATGAGTAATCTAGTTCGTTGAGAAAACAAACACAAACATTTGTTCCAAGCTAAACACACAACAAAAATTTCATGATGAGACCATGTCACACACTATGTAATGTGAATCATTTTCTCCAACCAAAGTTACACCAAGGATTATTCTTAAAGTAACTTCAACTTTAAAACAACTTCAAAAAAGAAAAAAAAAATGTACTATACAACAACTCTTGTAATACCAATTCTAAAACATATTCCCCTCATCTTTTCAATCTTTTTATCTTGATTATGTAAAACACTTTATAAACCAAAGAATCAAGGCAAGCTTGTATGTATGTATATACATATATATGTAACATTTGTGACATTATAAAACCATATCATATCTAAAATGAAAGGCAAGAAAAGAGAAGAGCACAAAACAAAAACAAGATCAAAAGTTAGGGTAAAAGAGATGGAAAGAATTGAAACCCTAAGCACTATTTCTTTCTCTTTCCTCCATTTCTCAAGAATTTCCATTGTCCTTTCTTCATCTCAATGTAAGAACTTTCAAAAGGAATAGAATCCATCTCTTTATACTAGAATATCTAGCAAGAATCTTTGCATTATCTATCAATCCAA
Organism: Luffa acutangula; assembly: GCA_036850905.1. Taxonomy (NCBI): domain Eukaryota; kingdom Viridiplantae; phylum Streptophyta; class Magnoliopsida; order Cucurbitales; family Cucurbitaceae; genus Luffa; species Luffa acutangula. The sequence continues at coordinate 44,629,604 of CM072098.1, read as the reverse complement.
ATTAAAACATCTCCACACACTCATGTTGTCCTTTATAACCAAAAAAAACAAACATTTTTACATTTCAGACATTGTTTTTGAACTTTATACACTCTAAAGTGACAATTTTTTTCACTTTCTTATGCTTTTCATTACCCTAAACGAATATTTTTCTTCCAAAATTCCCAAAAGAGCATATGGGTTTGCCTCAAAACATGACAAACAAAGAGCTAGAGAGAGGTTTGTGAATAATTTCATTAAAATTAGAGATTTTGAAAGAAATGTGTATGATTTTCATTTGAATTAGACTTAGAGAAAGATAGGGCATGTGCAAATTTTATTGAATTCAATGAAGTAAAGTTATAGCTAAACGTGCTCGACGGGTGAAATTTTTTAATTAGATCGTGCTACTTATATTAGACTTTAATGAGAAATATACGTCTATAAATTTTAGGAAAGTTTCAATTTTTACCCTTAAACTTGTTAAGTTGTATCACTTTCATCAAATTTTCCTTAACTTAGATATATGTGGTGCGGGATTTTACCCTTCGATAAGTTTTTGTTTGAAAGATTGTTAAAAAATATTTTTACATGTGTTTAATGAATTATAAAACGTAACATATGTCTAAATCGATAGGATTTCAAAGAAAAACGACATTCAAACTCAATTTTATTTTAATTTGTTGAAAAATTTACGAGTTTTAGGAAAGTTATTGAAAGGTATTAACTTACATATTGATCAAACTTAATTTTATGCAAAACTAGAGTTTATGAGGATTTTTACCTTGTTTTTCGTTAAAATTAGTAGATGAATTAGAAAAACTCAACTAAGAGTAAGGACAAGTTTAGGGTTAAAAATTAATCTTGTTTCATAAATTTTATTAAAGTTAGAACTTGAGATAGTGGTGTCTGTTAAATTCTTTAAAATTAAACTTGAGAGAGAGAGAGAAAGATGTAAATTCCATTAAGAGTAGACTTGAGAAAGCAGCAAATTAAAAAGCAAAGTTTGAAGATAAATTAGAAAAACTTATCCCTTTGCTCTGAAAACAAATGAAAGCTTGTGGATCCCTATAGCCATCATGACTTCCACTCCCACCTAACTAACAAGCAAAGGAGATCAAAGTGGAAACAATTCAAAAAAGTTTATCTTTTTTTTTTTTCTTTTAAACTTAAATTATTGAACAGCTTGGAGTTTGAATGTCAAACAAGTATATTTTTAATTTTGTATTAGGGTTCTTCATCCTATATTTTGTTTTCTCTAAACTTTCATGGTTTGTTTGTTTATTTTTTATATCTACAAGTGTTTGAATTAGTTTGTGTGTATCTCGACTCTTCTCACAGAATAACTATCTGACCCTACTATATTTTATGTTTATTCTAACGGCTTTTGAAAAATACATCATAGTTCCGTAAAAATATCATTTTCATTCTAGAAAAGACACAATGTGAATATATATGTTACCAAAATGTATAGAGAAGAGACCAATAAAGACTTTAGTAATTTTCTTTGAAAAAGTTGACAATAAACCAAAAATAATACGTATGAGCCAATTTTAAGATTTAATGAAAGCGCTGAGAGATTACATTTGGATATTTGAAAGTCTAGGGGACCAAAATGATATTTTAATCTAATTTTTTAAAGAACAATTTGGAAGCTAAAGTATAATATTTCGAAAGTTGAAAGACGAGAATAAAACATTTAGAAGTTTAGGGATTAGAATATATAAGAATATAGAAGAAGGAAAGTTGAAGGATTTAATAAAATTAATGTTAAGCATTTGTTTAAGTTATCATGTTGTTGTGATTAATTAGGTCTAATGGGGATTGGAGAAGGACAGGCTTAGTGGCTTACTCATTGGAATCATCAGCATTGGGTGGAGGAAATGATCATGTCAAAAAGTGCAAGAACTAGACCAATGAGGTTCTGCCACTTGTCAAAATTTCATGGTCAACAACTTAGAGCCACCAATTTAATTGCTAAAATTTGTGTGGCTGTGAGGTGTGTTGTTTTCTTCCCAAAAGAAATATATTTTGATATTTTTATGAATTTGTTTATGTTTGTGTTTTGCATATTGCTATAAACAAACATGAGTGTGGTTTCTAAGATAACTTTGTTTTTGTTATTAAATCTTATTTTCATCAATAGACTTTTACATTTATTTTAAACTTTTTTTTCCATTTTTTTAATAACGTATGGAAGTGGAGATTTAAACCTCTGATCGTTTGGTTGGTGATATAATATAATGTTTCAACTATACTTAAGTTGACTACTTATTTTAGTCTTTTTTTAGTTCAACAAGTTATGAGAATAGAGATTTAAACTTCTAACCTTTCAATCGAAGTTATAATGTCTTAATGAGTAACGCTATGTTTATGTTGACACTTATTTTAGTTTTAAACTTTCTAAAAGGTAGAATTTAGATTAAAATTAAAAAATGAAAATCTTATATCCATGAATTTTCTTTTCAACCAGAGGGAAAACAAGTTACGATATTGCTCGAGTGATTAAACAATTGTACCCTCTCGATTATGAGTTATAAATTTGAACTTTTGCCTTATTTATGTAATATTTAGAATTAAAAAAAGAAACTAATATCAAAGTCGATTGAAGTTTAATTCCAAACATTACGGTTCCATTTGATAACCATTTGGTTTTTGAAAATTTTGCTTCTTTTCTCACATTTTTTTCTTAATGGTTTTCATCTTTCTTTTAGGAAAGATTTGAATTCTTAGCTAACCAAATTTCAAATTTTTTTAAAAAAAAATAAAAAGAAAAAAAGTTTTTTAAAATCTATTTTTTTTTTTTGGTTTTCAAAACTTTGACTTGAATTTTGAAAACATCCCTAGAGTAGCTAACAGACCAAAAGAAACTCACAAAGTAGAACTAGTGTAATTTATAGCTTAATTTTAAAACACCAAAAATCAAAGGGGCAACAAGAAAAATGGCTACAAATAAAAAGGTGGCTTGAAAAATGGCTACAAACGTTTGTAAATTAAATAGATGGCTAAACCATTTATTAATTAATAATTCCCTAATTATACAAGACAAAAATGCCCCTCAACAAACTTCCTAACGTGTTGTTAACATTTAAAACCAAAATCATTTAAGAGAGATAAAAAAACACCCCTAAAAATAGTTGGAGACATTTTAGGAGGTTTAAAAATACGAAAATAAAAAAGACACACAACTATTTTGAAACCCAAATGTACCAGACCCTAGTTGTTCCCCGGGAATAGGAGTAAATACCTTGTCGGACAATGAGTACAAAGTTCAACCACCCCGTCAGTAGAGAGAAACACCTCTGAACTCCATTGAGAACCTCTGAAAAATTAAGAAACCGGAATTATGACACATCTGCTGAAAAATTAAGAAACCGGAATTATGACACACCAATGAGTACAAAGACCCTAGTTGTTCCCCGGGAATAGGAGTAAATACCTTGTCGGACAATGAGTACAAAGTTCAACCACCCCGTCAGTAGAGAGAAACACCTCTGAGCTCCATTGATCAGGAACAACATCCCTGTCCATCTGCATATTTACTACCTGCACCTAAAACCTGTCCATCTGCATATTTACTACCTGCACCTAAGAACCTTGAACTTTGTACTCCTTCCCCAATAAAGGTATTTACTCCTTTATTTATTTATAGCCATTTTTCTTGTCAAAGTTCAACCCCCTTCAGTAGAGAGAAACACCTTCGAACTCCATTAATCGGAAACAACAGTCCTGTCAATAGGAAGATTTACTACCTGCAACTAAGAATACATGAAAATTTTTAAAAACAAATAAGAACACAGTAATTATGATACCTTAGTTGCTGCAATTATGAGTTGTCATAACACCGCCCACCCTCCCACCAGAACCGCCTTCATGCACCAGCCCGTCCGTCCATCTTCATCTTCCACAACCCTCCCTTCCCACCATTGCCCCCCCTTGAAAGACTTAATCCTCCATTTCCCACCATTTTCCACCCCCCAACACAGAGTGTATCCCAATCCCTACCTCTCGCATCGCGCCGGCGACCCACATCCGCCGTGCCGACGACCTTCTTCCGCCGTGCCGTCGAGACTATTGCTTGCCCCACATCCTCCATCGATTCTCCTTCTGCACGAGGACTGTACAATTTCTCAGAAATTCAAACCAAGGTAACAGCTTCATTCTCATTCCCTTATATTAGCAACAAACTGATACATTCCCCCAAGATTTTAGGGATTTCGTTATTACATTCCCCCGAGTGGTATGTACTGATAAATACCATTTCTATTAGACATGAACAACTTCATTCCGATTCCCTTATATTAGCAACAAGCTGATACGTTCCCCGAGATTTTAGGATTTCGTTATTACATTCCCCCGAGTGGTATGTACTGATAAATACCATTTCATCGTTATTACAACTTCTCTGGAAAAAGTGTGCTTGTGGTATACTCATATGTATGTGTGCGTACACATTGACATGTCTAATAGAAAAAATGCTTTGATTTGTCTGTACTATTATATACATCCATGGAATGGTCTAATGTGTCTACTTGTGTGTGTATACACTTAATCCCCCCTGTATTTGAGTTAATCACCCCCTGTATCGTGTATGTCTGGAATGCCCAATAAAAATACACTTTGTCTTTGTCTGTGTTGCTATATGCAACCATAATAACCCCCGTACCATGTTCACCTGAATGCAAATACCTGATGAAATGCCATAACTGATATCTGTATATAGTATTACATACATACGTGTTCCGCATGCATCCTGTGTGTATGCATACTTACCCTAGTCCCACCCCCATATGAGTTATATATACGTTGTAGTTTATATGTACTGTCATCTGTCTGTATGTACTGCTACTTACGACTTTTATTGTTGTTCTTTTGTAACATGGATAATGAGGGGCAAAATGTGAGGGATAAAATCTTTTTTTTATCGTTGGAAACGCTGAACCTAAGCCTAAAAAATAGGTAGATCTTTTTATACACTTGAACACAAACCGCCAACTGAACTCCCTATAAATCGGGATTCATCCATCCCGAAAAAAGGGGGGAGAAACTGAATGAAAACAAAAAAAATCTGTTAACGGCGTTTGTCTATAGTCGTATATACTAGGGGTAAAAATGTCAAAAAAAATCTAGAAAACAGTTCCTACTATTCCGGTAGCCACGCCTGCAAAGACCAAACTTCCGTAGCCAAAAATCAAGCCCGCTTTTTTTTTTGTAGCCATTTAGCACAATTCCCCAAAATCAAATAGTTAGCAAACGGGGCCCTAACTTATTTTATTAGAAAATGACTTTTCATGTTCTGTTTAGAATTTATACTCGAATTTCGTCTAGTAAACAATATTAAATAAAAAAGAAGTTTCTCTCTCTTATAAATAATAAGACAGAGAAAGTTGATCTAAGTTTTGTCCCTAAAAAGAGAGAGAAACAAAAAAAATATATATATTAATATGATTAGTTATATGTTTGTATGAGTTGTATAGTAGATGTTTTTATGTGGTCACATTCCCTCCCCTTTGACAAGTGAGAGGTCTTAGGATAACTTAATTTATTAATATTTCAACCATTTTCTTCCTCTAAAATGACAAAAACTATCATCATTTCATGTCTTCTTTCTCCTCTTTTTTTTTTTTTTTTTTTTTTTTTAATTAATAACAAATTAAACAAAACCCAATTCATTTAAAAAGAGCCTAAAATACCCAACAACTCCAATAAATTAATCTTAAAAAATTGAATGTTAATCCTAGGCTTTTGTCACTACCCCTCATTGACCTTATGTTTTGCTCCTTTTTCCCATTCTAGCTCCTTGATTAACTTTTTTTTTTATTTTTATTTGTGTTGTTGTAATAGTTTAAACAAAAGTGCCTATAACATGGTTATTTTTATTCATAAAAGTGTTTGGGTGTGAAGTTCGAGATAATTATCTAATAAAATTTACGTAATAAAGTCAGAATGTGCAAAGAAATACGTATATTATTCTCACAAATGACTTATCCTTTGATCTAATTAGAAAGACAAATTTTTAGTTTAAGAATGACTTATATATATATTGAGAGTATCAATTAAAAAAAAAACATTATTGTTAACTTGTTGATAACTATAAATGTCAATATCCACTTAAAAGAAAGTTGTTAGAAATTTAGACGGACTATCTAATACATTACATCAATTAGTTAGGTTTAATTTCACGTGCATTGAAAATGACTAAGCTTAATGATGTGACATATGTTTTTAATGCATGTAAAAATTTTGGTTAGTCACACGGGTTATTAAAAAAGAATTGAGGCTCAATTTTAATGCATTATTTTGATTGAAAAGCAAAAGAAACAGATTAGAGCCTATATAGTTTTGAAGCGCAATAAAAATATATCCATCAGATTTCTAATGACTCCTTGTCAGGTAAAATTACAAAATAACCCAATATATTGGATTTGAGGTGGCCGTTTTGTAAGTTTTAATCCAAACATAGAAATAGATAGTGAAATATATAAGACATGGAAGGACTAATTAATCAAAATTAAAGTATCGGGACAAAAATATAATTTAACGATAAAAAGTATATATTGTTATAGGTGATTTTGGACCACACAGATGGACAAGGAGCTGATGAGGACAATCGGGCAGAGGTAGGACCAAAAGACCGACCCAGAGGAAGACTGGACCAACGGGTCGGGCCAAAATGGCCCGACCCATATGGTCGGCCTCGGCAAAAGGCCGAGGCCGACCATTCGGCCCGTTTGCGCGGGCCGAACCCGGTGACCTCTTTTCGGTCCCTGATGCCCCGAATCGCCCCGGTTTCGCCTGGTTCGTCACGAAACACCACTGAATTCCTAAAAACCCTAGGAGGGCAAACAGGTATAAAACCCCCTCTTCACCACGGAAGAAGGGTTCCGAAACTCGATTCTTGACTCTCCCCTTTACTATCTGTAGCTTCTCCTCGGTTTTCTGACTTAGGCATCGGAGGCGGTGTAACCTACACCACGCCGGTGTGCAGCGATTTTTGCTGGTCTTGCAGGTCACGTCTTCCCCAGTTTCTACAAATTCACTGTTGGTGTCACGTGAAGGTCAGGTGAGTCTTCTATCCGAATTTTGGCATCAACATATATTAGATGACCATGACATGCATGTATTGAAATTTAAACCATGCATGCCTTGAAAAGGAAGGGAGAATATATATATATATAAAAGAGCTTTCTAGGCACTTTAAGTACTTAAGTTAACGTGGCTTGGCTAAGGCAAGAGGCGTGGATAGCACGTTAACACATTTGAAAGTGCTTTCAAGTTCCTATAAAAACACTTTTTCCCCATTACACCATTTTTCAATTCTTTTCATTTATGTTTCTTTTAGTTTTGTTTGACATTTTAGTATTAAAAACAATCACTTTTTCCTTCCAACTTTATAGTTTCTTCATTTTTAAAAAAAAAAAAATAAAAACATCTCATTTTAGAATCTAAATATTTTAAAGGTCTGTTTTAGTTTTGAACTTGAAAAAAAATAATAACTATTTTAGTTATTATTATTGTTTTGTACGTTATTGATTAATGTGATTTTAAATTATATGTTAAATATTAAATAGAGTAGATATTGAATGGTGACAAAGACTAAAATTTTTTAAATTAAAAGACTAAACAAAAATTTTGAAAGTCCATAAACGAAAATAAAATAAATTTAAAAGTTCAAACTTGGAAGAGATTTAAACTTTCTTTTTAATCTTGTAATTTTGAAGATTAGAGATAAATTCAACCTTTTAGTAAATAGAAATTCATATCAAATACTTAGGTTTGATAAGTATATTTTTTTTCTTATACTTTTGCATATAAAAATATAATGTTTAGTAAGCATAGTGTAACAAAATATAATAGATATGAGAGATCTTTCATTTATATCATTTTGTAAAATACTTTATCATGGAACAAATCAAGTATTGTTATTTAAGTAAAGATATCATATGATGTGAGATGGAAAATTCAACCTTCTGTCCTCGGATTTTTCTTTTTTTTAGTTAAAAAATACGTGGATGAAAGAAATTTGAATAGCTAACCTCTTGGTCAAAGATATGTCTTATCCAATTGAACAATGTTCGCAAATTGACCACTTAGACAAGCTACTTCAAATAAATTAAACAACTTTACTCAATTGTGATTGAGTTAGGAAGTTCTACCTTGTCTGAAACTAAGGGTATGTTTGGTTTAACTTTTCAAGTGTTTAATTTTGAAAAAAATTCTAGGATTTGACAACTACTAAAAATGACTTATTAAAAAATGAGATTGAGAAATAATAAATCATTTTGAGGAAAACACTTGAAACCAAATTTTTTACCAAGAGTTTTCAAGTATATAATAACTTGTGTATAAAAACACATATGAGTAAGAATCTGTTTGAAATACATTTTAATTTAAATGTTTTTCAAGAATACATTTTTAAAAAAACATTTTGTATAAAAATAGTTTAGGATTTAAACACTCATATGTTTGGTTGTATTTTGTATAAAAATAGTTTAGGATTTAAACACTGATATGTTTGGTTGCATTTTGTATAAAAATAGTTTAGGATTCAAACACTCATATATTTGGTTGTATGCTAAAGACTTTTTTTTAAAAAGTTGGTTTAAGTATTTCTCTCAAAATGGTTTATTTATCAATCTCATTTTCTAATAAGTTGTTTTTAATAGTTGCCAAACACTATAAATTTTTTCAAAATGATTTTTTTTAAAAAAAAAAATAAACATTTCAAAAGTTAAACCAAACACACCCTAAATGTAACCAAACACATGAGTGTTTGTATTCTAAACAATTTTTATACAAAATGTTTAAAAGAAAATGCATTCTTGAAAAACACTTAAATTAAAAGGTATTTCAAACGGGCCCTAAATTGAGACTGTAATTTGAGCCGGTGGAGTGGAAGGGAGAAAAAAAGAGAATTTTTAATAATACCGAGTTGGATTCTTTTCCTACCTGTATCGAATAGAACATGCTGAGCCAAATCTTGTTCATGTAAAACCTGCTTTATTTAGATCAGGAAAATCGTACAGTTTTATGAAACCTTGTGCTATGGCTCGAATCCGTAGTCAATCCTATTTACGATAGGAGCAGTTGACAATTGAATCCAATTTTTCCATTATTTTCATTTTTGTATCCACAATAGTGTGAAAAGAAGGAAGACCCAATTCCAAGTTGTTCGAGAATAGAGAAGTATGATTTTAAATAATATATGGTAGTTTAGAAGAAAATGTGACATTAACTTTTAATCACAAAAGAGTTCATTTTCATTAGTGTGAAAATGTAACTTATTTTCTCTCCTTTTCTTAACCATAAAGGAGTAGGAAAAGTGAGTGAGAAAAGGGGGAAAAAGATAAAGTTTTGTAGAAGTACAAAGTTGATAGCATATGAGAGTGGAAAAGAAATGAGAGCAAGAAATTTTAGTAGGATAAATATAGGGAAAAAAAACCTTTTTCATCTCAGAGTTTTGAGAGATAGTCGCGTTCGTCCCTGAATTTTTAAGATGAACCTTTTTAGTATCTGAGTTTTGAGAAATAGGTTTAACGGACCTCTAAGGGGTCGTTTGATAACCATTTCGTTTTCTATTTTTGTTTTTCATTTTTTAAAAACAAGGGTGTTTGATAACCATTTCTGTTTTTTGTTTTCTGTTTTTTAAAAACGTTTTTGAAATTATAAGCAAATTTCAAAAACAAAAAAAAAAGTTTTTAAAAACAGATTTCCGTTTTTCAAAAACTCATTTTTCTTCTAATGCTTATTTTCTCCTCTTTTACCTATCTCTCTCCAACAAATTATTTTTTTCTATTTTTTTCTCTCTAAAATTTTCTCTCTCAATTTTTTTTTCTCTCTATAACTTATTTATTTCTAAAAACTTATCAATAACTTTTCTCTCATTAGTAAACATATTCTAATTTTTCTTTTGAAAAAAAAAAAAAAATCTCCAAAATTTGTTGTCACTACAACTTTCTTTATTTTTCTAATTTATCGTTATTTCTTCAGCATAACTTTTATTTCTAACCTTACGATCTCTCTAAATGTTCTCTTTTTATTTAATTTTTTTATCTAAAATTTATCGCTTTTACTCACATTTTTTTCTATTTTTCTCTAATTAATATCTTTTCTCGGGTCTAACTAATATTCTCTCTCTAAACATTTTCTTTCAGCTCTCTAAATTTTCTATGGTTAACTTTTCTCTCGTCTTTTCACAAAAAAAAAAATTCTCTCGAAAACATTTATATTTGGGTCTCTAAATTTTTGTTTCAACGTCTCTACACATATTTCTCTCTGTAAAACATATTTTCATCTTTCTAATTTTTTTTTAAAAAAAAACTAAAAACCACAAACAGTTATAAAAAAAGGTTGGTTTTCTGTTTTTTAAAAAACAGAAAACAAAAAATAGTTATCAAATATATATGGGTTTTTTAATTAAAAAAAAAACAGAAAACAAAAAACAAAAAACAAAAACAGGTTTAAAATATCCATCATATTATTTTTTTCAACTTTTTTAAATTAATATTTTTATTTTTTAATATTGAATGGTTTTTAAATTAAAAAATTAAAAAGTATTAATTTTCAAAAGTTGAAAAAATAATGAGGTATCTTTTAAACCTATTTATCAAAATTTAGGGACTAAAAGTAAAAGGATCCATTTTGTAAACTTATGTTTTCAATGTATCCAAATTTTGAATTTGAAATTTTTAAATGCAGAGTTAAATTAAAAAAGATAAAAAAAAAAATAATAATAATAAATATAATATTTCATGTTATAAACTCAATTTATTTTTTTTTAAATTAAATGTATTATAAATTATATGACATTGTAAAATAATAATTATAAAAAATTTATAACACATAACATTTTTAAAAATTAATTAATAATAGTTTATATTCAACTTAGTATTTAGTTGATAACTACAAATCGTTTATGGTTTATAAATATATGATCAAACACATCTTGAACAATTGTTTAAATTGGGATCCAATTTCTGAACCTGTTGCCCAAACACATATTTGAAAACTTGAAATACAACATTGTTTTCATTTAATCTATTGTTTTCAGATCACTAACCAAACGCACCCTTGGGACCTTTTAAACCTATTTATCAAAACTCGGCGACTAAAAAGGTTCATTTTGAAAACTACAGGAATCAAACGTACTCATTCTTCAAAACATTTTTTAAAACATTTTTTTTTTCCAAAATTGGACTTGGTTTTTGGAAATAAGGTAGAAGATTGCTACTAAAACGAAGAAACTTATAGGTGGAAGTATGTGTGTATAAGCTTAATTTTCAAAAACCAAAAACCAAAAATCAAATGGTTATCAAACGGGGCCAACAATTTCTGTTTTTTGTTTTTTGTTTTTAAAAAAATGTTTTTTTAAATTATAAGCAAATTAAAAAAAAAAAATAGCTTTAAAAGCAGATTTTTGTTTTTCAAAAACTAATTGTCTTCAAATGCTTTGTTTCCCCCTCTTTTACATGTCTCCCTCCAAAAATTTCTTTTTTCTATCTAAATTTCTCTCTATAAAATTTTGCTTTCCAAAATTTTGATCTCAATATAATATTTTTTTATTTCTTTCTCTTTCTAAAAAAAATCATCTCTACCTAACTTTTTTTTTCTTTTAAAATGTTTATCTTTATTTAACTTTCATTTCCATTTCTCTTCTAGATTATCTCTCTAGTTTCTCTCGCTAAAAAAATCAAATATTCTTCTTTTTCCTATTTTCAAAAACCAAAAACAAAAAACGAAATGATTATCAAACCGGAACTAAGTTTTCAAGAACCTGATTTTGTTTTTAGAATTTGGCTATGAATGCAAATGTGTACTTAACAAAAATGAATCCCATTGTAAGAAAATTGGGGGAAAACAAGCATGATTTTCAACCAAAAAAAAAAAAAAAAATCAAATGGTTATCAAATGGGATCTACAAGTTTGGAAACTATTAGATGAGTTTAAACTTTTTACTAAAATATATTTCTTTTGAAACTCATTATATAAATATTGTAGTTTTAAATCCCCAGCAAAGATTGTCTCTTGTCCAACTGGAAACAATATCGTTTCAAAAAGAGATGGCATTTTACCACACGAGATTAACATCTACTACATGATGTTGTCTCTTCAAAAGATGACATATACAAACATTCAACAGTCTATGTGGGTTGATACAGCGGTACAAGGACTGAACTTGTAATTTAACATAATTTTAATTGTTTTCTAATTTCTAATTATTTGTAGGTTAAATTGTATTCTTCAATGCTTAATCTTTTATGTCTAATAAATTCATAGGCTTTCAACTTGTGTTTAGTGAGTTGGTAATTTATTAGATATCTTTTATTAAAATTTAAGAATTTATTAAACAGAGTTTTGAAACTTCACAAATTTATTACATTTTTAAATTTAAAAAACTGAGTGGACACAAAATTGGAAGTTTTAAATCACTATTGAACAAATTTTTAAGTTTAATTTTTTTTATAGAAGTAGAAATTTGTAATTATTTTAACAAATAAAATTCCTTGGTCAAATTTCTCCTAAATTTAACCGAAATTATATCAAATAGTCAAATTTGAAACATATATTTCAGCAATGTCAAGTTTTTTTTAAAAAAAAATTTATCAGTTTTAGCTTGACTCAAATTTCTGCAACCATTTTCTTCCAACTTTACCCTTGTAATTTCGACATATTTATTATGACATTGCATAGGATATTTACCATGATTAAATTGTTCGGGAAAAATGATCAAAGAATTAATTACATATCAATTATTATATTATTACAAAATTTTAGACCTAATCACAAATTTATGAATTGATGAAATTAGGTCTCACCAGTCATGTTCTTGAAGAATCCACACACAAGTTTCTCATTTCTAGCATTATTCCTGTCTTCTCTTCTCAATCTCTCTATTTTTACACAAATTATACCAATATCTCACAAATTCCCATCCCACACAAGCCAAACAATACAATGCATCCTAAACTCATTTTCAAACTTTCCATTATGAAGCTTCTCATTTCTAGACTTCCCATTTTTTCAATGTCAGAAATACACTAAGTACCCCTAAAACAATAACTTTTAAAAGCTTTCTCTTAGAGTTTGCCACAAACATCTTCAGTCTAAACAGAAAACTATAGCAGCAGGCTGATATTTTTTTCCAGATACTCACTTCTTAACTTCAGAGCTTTCTACTAAGCTCAACACATGATACAGTATTAACTGCGTTTTTATGAAGAAAAATGAAAGAAGACAACGGCATACTACAAAGAAACCCCAAACAAAAGGAGTTTGAACCTAACCACATAAAAGGACTTCAATCGAAAAGAACCAGACTAGTTTAAATTGACCCAACCGAATTTTAGCCCATAAGCACATCCTAGAAGTTGCTACATAATAGCCCATAACTGTACATGGATGCATAACCATCCAAACATTGCATTTGAGCAGTGTTGGTAATGAAGAAACTGACACAGGATTGAAAACACCAGTAGCCTATGATTTTCACCCACCTTGCCACTGTTAATATTTTTTCTGAGAAACCAAACTTTCATTAAGAAGAATGAAAGGGAGAATAAGGGCATATAAAAATGAAAAAACAAGCTCCGAGAACAAAAAATACAAACCTACAAACCAAGGCCCCAAACCTAATTACAAGAAAGAATCTCAATCCAAAAGAATGAGCCCAAAAGAGTAATTACAAAAGGGGTACTATTCCAAGACAAACCCATTAATATTTTGTTACCGTTTTGGTTGGGAAAAGTTATTACTTCGTTCCACTAGATAAAACTATCTCTCATCCCCTTTTAATAGGGGTACTGTTCCAAGACTTGCTACATGTAACTTTCCATTACTTGGTTCTACAACACATTCGGGATACAGGCTAGGAGATTCATAGGCTACAAGGAGATGATCTAGGAGTTCCTCCATCCACCATTTCATGAGAAGGGGAGATTTTATGGCTAGCTGGGGTGTGCATTATTGTGGAGCCTATGGGGTGAGAGAAATAATAGAGTGTTTTGTGGCCTTGGAAGGGACCCATCTAATGTGTGTGCCCTTACTAGGTTCTATGTTTCTCTTTGGATCTCGATGTCCAAGTCTTTTTGTAATTATTTCCTAGGTACTATCATTCTTGATTGGCAACCCTTTCTTTGAAGGAGTCTCTTTTGTGGGCCTTTTTTTTATGCCCTTGTATTCTTTCATTTTTTCTCAATGGAAGTTGGTTTATCACATCCAAAGCTGAAAGTGGAAGTAGGACTCTCTAATACTACACATTCCTTTCCTTCATAATGGTGTTTGAAAAACAAGGTGACAGACAGAGTGGGAGAAAAGATTCATGAGGGTAAAATTTTTGTGGTAGAAATTACTAAACAATTCCAAGAGGAAGAACGAAGACAGGAAGATAAATTATGACGTTCAAAACACAGCACTAGAAAACCACTATCTGCAAATTTTGTTATGTACATCTTTTAATGAATATCACTGCAAGTAGAACTAGATGGGGGTTGTTTCTTTTTTAACTTTATGTCCCCATCTAGTCTAAGTGTAACTAGACTGCGTATTCAAGTAATTGTGAAAGGTGTTGTCTACCACCATTTCCAAGTTTTTTTGGATAAGATTATGCGGTTACAAGAGGATAACACATAGGTAGAGAATTGTTTAAGATTGATGAATTTCTCTTTTCTTATCCATGGTAAACCTAAGGGCGAAGTCTTTGCTTCCAGGCACATTAGGTTGTGGTTCCTTTGTCTCCAATTCCATTCCTTTGCCTTTTGGATGTAAATGTCCGTCCTTGGCAAGATTGTTCCTAGGATATAGACATAGGTTTAGTTGAGAGATTCTATGAAGGAAAGGATTGTTACCCATGTTCATATTGTTGATGAGACTATCTTGTTCTTCTGCTGCAGGGAGGAAGCCTTCATTAATCTCAATCTTATCTTACAGGTCTTTGAATTCGTTTCAGGACTTACAACCAGCATTGAATATTGTATCGTAGTTGAGAAATTTGTAGTCAAGCTAAACTAGCCAGGCGCGCTTATTTGGTGGGATGTGAGATCTCTTGCCAACCTAAGTCTTATCTAAGCCTTCCCTTCAGTCATAATCTGAGATCTTACTTGTTCTAGGATTTGATGGTTGAAGGTTCAAAAACGTTTATTTGCTAGGAAGAAACCTTCTTCTCTAGGGGGAGAGACTCTCTTTGATCTAATCTTTCTTTCTTTAATGAAATTCTAATTTAGTTTCATTATTTCTTTGGGATTGCATCCTCAGTTTGCCATAAGTCGCAGCATATTATAAGAGGTTTCTTGTTCGCAAAGAGTAGCTGTAGACAAAATGGATGGTTCTCATTTGATTTAGTGGAAGGTTGTTTCCCAAAAAATGTGGGCGAGTGGCAAGTTGAGTATAGGCAATTTATCACACAAGACTTGTGTCATTTTTGGCTGATGAATTGTGAAGCTCTTTAGAACCTGAAGCATTGTGGCATAGGATTTTGGTCAGTAAGTATAGGCCATAGGATTTAGAACCGTAAGTGTTGTAACATGGCTAGTCTTTTTGTTGGCTATTTTGTGGTACACAAAGCTGCAGAGGAACAATAAAGTTTTAAAAAGTGTTGACTATGAGAAGAGATGAGGGATCTGGCCGTCAACAACTAAATTATTTTGTAATTTTCCTTTAATTTTGATTCTTGAAAATTGAAGAAATCTCCTTTTGTAATCTTGCCTGGTGTTAATGTATTGTCTTCGCCTCTGTCCTTTCATTTATTTAACGACAATTGGTTTACTATTACCCAAACACTAATGCTGATATGAATTCATGGAGATCTATTTGTAAGATCATAATGGAACAACCTTTCATCTAGATCCAATTTCCATGAAATCAAGCATTAACAGCATAATTACCTCAACACAACATATCAAGAGTACTCCAAGATCATGAAGAACAATCATCACCAATTAACGGTGACAGCATAGTACATATCCATTCACATAACTGAGACATACAAAGGTTATTTCTCCAATATCAAACAGTTTGAAAACCACGAGATCTCAGCGTTCCAACAACAACAACAAAGCTAACAATCGACATAGTTCACGGCGATTTACTTTTTATTGCTACTTTTACCTCCGGACGAATTATCTCCCCCTGCCGCCTGAGCCGCCTTCTTCGCCGCCTTCTCCTGCAGCGCCTTCGCATCCCTAACCAAAAAGAAAAAAAAATCAATCAAATAACCAAATCAAGAAAAATTAAAGAAACAAGATAGACGAACCTTTCACGGCGCTGCTCAGGGGTCAAACCATCGTCCTTGTTCTTGCCCTTGCCGGGGTTGCGAGCCTGAGCCCTCTCTCGGTCCTTCTCCCTCTGGTTTCCGCGTAGAGATCTGAGTCAAGGCAAACAAACTTGCAAGAAGAAGAAATCTTCAAAATCAATGAATTGAAACACCTCAAAATCCTCAATTCGTGGAGATCCGAAATCAGAAAACAAGAAAACAGAAACAGAAAACGAGGAAATGAAGATTCAGAAGGATATGAGTCATTTGTTGAAGCTTGAAGTGGCAGAGAAAACTTGCGGAATTGGGTGGATTGGCCTGAAGTTAGTCGAAGAAATGAACAATCAATCTCAAAACAGAGAGTCAACCGTGGGTATGAAAGAACAGGGGAATCGAAGAGATTCTTTATATAGTGCCCCACTTGTATTTTCTGAATTCTATTCTATTCATACCATTGGTAGGTAATAAAATAGAATCAATTTTTTAAAAAAAAAATAATAATAAGTAATAAAATAGAATGAATTTTTTTAAACAAAATTAATAAGTAATAAAATAGAAAGGAAAAAAATCAATTTTTATCCATAAATTTATTTTGGATTTTTTTGTACGAATGACCTGTTTAACGAAATTGATAAATGTCTTACTTTTTCAATTTAAGATTATATGTCATTTTGCTTACGTTGGTATTTTAGTAAAATTACTATTTTACTCTCTACTCTAACCCCGCTTTCTCTAGCTACTCTCGTTGTTGCCAGCTTCTCGCCCTCTCTCCAATCTCTGACCCCCTTGTAACGCCCCAGGCCCAGGATTCGGAATCCGGCTTCGACCCTTAACGGCCCCAGCATTCCCCTGCGACCTGGTCACACTACCATACTCGTCTTAAACTGTTTCCAAGATTGAAGACTGTCTCTACAAACCAACACAGGTCCTTTTACCCGTGTTGGTGAGTGAGGACAAAGCATGCTAAAAGGACCCCGTGTTGGTTTGTGGTGACAGTCTTCACTCTTGGAAGCAATTTAAGACGAGTATGGTAACGTGGCCAGGTCGCACGGAAATGTCGGGGCCTTAAGTGCCGAAGCCGAATTCCGAATCCTGGGCCTGGGGTGTTACACCCATCTTCCATCTCTAGCTCTTCAATCTCAACTCTCTCTCCAATCTTTCGTTCTCTCTTCAATCTCTAGCTCTTCAGTCCCACTCTCTCCCCAATCTCTCGCTCTCCCTTATCTCTCTACTCTAGCTCTCGCTCCAATTGGGTGTTTTTTGAAGAGAGAAAATAAAGAGATAAAAAAGAGAGAAGAAAAAAAGTTGAATGAAAAACAAGATGAGAGAAAAAATGCATGTTTTCATATAGGACGTAAAATGATAAATTTGCTATAATGATAACGCAAGCAAAATGACATATAAATTGAAAATGTATGACATTTTTCATTTGGATCTCTTTAAATGAGTCATCTACACATTTAATAATCTTGTTGTATCAATATTCATTCTAAAGTTTTGATTTCATTCTAAATTTAGATAAGTCTTGCTATTTTTACTTATTAATCAATTTCTACTAAGCATCTACTAATTTTAACGATGTGAAGGCCTCCAATAATTTATTAATTTCAATAAAATCAAGTTTAAAAAAAATTAAATTTCATCAATGTGCAAGCTAACTATTGAATAACCTTATCAAAATTCATAAAATTTAACAAAAATTTAGTTTGAATTTTTTTTCTTTTGTATCATATATATTGTTTAATGTGATTTATCAAAGACATGTGAAAATACTTTTAGTTTTTTTAAAGGAAGGCTCATGAGAGGATTTAAATTGCAACACTTTTGAATGTTTAAGTTTAATATTGGAACACTAATCTAAGTTTGAAATGTGATTTGATGAAACCGAAAATTTATGGTAAAAATTGATACAACTTCTAAAATTAAAGAAATTGATACAACTTAACCAGTTTAAAGGTAAAAATTGTTTCTTTTTTCTAAATATTTAGAAAGGTAGAAATCATTATGATGATTTTCTCTTTTCTTACTAAAAAAATCAATTTTTACTTTTTGTGAGGTGTATAATTTTTAGTCTAAACTTTCAATTTTATCCCATTGGATCAATACTAAAATTAGATTTTCGCTCAAATTTTTTAGTTTCAACAAATTTATTCAAGGTTCTCTTTTTTGTTTTACTTAAGCTTAATTTTTTCGGTCTTAATTTTTATTAAAATTAGTGAGTTATAAAAGTTATAATTTTTTTTTGGTTAAATTAGTGGGTAAATTTTCAGCAGAAGACAAATTTGCAATACTTTTCTAATTCTATAATTCAGTCGGATGAAATTAAAGTTTAATTAGGTGAAAATGGATAGTGAAGGTCAAAGCTAAAAATGGAATTTCTTTTCATTTTCATTCTGTCACTATTAATCATCTTCGTTTTTTGTCTTCAGATCACAGAGTTATTGAAGCTGTTTTACAAGACGCCGAAGACCCTCAATCTGCAAGAAACAAAATACACCACTTCAAATTTGAAGAATCATGGACTCTCCATGAGGATTGTGTTTCAACAATTCAGGTTGGGTGGGAAAAAGGAGGTGGAGATGATTCGCCTGATAACTTACTCACCCGCATTCGAAGTGTTTCTGAGGAGCTAAACAGGTGGGGGAGGAACAAAACAGGAAAATTCAAACAAGAATCACATAGGCTAAAAGGAAAATTGAGGCGCTAAATGAGGGGCGAATGGAAGGAAATGTGCAAGCCATTTTAAAGACGGAAGAGAAAAGGTTGGATAACATTCTAATGGAGGAAGAAATTTACTGGAAACAACGCTCACGAGAAGACTGGCTCAAATGGGGAGATCGTAACACCAAATGGTTCCACTCCAAAGCCACACACCGATGTCAGAAGAATAAAATCCAGAAAATAACAGATTCCAATGGGCACTGTTTTGAAAACAATGAAGATATCGAGCATATTTTCCTTCATTACTATTCTGAACTTTTTAAATCTTCTACTTTAAATGTGCATGCGATTGACGAAATCTTACATGCTACTTCAACAAGAGTTTCAGACGATATGAATTCTCAGTTAGATCGTGCTTTCGTAGCTACAGAGGTGGAGGAAGCGTTAAAACAAATGCATCCGACCAAAGCACCTGGCCCAGACGGGTTACCAGCTCTCTTCTATCAAAGATATTGGAATATAGTAGGAGAGAAGGTGATCAACACATGCCTTCGATGTCTTAATGAGGGGGAAATGCCAGAAAAACTCAATGCAACAACGATTGTCCTCATTCCGAAAAGGAAAAACCCGAGCACGGTGAACGATTATCGCCCTATTAGTTTATGCAATGTGTGTTATAAAATCATTGCTAAAGTGCTTGCCAACAGATTAAAAATAATTCTCCATTCTATTATTTCTGAAAATCAAAGTGCGTTTGTCCCTGGTAGACTGATAGCTGATAATGTTATTGTCGGTTTCGAATGCTTACATTATATTAAAGGCTCAAAATCTAAGAAAAATGCTTTTGCATACATCAAATTGGACATGAGTAAAGCATATGATAGAGTGGAGTGGGTGTTTCTAAAAAGTATAATGGCAAAAATGGGCTTTAGTTCATCGTGGATAAAGAGGATTGGAATGTGTGTTGAGTCTGTGTCATTTTCAATTCTTATTAATGGCAACTGTTCTGAAACTTTTAAACCCACCCGAGGGCTTAGACAGGGTGACCCTTTATCTCCTTATTTGTTTCTCATGTGTGCTGAGGGTCTGTCCAGTCTTTTAAAAAAAGCTGAGATATCTCATAACATTTCAGGGCTTCAAATTGCCAGAACGACACCATCTATCTCTCACCTCTTTTTTGCAGATGATAGTCTTTTATTTTTAAAAGCGTGAATGGATGAATTTAATGAGAAGCAACGGATCTTGAAAGTATATGAGGCAGCAACAGGGCAGATCGTCAATTTTGATAAATCGGAGATAGCCTTTGGGAAGGGAGTGGATAACAACACAAAAGTCTGTTTAGCCAACATATTGGGAGTCAAGATAGCCCAAGACCATGGAAAATATCTTGGATGCCCATCTTCTCTTTCTAGAAAAAGAAAGCCTCGCTGAGCTATATTACTACTAAGGTTCAAAAGGTGTTGCAAGGCTGGAAAGGAAAGTTACTTTCTACAGCTGGAAAAGAGGTTATGATAAAGGCGGTAGCTCAGGCAATTCCCACCTACACTCTCACATGTTTCAAACTTCCACAAGGGTGTTGTCATGATTTGAACAGGTTGATGGCTAACTTCTGGTGGGGCAGTTCAGAGCAAGGGAGGAAAATTCACTGGCTAAAATGGGAAGAAATGACAAAACCAAAGGATAGAGGAGGGATGGGTTTCAGAGACATTAGGCTGTTTAACCAGGCGTTGTTGGCAAAACATACATGGAGACTGCTATATAGACCTCGATCTCTTATGTCCCAAATTCTAAAAGCCAGATATTTTCCTCAAGAAGAGTTTCTAAAGGCAAAGTTGGGGGCAGATCATCATATGTTTGGAGGGGGATTATTTGGGGACGAGAACTAGCCATAAAGGGAGGACGTTGGAGAGTTGGAGACGACAAATCTATTGACATTTATGATGATCAGTGGATCCCGAGACCAAAAACTTTCAAGTTGCTCTCCCCTCAAAGGTCGTTAACTGATCGTAAAGTTAAAGTCTTTTCACAGGTAGCCAATCTTGGAATATTCAGTTGCTAACAGATTTTTTTGTGTAGGATGATGTGGACAAAATCCAAGATATTCCAATTGCAGGTGATAACCTTCCAGATGCTTTCTTTTGGCATTATGACAAAAAAGGAAAGTATACCGTCAGGAGCGGATACAAACTTGCAATAGACAACCTTCATGAGGCGTCCTCATCTGTGGATTCTTATAACTCTCCTTGGTGGAAAACTTTATGGATGCTAAATATTCCTAACAAACTTAAGGTTTTCGCTTGGCGTGCTAGCTTAAATATTCTGCCGACTATGATGAATCTTGCAAAGCGTTTAAGTCCAAAACGATCCCCGTTGCCCAATGTGTGGTAAAGAAAACGAAACAGTTCTCCATGCATTATGGGCCTGTAAGAAGATAAAAAAGCACTGGGCACGGTGGAGCCCAGTGCAATCTCTCCTAAACACCTATTTTGATGATACTCTTGATCTTTTCTGTAGGTATCAGGAAGATTCTGATTCTGATGAACTGGAAACCTTCATGGCAATCATATGGTCCATATGGAACTATAGAAATAAAGTTGTTTCCCAAGGCAACCGAATCTACTTCCATCAGAAATATGACCCTATTGATTGTGCATCAGCTTACATTTCAGAATTTGTGGAGACTCAAGCTAAGCAACATGGAGAACGAGAGCGACCGAGAGAGGCCGGTGATCACCACCAAGATTTGTGGACTCTGCCACCCCACAACCACCTCAAGTTGAACGTGGATGCTGCTTTAACAAATGGAGAAATGGGATCGGGCATGATCATTAGAAACACAAAGGGTGAATCGATGGCGATTGCAGAACATTACAGAAGAACAAGTTGTTCAGTGGATTGGGCAGAAGCTCATGCACTTGTAGAGGGTGTTCGTTTAGCAATGGATTCAGGATTATCTCCAGTTTGGGCAGAAATGGATTCAAAAATTGTGTGGAATCTACTTCACGACCGTGACCATCATCACAATGAGATTGCTCCCCTAATTCACCAGCTCAAGAGACTAGCCATTGAAAAGCACATTAGGGGGTTTCTTCTAACTCCAAGGGACATAAACAAAGTTGCACACCAGTTAGCTACCCACGCTCGCACAATGAAACACTCTGAAGTTTGGTTAGAAGATTGTCCTCTTGGGCTCTCAGCATTATAGCTCAAGATATGCCTTATAGGGACGTTCCAACCCTTTCCTTTATTTCTTTGTAATTGTTTTTTATGGTTGTTTAATTTGTTTCTTCTTAAAAAAAAAAAAAAAGTTAAAATAAAAGGCTGGTTTTGAAAAAAAAGTAAAAAAAAAAAATTATTGCAAATATGGCAAAATGATAAAACTCGAAATTTGCTTCAAACCGACCAAAATTTCCTAGAATGAAAAAAAAATAGTATTTTCTTAATTTTAAGGAGAAAATGATTTTTTTAATGTGATTCTCAAATAATATCTTAGTGTATCTTCCAAATCTAAACAAAGTAAAATCTTGGATAATATAGTTAAATTCAACTAAAATCCAAACAAACTAAAATCAAGCAAAAACTATACACACAAAGAATACAACAAAAACATTTTTCAACAACAAAAAAAACCAAAACAAAACGTAAAAGTACAGAGTAATTTTAGTATTAAAACAAATCATATAAAATAAAAAAATACAATGTATATATGGGTGACTGAGTTGTGTGTGATGTGTAAGACATTAGACCTAATTTTTTCTCAATTAAGGTCGTCGATAATGTTGTGTTGTAACATTTTAATATTTAATTGTATTTTAAATATGAGATATTAAATTTTTGGAGAGTTTTTTCTCTTTTAAAAAGGGATAACGTGTTTGGAGAGGTTTTATCTTTTTAATTTTTGAGTTACTTTTGTTTTGTATTAAATTTCAAGATCTTGAAAATCCTATAAATACCTCTCACACCAAACAATTTCTACACACAACAAAAAACACAACAATTCCTATCTTCTTTTCTTTACTTTCTCATATTTCTCTCATTTGCTCTTTTTTAGAGCAATTGGCCAAAAGAGGGGTGTTTTTTTGTTGTGGAGCTTTGAGCTCAACCTCTTAGTGCAGAGTGGTTTAGTGCAGAGTGGTTTGAGCTACATAACGTTTCAGTTGGGTTGTTGTATCCTGGCTTGAGAATACCTGCTGCACCGGTGGTTGATAAAGAATTATACACCGCAGAGGGCTTGAATCTCCTTAAAGAGAGCGAGATACCCGCGCCTCAACCTAATTGTTTACGTGTCTGTTTTCTCAATATTTTCTCCATTTCCTCTGTTATTTGTAATTTCCCCCAACAGTAAACGAACCAAAGAATTCGAGAAAAATTCTCCCAGCAACAAAACCAAAGAATGAAGATTGAGATCGAAATAAACTAGAAAAAAACTAAAGTAAATCAAAGTTCACACGTGCAAATAACAATAGAAGCCACAAAGAGTTTGTATATGTTTTTTAAAATCAATTATAAAGATACGGAGTGATTAAAATAGAAATATAAGATTTCAAAATTGAATTAATTAAGATTAGATTTGGAGGTAGAGAGTTGTTCAAATCCACCCTTCTTAACTTTAAAATGAATTTGTTGGGAGGGTAAAATATCGAAAATCTGCAACACAAATACAATCACGTGAATGACATGGGTGGTCATTTATATTTTTCCGTCGATTATTTTTGTCCAATGTTCTAAACCGACTTTTTTTTAATGGTCATTTGCATACAAGGAATACTCATCCGGTAAATTTGGACCAACAAAATATCTCGATATCGAAAGAGCGGCCCAAACTTAAAATTTTGAAGGAGAAGAAGGCTCACCTTGGACAAAAAAACCTAATGCCAATATCCCGCATTGACCTAGGCCCAGGCCGAGGTGAGCGAGACTCATAGTTTGGGACCATTTGGGAAATGTCATAGCCCAGTAAGTCCCTTAAAATCAAATTTGATCCCTTCTCGGTCTATTGCTTAAAAGGGGACAAAAAACCCTAGGTCAAGAGAAATAAATCCATAACCTAAAACCAAAGGAAAGTCCCACCTTTAGGTAGGAAGAATTACAAAAAGAACAAAACATATCGAGAACTTGGATTGAAATAACGAACAAGAGAAGCTAGAAGACAACTAGTGGAAGACTTGTTCATTCCACTCATATTTGAGGAAAGACAACTAAAGGTTAGGACTAAAATTTGAGGTTGAACAGGTAGACAAATTGATTTTTCTCAAGGCCAATGTAGACATTTGGTCAAATGAAGATATGTCAAGAATGAATCCTATGTAATGATACGTGAACTATGATTTAATTCAATCAATGTGTTGTTAATCGTAAAACATATTGAAAGTACACAAAGGAGTGCATCTATGTTTTCTTAGGCTCGAAGGAAACATATTTTTCGAAAGTGTTTTTTTTTTTCCATAATATTGGAAAACAAAATTAAAAGGTAAGGAAAACAAAAATCTGTTGTTTTTAAATATGCTATTTTTAATTAAAATTGTTTTTGAAAATTAGTAGACCAAATGTTTTATTGTTTTCTTTGTGTTTTTTGTTTTTGAAAACATAAAAACAAAAGAGATCTTAGTTTTCATTTTCATTTTTATTTTTATTTTTTTAAAAGAATATTACACATAAATAGGGTGTAATGATTGAAACAAAAGGAAAATTACCTTTTTAATTCCTATGTTGGGTCTATGAGGATTCAAGATGTACCCTTTTAATCCTCGATTTTAAGAGTATGTTTAAAAGGTGTATGACATTAATTTAATAATTTTTTAATAATTTTTAATTTTGATTTGGAAAATTTTAAAATTAAAATAATAATAAATATAATTAAAATAATAAATAAAACAAAAAATATTTTCATATCTTCGCTAATTGATTGTCGGCAATCGAAACTTCGCTTACCAATAACCAATGATCAGAGTTTTGTTTGAGGATCACTAACCACTAAATGTTCATTGGCCGATATGGCAAGAAAGTTTCTCTAATTAATTAATATTAATTAATTTTTTTCTAAATTAACATTAGGAGTCTATCAAACATATGGGATTTTCGTACGGATGATCCTCTAAAATAGGCGGAAATGATAAATGTCTCACCTTTTCAAAATAAGGATATATGTCATTTTGCTTGGGTCAACATCCTACCATTTTACTACCTCGCTCTCTCTCAATACTCTTGCTCGAGTTTATCGTTCTCTCTCCAATAATTTCTCTCTCCAATCTCTCCCTCCAATTTCTCTCTCCAATCTCGTTCTCGCTCACTCTCTCTCTCCAATTTCTCCCTTCAATCTCTTACTCTCTCTCATTTCTCTCTCCAATCTCGCTCCATCCTCTCGCTCTTAAATGCCTTAAATGCGCATTTTCATATAGGGAGTAAAATGGTAATTTTGTTAGGATGATGACGTAAGCAAAAAGACATATATCCTTCTTCTGAAAAGGTAGAATATTTTTCATTTTGGTCTCTCAAAATGGGTCATCCATGCAATTGTTTTCGAACCTATTTGTCAAAACCTGGTGACCAGAAAAGCTAGATTTTGAAACTTCAAGACCAAATACACCTATTTTTGAAAACTTAAACAACTAAAAGGGTGATTTTATATAACTATTGAACAATGCATTTTTTATTTTTTATTTTTTATTTTTTGAAAATAAACTTCTCATTAAAAGAAAGGACAATGCATATATTGCCTATCCAAGGTGATTGTCACATACCCACAGATTTCAAGAGTAACTCCAAATCTACTCTCTCACAATTTTTTTAAACTCGAGTTTTTTAAAAGCACTCCGAACCAAATCTTTAAATCCAAACTTTTGAACCCCTTCCCTTAACCCTCCAAACATAACATACATTCTCATACTTAAAACATGGAATTGCATCCCCAAACACCCCTATAGAGTATGTCGACCCAAACCCGTCTTTTAAAACATAACCAAGTTCCAATTTCATTTTAAAATTTAAAATAGTGTAAAGTTTATACCATCAACTAAGAGCTTATAGTCTCACTAACCTCTCTCTCTATATATATATATATCATGAAAAAAACCAAAAATCAAAGGTTATATAAATTACTAAAGTTACCTATGAATTATGAGGTTGGTTTCAATTATACACCCGAACTTTCAATCTCATTTTAATCCTTGAAGTTTCAAAACAACACACTTGGAGACATTTTTCATTAAATTTATGAATGAAAAATGATGTGTTTGTAAGTGTTTTTATTATTTTTTTTCAAGTTTATGTTCAAATAAGTAATAATACATATATAAACACGGTCATTTTTCATCCACAAATTTAACAAAAAAAAAAAAAATGTCTTTAAAAATTGTTCTGAAACAAACTTAAAACTTCGATAATTAAAATAAAACTTTTGAAAGTTCGAAAGTAAAATTAGAATATGAGGGACATTTTTTATTAATATTATTTATTTTAAAACTTATTAGTGAAATAAGATTATATTCAAACTTATTATTACAATATTGTAGTTTAAAATCCACGTCAGCAGATCGTCTCTTCAAGAGACGACCTACTGACGTGGCAAATTTGAAAAGCGCGCTTATCAGATATTTGAAAAAAAAAACGTTTTTTTTCAAGTAGGTCGTCTCTTCAAGAGACGACCTATGCATATTATTAAACCAAATGGTATGTTGTCATATTGGAAAGCTGTTTGGTTTGTATTTGGAAGGTCACGAGTTTGAACTCAACAAAATGCAGATTTTAAATTTTTTTCTGTTTTTCTTTTCCTGTCTTTTTCCTTCTCTTTTTTCGTTTTTTTTTTTCGTTTTTCTTTTTCTACATTTTTCTTCCCCTTTTTAAGTAATTCCATCAAATTGAATTTTTATATTACAATTCATTTTCTTTTCTTTAAAGTAATTGAAATTTGACTAAGTACTAATTATTTAAACACTTTATAAATAAATTAAAACTAAATTTAACTATTATAAATTTTTTTAAGTAGAATTAATTTTAATTTTCAATTTGTACTAAAAAAAAATAATTTTCAATTTAGTTTTAATTAACAACAAATTTATTCTAATTAAAAAAAGCTATAATAATTAAATTTAGTAGAAAATAAATTGTAATATAAAAATTCAATTTCTTTGAAACATTTTAAAAGATGGAATTACTTAAAAAAAAAGGGGAAGAAAAATGCAGAAAAAGAAAAGCGAAAAAAGAGAAGGAAAAAGACAGGATAAGAAAAACAAAAAAAAAAAAAAATTTGAATCTGCATTTCATAGGTCTCGAACTCGAGACCCTATAAATACAAAGGCATCAGGTATCCAATATGGTAATACACCATTTAAATTTGACATATGCATAGGTCATCTTGGATTTTAAACTACAATATTGTAATAATAAGTTTGAATATAATCTTATTTCACTAATAAGTTTTAAAATAAATAATATTAATAAAAATTGTCGAGACTACCTCTGTAGTTCAAAAATATTTT
Source organism: Luffa acutangula (assembly GCA_036850905.1). Classification (NCBI taxonomy): domain Eukaryota; kingdom Viridiplantae; phylum Streptophyta; class Magnoliopsida; order Cucurbitales; family Cucurbitaceae; genus Luffa; species Luffa acutangula. The sequence continues at coordinate 44,602,241 of CM072098.1, read as the reverse complement.
TAATAATTTAACTAAAATCAAAATAGGAATAAAAAAAAAAAGAAAAGGAAAAAAGATGAAAGTACCATCATGTCATAGTGTCTTTCCACACCAAGCCATTGTGTCCCAAACCCTCTTCTCTCTCTCTCTCTCTCTTCCTTTACTCTTCTTCTTCTTCTCCATGGCCACACTCCTTCTCTCCCACTCCTTCCTCTTCCTCCTCCTCCTCCTCCTCTCCGGAGCCACCGCTGTCGACGGCGCGTACTGGTGCGTGGCCCGCAGCGAGGCGAGCTACGAGGCGCTGCAGACGGCGCTGGACTACGCCTGCGCCACCGGCGCCGACTGCGCTCCGATTCAGTCGAACGGGCTGTGCTTCCTCCCCAACACCATCCAGGCCCACGCCTCCTACGCCTTCAACAGCTTCTTCCAACGCAAGGCCATGGCCCCCGGCTCCTGCGACTTCGCCGCCTCCGCCACCATCGCCCAGTCCGACCCCAGTCCGTTCCCCTTCTCTCTCTTAATCACTTCACTTATCTATTCAATTCAATTTAAACCCCTATTTCTTTTTTCTTTTCTTTTTAGATTTTTTCGAAATTAGAATAATCATTTAATGTAATTACCAATATTCTAATTATGTGGGGTTGAGAAATCCAACCATCGACCTTGCAAACTTATGTGATTTTTTTTAAAAAAAATATTTCTTTTGCATTACTAATCATAAGTTATTTAGATAATACTTTTAAAAAAATATTCAATATATGGGGTTTAGTGATTCGAACCAAAACTTTTTTGTCGTTAGTACAAATTTAATGCAACTTAAACTCAGATTGATAATATTTTTTTAGAAAAATTAGATTTGGAGGGTTAGAATATGAATAAATGGTTAAATTTTGGAATTGATTATTTGATATAGTTGTTCTTTGTGCAGGTTATGGATCTTGTGTTTATCCTTCTTCTATCAGGTACGCTAATTTCTGGTTTTTTTTTTCTGTTTTTTAAATTAATTATTAGAATCTTTATATATTTATTTATAATTGATTGAAATTTGCATATATTTTTATTTTTTGGTGGAGATTTCTTCATGTTCAAGTAAATGGGTTCTCTTTTGAGTCTTCTTACATTTGCAAAAATAGAAAGAATTTGGTCTCTGAAAACCATATGTTTGCTTTCCTTGTTGTCTCCCATCCCATTCAAAGTTGTTGTTTTTTTTTTTTTTTTAATATTCAAAGTTGGTTTTAAGTGAAAGAAAGAAATTTACTTCAAATTTTCTAAAGCAATTTTTTTTGGAAAAAAAAAAAAAATCTTGGTGTTAGATATTGGAGGGAGAAAAATAGAAAATGTAAGTGGGGTGGGAGAAAGTGAGAATTTTGGTTTTAAAAAAAAAATCCTATTTATTACTTTATATGTTTATTGACTTTTCTTTTTCACTGTTAATAGAAGTAAGAGATATTTTTATCACATTTTTTAATAAAATATTATATTTTCTATTTTTTTCATTTAACATTTTTTAATACATTTGTTAATAACTAATATTTTTAGTAGTAAAATAATTTAATTATAATGGAGTGTTTCTTTATAAAGATAGGAACTTTATTAGATAGTATTAGTAAGGATAGGGATTAAAATTTTATGTTGCTCTTTTTTGTCAAAAAAAAAAAAAAAAAGTTTATGTTGCTCTATTCCGACTAGAGATTTTTTTTTTTTTTTTTAAAAAAAAAAAAAATCTAACGAGATGATATGAATACCATAACAATGTCTTTTTTATCAAGTTTATCTTAGAAAAGAGGTTGGGACATATATCTCCCAAAGAATTTGAACGGATCGAGCTTCTAGGGTAAAGTATAAATTTTAGCGTCACTGTCTTTAAAAATTCTCATTTTATGTACTCTTCACTTTAAAATGAAGATTCTCAATAAGAAGAAAGTACACATCATCATATATATATATATATATATATATATATATATATATATATATATCTTTATATCTTTTGGTGCAATTTTTAGAATTTTTTTTATATATATATATATATCTTTTGGTGCAATTTTTAGAATTTTTTAAAACCAAAAAAAAAAAACCAATTTTTTTAATAAAGAAAACACAGTTCGTTTTAAAATTAATTCATTAGTAATTTAATTTTGGTGAAAATAATATTATTTATTTGAAACTCAAAAAAGGAAAAATATATATTATTATTTATTTGAATAAAAGGCTATGTTTTAAATCTGAGAGGTTCGTCTAGAACATCTTTTTGTGGGCCCCATTTAGTTAGACGCCGTTGGATCAGCCTGGCCGGGGCCCAGGTAGGGGTCACATCGAACGGTCAAAATGGGATGGATTTACTTTTATAATTTAAAATTAGCTTTTTGAGTACAAAAACGGTGCGTTTTGGGAGTGTAGAAGGCTGGTCAAGAATGGTACAATGTCAGACTCTGATTGTCATCGATTACACTGCACTTGTCAGACCAAGCTTGGCTTTTAAAATAATTAAATACAAAAATTAAAATTTGCTGATCGAAACTTTAAATTTTAAAATTCTATTTTGGGTCTTTGTATTGTGTCTATTTTTTTTATCTATTTCGGTGTAATGGCTGATTATAAAATCTTTACATAAATTTTGTATAGAGTCTAAATATTTAGTAAATTGTGAAAGTTACGATAATATTTCAAAAAATTTATTAAATGTATGATTGTGTCAAAGTTGTGATTAAAAAAATGAGATGATGAGTGAAAATAAAGAAACCAAAATTTTTCCCTTTTAAAAGTATAGAGACTAATACTGATATTTTGAAAATATAAGAACCAAAATTGAGAAGAGTTATTTTTAAAAAAAAAAAAAAAGAAAATTGAAAAGAGTTTGAAAGTACAAGGATCAAAATACATATTTTAAAAATATAGAGATCAAAATAGAAAAAAGTAATAAAAGTAAATTTTAAATTAAAAATTTATTAAAATATGGTTAAATAATTGTTTTTCAAATGGATAAATTGCACGCTTCACTTGGTTTCCATTTAATAGTTCTCAAAAGTTTGGAAATTAGTTCTAAACATTCTTTTAACTTAATTGGTCGATCTAAATGCACTTGTTAATTTTATAAATTTTTTTCCTCACGTTTTCTCTCCCTCATCTCTTCTCCTTCTTCCTCCTCTTTTTTTCTAGATTTTCGATTTTTTGTTTTTGTTTTTGTTAAAAAAATAAAAAAAAAATAAATAAATAAATAAGAATTATAGATTGAGTGACATGATGGAAGATGTAATGTATCAGAAGATGCTGTTGGGTTGTCCCCTAAAGAATCAATTCTTTGAGACCATTTTGTCTATCCAAATCTTTTGCTTCTGTTCTCCAACATTCCTTGGATCCTATGGTCCTATAAATGTTAATAATTTTAGCAGCAAGTTTTGTTCAAGAATCCTTACAAAATACAGTTACAATGTCCCACATCTCGAATCATGTAGCGAATTGCAAACGTTACGATCGTACTTTTCTTCCAAATCTGTCCTACTCTAAAGAAATGATCCCTTTTTTTTTTTTTTGAGTTGGTCTGATTGAACTAAACAATCTTAACCCCCTCGTCATCTATTTAAAATAATCAAGGAAAAACTAAATGAACGATATAATAAAGAGAGTTGTCTAACGGAATTCACTCGTGACAACTTTCAGTGCTGCAGGAGGAGCAATTACACCCAGCCCTCCATCAAACGCAAGCCCGACGATAACAGTGCCAGCTACAACCCCCACCACACCGAGCTTCAACAACGGCGGTACCGATGATGTGAATGGTCTAAATCCAGTATACAACCCGACATCAACCTCAACACCAACCAACTCTAAAGCCTCAACGAGTTTTACGATCCCGAAACTCTTAATCTTCGTCTTGTTTTCAATTGCTATCTCACTCACTTCACAAACAATGTAGGAGGGCTATAGATGGGATGTGCAGAGGGAGAGAGGGTTTATTCAGTTTTGTTAGAAATGGTGAGGCTCTCAAGAGTTGGATCAAATGTAGCTTTTAATTTGGATGTTTGATATATGTTTACTTTGGAAACTAAATGGCATAGGCAAAAGTAGGATAGGGTTTAGTTAAGCCTTCACAAATCTCCCACTTTGTTTAGGGGATTTACTCATTCAATTTAATGGTTCAATTTGATTGTTCTAAGTTCCACTCTTGATTATTGTTTTGACTATGGTGGTTAGAGATCTTACTTGTGTACTAGACTATATATATGATTAACTTCTAATTTCAAAGGTTCAACTCTCGAGTCTATTTATACTTTCAAATGTTTGTGTATTTGTCGCTCAACTTCCAAGTATCTTCTTTTAGTTTTAAAATTTTGTAGAACTTTCACCTCTACCTCATATGAGTCAAACGCTTGTTCATGAAGATATCCAATGATCAGGCAAATTAATAAAATATGTGTTTATATCAAGTTTATATTAAAAAATAACATCAAAGACATTGTTTAGAGACTAAAATGGAATAAGTAAAGAACGAAAGTTCAAAGAACAAAATATGAGGCAATATAGGAATGCTAAAATCACATCCTCATATATCTATTAATTGCCTCAAGAAAATTGGATTTGTAGAGCATCAATAGTGAAGAGTTACAAAAGAATACCCAATTGATGAAACCGAGTATAATTCTGAACCACCTCATTGAGCTTTTCCCTATTTCCATTCTTTGTATGCTCCAGGCTGGTGGCAGAGTTCATCAAGTAGGAATCTAAATAAGAACAGAATGAAAAGCTCAGAAAGTTCTCTATATGGCTATTGAGTATTGACAACAGAAGGGGTTCTATCAACAATATGTACCATGGTTATAATGTCACATATCTTCTTGTTTTCCATGTCTGTATGTATGTACCTTCTGCTCAATTAGACAAATTTCTGGTTGTCGTACTATGTAAATTATATCCCCGGTCGATTTATACGAGTCCTGATTTCGGTGCCAAGTCCACAGAGCATGAGTTTCGTTTTTCACCTGGAAAGAATATTCTTTAGTTCCCATACTTCAAACATCGCTATCCAACCAGAACATAGAAAGGAGTTTCCAGAGTGTTTTGACTCACTAAGGATCATGTCATGCAAGTTTATCATAAGCCAATTTTAACATTCACCAACAGAAATGGTATATTTAAAAAATGTTAAAACATGAGGGACCAAATTGAAACTTCTTAATGTCAGGGACTAAATTGAAAAAACCCTCAAACCTATATTTAGCCTAAGATTTGAATCCCAGAATATGTAGATACATTGCAGTTTTCTAGACACAGCTTATTTTATGTGTTTTGGGTGGTCTTATCTACCTGCAGCAGTAGGTTTTAGAGTTGATAGGACATTGCAACTGTTTCTCAAACGCATTCCATTATATCAAAATGACATGGAAATGTAATATTGTTCAGGCATCTAAAAGAAAGAGATAGAGAGAGAGAGATGTGGAACCTCCAAAATGCCGTGGCCGAAACTACTTTCACGATATGCACTGTAATCAGGTTGCTGATCCCAGCAGAATTTTCCTTTAGCCAGGCCTGATGTGAAATTGAATGCACAGAAGCCGCTCATGTATTCATCTGGTGTCGAGGATGGGTCCGGACAGTTTCCGGGTTCATCAGCATGTTCAATTGCCATTTTCTCTCGGTTACCTCCATCACCTACCGTTATGTAGACGGGACCACAACGATCCAAAGTGTAGTTATATACTCTATTTGACCTCTCATAGGCATGAACCTGATGATGAATTTATACCCCCAATCAGAAAGAATATCAACAAACTTGTGTATGCAGCAGAGACAAACAGAAAAACCAAATATGCATTTAACAATTCCAATCCTTGTTATGTACTTAACTTGTAAACAGAAAAAGGACCATTTGCAGGTAGTTGCAGAGAATCTGTATTGTCACATTAGATGCTAGGGTTTAGGCTAGCGCGTGTCACATTAGATGTTTATACCCATGTGCTAATGATTTTATTATTAGGAACTTATGTTTTTACGGAGAGAGATTTTTTTTTTTTTCTAATTATCCATTAGTGTCCAGGTTAGCTTATCTCAACTAATCTCAGAGAATAACTGCCTAACCTTATTACATTTGGTTACAAAGCTTATTAGATATTAGATCCTAAGTAGGTGGCTGCCATGGATTGAACTCATTCCCTCTAAACTCTTTATTATTCTTGTGACCCTTATTGACCACTAGGCCAATTCATAATGCTAGAGAAAAAATGGGAAGCTGAACAGCATTGAATAGGAAAACAACGTAATAGTGCGAGAGTGGATCCAATCAATACAATTCTTGTAACATGTTGTGTTAGTCGCAACAACAAAAATGATGAAATAAAGAGGACATACATGACCGTTGAAGACTATGTCAACTTTATACTTGTAGAGCAAATCTTCCATTGCCACTTTCATGCACTCTGCTTCTCTATAATGGGCAGTGTAGGTGCTGTACCAGGGTGGGTGCCATGTAGCTATCAACCATGGAGTAACTCTCCTGTCAACTTTCGCCAGGTCTTGCTCTAGCCATTTGTATTGGTCGCCTGCACCGTGCGAGAAAAAAATCACAATGGATTCAGCAATTGACAATCAAAACCAAGCTTCCTAATATAAAAGATTGTGAAAAGGAGGCAGATGCGGATTCACCTGATCTGTCATATGAAATGTAGGCACCAAGCATTATGAAATGAATGCCACCTGCATTGAAAGAGTAGTAAAATGTCGAACATGAGTTACTCTCTTTGGATGGGAATGCAAATCGGGAACTATAAGCCACAAATGTTTGGTTTTCAGCTTGTGGTTCTATCTCATGGTTCCCTTCCACCACCATTAATGGAACTTCGGATACTAGAGGCTGCATATACCTGATAACAGAAAAGCTGTAAGAGACCATTTCCTAAAATCGCCCTAGCTGCATTTTTTCAACTAGCTTTGAGCTCAAATGCGTTGGTAACCGAGAAGAGGAAAATGAAGGGAAATAGAAAGAGATCAGAAAGTGAATAGTCTTTTGGCAAAGTCAGCCATATTAACACAATTGAAAGGCTGAAGGGTCAAACTTCAAAAAGTAAATCGTGTTAAATCATTAAGATGACAGATTCACAGTCTTGTAGAACAAACTACAAACATATGTAGATTTTGCTTAGGAGACATTACTATGTTATAGAATGGATCATAGATGTAGCATTTCTAAATTGTTTTCTTTTCTTTGTTAAACAACAAAAATGATACGAGAAACATAAAAGAAGATTGCATAATGGTTTCTAAAAATACGGAAGATTTGAATACTTAACAAGTTAGCAAGATGAGTAAGTTTCAAATTTAAAAATAAAGAAAGAAAGAAAAGCGGGAAAACCCGACTAACCTTCCCCAGTAATCCCAACGAGGTTGATAAGTTTCGTGAATAGGAGTTTCAGGAAAAGAACAAGAGTAACAATCAGAGCCAGTGCCATTTGTAAGATATAAGTTGGCATAACTCACATCCCCAATCAATAGAACAAGGTCAGGATGGTTACTCAAAATGTTATCAACTGTTGATGTAGTATTGTATGTAAGACCCAAATCCCCAACCACTGCTATTCTATTAGGATAACTCTTAGGCCCAGAAACAGGCATAGTTCTGAAATAATGCACATCACTCATTTCCTCTGCAACTGCAGGGTCACCACACTGATATTGGTACAAAGTATCAGGCTCCAATCCTGCCAGAAAAAATAAGAGAGCTCCAGAAATTTTATAATGGATGAAACCAGCAATTTTTAGAAAGTTGTTAGAGGTTCTGAGCACATCAAAAATTAAAATTGATCATACCCGTTAGACGAACATGGTGTATAATTCCAGAAGTGTAGTTCTTGAGGCCTTCAAAGGGATAAAGTTGATCGTAGACAAGAGAATAACCCTCTGCTTGGTTATTCATTGGCATTCTGAACTTCCCATACATGACAATACTCGCAACTCTTTTGGGATCTAATGGTTGAATGGCGTCTCCAATTTGAAAGTCCCCTGTACATCAATCGAATCTCACTGAATTGAACTAATGGCTCACATAACTGTTAAACCCAACTCTACTTGGATAATAAACTCTTTGATGAAAATTCAAATTGATCATTCTCTAAAGCATTCTAGCGTTTTTGAACAAATCACATCTATTCCTCATGTGGGAAAGGGAGACCGATGCGCTTAATACGTGCAAAAACTTGCAACATTTCAATTAAAAACTGCCAACTCCTCGACAGAATTATCAATTCAAAACAATTATTAAATGTGACTGTCACAATATGGCTGCCCCAAATAACCACCCAATGCATGTTCATAATACATTTTCAATCTCTCTAATAGTTCTATTCTGGAAGTGTATAACAGCCAGCCAGCCTTACCAAATAGTCACTCCGGTTCGAGCTTATGTCATGAGGGGTGTCTTTTACGCATTTTGTCAAACACTAAACATACACACAATCAGTCCAGACAAAAAGTTCCAGAGCTTTACTCAAGGAAGCTTGCCAATTAAGCAATCTCACACAATTCAATCTCATAACAGGGGAATTGCTAATTTGACAAACAAAAGCATCTTCAATCAAACAAACAAGTTCACAATCAAATTACGAGCGGTTAACAACAATCACTTAGCCATATTTCAAAACGATAAACAAAAAGAGTTTGAAGAAACCTGTAATCCATGAAATCCAAACGGAGTCATAATCTGCAGAGAGAGAAACAGAAATCTGCTCCGGCTCAAACTGCCCACCATTCTTCTGAACTCTGGGATCGGTTTCCGGCAAGTCCTCCGCCATCCCCCGGAAGCTCTTATCAAGTGGCACAGTAACAGGCTTAAACGGCCCTTCAATGGTGGTCGGAATTCCTCCATGAACAGAACAAACCCTCAAAACAAACAACGAAGAGAGCAAAACAACGGCAAATGGGAAGAGACCCATTTGCCTGATTCGAAAATTTTCAAAACCCAGATGAAAATTAAGCACTGGGATGAGGTGAAGTGACGGGGAAAGGGATTTAAATAAGAAAAGAGATGAAAATGAAGATCAAACTTGGGGGAAAAAAAGAACAAACATGCAGCATTCCCCATGTGAAGGCAATGAATAATGGCGACAGAGAAGATGACGTCCATTTTTCTTTTCATGCGAACGGATTCGTTCTGGGGAAACCGAATTTCTCCACAAGTCCGAATTCGAGACTGACAAATCGACAAAATGCATTATACTGCGGTTTCTTTTGTTAATTTATGAGAATTCTGTTTTATTTTATTCAGATTCAAAGTTGTGTGTATTTTGAACGCCGACCCTAAACTTAGCAAACTGAATCAATTTTAACCCTAATTTTTTTAATTTCATCAAATTAAACCCCAAACTTAGCAGATTGATTATTTTTAATCTTAGACTTGCATAAGTGTTATAATGTACACCTTCGATTAACTTTTCGTTTGAATCATTGTTAAAAGAATGTAATTGAGTGTTTTTTTTTCTTAATTCACATTGCACATGAATTGATTTCTTGTAAAAAAGAGAAACTGTTTATTCGAAGAAACTTTTGGTGTTGAAAAGTTGTATGTGAGTTTTCACTCATTTTCTTTTTAATGTGTTTGTAGGTTTTGTTGCAGTTTTTTTTTTAACTACTTAGAAGTTTTTTTTAACTACTTAGAAGACAACATGCAACTTTAGGATGATATAAAAGTAAATTTGAGGTTTTTTTTCCTTTTCATTTTAGATAATTTTTTCTTGTTATTGGAAACTTTGTAGGTTTTTCTAGTGCTACGTAGGATTACAAAAGCAAAACAATTTTGGAGGTTTTTTTTTTCTTCAAATGTTTACTGAATTTTTCTTGTTGCTAAGAACTTTGTTGGTTTTTTTTCCTTCTCTTATTGTTGTTTTTTTCCCTTCTATTGACTTCTGATTAGAAGAATGTGCAAATGTAGATATAGAAAACAAAACAATTTCAATTCTTTTATTTCTCATATTTGCTGGATTTTTCTTGTTGCTAATAATTTTATGTTTTTTCAGGCTGAAATATTTGATTTCTTCAAAATAAAGACTTTTTCCAATAAATTTTTTACAATAAATTAAACCAACTCAGGTGCAATGTGAGTTAAAAAAAAAGCAATTACATACATTAATGGTAATTTAAATGAGAAGTTAATCAATGGTCTAAATTACAACACTTGTGCAAATTTAAGATTCAAATTGACATAATTTACTAAGTTTGAGATTCAATTTGATGAAATTATAAGTTTATGGTTAAAATTGATACATTTTACTCCGTTTCGAGTCAAAATTTAAAAAAAAAAAAAGAAAAGAAAAAACAATTATTGGACATGAAAGAAAGAAACGTTACAAAGGCAACACGTGGCATACAAAAATATTGTACATCCAACTCATCACATCTATGGATTACACTCGAATGGTCAATTTTGATGCCAACTCCATCCCTGAACAAACCATGTAGGCCCTCGTGTCTAATTAGGCCAAAATGTTCAATTTCAATAGGAGCTTGCCAATTTAGGTTTAGTCTCGAATTGTCGTAGCTTTTAAAATAATTACGGAAAACTATTTTCAAATAATCTTATTTATTAGAAATACAAACATTTTGATAGAGATATGTATGTTTTTTGAAGCTAGATATGCAAAGGTTGATATTATTTTCTTTTATTCTAATTATAATTATTATTTGAGTTGGAATAAAAGTTCCCAAATAGTTATTTAAATCCTTCGAGACTAATATCTAAATTTCAATAAATGCAATAAATAATCACTAAGTTTCATCTTTTTTTTTTTTTTTTTTTATTACAGAAAATTTGAACCACCAACTTCTTACTCATTAGTAAGAATCACACTTTCATCCCATTTTTATTTCGGTTATGGCAAACATTATCCAAATATTTCATTGGAATTAAACCACGACCAGGAATATTGGAATTAAAAAGAAAAAAAAAACTCTAAAGAAAACACGTGGCCAATTTACAAGAAAGACAAAAATGGTGGTGGTTTCCCAATCCGTTTAAGAACTCTATAAATAACGCACATATCCTAACCCAAATTCCAATTCCAATTCCCAATCTAATAATCCTAATCCAATTCCAAATTCAAAATCCTAAACCTATAAATTCCCTCCCACGAACTCAGTCAAGTTAAAGAATGGCGACGAGTTCACTGCATCAGATCGGTACTCTGTTTGCGGCAACGACGGCGAAATGCAACGATCATCCACCTCAATCGAAAGCTCCGGCGAGTGCTGCGCTGGCGAGGACGGTTCCTACGGCGGCGATTTTGCGATCTAGGGCTCCGAATCGAGAAAGAGAGAACGTAACCGTATCATCGTCGTCGGACGGATTCCGACGGAGTTTGTCTGTGGCGTGCAGAGGATCGGCAGCGACGGAGGAGGGAGAGAGAGTATTAGAATAAAAGAAGTTGTATTTCAGTTAGTTAGTTAACTTCATCTGTTATTAATCAGGCTATTTATTCAGCCTTGCATTAATGAGAAAGTGTGCAAGAATTATTTACATTCTGATTTCAATATGGTATCAGTGGAATAAACCTTCAGAGTGTTTTTCTTCTTGCTGAATTTCTTCATCTTCGTTTGCTTCTCTCATGACAGGCGATAACTCAAATACTTCTTCTTCTACTAATCAACCCACGAATCAGTCCGTGATTGATCAGTATGTCAACCCATATTTCCTCCATCATTCCGATGGTACAAATCTCGTCCTCGTTTCCGAAGTACTCACTGAGACGAATTATAATTCCTGGAGTCAAGCTATGCTGCTCGGTCTTATGGTAAAAAATAAAGAGGGTTTTTTAGACGGCACGATCGAGAAGCCTACCAACGAATTTCTTCATTCTTGGAAGGTTTGTAATGGCGTCGTCAAGTCTTGGATCTTGAATGCTTTATCGAAGGAGATTGCTGTTAGCGTCAATTTCTCTGACACTGCTCGAGAAATGTGGGTAGATCTCCAACAACGCTACCAAAGGAAGAACAGACCTCGAATTTTCCAAATTCGCCGTGAAATCTCCAACTTACTTCAAGAACAGATGTCTGTACAGACATATTTTGCCAAATTAAAAGCTCTCTGGAACGAATTGGTCTCCTATCGTCCGTCGTGTACTTGCGGGAATTGCTCTTGTGGAGGAGTCAAGAACTTGGTGCAATACTTCCAGACTGAACATGTGATGGCTTTCTTGATGGGCTTGAATGAATCTTTTTCCCAGGTTCGGACGCAGCTTCTATTGATGGAACCCGAACCCACGATTACTCGAGCCTTCGCTCTTGTCGCTCAAGAAGTCGAACAACGAGCATCTGTATTGCCTCCAAGCACTACATCCACAATTGCCACTGAATCAACAGCCCTACTTGCTAAGAGCTCAAGTTTGAGTACGAATTCTACCAATTCTCGACCGAATTCCCAGACGACGAAGAAGAAAGAAAGACCTTATTGCACTCACTGTAACGTCCTTGGACATACTGTGGACCGCTGCTACAAAATCCATGGGTATCCTCCTGGACATCGAAATCAAAAGGTCTCTACCCCAGCCACTAAAACAGAGTCTGCAGCTTCCCCGAATTTCACCCCTGAGCAGTATCAGGGATTACTAAACATCCTACAGACTCATCTTGCCTCTGCCGGCAAGACAGATACTGAATCATCAGCTGGGAAGTCTCATGTTGCAGGTACATGCTCCTCTCTCATGCCTAATCCACATTACTGGGTAGTAGATTCTGGGGCATCAACCCACATATGCTTTTCTCAAAAGCTCTTTTCTTCTTTGGAAAAAGTGTCTGGATTTTCAGTAACTTTGCCAAATCAAAATCGAATTATTGTCGAATATGTTGGAATTGTTCATATATCTCCTCAGATTACCCTCAAGAATGTGCTATTTGTTCCGGGTTTCCGTTTTAATCTGATATCGGTCAGTGCCTTAACTGATTCCATGCCGATTTTGATAAAGTTTATGGCTGATTCTTGTCACATTCAGGACAAGTTATCTTTGAAGATGATTGGCAAAGCTGAGCTATGGCAAGGATTATACCTACTAAAGCATGATGTATTTCCATCTGAGTGTAGTATTAATTCTACCGTTCACAGTACATCTTGTAATTCTGCTTCTTGTTGTAAGAATGTAACACTTTGGCATGACCGCCTTGGTCATCCTTCTGTTAAATACATGAATGCCTTGAAGGGAATTTTACGTTTGAATTTCCATGATTCTAAACCATGCTTGGTATGTCCTCTAGCAAAGCAACGCCGCCTTTCGTTTTCCTCTAGCACTCACAGATCTATCAATCCCTTTGACCTTGTCCATTGCGACACTTGGGGCCCGTTCAAAACATCAACACATTCTGGATATAAGTATTTTCTCTCAATTGTGGACGATTTTTCTAGATATACCTGGATTTTCCTCATGAGACACAAGTCAGATGTTTTGAAAATAGTCCCTAACTTTTTCAAGTATATAGAGACTCAGTTTCAAAAGACCATTAAAACCTTCCGCTCAGATAATGCACCTGAGTTATCTTTCGTTAAGTTTTTTCAGTCCAAGGGAGTAATTCATCAGCTTTCTTGCATCGAGCGTCCTGAACAGAATTCAGTGGTTGAGAGAAAACACCAGCATTTATTAAACGTAGCGAGAGCCCTGCTTTTTCAATCTCAGATGCCTATGGAATTCTGGGGAGAATGCATCCTGACAGCCTCTTTTTTAATCAACAGGACTCCATCTCCAGTCTTGTCTTGGCAAACTCCATATCATCAACTATATAAGGTCAATGCTGATTACTCCCAACTACGGGTTTTTGGTTCCCTGTGTTTTGCGTCCACTCTGCCTTCCCACAGGACCAAGTTTACCCCTCGAGCTGTTCCTTCTGTGTTTGTCGGTTACCCTCCCTTTGTCAAAGGCTTCAAGTTGTATGATCTCAAGCAGAAGAAGTTTTTTATATCAAGGGATGTGGTCTTTCATGAGCAAACCTTTCCGTTCCTTAACAGCAGCTCTTCACAAGGCAAACCTGATCCTTGTATATCGCAGGAGATCTTTTCTGATTTAGTCTTACCTAAATCTTTTAACTATCATGGTTTTCATTCTCAAGCACCACAGCATTATGTCCCTAGTGTCCAAACAGATGATGTTTTGCCAAACCCATCTAATCTTGTCATGCCGCAGACATTTGTGGATCAAGAAGTCATTGATGATATTGCGCCTACCAATGCTACTGTCGCACCTAGTGTTGTTGAACTTCAACAATTTCCTACTGATTTACCTGCTACCCTTGTAAATGACAATCCGGTCATTTTACTTGATGATCAGCGCACGACTCAAGAGGCAGCCCCGACAGTTCAAGAGATAGTTACTCGGCGGTCTAACCGACAGTCTAAACCTCCTACTTACCTTAAAGACTTTCACTGTAGTCTCCTATACTCGAACAGTTACATGCCTTGTAATATCGAATATCCACTACAGAATTACTTGTCCTATGACAAGCTATCCTCTGAGTACAAAAAGTTTGTGTTGAATGTCTCCTCAGTCTTTGAACCACAATATTATCACCAGGCAGTTCCATTTGAACACTGGAGGCGTGCCATGACAGAAGAATTAAAGGCTATGGAAAACAATCAAACTTGGTCAGTACAATCACTTCCGAAGGACAAGCACTCTATTGGATGCAAATGGATCTTTAAGATCAAACACAAGGCGGATGGTACCGTGGAGAGATATAAAGCTCGCCTCGTAGCAAAGGGATACACGCAACAGGAAGGTCTTGATTACAATGAGACCTTCTCTCCTGTCGCCAAGGTAGTATCCATCAAAGTCTTACTCACAGTAGCTGCTTCCTTAAACTGGCCGTTAATTCAACTAGATGTCAATAACGCCTTCCTCAACGGAGATCTCTTTGAGGAAGTCTTCATGGATTTGCCCTTAGGATACAAATGTGATAAGGTTTGTCCTCAGGGGGAGCGACTAGTCTGCAAACTCCACAAATCCATCTACGGCCTAAAGCAAGCATCGAGACAATGGTTTGATAAATTCTCATCCGCTCTAATATCTCTTGGTTTCACGCAGTCAAAGTCAGACTATTCCTTATTTACGAGAGGCTCGGGTGTTACCTTCCTTGCTCTACTTGTCTATGTAGATGACATCATAATAACAGGAGCATCCTTGGAGAATATTAATTCTTTAAAAACGCATCTTCATGTTGTTTTCAAGCTTAAAGATCTGGGCAAGCTTCGTTACTTCTTGGGACTGGAAATTGCCCAATCTTCGAAAGGAATTTTCTTGTGCCAAAGAAAGTATGCCTTGCAGCTGGTCGAGGATGCTGGTTTACTTGCTGCCAAACCGTCCTCTTTGCCTATGGACCCTAATCAGAAGCTTACTGTTGATTATGGAGACTTATTGAGTGACTCAACTCATTACAGACAGCTTGTTGGAAAACTTTTGTATTTGAATATATCTCGCCC
This sequence comes from Luffa acutangula, assembly GCA_036850905.1. Classification (NCBI taxonomy): domain Eukaryota; kingdom Viridiplantae; phylum Streptophyta; class Magnoliopsida; order Cucurbitales; family Cucurbitaceae; genus Luffa; species Luffa acutangula. The sequence goes on along the minus strand of CM072098.1, from coordinate 44,586,823 downwards.
CGACATCTCGTTTGCAGTGCACAAACTTAGCCAGTTCGTTGCCAAACCAAGAGTGCCACATCTTCATGCTGTTCACACCCTTATTAGATATTTGAAAGGGTCACCTGGACAAGGCATCTTTTTGCCTTCATCACCCTCTTTTCAGCTTAAAGCATTCTCGGACTCAGACTGGGCTTCATGTCCAGATTCACGTAAATCGACCACGGGCTTCTGTATATTCCTAGGAGATGCGTTGGTTTCATGGAAGGCGAAGAAACAAACCACCATATCACGCTCATCAGCTGAAGCTGAGTACAGAGCAATGGCTGTTACCACCTGTGAAATTGTCTGGCTTCGACAACTCTTGAAAGAATTGCAAGTGCATTCTCCTTCACCATCTTTGCTTTTTTGTGACAACACAGCTGCAGTCCACATAGCCAATAATCCTATATTTCATGAGAGGACCAAGCATATAGAGATTGATTGTCACTTCATAAGAGAAAAGGTTGCAAATGGTTTCATAAAGTTACTACCAGTTCGATCTAACCTTCAACTAGCAGATGTATTCACAAAGGCTTTGCCAACTTCTTCTTTTTCTTTCTTGTTATCCAAGATGGGAATCACAAACATAATGCTTCCATCTTGAGGGGGAGTATTAGAATAAAAGAAGTTGTATTTCAGTTAGTTAGTTAACTTCATCTGTTATTAATCAGGCTATTTATTCAGCCTTGCATTAATGAGAAAGTGTGCAAGAATTATTTACATTCTGATTTCAATAGAGAGGGAGAGGAGTGCCGGTGTTTGTGATGATGCCGTTGGAGAGCGTGACGATGGAGAATAAGGTGAAGCGGAGGAAGGCGATGGAGATGAGTTTTCAGGCGATGGAATGGGCGGGAGTTGAGGGAGTGATGGTGGACGTGTGGTGGGGATTGGTGGAGAAGGAGAGGCCTGGTGAGTATAACTTTGGAGGTTATGAGGAGCTTTTGGCTATGGCCGCCAAGTTCGGCCTCAAAGTTCAGGCCGTCATGTCGTTCCATCAATGCGGAGGCAACGTCGGCGATTCCTGCACGTAACTACTTTCTCCTTCCTTAATAGTTGCTTATTTTTCAAGTTTAAAAGTTTTTTTTAGTCAAATGAAAGTTTTTTTTTCTTTTGTTTTGTAAATGTTTGTTTCTTAAAAAAAAAAACTAGCATATATAAACGTGTACTAGTGACCAACTGGTTTGATGTTTGAATCTCTTTCCTCACCTATTGTAAAAAAGAAAAAAAAAAACTTTCAAAAATTTAAATTTAACCTTCAAAGTTTGAAGTTTGTTTCAAAACGATCTTTAGAGACAATTTTTGTTAAATTTATGCACGAAAAAAGAGAGGTATTTGCATGTGTTTTTATTGTTTTTTCTCCTTATATGTTCAAATGTGTTCACATAAACAATAATACATATGTAAACACGTCTTTTTCTGTCCATAAATTTAACAAAAAAAAAAAAAAATCAGGATTGTTTTGAAACAAAATTCAAACTTTGAAGGCTAAAATGAAACTTTTGAAAGTTTAGGTGTATAATTAAAACCAATCCCGTAGTACAAGGGTACTTCCTATCATTTAACCTTAAATTATCATTTTCTCCTTTTTTTTGTTTTTCTTGTAAAGTTAATATTTATTGAACATATAACTATAGTTTTCATTTAAATTTTAAGATTTATTAGAACTAATAACTATATAGCTATCTACTATGATTAAAATAGAGTAAATTATCAAAATGACATTTTAACCTTTTTTTTTTACTGACTAAAGTTAAAAGTTCGATGTTCTAATTTTTAAATTAAGAAAAGTTGTTAGTTCTATAAATGTTACTTTAGTCATAGTCTATTCACCTTTCTATTTTGTTGACCTTTCTATTTTAACATTGGGTTCAAATTCAACCTAGTACGACCAATAATTCAACTTGAACATAATTGTTTTCACCAAATTATATTCATAAACTTAAAATGAAAAATCAAATGCTTATTAAGTGTGATCATAAAATTTGATTTTCTTCAACCTCTTTTAATGGTTGTCGAGAAAAAATTTGAAACTATATCACAAGGAAGATATCTTAACTTTATTCATATTAAATTTAAATCAGATTTATTAGTTTTTTTTTTAAAGTACAAGATTAAGTAATGACACTAAATAGTGTTTTTTTTTTTTAATAATAGTAAATAAAATGACTAAATCATTCTTTTAGTAAAATCATATTAAGATCATATATTTGGTTGTTTTTATACACAACTTTTTTAAAGAAGTTGATCTCAAAGTATTTATTTCAAAATGATTTATTTTCCAATCTCATTTTTTAACGAGTCATTTGTAGTGGTCGTAGAACACTAGAAATTTTTTTAAAATTAAACACTTAGAAAAAATCAAACGCACCCTAATTTTCATTCTAATTTCAGACTTCCATTAAATGTACAGAATTCCATTACCGAAATGGGTAGTAGAGGAGATGCAGAAAGATCCCGACCTTGCGTACACAGATCAATGGGGGAGAAGGAACTTCGAATACGTTTCTCTGGGCTGCGATAATCTTCCTCTCTTAAAGGGCAGAACTCCAATTCAATGCTACGCCGATTTCATGCGTGCCTTCAAGCAAAACTTCAATCATCTCTTCGGCAGCACCATCGTCGTAAGTTTCTGCAATTTGATTCTTTCCCAGAAATTGAAATCTCTCGCAAATCCCTCGATTCTTACCCTGTAATTATCTTGAACTTCCTAGATTTTAACGTTTCATCTTTTACCAATGAAATAACGAGATTCTTAGCCTGTAATTGTCTTGAACTCTTTTTGTTAGGTCTATCTATTTAGTTTCTGAATTGAATCTCAATCTAACATCTAATTGGACTAATGAGGACTGATTTGATGCAATGTTTCGTAGAAATTTTTAAGTTGAAAATGGTGGAACTGATTAGGGTTTTTTCCTTTTCTGATAAAGGAAATCCAAGTAGGAATGGGGCCAGCTGGAGAGCTTCGTTATCCATCATATCCAGAACAAAATGGCACATGGAGATTTCTAGGCATTGGAGCCTTCCAATGTTTTGACAAAGTATTCAAAGTCTCTAGTTACTCTGTTTAGCACATATATGTATTTCTTGCATCTTATGATATTAACCTGCATTCCTCAATCTTTTACAGTACATGATCGGTAGCTTAAAGGCTGTAGCCAATGCTGCTGGGAAACCCGAATGGGGCTCGAATGGCCCGACCGATGCCGGTCACTACAACAGCTGGCCGGAGGAGACTCGGTTCTTCAAGAAAGAAGGAGGAGGTTGGAACTCCTCTTATGGTGAATTCTTCCTCTCTTGGTACTCCCAAATGCTCCTTGATCATGGGGATACAATACTTTCACATGCTTGCTCAATCTTCAAGCCTTCTAGTGCGAAGATCTCGGCGAAGATCGCAGGCATCCATTGGCATTACGGGACTCGGTCTCATGCCCCTGAGCTCACTGCAGGATACTACAACACAAGGTATCGCGACGGTTATATCCCGATCGCGCAAATGCTGGCTCGCCATGGCGCCATCTTCAACTTCACTTGTATTGAGATGCACGACCATGAGCAGCCTCAAGATGCACTCTGTGCTCCGGAGAAGCTGGTTAGGCAAGTGAGCTTGGCAACTCAAAAGGCACAAGTCCCGCTCGCTGGGGAGAACGCATTGCCACGATACGACGAGTATGCGTACGAGCAAATCGTAAGGACGGCGTTGGAAGCTGATAGAGAGTTGTGTGCATTCACATTCTTGAGGATGAATGGCAAGTTGTTTGAAGAAGGCAATTGGATTAGGTTTGTGGGATTTGTTCATAAGATGAAGGGAGGGAAGAATGATGGCCAAAGAAGTTGGGAAGAAAAGAAGCAGCAAGTTGAACACCTTGTGCCTAATCTACACACTGATTTGGTCCAAAGAGTTTAGTTTTATTAGCTTAGGTTTTAGTTCCACTTTATGGAAAGATTAGTCCCTGGCCTATTCAAATTTCACACCTCTTTCTTTTTACATTTATTTATTTATTTGAGTTCCAGTGCAAACCGTGGGTCAAGAGAAGAGCTATCAGATTTTTGCCAATGTGAAAATTGAAAACATGTAAAGCAATTGATTCCATTTCTTTTCCAATATCAGTTTGGGCTCTTACATTCAATGAGAGCAAAACAATACAATCAAAGAAAAGAAAGGGAAAGAAACAAGAAAGGGAAAGAAACAAGAAAGGTCTTTCATTCTCTTACTCTTCTCCTCTCGTCCCACGCTTTGATTTTTGCTTCAGTATCCTTCCGTGCTTTATCGGCTTCTTTCTCCCTTTTTAGGTTGCCCGTCTCATGCCGGTCCGCCATGCCGGCTTCGTAAGGCTGCAATATGGTTTTATTATCTCCGACTTCCGTCTTAAGAGCAGTCATTTCAGACCAGGCCTCTCCAACTTTGGAATGTTCTTGAGCAAACTTCACGCTGAGATCCAAGATCTCAGCGTGAAGGGTAGAAATATAATCCTCTGTTTCTTTGACGTAGTGATCAAATTCGATAGCAATTTGTCCTAGATCAGCTACTATAGAGGTCAACTTGCTTGAGCAATCCATTCAAGCAGAAGTATGGTAACTATTGGGCCAAAATCTTTCCTAGATCAGCATAATATTATTGATAGAAGGAAGGAGATATAAATAGGGAGTTAGGGAGCATGTTAAGAGAGCTCACTAATGTAGTTGATGATAACTACATTGGTTATTTAGTTACAACTATTATGATTTTTGTATTCTTGATCAGTTGTAAAATCTTGATTGTATTCACAGTACTCTTATATATAGGATGCTGTATTTTGATCAAACGAGCTCTAAATTTCTACTTTTGTATTCGAACAGATTCGTGGGTTTAAACAATATGTTGAATAGGTAAAAATCCTATCAGACACAAAACTGAAAGATCAATAACTTATTAGATATAAAATTGAAAGTAGAAACTTATATAGATACATTTTAGAGTTGAAAGATAGGCACAAATTTTAAATTTTAAAGATATATGAAATATACTTAAAAGTTAAATACTAAATTTGTAATTTAACATTTGAAATAATTATTCACAACAACTTCGTTTCTTCTAAAAGGGGTGGGATCGAGTTGAGATCACTATTTTCAAGTATGTAGTTGTTAAAAGGAAATATTCAAGAAGATTGTATCATTCTAGCCTTAGATGGAATAAAAAAAACATATTTGTCCCAAGCCATTTTGATTTCAAGGATCATAACGCAAGTTAAAAAAAAAATATTATTTTTGAGTTCAATGTAGAGAGATTCAAACTTTTGGAGATATATGTTTTAACTAAGTGAACTATTTTCGGATTGGCAAGTTATCAAGGATTGAGAAGAAAACATTTTTTTTTTCAATTTTAATGATCTTTATAAAATAGAAAAATGCAATAATAAAAAAACCACCTTTTTAGAGTTACGATTATATATTTGTTTCTTTAAATTTTTTAGTATAACGATTATTTTTTTTTAGAACAAACATAATATATCATTAGCACAAACAATCACAATACAATTTACATTTGCAATGAGTGGACGAACCCACTGATGTTAACCATAATGGAAAATTTGATAGCCAGAGTATGGATCTAGCTTTAGCTAGAGCATCCTTGGCTAATAAATCTGCATTCCTATTTCGATTCCTAGAAACATGAGAAAAAGTTAAACTAGAAAACTGAGTAAGCATATCAGGGATTTGGACAATCCAATGATATACATCTGAAGAAGATTGCATCTCCCCATTTATCATACTGATTGCATTTGATGAGTCTGAAAATACTCGTGCTTCCGTGTACTACAAACGTTGCAAGAGTCTAATACCATGTAGGATCGCTTGAATTTGTGCTCCAAGCGGGGAGAAAAATTGTTCTATCTACCATCTCCATAGATGCCATCATTTTACCTTTAGGGCCCATGACAACCATACCATATCATGCCCCAGTGAAGCGAGTGTTAATTGCAACATCGGTGAACAATTTATAACCGTCATTCTGGTTGGATGGATCTTCATCTCGATGGAATGAGTCAATCCAATCACATTTCTGTTTTGGCCTAGTTTCCTTCCAATATTCTTGTATCCATTCGCAGTGTTGCTCCCAGTCCATAATTTTCACGTCCCTAGACCAACTATTCATGTCATTCCATATAGCCCAAAAGGCTAAACAGGCCTTCTCAAAATCCTCTACATGACCAAACAAATAAGTCTGTCTGAAAAATTATTCGCATTTTGGATACCTCTATCAGTCCTGCGAAAATTTTTGTTACATATTAATTTTGCTCATTCACAACCACACAATGCATGATCCACTGTCTCCTGCTTAAGAAAGACACATCCCACATAATGGTGTTACAACGATCATTTGTTTATTAATGAATATATGTATAATTGCATATTTTATGCCTAAAAGCATAGAAAATTGGAAGGGCCTGTATTAATAAAATTGGGCCCAAATGTTCAATTTTGTCGCAAGTTGGCAGTAATGGACCCAAAATGGGCTGGGCCGATAACATTGCCAAAGGCCCAATCTATAACATTCTTGTCTACCACCGTATTATCTCTGAAATTAATTGAATATCATATTTGAAATTATTATTATTTTTTGATTTCTCAAAAAACAAATTAATTTTTTAACTTTGAACATTGTATTTATTTTGAATTACATATCTAAAACTTATAATTACGTTTCTATATAGTTTCTTTCATTATGAGTATTATTCACAAAACGTTGACATGACATGTTAATTAAATTAACACAACACATCTATTTTTCTCTATTATATGTGTACATATAAAATTTTATTGAAACAATTAAAATTCGATGTTCTTAAAATGTAACCGTAATAATAATATTCTTTAAAAGTTTCACCATTAATTCATTCTCATTTTACAATAGCAATCAATATATTTTATGATATAGTAGACAATTTTTTTTTTTTTTTGAGAAAGATACTTTTTTTAGTACATCAACATTTTGGGGTGGTTACATGTCAATTACCGCCGAGCTAAACTTGCTTTGGCTTGAAAATATATATAGTAGACTACTTAATGAATGTAACTTAAAGCCAATATAAGCATGATTCAATTGGTATAAAGTTTATACTAATGACCAAGAGTTTGTGGTTTCAATCATCTCGTCCTCCACATGTTGTCAAAAAAAAAAAATTGTAACCTAAATATTATTTCACTATAATAATAGTCAATGGTTTTTTTTTTTTTTTTTTTTTTTTTTTTTTTTTTTTTTTTGAGATGTATGTTTTACCTTTTGCTAAATGTATTAATATTCTGGTAGTTGCTATGTTGGTAATATTTGATCTTATTATATTAGATCTATTATCATTTCCTACTATATATATTATAAGTAGTACAATAAATCCACACAAGGTTGAAAAACTAAAAAGAATGAATAGCCAAATTAGCTCATGGGTATTGATATCTTGTATGTTCTGTTTTCGATCTCATCTTTTGGATCAAACTCTAAACGATAAATATTAGCTAGATCATTGTTATTAATATATGCCAATTCTCTTTCCACCCAAAATTAGAACTTTCTCGACTGTTTGGAATGGAAATGAGAATTGACAAAAAGTTTAGGTCCGTTTAGTTCATGATTTGAAAATTGTTTTCAAAAATAAAGAATTCAACAAAAAACAAAATCAAATTTCTTATTTCCATTATATCTGAAAAACATGTTTGGTTACCAAAGTGAGCTTAGTTTAGTGGTAATTGGCATGTACCATTGACCATGAGATCAAAGGTTCGAATCCCCCATCCCAAATGTTGATGTACTAACAAAAAACATGTTTGGTTCCGATTTAAAAACTTTAAATTCGAATTCAAAATTTGAAAACTGTGTTTGATTATAAAATTGAAAATGTAAAATTCAGTTTTTTAAGAAAAAGTTAATTTAATATGATTATTTTTTTTCTACTTGATTTTTATTCATTTTTAGATGACATCACTCCGGTAAAATTCTGATAGCATTTCCATGCAGAACTAAAAGATACTAAATAATTCCAGTTTAATAAATTTATTAAATTTAAATATATACTTATTTTTATTTTCAATTTTTTAGTACAATATACTCATTTTTCTTAACATTTTAGTTTAATAAATTAATTACTACTATATATTTTTTTTGAAACAATACTACTATATATTTTTTAAGTTAATTTTGATTGTTTTATTAATTAATGTACCATAATTATATAAAATTTCTCAAATGAATTAATCTCATAAAACAAATGATGACATCACTTGTTCCGTAAAATTCTGATAGCATTCCCATGCAGAACCAAAGACAGTCATTTTTTATCCCTCTAGCAATCTCTTTCCAAGCATATGTTTTCCATGAACATCTAATGAAACCTTACACGAAACGGTCTCTAAAGAAGCTCAGCATATCCTTTCTCGTTATGTATGTTGATGGCAAAATCCAGCCAAGTAACTCACATGACTTTCACGTGACACCAACAGTGAATTTGTTGAAAACGAGGAAGATGTGACCTGCAAAAACCAGTAAATAACCACTACACATCAGTGTGGTGTAGGCCATTTTCACTCCGATGTTTAAGTCAGATCAACAGTAAAGTTTAAATGTAATTCTAGTTTTTTTGAATCATTCTCCAAGTGTGAAGGACTATTATTTATACTTGTGTCGCCTGTTAGGGTTTCCTCTCGCTTTTGGAGTCGTTTTGGTTGAAACAGGTCAAATCAGGACACGGGGGGAGAACCGACTCGGCCCATCTGAGTGGGTCGAGGGTCGGCCTTGGCCTTGGGCCGAGGTCGAGCACGAGATCGGGCTAAGGCTCGATCCTCCCAGCCTTGACCCGGTTCCTCCAGCCTATTCCTCCTCCAGTGTCTGATTCTTTGTTGTGTTTCTGGATCGATGTTGCGCTGTCCCCATCGTCTCCTTACATTTCGGAGTGGTTGAAAATCACCCCAAACATATGTTATATCCATAAAATCCCTCCAAACTTGGGTGTTAAAACCAAGAAAGGAAAAAGAATGAGCCAAACAATATCAATGATATACCCAAAAAGAAAAATAGAACGAAGCAAAGGAGAAAACCCCAAAATTAAAAAGAAAGACGAGAAGTGTGAGCTTAAAAATTAACTTAACACCAAAATTAGAAAGGTAAAAGGAAAATGACCCTTTTGCCCAAACTTTTTTTTTTTTGAAAATGTGTATTGATTAAAACCAGCGGCGGAGGTAGCACGGGCCCAGGGGGGCTCGAGCCCCCCCTCAACTGTTTTATATATCATATTTATATTATAAATGGGATTATAATTCTATGTTATTAAAATGCCCTAGTGGCTTCAGCCCCTCCCCGTATTCAAGCCCCCCAGCGTACGCGTAATTTTCATTTTTCCTTCTTCTTTTCGTTTTACATTTTTTTTCCGTTGCTTTTCCGTTTTTTTTTTTTTTTTTCTTTTTCCCGTCTTTTTTTTCCTTCCGATTCTTTTTCGTTTTTTTTTTGTTTTTTCTTTTTCCTGTCTCGTTTTTCTCTTCTTTTTTTCTGTTTTTTTGTTTTTTCCTTTTCTGTATTATTTTTCGTTTTCTTTTTTTCAGTTTTTTTTCATAGGTTTAAAATAGTTTAAATTTAAGTTTAATTTTTGTATTTATATATATAAAACAATAACAAATATACGTAATTAGAGTTCTTTTTTCAACTTTGTTTTTTTAAGTCAAATAAAGTGGAACAATAAAAATATTTTTAAATTTTACTAATAGACTTTTGAATTAAAAAAAAACGTGCAATGTTGATGTACTCAAACAAAAAAAAAAACGTGCAATTGACATTTAAACTTTCAATTTTATATTTAGTAGGTTTCGAAGTCTTCAATTTAATATCTAATAGATCTATGACCAAATAAACTAATAAACTGTTTGTTTTTAAGTTTAAAGTTGTATTAGATACAAAATTAAAATTTCAGAAACTTGTTAGATGGAAAAGTAAAAGTTTAGAGACTCAATAGAAACTTTTTAAAACCAGTGATTCATCGAGCATCGTCTTGAAAACTTAATGACTAAATTTATAATTTAATAAATTTAATATCAGAGTATACTAAGTGATATTAACATATATCAATGTGTTCAAAATATTATTTTTGTTATTGTACTTTGGGTTTTGTTTCATTTTAGTCCAATACTTTCAATAAAGTTTAAAATCGATCTCTATAGTGAGTTTATTGTTAATTTTTCTAAAAAAATTGGTCTCTAACTCTATTAGTATTTTTTTCTATAAATTTTATAAATATGTACACGTCATGTCTCTTATGGTAAAAACTATTATTTAACAAATTTTGATAAAAATTAACTTAAACTTAGGGTTTTTTTTAAAAAAAAAAACTTACGTTAAGGATCAATTTTAAGCATAGACTAGACTAAAATTATTTCTATATAGCCCCTTCACATAAAGTTCTGGATCCGCCACTGATTAAAACAAGGTCCCATATGATTTTTTTTTTCTTCTAAAAAAAACAACGTCCCATATGGTTTCTTGTTGATGGATAAATAGATTCTAATGTGTATTGACCAATGACCAATCCAAGTAATGAACGAACAACCTAAATTTAAATATTACGAAATGGAAGTCTAAAATTCAAAGGTCAATTTCATACCATACTCAAATTTTGAATCAATCTACTGTTTACGACATTAGGAAAAAAAAAACATGTTTTTTTTAGTATGTTAGAAAAAAAAACATAAAAGTCAAAATAAGCATACTAAAGTGATATTATTCGCATTTATCCTCGATCAAGAGGTTAGAGATGAGAAGATTCAAACATAATTATCTATCGTCTTTCTTCCATCTTCTATTTTTTTAGTTCAACAATTTTTGGAGGTGGAGAGATTCAAACCTATAACCTTTTGGTAAGGATATATATGTCAATTACAACTGAATTATACTCACTTTAACTTGCAGTGGTCATTCAATTTTTCAAGTTACAAGTATCTCGTGGCTAATTTCATCCTACACGCATTTTATGGTAATTTTTTCAATTGGGTCATTCTTCACATGTGTATCATACTTCGAAGGATAATTGTGTAATTTCACATCTATTTGATGCTAACAGTCATTTTATATAAAATCTCAGTTATCTTTCATCTTGCAAGTTGCAAGTATATATGTCAAAGTGAGCATAGTTAACGACAATTGAAATGTATTATTGACCAAAAGATCTAAAGTTTAAATCCATCCCCTCCAAATATTGTCGACGAACTAAAAAAAAAAAGGTTGCAAGTATATATGTTGGAATCAATTTCATCTTACACCTATCTCGTATAGTAATTTTCTATTTGTTATTCTCTCACACAAGTATTATACGTATAAAGATAATTATATTGAGTAATTTTGCACCTATTTAAACACTAACAAAAAAGTCAATCCAAACACAGTGCATTAGATAAGACATCAATTATTATTTCAAAGATTGATGGTTGGATTCTTCATCTCTACATCAATTACATTTTTTTTACAACATCATTTCTACTCTTGTTGAGCTAAAAAACACTAACAAAAAATCCTTATGCTATATTATTTCTATTCTCTAATTTTAGGTTACCTCAAATATTTAATATTTTGAAAGAAAAGGAAAGTCTTGGATTGAAAGTTATCTTTCGTATGCCAATGCAGTTACGTTAAACAAGATCTTGGCAAATACGCCAAGTAACGTTCTTCCACTAAGCCACAAACAAACTAATTAAAACATTAAAATCATCTAGACATTAAAATCATCTAGACATTTTGATGATTAAAAAAAAAAAAAAAGACATTTCATATGATTTTTTAGAAAATTTCTAAACTCTCCAATAAAGAATGAATTGTTTTAAGATTTTTTTTAGTTCAACAAATATGGATTTGAATGAGAATGGTCTATTTTTTAGGCAATAATAACTATCTTATTCATGTTATATTTTTTACGAAATATTAAAAGAATAAAAATTTCATATTGAAAAGGATTAAAAAAGTGATAGGCTCGCCAACAAGAAGATAGCTCAACTGGCATAAAGTTGTACTAGTGACCACGAGGTCTGTGATTCGATCTCCCAACCTCACATATTGTCAAAAAAAAAAAAAAAAAAAAGGTGATAGGCTCAAAGTACAATTAGTCAATGACATAAATTTTGTATTAATAACTATAAGGTGTGTAGTTCGAAATCTCCACCTCTACAATGTGTTGTAAAAAAAAAAAAAAGATGTAGGCTCAAAGTACTATAAAAAGAGTATATAACTTTATTTTTTAATTAGGCTTAAGAAACACATTTAAGTTTTTGGTGTAATAATTCTAATTAAATTCCCTATTATATTCTCTTATTTGAGATTGGGGAAAAAGAGTGGATGGTACAAAACTTTGAGGGTTTTTTTTTTTTAATTAAAAAAATTAAGATTGGAGAAAGAATTATTTTAGGTGGGTGTTATTATTTTTCACACAATCAAGTTTCTTTCTAGTTGAACTAGAAAAGAAAAAGAGTTTCTTTTCTAGTGGGCCATTGTTTTTCTTTAGTTTGGAAGTTTTTTTCCTCATAAATTCATGTGTTTTTCGTTTTTGTTATATTTCTTTTACTTTCTCAATTATTTTATATTTATTCATGTGATTGAAGTGAGATATTTTTTCTCAATAATTCACCTAATTATGCTCAAATTCTAAATTATGTTTTAAGATTCATCTAACAAATTAATATTTTATTTTAGATAAATAGTACAAATCAGCCTTTGGACAACTATAATAATTATTAAATATGACACACACAAACTTTTAATAGTAAAAATTTAAAATTTTTTAGTTCAACAATATTGAGGTGGAGGTTTCTAACATCTGACATTTTGATCGAGAGTACATGTCAATTACTATTGAACTATGTTTATATAGTTTGATAGGAAAGAGAAAAGTTTATTTTTATGAAAAAGTTTTTCTTTTCCTCTCAAATAATTAAGCATGATTGCATGATTGAGAGCTCCCAAAAACCACATGGTTCAAGATAGTCTTCTAAAGGATCTAGTCTAACACAAAGAAAAGAAAACTCTAAAAAAACAAAAAACCTCAACCAAGTAGGAATTAATCAAGATCATCAAAAAAAGTTTCCAAATGTGCAAAATTATTTAATATGGTCACCTAATTAATTTGAGCTCTATCACATCACATCTCACTTAATTCAATAGGCTTGATTAAAACATTCTCTCACATATCTAACTATATAAAACCGAAGGTAAAAAAAAAAGTTCTATTGTTATTCCAAATCCAGAAACAACTTCTCTCAAAATATATAAATTCGGGATAGACAATGTTGTTGAAATCAAACATTTATTTGTGATAAAAAGATATTACATTTTAACTTTTTTTTTTTTTTTTTTTTTTTTTTTTTTTACAATTCAACAACACGGAATAGGGGATTCAAAGATCCAATATTTAAAACAAATATAAAATGCTATACTCAAGTTGACTTAAAGAATTCTTATTCAAAAGAGATAGAAGAGAACCACAAAAATTAAATTCTATGTTTGAGAGAGAAAAATAGCACATTTTAGGGATTTTTTTAATTCTTTGACATACAATAACATGAAAAAAAAAATGAGAAATTTGAACATCTAACCTTTAGAAGAAATATAAAATATTTTAATTTGTTGAGTTGAGCTCAAGTATAAAAAATTTCTTGTATGAACAAGAAAATGAGGGAAAGACAACACATCTTAGAGTATCTTTTTATTTTTAAAGTTCAACACTAAGAAATTAGAGATGCGAATATCAAAAGATTATCCACGGAATAATAATGCTCAAACTGGAACTCTCAACAATCCTACAAACCAACCAAAATTTTCTTTACCATCAAGCTATACTTAGGTTAGTTCATATAATTATTATTAGTTATTAGAGATAAGATGAAAGATAGACTTCTTTTTTCCTTAAAAAAAAAAAAAAAGAAAAGAAAGACGAAGTAAAAGGAAAAAATTGCTATATTTAGAATCATTCCTTTGGGTGGGGGTAAGATGCTGACAGGGCACCATAATTGAATCGATCTTTATTCAAGTCGAGCCTTTGAATCTTCCACGCAATGCATTTTCCAACAATTCCTCCGTCTCATTAGTCGTTACGGGGAAAATTTCTAGTACTACGGTAGTACATGTTCCCTCCATTCAGCATTTGACACGTCATTTAATGATATAATATTTTATTCTATGGGTCCCACATCATTCTTAAATACTCCTTAAATGACAAACAATGAATGGAGGTAGTATGGAAACTACCATAGTAGTTTCTAGAAATTTTTCCGATGGCGGAGGTGCCACATCGGGACGCGTAACGTCGAGAAAATTTCTAGTACTACGGTAATATGAAAAATTTTCCACACTACCTTCATTCATTGATTGCCATGAAGGAAACATTTAAGAATGGTGTGGGTCCCAAAAACGACACATCAGCAAGATAAAAATCGAACCCCTCCCACCAAGCTGCGAGAAAATTTCTAGTACTACCGGTAGTACATACTCCTTCCATTCAGCATTTGACACGTCATTTAATGATCATTTAATAATATAATATTTTATTCAATGGGACCCACACCATTCTTAAATGTTTCCTTCATGACAATCAATGAATGAAGGTAGTATGAAAAATTTTCCATACTATACCGTAGTACTAGAAATTTTCTCCCAAGCTGCCTTCTCTACACCCTTCTATCCTCTCCACTTGTCATTTAGTTTGTGGTTTTTCTTAGGGTTTTCTCATAATTTCTTTTTATTTATTTTCTTTTCGATAAGAGAAAAATGTTAATTCTTTTATTTTCTATGGAGACGGCTCCTCGTTGTCATGAAGAACCTATTTCGTTTCAAATTATGATGCAGTCAAGATCGAGAGTTTTGAAGCTAGGAATGGATGAGAATGCATTTTTCGATATTGAATTGAATTGATCTAGTCTTTTTTTGCTTCTTCAACCGTGGTTATTCATTCTTACTTTTGTTCATTGTAATATTTCTTTTTTGTGTTATTATATAATATTTATTAAAAATATTTAATTTAAAACGAAATGAAAAAAAAATTATAATATTTAAAATTTAACGTGAGGTATGATTCAGATCTCTAACCAAGTTTAAAGGATATAATATACTTTAATCAATTGAGTTATGTTTTAGATTGAAACAAATGTTTAAATAATAAAAATCGAATAAATTGTTTGCAATTAAATTATATTTCTATTGTTGACTCAAGTATAGTTTAATTATCAAAACATAATTAATTTTTAGGTTCAAGTTCTCACAATTGCTTAAATTGTAATGGTCTAAAAAGAATCCTATCTTTTCTTTTTATTTTGGAGATCCATTGCTTTAGGGAACAAGAATTAGAACAAAGAAAACTATTGTTGTTGCTACCCCATTTCATTTACACCCTACCCAAATTAACTTTATTGATAATTTAAAGTCCATTAGTGATTTGATCCTAAAATTAATTGATTTCAAAATTTGTATCAAGAGTTTACAATTCTTATACATAATTTTAAAACAACAAATTTATAAAGAGAAAAAAAAAAGGAAAAAATTATTTTGACTCCATACTCAAGTTATATCAATTTTAACTTTAAACATTCAATTTCATCCAACTGAACCCTAAACTTAGCAAACTGAATCAATTTTAACCCTAATTTTTTTAATTTCATCAAATTAAACCCCAAACTTAGCAGATTGATTATTTTTAATCTTAGACTTGCATAAGTGTTATAATGTACACCTTCGATTAACTTTTCGTTTGAATCATTGTTAAAAGAATGTAATTGAGTGTTTTTTTTTCTTAATTCACATTGCACATGAATTGATTTCTTGTAAAAAAGAGAAACTGTTTATTCGAAGAAACTTTTGGTGTTGAAAAGTTGTATGTGAGTTTTCACTCATTTTCTTTTTAATGTGTTTGTAGGTTTTGTTGCAGTTTTTTTTTTAACTACTTAGAAGTTTTTTTTAACTACTTAGAAGAGAACATGCAACTTTAGGATGATATAAAAGTAAATTTGAGGTTTTTTTCCTTTTCATTTTAGATAATTTTTTCTTGTTATTGGAAACTTTGTAGGTTTTTCTAGTGCTACGTAGGATTACAAAAGCAAAACAATTTTGGAGGTTTTTTTTTTCTTCAAATGTTTACTGAATTTTTCTTGTTGCTAAGAACTTTGTTGGTTTTTTTTCCTTCTCTTATTGTTGTTTTTTTCCCTTCTATTGACTTCTGATTAGAAGGATGTGCAAATGTAGATATAGAAAACAAAACAATTTCAATTCTTTTATTTCTCATATTTGCTGGATTTTTCTTGTTGCTAATAATTTTATGTTTTTTCAGGTTGAAATATTTGATTTCTTCAAAATAAAGACTTTTTCCAATAAATTTTTTACAATAAATTAAACCAACTCAGGTGCAATGTGAGTTAAAAAAAAAAAGCAATTACATACATTAATGGTAATTTAAATGAGAAGTTAATCAATGGTCTAAATTACAACACTTGTGCAAATTTAAGATTCAAATTGACATAATTTACTAAGTTTGAGATTCAATTTGATGAAATTATAAGTTTATGGTTAAAATTGATACATTTTACTCCGTTTCGAGTCAAAATTTAAAAAAAAAAAAAGAAAAGAAAAAACAATTATTGGACATGAAAGAAAGAAACGTTACAAAGGCAACACGTGGCATACAAAAATATTGTACATCCAACTCATCACATCTATGGATTACACTCGAATGGTCAATTTTGATGCCAACTCCATCCCTGAACAAACCATGTAGGCCCTCGTGTCTCATTAGGCCAAAATGTTCAATTTCAATAGGAGCTTGCCAATTTAGGTTTAGTCTCGAATTGTCGTAGCTTTTAAAATAATTACGGAAAACTATTTTCAAATAATCTTATTTATTAGAAATACAAACATTTTGATAGAGATATGTATGTTTTTTGAAGCTAGATATGCAAAGGTTGATATTATTTTCTTTTATTCTAATTATAATTATTATTTGAGTTGGAATAAAAGTTCCCAAATAGTTATTTAAATCCTTCGAGACTAATATCTAAATTTCAATAAATGCAATAAATAATCACTAAGTTTCATCTTTTTTTTTTTTATTACAGAAAATTTGAACCACCAACTTCTTACTCATTAGTAAGAATCACACTTTCATCCCATTTTTATTTCGGTTATGCCAAACATTATCCAAATATTTCATTGGAATTAAACCACGACCAGGAATATTGGAATTAAAAAGAAAAAAAAAAACTCTAAAGAAAACACGTGGCCAATTTACAAGAAAGACAAAAATGGTGGTGGTTTCCCAATCCGTTTAAGAACTCTATAAATAACGCACATATCCTAACCCAAATTCCAATTCCAATTCCCAATCTAATAATCCTAATCCAATTCCAAATTCAAAATCCTAAACCTATAAATTCCCTCCCACGAACTCAGTCAAGTTAAAGAATGGCGACGAGTTCACTGCATCAGATCGGTACTCTGTTTGCGGCAACGACGGCGAAATGCAACGATCATCCACCTCAATCGAAAGCTCCGGCGAGTGCTGCGCTGGCGAGGACGGTTCCTATGGCGGCGATTTTGCGATCTAGGGCTCCGAATCGAGAAAGAGAGAACGTAACCGTATCATCGTCGTCGGACGGATTCCGGCGGAGTTTGTCTGTGGCGTGCAGAGGATCGGCAGCGGCGGAGGAGGGAGAGAGAGTATTAGAATAAAAGAAGTTGTATTTCAGTTAGTTAGTTAACTTCATCTGTTATTAATCAGGCTATTTATTCAGCCTTGCATTAATGAGAAAGTGTGCAAGAATTATTTACATTCTGATTTCAATATGGTATCAGTGGAATAAACCTTCAGAGTGTTTTTCTTCTTGCTGAATTTCTTCATCTTCGTTTGCTTCTCTCATGACAGGCGATAACTCAAATACTTCTTCTTCTACTAATCAACCCACGAATCAGTCCGTGATTGATCAGTATGTCAACCCATATTTCCTCCATCATTCCGATGGTACAAATCTCGTCCTCGTTTCCGAAGTACTCACTGAGACGAATTATAATTCCTGGAGTCAAGCTATGCTGCTCGGTCTTATGGTAAAAAATAAAGAGGGTTTTGTAGACGGCATGATCGAGAAGCCTACCAACGAATTTCTTCATTCTTGGAAGGTTTGTAATGGCGTCGTCAAGTCTTGGATCTTGAATGCTTTATCGAAGGAGATTGTTGTTAGCGTCAATTTCTCTGACACTGCTCGAGAAATGTGGGTAGATCTCCAACAACGCTACCAAAGGAAGAACAGACCTCGAATTTTCCAAATTCGCCGTGAAATCTCCAACTTACTTCAAGAACAGATGTCTGTACAGACATATTTTGCCAAATTAAAAGCTCTCTGGAACGAATTGGTCTCCTATCGTCCGTCGTGTACTTGCGGGAATTGCTCTTGTGGAGGAGTCAAGAACTTGGTGCAATACTTCCAGACTGAACATGTGATGGCTTTCTTGATGGGCTTGAATGAATCTTTTTCCCAGGTTCGGACGCAGCTTCTATTGATGGAACCCGAACCCACGATTACTCGAGCCTTCTCTTGTCGCTCAAGAAGTCGAACAACGAGCATCTGTATTGCCTCCAAGCACTACATCCACAATTGCCACTGAATCAACAGCCCTACTTGCTAAGAGCTCAAGTTTGAGTACGAATTCTACCAATTCTCGACCGAATTCCCAGACGACGAAGAAGAAAGAAAGACCTTATTGCACTCACTGTAACGTCCTTGGACATACTGTGGACCGCTGCTACAAAATCCATGGGTATCCTCCTGGACATCGAAATCAAAAGGTCTCTACCCCAGCCACTAAAACAGAGTCTGCAGCTTCCCCGAATTTCACCCCTGAGCAGTATCAGGGATTACTAAACATCCTACAGACTCATCTTGCCTCCGCCGGCAAGACAGATACTGAATCATCAGCTGGGAAGTCTCATGTTGCAGGTACATGCTCCTCTCTCATGCCTAATCCACATTACTGGGTAGTAGATTCTGGGGCATCAACCCACATATGCTTTTCTCAAAAGCTCTTTTCTTCTTTGGAAAAAGTGTCTGGATTTTCAGTAACTTTGCCAAATCAAAATCGAATTATTGTCGAATATGTTGGAATTGTTCATATATCTCCTCAGATTACCCTCAAGAATGTGCTATTTGTTCCGGGTTTCCGTTTTAATCTGATATCGGTCAGTGCCTTAACTGATTCCATGCCGATTTTGATAAAGTTTATGGCTGATTCTTGTCACATTCAGGACAAGTTATCTTTGAAGATGATTGGCAAAGCTGAGCTATGGCAAGGATTATACCTACTAAAGCATGATGTATTTCCATCTGAGTGTAGTATTAATTCTACCATTCACAGTACATCTTGTAATTCTGCTTCTTGTTGTAAGAATGTAACACTTTGGCATGACCGCCTTGGTCATCCTTCTGTTAAATACATGAATGCCTTGAAGGGAATTTTACGTTTGAATTTCCATGATTCTAAACCATGCTTGGTATGTCCTCTAGCAAAGCAACGCCGCCTTTCGTTTTCCTCTAGCACTCACAGATCTATCAATCCCTTTGACCTTGTCCATTGCGACACTTGGGGCCCGTTCAAAACATCAACACATTCTGGATATAAGTATTTTCTCTCAATTGTGGACGATTTTTCTAGATATACCTGGATTTTCCTCATGAGACACAAGTCAGATGTTTTGAAAATAGTCCCTAACTTTTTCAAGTATATAGAGACTCAGTTTCAAAAGACCATTAAAACCTTCCGCTCAGATAATGCACCTGAGTTATCTTTCGTTAAGTTTTTTCAGTCCAAGGGAGTAATTCATCAGCTTTCTTGCATCGAGCATCCTGAACAGAATTCAGTGGTTGAGAGAAAACACCAGCATTTATTAAACGTAGCGAGAGCCCTGCTTTTTCAATCTCAGATGCCTATGGAATTCTGGGGAGAATGCATCCTGACAGCCTCTTTTTTAATCAACAGGACTCCATCTCCAGTCTTGTCTTGGCAAACTCCATATCATCAACTATATAAGGTCAATGCTGATTACTCCCAACTACGGGTTTTTGGTTCCCTGTGTTTTGCGTCCACTCTGCCTTCCCACAGGACCAAGTTTACCCCTCGAGCTGTTCCTTCTGTGTTTGTCGGTTACCCTCCCTTTGTCAAAGGCTTCAAGTTGTATGATCTCAAGCAGAAGAAGTTTTTTATATCAAGGGATGTGGTCTTTCATGAGCAAACCTTTCCGTTCCTTAACAGCAGCTCTTCACAAGGCAAACCTGATCCTTGTATATCGCAGGAGATCTTTTCTGATTTAGTCTTACCTAAATCTTTTAACTATCATGGTTTTCATTCTCAAGCACCACAGCATTATGTCCCTAGTGTCCAAACAGATGATGTTTTGCCAAACCCATCTAATCTTGTCATGCCGCAGACATTTGTGGATCAAGAAGTCATTGATGATATTGCGCCTACCAATGCTACTGTCGCACCTAGTGTTGTTGAACTTCAACAATTTCCTACTGATTTACCTGCTACCCTTGTAAATGACAATCCGGTCATTTTACTTGATGATCAGCGCACGACTCAAGAGGCAGCCCCGACAGTTCAAGAGATAGTTACTCGGCGGTCTAACCGACAGTCTAAACCTCCTACTTACCTTAAAGACTTTCACTGTAGTCTCCTATACTCGAACAGTTACATGCCTTGTAATATCGAATATCCACTACAGAATTACTTGTCCTATGACAAGCTATCCTCTGAGTACAAAAAGTTTGTGTTGAATGTCTCCTCAGTCTTTGAACCACAATATTATCACCAGGCAGTTCCATTTGAACACTGGAGGCGTGCCATGACAGAAGAATTAAAGGCTATGGAAAACAATCAAACTTGGTCAGTACAATCACTTCCGAAGGACAAGCACTCTATTGGATGCAAATGGATCTTTAAGATCAAACACAAGGCGGATGGTACCGTGGAGAGATATAAAGCTCGCCTCGTAGCAAAGGGATACACGCAACAGGAAGGTCTTGATTACAATGAGACCTTCTCTCCTGTCGCCAAGGTAGTATCCATCAAAGTCTTACTCACAGTAGCTGCTTCCTTAAACTGGCCGTTAATTCAACTAGATGTCAATAACGCCTTCCTCAACGGAGATCTCTTTGAGGAAGTCTTCATGGATTTGCCCTTAGGATACAAATGTGATAAGGTTTGTCCTCAGGGGGAGCGACTAGTCTGCAAACTCCACAAATCCATCTACGGCCTAAAGCAAGCATCGAGACAATGGTTTGATAAATTCTCATCCGCTCTAATATCTCTTGGTTTCACGCAGTCAAAGTCAGACTATTCCTTATTTACGAGAGGCTCGGGTGTTACCTTCCTTGCTCTACTTGTCTATGTAGATGACATCATAATAACAGGAGCATCCTTGGAGAATATTAATTCTTTAAAAACGCATCTTCATGTTGTTTTCAAGCTTAAAGATCTGGGCAAGCTTCGTTACTTCTTGGACTGGAAATTGCCCAATCTTCGAAAGGAATTTTCTTGTGCCAAAGAAAGTATGCCTTGCAGCTGGTCGAGGATGCTGGTTTACTTGCTGCCAAACCGTCCTCTTTGCCTATGGACCCTAATCAGAAGCTTACTGTTGATTATGGAGACTTATTGAGTGACTCAACTCATTACAGACAGCTTGTTGGAAAACTTTTGTATTTGAATATATCTCGCCCCGACATCTCGTTTGCAGTGCACAAACTTAGCCAGTTCGTTGCCAAACCAAGAGTGCCACATCTTCATGCTGTTCACACCCTTATTAGATATTTGAAAGGGTCACCTGGACAAGGCATCTTTTTGCCTTCATCACCCTCTTTTCAGCTTAAAGCATTCTCGGACTCAGACTGGGCTTCATGTCCAGATTCACGTAAATCAACCACGGGCTTCTGTATATTCCTAGGAGATGCGTTGGTTTCATGGAAGGCGAAGAAACAAACCACCATATCACGCTCATCAGCTGAAGCTGAGTACAGAGCAATGGCTGCTACCACCTGTGAAATTGTCTGGCTTCGACAACTCTTGAAAGAATTGCAAGTGCATTCTCCTTCACCATCTTTGCTTTTTTGTGACAACACAGCTGCAGTCCACATAGCCAATAATCCTATATTTCATGAGAGGACCAAGCATATAGAGATTGATTGTCACTTCATAAGAGAAAATGTTGCAAATGGTTTCATAAAGTTACTACCAGTTCGATCTAACCTTCAACTAGCAGATGTATTCACAAAGGCTTTGCCAACTTCTTCTTTTTCTTTCTTGTTATCCAAGATGAGAATCACAAACATAATGCTTCCATCTTGAGGGGGAGTATTAGAATAAAAGAAGTTGTATTTCAGTTAGTTAGTTAACTTCATCTGTTATTAATCAGGCTATTTATTCAGCCTTGCATTAATGAGAAAGTGTGCAAGAATTATTTACATTCTGATTTCAATAGAGAGGGAGAGGAGTGTCGGTGTTTGTGATGATGCCGTTGGAGAGCGTGACGATGGAGAATAAGGTGAAGCGGAGGAAGGCGATGGAGATGAGTTTTCAGGCGATGGAATGGGCGGGAGTTGAGGGAGTGATGGTGGACGTGTGGTGGGGATTGGTGGAGAAGGAGAGGCCTGGTGAGTATAACTTTGGAGGTTATGAGGAGCTTTTGGCTATGGCCGCCAAGTTCGGCCTCAAAGTTCAGGCCGTCATGTCGTTCCATCAATGCGGAGGCAACGTCGGCGATTCCTGCACGTAACTACTTTCTCCTTCCTTAATAGTTGCTTATTTTTCAAGTTTAAAAGTTTTTTTTGAGTCAAATGAAAGTTTTTTTTTCTTTTGTTTTGTAAATGTTTGTTTCTTAAAAAAAAAAACTAGCATATATAAACGTGTACTAGTGACCAACTGGTTTGATGTTTGAATCTCTTTCCTCACCTATTGTAAAAAAGAAAAAAAAAACTTTCAAAAATTTAAATTTAACCTTCAAAGTTTGAAGTTTGTTTCAAAACGATCTTTAGAGACAATTTTTGTTAAATTTATGCACGAAAAAATAGAGGTATTTGCATGTGTTTTTATTGTTTTTTCTCCTTATATGTTCAAATGTGTTCACATAAACAATAATACATATGTAAACACGTCTTTTTCTGTCCATAAATTTAACAAAAAAAAAAAAAATCAGGATTGTTTTGAAACAAAATTCAAACTTTGAAGGCTAAAATGAAACTTTTGAAAGTTTAGGTGTATAATTAAAACCAATCCCGTAGTACAAGGGTACTTCCTATCATTTAACCTTAAATTATCATTTTCTCCTTTTTTTTGTTTTTCTTGTAAAGTTAATATTTATTGAACATATAACTATAGTTTTCATTTAAATTTTAAGATTTATTAGAACTAATAACTATATAGCTATCTACTATGATTAAAATAGAGTAAATTATCAAAATGACATTTTAACCTTTTTTTTTTACTGACTAAAGTTAAAAGTTCGATGTTCTAATTTTTAAATTAAGAAAAGTTGTTAGTTCTATAAATGTTACTTTAGTCATAGTCTATTCACCTTTCTATTTTGTTGACCTTTCTATTTTAACATTGGGTTCAAATTCAACCTAGTACGACCAATAATTCAACTTGAACATAATTGTTTTCACCAAATTATATTCATAAACTTAAAATGAAAAATCAAATGCTTATTAAGTGTGACCATAAAATTTGATTTTCTTCAACCTCTTTTAATGGTTGTCGAGAAAAAATTTGAAACTATATCACAAGGAAGATATCTTAACTTTATTCATATTAAATTTAAATCAGATTTATTAGTTTTTTTTAAAGTACAAGATTAAGTAATGACACTAAATAGTGTTTTTTTTTTAATAATAGTAAATAAAATGACTAAATCATTCTTTTAGTAAAATCATATTAAGATCATATATTTGGTTGTTTTTATACACAACTTTTTTAAAGAAGTTGATCTCAAAGTATTTATTTCAAAATGATTTATTTTCCAATCTCATTTTTTAACGAGTCATTTGTAGTGGTCGTAGAACACTAGAAATTTTTTTAAAATTAAACACTTAGAAAAAATCAAACACACCCTAATTTTCATTCTAATTTCAGACTTCCATTAAATGTACAGAATTCCATTACCGAAATGGGTAGTAGAGGAGATGCAGAAAGATCCCGACCTTGCGTACACAGATCAATGGGGGAGAAGGAACTTCGAATACGTTTCTCTGGGCTGCGATAATCTTCCTCTCTTAAAGGGCAGAACTCCAATTCAATGCTACACCGATTTCATGCGTGCCTTCAAGCAAAACTTCAATCATCTCTTCGGCAGCACCATCGTCGTAAGTTTCTGCAATTTGATTCTTTCCCAGAAATTGAAATCTCTCGCAAATCCCTCGATTCTTACCCTGTAATTATCTTGAACTTCCTAGATTTTAACGTTTCATCTTTTACCAATGAAATAGCGAGATTCTTAGCCTGTAATTGTCTTGAACTCTTTTTGTTAGGTCTATCTATTTAGTTTTTGAATTGAATCTCAATCTAACATCTAATTGGACTAATGAGGACTGATTTGATGCAATGTTTCGTAGAAATTTTTAAGTTGAAAATGGTGGAACTGATTAGGGTTTTTTCCTTTTCTGATAAAGGAAATCCAAGTAGGAATGGGGCCAGCTGGAGAGCTTCGTTATCCATCATATCCAGAACAAAATGGCACATGGAGATTTCCAGGCATTGGAGCCTTCCAATGTTTTGACAAAGTATTCAAAGTCTCTAGTTACTCTGTTTAGCACATATATGTATTTCTTGCATCTTATGATATTAACCTGCATTCCTCAATCTTTTACAGTACATGATCGGTAGCTTAAAGGCTGCAGCCAATGCTGCTGGGAAACCCGAATGGGGCTCGAATGGCCCGACCGATGCCGGTCACTACAACAGCTGGCCGGAGGAGACTCGGTTCTTCAAGAAAGAAGGAGGAGGTTGGAACTCCTCTTATGGTGAATTCTTCCTCTCTTGGTACTCCCAAATGCTCCTTGATCATGGGGATACAATACTTTCACATGCTTGCTCAATCTTCAAGCCTTCTAGTGCGAAGATCTCGGCGAAGATCGCAGGCATCCATTGGCATTACGGGACTCGGTCTCATGCCCCTGAGCTCACTGCAGGATACTACAACACAAGGTATCGCGACGGTTATATCCCGATCGCGCAAATGCTGGCTCGCCATGGCGCCATCTTCAACTTCACTTGTATTGAGATGCACGACCATGAGCAGCCTCAAGATGCACTCTGTGCTCCGGAGAAACTGGTTAGGCAAGTGAGCTTGGCAACTCAAAAGGCACAAGTCCCGCTCGCTGGGGAGAACGCATTGCCACGATACGACGAGTATGCGTACGAGCAAATCGTAAGGACGGCGTTGGAAGCTGATAGAGAGTTGTGTGCATTCACATTCTTGAGGATGAATGGCAAGTTGTTTGAAGAAGGCAATTGGATTAGGTTTGTGGGATTTGTTCATAAGATGAAGGGAGGGAAGAATGATGGCCAAAGAAGTTGGGAAGAAAAGAAGCAGCAAGTTGAACACCTTGTGCCTAATCTACACACTGATTTGGTCCAAAGAGTTTAGTTTTATTAGCTTAGGTTTTAGTTCCACTTTATGGAAAGATTAGTCCCTGGCCTATTCAAATTTCACACCTCTTTCTTTTTACATTTATTTATTTATTTGAGTACCAGTGCAAACCGTGGGTCAAGAGAAGAGCTATCAGATTTTTGCCAATGTGAAAATTGAAAACATGTAAAGCAATTGATTCCATTTCTTTTCCAATATCAGTTTGGGCTCTTACATTCAATGAGAGCAAAACAATACAATCAAAGAAAAGAAAGGGAAAGAAACAAGAAAGGGAAAGAAACAAGAAAGGTCTTTCATTCTCTTACTCTTCTCCTCTCGTCCCACACTTTGATTTTTGCTTCAGTATCCTTCCGTGCTTTATCGGCTTCTTTCTCCCTTTTTAGGTTGCCCGTCTCATGCCGGTCCGCCATGCCGGCTTCGTAAGGCTGCAATATGGTTTTATTATCTCCGACTTCCGTCTTAAGAGCAGTCATTTCAGACCAGGCCTCTCCAACTTTGGAATGTTCTTGAGCAAACTTCACGCTGAGATCCAAGATCTCAGCGTGAAGGGTAGAAATATAATCCTCTGTTTCTTTGACGTAGTGATCAAATTCGATAGCAATTTGTCCTAGATCAGCTACTATAGAGGTCAACTTGCTTGAGCAATCCATTCAAGCAGAAGTATGGTAACTATTGGGCCAAAATCTTTCCTAGATCAGCATAATATTATTGATAGAAGGCAAGAGATATAAATAGGGAGTTAGGGAGCATGTTAAGAGAGCTCACTAATGTAGTTGATGATAACTACATTGGTTATTTAGTTACAACTATTATGATTTTTGTATTCTTGATCAGTTGTAAAATCTTGATTGTATTCACAGTACTCTTATATATAGGATGCTGTATTTTGATCAAACGAGCTCTAAATTTCTACTTTTGTATTCGAACAGATTCGTGGGTTTAAACAATATGTTGAATAGGTAAAAATCCTATCAGACACAAAACTGAAAGATCAATAACTTATTAGATATAAAATTGAAAGTAGAAACTTATATAGATACATTTTAGAGTTGAAAGATAGGCACAAATTTTAAATTTTAAAGATATATGAAATATACTTAAAAGTTAAATACTAAATTTGTAATTTAACATTTGAAATAATTATTCACAACAACTTCGTTTCTTCTAAAAGGGGTGGGATCGAGTTGAGATCACTATTTTCAAGTATGTAGTTGTTAAAATGAAATATTCAAGAAGATTGTATCATTCTAGCCTTAGATGGAATAAAAAAAACATATTTGTCCCAAGCCATTTTGATTTCAAGGATCATAACGCAAGTTAAAAAAAAAATATTATTTTTGAGTTCAATGTAGAGAGATTCAAACTTTTGGAGATATATGTTTTAACTAAGTGAACTATTTTCGGATTGGCAAGTTATCAAGGATTGAGAAGAAAACATTTTTTTTTTCAATTTTAATGATCTTTATAAAATAGAAAAATGCAATAATAAAAAAACCACCTTTTTAGAGTTACGATTATATATTTGTTTCTTTAAATTTTTTAGTATAACGATTATTTTTTTTAGAACAAACATAATATATCATTAGCACAAACAATCACAATACAATTTACATTTGCAATGAGTGGACAAACCCACTGATGTTAACCATAATGGAAAATTTGATAGCCAGAGTATGGATCTAGCTTTAGCTAGAGCATCCTTGGCTAATAAATCTGCATTCCTATTTCGATTCCTAGAAACATGAGAAAAAGTTAAACTAGAAAACTGAGTAAGCATATCAGGGATTTGGACAATCCAATGATATACATCTGAAGAAGATTGCATCTCCCCATTTATCATACTGATTGCATTTGATGAGTCTGAAAATACTCGTGCTTCCGTGTACTACAAACGTTGCAAGAGTCTAATACCATGTAGGATCGCTTGAATTTGTGCTCCAAGCGGGGAGAAAAATTGTTCTATCTACCATCTCCATAGATGCCATCATTTTACCTTTAGGGCCCATGACAACCATACCATATCATGCCCCAGTGAAGCGAGTGTTAATTGCAACATCGGTGAACAATTTATAACCGTCATTCTGGTTGGATGGATCTTTATCTCGATGGAATGAGTCAATCCAATCACATTTCTGTTTTGGCCTAGTTTCCTTCCAATATTCTTGTATCCATTCGCAGTGTTGCTCCCAGTCCATAATTTTCACGTCCCTAGACCAACTATTCATGTCATTCCATATAGCCCAAAAGGCTAAACAGGCCTTCTCAAAATCCTCTACATGACCAAACAAATAAGTCTGTCTGAAAAATTATTCGCATTTTGGATACCTCTATCAGTCCTGCGAAAATTTTTGTTACATATTAATTTTGCTCATTCACAACCACACAATGCATGATCCACTGTCTCCTGCTTAAGAAAGACACATCCCACATAATGGTGTTACAACGATCATTTGTTTATTAATGAATATATGTATAATTGCATATTTTATGCCTAAAAGCATAGAAAATTGGAAGGGCCTGTATTAATAAAATTGGGCCCAAATGTTCAATTTTGTCGCAAGTTGGCGGTAATGGACCCAAAATGGGCTGGGCCGATAACATTGCCAAAGGCCCAATCTATAACATTCTTGTCTACCACCGTATTATCTCTGAAATTAATTGAATATCATATTTGAAATTATTATTATTTTTTGATTTCTCAAAAAACAAATTAATTTTTTAACTTTGAACATTGTATTTATTTTGAATTACATATCTAAAACTTATAATTACGTTTCTATATAGTTTCTTTCATTATGAGTATTATTCACAAAACGTTGACATGACATGTTAATTAAATTAACACAACACATCTATTTTTCTCTATTATATGTGTACATATAAAATTTTATTGAAACAATTAAAATTCGATATTCTTAAAATGTAACCGTAATAATAATATTCTTTAAAAGTTTCACCATTAATTCATTCTCATTTTACAATAGCAATCAATATATTTTATGATATAGTAGACTATTTTTTTTTTTTTTTGAGAAAGATACTTTTTTTAGTACATCAACATTTTGGGGTGGTTACATGTCAATTACCGCCGAGCTAAACTCGCTTTGGCTTGAAAATATATATAGTAGACTACTTAATGAATGTAACTTAAAGCCAATATAAGCATGATTCAATTGGTATAAAGTTTATACTAATGACCAAGAGTTTGTGGTTTCAATCATCTCGTCCTCCACATGTTGTCAAAAAAAAAAAAAAAAATTGTAACCTAAATATTATTTCACTATAATAATAGTCAATGGTTTTTTTTTTTTTTTTTTTTTTTTGTTGAGATGTATGTTTTACCTTTTGCTAAATGTATTAATATTCTGGTAGTTGCTATGTTGGTAATATTTGATCTTATTATATTAGATCTATTATCATTTCCTACTATATATATTATAAGTAGTACAATAAATCCACACAAGGTTGAAAAACTAAAAAGAATGAATAGCCAAATTAGCTCATGGGTATTGATATCTTGTATGTTCTGTTTTCGATCTCATCTTTTGGATCAAACTCTAAACGATAAATATTAGCTAGATCATTGTTATTAATATATTCCAATTCTCTTTCCACCCAAAATTAGAACTTTCTCGACTGTTTGGAATGGAAATGAGAATTGACAAAAAGTTTAGGTCCGTTTAGTTCATGATTTGAAAATTGTTTTCGAAAATAAAGAATTCAACAAAAAACAAAATCAAATTTCTTATTTCCATTATATCTGAAAAACATGTTTGGTTACCAAAGTGAGCTTAGTTTAGTGGTAATTGGCATGTACCATTGACCATGAGATCAAAGGTTCGAATCCCCCATCCCAAATGTTGATGTACTAACAAAAAACATGTTTGGTTCCGATTTAAAAACTTTAAATTCGAATTCAAAATTTGAAAACTGTGTTTGATTATAAAATTGAAAATGTAAAATTCAGTTTTTTAAGAAAAAGTTAATTTAATATGATTATTTTTTTTCTACTTGATTTTTATTCATTTTTAGATGACATCACTCCGGTAAAATTCTGATAGCATTTCCATGCAGAACTAAAAAGATACTAAATAATTCCAGTTTAATAAATTTATTAAATTTAAATATATACTTATTTTTATTTTCAATTTTTTAGTACAATATACTCATTTTTCTTAACATTTTAGTTTAATAAATTAATTACTACTATATATTTTTTTTGAAACAATACTACTATAGATTTTTTAAGTTAATTTTGATTGTTTTATTAATTAATGTACCATAATTATATAAAATTTCTCAAATGAATTAATCTCATAAAACAAATGATGACATCACTTGTTCCGTAAAATTCTGATAGCATTCCCATGCAGAACCAAAGACAGTCATTTTTTATCCCTCTAGCAATCTCTTTCCAAGCATATGTTTTCCATGAACATCTAATGAAACCTTACACGAAACGGTCTCTAAAGAAGCTCAGCATATCCTTTCTCGTTATGTATGTTGATGGCAAAATCCAGCCAAGTAACTCACATGACTTTCACGTGACACCAACAGTGAATTTGTTGAAAACGAGGAAGATGTGACCTGCAAAAACCAGTAAATAACCACTACACATCAGTGTGGTGTAGGCCATTTTCACTCCGATGTCTAAGT
This sequence comes from Luffa acutangula, assembly GCA_036850905.1. Classification (NCBI taxonomy): domain Eukaryota; kingdom Viridiplantae; phylum Streptophyta; class Magnoliopsida; order Cucurbitales; family Cucurbitaceae; genus Luffa; species Luffa acutangula. The sequence goes on along the minus strand of CM072098.1, from coordinate 44,556,476 downwards.
CAGATCAACAGTAAAGTTTAAATGTAATTCTAGTTTTTTTGAATCATTCTCCAAGTGTGAAGGACTATTATTTATACTTGTGTCGCCTGCTAGGGTTTCCTCTCGCTTTTGGAGTCGTTTTGGTTGAAACAGGTCAAATCAGGACACGGGGGGAGAACCGACTCGGCCCATCTGAGTGGGTCGAGGGTCGGCCTTGGCCTTGGGCCGAGGTCGAGCACGAGATCGGGCTAAGGCTCGATCCTCCCAGCCTTGACCCGGTTCCTCCACCCTATTCCTCCTCCAGTGTCTGATTCTTTGTTGTGTTTCTGGATCGATGTTGCGCTGTCCCCATCGTCTCCTTACATTTCGGAGTGGTTGAAAATCACCCCAAACATATGTTATATCCATAAAATCCCTCCAAACTTGGGTGTTAAAACCAAGAAAGGAAAAAGAATGAGCCAAACAATATCAATGATATACCCAAAAAGAAAAATAGAACGAAGCAAAGGAGAAAACCCCAAAATTAAAAAGAAAGACGAGAAGTGTGAGCTTAAAAATTAACTTAACACCAAAATTAGAAAGGTAAAAGGAAAATGACCCTTTTGCCCAAACTTTTTTTTTTTTTGAAAATGTGTATTGATTAAAACCAGCGGCGGAGGTAGCACGGGCCCAGGGGGGCTCGAGCCCCCCTCAACTGTTTTATATATCATATTTATATTATAAATGGGATTATAATTCTATGTTATTAAAATGCCCTAGTGGCTTCAGCCCCTCCCCGTATTCAAGCCCCCCAGCGTACGCGTAATTTTCATTTTTTCTTCTTCTTTTCGTTTTACATTTTTTTTCCGTTGCTTTTCCGTTTTTTTTTTCTTTTTCCCGTCTTTTTTTTTTTTCCTTCCGATTCTTTTTCGTTTTTTTTTTTTTGTTTTTTCTTTTTCCTGTCTCGTTTTTCTCTTCTTTTTTTTCCTGTTTTTTTGTTTTTTCCTTTTCTGTATTATTTTTCGTTTTCTTTTTTTTTTCAGTTTTTTTTCATAGGTTTAAAATAGTTTAAATTTAAGTTTAATTTTTGTATTTATATATATAAAACAATAACAAATATACGTAATTAGAGTTCTTTTTTCAACTTTGTTTTTTTAAGTCAAATAAAGTGGAACAATAAAAATATTTTTAAATTTTACTAATAGACTTTTGAATTAAAAAAAAACGTGCAATGTTGATGTACTCAAACAAAAAAAAACGTGCAATTGACATTTAAACTTTCAATTTTATATTTAGTAGGTTTCGAAGTCTTCAATTTAATATCTAATAGATCTATGACCAAATAAACTAATAAATTGTTTGTTTTTAAGTTTAAAGTTGTATTAGATACAAAATTAAAAATTCAGAAACTTGTTAGATGGAAAAGTAAAAGTTTAGAGACTCAATAGAAACTTTTTAAAACCAGTGATTCATCGAGCATCGTCTTGAAAACTTAATGACTAAATTTATAATTTAAAAAATTTAATATCAGAGTATACTAAGTGATATTAACATATATCAATGTGTTCAAAATATTATTTTTGTTATTGTACTTTGGGTTTTGTTTCATTTTAGTCCAATACTTTCAATAAAGTTTAAAATCGATCTCTATAGTGAGTTTATTGTTAATTTTTCTAAAAAAAATTGGTCTCTAACTCTATTAGTATTTTTTTCTATAAATTTTATAAATATGTACACGTCATGTCTCTTATGGTAAAAACTATTATTTAACAAATTTTGATAAAAATTAACTTAAACTTAGGGTTTTTTTTTAAAAAAAAAAACTTACGTTAAGGATCAATTTTAAGCATAGACTAGACTAAAATTATTTCTATATAGCCCCTTCACATAAAGTTCTGGATCCGCCACTGATTAAAACAAGGTCCCATATGATTTTTTTTTTCTTCTAAAAAAAACAACGTCCCATATGGTTTCTTGTTGATGGATAAATAGATTCTAATGTGTATTGACCAATGACCAATCCAAGTAATGAACGAACAACCTAAATTTAAATATTACCAAATGGAAGTCTAAAATTCAAAGGTCAATTTCATACCATACTCAAATTTTGAATCAATCTACTGTTTACGACATTAGGAAAAAAAAACATGTTTTTTTTAGTATGTTAGAAAAAAAAAAACATAAAAGTCAAAATAAGCATACTAAAGTGATATTATTCGCATTTATCCTCGATCAAGAGGTTAGAGATGAGAAGATTCAAACATAATTATCTATCGTCTTTCTTCCATCTTCTATTTTTTTAGTTCAACAATTTTTGGAGGTGGAGAGATTCAAACCTATAACCTTTTGGTAAGGATATATATGTCAATTACAACTGAATTATACTCACTTTAACTTGCAGTGGTCATTCAATTTTTCAAGTTACAAGTATCTCGTGGCTAATTTTATCCTACACGCATTTTATGGTAATTTTTTCAATTGGGTCATTCTTCACATGTGTATCATACTTCGAAGGATAATTGTGTAATTTCACATCTATTTGATGCTAACAGTCATTTTATATAAAATCTCAGTTATCTTTCATCTTGCAAGTTGCAAGTATATATGTCAAAGTGAGCATAGTTAACGACAATTGAAATGTATTATTGACCAAAAGATCTAAAGTTTAAATCCATCCCCTCCAAATATTGTCGACGAACTAAAAAAAAAAAAAGGTTGCAAGTATATATGTTGGAATCAATTTCATCTTACACCTATCTCGTAAAGTAATTTTCTATTTGTTATTCTCTCACACAAGTATTATACGTATAAAGATAATTATATTGAGTAATTTTGCACCTATTTAAACACTAACAAAAAAGTCAATCCAAACACAGTGCATTAGATAAGACATCAATTATTATTTCAAAGATTGATGGTTGGATTCTTCATCTCTACATCAATTACATTTTTTTTTACAACATCATTTCTACTCTTGTTGAGCTAAAAAACACTAACAAAAAATCCTTATGCTATATTATTTCTATTGTCTAATTTTAGGTTACCTCAAATATTTAATATTTTGAAAGAAAAGGAAAGTCTTGGATTGAAAGTTATCTTTCGTATGCCAATGCAGTTACGTTAAACAAGATCTTGGCAAATACGCCAAGTAACGTTCTTCCACTAAGCCACAAACAAACTAATTAAAACATTAAAATCATCTAGACATTAAAATCATCTAGACATTTTGATGATTAAAAAAAAAAAAAAAGACATTTCATATGATTTTTTAGAAAATTTCTAAACTCTCCAATAAAGAATGAATTGTTTTAAGATTTTTTTTAGTTCAACAAATATGGATTTGAATGAGAATGGTCTATTTTTTAGGCAATAATAACTATCTTATTCATGTTATATTTTTTACGAAATATTAAAAGAATAAAAATTTCATATTGAAAAGGATTAAAAAAGTGATAGGCTCGCCAACAAGAAGATAGCTCAACTGGCATAAAGTTGTACTAGTGACCACGAGGTCTGTGATTCGATCCCCCAACCTCACATATTGTCAAAAAAAAAAAAAAAAAAAAGGTGATAGGCTCAAAGTACAATTAGTCAATGACATAAATTTTGTATTAATAACTATAAGGTGTGTAGTTCGAAATCTCCACCTCTACAATGTGTTGTAAAAAAAAAAAAAAGATGTAGGCTCAAAGTACTATAAAAAGAGTATATAACTTTATTTTTTAATTGGGCTTAAGAAACACATTTAAGTTTTTGGTGTAATAATTCTAATTAAATTCCCTATTATATTCTCTTATTTGAGATTGGGGAAAAAGAGTGGATGGTACAAAACTTTGAGGGTTTTTTTTTTTAATTAAAAAAATTAAGATTGGAGAAAGAATTATTTTAGGTGAGTGTTATTATTTTTCACACAATCAAGTTTCTTTCTAGTTGAACTAGAAAAGAAAAAGAGTTTCTTTTCTAGTGGGCCATTGTTTTTCTTTAGTTTGGAAGTTTTTTTCCTCATAAATTCATGTGTTTTTCGTTTTTGTTATATTTCTTTTACTTTCTCAATTATTTTATATTTATTCATGTGATTGAAGTGAGATATTTTTTCTCAATAATTCACCTAATTATGCTCAAATTCTAAATTATGTTTTAAGATTCATCTAACAAATTAATATTTTATTTTAGATAAATAGTACAAATCAGCCTTTGGACAACTATAATAATTATTAAATATGACACACACAAACTTTTAATAGTAAAAATTTAAAATTTTTTAGTTCAACAATATTGAGGTGGAGGTTTCTAACATCTGACATTTTGATCGAGAGTACATGTCAATTACTATTGAACTATGTTTATATAGTTTGATAGGAAAGAGAAAAGTTTATTTTTATGAAAAAGTTTTTCTTTTCCTCTCAAATAATTAAGCATGATTGCATGATTGAGAGCTCCCAAAAACCACATGGTTCAAGATAGTCTTCTAAAGGATCTAGTCTAACACAAAGAAAAGAAAACTCTAAAAAAACAAAAAACCTCAACCAAGTAGGAATTAATCAAGATCATCAAAAAAAAGTTTCCAAATGTGCAAAATTATTTAATATGGTCACCTAATTAATTTGAGCTCTATCACATCACATCTCACTTAATTCAATAGGCTTGATTAAAACATTCTCTCACATATCTAACTATATAAAACCGAAGGTAAAAAAAAAAGTTCTATTGTTATTCCAAATCCAGAAACAACTTCTCTCAAAATATATAAATTCGGGATAGACAATGTTGTTGAAATCAAACATTTATTTGTGATAAAAAGATATTACATTTTAACTTTTTTTTTTTTTTTTTTTTTACAATTCAACAACACGGAATAGGGGATTCAAAGATCCAATATTTAAAACAAATATAAAATGCTATACTCAAGTTGACTTAAAGAATTCTTATTCAAAAGAGATAGAAGAGAACCACAAAAATTAAATTCTATGTTTGAGAGAGAAAAATAGCACATTTTAGGGATTTTTTTAATTCTTTGACATACAATAACATGAAAAAAAAAATGAGAAATTTGAACATCTAACCTTTAGAAGAAATATAAAATATTTTAATTTGTTGAGTTGAGCTCAAGTATAAAAAATTTCTTGGTTGAACAAGAAAATGAGGGAAAGACAACACATCTTAGAGTATCTTTTTATTTTTAAAGTTCAACACTAAGAAATTAGAGATGCGAATATCAAAAGATTATCCACGGAATAATAATGCTCAAACTGGAACTCTCAACAATCCTACAAACCAACCAAAATTTTCTTTACCATCAAGCTATACTTAGGTTAGTTCATATAATTATTATTAGTTATTAGAGATAAGATGAAAGATAGACTTCTTTTTTCCTTAAAAAAAAAAAAAAAAAGAAAAGAAAGACGAAGTAAAAGGAAAAAATTGCTATATTTAGAATCATTCCTTTGGGTGGGGGTAAGATGCTGACAGGGCACCATAATTGAATCGATCTTTATTCAAGTCGAGCCTTTGAATCTTCCACGCAATGCATTTTCCAACAATTCCTCCGTCTCATTAGTCGTTACGGGGAAAATTTCTAGTACTACGGTAGTACATGTTCCCTCCATTCAGCATTTGACACGTCATTTAATGATATAATATTTTATTCTATGGGTCCCACATCATTCTTAAATACTCCTTAAATGACAAACAATGAATGGAGGTAGTATGGAAACTACCATAGTAGTTTCTAGAAATTTTTCCGATGGCGGAGGTGCCACATCGGGACGCGTAACGTCGAGAAAATTTCTAGTACTACGGTAATATGAAAAATTTTCCACACTACCTTCATTCATTGATTGCCATGAAGGAAACATTTAAGAATGGTGTGGGTCCCAAAAACGACACATCAGCAAGATAAAAATCGAACCCCTCCCACCAAGCTGCGAGAAAATTTCTAGTACTACCGGTAGTACATACTCCTTCCATTCAGCATTTGACACGTCATTTAATGATCATTTAATAATATAATATTTTATTCAATGGGACCCACACCATTCTTAAATGTTTCCTTCATGACAATCAATGAATGAAGGTAGTATGAAAAATTTTCCATACTATACCGTAGTACTAGAAATTTTCTCCCAAGCTGCCTTCTCTACACCCTTCTATCCTCTCCACTTGTCATTTAGTTTGTGGTTTTTCTTAGGGTTTTCTCATAATTTCTTTTTATTTATTTTCTTTTCGATAAGAGAAAAATGTTAATTCTTTTATTTTCTATGGAGACGGCTCCTCGTTGTCATGAAGAACCTATTTCGTTTCAAATTATGATGCAGTCAAGATCGAGAGTTTTGAAGCTAGGAATGGATGAGAATGCATTTTTCGATATTGAATTGAATTGATCTAGTCTTTTTTTGCTTCTTCAACCGTGGTTATTCATTCTTACTTTTGTTCATTGTAATATTTCTTTTTTGTGTTATTATATAATATTTATTAAAAATATTTAATTTAAAACGAAATGAAAAAAAAATTATAATATTTAAAATTTAACGTGAGGTATGATTCAGATCTCTAACCAAGTTTAAAGGATATAATATACTTTAATCAATTGAGTTATGTTTTAGATTGAAACAAATGTTTAAATAATAAAAATCGAATAAATTGTTTGCAATTAAATTATATTTCTATTGTTGACTCAAGTATAGTTTAATTATCAAAACATAATTAATTTTTAGGTTCAAGTTCTCACAATTGCTTAAATTGTAATGGTCTAAAAAGAATCCTATCTTTTCTTTTTATTTTGGAGATCCATTGCTTTAGGGAACAAGAATTAGAACAAAGAAAACTATTGTTGTTGCTACCCCATTTCATTTACACCCTACCCAAATTAACTTTTTGATAATTTAAAGTCCATTAGTGATTTGATCCTAAAATTAATTGATTTCAAAATTTGTATCAAGAGTTTACAATTCTTATACATAATTTTAAAACAACAAATTTATAAAGAGAAAAAAAAAGGAAAAAATTATTTTGACTCCATACTCAAGTTATATCAATTTTAACTTTAAACATTCAATTTCATCCAACTGAACCCTAAACTTAGCAAACTGAATCAATTTTAACCCTAATTTTTTTAATTTCATCAAATTAAACCCCAAACTTAGCAGATTGATTATTTTTAATCTTAGACTTGCATAAGTGTTATAATGTACACCTTCGATTAACTTTTCGTTTGAATCATTGTTAAAAGAATGTAATTGAGTGTTTTTTTTTTCTTAATTCACATTGCACATGAATTGATTTCTTGTAAAAAAGAGAAACTGTTTATTCGAAGAAACTTTTGGTGTTGAAAAGTTGTATGTGAGTTTTCACTCATTTTCTTTTTAATGTGTTTGTAGGTTTTGTTGCAGTTTTTTTTTTAACTACTTAGAAGTTTTTTTTAACTACTTAGAAGAGAACATATGCAACTTTAGGATGATATAAAAGTAAATTTGAGGTTTTTTTTTCCTTTTCATTTTAGATAATTTTTTCTTGTTATTGGAAACTTTGTAGGTTTTTCTAGTGCTACGTAGGATTACAAAAGCAAAACAATTTTGGAGGTTTTTTTTTTCTTCAAATGTTTACTGAATTTTTCTTGTTGCTAAGAACTTTGTTGGTTTTTTTTCCTTCTCTTATTGTTGTTTTTTTCCCTTCTATTGACTTCTGATTAGAAGAATGTGCAAATGTAGATATAGAAAACAAAACAATTTCAATTCTTTTATTTCTCATATTTGCTGGATTTTTCTTGTTGCTAATAATTTTATGTTTTTTCAGGCTGAAATATTTGATTTCTTCAAAATAAAGACTTTTTCCAATAAATTTTTTACAATAAATTAAACCAACTCAGGTGCAATGTGAGTTAAAAAAAAAAAGCAATTACATACATTAATGGTAATTTAAATGAGAAGTTAATCAATGGTCTAAATTACAACACTTGTGCAAATTTAAGATTCAAATTGACATAATTTACTAAGTTTGAGATTCAATTTGATGAAATTATAAGTTTATGGTTAAAATTGATACATTTTACTCCGTTTCGAGTCAAAATTTAAAAAAAAAAAAAAAAAAAAAAGAAAAAACAATTATTGGACATGAAAGAAAGAAACGTTACAAAGGCAACACGTGGCATACAAAAATATTGTACATCCAACTCATCACATCTATGGATTACACTCGAATGGTCAATTTTGATGCCAACTACATCCCTGAACAAACCATGTAGGCCCTCGTGTCTCATTAGGCTAAAATGTTCAATTTCAATAGGAGCTTGCCAATTTAGGTTTAGTCTCGAATTGTCGTAGCTTTTAAAATAATTACGGAAAACTATTTTCAAATAATCTTATTTATTAGAAATACAAACATTTTGATAGAGATATGTATGTTTTTTTGAAGCTAGATATGCAAAGGTTGATATTATTTTCTTTTATTCTAATTATAATTATTATTTGAGTTGGAATAAAAGTTCCCAAATAGTTATTTAAATCCTTCGAGACTAATATCTAAATTTCAATAAATGCAATAAATAATCACTAAGTTTCATCTTTTTTTTTTTTTTATTACAGAAAATTTGAACCACCAACTTCTTACTCATGAGTAAGAATCACACTTTCATCCCATTTTTATTTCGGTTATGCCAAACATTATCCAAATATTTCATTGGAATTAAACCACGACCAGGAATATTGGAATTAAAAAGAAAAAAAAAACTCTAAAGAAAACACGTGGCCAATTTACAAGAAAGACAAAAATGGTGGTGGTTTCCCAATCCGTTTAAGAACTCTATAAATAACGCACATATCCTAACCCAAATTCCAATTCCAATTCCCAATCTAATAATCCTAATCCAATTCCAAATTCAAAATCCTAAACCTATAAATTCCCTCCCACGAACTCAGTCAAGTTAAAGAATGGCGACGAGTTCACTGCATCAGATCGGTACTCTGTTTGCGGCAACGACGGCGAAATGCAACGATCATCCACCTCAATCGAAAGCTCCGGCGAGTGTTGCGCTGGCGAGGACGGTTCCTACGGCGGCGATTTTGCGATCTAGGGCTCCGAATCGAGAAAGAGAGAATGTAACCGTATCATCGTCGTCGGACGGATTCCGGCGGAGTTTGTCTGTGGCGTGCAGAGGATCGGCAGCGGCGGAGGAGGGAGAGAGAGGGAGAGGAGTGCCGGTGTTTGTGATGATGCCGTTGGAGAGCGTGACGATGGAGAATAAGGTGAAGCGGAGGAAGGCGATGGAGATGAGTTTTCAGGCGATGGAATGGGCGGGAGTTGAGGGAGTGATGGTGGACGTGTGGTGGGGATTGGTGGAGAAGGAGAGGCCTGGTGAGTATAACTTTGGAGGTTATGAGGAGCTTTTGGCTATGGCCGCCAAGTTCGGCCTCAAAGTTCAGGCCGTCATGTCGTTCCATCAATGCGGAGGCAACGTCGGCGATTCCTGCACGTAACTACTTTCTCCTTCCTTAATAGTTGCTTATTTTTCAAGTTTAAAAGTTTTTTTTGAGTCAAATGAAAGTTTTTTTTTTTCTTTTGTTTTGTAAATGTTTGTTTCTTAAAAAAAAAAACTAGCATATATAAACGTGTACTAGTGACCAACTGGTTTGATGTTTGAATCTCTTTCCTCACCTATTGTAAAAAAGAAAAAAAAAACTTTCAAAAATTTAAATTTAACCTTCAAAGTTTGAAGTTTGTTTCAAAACGATCTTTAGAGACAATTTTTGTTAAATTTATGCACGAAAAAAGAGAGGTATTTGCATGTGTTTTTATTGTTTTTTCTCCTTATATGTTCAAATGTGTTCACATAAACAATAATACATATGTAAACACGTCTTTTTCTGTCCATAAATTTAACAAAAAAAAAAAAAAATCAGGATTGTTTTGAAACAAAATTCAAACTTTGAAGGCTAAAATGAAACTTTTGAAAGTTTAGGTGTATAATTAAAACCAATCCCGTAGTACAAGGGTACTTCCTATCATTTAACCTTAAATTATCATTTTCTCCTTTTTTTTTGTTTTTCTTGTAAAGTTAATATTTATTGAACATATAACTATAGTTTTCATTTAAATTTTAAGATTTATTAGAAATAATAACTATATAGCTATCTACTATGATTAAAATAGAGTAAATTATCAAAATGACATTTTAACCTTTTTTTTTTTTACTGACTAAAGTTAAAAGTTCGATGTTCTAATTTTTAAATTAAGAAAAGTTGTTAGTTCTATAAATGTTACTTTAGTCATAGTCTATTCACCTTTCTATTTTGTTGACCTTTCTATTTTAACATTGGGTTCAAATTCAACCTAGTACGACCAATAATTCAACTTGAACATAATTGTTTTCACCAAATTATATTCATAAACTTAAAATGAAAAATCAAATGCTTATTAAGTGTGACCATAAAATTTGATTTTCTTCAACCTCTTTTAATGGTTGTCGAGAAAAAATTTGAAACTATATCACAAGGAAGATATCTTAACTTTATTCATATTAAATTTAAATCAGATTTATTAGTTTTTTTTTTAAAGTACAAGATTAAGTAATGACACTAAATAGTGTTTTTTTTTTTAATAATAGTAAATAAAATGACTAAATCATTCTTTTAGTAAAATCATATTAAGATCATATATTTGGTTGTTTTTATACACAACTTTTTTAAAGAAGTTGATCTCAAAGTATTTATTTCAAAATGATTTATTTTCCAATCTCATTTTTTAACGAGTAATTTGTAGTGGTCGTAGAACACTAGAAATTTTTTTAAAATTAAACACTTAGAAAAAATCAAACACACCCTAATTTTCATTCTAATTTCAGACTTCCATTAAATGTACAGAATTCCATTACCGAAATGGGTAGTAGAGGAGATGCAGAAAGATCCCGACCTTGCGTACACAGATCAATGGGGGAGAAGGAACTTCGAATACGTTTCTCTGGGCTGCGATAATCTTCCTCTCTTAAAGGGCAGAACTCCAATTCAATGCTACGCCGATTTCATGCGTGCCTTCAAGCAAAACTTCAATCATCTCTTCGGCAGCACCATCGTCGTAAGTTTCTGCAATTTGATTCTTTCCCAGAAATTGAAATCTCTCGCAAATCCCTCGATTCTTACCCTGTAATTATCTTGAACTTCCTAGATTTTAACGTTTCATCTTTTACCAATGAAATAGCGAGATTCTTAGCCTGTAATTGTCTTGAACTCTTTTTGTTAGGTCTATCTATTTAGTTTCTGAATTGAATCTCAATCTAACATCTAATTGGACTAATGAGGACTGATTTGATGCAATGTTTCGTAGAAATTTTTAAGTTGAAAATGGTGGAACTGATTAGGGTTTTTTCCTTTTCTGATAAAGGAAATCCAAGTAGGAATGGGGCCAGCTGGAGAGCTTCGTTATCCATCATATCCAGAACAAAATGGCACATGGAGATTTCCAGGCATTGGAGCCTTCCAATGTTTTGACAAAGTATTCAAAGTCTCTAGTTACTCTGTTTAGCACATATATGTATTTCTTGCATCTTATGATATTAACCTGCATTCCTCAATCTTTTACAGTACATGATCAGTAGCTTAAAGGCTGCAGCCAATGCTGCTGGGAAACCCGAATGGGGCTCGAATGGCCCGACCGATGCCGGTCACTACAACAGCTGGCCGGAGGAGACTCGGTTCTTCAAGAAAGAAGGAGGAGGTTGGAACTCCTCTTATGGTGAATTCTTCCTCTCTTGGTACTCCCAAATGCTCCTTGATCATGGGGATACAATACTTTCACATGCTTGCTCAATCTTCAAGCCTTCTAGTGCGAAGATCTCGGCGAAGATCGCAGGCATCCATTGGCATTACGGGACTCGGTCTCATGCCCCTGAGCTCACTGCAGGATACTACAACACAAGGTATCGCGACGGTTATATCCCGATCGCGCAAATGCTGGCTCGCCATGGCGCCATCTTCAACTTCACTTGTATTGAGATGCACGACCATGAGCAGCCTCAAGATGCACTCTGTGCTCCGGAGAAGCTGGTTAGGCAAGTGAGCTTGGCAACTCAAAAGGCACAAGTCCCGCTCGCTGGGGAGAACGCATTGCCACGATACGACGAGTATGCGTACGAGCAAATCGTAAGGACGGCGTTGGAAGCTGATAGAGAGTTGTGTGCATTCACATTCTTGAGGATGAATGGCAAGTTGTTTGAAGAAGGCAATTGGATTAGGTTTGTGGGATTTGTTCATAAGATGAAGGGAGGGAAGAATGATGGCCAAAGAAGTTGGGAAGAAAAGAAGCAGCAAGTTGAACACCTTGTGCCTAATCTACACACTGATTTGGTCCAAAGAGTTTAGTTTTATTAGCTTAGGTTTTAGTTCCACTTTATGGAAAGATTAGTCCCTGGCCTATTCAAATTTCACACCTCTTTCTTTTTACATTTATTTATTTATTTGAGTACCAGTGCAAACCGTGGGTCAAGAGAAGAGCTATCAGATTTTTGCCAATGTGAAAATTGAAAACATGTAAAGCAATTGATTCCATTTCTTTTCCAATATCAGTTTGGGCTCTTACATTCAATGAGAGCAAAACAATACAATCAAAGAAAAGAAAGGGAAAGAAACAAGAAAGGGAAAGAAACAAGAAAGGTCTTTCATTCTCTTACTCTTCTCCTCTCGTCCCACGCTTTGATTTTTGCTTCAGTATCCTTCCGTGCTTTATCGGCTTCTTTCTCCCTTTTTAGGTTGCCCGTCTCATGCCGGTCCGCCATGCCGGCTTCGTAAGGCTGCAATATGGTTTTATTATCTCCGACTTCCGTCTTAAGAGCAGTCATTTCAGACCAGGCCTCTCCAACTTTGGAATGTTCTTGAGCAAACTTCACGCTGAGATCCAAGATCTCAGCGTGAAGGGTAGAAATATAATCCTCTGTTTCTTTGACGTAGTGATCAAATTCGATAGCAATTTGTCCTAGATCAGCTACTATAGAGGTCAACTTGCTTGAGCAATCCATTCAAGCAGAAGTATGGTAAATAATTCCAGTTTAATAAATTTATTAAATTTAAATATATACTTATTTTTATTTTCAATTTTTTAGTACAATATACTCATTTTTCTTAACATTTTAGTTTAATAAATTAATTACTACTATATATTTTTTTTGAAACAATACTACTATATATTTTTTAAGTTAATTTTGATTGTTTTATTAATTAATGTACCATAATTATATAAAATTTCTCAAATGAATTAATCTCATAAAACAAATGATGACATCAATTGTTCCGTAAAATTCTGATAGCATTCCCATGCAGAACCAAAGACAGTCATTTTTTATCCCTCTAGCAATCTCTTTCCAAGCATATGTTTTCCATGAACATCTAATGAAACCTTACACGAAACGGTCTCTAAAGAAGCTCAGCATATCCTTTCTCGTTATGTATGTTGATGGCAAAATCCAGCCAAGTAACTCACATGACTTTCACGTGACACCAACAGTGAATTTGTTGAAAACGAGGAAGATGTGACCTGCAAAAACCAGTAAATAACCACTACACATCAGTGTGGTGTAGGCCATTTTCACTCCGATGTCTAAGTCAGATCAACAGTAAAGTTTAAATGTAATTCTAGTTTTTTTGAATCATTCTCCAAGTGTGAAGGACTATTATTTATACTTGTGTCGCCTGCTAGGGTTTCCTCTCGCTTTTGGAGTCGTTTTGGTTGAAACAGGTCAAATCAGGACACGGGGGGAGAACCGACTCGGCCCATCTGAGTGGGTCGAGGGTCGGCCTTGGCCTTGGGCCGAGGTCGAGCACGAGATCGGGCTAAGGCTCGATCCTCCCAGCCTTGACCCGGTTCCTCCAGCCTATTCCTCCTCCAGTGTCTGATTCTTTGTTGTGTTTCTGGATCGATGTTGCGCTGTCCCCATCGTCTCCTTACATTTCGGAGTGGTTGAAAATCACCCCAAACATATGTTATATCCATAAAATCCCTCCAAACTTGGGTGTTAAAACCAAGAAAGGAAAAAGAATGAGCCAAACAATATCAATGATATACCCAAAAAGAAAAATAGAACGAAGCAAAGGAGAAAACCCCAAAATTAAAAAGAAAGACGAGAAGTGTGAGCTTAAAAATTAACTTAACACCAAAATTAGAAAGGTAAAAGGAAAATGACCCTTTTGCCCAAACTTTTTTTTTTTTGAAAATGTGTATTGATTAAAACCAGCGGCGGAGGTAGCACGGGCCCAGGGGGGCTCGAGCCCCCCTCAACTGTTTTATATATCATATTTATATTATAAATGGGATTATAATTCTATGTTATTAAAATGCCCTAGTGGCTTCAGCCCCTCCCCGTATTCAAGCCCCCCAGCGTACGCGTAATTTTCATTTTTTCTTCTTCTTTTCGTTTTACATTTTTTTTCCGTTGCTTTTCCGTTTTTTTTTTCTTTTTCCCGTCTTTTTTTTTCCTTCCGATTCTTTTTCGTTTTTTTTTTTGTTTTTTCTTTTTCCTGTCTCGTTTTTCTCTTCTTTTTTTTTCTGTTTTTTTGTTTTTTCCTTTTCTGTATTATTTTTCGTTTTCTTTTTTTTTCAGTTTTTTTTCATAGGTTTAAAATAGTTTAAATTTAAGTTTAATTTTTGTATTTATATATATAAAACAATAACAAATATACGTAATTAGAGTTCTTTTTTAAACTTTGTTTTTTTAAGTCAAATAAAGTGGAACAATAAAAATATTTTTAAATTTTACTAATAGACTTTTGAATTAAAAAAAAACGTGCAATGTTGATGTACTCAAACAAAAAAAAAACGTGCAATTGACATTTAAACTTTCAATTTTATATTTAGTAGGTTTCGAAGTCTTCAATTTAATATCTAATAGATCTATGACCAAATAAACTAATAAATTGTTTGTTTTTAAGTTTAAAGTTGTATTAGATACAAAATTAAAAATTCAGAAACTTGTTAGATGGAAAAGTAAAAGTTTAGAGACTCAATAGAAACTTTTTAAAACCAGTGATTCATCGAGCATCGTCTTGAAAACTTAATGACTAAATTTATAATTTAATAAATTTAATATCAGAGTATACTAAGTGATATTAACATATATCAATGTGTTCAAAATATTATTTTTGTTATTGTACTTTGGGTTTTGTTTCATTTTAGTCCAATACTTTCAATAAAGTTTAAAATCGATCTCTATAGTGAGTTTATTGTTAATTTTTCTAAAAAAATTGGTCTCTAACTCTATTAGTATTTTTTTCTATAAATTTTATAAATATGTACACGTCATGTCTCTTATGGTAAAAACTATTATTTAACAAATTTTGATAAAAATTAACTTAAACTTAGGGTTTTTTTTTAAAAAAAAAAAACTTACGTTAAGGATCAATTTTAAGCATAGACTAGACTAAAAT
Source organism: Luffa acutangula (assembly GCA_036850905.1). NCBI lineage: Eukaryota > Viridiplantae > Streptophyta > Magnoliopsida > Cucurbitales > Cucurbitaceae > Luffa > Luffa acutangula. The sequence continues at coordinate 44,541,117 of CM072098.1, read as the reverse complement.
TATTTCTATATAGCCCCTTCACATAAAGTTCTGGATCCGCCACTGATTAAAACAAGGTCCCATATGATTTTTTTTTTCTTCTAAAAAAAACAACGTCCCATATGGTTTCTTGTTGATGGATAAATAGATTCTAATGTGTATTGACCAATGACCAATCCAAGTAATGAACGAACAACCTAAATTTAAATATTACCAAATGGAAGTCTAAAATTCAAAGGTCAATTTCATACCATACTCAAATTTTGAATCAATCTACTGTTTACGACATTAGGAAAAAAAAAACATGTTTTTTTTAGTATGTTAGAAAAAAAAAACATAAAAGTCAAAATAAGCATAC